>OU015647.1:2555500-3817000 GCA_907165235.1 Zeuzera pyrina
TAGTGAACTTACTTCGCGTTTTTTCATTCGTCGCAATTAAAATGTGTAATTTTGGCAACATTGAATTTCTTTATTTCTCATTTCTTCATATTTTTAATAAAAACAAGTGTAGTTTATGTAATCGATTTTTAAAAATCGATTGTTACTATTAAGAAAAATCAATTTTAATAAATCTATTAATAAGAAATAATAATCGATTACAATGAAAATCGATTATTTTTTCACATCCCTAATTTTTTGCCCATCCCTAATTTCGCTTTCGTGCACTGTTTTCGTTTTATTTTGTGCTATTGTAACCATTGAATAGATTAGAACTGTTTTGTAAAGAAAAGCTGCCATAATGCCTAAGTGTAGTGTCTTAAGATGTGGCGCGAGGAAAAGCAGTAATCAACCTTTATCACTGCACCGGTACGTAACAAAAATTAACTTAATCTGACACAGTATACAGTGCAATCTCGATATTACAAAACTGAAGGGAATTAGAAAATTTTCTTTATACCAAGTAATTTGTTACTATGAGGTTTGTTAAATAAAGGTTAGTTTGGACTATGATTCGTTCTAACATGATATTTATCGGCTTTGAATGATAAGGTTTTGTCAGGTAAACATTTATAGAAATATATACTCACGCTATATCCCTAACGGGGTAGTCAGAGGTCAGAGCACCAAGCGTCGCGGTGCTTATATTCTTCTTTCGATAAAGCTGTCTTTGGGTTTATATCCCTCGGTCTGCTTTGGAAGTTTGTCTTTCTGCTATCACATACTTCATCATCGACACTAATTGATGCTAATCTAATCTCGTTTCCTTTTTTTAATTTTGAAGCCACCCTTTGCTAGCACTGAACTCTTCATGTCCCAATTCTACTGCGAACTGCTGAGCATTTGCCTGAAGGATAGGGCCTCCGATTGCCACATTTTTGCCCTGGCACTGTTTTAACTATAACATCCATCCAACCATCGAATTTTTTAGCTGTCTTTTTTTTCTTTGTAGGAGTCTTGTCTACATACTTAATGATTTTTACTTTCTCTGCAATGGTTAAGGAACACCTTTTTCGTTTCTCAGCCATTGCAACTTTAAAACAAACAGCAGTGTTTACATTACTTAGCATCAAACAACAATGATTCTTCTATGAAAAATTTTATGTATTTGAACCTGTCGAAACATGAATTATTGTGGAATTGTGTAAAGGTTATAAGTTGACAAAATTTGTTAAATAAAGGTAAATAATACTTTCTATTTATATTCTGCAATGATTGAAAATTCGTTGTAAAGAAGTGTTTGACAAATCTATTCATAATGTAAAGATATATTTTGCATTAGTTCTTACGGGCAGTTCTAGGGATGTTAAAAAATTTGTTAAATCAAGGAAATGTTATATCTTTATATTAACTCTAGAGTGGGTGCGCATTAGCATTTTGCCACTCTCGTTAAGAAACTGTCAATATTTTTTAAAATACTTGCACCTTATGTTCGCGCTTTTTAGTAGCTGTCCCCATTTTCATCGTTGGGCCGTATTGAAAGTTTGAATCTGATCAGTGCTCGGAACACCGCAGGAGTGGAGGTTTGTTACCATTAAGTGTTGCGTGGCGGCAATTTGCTCACCGCGTGCCTACTCACGTAAGTACAAATTCTATAATATTCTTTCTTTAACTAAGGTGAAACAATGGTTTCTTTGTATTTGTTTATGGTATCTTGTACTTGCAATAAATATGTAATTAATATTATATAACTTATACTTGTATTTGTATCATAAAGAGGTTATTATTATGATAACATAAAGTTTTCTTGATGTCGTAATGTGAATTTTCAATATTGTTCACTTAATTTTTTTATTTTTCGGTTACAAATGTATGACAAGAACACAAGAATCACAAGAAGGAATTTCAAATATTATCTTGGTTAGAAGAAGCAAGGAATTTTGACGAAGAAAAGCTTATGCAATATAATAACAAAGAAAAATAGGCGCACCAAAAAAGAGTGTTATAGATGCTCAAAGTTGCTGTGCAATGATCATTGCATGTATTTTTGTCAAGACTATTATGCTAAAGCATATCCTGTAGATTAAGAAGACTTATAATTTTATTACTTTTTCCGTATTTTGTTAAAAAAAATATATTATTTTTCCAAAGATTATACATATAAGTAGAAGTGTCCTCAAAGCAATTTTAATAAAGATGTTGAATTTCTATGAATTTACTGTCCTTTATTTAAACCCTGAAAAAAAAAATTAATTAAATAATTGGGTTCCTGTTTGAAATTAACAATGAATATGAGTGGCAAAATGCTCCCCATGCGCCCACTCTAGGGTTAAGGTTATATCGTTCATATAATAATGTTATATTGTTATACAATGTATATTTTTATTGTATAACGATGATAATTACTGTGATTCTAGTTTACTGTATTGTAGTGATGTATATTTTTAGTTATTAGCATTTTTTAATCATGTAATATAGTAAACTCCATTTCGACAATTATTGTTGTTATTGCAGTTAGAGCTGGCTATGTATATTAAAAACATATTGACTAAAAATCTAGACGCCACATTTTTATGTCTTCATTATTTCATTTCAGATTACCATCATGTAAAACTAGAAGAAAACAGTGGCTTGATATAATTGGAGAAGAAAATATAAACCCCTCTGTCAGGGTTACATATATATGTTCTTTACATTTTGAAGAATCTTCTTTTAATAGAACATTAAACAAAATAATTTTACGAGATGATGCATTACCCTCCCAAAGATTATTCGCAATCAGAGAAAATATTCCTACAGTGGTAATTAATTACTTACTCTTTAATTTCATATTATTTCGTATAATTTCGGGATGCATGTAATGGCACTTCTAAATTGGTGAATATATAAACAAAATGGCTATGAATTGTTAAAAAAAAGTATAACGTTATATAGTAAAACTAACTGTACTCGCGACTTCGTCCGCGTGGAAAAATTTTCCTTGAACTCTTTAGATTACTGAGGTTACCCGAGGTACTCATATTGTTGGTGTTGAACGAAAATGTTATTTCCTGCTATGGAACATCCGCCATATTGGATTTATGGTGACGTCACATATGTATCTAACCGTCCCCTGCGTATTCCATTTCATTTGATGCCCATATTGTTAGTGTTGGATAAAAAAGTTATTTCCAATTATGGAACATCCGCCATATTGGATATATGATGACGTCACATACATAGAAAGGTTTCTATACTTAGTACTAATGTGTCCGAGAAACACAAATCTGCTCCTATTCCTGGACCCTCCACATTGTCAACTACAGAGGTAAAATTGTTTAAAGTTACATAGTAAAAATGTAAATAAATTGTCGACATTACTCTATTGGCGTAAACCCCGTAAAAGAGAATGTAACCGTAAATAAAATAAATATGTCTGATTGTCAAAAACATTATTCTTTGACTGCATTGAAAAAATTAAAACGTTTACAGAGTGCAGAGAGTATACAGAGTGCGTCTGAACTCGCAACTAATGTTCCCGAGACAGACGAGTTGACTGACGACGAAATGCTTTCTGCTACTACTCCTGGACCCTCCACAGTGTCAACTATAAAGGTAAAAATGATCAACAACTCCCTATCAATTTCATTGCACCACTAGTTTATGCAATTATGAAGGTACAGTGCATGTTTGGACAGATTGAAATATCACTGAGGATCATTCGTAATGATATGATGCAGCGGCAACAAACAATTTTGGTTTGTAACCGATATGATCAGTGTTCCAGTACTCATAGTATTTAACATAGTAAAAACTATCCTACACAATAGTTTTATGTTATGGGGCCGTTCAATTATTAGTAAGCAGATTTATTACAATTATTTACCCCCCCATCCCCTTTGTCAGCAAAAGTAAGCAAAGCTCTTGTATAAATAGCAGTAAATTTGATATTATGACATAAAATTGCCAAAGACAATATTCTTCTATTTATAAACTCGATTACATTATTCGCTAAAAAAAGTTCGCACATATTCGAGTAATTTTATGAAATTGACAATTCAGTTATCATTTAATTAGAGGAATCAAAAATATTAAATTAATAAACAGTACTATAATAAGTAACTGAAATTATCCAAGAATATTAATTTATGTCAATCTAACGCCATAACATAATTATGGAAAATTCTAAACTACAATTATAATCGATTATTTAATCCTATCAATAATAATTGCTGGCAATATGTATTTGAAAACATTTTACTGCAAGAAAAAATGTCAGTGTAGAAAAAAAGAAGTATAGCATAATCAATGATGTTATAATACAAAAGAGGTAGATAGGTTATATGCACTCGAAAAGTGGCACCCTCAAAACTTTGCTAATTAGCCAATCTGGACTTTGTCAAAGAATATGAAAATTAATGTTACAGAACCAACAATGTCATGCAATGCCTATTGCACATTCAAAATTCTAAAATATTTTAATAATCCAAACGTTTTTTATAATATACACGATCATGTGATAATGCAGCCACCCAATTTTAATCATCGTTTACATTTATTAAAAGAAATAATATATAATTCATCATTTTCAAATTTATAATTAAAAAATGTTGGCGATCTTTTTAAATAAATATGTTCTCATGTACATGATTCAAGAAAAACGAAATTCGAAAAAAAGCAAACATCATTTTTTACTGTCTAATCCCATTAGGTATCAATCATATTTTTTTTAAATGTCTGTTCTGTGGTATTAATTACTAATATTCTATGAATTAGTCACGGATTCGTTTAAAATGTAGTAAGACATTGAAATTGACCAATCACAATGATTTAGAGAGCTATGTGATTTGTTAATTTGAAATGCAATTATGTTTTACATTGCATAGCGAAGCAGTGCAATGTATATTTGTCTCACTTTTTAACGTTGTAACTAGGACAATATTTTACTTGGATTAGTACTAAGGTAACCTATCTACCTCTTTTGTATTATAATATCATTGAGCATAATGCTAACGTATATGTTCATAATCCATACTAATAATAAAAATGCGAAAGTCTGTCTGTCTGTCGGATACGTTTTCACGTTTAGACCGCCAGACCGATTTTAATGAAATTTGGCATGGAGATAATTTTACACTAAGGGACGCACATAGGCTGAGAGAGTGAAAAGGGAGATGAAATATTGTATGGGAAATGTTAAACCGTTGAATAGATTATGATGAAATTTGCTACAGAGATACTATGTGTCTGAAAACGAATGTGTAGCCTATTTTGTGTTTTTTTTTTTTTGTAATAAAATGCGAAAATGTGTCTGTTTGTTTATGGATGAACGTTTCTTTGTATGTTTATCTAAATGTGATAAAACTATGGTGTTGTTGACCTCCAATAATATGGGTATCAAATGACATGGAAGATAAAGGAGAAGGTTTCTGTGTATGTGATGTCATCATAAGCCCCATATGACGGATGCTTCGTTGCAGGGAGTAACTTCTTTCAAGTTCTCCAACAATATGGGTATCAAATGAAATGAAATACACAGGGAAAGGTTTCTGTATATGTAACGTCATCGTAAAATGGTGGCTGCTTCATAATAAGAAATAACTTTTTTGTTGGACAGAAACAATATGGGTATCAAATGAAATACAATACACTAGGGAAGGTTTCTGTATATATGAGATCATCACGAATCCAATATGGCGGATGTTCCACAATAGAAAATAACTTTTTTGTTCAACACCCACAATATAAGTATTAAATAAAATAGAATACGTAGAGGAAGGATTCTGTATATTATGTGACGTGCGGTATTTCAACACTTGCACTTGACGGACGTTAATTTTTTGAATAAAGAGATAATGGGTGGTATTTTTGAGATTGCTCTGGAAATTAATTATGACAGAGACTTAAGTAAAAACTTACTTAAAAATTAAATAATAGTGCAATTAAATATAATTTTTAAATTCAAAATGGCGCATATTAATTTTTTGAATGAAATGCCATGAGTATCATTGTCAAGGTGTTTCTTGGGGTGCTGATTACAAAAACGACATCATTTTAGTTATCTCGGTCGTTATCGTTATTTCGATAATGACATGACATCTATAAAATTTTACTGAAAAATGATATCCGCAAACTTGAAATTGAAAATGGACGCAATTTTCATGAGTAACTTCATATGTGACTAATGTCCACCATCTTCGATTTCGAAATTGAAGTCATATTCGTAACCAGCACCTCGAAACACTTTAAATTTAAAAATAAACGTCATTTTTGTAATCAGTACCCCGAGAAACTTCGAAAATGATACCCATGACATCTCGTCCAAAAAATTAATATGCGCCATCTTGAATTTGAAAATAGACGTCTTTGTCCTAATTAGATCCCAGAGAACCTCGAAAATACCACCCATTATCTCTTTATTCAAAAAATTAATGTCCGCCAAGTGCACAGTATGTGTTGAAATATCGCTCGTCACATAACATCCAGAAACCTTCCTTTGTGTATTCTATTCTATTTAATAGTCATATTGTTGGAATTGAACAAAAAAGTTATTTTCTATTGCGATACATCCGCCATATTGGATTTATGATGACGTCACATACACAGAAACCTTTCTCTGCGTATTCCATTTCATTTGATACCCATATTGTTGGTATTGAACCAAAATATTATTTTCTATAATGGAACATCCTCCATATTGGATTTATGACTTACTTCATATATACAGAAACCTTCCCCTGCGTATTCCATTTCATTTGATACCCATATTGTTGGTGTTGAACAAAAAAGTTATTTCCTAATATGCCGCATCCGCCATGTTGTATTCATGATGACGTCACATATACAAAAACCACATGTCATTTTTAAAGAACAAAGTAGCCTACGTTTGTTTTTGGGCGCATACTATCTCAATATCAAATTTCATCATAATCAGTTCAACGGTTTAGCATTTTCTCTACAAAGTTTCATCCCTCTTCACCTCTTTAGGGGTAGATTTTTGATAAAAAAATAAGTCTGTTTTAATGGAAAAGGTTTATCTCTGTATCCAATTTCATCTTAATCAGTTTATCGGTTTAGCAATTCCCACACAAAGTTTTATCCTTCTTTTCACCCCTTTAGGGATAGATTAAAAAAAAAGAGTAGCTTATGTCCGTTCCTTGGAGTTAAACTATCTCCTTGCCAAATGTCATAAAAATCGGTCTGGTGGTTTAGCCATGAAAACGTACCAGACAGACAGATTTTCGCATAAGTACGGATATAATATGAATACTGTATGGATTAAAAATTCCCACTAGGTATATTAACTTTATGGAAAATTCATGTATGATTCTACATAATAATTACTACACTGTGGCATATTATGTGAGTTTAAATAAATTCTATTTTCAACACGCTGCACTGTCATAACAAGCCCGCAGTACACGGTGAGACGCGTGCCCCCGCGCGGACGGGAATACTTCGCCCCGCCTTCACCCCCTCAAAAGTACAATTCGGACGCTGGTACCACGTCTTAAACAAATTTTATTGACACGGTATTCAACATAGAGTAAGGTACAAAAAAAAAATATAATCTTAAGTAATATTACGAACAAAACAAACTTATTTTAAATTTTTGGTACACATATTAATTCCAATTAACAGTCTTCAGTCCATGACACCCGAATCCATGATTCTAAGTTTTCGATGACATTGGATGTTTACTTCTCAGTGTTGTGTGTCTGCTTACTTTCATCCGATTTTGGAATGTCTTCGTCGTTCCCATCGAGCCATTCAACATCATGGTGCTCTAAATTTTGAATAATGCACATCAGTTCATTAGCACGACGAGCAGCGACTCTACAGGCCTAACTTTCATATCAGTGTGCGTGTTTACTTTTTTATGGATCTTCTCGATGTGACGATTTAGTAACTTGACGGAAGCATGTTCGACTTGATAGCTTTAATTTTACCGTCGGACAAAAATAATCGTAGGGCATTTGCAGGAAATCTTTGAGTGAAGCATTTAAGCGTAGAGCTAAATTGACTGGAAGATTAAGATATTGCCCACCTTCATCCAAAACCAAGTCATCAACTGTTTTACTTTTACTGGTGGTGGAAGAAACCTGTTGTCTAGTAATCTAAATAGGCCACTTCTTGGACGACAGCATTCTATGTTTCTACATTTAACATTTGAAGTATTGGCTTTCACCCACATGTTCTGAATACCATTTAATGTCTGGAAAATCAGGAAGATCTTGTTCGCCCGGCCCAACATATTTTGCAGTAACATGATAGCCATCAATTTCCATTGAACTCCATACTTCAGCTAACACATTTCCTGCAAACTTGAAATTGGATTGATAGATAGATAGAAATTGGATAAATTGGAAATAAAAAAGTAATGACTACGGATGACGTAATCATCACCTAGACCCCCTACCCTCCATGTCATCAAAAATAAGCATAGCAAAGACCCCCCCGCCCCCCTATAGTGCGTACTTGAGCGGCCCCTATATTGTGATTCACCAGACATATTATGTTTAGTCTATAAAAATATAATTATCTATTACTGTATCCACTTAAATAAAAGTAAACACTCAAGTGAGTTTTATATAGTTTTAGGTAGATTTAAAACTTAATATTAGGGTGGCGCAAAAAAACCGTCTATTTTTTTTTTGTCTCTAGTGAAAAAATGTTAGTTTTTGATGTTTTAAGAGCTACTTCCAAAGGACAGCTCAAAAAAAAATTTTTAAGAGGTCGCTCAATATTTTTTTTAATTTCAAAATCCGTCAAAAATCGAATTTTTTTTTAAATTTTTTTTCTCGTTACAGTATAATTTTATAGACAAACAAAAAATAAGTTTCTGAAAGTTTTAATTTAAAATTTGAGTTTTAAAAGCTCGCTCAGAATTTTTTTTTATTTATTAATGCATCACTGGATTTTTTCGAGCGACATTTTAATATTCTATAGTATTTTTTACATTTTTGGGAGTTTTAAAGTACATAAGTGATATATTGTGTTTTAAAACTGTGTATAAGTGAAAAGAATGGAATAGGTCTAAATAAACGTATAGCTGAAGTTCTCGCGCTTTTCCAAGAAGTTCTTCATAACTTCAGTAAGGCTTTACTGAAGTTATAAAGGACTTCTATCCTTTACTATCCTTTACTATTACTATCACCTTACTGGAGGAGTTTTGCGATAAGAATAAGCTAATTCATTAAGCTTTTGGCTATGGAGATTATGTGCTAGAGGTATGAAGAGTTTTCGATTAAAAATTTTCCCCAGATATAAAAAAGTACACTTAAAAAATATTATACATTCATATGTTTTCTTTATTGGAATGTAAGTTCTGAATTAATATTTATTTTGTAGTGCCATTTATAATTTTTTTTTTTCAGCCTTTTCAGTTTGTCAACATTGTTGGGGATAAAGGAATTGAAACAGTTTCTGGCACAGAGTCAATCCATTGTTCTCCAAAAACGTCCAACCTCAGTTCACGGGTTGGTATAATAATGTTATAATAGTAATAAGAACTTATACATGTTAGTAAAATTTATTCTAAGTGAGAATTTTCACTAGTGATGTGCCGGATCGTTAAAAATATATATCCACGGATACGGATCGTAACTTTCTTACTCGATCGGTGTCGGTGCGCGTGACCTTGAAACGATAGTTGACGCCACTTGACGCTTTGCGTGACTAGACATGTTTCGAATTTAGTCTATGTATTGAAAATTAATAAAGTAAAAGATCCGCCAAAAAAGTAATGGATACGGATCCGGATCTTTCTTTTCCCTCGGATATCCGCGGATACGGATACGGATATCCGGTACATCACTAGTTTTTACATCTACACTATCCACGATATTAGGAAAACGCTTCCGAAAACGAAGGCAGACGATAGTACTAATGACCTTTATTGATGGATCAGAAAAAAAATCAATCACAATGAAAAAAAAAATTTACAACATTTTATTAGCATTATTCACGCTCCATCATGTTAATACAGCTAAATGAAACGATAATTTCATAAAAAATACATCACTGCTAAAGAAGAAACCAGCAATAAAACACAAAATAAAAACAGCTGACGCTCGCGGGGTTATTACCTAAAAATTTGCAGACAGCGACAGCCACGCGATCACAGCGTGACCGGTGATAAATTGTAATAAAAAATTGATATCATGTATGACGGTTGCGTATCTATTATTGTATGAATGTAAATCACACCGTAAATGCATTTTTCGCGGTAGATTTAGTGCCACTATACAAATTACATTACACAAATTCTCGTTTTGACAGCAGATATCGCGCGATATTGGCTGTCGCATGCCGTCTGTAAGTTACGTAATAAGCGTGCGGGTCAAAAGACGTGCGATGGAACGTGAATAATGTTAATAAAACATTGTAAAAAGATGTTTTATTTCCATCGGGATTGATTTTTTTTCTGACCCATCATCAAAGTTATCATTAGTACTCTCGTCTTCTTCGTTTTCGGGAGCATTTGCATATTATAAGAGGTAAACTTTGTATGTTTGTATGTAATGGATAAACTCAAAAACAACTCAACCGATTTCAAAAATTCTTTCACCTATATAAAGCTACATTATCAGCAAGTAACATGGGGTGTATTTTATTTAAAAAAAAAATTCTACCCGTGCGAAGCCGGGCGGCTTGTGATTTATAAAATTATTAATGCTTGAATTAATATTTTCTTACAGCAAAAGGTTGAAAATATGAAACGAAAATGTGAATTCTACAGGAAGAAGATAAAAAGGTTAAATGAAAAAATTAGGAGACAAAATAATAAGATAGCTGATTGCCAAAGTATAATAAAAGAGCTTCAGGAAAAAAAAATAAACGATGATTGTTCGATTGTCTTAGATGAATGTGCAGCATCCAAAAAATATTTAATTATCAAATCAAAAAAGCCAAACATCAAAGTCAAAAACTTTGACTTTGACCAAATAATATTCCAATGACATAGTGAAAGTTTTCTTTGACTTTACATTTATTTGGCCCAAGGCATATTATACATATTTGCTTCATCCAAGAACATTGAACAAATGGTATCAAAATATAAATGCTGAGCCCTGTTTTTGTAAGGCTTTCGACACCTAACAAAAACACAATTGAGGGGTTCACTAATAATATGTGCGCTTGTCTTGGATAGGATGGCCATTAGAAAATCTCTTTCTCCTCAAACTCAACAATATTATGGCCAGGTAAATGCGGGATTTGCTTCTGACAGTGATTGATTTGAAGAAGCAGTCAGTGCCTTGTGATCCTAAAACTCGGAAACCATGACAAAAAAAGCGTCGTCGTCCATTTTTCACGCATCGCCCGAGCTAAATTTTCGAGATGAGAACATCGACATTTAATCAAAGAGAAGGATGTATGGAAATTTATCACTTTTGAACTACAATGTAGTCATAGAAAGAGTTTAAATAAATATTTCTTTTTGCAGTTTTTTTTCTTTTTTTTTGTAGTGTTCCAGGTGTAATCAGTACAGCCTGAGTGTTCCATTTCTCCTTGACCTGTAAACTCAATAAGTACTCGACTCTCCATCGCTTCCAGAATGACTGGACTAATTTTTCAAGTGACGAATGCCTATGAAGCAGATTGAGAGATTATCCGTTTCAACTTCGGAGGCGGGTAGGGATTGTAGAGGTGCGTTATGAAGAAAATGACAGGGGGTCAATGCGGTTGGTTCGGCAGGATCGGCACTAAGTACGGTAAGGGGTCGCGAATTCAATAAGCACTCGATCTGAACGAGAACGGTCACGAGCTCCTCGTATGAGAGAAGTTGTTGCCCGTTTACTTTGAAGAGGTGAGTTTTTACTACCTTCACCATACTTTCCCAGCACCCACCGAAATGTGGAGAGACCGGGCAGTTAAAAGTTCCAGGAAATTCGATTTAATGCAAGCTCTGCCTCCAAACGAGAGGTATTCAACACTGTTAAGAAAACCTATATAAATCCCGTAAGACTTCGCGATTTTATTAGGCGAGGCGAACAACTCATCTGCCAGATGCAATTTATTTACATATGACAGGGCGGGAATATCGACAAAAGCGGTTGGTAAGTCGTACTTCATTCGGTTGACTACTAAAGAATTTATATTGTATTCTGCGTTTTTATTATAATGCGACGAAAACATTAAATTAACTGTCCCATTCGATTCCCGTTCCGTGCCTCCGAAACCTCTGACAATAGTACGCGCGATATTATATGGACGCAATCCCAAACGCTCACAACATTCACTAGTAATGAAGTGGCTTTGAGACGCAGAATCAAGCAATACTCTAATTAGCTGCTTATCACCTTGCCATTATTGTTGTAGATAGGTCGCGGCAAGGGTACGTTTATCTTCGTACCTCTACTAGCGTTTCGAGTATAATTTTATAATTTTCAGCCGTGGGTACAATACCCGCACAAGTAGCTTGCGCTTTGCCAGAAATAGATTTTCATAATCTGAGAGCGATGGATTGTCATGAACAATTGATTTAAAATTAGAATAAAACAATGGGCACGACTGAATTTCACCATCAAAATTCATCAGCTCAATAGGCGGAAGCACAATTTTGATTTTCTGTGGCGACGTGATACAAGTTTGCGAAGAGGTATACCTATTGACCATTCTTTTTACGCGACTGTACATTTCCTCTAAGGTAATCTTGATAATCTGGAGTAGCCGTCGGGTCGGCAATGCTTAATTGGGTGTTATAATCGTCCAAAACCAGTTTGAATTGAATCAACATTACTGCAAGAATCAAGAAATTCCTCTAGCGCATAAGAACTTTCAGTTGCTGTTTTAGAGCGATCATGAATCGTCCAAACCAGTTTGAATTGAATCAACATTACTGCAAGAATCAAGAAATTCCTCTAGCGCATAAGAACTTTCAGCTGCTGTTTTAGAGCGATCATGCACCCTTTGCATACACGCAAACAAAGCCTCTCGCTTAGCTTGTATTGCTCCTTAATTCGCCATAACTTGTGTAAATGTACCTGCCTCGGGCTTAGTCATTTTTCTAACAAATAACTAAATACTAGTAAGTACAAAATATTAGTACACTTGGATTTTTCCTGCGCGGGTGAGAGGAACTACATCAAAAAAAACAAAAAGCACGTGGCGGCGTGGTCAGCTTTTCGGAGAGTTTTCACTAAAACCAAGCAGTGCATAGGGAGCGTAACGACACGGCGAGTCTGGCGACGAATCCAGCAGCGTGATACTCCGTCTTACAAAAAAGTAACCTAAATCAAACAATTCAAAATTTCAAAATCTAATATGTTTTTAAAGAGATCGACGACGTACACTTTTTTTTATCATAAGAAGCACCCTTTAGCATAGTTTAAATTATTGTTAATTTGGAAGAAATCCCTCCATAAAATAATTTTTTACGGAATTTTAAAGTTTTGGGGTTGACACGTGGCAACCCTTAAACGCACATCTACATCACCTCAAACGTGCTCAAAAAATCGAGCAAACAAAGGAGTGGGGAAATTTTTTCCAGATTTTGAATGTTTAGTGTACATAGTTTTAAATTAAATTAACATAGAAATAAGCCTTTTTTTTTCTTTACTAAAAATAGGGGGTAGTTCCAACAAAAATAAAATTAACATCACAACTACCAGCCCACAGAGACGAGTCCAACGAGCTCAAACACGGGCATCCTAGGGCAACGGCCGACGGGATTAGTTAATTGGCTGCCATATTGTCCGCCATCTTGGGAGAATTTGAACAGCCGTAGAATAGAAGGGATAGTCCGATTATGAAGCGGTTGTCAGGGTCCAGTAAGGCAACCTTTAAGCTAACGCTAGAGCCAGGTGCAAAGAGACCCGGAACGCAACAATTTTGGACCCCAAATACCCGGCTGTTCGGATTCCTCAAGGCTAAATACCCTTAAGGCCGAAAACCACACCTCTATAACTATTAAATTAAAAATTTGTGTCCGTTTGAAAAAACGGCGGCCATCTTGGCCGCCATCTTGTAACATTTCAAACAGCCACAACTTCTTAACGGGTGCTCCGACTGAGAAGCGTTCTACCCCTTATTAATAAAATAAAAAGAAAATAAAAAAATATCTTTTCTGGATTATTTACACATAAAATTATTATTTACACACAAAGCTACAATTAAACCAACACAATGAAATCTTTAGAAAAAGAACTGGCCACTAAAATTTAAAAATTAAGATTGATAGTGCATTTAATCGTTCGAAATTTAAAAAATTAAAACAAATGCAAAAGCTTTTCGAATTATGGAGGGAAAACTTAAGTCGGTCGTAGAGTACGGAGTTTTCTAACGCAAAAAGTTGAGAGGTTATTGTCTATTTTAAATTGTTTTCTTGTGAAAAACAATTATCACTGTATTCGTAATTTTTGTGACTAAGCGTTATGTCACGTCGTCATTTAACGCGGGAAGAGATGCTTAGGGCTGCGGGTGTTGGAAGCTAGGCGCAGTCAATGTGTAATCGTAGACGTTAACACGCAACCAAGCGTAATTTGCCGATTATGGGCACGCTACCGACCTACAGGACATGTAGCTGAACGTCACCGAGGAAGATACAGGTTCACTACTCAGAGACAAGACCGTTTTCTGCACAATGCTGCAAGGAGGCAGCCCCAGATTACAGCTCAACAGTTGGTAGGAAGACTCCAGTCCCAGCATCAAGTGGTTATCAGTGACCAAACAGTCAGGAGAAGATTACATGAAGTCAAACTTCATGCTCGCAGACCGCTAAGAGTTCCAGCTCTGCGACGTGGAAATTGAGGACATCGTTTATTGTGTGCATATTTCCTTCAGCATATTTTACCGCATTTATCATAGGGAATGTTCTGAGGAATTGTTCGGTGTACTGCCACTGCTGAATTCCATTACCGTACGTCACGCAATGGACTCTCCTTCCATCCCCACAACCTTGATGTATGGCGGTCTACAACTGTGCCTTTTTTACGTCATTTTCTACCACGTACGGCAACTTTATGGAACCAGCTTATAGCAGCGGTATACCCGGACCGTTACGACTTTTTTTTTTTTTTTTTTTTTTTTTTTATTCTGCTTCCCCTGGCGTGTGTCAGGTCAGGGTCCTTGTTTGTCAGTTTACTTATTCATTCCTTTCTATCATACTGTCTCTCTAGGGTCATACTTTCTATTATACGTTCCTATCCGTTGGTTAGCTAGTATCTCTTTTATTTATTTCCAAATTTTACATTTCTCATACATTATTTACTATATATATATACATCTTTACCTTAAATATCATTCTTAATATTTTACACCTATACTTATACTAATATCACATTTTTATTACTTCCTTGTATGATTTTAACTTAATTTTACATAGTCTTTTATTTATTTCTTATTATTACATTTTTTGTTATTTCCTTTGCATATTTAATGAACTTATCTCTAATTTTATTGTTTCCCATAATATCACATATAGCATTTACTTTTAATTCTAGCTCTAATTCTTTTTCTAGTTTTTTCCTCTCGTATTCGTATATGTTACACTCCAATAGAACATGGATCACGCTCTCGCCCGCCCCGGTGCCACAGGGGCACATTGGGCTCTCCTTGCATCGAAAACGATGCAAGTATTCCAAGAACCCTCCGTGTCCCGTCAGCACCTGGACAAGAGCGTGATCCATGTCTATCCTCTTCACCGTCTTATATGCCCTTTTGGCATCGGGAAAGAAGAGCTTTGTTGTCGAGGCCGTGCTACCACCCCTATAGCGCCGGTCCCATTCATCAACCGACTCCTTCCTAATCTGTCGCTTGATGAATGAGACCGGGCAGGCATCATAGTCCGGCCTCGTCTTTTTATACAAGGCTGCATTTTTAGCCAGCTCGTCTGCTCGTTCGTTTCCCTCCATCCCCACATGAGCCTTTACCCAAAACAATCCAACTTTTCTATTGTTCTCGCTCATATTTACTATGGACGATCGGGTTTCCATCACTAGGGGATGGAGGGAAACCGTTCCCACTATTGCCTCTAGCGCTGACCTTGAGTCACTATATATATTACCTTCGGACGTTGTGCATTGGAGAATGTATTCGACCGCCTTGGCCAATGCCAGGAGCTCTGCCTGGAAGACGGTACAATAGTTTTCTAATTTTAATTTTATATTTTTGATTTCGGCCCCGCTCTTCCAGATTGACAGTGCCGCTCCGGTTTTACCTTCTATTTTGCTCCCATCCGTGAAGATATTCACTTCAGGAGCAAAAGTTTTCTCCAATTGACTACCGTCTTCCAGACATTCAAAGCTCAGCGCCTTCCACCTTGCCGGATGCGGAAGATCCATAAAGGAGGCCGGCCTCTCCACATCTCTGTCACCCACTACCCGCCTGGAATACCCCTTCTTTATTTCGTATAAGAGAGCATTTTCTCTTATTCTTATATCCAAAGGCAGTATTCCGGCGAGCAGCAAGGCAGAGTGCAGAGAGACCGTCCGATATGCCTTCAACATTTTTTGCACTATTCCCCTCTGCACAACGTCCAACTGTTTCCTGACTCCTATCTTAGTTGTCGCCGGCGCCCATACACTCGCACCATACAAAATAATTGGCTCGACTACCGCCATATATATGGTCCTGATGATCCCCGAATCCAGCCCCCAGTGGACCCCGGCGGCTCTCGATATTTGTTTATAAATGTTGATCGCTTTGGTGCACACTCTTTTGACATGCCCACCAAAGGTCAACCTCCTGTCTATGAGTAGCCCCAGGATCCTAATCTCCTCCGACAGTCCAACGGCCACCCCGCCCATGCTCAGGAGCGGAGGATCATAATTCAGCTTATTTGTGAAAAGCATAGCCTTCGTTTTTTGTGCCGCAAAATGCAGCTTATTCTTGATCCCCCACTCCCGAACACGGCAAAGCGCCGCATTGGCCCGCCGTTGGATGTCCTGGGCGCTGTCTCCGGAGAACAGCAGGACCACATCGTCCGCAAACGCCTGGCAGTAGTCTCCCCTTACATCCATCTCTTTTAATAGAGGGTCCAATAATATATTCCAGAATATTGGACCCCCTATCGATCCTTGTACACATCCTTTCGTAGTTCCCTTAACATACTCTTCTCCAGCATACCTAAGCCTGACTTTCCTGTTTGTGAGGTAGGAATCAATTAGGCGTCTTATGTTTGCCGGGCATCCGCTGTCCGCAAGCCCACACCGCACCGCCGGCCACCATGCATTGTCAAATGCTCCCTCTATGTCAAGCGATACCAAGATTACCATTTTTTTGTTTTTGATCTGTTCTCTAATGTACTTAATCATGACATAGAGGGAGTCCTCCGTGCCCTTTTGCGGCATAAAACCATACTGGTGTGGACTCATACCCGGCAAAACATGCCACTTGACCCTACCTATTAACATCTTCTCCAAGATCTTGCCCAGAACAGGCAATAGTCCAATTGGTCTATGCGACCTTGGAGAAGTGTAATCAGTTCTGCCAGGCTTCCTTATCACAATGACCACTGCCTCCTTCCACTGTGATGGGAAGTGAGCCAGGGCCATACACCTATTATACAGTTCCAGAAACATACTAGGGTACAGAGTGATAGCGGCCAGGCAAATGTCAGCCGTGAAGCCGTCCAGACCCGGCGCCTTCTTCGGGTTAAAACTCGATGCGGACCACATGAGTTCCCCCAGAGTAAATGGAGGATCACATACATTATTATGTGCCTGTTCATTCACTCGCTTAGCCTTCTCCCTTATACTCCTGTGCTCCGCATCGTCGTCCTCTTTATTATCTTCCGGAAAGAAGGTTTTAGCCAAAAGTCTGGCCGACTCCACAGCCCCAAGTGCCACACCGTTTTGGGTTAGAGGCAAATCCTCTTCCCTCACGGTTGTGCCGCGTATCACTCTGTACACTCCATCCCACATACTTTCTCTATCTTGCTTACCACAGAACTCCTTCCAACTGGAGATCCGAGCCTTCCTCGCCTCGATCTGATATGTTTCTTTGGCCTTCAGGTACTGCTCCACCACATACTTCCTTCTCACGGGTGCAGCACATGCTATTCGGCGCTTCTTTGTATTGACTTCTTTTTTGAGGCGGGTGAGTTCCGCAGTCCACCAGGGCAATCCTGTCCATTTCCCCAGGCCAACCTTGGGTATACACTTTCCACATGCCGAACCTATGGTGTCAGTTATCTTTCCAACCGTATCATCTAATTGTTTTATATTATTTATATTGCCAATCTGTTCGGCATTTACACCCTCTTCCTTCCACAGTTGGGCCAACTCCTCTTTGAGCTGGCTCCACTTGGCCTTACGCGTGTTGTATACCCTTGTTGACCCTGCAATTTTGACCCCCCCTTTTTTTCCTAAATTTATTTCGAACAGGATTGCCCTGTGGTCCGAGGTCGTCACATCCGCCTCAACCCCCCATTTCCCCACCCAGCGGAGCATCTCGGTGGAGCAGACCGTCAGGTCCACGCAGCTGGTAAATCTTTTGCCGCCTCTTATCGTATCAAAGGTCGGCTCGGACCCCCTGTTCAGTACCTGCATATCCCATTCATCCCATACTTTCGCAAGCAATTCTCCTCTTTCATCCATTCTCACACTCCCCCACCACGGATTCCAAGCATTCATATCTCCTGCTATTATTACATATTTTGTTCTTATCTCTCTTTTGATCCTGTCCATACACCGGATATACGGTTCCAGTGGTTTGTCTCCCTCCAGGTAAACCGACACCACCCCGATTTCCCCAAACCCAGTTTTTATTTTGGCTACAGCCATATTGGCTGTCGTCAATGTGGGGCACGGGGCGATGTCGATCCCCTGGTTGAAGACTACTATGGCAGCTTTTGTTGGCTCGTCTACTTTCCCTGGGTGTTGTAGGATCTTGGCTCCAGAATAGCTACGAACTTTCCCCGTATTCCCGGTGTATGGCTCTTGGATCATCGCAATTCCTATTCCCCTTACAGCAGCAGCCATCATTAGCTCCGCCGTGGCAAGCTGAGCACGCTGGAGGTTTGCTTGCGCTAATTTAATTTTTGTGACGCCATTTTTACCCCCCTTTTCCACCTTAGCAATACGCCACTGACGCCCGGGCCAGTGCATCCCATTTCTTCTTAACTATGCACTCTACATCAAATGCATTATGTCTGTTATTATCGATTTTGGCCCGGACGCAGTTAACGCAGCTTGGCATTTCTCCTATCTGAATTTTAGGACAAACCGCTCTCAGATGAGGGTCCCCACAGTGGCTACACAAATCCTCTTCTTCTTTACAGTATTTACGACTGTGTCCGAACCCAAGGCATCTTGTGCATTGGACTAATGGGGTTTGATCCTCTACTCTCACATTCTGAAGATCAACTCTCAGACTTCCCAGATCTATAGCCCTGCTCCAAATTCCTGGTGACACGCTCAGTACTACATGCCCGCACAAGGGATTTCTGGCTCTTTTTCTGAATTTAACAGTCATTCTTTTGTCCACGTTGTCGATGCCACGAAAAACATCCCTGTTCTGGTTCTCAATGGCTTTTATTAGCTCCTCATCCGTATGGACTCGGAGCACATCCCTGAGAACCAGAAGAGGGTCCTTGTTCTTCACCTCCTCGACAACTAGACCCTTCCCTTTCACCCCCAACTTTTGTACTATCTTCTTTCTTTCCTCCTCATTTTTACACCCCACAATCACTTTCCTATCTTTTACCTTCCTTACTTTCTCCACCTGTACCCAACCTTCCTTAGCGTCCACAGCCTTTCTGATCTTCTCTAATACTTCCTCACCCGTTTCCTCTTCTTTCTCCGAGGATACAATCAGAGAATGGAGTGCCCTTGGCCTTTGGATACTTTTACCCACGGCTCCCTTCGCCATCTCTGCATATGTGTATCCCCGTTCCTCTCTTATTTCCCTTTCTTTCTCTATTTCTTCTTTCAGCTTCTTCATACTTTCATTCGTTTCTTTCATCATTCTTTTATACTCATCCATCTGTTTCTTGTTTAATTCCATGACTTCCATATATTTATCCATTCTCTCACTCATTCCTCGTTCCTGACTTGTTTCTTCCTTTCTGTCTTTCTTTCCTTGCTCTTTATTATCACTGTCATCCTGTTGTTCCATTTTCCTTTTCCTTTCATCCTTTTCCATTTCTTTCTCTTTCTTCCTTTCCTCTTCCGCTTCTTTTACCAAGGAGTATAGCCTTTCCACCGCATTCATTACATCCGCTTTTATATCTGTTTTCAGGTTACGACTATTGTTTAGTTGCAGTTTCGCCTTCATGAGGCACGCCTTTGCCTCTACGATCCTGCTTTTGTAACCCGTGTCCAGTCCTTCCCCTTGTGACTTTCCTTTCTTCCCATCTTCTTTCATATTATCTTCCTTCCTCACATTGTCCTCCGTCATTCCGATAATCTCACTTTTACCTTTTATCTGTCCTCCTTTAGCCTCTGTAGGGAACCTCATTCTAAGCTTTACCTTCTCCACGTTTTTCCCATTTCCCTCACTCTTTTTAATATGCGGTGACTTACTCCTAGCTTCAAACTCACCAATACTCTTCCTAACCGTCACTGTTTTGTTTAATTCTTCCTCCAGCATGATTGTCATCCTTTCATCTTCTCCTACAACATTACTTTCATTCATCCCTTCCTCTCTCCGTGGTGATTTCTTCTTATCTTCCATCCCTGTCGCTTTCGCCGGCGTACGAAATCCGAACATTCCAGGGGAATGCGTCGGCTCAATAAAATACTTATACTATGCCTACTCGCCAACAGGCTGAGCAAGCGTCAATATTATCTTGTGGTGTATGACTCAACAAGAAGTTATAAATTACTTATCCTAGGTCCACTGGTCAAAAGACACAGTGGACGTCAATACAGCTTAAGTCTATGCCTACTGTTAGTTACAATAGGCGTCAGACAACACAACACACAGTCAATATAATAAAATAATAATTGTAATAATAACGCAATAATTAATTACTTAATAAGACAAGAGTCAATAATTATACACTACTTTAGTTTAAAATTTGGCCAAGGCAGTGGTGTAAATAGCCAACTACCTTGGTCAACTGTCTCCTTAGATGTTCCAGGCAGAGGTGTATATAGCCTACTGACCCAGTACACCCAATCAATGTCTAAATTTAAAAATTTAATTATAAACACAATAAATAAATAGTAGAAAATAAAAACAGAATAAAATAATAATTACAATATGCAATCAATAAATTAATAAATGTCAGATTAACTAAAATTCCAATGTCAAAAATTTAACTAAACTAACTAGGAACTCCAAGCAGCGGTGTAAAAAGCCGACTGTTTCGAGTTACCCTGTTACCTAATACTGAGGTCTCAGACTTGTCGAGGTCAGTCCCGCCAGCCGCTCGCTATATTTTCTAAGGAAATTAACTAAGGTAGAAAGGGGCAAAAATGCTTCCCACGAAACCTTTTGGGGGGGGGGGGGGAAAGTGCTCCCCACGAGACCTGGGGGGGAGGGGGGGACCACCGCGGGGGTGAGGTAGGGGGGGAGGGGGGGGAAGAATAGCTCCTCCTCCGTACACCACCACCCACTCACTCACTCCTCCCAAAACCTCTCCCAAACCGGCTTTTAAGGGAATTATTCCCCAAGCTTTAGGATTATCTGGGGTGGGAAGGGGGGGTACGGGTTCTTCTTAGCCTGCTCCCTACACTAACACCTTAAAAAATTTTTGAGTGGCTGGATGCAATCCCTGTTAATTTTTATACAACCTTTAAAAAATTTTTTAAAATTCGAAAAATTTAGGTACACCAGAAACACTATTACCTATATGTTATGTGTACTGGGCCCCACCTTGTCACCCTATCCAGCAACTCTTCCCACTCTAAAAATTTTCCCACCAATAAATAAAATAAAATAATAATTATATTGGTTGTCAGGTTCAACTCGGACTTGGCCACAGCTCACCCTTGTCACCTTTTTGAATTTCAATTTTAACTCTTTATAATTTATTATATTGGTCGATTCGCCCTTGACCCCGGCTCACCCTTGGCCACACTCACCCCTGTCAACTGTCAGTTGACACTTCGACAGTGACAGTGACGTCGACCGTCAGCCTGTGACAGCTGTCACTATGTCAACGTCACTCACCCCACTGACACTGACAGTTCGTAATTAATACCTGGTGAATACCTTGGGTCAGGCGCCTGATTCCGCTTTTATATTATTTTATTTTACTATTTAATTTACTATGGAGATTTTGACCCAGTTTTAATTTTACTTTTACAATTTTAACTTACTATATACTAATGTGCAATACTAATTCAACTACTTTCTCCTTCTGATTAATTTTGAGAATTTTTATACCCGTGTTATACAATTTGTTAACTCCAGTCCAGAATAGGGACGCGGCTGATGAAACCCGACCTCGACCAACTTAACTTAAAGTTGCACTAGATGACTAACTTTACTATTTTATCTCTAACTATTCTACTATTTGACATAGAGCTTTCAAAGTTATCTCGTCCTGTACCCTGATATATAGTCCTTCTTTCACTATTTTTATTATTTTAGTATTTTCCAATTTTTAGGAGTAATTCACACCTAAAAAATGTAAACAGTGTGATTAAAGCTACACTTAGCGTTTTACGTAATTTCAAATAAAATTTTTTGATCCTATATTTCAAGTTTTTGGGTTTTTTGATTACGCTATCGTACTTGTCTATATTTAAAAATATTATTTTAACTATCTTGGTTTTTTAATTTTCTGTTTTTGATACTAATTTTAACTATTTTTAAAAAATAACCTCAAATCAAACTTCGCGAGTTAACTTTGCATGCTCTATATCTCTTATATTATTGACACGATTTTAACAGAATTTTTTGAGCTTACAATTATAATGTTCCTTAAGGTCTGCTAGTGTTCCTTTCCTGGATTGCTGTTCTCCCGGCTGCACCAGGAACCGTGCAACCTTATCGTCGCGCTGTTGATTCCGCTTTTTGTAGGTTTGTGGCTAGACCACAAGCTACTTTTTAGTGCTCGTGGTCTCAACCTCTTGCTTGTTGTCTCACTTTTCCGAGCACTTTTTATTCTAAACTCTACGTGCCTTAGTTTACGAGATGGCACCACGTGCTTTCCACTTTTTGGCTATTATCTTTCTAACCCTTCAACTAATTTTCCCGCACTTTCTTCTGTGGTATCTGACACTTATACTGCACTATTTCCCACTTTTTATTTCACTCTAGGTGTCCTAGTTTAGGACTCCTGTCAGGTTATTTCTCCTAATTCGTTTGTATCTCACAAACCACTTGCCGGAAAATCTAATTTTTTGCACTCCGTGGACTTTTAGTTATGTAATGTTCGCTGAAGCTATGACGGTTTTTATTCGGTGCTGGTTAACTGACCGAGTCTCATCTCTGGTATATCCTGAGGATGCTTAATTAAGAAGCGAAACACGTGTCGTTTGGTGGTTTTTGGAGTTTAAGCGGAAACTAGCTAAAGATTTTAAGGATTCACCACATGCTGCAGGTCGGCCTGCTGCCCGCTGGAACACTACACAACTGTACACACTACACGACGGGATTAATACCTAAAAATTTGCAGATGGCGACAGCCACGCGATCACTACGCGACGAGTGACTAATTGTAATAAAAAATTGGTATCATGTATAACGACCGTTACGACTTAGGGACCTTCAAGAAAGGACCATACCATTTCCTTTACACACTCGTGAATCCCCGGACGTCGCGGGTGTGCTTGGGCGGCGGTGATCACTTTCCATCAGGTGACTCGTGTGCTCGTTTGCCCACTCCGCTATAAAAAAAAACCAATGAAACAGTACGTTATATAGTTATATACAGTACGTTGGGGCTGTAGGTGTGATCGGTCCGTATGTATTTCGCCATATTCGCCTCTAGAAAAAGTAACAATCTGCATTTAAAGAAAAGAAAAGGATTTAAAAAAACTTGTATGTTTTTTGAACTATCGTAAACTGCCACATTGCCTATATTTTTATGTTTTATCCAATTATATTTTTTTCCTTTTACAATACTAAGACGACAAAAATTTTGCTTAACAAAATCGATCTCTACCCGTATATTATAAGGTAGTAATTCCCATCACATTACACACTGAAATAAATTTAAAAATCTGTTTCCTGTAGGCAAAGTTGAGGTTGGTGGCATAACTTTGCCTTATATGGTTATGGAATTATTTTTCAACACAATGTAAATTTAAAAAGTTGAAACTTTGGTTGTAGACCAAAAATTTAAAGTATTGTAATGCCATTAAATTATTAAAACTTTCGTGAGACATTATTAACAAACTAATTATTGAGCACGGCTGTACTGAACAAAATAAAAAATCAGTAGCCAGGTTCACATTATGGAGACCATATATAGGTGAAAATTCAATTTTACTAACTTTTGTAATTAAGGTTTCGAAGTTAATCCGAGAGTAAGCATAATTATTTTTATTGCTATCGTAAGATTGTGCAAGACAAAACGCCACTGTGTAATGATCAGTAAGTGATGTATGGGAGACAAGAACTTGAGCAGCGAATTTTGTTTTTATAACGAAGTCGTCTAAGCATTTGTTCCCGTGAGTAGGGATTACATGAGCAGGCAGTAGACCATGGAAAGCTAACAATTCAAGATAAGGTGATGAATTTCGGTCATTAGAATTAGTCCCAATATTAATATTAATGTCATCACAAATAATAATATTTTGGCAATGTATCAGCTGTAAGAAGGTCATTTAATGACTAAAAAACTGTCAACATTAGTTTAAAGGCGAGGACGATATAGAGATATTAGTAAAATCTGTTTGTTAATTTTAAATGTAAGACAGTTGGCATCCAAAAATTGTGGTTCTTCAAATAGCGTGTTTAAAGAATTTTTTGTATAAATTACAATGCTTCTGCATGCATTCTGAGTACGATTGATTACAGTGGAACAGTAGGTGTAACCATCCAGTGTTGGAAAATTGTACTCACGAAAAAGCCCATCACGATAATGTCCCATTGTATCTTTGATCTGTGAAGGACAGTCAAAAAACCCGCGAAATTAGGACATAAGCGAAGTTACTATGCATAGGTATATAATTTTGTATAGAAAAGGGGTAAGTGTGTACGTGTATGTGTGGTTGAGAGTGATAAGAATAAAAAATAAGTCACTAAAATGTGCCTAAAATATAAAATTTGGTTGGAAAAACAATAACAACAATTCAAAAAGAGTTAGAGTAATTAAATTTACTAGTCAATCTTCTTTATGTAGTGAGTTATGTAGTTTAGTAGTGTAGTTATGTAGTGAGCATAGTTGTGATCCTTTGTAAGTTGTCGTGCTTTATAATATATAACTGGCTTTAGACATTAGGCGCTCGGCAAGATAAATGGGCTTTTATTGTACCGTAATATTCAGATGGGCCGTGCTTAGCTTATCCTTGGGATTCATTTTGTTGAAGTTTCTCGTAGATTTTATTATCTTTTGTTTGGTAATAGCTGAAATAAATTCAACCACAATAGGACTTCGGGTTTTCTTCTTTGATTTTGGGCGATAAATGCTGTGCACATCACTTTCTATTATTGGGCATTTCACTTTATCACCTATCCTTGATAAAATATCTAAAAACACGGGAAATTAACGCGATTACCTTTTATTTTCCCTCCCTTGAGGAGCGCGAGATCTACCTCTATTGAGTTGAAAAAAGTACCCAAAAATGAACATGAAACAAAAAACTCCCTATGCGAAATATTATCAGGGATATAAACTTTTAAACTTTCGCGCTGCATTATAAAATATCTAAAAACCGCGTTAATTTCCCGTGTTTTTAGATATTTTATAATGCAGCGCGAAAGTTTAAAAGTTTATATCCTTGATAAGATTTCG
This sequence comes from Zeuzera pyrina, assembly GCA_907165235.1. Taxonomy (NCBI): domain Eukaryota; kingdom Metazoa; phylum Arthropoda; class Insecta; order Lepidoptera; family Cossidae; genus Zeuzera; species Zeuzera pyrina. Next base: position 2,581,254 of record OU015647.1, read on the forward strand.
CATACGGAGTTTTTTGTTTCATGTTCATTTTTGGGTACTTTTCTCAACTCAATAGAGGTAGATCTCGCGCTCCTTTCCAATGTTTCTATTTTATTTTCAAGCACACCAATGTATTCTATATTCTTATCGAAAGCATTCTGTAACGATGAAATTTTTAGAACCACCTCATCATATTTAAAAGATATGAATTCAATCGACTTCTGGATATCTGCAGTTTGAGCATTGATTTCAGTAATTTCCTTTTTACTGATATTGATAAATAATCAAAATTGCCAATAAAAATTCACCAGGCACTCGAAACTATAATTTCATTTCTCTGGGCTTACTACGCTTACATGAACATTACTAATCCTTCAGTAAGTGAGGGTAGTAGTCACTGGCCGTTCATGGCACAATAGTTTGTCCCTTTACAAAGCTAAAAATTCATTTAAGAAGTTAAGTACAACTTTCACACATTATTACAAAACAGACTACCAAAAAAATATGCAAAATTACGTATTAAGACACTAATAAGCATAAAAAAAACTATTTATTTAGCGAAACGCAACACGTCGGTCCACCAGTCGCGCCAATTTAGGTCATCGCCCCTCCTTTATATTATTACGGTACGTTAAAAATAATTTTCAACATTTATAAAAGCGTTTCATAAAAATATGAGTTTCTTTTAAAAACAATTTTATTTGTGTAATAATCATGGCCATACAAATAGTAAACTAATTAATCTGTGCTAATATTATAAAGTGGTAAGTAAGTAATTTGTTCGTATGTAAGGAGTAATTAATAATATAATAATACTCAGACATTTCACACAGCGCCATCTAGTCCCAAAGTAAGCTGCATAGCGCTTGTGTTATGGGTACTAGACAACTGATATACTACTTATATACTTTTCATTTGTAAATATATACATATTATACATAAACACCCAGACTCGGGACGGGAATCGAACCCGCAACCCCCGTTTTACTTACCGACGCGCTAAACCGTTGCGCCACGGAGGTCGTCAAATATGAAACTGCTGAACAAATAAAAAAAAGTGAGTTGCAGACAGCTACACTATTCCTGATTAATTTGGGCTAAGTTCATTTCATTTTGATAAAAATATGATGCATGTACAGCTGCCGTCTATCAACTAGATTCAAAATGTTCGCAAGGTCGCAACCGACTCTCAACCAAAGAACAATATAATATACTTCCGCAAATGTGCATTACAGACGCGCACGAAATGGCAGACTAGGTATTCCCAGGGTATTCCAGATTCCCTAAATAAATATTCGAACCTCTTTCTATCCAATCAAGGCAATCAGGTTATTTATAATTATATTACATGCCGACAGATAATTTTCTCTATGCCCGACAGCATTGACCTACGCCGACAGCTGTTTTTAACATAAATATTATTTCAATACTTTGTGTAAATTTATGACATATGATGCTGAAACAAAACTTTCGAGTTTCGACAACTGATTTAATGACACCTGTTTGGGACATCACTAATCAGCAGCCATTACTTGCGACCCAATGACAAAGGAAACTAAAGGACATGGCATGTTGATCTATAGCAACATTTCGTTATATATATTCTAACGCATAACATTCAAACGTAGCGTTGTCTCTTTTTGACTTATGGCTTCTTGTGTGTGTAAGAGAAAGCGTAGAGGTTTCTTTGAAAAACTCGAAAACCGATTAAGATAAAAAGCTGAAAATTTGGCTGAATTATTTTTATTTGATACCAAAACGATCCTCCAAGTGCGAGTCGAAAAAGCCGCAAAGGCAGATTTCCTATGTAAATCCTGCTATACCCTTTACTGTTATTATTTTGATTGAGTGATACTCCTTGGGTGCGGTATCGCGCGCGCGGCGTGTAACATTTTTATTTTGGATACTATTGTAGTGGTTGTAATGTTCGACGTTTGTAAACATAACCTCTTGTTTTTTTTTTTTACTTGACCTATTCCAGTTGAAAGTTTTTCTGCCGAAAACTAAATAATGTCATGGGAATATGAGAACAATTCCGCCATACAAGAATTAGTAGCTCATCTTGAAGCATACGACCAAGATTTGTACCCAAACATTAAAATGTTCTTACAGATTCTGGCGACTTTCCCGGTTAGCGTAGTTACCGCAGAGAGATTGTTTTCAACTCTACGCAGGGTCGAATCTTGGTTGCGTGCTTCAATGGCTCAGGAAAGGTTAACAGGACTTGCTCTACTGAATATTCATAAAGACGTAAACCTAGATGTAGACGAAATTATCAACGTTTTCGCCAGAAAGAAACGCAGACTTAATTTTGTTATTTAACTTACTTACAACCTTATTAAAATTATTCATAATTTAAAATGTATTTTAATTTAACTTCAGTTCAGTAGTAACAGTAGTTAAATCTCTGTGCTAAATCTAGATGTGATATTGTGATGTGCATACAAACTCCCATTTAGTTTTGTAATTTTCACCAAATTGCTACGGGCGGCGTCATCCTTTTTGTAAGTTTCCTCTATGGGAATACAATATATCTATCGTGAGTGAGTCCGTCTCCGATTCGCACTTGGCCGATTTTTAGGTGGCCGTGACCACAACCATTTTTGAGGACTAGATCTGTGCTTGATCGTAAATAGGCAGGTTGGAGGTCGCATGCAACATTGCAAATCGTATCACCTACGCCCACAACCAACTAATAGCTGCAACAAGTTGCAATGTGTATAGTGCGGTTGCATGCAATTTGGGCTCAGTCGCGCCGTATCGTACCGAACGCTGGGGCTGTAGGTTTGATCGCAATATTATGTTTACAATCTTGCCTTACGCCATAGTACCTATCAAAATTGTACTCTATCTGTAAAATGCCATATACACCTTCCAATTTGTTGGAACAACTTTCCTAGGGATGGCGATCTGAGATCGATTAATGGAAGAATCGATCATTCGATTTCAAGCAGTGAATCGATTTAGTGAATAGACGACAAACACTCAAAAATCGTTCTACGAAGTTTTTTAAATTTTACTCAGGATATATAAAAGTCGGACGACTCAAAAAAGCGCTAAATCTGGCTCTGAGAGCGCTAAGGTGACGGCAGTGTTCGATATATGGATGTATAATTTATTAAAAAATTTCCACGCTAGCTCATTATCATATATTTGCATTCTTACCAATACAAATATAATAGAAACTCCATTTTTGGGTGTCCGCAATCAATTCACTAAATCAATTCTCTACTCGAGATCGATCGATAATTTTTTCCATTAATCAATCTCGTATCGCCATCCCTAGGAAAGCTGTTCCAACAAATGGATAGTGTGTAGGACATTAATCTTGCACTTTGAGTGCACTGCATAGTCTGTCGCGTAACCACTGTTCTTTGACCTTGACGTATCAGCTATTCTCTTTGGTATCAGCTGACGGATGGTTGACACTTTACTCTTTGGTTGACACTTATTTGACTATCTCGAACAATCAATTTCCATGGCTTAATTTTGTGAATTATTACATAAAACTGTAATTAAAACCAGTGTCTAGTGTATATTGTGACAATAAAGTTTGTTTAATCTTCGGAAAACATGGTTTTTTGGTGTTGCATAATGTAAGTTATGCATTTTTCACCTAAAAACTAACTATTACGTTATAACGTCCTAGAGATTCTGTGCTAATTATCTTTATGCGTACGCTTCTTTTGTATATCATATATCAATCACAATTAGAAATTCTATGGCTTTTCTAGTAAATATAACGAATTACTTTAAAATTACTGTTGTAGTTGTGATTTTTTTGCCTTTTTTATCGATTTCTTAGCATACTCACAATAAAAAAATGTTATGGAGTACCTATGTACATAGATTTACGCAATTTTTATTTTTTTTTAAGTTTAAAACAATAATATTTGTTTTTTAGCCCTCTATAACATTGCAATTAATTACTGTGTCAAAAATATAACAAATATTATGAAATATATAATTCCAATTTTACTATATTATTTAAACTGAAATATACGAAATTTATTACTGACGATGTGTGCATACTATAATCATTGCATTAAAATAAATATTTAGAAAATTCATTACATTTATGATAAGTATGTTATTTCACAAACAACACTATATTATATCTTTCTATTTGTTTTTCTTGTTATTTACTATCACTGGGTGCTATTGTTAACTTTGTATTCTCTGTATTATATTTCAAGCTAGAAATCTCAAGTTTTAATTGGTTTTAGTAGTACCATAATAAAGTTACATTTTTTATGTGTTTTATTTGGACACTGATAAAATGTTTGTATCGCTAATACAGCCAGTATCATCAAAAATAATTATTTTGTACTTATTGAGATTATAACTGCCACTATCAGGCTATATCTTTTCTTTGCTGGATATAGGCATCCAGAAGTCACCAAAACACTTAAATTATCAATTATAATTATTACAATTTTAATTAAAAACCAATTAACTATAAACCGACCTTATCTTTACTATCTGCTACTTTTTGAGTTGTTATTTCAGGTCATTTATTATAAAAATCAGCCAAGTACATCAGACCCCGCACTATGAAGGGTTCCAAAGTTCAGTTACACAATATTCATTGGCAGTTAAAATAAGATTCTATTTCAAGTTGTTTACATACTTAAAAAGAGAGTTATAAAAAAATATCCCCCATCTCTATAAGATCTTATTCAAACCAATTTTTGTTGTGTTTTTGAAATTCTGCTACCTTATTTTTTTTCTGAGTTTTCATTCCATAGTGAAAAGTTAGTGTAGATGTACATTTCACGACTTTAGAAGTGCATAACTTACCAATTATAAACATAGATAAGAAGTCATTTCAGAACCTCTGTATTATTTTTGAAGGCCTATCTAAAAACCCCAAATAAGCTGTCATTTTTTTTATATCCTCAATTATTATACCATTTAAAAAGAGTATAACAATACTAAAGAAGTTTTACTTCAATAACTTTGTACCTGCCTTGAACCTAATGCAACTTTGAAATGGACTTAGCTTAACTGCCGGACTTACCTGCAATTTAAACTTTAAACTTTCGCATTGCATTATAAATTATCTAAAACGGGAAAATTTAATGTGACTACCTTTTTATTGTTTGCGTATTTATCTTATATTTATTTATCAGTTTGCTTGAGACCACGGCCGATGGAACTCGGTCGAAACGTCAAGCCAAAATAAAAAGGTTAAAATTAGAAAATTTTCCTGTTTTAGATAGTTTACCTACAATTTTATTGAGAAAAATTACTAATTACAATCAAACTTGCATATATAAAAAATAAAATATATGAATAAGAGAGCAGTTGTGTGAGGTACACAAAAGATAAGCTCACCTTGGCATATTATCTTGTGTGTAAATAGTAACCTTTGTACACGTAGTTTAATATCAACAAATACATCAACATAAAAATGTATTTGTGTATGTTGAAATTGTATGACTTTTTGTAGTACTGTTTAGTATAAACTTAAAAGGATATCAATATGTGACAAAACTCTATTCAAAGAAGTACATATGCTAAATATAAAAATAACTGTACAATAGAAAAATATAACAAATATTGTAGTTTATAGATGTAGTACGAGGGCTGCTATTTATGTATCGGGAATAACAAAGTGAAACAAACATATAGCTTTTATTATAGTTTGTGAGGAGAGGTGCTTAAAATTTGTGTAAAACTAATCATCTGTTACGTTTTCACAGCTAAAGTTGAACGATTTTGAATTTAGAATGTAGATTAAGCCTTAGAGAAGAACTTAGACTACTTTTCTTTAATTGCACGCAGATGAAGTCAAGGCAAAATAAATGGTAATTGCGTTAATTTCTCATTTTTTAGAATTTTTGTAATACAACGCGAAAGTTTATGTAATTCAACTTTCAAGAGATCGTTTTGTGTTGGCTCGGTTCTGGCTCGGCCGACCATGTCGAGCGAACGAGCGCCCGCGTAATGCGCTGTGCCCGTTTAAAATTTGTCGTAGTTTATTTATTATCCGATTTTAATAATTCAAAGTGTACATTACAGATGAAAAAAGTATAAAGATTTTTGTTCGAACTCTTTTAATGGGCATTTCTACTTCATATTTAAACTAGAAAATATTATCACTTTAAATTTTTTTTTTATTTAAATAATTTTTTAAATATTGAACCTATACTTATGATTATAACACATTTTTGTTAGACATTTCAAATGGCACCTAACACGTGGACATGGGATAAAGAGTTATTGAGTTATTCATCTAAATGTGATACCAAGTATCGCCATCTTTGTGACGCCATAGCTCCTCCCTCCACAAGTTGAGGAAGCATCATTTTTCTTACTCTATAAACACCACTGAATACGACGATACCACTTGTCGGTATAATACTGCTCAGTCCCACGCAAATCGTTATTTGACGACCTCATTCAAGTTAGCCTACCTACTAATAGTATTATACGAGCAATATTTGCATATTTGTAATTGCGTTCTCAAAGACGGCTTTAACGATGTCATGTTTACAATATAGAGGAGTTTACGGGGTAAAAAATCGGTCTAGCTAGGTCTCAATTTTGGGAAGATTCGTTTTCTCTGTGATTTCACATACTTAAAACTTAGCCGTAAAATATGATTGCAATGTGGTCGACATTGTTTTTGTTTTTTTTTTCCTTTTTTTTTTTACGATGTTCTCTTGAGAGGAAAGGCAAAGGGATCTATATCCAAAACAGCCGATTTCTTCAATAACCGATCAATAAATTCTTCATATTATTTCATTAAAATGTTGACGTAATACATTTTAATGTTTCTTGGATTCTGGCGACAAATACATTGAGGCAGTCTTTCTATTAGGATTCGCTGAGGCAGACTAAGCCACTAAAAAACCTCAACATCACACTACTAAATAAGCACTTAGTTCAAAAATTCCACATATTGCACAACAGCGTAGACACTTGGGAAGCAAATCTACGCCAATTTTACATCACAATATCCACTAGAAACAATTTGCAAGTAATTAAAATAAACAGCCAACTGCTTTCCATAAAATCCCGCCAAAAATTCCCTTTATTTTATATACAATCGAATCTAAAAGACATCAGCAAAGCTCTGTTGCCCAGGTATTATAACTAATTGATCTATGATACTACCACTATTGAATTTTATAGCCATTGACCTCTTACAGGTCTTGCTCTTGTCTTTATCAGGTGCTCAGTTTTTATCGATTGTGCATGATTTTGGTTTTGTATGTTCGCTGTCGGTGGATTGCAGAAGACTGTTTTTTTTTTATTTTGTATCTAATATGTATCTGTATCTTCAACTTGTAATCATAGACAAATAAAGTTGTATTGAATTGAATACCGACTGCCGCCATAAGCATCCAAAAACACAAAAAATAGATAATACAATGTACCTAAACTTTATTTCTTGTATTCATGCCACAGGTCCCTTCATTAATATGTATTACTCTTTCTTTTTCAGTCTCAGTGAGTGCTCTTAAGAATTCGTTTAAAAGACAGCAAAATGGAAGAAGACCCAGCCAGGAAAATATACATATTCAAAACTTGAATAGTGTAATAAAAACAATATAGTTTAATAAGAGATCTAGATATACCTAGTCTCGTTTTGTTAATGTTATAGTTTAAAATATTCAAATATTTATTTTCGTTATAATTTTTAAATATTATATGGCAAACTTATGAAGTATTGCGCCAATAATTCCATTTTAATTTTGTTAAATCATAGACAATTTGTATATATTTTAATCAATGTCAAACGCTAAAAAGTTCACCAAAGAGTTCATTTTAAAGTAGAAGAGTAGTAACTCAAAGTACGTAGATGTTACTCAGAATATGGAATAGCAACAAGGCTATAGTAGAAGACAAGGATATAGATTCACGTAATAGTAAGAAAGACAAGAACGGAAAAAATATGGCTGCTACTATGGTAGAGACTCCTCCTCCACAGCTAATCACGACGATTGAATGGAGTATGATGGACAAAAACAAATTTTTTCCACTGTACACACTAAGCAGTTTCACAGGTAAGTTATACCCAAACATACAACTATGTATTACACAGACATTACAATAAACTTTAGAAAAACACAAATTTTATGACCTTAAACTAAGCTATAACCTTACAGGTAAATTATACCCAATTATTATTATTTTTATCTCATCGCTCTTAAACAGCGAAAACGGGTGGTAAAGAAGCCAAGGAAGATCAAATAGCCAGAGTGTTTGTCGACGGAAATGTCAAAAGCACACTCATATGTCGAGGGATGGAAGATGCGAGTTGGATGTGGAGAGACGGATAGCAGCTGGCAATAAAGTGAATAGTGCTCTGTCCGTATAAGGAGATAGTGTGAATATATCTAACACTGCCAAAATGGCCATCCACAATGCGGTGTTGGTGCCCACTTTATTGTACGGCAGTGAGGCCTGGATATGCCCGAAATAGAGTGAAAGTATGATAAATGCAGTAGAAATGCGATCTCTTAGAAAGATGTTCGGTGTCACCCCTGCGGACAGAATAAGCAATGAAGAGATACGCAGTATGACAGGGTCGCACGACAGTGTTATTATAAAAATGAAGAAAGGAATGCTTAGATGGTTCGAGTACATAGAAAGAATGAGTAATGAAAGACTGACGAAAAAATATACATAGCTAAAATGAGTGGTAAAAGAAGCCAAGGAAGACCAAGGCCGACTTATGAAGATCAAATAGCCAGAGTGTTAGCGGATAGAAATGTCAAAAGCTTTTACCTAGGCGAAAATGTGTGAGGAGAATGATGATATTTGGGGAAGCGAAAGAAGTATGTAAGGACCGCGACGCTTGGCGCTCCTTCTTCTCTGAGTACCTCGATGGGGATACATCGTGAAAATATGTGTGTTTGCATGTATTATTTTTATATCACAAAGGGCCAAACAAGCATACGGGCCGCCTGATGTTAAGCGGTTACCGAAGCGTATTGACACCTGCGACGCCAGGAGTATCACTCGCGCATTGTCGACTCTAAAAAACCTTTTCACGCGCGTTTTGATCAACTGCAATACGGTAGTCTGGGAAAACCTTGATAGGGAGCTTATTCCACAACCTCAAAGTGTGAGGATGAATTACCTGCCAGTAAATTCCCTGTCTATACTTAATCTCATAAATATTGTAGGCGTTAAACATATAAAATGTATATTATGATATTATAAGAACTACGAATATCAGGAGGCTATTGATCGAAAGTCCCTAATATAAATTCATTATACAGGATTAATTTAAAAATACTAATTTCCTTTAGTGCGAAATTCCTGTCAACATACCTAACACCTTTTGTTCTGCGATTTTTTTCAAAACTCAATATGTTCCTCAAAAAATACACACATCAAAAGTGTCTAGGGATCAAGTACATTTTTTACTATAAAAAATCATCCAATTAATATTTATCAAATCTAGTCTTTCAGACTGGCTTCTTACTTTAATTCCTATGTTTAAGTTAATAACTTTTACCTATATTTTGTAAAAATTAAGAAAAATTACAATTTTTGCAAATTGTGGGAAATTAACCTAAGTTAATGTCGTCAATTAAATGGAAAAAAAAGGCAAAAATGAGGATTTTTTAAATTTTTATTGTAAAGATAAAAAATAATAATCTTTGTTTCCACTATTGACACGAATTACACAATCACAGCGATTTGGCATGCTTAAAATCAGTTCATCAAAATCACTTTGAGGAATGGCCGCCCACGTTCTTTCTAACAAGTCAAAAAGTTGTTGTGGGGTATGCACGGCATCCATACTCGGCAGAGCTCTTCTTTGAAGCATATCCCATGCGTGCTCAATTGGGTTGAGATCTGGCGATTGAGCAGGCCACGGCAGAACGTTGATGCGAACGTCGGCAAGAGCGCGTGTTACGACTCTAGCCGTGTGTGGACGTGCATTGTCGTGCATTAGTCGAAACGAATCATCCAACCGGCTTCGCAGAGGGATGATCACGTTTGAAACAATCCTCTCCGCATAAATCTGAGCATTGAGGTTGCCCCTGATCCAAATGAGATCGGTTCTTCCACCGATCCAAATACCGGCCCAAGCCATTATTGTTCCCCCTCCATATGAATGAACTTCCTGACAAAATTTCAAACGTTCTTGACGTCCAGAAGTCCTCCGAACTCGAGTACGTCTTGTATCCGGCCTCATACCGAAACGCGATTCATTGGAAAAGCAAACACAACGCCAGTCTTGTTCCTCCCCGTTTCTGTGTTCGCGAGCCCATTGTAAACGGGCCCTACGATTGCAGGGTGCTATAGGCGGAACTCTCAGCGGCCTTCGGGAACGCAGACTCACTTCACGTAAATGATTTCGGATGGTTTGGTCGCTTATCAGCAAGCCTAAAGATCTGTGGAGCCTCATAGCCAACATCTTGGCGGTCATAGTACGATTCCGTCGAGCAATATTTTGGATGTACCGGTCCTGTCTGCGAGTGGTGATGCGAAATCGTCCTATAGAGGACGATCTCGCACGCTCACACGTCGCTCGGCCTCGCTGCCCGTGATACGATAGCGTGTCCCGATACGGCTTATGACGCTCTGTGTAGTGCCAAGAGCGACAGCCACAGTACGTTGCCTGGAACCAGCTTGCAACATTCCGACGGCTCTCATGATCTCTTCTCGTGTCAAATGATGTCGTCGCTCCATATCGATGCAATTTTTTCAGTTCCGATGCAGAAATTGTAATGGTTTTGTAAAAACGCTATTACACACTTTGATAGGAATCCTGATTGACAGTTGATTTTCTATTTTTAATCAAAATTTAAAGAAAATTCTTTATTCAAATAGTGAGAATCACTAAAAATAATCAATAACGATCCAAAAAAGTTAAAATAATAATCCTCAATTGTATTATTAAGCTAAGGTAAGCAAAATGCTCCCCTATTAAGTCATCGGTAAAGACGCTTTTTCAACGAACACGGCATGACGTTATCGTGCACGGAAATATAAAAGCGTCTCCAAACAACTGCGTACATTTTGCTTCCCCATTCCCAAATTATAAAAGCGGCCAGTCAGTGTTCGTAACTGTCACTGTGTTCCACTGAACTATGGTTCGGGAAGCACACGTAGTTCACTTTCAATTCAACGCTTGTGAAGCGAACAATGTAGTGCATATTTCATTTAACTAATAAAAAAAAATGCTCAATTTAATATTAAACTGCAAAATATATATATTTAAAATGGATTTTTAACGAATTAAATTTGTTTTATTACACGTAAAATTAAAACGACATGGGCTAGTCTATTGAGACATTCGGAGCGACCACACAATAGTGCTATATTGCCTTCGATCACAAATAAAGATGTCATATAAAATTTAAACAAATTATTATCCGAATTGACGTATATATTTTTAATATCGTGTAGTATTGTCGGCAATATTGTGTTAATCTAAAGTAGACCTTACTGTCAAACCATAAGGTTATAAACGCTCGTAAACAATTTTTTCATGACATTGAAACAAAGTTTGTTAAATAAAATACTTAAAATGCAATCTTACGTCTCGTGCATAAAGTGTAATTCAAATAATCAATTTGCGTTGCTATTTATGTCATTTTGATTTGTTACGTGAAAGTGACAAGGATAAGACATATATTGTCAGGCAATATTTAAAAATATGATTACGAATTTAATAAAAAAAGAGCTATGTAACGTTATTACTATAATGAAATAATGAATAAGTAAATAATATTATTTATTTATTAACCGAAAATAAAAACTCGCGTCTTATTTAGCGGTTTAGATGTATTGTTTTTGCAATTTTTGAAGAAGCACTTTGACATGTTCGCCGTTAGCGTTTTCGATTACTACTAAAACAGATGTGCACTCAAATATTCATTTGAGTGCACATTTGGTTCGGACATTTTTGGAGCGTTGATTGTGCATCTACTTTTTTATTTGTGATCGAAGTATATCGCTTTTATTTACGGCGAAGTGCCAGTTCCTGTGCCCCGCTCTGCCAGCGCGTAGCGTCACGATCATTGTTTCGATTTATTACACTAATGAATCGTAAAATTCAATGCACTGTACCGATTTATTCACGCATTTTATGTTTCAGTTCGATGCGCCCTCTACCCGTTGACACTAGTCAAAACTCAGATCCAAGTGCAGCGTAAGAAAGAGGCTTACAATGGTGTGATAGATGCCATCACAAAAATATACAAAAATGAAGGAATACCTGGGTTATATAGAGGTTTCTGGTTATCAAGTGTAAGTCTTAACAATTATTATCTATCTCTCATCTATCTGTACTTGTATACTAATATTATAAAAAGAAAAAATTTGATTGTTTGTTTGTTTGTAATCGATAAACTCAAAAACTGCTGAACCGATTTCAAAAATTCTTTCACCTATAGAAAGCTACATTATCAGCGAGTAACATGGGCTGTATTTCATTTGAAAAAAATTCTATACGTGCGAAGCCGGGGCAGGTGGCTGGTATACAATAATTTGATTTAGACATGAAACTGGATCGATAAATGCAATAAAAAAAAATTCTAAACTTGTTATTTCTGGGAGAAGGTTACGCTTCACGAAACATTTTTTTTCTCAGTTTCACTTAGAATTTAAAAGCAATTTCTTTAAAAGCGTCAGTGGTCTTAGTCTTATAGTTTAAAATTTGCCAATATACCATTTAAAACAATTACCTTGTATATATTGTATAGACCACCCATTCCCAAAGTGGGCGATAACGCCCCCCTGTGGGCGCTGCAGGCCTAAAGGGGGGCGGTAAGAGACCCAGAAAAAAAAATGGGGGCGTTGTGTAGAGGCCTGGGGGGTGATTTGTAATTTCATTTAGTTAGGAGGCATCTTAGACAACGACTGCATGAGCTCTCGACTCAGTAGATAAAATAAGTTCGGGAACCTAGAGTATAGACTCAGGCGTTACTTTGCGGAAATCCATTTCATGTGATGAATTCCTTAAATTTTTAGCTATTTTCTGCTCAAACTCCAAAAACCACCAATCGACACGTGTTTGACACACACGCACCAATCAAAGCGGATTCGGTGCTGGTTAGCTGGCTGAGTCCGATCTCTGGTATATCCTAAGGATGCTTTATTAAAAGATAAAACACGTGTCGATTGGTGGTTTTTGGAATTTGAGCGGAAAATAGCTATAGATTTTAGGAATTCATCATCAAATGACTCTGTTGAAGACAATGAGGAAATGGTTGGGACAGGTTGCTTAGGCTTCTGCAATGATGTTATATTTAAAAAAGAGGTAGATAGGTTACGTTAGTACTAATGCTTGTAAAATATTGTCCCGGTTACGCACACACATAAGCCACACACTTTGTTTATACACACTAATAAAATGATGAAGTGTAAATAAGATAGCCATAGATAGATACCATAAGCAAAGTGAGACAAATATACATTGCACTGCGTCGCTATACAATGTAAGATTTCAATTGCATTTCAAACTAACAAATCACACGGCTCTCTAAAACCATTGTGATTGGTCAATTTCACTTTCTTACTGCATTTTAAGCGAATTAGTGACTACTTCATAGAATATTAGTAATTAATGCCACAGAACAGACATTTTCGAAAAATATGATTGATGCCTAATAGGTTTAGACAGTAAAAAGGATTTATGTTTAATTTTTAAAATTAATTTTTCTTGAGTCATGTACATTTGGAAACAGAATTATTTAAGTACATACATTTATAAAACACGTTTGTTATAAATTTGAAAATGATAAAAATAAAACACTAGGTATTTTCATGTAAAATATTTTTTATTGTGTGGGATTATTGGGATATTAGACTCACTGCTAAAACTTCTGATTCGTTTTAAAAAATACGTATATTATATCTTATATACCAAATAAATAAACGTAATCAAACGTTTAATAGGCACTGCATGACATTGACGGTTCTGTAACATAACTTTTTATATTCTTTGACCAAATATAATATATTGCTCTCTGTCGCACTTGGTAACTGGGGTATTACCTATCGCATTTCAGTTTTTTATGATTTAATATTTTACTGATATTTTAGATTTTGGAAAAAATGGTGACACAAAGGAAATAAGAAAGTACACTTACGCATGATACGTGATTCGTGAACCTTTGGAAGTCTTGCTAGTATAGTTTCTGCAGTATCTAATAACACAGGACGGCATTTTAATATTAATATTAGGAACGCACATACGTTTTGACACTGTCACGTTGTTACACGAATGAGCTCCAGGTTGGCTAATTAGCAAAGTTTTAGGGTGCCAGTTTTCGAGCGCAATAACTCATCTACCTCTTTTGTAAATATAACATCATTGGGCTTCTGTTAATACGAAACAAAGATTTAAAATTGCCTAAAGTAGTGTTAAAATGCTCTGTCCAGTCTGAATGGGAAATGCCGTAAAGATTCGTATGTATTTGTAATTTTTCTGTACAGTTTCAGATAATATCTGGCATATTTTACATCTCGACATATGAAGGAGTGAGGCACGAGTTGGGAAAGTACGATGTTAGCCCCAGAATGAAGGTATATGGAAAATTTTTTTGTCATAAATGGTAAGAATAAACTGCAAACACCTCTTGGAACTCCTCAATGACAAATAGCCTACGTATCGAGATTGAGTTATTGTACACCAATCATAGACGATATCTGGTTTGGTATCTGTCGGTTGTTAACGTATCATAGTCTATGGAGATACCAAGGAACTAACTCCTCAATGACAACAGTCCATATTTCGAAATTTGTTTACTGTATTAGAGTTCACTGGCAATAGGTAGCTGGGTATGTATCAGTCAGAATCTGCACGATGTTCAAATATACACCATGTTAACTGCGATAAAATTAAATAGTATGCGTATAGCGATGCTTATAGCAATGGAACACCCCAAACTTTACTTAAATTATCGATTACTCGATTGACAGTAATATTCAATATCAATTGATAATTAATTAATTTGTATTCAAACACTTCGTGCTGCAGTCGTGAAGGTAAAAAGCAATAGAGAGACGTGCAGCGCTCGAGTTTTGACTTATATAATCTCGAGCGGTAGTGGTGAACAAGCCGTCGGTCGTTCTTGTCTATGACGTCACGAACACCGTTCATTCGTCGGTGTTGCTAACAACCACGAAACTCTTTATTTATTTTGGAAGATTTCGGCATAGCCGCCATTTTGTTTTTTTTTCCTAAATGCACGATGAGGCGCACGATTTAACCTATATATTATATTGATTACTTATATGAACAAAAAATTAGTAATTTGTATGTCCTACAGTGTCATGTTACAGAGTTATTTGCAGGAAAAGATTGATGTGTGAGGATGATTAAAAATAAATAAAAAATAGATTTAAAATAGTTTAAATGCATTCAATTAACATATGAGAACAAACTAACTTCTGCTTTCTAGTTCTTATCTCGCATATTGCATGTAATTTTCAAATCAAAATGTCTTTCAGTCGTTCATAGGCGGCGGGTGCGCGTCTCTAGTTGGTCAGACGATTATAGTCCCCTTTGATGTGCTCAGTCAGCATTTGATGGTGCTAGGGCTGGTCAAGGCCCGACATGGAGCAAGCAAAAACCCTGTGAGTATTTTGTTTCTTCACCATAACACAAATGACCAAACAATCTAACTGACAATAAATGGACGAGGTCTGAAAATAATAAAGGAAGATCTTCAGATTTCAAATACTTTGGAACACTGATTGCCGGGGATTTTTATTTTATTTGGAACTAGCGACTAGCCCCGGCTTCGCGGGCGTAGAAATTTTTTGTAAATAAAATGCAGCCCATGTTACTCCCTCATATTGTAGCTTGATATAGGTGAAAGAATTTTTGAAATCTGTTGAGTAGTTTCTGAGTTTACCCATTACATACAAACGAACAAGGTACCGCTTTATAATATTATTAATATAGATGACACAGAAGTGCATTATATTTTTACAATTTATATATGCAACAAAAAAAATAAATACCGTAGTACTACTTAGATCACTGGTTCCCAAACTTATTTTGTCTACTGAGTCGAGAGCTCATGCAGTCGTTGTCTAAGATGCCTCCTAGCTAAATGAAATTACAAATCACCCCCCAGGCCTCTACACAACGCCCCCATTTTATTTTCTGAGTCTCTTACCGCCCCCCTTTAGGCCTGCAGCGCCCACAGGGGGGCGTTATCGCCCACTTTGGTAATGGCTGACTTAGATGAAGAAATTTTTGTTATTTTTTTTTCTTTACTTATTTTCTTCAATGAAAATTAT
Organism: Zeuzera pyrina; assembly: GCA_907165235.1. Taxonomy (NCBI): domain Eukaryota; kingdom Metazoa; phylum Arthropoda; class Insecta; order Lepidoptera; family Cossidae; genus Zeuzera; species Zeuzera pyrina. The sequence goes on from OU015647.1 coordinate 2,597,460, forward strand.
GTATAAGGTGTATATTTACTTCATTTACACAAATCTTACAAACGGAGTATAAATTGTAGTATGTACTGTACTTTTACTATATTCACGATTACATATAGTAATTATAAAAGATTTTTTAAATTTTTTGCATAACGGCGATGAGATATCTAAATTGAACTAAATGTTATTGTATAAATGAAGAAAGGATTGCTATCTTAGCATTCCTTTCGGTTCGGCCACATAGAAAGAAAGAGTGATGAAAGACTGACGAAGAAAATCTATAGAGCAAAAGTGAGTGGTAAAAGAAGCAAAGGAAGACCAAGGCTGACTTATGAAGATCTAATAGCTAGTGTTAGCCGATGGAAGTGTCAAAAGCACTCGGATACCGAGGCGAAAATGTGTGAGTAGAACGATGAGATGTGAGGAAGCGAAAGAAGTATGTAAGGATCGCGACGCTTGGCGCTCCGTCCTCTCTGACTGCCCCGTTAGGTTTGCAGCATGAGATATCTAACTCTTTATGATACGGCTAATGCCAGTAGCAAACAACCGATGCCGATGAAGTTCTGAGTACACCATGACACAGTTCAATACAGTTGTACCGGCCATGACACAAATTATATAAAACATCCTTTATCATCTACACGTATTTAGTAAGGGCTTGATTATGTGAGATAGGCATAGGTGACACAAAATTCCTTTCAAAAATTCATAAATTATGCCATGTCGCAGCAGAATGTACTTGCTTCGGCAGTACATTATATTAAAATTGAAACGATACAGAGGTTAGCATAACCCCTGCGCGAGGATGACTCGCAAAATTGTGAAGTGTTCCGCATTCTTCAGTAAAATTGAAATGCGCTGTCCTCGTCCCAGAACATTTCGGCACAGCGCGAGAGGAAAAGAGAGAATGAAGAGAGTAAAATCATAGAGGATCAAGTAAATATCTCTAAATAGTACAAAACAGTCACAATCCACGTTTGTCTGTAAATTTGCCTTCAGCTTACATACACGCTGTATCCCTAACGGGGTAGTTAGAGAGGACGGAGCGCCTAGCGTTGCGGTTCTTACATACCTCTTTCGCTTCCTCAAATCTCATCATCTTCACATATTTTTGCCTAGGTATGCGAGTGCTCTTGACATTTCCGTCTGCTAACACTCTCGCTATTAAACAACTATAAACTATACTATAATTAATAATTTATTGCAACAACTATTTTTCTAACCTGTCTTTGTTGTCAACCCTGAGATATCTGATTGTTGACGATATTTAAAATCGACGCGTGACGTCACGACGCTATGGCAATCCTGCGCACGGATAGCAGATACAAAAAAAACTTTTTAAAACACTAGAAAAAACGTTAGTAAAGTTTAACTTCAAGGTCGCTGTAATTCCGTCAACTTATGGCGCGTACTCTAACAATGTTTAAAAAATTTTTATTAAAACAAATTAAACCGCCTTCAAAAAAAAACTGAAAAGTATAAAATAACTATCCTTTACTAATCAAAACTCAAGTACAATTAAAATAACTTTATAAATACGATACACATACCTATATAATTAAATTTGACAGTTACTGAAGTCGGTGCCAAGCCCACCAAACTAATAGACTTTATGTTGTTGCACATTGATTTGGCACCGACTTCAATAACTGTCAAATTTAATTATATAGGTATGTGTATCGTATTTATAAAGTTCTTTTAATTGTACTTGAGTTTTGATTAGTAAAAGGTAGTTATTTTATACTTTTCAGTTTTTTTTTGAAGGCGGTTTAATTTGTTTTAATAAAAAAAAATTATTTCTCCCTTTTGAGTGGTCTTGACCTAAATGAATATCTAGGGCAGGTCTGCAATTAACTTCATTCTAATTCCGGAGCACAGCGATATACAAGAGAATCGTCAATATAGATAAAGGTTATAACCAGGTCGTGTTATCTAGTGTATCTTCTAAGTGTTATCTAGTGTATCTTCTAAGTCCAAGCTCCAATATCGGTGAAATTTAAATAGGACCACCTCTGAAGTATTACCTACCAAACGAAAAAAGAATTTTCGAAATCGGTTCATAAATGATGGAGTTATGAGGTAATAAACATACAAAAAAAAACAACATACAGACGAATTGAGAACCTTCTTCTTTTTTTGAAGTCGGTTTAAAATAGTATGTGTTCTTTTCAGAAAATGAACCCTCTAGGTCTGAATCTAGACACACACATGTCAAAAGCAGCCCTCGCTAAGGAGGTGGCAGTAAGGGTGTACAGGCGGCACGGTGTTATGGGCTATTACAGAGGTTATGCGGCCTCCCTAGCTGCTTATGTCCCCAATTCGGCGCTCTGGTGGGCCTTGTATACCGCTTACCAAGGTAATATACAATTTACATTCTATGTCTATCCTATACAAGCAATATTTATATGTTTGTAATCGCATTCTAGAAAACTGCTCTAACGATAGAAGAATGAGTGAGGAACAATTGTCGAAGAAAATCTAAAAAATGATAATGAGTGATTGTTGAAGCCAGTGAAGACTATTAAGCTGGCTTAATAAATAAATCTATATAGTATATAAAAGGCGATGTATGTATGTATGTTCCTTATGGACTCCGAAACGGCTGAACCGATTTCGATGAAATTTTCAGGGAATCTTCAGATTGGTCTAGCGGGTGATCCTGTAAAGTTTGGTAGCGATCAGATCAGTAGAATTTTTTTTTGTTTGTTTTTTTTAAAAACTGTTTAATTTATTTTAACTTCAACTAACGCCTAGTTAAACGGGCCGGGTTTACTAATATTATATAAAATAAATGCAGTAGAAATGCGATCTCTTAGAAATATGTGCGGTGTCAGTTTTGCGGACAAAATAAGCAATGAAGAGATACGCAGTATGACAGGGTTGCACGACAGTGTTATTGTAAAAATGAAGAAAGGAATGCTAAGATGGTTCATTCAGGCACATGGAAAGAATGAGTGATGAAAGACTGACGAAGAAAATCTATAGGGCGAAAGTGAGTGGTAAAAGTAGCCAAGGAAGACCAAGGCTGACTTATGAAGTTCAAATAGAGTGTTAGCCAACGGAATTGTCAAAAGCACTCGCATACCTAGGCGAAAATGTGTGAGGAGAATGATGAGATTTGAGGAAGCGAAAGAAGTATGTAAGGACTACGACGCTTGGCGCTCCGTCCTCTGACTAACCCGTTAGGGATACGGCGTGAAGATATGTATGTATGTATAAAATAAAAACCTGTTGTTATTCAACATCTCAATTTACATTTCAAATTGTTAATTTCTTTACTGTTTACTTAATTAGCCAATTGTTAGTGAGATAGGTTAGGTGTATGTTTTATTCTGAGACCCCTTTTTGGGTGAAGCCTTCTTCCAACTCCTTCCATGTCTGTCTGTTTTTCCCCAAAAATAGCCAATCTCTCTCAGCTGTCTGTAAGATATCCTCAGCCCATCGTTTGTATGGCCTGCCCATACTTCATTTTCCACGTGGTCAACCATTTTGTTGTTAGGATCTTTTATCAATGTAGCGTGAGTACCGGTTCCGGCGTCTCAACTATAAAACACATACGAAAGGCCGACTTAAGAGAATTAAAATAGGCAGTGTTATCCTCTGTGACTCTTGTTTCTCTCTTCTAATTAAACCGATTTAGAACAAATTAATTTTGCCTAGGCCAAACTGTTTCTTTATATACTCGATAGGATAAATCTGGATAATCTAGGCCAAAATGCAGTTCATCCTAAGCCCGGTAGGAGAACCATTTTAGTCTAGCGTGAACAGATCCTAGTTGGTTCTAGTATGAATATGCATAATCCAGGATGAGCTAGTACGGCCTGTCTGAACTAATTTTGCCTGGAAATGCTTTTATATGAATTTTAAAATGTTTTCTCCACTTTTCTTGATTTGGGTGTCTACTAGACATAGACTCATTTATAATGAAATACAACAAAGTCTTATAATTTAATACAATAAGCAAAACTTTGATTTAAAACAACGAGCAATTGAACACGTACATAGTTCGACGTAAAATGACCATTCAAATTAACAAGAGAGGCGAACGAGAACCGATGAAGGGCTGGGAGGTCGCGGAAGACTGTATGGGGATTCCCCGCTTGCACAGGCAGTGATATGGGTTCACTTAATCTACTAGCTCACTTAATAAACTAGATGAAGTTGGTTCATACTAGATCGTATCAGTTTATCCTATACTAAACTGGTTTGTCCTATCGAGCTTAGGAGGAATCAGTTCACTGGCGTAGGCAAAATTAGTTTGTCCTATAATCGAGTTCGCCAGTAACATATGTACTTAATATTGTTTCTAGCAGTCACCGACTCATTCATTAAGCTAACTCCACTATTAAATGGAGCCAGAGGGCTGATAAAATAATGATATTTTATTATTTATCTATTCTTAGCACTTGCTTAGCCTGTGTCGGGGGTATTGTAAATTTTGCACAATAAATTTTGTTGTTGTTTTGGGAGTTTTTGATACAGCATGAACATAATAATAATATACTTTATTGCATACAAAACAAAAGATATAAAAGTTAATATGATATGTACAAAGAAAAATACAACAGCCGGTCTTATCGCCAGCAGCGATCTCTTCCAGACAACCTAAAACATATGTATGTATGTATGATACACTCCACTGAATTTTCGAACATCGTCGTCGGATAAAAGCTCCACATAACCCAATTTCACCCCCAGGGGACTGGGTACCTGTGTTAAGGTTCCTGCGTCAAATGGTATTATGTGTGTATATAACAGAAGGTATATTGTTCCAGACGAATTGCTCAAAATAACACCATCGTGGGTGTCCCACCTCCTCATACAGTGTGTGGCGGGCACGTTGGGCGGGTTCACCACCACTGTACTGACCAACCCCTTAGACATAGTGCGGGCGAGGTTACAGGTAACACTAATTACTAGCATTTAATAATTTGAATTAAACTGACAGATAACATAACATATCTTCACGCTGTATCCCCAACGGGGTATTCAGAGAGGACGCAGTGCCAGGAGTCGCGGTCCTTACACACCTCTTTCGCTCCCTCAAATCTCATCATTCTCTTCACACATTTTCGCCTAGGTATGCAAGTGCTTTTGACATTTCCGTCTGCTAACACTCTGGCTATTTGATCTTCACAAGTCAGCCTTGGTCTTCCTTGACTTCTTTTACCACTCACTTTCGCTCTGTAGATTTTCGTCGTCAGTCCTTCATCACTCATTCTTTCCAGATATATTTTGACAGAACTGACAGATATATCAGATATGTTCAAAAATCATAAATATTACTACAGATTAATTAGTTACAGAGATTAGTTACAGAGCGAAAGTGAGTGGTAAAAGAAGCCAAGGAAGACTAAGGCTGACTTATGAAGATCAAATAGCCAGTGTTAGCTGATGGAAATGTCAAAAGGTGTCGCATACCTAGGCGAAAATGTGTGAGGAGAATGATGAGATTTGAGGAAGCGAAAGAAGTATGTAAGAACCGCGACGCTTGGCGCTCCGTCCTCTCTGACTACCCCGTTAGGGATACAGCGTGGGGATATGTATGTATGTATGCATGTTATAAAACAATAGAATTGGGCGCTTCTCTTCTCTTATCGTCATGTTGAAAAGAACTCCTACTAAGTTATTGGCTTAAGTTAAATGTACTGCTTAATGCGAGCGAGAGTTGATATTTGTTAGTGTAAATAAACTGAGAAGTGTGAATAAGATGATCCGATATTTCGTCTCTATAGATGAGTGCTCCATCTATGTGACATAGCAGTTTTTAATCATTAAGGGCCAAAAACTTGCCTCGGCATATTTGATTTTGCGATTTTAATAAAAAAAAAAATCCAACACCATGTATGCTATCTGGCAGTAGCGGATTTAGTGGGGCCTAAGAGGTTTGAGCCCCCCCCTCCCCCTCCCCCCAAAGCATCTGAGTCCCTCCATGAAAAATTTTAGTGTCCCGGGTACCATCGGTACCGGTACCATCATTGGGTTCAAGTCCCTCCCAAAGCAAAATCCTGGATACGCCACTGCTATCTGGGATATATATAATTACCAGTGCAGTAACTAAGGCGGTGCCAGCGGTGCTCGGGCTCAAAGCACAGACCATAGAAGGACGCAAAAGTGACCTGGACCAAATTTTAGGTCACGCATGGTAGTAGCTTAAATACAACGCACCAAGCGCGTAAAAGACTAATTACGGCACCTTGATGAAGAAGTAATGCTCAAACTAAGGCGATTTATTCAGATTACTAAATTATTACACTTGTCAACTACTCCACGGTTACAGATCGAATGCTCTAATAGTCCATAAAAAGAACACAATAGCTTTTAGCTTAACAGACAATGGCAAGGCGCGTCCCACCAAAAACATATTATAATGTTGCCAACAGTATTAATCACAATGTTGCAATAAGTATTAATTACAGTGTTGTCAGTTTACATTATTAGAAATATGTAATAAACAATATGCAAATCAGTTACAATGCTTACATTATGTTACACAGTACATTAAAATTTTGCAGGTGGAAGGCGTAGGAACTATGAAGAAGGTATTCAAGGATCTCTGGCAGGAGGAAGGGCTCGTCGGTTTGTACGCGAAGGGCCTGTCGGCCCGTCTGGTGCAGTCCGCCTGCTTTTCCTTCAGCGTCATACTCGGATACGAGAGCATCAAGAGGATATCACTCAGCGAGGAGTACAGACCTCGCGTGCGTTGGTGATGAGTAAAGAAAATAGAAAAACGGTTGTTTTTGTTTTATTTTTTGCGGTACCCGTTGAAATATTGAAAAGATTTACATATAAGCATAACATTATTAACTAGAGAGCAGACATTATCCAAAATCATTAAGAGACAATATATGCAGATTAAGGTGTATGATTACCTAGAACTCGATATCTAAGGAGATATTTGGATATATAGGGTTTCGTGAAGATGGTTGTCCAAACGGACCTGGCAGCAAGAGGGGCCTTTTCCTTCTTACTCAGTTCCAGCAACCAAGTCTCCCAGGATGCCTAAGGTATTATTTTTAAAGACAAAAAACTGACTTAAATATAAAAGAAAATTTAATTAAAAGAAAATGCTGTGTGTTGATTTGTACACACATATCCTCACGATGTAGCCCTAACGGGGTACTCAGAGAGGACGAATCGCCAAGCGTCGCGGTCCTTACATACTTCTTTCACCTCAAATCTCATTCTTCTCACACATTTTCGCCTAGGTATGCGAGAGCTTTTGACATTTCCATCTGCTAACACTGGCTATTTGATCTTCATAAGTCAGCCTTGGTCTTCCTTGCCTTCTTTTACCACTCATTTTCGCTACGTATATTTTCTTCGTCAGTCCTTTCATCACTCATTCTTTCTAAGTGCCCGAACCATCTAAGCATTCCTTTTTTCATTTTTGCAATAACACTGTCGTGCGACCCTGTCATACTGCGTATCTCTTCATTGCTTATCCAGTCCGCAAGGGTGACACCGCACATCTAAGAGATCGCATTTTCATACTTTCAATCGATTTCGGACATATCCAGGCCTCACTACCTTACAATAAAGTAGGCACCGACACCGCATTGAGGATGGCCATTTTGCAGTGTCATATATATTCACACTACCCACTAATGCGGACGGAGCACCGTTCACTTTATTGCCAGCTGCTACCCGTCTCTCCACATCCAACTCACATCTTCCATCCCTCGAAAACGCACTCCCCAGGTACACAATTTTATTCACTTGTTCTAGACATTTTTCATTTACCCAAATCTCACATTTCGTTTGTACCGCTTCCCTTTCAACACCAGAACCTTAGTTTTGTTCACATTGATATTCAATCCTTTCACTTCACAATCTTCTTTCATACACATGACTAATGTCTGCATCTCTGCTTCTGATGGTGCTATAAGCACAGCATCGTCAGCGTACAATAGGCAGTTTACCACTGTGTCAACACATATCATACCACTCATACCACCTTTCATTCTGTGGAGGCAACTGTCTAAATACAACACGAACAGCCAGGCAGACATCACGCAGTCCTGTCTGATGCCTGAATAGACTTCGAACCAGGGCGACATGTTACCTAATCTTACACAGGCTTTGTGGCCGCGATATAATGACCTCACAGCCTGCATTAAGTAGCCCCCTTCGTCATACTCAGGCAGACGACTCCACAATTTCTTTCGCACTAATCTATCAAAAGCTTTTTCTAGATCCACGAAAGCGCAGAAAACTCTGACCTATAGCCAGAAACTTCCCCACGATAACGCGAAGCGAGAAAATCTGATCGATACAACATACAACCCCTACCGTTCCTAAAACCACCTTGCGCCTCCCACAAATATATTTTAGAAACCTTTTCATGTGTTCATTCGTCTATTATATTGTCGTCATCACAACTGTTGGTATGTTCTAGAAAGTTGTTATTTCAATACAACAATCTTACTGCAATCTTATTATTCATTTGTTTTTAATCGTTAAATGTCAAAAACTTGTGTTATCATGTTTGTCTAGGCAATTTCCAATCAAAGAAAAATCAAGTAAAAGCACACTAATCAATACGTATATTTAATGCACTATAAAACTCACTAATCACTCGTTAAAACACAACTTATAAAACTTACTGAATAATAACACATACTGATTAACTCACTGAACAATAATTTTGGCTATATTTTAACAACGACGGTTCGCGGATACAGCTAAAGATATAACACTGCTTGCACTAGACTACTTCTATTTAACAGCGCATGGCGGAGAGTATAATTAAATTATTTCTGACTACCTCCATTCAAATAAACTGAACACGATCGCTTGTTGCTACTTGATAACTGTTACACAAAGACTAACGCCAGATTCCTTTATAAAGCCTCATTAATACGTAGGCAAAGTATTTTGACCACACTTTTGCTATCAAAATCTCACAAAATAGTCATAGATGACTAATTGACGTGATTAGAATGTAGTGAAGCTAACACAAGCATACAGCAACTTTAAATGCTATCTGGGCGGTTTGTACCCATTTCAATAGTATGTCATATCTGTTTCTATACTTCTACACTTATCGATAACAATTATATTTGTCGTATTAAAAAATATACCATATACTACGTTAATATTTACAAACTTAAAACTATACATTATCTTAAATAATAGACTTCCTCTAAGTTGCCGCTTAGAAAGCTGTCATTGCTTAAGGTACTCAGCAGACTGGCAGCATTGCCTCTTTTAATAGCCAAACTGATTCGTTGACGGAAGAAGCTGCCAGCCCGGCGGTCTCCCGAAGCCTCGACCAGTCTCTTACAAATATCAGAAACCAGTCGATGGACTTCGGGGCCCCAGGGACCCAAAGTTTCGACTGCAAAGGGCGTAAATATGAAACTCTCAGAGAGAGTCGCATACTTACGCCGCTTCAAGTTCTCGGCAGTGCTGGCCGCGGCACCTGCTGACTTGGAAGTCGCCGGCACATGGGAAACAGCAAGTGTATCGACACAAGTGCCATCCCACACGATCTTCCAAGTTTCCAAGGAATGAGCGTCAAGCCATCCGGTCTCCTGCCGTCGCTGCGCGCAATACCTACAGGCTCTAAGACTGCAGGAACGCCAGCGGCGACAAGAGCCCGCCGAATGACGTCATTCAAGGCAGCATGTCGTGACATGCGGCCCGCACTACGTAAACAGGATAAACCGTGGTGACCTAGTACATCGACGAGATCACCACAGCGGCAACGGTGAGGAAGGTTAGTCCTGGCCCCCAGACGAAGGGATACTATGAGAGAAAGTGTGGTATAGTCAATCACGGTTCCTAAATTTTTTGAAGGTATTACCTTCAACCAGTAGTGTCCTGACTCCTTCTCAGAAACAGCCAGGAGGTGAGACCGATCTTTTTCGGTACTACAAGAATACTTATCTATATTTCTATACTTAATGTTATGAGGCGGTAAACTTTGTTCATTCGTATGTAATGCATAAATTCACAAATCACTTGACCGATTTCAAAAATTCTCACCATAAAAACTACATTATTATCAAGTAACATGAGTACTTTATTTTCAAAAAAGTTCTACCCATCGAAGCCGGGGTAGGTCGCTAGTAATCTATACTAATATTATACAGAAGTAAACTTTGTTTGTATGTAATGTATAAGCTTACAAACTACTCAACCGATTTCAAGAACTCTGGCCTATCTATCTTCTATATACAATATATAAAAGGCGATGTATGTATGTATGTTCCTTATGGACTCCGAAACGGCTGGACCGATTTCGATGAAATTTTCAGATTCTTCAGATTCTTCAGATTGGCCTAGCGGGTGATCCTGTAAAGTTTGGTAGCGATCGGATCAGTAGAATTTTTTTTTTGTTTTTTTTACGCCCAGTGAAACTAACGCCCAGAGAAACGGGCCGGGTTTGCTAGTCTATGTACTATATAAAAGGCGATGTATGTATGTTCCTTACGGACTCCGAAACGGTTGGACCGATTTCTATGAAATTTTCAGGGAATCTTCAGATTGGCCTAGCGGGTGATCCTGTAAAGTTTGGTAGCGATCGGGGAGCAGTAGAATTTTTTTTTGTTTCTTTTTTTGCAGTATCAAAATAATTATAAAAACTGTTTAAATTATTTTAACTTCAACTGCCCAGTGAAACGGGCCGGGTTTACTAGTGTAATATAAAGATATATTATCAGCGAGTAACATGGGCTTTATTTTGTTTTCAAAAAATTTCTACCTGTGCGAAGTCGGGGCGGTTTGCTAGTGTTTTAAAAAACTTTCATCAACTTGAGAAAACTTATTTTCTGAGACTCGGGCACATCTCAGGAAAATTTGGCTATACGGAAAGCAGGTACTACATGAATATCATAGAGATGAAGGTCACATGATTTTTAATATTTCTAAGCGTCACTTCCCTGACCGTTAGTAACAAGAATCATAGAATTGGCGAGCATAATCACGCCACAAACAAAATTTAATAATAAGAAACAAGATAAAATATATCTGTACAGAGCTATTTATTATTTACTGTTGAACGATTATATCGTCGCGTTTTTACCGTCTACGATACAGTAGGTAAGCAAAATGTTTACCCATTGTGTCGCTCGAAAAATCGCTTTTACTGTTGACGATAACGTCGTGTCGTGGACGTTAGCATCGACAGTAATTTAAAACCGTCTTCGCACAATTGCATACATTTTGTTTCCTTATTATATCGAGACGATAAAATCGTTCGACGGAAAGTTATAAAAGCGAGGCCATGATAAAATCGTTCGACGGAAAGTTATAAAAGCGGCCAATGGCCTTTCAATAAGTCTGTTTGTTATCTACGAGTGGTACGATGCTGTCTGGAGATAAGAAAAAAATAAACAAAGTTAATTGCGTTGTAACTAACTTGTCTCGCATTTTAATGAATGTAAGAAATAATATCCAAACATAATTATCTGTTAGTATAACTGTGGCATAGTAAATTAAATCGGTCAAGATAACGTATGGCAGCGCTGTATGCAGGATTTTATAATTCTCACTAACATTCAACTTCGCACTATATCACTGCAGCTAAGGTATTAGCTGAGAGAAATGTCAAAAGCAGTCGTATACGTTGCCAAAAATGTGAAGTCCTCTCTACTACTTCGTTACGGACACAGATCGAGTGTATATGTATGTTCATATTAGATGAAACAATTAGGTAGGTACTAATTATTCAAGTATCTATATACGCTAATTATAAGCCAACGATAATGAAAACATTAATCAGAAATAATTACCGTGTCATAAGCGCGCTTTTAAACGGTGGGTTCCGCATTTGTTGTCGTTTCCAGATTTTGTTGCGATAAAAGTTATTTCACTTTGTCGAAGCTTCTATGAACAAAAAATACAGTTATTTCTAAATATTGCAAAAAGTATTTTTTGCTATGTTCCTAATAATTTTTTAAGTAGAAATTAAAGGCTACGTTCAAGATCGATTTAGTTCTCATCCAAATTCCAAACCTTTCCCGCAACAGTCATTGCAACACTATTTCGTTTGCCCATTGCTTAGCGTAATGTATGAAAAGCGATATCCAATGTAAATACGCCTATGCACCGTGAAGTTAAAATAAAATCTGATATCATTTCGAATTACGCGTTAACTCAGTGCAGAAATGTTTGTTTATGATATAACCGGAAAAGCCCTGATTCACGGCAGTTAGTAATAACATGTTTCACAGAAATTACGCGCTATAAGTAATGTTAATATATCTGTATACAACTGCTATGTATCTATATCTATACATTAAAAGCGATAAAACCTGTTTCTGTGATCTGTATATTGACAATGTTTGTTTACATACGTGAGGAACGAGGACGGATTCAGGGGGGAGGGTCGCTTAACCCCCTAAGCCTTATTTAGCGATTAATGAACCAGTGTAGCGATACTTATGTGTGTAACTAAAATGGTAAAAACGGACAGTACCTATATACATATATCTACCTTTTTTTTTTTTTTTTTTTTTTTGCGTCAGGAAATGCTTTATGCATCCCGTCCTGCCGTAGGGGGGTGGCAGGGGGTATGTGGGACTCCTCGACATTAGGGTGCTAGGCCGAGTCTACCCACTAAAACCTGACGGTGTTCCTCGAGAGCCTTGATGCCGGGGCAACGGGAGCGCGTTGGCATTCTGCCGCGACCCCGGCGGCTATGCCCAGCCTGAGCCGGGCCCTCCTCCGTTTGCGGGCAGTTTGACCTGCCCGCTCTCCTGGGAGGCGCGCGGGAACAACCGCGCGCACCATCCCGAGGCCATTGATGAGGCGCCTTCCCCCGAAGGACACCCCAGGCCTCCGAAGTGGCGGCTTCCGCACCCCGCCTACACCACGGCAGGGGCGTCAGCACGCCCACCTGATTTTTACGTGTTTACTCACGGGTTTTTACAAGTTTTCCTTCTTCCTACATATATCTACCTGTCTGTATATCACAGACGATTTATTCCGTCATTTTTAACCGACTTCACAAAAAGGAGGAGGTTCTCAATTCGTCTGTATGTTGTTTTTTTTTTCTTTTTGTTTCTTTTTTTGTATGTTTGTTACCTCATAACTCCGTCATTTATGAACCAATTTCGAAAATTCTTTTTTCGTTTGGTAGGTAATACTTCAGAGGTGGTCCCATTTAAATTTCACCGATATTGGAGCTTGGACTTCGAAGATACACTACATAACACGACCTTGTTATAACCTTTATTTATATTGACGATTCTCTTGTATATCGTTGCGCTCCGGAATTAGAATGAAGTTAATTGCAGACCTGCCCTAAATATTTATTTAGGTCAAAACCACTCAAAAGGGAGAAATAAAAAATTTTATTAAAAAAAATTAAACCGCCTTCAAAAAAAACACTGAAAAGTATAAAATAACTATCCTTTACTAATCAAAACTCAAGTACAATTAAAATAACAATTATATCTTGATCAATGTCTTATCAATAATTATAATTGACGGTTATAAGTTGTTATATTATTGTATTTACATGTTTTTATATACTGTCCCTACGAGTGAAAGCGATGCATATACAAATTATAGTTTGTTAACATTGTTGTAGGTGTAACTTGTATCCAAAATTGTCACACTAGTAATACTCATTTATTTTAATAAGTAACTATTTAAAACTGAGAATTTTGTATAGATAGATACTCTAATTTTCATGAAATAAATCATGTAAAGAGAATAATATTTACCTATGCCGTGTGCTGTTTTGTCGATCAAGAGCAAATAAAAGTAGTAAAAACGATATAAAAAATGGACAAGCCGGACGGGACGTTCTGTGAAGCTATCACTCCACTCTGTTCGTTGTAATTAACGGACCTAGCTCTTGGCTGACTTGAGAAATTGGAAGGGAAAATATGCGCTGTGATTCATGACACTTCTTTTCTTCTAGACCGAGATCAAAGTAGAAATAAAATGGTCTCTTCACCATTAAGGATAATTGTATGTCATAGATCTTCTGAGATGTAGACACATCGAATTACACTAAAAAAAATGCACATTTTTTTGATTAGGTTCGTTTATTTCATTCAGTTTTTATTACAAATTTTTTTTACATTGCACTAAACCCATTGACCGACTAGGGTATACACACACGTTTTAAAAACATTGGAGTATGCTGTTGTATAGATTGATGACAAAAGACAATAGTATCTATGTACTTTCATCATATTATCCTTAGGACGAATTTGAAATCATTAGCATCAGTTGTACCATTATTTTCAATGCAATCCAATCCAAATTCTGGTAGTGGGTAGGAAAGGAGAGCATGTGACGAGTTACCGAGAAGGAACTGACAATCAATTCGACATGAGTTAAGACGGCTGATATCACAGCGCTGGGACAGAAAGAAGGGCGCATTTCTTTGCAAACACAAGTGGGCTTGAATTATATTTTTTACACAAATACCTGACAAGTTCAAAATTTGTAGAGTTGAAGATTTACTTGATTTTTATTACGATTTACATATTTTAATTCTAATGTCATTTATAGTTTTAGTTTAAAAAGATGCTAATGATTTCAAAGTCAGCCTGAAAGTTACGAGAAGTATTTGTAAATTAAAGTGTATAAAACTCTTGTTATTAGATAAATACATATGTTTGTTGTTTGTCTCATACAACACTGCAAAATCCACGTAAATATTTAATTACAAATTAATCCAATCATGTAATTTTTTTTTTTATTTAAAATAAAGATGTTGAACCAGTGCGTCTGAGCGTGGAGGATATGCTTGTAGAGTTGTAGTATGTAAGTACGTATTCATATGTCAAAAGCGACGAAATACATGCCACTTTAAGTCAAATTTTTACCAAAATATTGTCAATAAATCTAATAGTGACGAATTACAATTTTAAATTACAAACACTGAATAAGAAAGCCGTCACTGACTTTCTATTTTAGCCCTCCTATACCGTTATTATTCTAAGTATTTAAGAGTTTGAAGCTAAGGGTATGCACATTGATTGAGTACATATATAACTATATTATGTTAGACACTTTGATAATATATTTGTACAGAAATATATTCATTTAACACCTACACATGTAAGTACATTTTTGCAAGAGCATTCTCATTTTACCAACATTCCATGAAAGTCAAATTAAATTATGAAGATTCATTCATTGTATCAATTCATGATATTTGTTGTCAATTGGCTTAACAATAATTAATTACTAATATAATGAGTTCAATTACTAATACAATGAGTGTATGTTCATAATTTTGTTTGACTTTCTTGAAGATATGTTTAATTAATGATATCACAGGATTCTTTCAAATTATTTTTACGTGGGATTCACGTGGAAACAAATGATAAGGCAGTACCATATATTCTGACGCTTACTTCTACAGCCATTAAGCTCATTTTTCTATACTTAGTTCTCTTTAACATATAAACTACAGACAAAAACATAGGTACATAGCTTAAGACTAAAACATTCACATATTTTGTATTATGGCTATAAGTAGAAATGCATATATTGCATCTTATAAATAAAATACAAGTTGTCTCCAGATATTACTGCTTGAATAGCCAAGAACTTGGTTAAAGTACGGTTTCAAATACATAAATTACTGTATACACAAATTAGTTTTGACATTTTGAATGAGGTTAGGGAAAAAAGACGAGTCGTGACCACCTGGTGACATCCCCTCGCGGCGCACCTGCTCATAATAACATTAGGAATAGGTGGGTATAGTCTCGTAAAATACAATCTAAAATGTGTGTTAAAGTATCCAAATTTTTTTTACAATAGACATCTCGCTTGCACCAACTATTTAATAGTTGGTAGAAGCAAGATGTCAGTTTGTTTTGTGACACTTAAAACTAGTGTAGTTAAAAAACCAATAAAATTCTGTTAAACTTAGAAAAAAATGTTGAAAGAGTATTATTATCTACAAAACATAACTCTGCAAGGATAAAGATCGCAGGTCATCGCTAGTATCGTTACAAATTAAGTATAGTACAAAAAAACTATACCAAGCTACCTACTTTCGCGATTCATTTTGGGTAAATAGTGTTGGTCATGTTACCAAGATTAGGTGAAGGTCAATCAGATAATAAAATCTTTTACTCATGCAATAAAAATATTACAAATCTGATGTTTAAGAACGTTAGTTTTACAGAATTCTAAAAGTTCTTCATCAAGCTCTGATTTTATATTAATAATACTTGTAGTGCTGCTTTTTATAAATAGCGACTGATCGAACAGGCGAGCCTGCTTATTTTCAGTTTCTTCATTTCCGGGCCCCTATTGCTAAGCCTATGCTTAATGCTTATCCTAACAAATAAAAAAAAAACAAAAAGTAAAAAATTTAAAACGGTATCCATACAAAAAGTTTTTTTTTTCAACTTTTTTTTTGTTTTTGCTATATCGTAAAAACGGTAATACATACAAACTACGAACTTGGTGTGATTATACTGAAAACTCTCAACTAAAACAATAAATAATAGAAATAGGACAACTGGGAATCGGTCTCATATTAAGGAACCTGAACTGAATGAAAGAAAACACATTTTTTTTTTGTAAATATTTATGTGCCACTATTGTATGGAATCCTCGGTGCACGAGTCCGACTTAGCCGGTCTTTTTAAAGTACCTACGTGACGCGGAGTCTACATATTTATTACGTCTATTACTAGGGGGCTGAGTTTTAAAAAAATCCGTATGTGCTTACTGCTATGTGCTTGTACTTACTGTGTATTTTCTTTGGGCTCTGTAGCCTATAAGTTCCCATGTGTCGACGAATCTGTTTAGGATATTCAATTGTAAAAAGTAACGTTATAACAGACCCTTTTCTGTCACAGGTCACACAAAAGTAACCTGTGATAGGCAGAAATGGGAAAAGTTATGTGATTAAGAGTTATGACCTTAGATAAAGTTATGACATGATAACTTACAGCTATGAAACCGTTCAAGTATTAGGTAAGCAGAATTTTAGTTATTTTAAACACCTTCATCCTCCTTGTCAGTGAAAGTAATTAAAACTCTTAGGGCGAGGAATTGGAATGGAGGCAGGGATCTCAATTTTTCTAAGTGATTACAAAACGTATGAAAGTGATATTTGGTAACCTGATCTTCATTCTTTGTTGCGATACACAATTGGTTAACTTTTGTACAGAAAATAAAATATCAAAGAAACCTTTTTGAAAACTGAGATTTCCATTTTTCGGACTAACTGAACCAATTTATGCCTCTAAATTTATACATACATATAACACACTCTTTAAAATGTCAGTTGGATTTCTTAAAATTAATTATAGTTTTAATATAAACGAAAATAACTTTTTTTATTCCGTAAGCTAGCGTGCAATAGACCTTCTGCACCATACAAAGCGCATGATTGTATGGCGCAGGTCTATTTTATATTAAATTATTTTTTATCACTGCGTTACCTTAGCTCCCCTCCTATGCTTAAATAAGCATTGGCCTAATTTTTACAAAATCTGTTCAAGTTTATTGTTATTCATGAGCAAGTACGTACCACGAAAAGTAAGTAAATAAATATTGCCGACAACCATTTCGAAGTCCCGTCCATGTCATCCAAAATAAGCAAAGCAAAGACTAACTTTGGTGTTTACGTAATGTTGAATGATCCCAAAGACTTATATTATTCAAATTAGTGAAGTGCGACACTATTTTTTTGTGTCTATTTGTCACAGCCATTTTTTTGGAGACTATAATACATAATTACAATATGATTCAATTACACATAAAGCAATCTTTTATCTTTCTTTTTAGGTTGATACCAATTTAAGTAAATTTCATACCTAAATTAAGTTATAATGGGGTGGGATGTGGAGCTTCCATCTCATGTTATCATTAAGCAGGTGTAACTGTGATCAAATCAAATAGGGCCAGAGGGTGAGATGTTTTCAACCACTTTTACCCCAATAATGGCAATTCTATCTTTGATAATAATCAAAAGTTAAAGTTTTTTTTGTAAAAAAAAAGTTATCAAAGACATCCCATGGTATGACAGTATTGCACGACGGTATTATTGTAAAGACGAGGAAATTAAGGCATAGATAATTCGGACAGATGAAATGAGCGATGAAGGACTGACGAAGAAAATTGACAGAGCGAAAGCGAGTAGAAGCCAAAGAAAACCAAGGCTGACTTACAAAGATCTAACTGCCCGAGTGTTAGCTGACGGAAATGTCAGAAGCACCCACATACCTAGGCGAAATTGTGTGAAGAGAATAATGAGGTTCGAGGAGGAGAAAGTATGTAAGGACCTCGAAGATTAGCTCTCAGTTAGGGACACAGTGTGAA
Organism: Zeuzera pyrina; assembly: GCA_907165235.1. Taxonomy (NCBI): domain Eukaryota; kingdom Metazoa; phylum Arthropoda; class Insecta; order Lepidoptera; family Cossidae; genus Zeuzera; species Zeuzera pyrina. The sequence continues at coordinate 2,615,697 of OU015647.1, forward strand.
TGTATGTATGTATGTACCAAAAACATTGACAATTTCCTTTTAAGATTTTCTTTTGGTTTGAGTACATTTTAAAGCAATACAAAAATTGATTATATTTTTTGCACTGTCAAAGATAGAACCATTAATCATTATATTAAAATGTTTAGAATTGAAATTAAATTCCCCTCTCCAGCTATTTGATTTGAGCTATACTTTTACAGACAGCCTGTATAATGTACCTGCAAAGAACAATACTGTAATTCAGTTTTTAATGATTTTAAATTATTTTAATTAAAATAAAATAAAGATTAATGAAACTATTCAAAATGAATTACAATGTCGTTCCTTGCAGATGAGGACATTACAATTGCATATCACTGGTGATTATACAGTTACAGAATATGGGAGACCATACAAAAAATAATAGCCACTTGAGCTATACGTACTATTTCATCAAAAACCGGTCATCTTGACTGCTCCTTCAATGATGCTGTCAATGCTTGTCCAACTAGCACCTTATCACCAGCTGCGAAATCAAATTTGAAATCTCTTGGAGCCTCAAACAACAGGATTATCGTACTGCCCATATTAAACTGGCCAAACAAGTCTCCTTTTCTGCATTTAACTTCTCTGAGATCTAATTCGTCAATACGGTTCTTATTGCCTTTTGTATTTGTTTGTAATGTGGGATCACTATATATTTCTATAGAACCTACGTTTGTAGCACCCACTGCTGTCATGCTGAAGAAGCCGTGTTTCCATTCACCAACATAAACTGCTCTCTCGTTCATTGTAAATAAGCCAGGTATGAGCTGAGCCATCCATGGGTTAACGGACAGGAGCTTCCCAGAAAAATGGCGTCGGAATGTTGCTGTCCAGTCACAGGGGGAATGAAATCGGTGATAGTCGCCAGGTGCCAAATAAATAATGCATTGATGCAGTATACTGTTTTTATTTTTTAATAAAGAATGGTAATAATCACTGTCCTTGTGTTTTGACCACTTATTTTCACCTAAAAACTCTTCTAAGCTGTATGTAACTCCTTTAACTTGCTCAATCTTTTCCGTGTCAGCTGGACCACAAATAAGAACTCGGCCATCGCAGGGAGAGACGCAGGTAGCTGGCGATATATACCTTGCGCCTTCCCGCAGTGAGCGTGTGAAGAATTCCGATAAACTTTTGTAATAAGTCAGATCTGTAATAGCAGCGTCGCCAAGGTTCACGTTAAACATTCTAATGTATGTACCGTATACAAAATTCCTTAAAGAAATAGGCAGTTCGTAAGAAGCTATTTTTCCCCATAATCTACTCGTGACACGGAAAGGGAACATTTCGTAAAATTTAATTTCAACTTTGGACACCTCGTAATTCACAGTAGCTCGAATATAACACCAACCGACGTACATAACACTTCCTAAAGGCACCCATCGTGTAATAATCGCACGTAAATTCATCCATTTGTTCTTCTGGAGCTGATTGCTGCTATTCTTTGTTTGGAAAGTAGTAGTCTGACGGAAAGGACGATGCGGGCGCAGTCTTTGTCGAAACAGCGGGTTCATGACTGGAAGGCAACTCCGAATGCGAGTCACGGGAAACATTTTGCACTCGGGTGCCTTCCCACGAGTTTAAAAATAAAATGTTTTCAAGTTTTCACGCGAATTGATTGATTTTTATTGCGTAGGTACAACGTACCCTACGTTTATCAAGGCCGTACACAAATGAATGCGTTCCGAAACTATTATAATTATGTCAGACTGACAGGTAGTAATTATTTGATCCGTTTATATTTGGTCTAAATGAGTAATACCCTAGACAGAGAAACCTATAGGCTACTCCATACACTCCATCTCATTTACACAAGAAAGAGATAAACGTATCCTCATCCAACATAGATGAAATGACAAAGCTATAGTATTTTCTGTCATTTAATGCGTGCCGGTTTTTTCAAGGTTGCACAATGATGTGCTAAACAACGAGTATAAAGCTAAATAATAAAAATAAGATAAGTTTATTTCAAAGGCATAACACAGTATATGACACAATTATATATATAGTTATAGCACATATAATTTGACAAATACTTACATAAAAACGAGCTTACAAACTATACAGACATAAATAGAAGAAGATGTCTAAGTAAGTACAAACCGGCCAGCACCAGCACGCAAAGCGAGCGGCATAAGTACATGACTACCTACTACAGTAGTACAAAGTAATACTAGGTTGCTTTGCGGATGGAAGCATGGAAGCTATTGCGAGTGATCAATACACCCACTGTGGTACCCGCGAGGTGCCACGGGCGGACGAGCAATTAAACTAGTCACCATGCACACGTACAGGTACGTGTTTTGACTAGGAGTATAAATTGTAAGCTCGACTTAGAGGTTACTGTTATGTAATTTGTGTAATGTTACATTCTCTTTGGTGGAAGCATTGTGAACGTTGAAAAAGAACGATGTTATTGATATCTGTCATTAGGTTTTAAAAATTGAAGTCTGTGAAAAATAAAAGAAATGAAGGAAATGGTTTTAATTATAAAAAATCATCTTTGCTCTATTTAAAGTTTCCAACATCTGGCGACCTTGGTAAATAATATTTTGTGAAACATGGACAGAGCAAAGGAACAAAAAAAACAATCACGCAGGCTATTTACTAACTGCACACTAAAGTTGGAAAAATGCCTACAAACAAAAGAGATCCAGCTTATCGGCAGTTTTCAAAAATCTTCGAGAGAAATACGAAACACTTTCGGCCATTGATAATAAAATTGTTAAGCTATGGTTAGATATGATCTATAAAGACGAAGAAGCTTTTGAAGAAGATTTAGATACTACAGAAGTTTATAAGGAACAATGGTATGCACTTGAGCAGCAGTATATAGAAACAATAGAAAATCTCAATAGCTCAGAATTTTCAAAGAAAACTTCATTAAGAGGCGAGAATAACATAAGCGATCATTCTTCTCATGGTCATGAGATTAGTGGCCGTCAGTTGAGGCTATCGAAACTAGAGCTACCTAAATTTGATGGCGAGGTAAAAAATGGATATGTTTCTGGAGTCAATTCAAAAAAATTGATCAAGATAACACAATTGACAAGGACGACAAGTTTCAATATTTAATTCAGAGCATGGAACCTGGGTCCGAAGCAGAAGAATTAGTAAATAGCTTCCCCCCGTCTGCTGAGAATTATGAGAAAGCTATAAGTCAACTCAAAAGAAGGTTTGCTAGAGACGAATTAATTATAGAATTTTACATAAGGGAACTCCTTCAACTAATACTTGCTCAAGCCAAGGGTACACCTAAGGTAACAACACGTTTCTTGTACGACAAACTAATAACACAGATACAAGCGTTAGAATTTTAGGTGTTACACAGGATAAGTTTGCAGCTATTTTGTATCCAATCGTAGAGTCTGCACTTCCTGATGACATTTTAAGGGCCTGGAATAGATCACGTCTGCACTGTAAAGATGAAGACGACTTATTAACAAAATTATTAGCATTTGTGAGGCATGAAGTAGAGTCTGAAGAACGAATACTTTTAGCTCGTAGTAGTGGGTTTTATAAGGATAATAGTGAACCAACTATTCCTACAGCAGCGTGCTTCACTACAACTTCGGTAAAAAGGAGTACGATGAACACACAGTCAGAGCTGAGTGTCAAATCTTGTTTATTTTGTGATAGGCTATCACATGTCAGTTCAGAATGTGTAATAGCTGTTAAAATGTACTTTGAAGAACGGAAGGATTTTATAAAACGTAAAAATGCATGTTATATATGTTTAAAAGTAAGGCATAATGCAAAAAAATGTAAAAGGTATCCTAAATGTGTAATATGTGCACGGAGACACTATCCTATACTTTGTAACAATATTTCAGGAAGGGTTAATGATACAACTAATAATTCTCCATCTGTCCCTGGACAAGAAGCTGTATTGATTCAAACATTGTTAACGGCAGATACATACTACTACAAATACTGAAACTGAACCTTGTAAACGACGGTAAGATTTTGACTATTAGAGCCTTACTAGACTCTGGAGCACAGCGTTCCTTTGTAAAAAAAGATGTCATTGAAAAACTTACATTAGAACCGAACGGTCAAGAAGAAATTAGTCACTGCTTATTCGGAGGTGTCATGACAAAGAAAGAATTGCATAAATCTTATCCACTGACTATTAAAAATTTAGATGGAACTTTTGAATTTAGAATGCATGCATTAGAACAAAAAATTATTTACAGTAACCTACCTAAAATAAAACAAAGCAAACTATTAGACTAATTGAAAGAAAAGGGTATTTATTTGAATGACATATCAGATGATATAAATGATATTAGTTTGTTGATTTGTTTGTTGGTTTGTCTCGGGCTCGTTATTTACAGGTCGTTCAATACATGTAGCTAACAATTTATTAGCAGTTGAGACTATATTAGGTTGGACAATTCAAGGTCCCGTTCCTGGCTTACATTGTACGCTTGTTAACAGCCTCGCTTGGACTTTTGATGTGTCTGATTTATGGAAATTGGAGACGTTAGGAATTAAGGATACGACGGAAATAAAAAGCGAAATGAAAAGAGTCTGAAGTCTAAGAGTTTTTCAAGAATACAATAAAAGTTAACAATGAGCAAAGATATGAGGTAAGACTTCCGTGGAAAAAAACACCTAGAGAGTTACCAACAAATTATGACATTGCTCTTAAACGCCTTAAGTCTACTACAGCTAGATTAACAGAATTGGGAATATTAAAAGAGTATGACAAAGTATTTAAAGTGTGGTCTGAAACTTCAATCATCGAAGAAGTCAAAGCTGATCAAACTAAAGGTCATTATCTTCCTCACCATGCAGTTATTAAAGAGTCAAGCCTAACTACTAAAATAAGGCCAGTGTTTGATGCATCAGTAACCAGCAAAAATGGATGTTCATTAAACTCCTGTCTAGAAAAAGGGTAAAATTTGATCACACTGATTCCCCCATTACTTACGAAATTCCGTAAAGGTGCTATTGGTGTTACAGCTGACATAAAAAAGGCATTTCTTCAAATTTGCTTACATCCTCAAGACCGAGACTGCCTGAAGTTTTTACGGTGGAGAGATATAAACAAGACTGAAAGAGAAATTATTACATTACGACACAAACGAGTGGGATTTGGAATTACAACAATTCCTTTTCTTTTAGCAGCTACGATTTTACACCATCTTGAGAAATATAATTGTGACACTTCCTCAGAATTAAAGGAATGTTTTTATGTGGAAAATTGTGTTACTAGCACTGACGGTGTTGAGGAAATGAACAAGTTTATAAAGGAAGCAAAAAATATAATGTTAGAAGGAGGATTTGAACTGACATGTTGGGTCATTTTGTTCACATGTGCAACGTATCGAGCAAGTTCATCTTGAATTATGCACTTCACTGTCCACAGAAGATTTTATGTTGGCATTAAGGAGATTTTTCGCGAGAAGAGGTAGGGCCAAAATAATATACAGTGATAATGCAACAAATTTTAAAGGCACAATAACTTATTAAACAGTATTGACTGGCAAGAAGTTATAAAAAGAACCTCAGTAGAGAAGATTACATGGCGCTTCATTCCTCCTCACGCGCCCTGGTGGGGAGGATTCTGGGAGCGATTGATAAGGTCATTTAAAGAAATATTTAGATTATTTTATTATATTAACATTAATTACTTTGCTCACTCAGAAGCGTATATTTTAATTTAGTTTTTGATTAGTGTAATTTTGCATACATGCAAGGGGGCGGAGTATGTTATGTAACTTGTGTGATGTTACATTCTCTTTGGTGGAAGCATTGTGAACGTTGAAAAAGAACGATGTTATTGATATCTGTCATTAGGTTTTTAAAAATTGAAGTCTGTGAAAAATAAAAGAAATGAAGAAAATGGTTTTAATTATAAAAAATCATCTTTGCTCTATTTAAAGTTTCCAACAGTTACAATATTAAACTTTTAATTCAAATGTATGATGAACTTAGATAAGAAGCAGCACCCAGCAATAAACTCTGTCACCCCTCCGTCTATCTCACAGGTTTTCCGAGATCGAAAGCCGCTAAACGTATCCAAAAATTTAAAAAAGATAAAAATAATAATAATAAATATTGGAAATTAAACTAAATTGAACTTTTTTGCTTATCTAACAAGAGTTTTTTTTACTTGTGATTTAAAGGTGTATACCGATTTCAGGCTACGCATTAGTGGCGGTAGGTCGTTCCAACACTTGGACGCGGCGAATTTGAAACTGCCGCGAAAAGCAGCTGTACGGTGTCGTACATTGAGACAGTCACTGAAAGTGGACCGCGTAGTGTATGCCTTCGCGTCTCGAGACCACACTAGCTTATCGGCAAGATAGATCGGAACATTATATTTTATGATTCCAATCAGAAGATTTGCCAGATGAGAATCTCTTCGATATTTTATTTTTAAAATATTTGCGTCATCAATATATGAAGTTACGTGAGTGCGTGATGGGATAGTGAAACAGAATCTCGCACAGGCGTTTTGCATTCGCTGGATCAGTTGCTGTGTGCGCGCCAGAAGGCGCGGCCCATAAACTACGTCCATGTAGTTGAATTTCGATAAGACCAGCGAGTCCCAGAGCCGAATGCGAGAAGCTGTACTTAGGTAGTTTCTAATTTGGTGCAACACTCTTATTCTATAAAAACAGTTTTTGACGGTGTTAATTACATGGTTTTCAAACCGAAGCTGCTCATCTTTTAAGTCTTCTCATGTTTTAAGTGATAGTATAATTTTTTGCACCACGTATTCCTCTACAGGCTTCAATGCGAAGGTTGATTGAACACTACATTGCTGTTCAAAAGTTGATAAATGCGATGGGTCGACCTGAGTGGTCCCCGGAACATTTAGGAAGTGATCGTTGATTTTGTAAGGGTGCATGGATTGGAAGTTCGGATATATTTTTTAAACGTACATTCTTTTTGATATGATTCCATAGCACTTTAGGATCACTTTGCTTATTTATATAAAAGTTATAATAAGCTTGTTTTTCGTGAAATAATGCCTTGTTGACAACCATTTTCATATCCTTGCAATAGGTTCGACTAGAGTCGCTATTACAAGCATGTGCCTTTTTATGGGCCTCATCTCTAAGCTTTATCGTCTGTTTAATATTATAAGTAATCCAGGGATACTGGCGGTGTTTTATGTACCTACGTGGTATGTATAGGTGCATGAATATTATATAAGTTAATGACTATAACATTGAATTTGTCCACCATCTCGTCAACATTGCTGACATACTTAATGGAGCTCCAATCCATATCTGGTATGTCCCTATCAAACCGTTCGCTGTCGATGTCACGCAGTCTCCTACCGGTCACACTTTCAGGCTTCCATTTCTCTTTCGTGACGTTTAAGTGGCAGATGATAAAAGCACGCTTACTTAGTTCAGGTACGTGATCCACAGAGACTCCGCTGATTTCAATGTCAGTACATACTATATCAATTAGTGTTTCGGTAAATTCAGTAAAATGCGTGGGCTCACCGACACATTGTTGAAGGGCATGACATGACAAAAATCTGAAAGTTTTTTTTTTATTGGAACTAGATCTGTCCAAACAGTTAACATTAAAGTCCCCCCAAAAGAACAGTACGAGGGTGAGGTGAAAAGTTTCCGGCCTGACTAAGAGATGGCGCAACTAGATCTCCCTTGCAGTGGCGTCCTACAGTACCATCCCTACCTAGCTTATATGTAAAGTTTCAGCCCGATCGCTATGTTAATTTACGTTTGAGAGCACACTGAGCGAGACGCCTCCGTTGTTTTCGTGAAAATGGAATAATTGGAAAAGCGTGCCGTCATCAAATACTTCTATTTGAAGGGTTTTATACCAACACAAATAAAAGAAGAGATGGATTAAACACTAGGACTCACCTGTCCATCATATTCAACTATTAAGCAGTGAGTTTCTGAATTTGAAATGGGTCGTGTGAGCACCTCTGACGAGCCACGCTCAGGACGGCCCGTTGAGGTCACAAATTCAGAAATGATCGAGGAAATCCATAAAATAGTGTTGGAAGACTGCAGGTTGAAAGTGCATGAAATAGCTGAGACCTGTAGGATGTCAACTGAACGTGTGCGAAATATTTTACACAACTATTTGGGCATGGAAAAGTTGTGTGCAAGACGGGTGCCGCGTTTGCTAACGGTCGACCAAAAATTGTGTCGAGAAATCGTTTCTACCGACAATTTGGCGCTGTATAGACGTAATCCAAACGAATTTTTGCGTCGATTCATAACTCCTGATGAAACTTGGGTCCATCACTACACTCCTGAAAATAAACAACAGTCTAAACAGTGGGTTGGACAAGGGGAACCAACTTCAAAGAAAGCAAAAACAATTTTATCGGCGTTTTTTGGGATGCAAGAGGAATTATATACATTGATTACATTGAAAAAGGTTAGACTATCACTGGTCAATACTACGCTGAGTTACTGCAACGTTTGAAGCACGAGGTGCAAATTAAACGACCTCATTTGGTGAGGAAAAAAATTTTGGTTAATCACGATAACGTACCAGGGCAATCTTCGATTGTTGTCATGGCTAAAATCAACGAATTGAAGTTCGAATTGATGCCGCATCCTCCCTACTCTCCAGACCTAGCCCCCAGCGACTATTATCTGTTTCCTAACCTCAAAAAATGGCTTGGCGGTAAGAGATTTGGGAGTAACAAAGAAGTGATTGAAGCTGTAAATCAGTATTTTGAGGAGCTTGACGAATCTACGTTTAAAACTGGTATATCTAAATTAGAACACCGTTATGAGAAATGATGAGTCTTGATGGAGATTATGTTGAGAAATAAAGCAAAAAAAAAAATTAAAAACATCGTTTTTCTTGGTCAGGCCGGAAACTTTTCACCTGACCCTCGTATTATTACAGCTTTTGAGGCTGCTCAAGCTCTCGCTCAATGCATCTATGAATAAATCTACGTTAAGCCATGGTGGTCTGTATGCAGTCCCTATAACTAACTGGGCGCCATTTAGAGATAAGCTGATCCACATTTGTTCTACACGTGGCGTCGACGGGTGAGGTAGTATGCGTATAGTTAGAACCCGTCGTATATAGAAGCCGACTCCGCCGCCGCCCGTGTGTTCTTTGCTATTTTTACCGATTTTACTCTCGCGCTAGTTTCCCGGATTTTATTGTATTTATGTTTTGACATATCTAATAATAAAACTTAGTAAGAAAAAAAAACCGGTGTGGAAATACGTGCGTTTGTTAAGATTGGAAAGTAAATAAAAAAATAACCATTAAAACTTACATAACTCTCTGTACCTCATAGCCCTTCAAATTTGTGATCAGTTTCAATACAAATAGTAGTAGTAATATAAATATATCCAAGCGTCGTCACGTCGAAGGACCGCTAAGTTTACTTGTATTAAAATTTCTTACATACTTTATCATTTTTAGTTGTATTCTCTTTTTTTATTACTTTATTTACTTAGCGGTCCCCCGACGTGACTACGCGTGGATATATTACTGCTACTATTTATATTGAAACTTATCACAAATTTAAAGGGCTATGAGGTACATATTATTTTTTTCCTTTTTGGAGGCTTTTTTGAGTCGGGGGTTTTTAAAAATTTTAATTTAAGTTTTATTTCATGCTTTTTAAACACTACGATCTACACTCTATCCTCACATTCACGCAAATACTTTCCGGGACGATACACGAAATTGCGACACGAGATCGTGCCTCACCGAAATCTGAGTATTCTGACAATAAATGTCTGATCCATCATCAGACCCTGATCACCATCTATCTATCTATAACCTATTCATAGAGAGCGTTTCAATGACCCTAAAAATGATACCTCTATTGTAAGCAGCGCGGAGTTGGATATCCTGCTAACTTCAGATGATGCTGCAGCATCTGGTCAAGCTTACTATGTTATTGCGACATTATTGAAGTCACAGTATACTAAATTTCGCATCGATCAGACTAATAGAAGATGCTCGCGTCCCTTTAAAAATTAAAAAAGAGCTGATATTTTTCAAATAGCTGAACCGATTTTGATAAAACATGTCTAAGAACTACCGCTAGAACACCTGCTTTTAAACAAAAAAAAACGCATCATAATCGGTCTATTCGTTTAGAAGCTACGATGCTACAGACAGACACACAGACATGCAGACATGTCAAACTTATAACACCCCTTCTTTTACGTCTGAGTTTAAAAATAAAATAAATAAGAGTTGTAATAGTTTAAAAAAAAATTATCATAAAGAAATTGGCTGCGCAAACAAAGAGGAGGATAGGTACACTCTACTTGAAGAGAATTTAATGATTGAAGATTTCATTGCACCATTAATTATTCGCAAGCATTTCGACTGAATTTTCTTCAATTTATCGAAGGCACTTTTATTGCAAGGATCTAAAATGAAACATCCACAATCGAAATGGCTTCGAACAATTGCATTCTAGACTAGTTTTTGCGTATAAGGTGAGATCCCCACCAAACTCTTGACAAAGACCCAAGAATGATAACACCTTTCTCGCATTTTTGATGTATACAATTTAAATGAGTGATACCAGATAGTCTAGAGCGTTAATGAACCGAAAAACTTAACATCACTAACGAAAGATATTAATTTTTCTTCAAAGATTAAATTTAGGTTTGGAATATTCCGTTTTTTGGTAATAATTACAGATTTACTTTTAGAAACTGAGCGAGTTATGGGTCGTAAGCCAATCGCCCAAGTAATAAAGAGCTGAATTAAATCGACTGGTAATGTCTATTATAAACTTAGAGGAAACGTACAGAGCAATATCATCAGCATATTGTAATACATTGCAAATGCAACCTACGGATCTTTCCAGGTCGTAAGTGTAAATACTGTATAATAAGGGATTGAGTACTGACCCTTGAGGTAGTCTATGCCAGATTGATATTGGAGAAATTTGTGAATTAGGACAGCGACTTATAACAGTTCTTTCCATAAAGAGATTGCATATGAAGCGAGTCATCTTGTCAGGAATACTCAGATAAAGCAACTTCAGCTTGAGTAAAGGAAGAAGAACACTATCATAAGCAGCGATGTCTAAGAAGACACCAACAAACACCTTATTTAGAAAAGCTATATGAATCTCCATAGTTAAAGTGGATAAGCTGTCCATTGTGCTCATACATGAATTCTTTTTTTCTAGATATCATTCTAATCGATTTTTCAATATGTTCCATAACCTTAGAAAGAGTGGAAGAGATTAGAAAGAGTGAAAGTGCGATGGGTCTACGTGATTTATGATCAGAGGGGTCTCTGTCTTTACCAGGTTTTAAAAGAGGGATAATCATTTGTGAATGTAAGAACACCATAATCAAAGAAAAAATTTAATAAATTTAAGAAAAATATTTCAGATTTGCGTAAACTAAAAAAGAATAAGGGATTCCTGGAGAAGTGTCCCTTAGGTCTGTTAAAACACAATTCGAGTCTGACAAAGAGAAAGCAGAATCGAGATTATTCGAAGCTGAAAGAAAAGCGGATGGTACAGGAAATGAGTCAAAATTAGGAACGTAACTGGGATCTATTATATTAGCAAATGATTCTATCCGTGTGGAAGTGAGTTAGAATAAATATTTTCATAATTCAAGGCACCGATATCTTGTAATATTTTTCTAATTTTCAGAAGGATGGGTCCTGGGGGAATGTGCTTTACAAAACACAATCCAACCTTGTTTTTTCTTTTTGGACAAGGTCCATCTAGTACGAGCTGTAATTTGTTGGTAAGCCAAATAATTTTCTAATGCCATGGAAGTATTGTAGGTATCTTCTGCTCTTTCCTCTGCTTGATAAGAGCAGTGCATTTAGAGTCTCACCAAGGAACGTTTTGCGAATAAAAGGTTGTTTTTTTGGCAAATGGCAATCTGCAGACGAGGTTAGAGCTTCAACAAATGAAGAGTAATTATCAATAAGGTCGTCAGGAGTTGTCTGTGGGATGGAATCAATTTTCAAATCAAAGGTGGAAGAAAAATCAAACAAGCTTGCATTATATAATCTGTATTTTAAGAGAGGGGCGAGATTATTAGGAGTAGGGGAGTTGTAAGGGATAGAAAGAATGATAAGAAAATGATCGCTGCCTTAAGAATGAGGAAGGATTTTCCCAGAAAGAAGATATGCCAAAGATGGAGAACTTAAACTCAAGTCGACTACAGATTTTGGATTTTGAAAAGGAAGGACACACCTCGTTCGGAAATCATTTAATACCTAGTGATAGATCTGTGTTTAATACACATACGTTTACATCGTTAAACTTCTCTCTTTTTTTTTTGTAACATTTAGACAAAACCCTGTCTCCTGAACCAGGAAAACCTGTACTTTAGGAGACAGTCTTCCCCGTATCAACACATAAAAGTTTTTCAATTTATCATGAATATGAAAAAAACAAAGCTAAGAAACATTCAAAATAAATAAAAAAACGTAATCAAAAGAAAAAACGATTTAAATAGTAATAAATGAAAAGTAGGTTTCTAAGAAGATAAAACGAAAACTTTGAACGTGCTTCATGTCGATTCTACGTATTAAATGCGTGACATGTACTAATCTGTGCGCCACGCCATGAAGGAAGAAAAAAAATGAGGGCTTGTGGGTCTAAGTGGGATATTATCTCTGTGTAGTCTGTGACATATATATAACTGATCTGTGGAAGACTTTTTAGCGGGAACGGGAGAAGTGAGGTTGTCATTTTATTTAGATTTTCTATTTTTTACATTTTTAGGAGTTTGAAAGTACAACAGTGATATTATATTGTGTTTTGAAGTTCTGTGTAAGTGAAAGTAATGGAGGAGATCTAAATAAACATGTGTAGCTGAAGTTTTCGCGCTCTTCCAAGAAGTCCTTTTTAACTTCAGTAAAGCCTACTATCACTTTACTGGAGGAGTGTTACATTAACGTCATTGGGCTGATGGTCTGTAACCAATGCCTTAAGAAATATAAATAAATAAAGTAAAAAATTAATGAGATTCCTTTTTTGGTGGTAAAGAAGAAGGGCGCTTTTTAAATGCAAATAATTTATAAAATTTTATACTGACAGTTAGATCACAAATAATTTATTTCGTGTGGCGATAATGTCGTCAGAAAGTGATGGTGACATTTCAGTAGCAATTTCAGACTCCAAGAAGAGAAAACTTGTAACACAGAATGAATCCGAAACCGACACTGATAAGTATAAACCGTACCTATAACCAGAGTACAAAAGAAGTTATCCTGATAACAGTAGCAATGTAGAATTCCCCGTCTACGTCGAGGGGATTGACAAGGACTATAAAATATTGAATAAAAACCTCTATTACTATCAAAAATATTTTAAAATGTTAAGGACATCAGCGAAAGCCGGCGAATTAATGCTAATAAAATAACTTTAGTTTTTAAGCAGGCGGTTGCAGACAACGATTTCTTAAAGAACGGATGTCTAGCCGAAAATAAAATGAGAGCATACATACCAGCCTCGTCAGTGGAAAGGGTCGGTGTAATTAGATGCATCCCCAAAGAGACCAGCAACCAGGACTTGTATGTAAAACTCACCTCTGACAGTGAGATTTTAGGTATTGGACGTTTTTTGAAAAAAGTTGATAACGATCTTGTTCCCTTGATTACTATTACTGTAACATTTGCAGGTACGATCCTACCTCAATTTATTTATCTAGATAATTGGCGATATAAGGTATGGCAGTATGTTCCATCATTAATGCAGTGCTATAAATGTATGCAATTTAATCGAAGTGCAAAATTTTGTAGAAATGATCAAGTGTGTTCGAAATGTAGTAGTACGTAGTAAACTAATTAATCTGTGGTAGTACTCATAATTTCGAGAAGTGCATTTCTGCGACTTTGAAATGCGCTAATTGTGAGGGTGCTCATTTAACAATTTAAAAAATGTGTCCAATCAAAATAGCTAAACTCGAAAAGCATAAATTGAGCTACTCTTCAAATTCAAAAAGTTATGCTGATATTTTGAACAAAAGTAAATTGCCTCCATTGCTTAGATCGCAAAATAAAGCACCACTACATACACAGGTTCAGCCAACTGGCACTGCATTGACTTCTAATATTAATAAAACTCTTCCTGTACACAGTGCTAGATTTAGGGATATTGTAAATAATGAAAAATTTTATTGATATTCTTGTTAAAACTTTAATTACACTGGGTAATTCCAATTCTGTTAGTACATTATATTAAAGAAATATTGCTTAAAAATTTAAATTCATAAATGGATATTTTAAGAATAGTACAACATAACATTCAAAGTGTTAATAAAAAGCCCTTATTAAAAAATCTTTTATTAAATAATAATATTGACATTTGCTTGCTTAATGGGACATGGTTGAAACAATCTGCTCCTTATTTGTATATTCCTGGATATAATTTTATAGGAAAATTTACTTATTATAAAAAGTTTTTAGTTATTATAAAAATTAAAAGTTTTATTTATAAAACGCCATAAAAATCGTCTCTCACTGAGATCTACACAAAATATAACTAGAAAACGGGCCGTAAAAAAAACTTGTAGAAATGCTTACATACTTCAGAAATTTAGCACATATATTAAATTACGACGAGACTAACTTATCAGACAGTCCTGGCAGTAAAAAATGTGTATATAGAAAAGGCATCAAATATTCGGAACGAGTACTAAATCTCTAAAAACACGGGAAATTAACGCGATTACCTTTTATTTTCTCTTGACGTTTCGGCCGAGTTTCATCGGCCGTGGTCTCAAGTAAACTGTCGCAGCAAGCTTCACTCCGTGTCAGAGGCAGAATTTATTTCATCTACCCCCGATATTTGTAAATAATTATTAGGGTTCCTACACACAACACTCACGGTGTCCACACACTGAACCGGATGTGAAAAACGAGGTTTTGTCATTTGAATCACAGGATTCCACGCTGTTGATAAATTCTATCCGCTTTCCCGATTGAAATTTTTGTGTCTCTTGATTTCAATTGCTTCACGTACGACTCTTGGATAAAAGTGGCGATCAGTGGAAAGGACTTGTGGGCGATAAAATTCTATCCAATGATTCGTATCCGATTGGAGATGTTCCGCTATCGCTGATTTGGTAGTTTGCTGGTTTTTTACAGCTGCAATGTGTTCCTTAATCCTTTAATCCTTCGCGTTAATTTCCCGTGTTTTTAGATATTTTATAATGCAGCGCGAAAGTTTAAAAGTTTATATGAGTACTAAATCATACCAAAGGTGCTATATGTATTGTGTTTGCCATCACTGCAGGCGGTAAGTGTCTTCTGCCCTATGTATTATACAAGGTTGAGCATCTTTATTCGCAGTGGACAATTAATGGACCACATAAAGCTAGATACATTCTTTCTAAATCAGGTTGGTTCGACCATACTATTTTTGAAGATTGGTTTGTAACTATTGTTTTGCCTTGGGCTAAAAGTAAATCAGGGACAAAAACACTAATTGGAGATAATTTAGCTTCTCATATCAACCACCGTATCGTGACCCTTTGCGAAGAAAATAATATACGATTCGTGTTCTTGCCGTACAATTCATCTCACTTAACGCAGCCACTTGACGTGTGTTATTTTGGCCCCATGAAGAAACTTTGGAGACACGCCTTGTTGGAACACAAGATCAGAAATTCAAGAGAAGCTACTATAAATACATCTCACTTTCCAGAACTGTTGAAGAGACTGATGAATGATCTCAACCAAAAGACTCAAAATTTTTCCATTGCTTTCAAATGTACTGGCATCTATCCTCTGAATCCGCACGAAGTCATCAAAAAACTACCGGACTGCAAAGCGGCAATGTCTGAATACAGCATTGATAACGCTCTTTTAGATTTAATCTAATAAAAAAAATTCGTAATAAGAAGCTCAATGTAACGCCTGGAAAATCAGTGTCAAGTGATGACTTCGTTCAAAGTATTTTGCAACCCAATAAAAAAAGTAAATCTGCAGAAAAAAAGATGAAGCAACTGGAATCAATAGCTCAATGCTCAGTAATTAATACCTCCAAAATCCCCAATAATCCAAAAATCTCGGCGCGTATGAATCTAAAACCAAATCATTCGACCAAAAAACTGTCTATCTCGAACTTACACCCAGGTAGGTACGCTCTCTGTGTTATGTATCAATAATATTAACAATATTTTTCACATCCAGCTTGTTCTAAGAGTCTGAAAATTGAAATAAAACCATAAAAAGGAAGTAAAAACAAAGAGATAACCATATTAGAAGACAAACTGTTAACGGAACAAGAAAAGTTAATAGCAGAGATTTTTTTACGAACTAGTAAGGACAGGGCTTTTTTGTGGGGGCACGTGGGGGCACGTAGTGCCCCCAAAGGAAATTTCGAAAATATCAAAAAATTGCCATAAAAACTGAAAACAATGAAAGAATTTGAAAAAAAATCAATTTTGGTAAACTACAAAAATTTTTGGCCTTTTTTTTAATACGTTTAATAATCACGTTTTATTTCCAAGATATTATGTTTTTAAATAATAAAAAAAAAATTTACTCCGATTTTTTCCTCAAAACACAGTGGCAAGGGGTGGAGAGAGGGTACAAAAAATTATGGACTTACAACTTTCGAGAATTAACGCGCCCCCAAAAAAGAAGTGACAAAATAATAAGTGAACGATTGGGTTCTGTAACAGTAGGTAAAAATACGATTTCAAAGTTAAAGACTGAAGCAAATGTTTCAAAACAGAAAAGGGAGAAGATACAGAAAGAAAAGGCACGAAATACGAAAAACATACTGCTGAATAAAAAGACTATCTTGGAGATTAAGAAAGGAAAAGGTACAACACACGCAAAAAAGAGAAAATATTAAATCTGATCCACATTCCGAGAATGATTCAGATTACTCCGAACAATCTGAAATTGAATTACGATCTTGGGCGGAATATAAAAAACGAAATCGAGAATTCGATTCTGATCAGGAAAACAGGTATGATAACACTAGTTTTAATAAAAAAGATGTGGGTGATTATGTTTTGGTCCGATTTACAATAAAAAAAGATGTTAAATTTTATGCTGGCATGATAATGGAAACAAATAAACATGGTCTCACCGTACGTTTCCTGCGAAAAGTAAAAAACTACTTTGTGTGGCCACTAGTAAACGACGAATCTTATGTGATTATGGAAGATATTGCAACTTCACTGCCTACACCGGTGTAGGATTGTAGAGTAAATTGCATTTTAGTTATGATTTTTCAAATTTTAAAGTTTCTTAAATTTATAATACTTCTAAATATTGTCACACATAATTATGTTTACTTTTACTGTATGCACTCAATTAGATTATCATTAAGGTACCTTCGTAGGTAATCTTATTGATGATCTAATTAAGTAGGTACATACACATTCTTTTGAATTTGTGCCATATCCTAAGACTTAGGTAACATTTCAAAGTGAAATTATTTGGATAATAGATAAGGTTTATGTGTTACTTCTTGTTAAGGAAAATATTTTTATTGATTTTGTTGTTCAGATTTAAAAAATATTTCCTTTTTGTGAGATTAATAGTACAACTATAGCATTAGTTTTATTATATACCTACACAGTTTGATAAGTAATTACAGTGCGAAATTTTAAATTTACGTAAATTGTAGGTAGTAAGTCAAATTGTACCAAAGAAAACGTTAATAACGTTTTTTTAAAAAATACCTTCTTACATACCTAAGTATGTTAATGTTGTATGAGTACCTTTTACTTGCGTATATTTTTAAAACTGGTATTGTAACGCTTTATACTGAAATGCAACGAATAGCGTAAAATATTGTAAAAACAATTCATAACAGTTAGCGTCTACTGTTTTATTATTATGTAAGAACAAATACATCGCAGTCATATAACGTATTTTAAATACATAAATTTGACTTTGCTATCGTGATTTCAATTTGTTTATCTTTACTTATGACACAACTTCCCCGATATTAACCCTAGTCGAATAAAGTAAAAAATTTTGACAACCCTAAACGATTCATCATGTTTGTATGAAAATAGCGAGAGATACTAGCCTATCGTGCCTGCTATCTTAAACTCAGGTAATTATGGTGGTATGAACTCTGAACAAGAGTAACAAGAGTATGAACAAGAATTAATTCCAGCCTCAAAGGCCTTTTTAAACAGTAGATAATATGACATAGGCGAAGTTAGGAAAAATGGCCAAACTTCGCTTACTAACTTCACGATCGCATATTCAACCCAATAGCGTATAGTTTCAGAGCGTTTTTTGTCTTATACTGCTGCTAAGATATAATAGAGTACTTTTTCAATAAGTGTTGCCAAAACAAGTTGTTAATTTTAGCGCCAAATTAAAAAATGTTTCAAACTCCAGGCGAAGTTAGGGATTTTGACGGTAATTTGTTTCAAAATATGTATAGAAATGATCTATGGCTAATTTATAGTTGTAAATATGATGCTCTTATTAATAAAGTCAATGTTGACACATGTAAAATAGATAATAATTACACATATATAGAATATATTTCTTGGAAAAATTATAGCTATAGGATATATACAGATGGATCTAAGACGCTGAATACAGTAAGGTCTGCTTATTATGACCCTCAAAATAAAATGACTAAAAGTTTCAATTTAGATGTAAATTGTAGTATTTACACGGCTGAGGCTTATGAAATATACCAGGTTTTACTGTATTTAAAAGATTTGGTTAATGATAGTATGTATAAGAAATTTATAATTGTTTCTGACTCTAAAGTGTACTGATCTCTCTTCAAAATAATCACATGAATTTTAATGTAAACTATGTAATATGTGAAATTAGAGTTTTGTTATATACTATAAATAAGTCAGTGTCGTTTAAATGGGTGCCATCGCATATAGGCATTCATGGTAATGAAGTTGTAGATAAGGTTGCCACTACAGGTTTTAATGAAGATCACACTGTAAACTTAAAAGTACCCTTCACTGACTATCACATAAACCTAACAATGGCTAAAATGCGTTATGGAATTATTATTATAAAGAATGTTATTTGAATAAAGGTAATGGTATGCAGACATCCAGAAGGAAATAACTATCAAACCGTGGTATGATAAGTAGAAAGCCGGTAATGAGAGAAAAGTTATCTGTTATTAACCGGCTGAGATTTGGACACTGCAACTCCTGCACATTTGTATCGTATGAGAATTGTAGAAAACAGTAATTGTACTTACTGTAATGCAGAACAAGCAGATTTAATACATCTCATAGAGGCTTGCCCTAAATTTCCCTTCCAAAGACATACTACTGCAGATATTGTTCAATTAAAGGAAGTCAAATCGAAACCCACTAAAGTACTCTGTGAATCCAACTCGGAAATACCCGCCACGTTAAATGTATGTTGAGTGATAAGTGATAATGATAAAACATTGTTTCTTCAATTTATAAATTTATTATATCAACAGTAGGTGAAATATGATGTTTTAATAGGAAAGTGTACTAGATTTAAATTAGTTATAAATTATAATTGTATTAATATATGTTATAATATGATTGGGCAAAGGACTCGTATCCAGCCATAAATAAATGAAAAAAAAAAATTAACCTTATTGGAACTTTTTGGCGGGAGGTTGTCATTTTATTTAGATTTTCTATTTTTTACATTTTTAGGAGTTTGAAAGTACAACAGTGATAGTATATTGTGTTTTGAAGTTCTGTGTAAGTGAAAGTAATGGAGGAGATCTAAATAAACATGTGTAGCTGAAGTTTTCGCGCTCTTCCAAGAAGTCCTTTTTAACTTCAGTTAAGCCTACTATCACTTTACTGGAGGACTGAGAACAGTTAATATTTCTCCAGCGTCATTAGGCTGATGGTCTTGTTACCAATGCCTTAAGAAGTATAAATAATAATCATGAACCTTATTGCTTATTACCCACTCTAATCTTTACTTTCTCTGTTACACAGACTTTTAAATGGAAGCACTATACCCATCGATACAAAATGCGTGGCAAATTCACACTAACAAATATTACTCAACACATGCAAAACTCAGGTCCGCATTAAGGAGTGGCTGCTCATACTGCGTATTAACTTCGAGCGGGACTATTTGGGACACTCCAAATTATATTTTTATGTGATAAAATACGAATTAAATTAACTAAGTAATGTACTAGTATTAGAGATTATTACTTTATTATATTCCTTCTTTTTGTAAATTGTATTTGGCACATGAAGGAGTTTAGAATTTGGAGTGTTCCCAATAGCTCCACGATACAATATTATGATTGTTCGTTCGATACACGAGGCCTGTCGGCTGTGCGCTCCTGATCTTGGGCCGCATGTACATTGCGACGACCTTGTTTGCGGTTCGATTTATGTGGGTACATGAAGTTGAATGACATAAATGATATATTTTTAAGTCGGAAAAGTTGATAATCAGGCAAGTGAAAGTTTTGAATTTAGACTTTTTGGCGCGAACAAAAGAAGCGTGGTTGGCATTTTATTCAAAATTTAGATTTGATATTTTTAGTGCTTTTGGGAGTTTTAAGTGTAAAAATTATAGTATATTGTACGTTAAAGTTGTGTGCGAGTGAGAGGATTTGGAGTAATTTCGTTTAACAGTCCTTTGTAACTCCAGTAAAGCCTACTTACCATTGCTTTACTGTAAGTGTTAGAGACTTAGTTATGAGAAAATAGAACAAGTTTTATGTCAGACGAGTGTTATCGTTAACTATTTTTCTAAGGAGATAAGCGTCAGTGAATGTTTTATAAAACATTAAATAACTCTTCATCGCTATACTTTGTGTTTTGATTATTATTTTCTCTAAATTACTCATAAAACTCAAAAATTTAAAGAAATCGGGAGATAGTCGATGGGTGATCGATCACATTGAGAATAAAAACTAAAATAGCTTACACAATAAAACAAAGAATGTTTTCAGTCTTTTATTTATTAATCGGATTGATTTCTTATTACATTATCTAAGAACTCATTATAGATGTGCATCAAACAAACATTTCACTGTTTTTCAATGTGTGCCAGAAGTAACTAATGCAGAATGTCAGATATGCTAAGGATTACCATTGCAAGTAATCGTAGGTATTATTTGTCATTATTCGTCTCGCGATATCCATATTTGTTTTCACCACTTTTACATGTGAACACACAATTCATGCATAATAAAGTCCACCTTCGATTACCTAAAACAAGAAAGTTGTATTATTTTATAAATAAATTAAAAATTATTTTGTAATTATGAAATATGGCTTCCAGAACTGGCTTTTTTCTAAACAACATTGGCCCAGGTTCAGTTTAGCATAGCTACTAGAGATTAATTTGGTGATAGCATGTTCATTTTCTATGTAGTTCTTTAACTAAAAAATTTGAAGATTTTCATCCTTTAGAAACCCGACATTAACAAGGTATACATCAAAATCAAAAGATAGTTGCAAAAAATAGATAGTTGCTTAACCTTAGGTACCTGTCCGTTAATATTTAATTTTATTACGAAACTCAGTTTTCTCTGAATTCGGCCCTATTTAAGGTATGTCAAAATTGGGTAGGTACTTGATACAAAACAATAAAAAATCTATGAAAAAAACCTTATACAAAATAACGAAACTTTAATTTTAATAGTTTGCAACATATTTAAGTGTCGGAGCCAGGAAATACAAAAATATCAGCTAACTGAATGCAGTAATCAAACAATTTGCAACATCAGATTTACTTACCGATGGAACTTGATTTTCAGGGCTTTTCTGTATGAGGCGTTGCAACTATTGGGGGTACAACACTTTTGTACCATATTTGGCACTTTAAACAACCAAAATAATATTTATACACCAAGAAATATCTGATAATCGGACATGTGACGTACGACACAAGTAAACAGACGCCATACTCCGCTTATTTTGACTTAAGCGGAAGATGGCGGATGCCACGTTTTCGGATTTGTCTATGTGTGCCATTGTCTTGCAACAAATGAAAGAAAAGGATAAAGATATACAACTTTAAACTACAGTGAAAGTGACAGTGTTATTACTTACACGGTATCTATGTTTCAGTGAATTATGTTTGATCTGCTTCCATTTATAAATCTGTGCTCTGTTACTATACTCTTTGCTTGAACCGCTTGATGTCATGTAGAATTGTTGACGTTTTTCCAAATAATTTAAGTTTTTTCTGTTTATTTTATTTTACCGCGTTAATTTCTTTATGTTATGCCCAACCTCAGCGATGGAGTTAAGGATAAATCGTGTAACCCAGCAGATAACTCCGTGGAGAACAGTGGAAAAAGAGATTCATTTCAGAACATCGAAAAGAACTTGGCGATTCAAGCTGGTTTCCGTGGATTCGAGAAGGCGCCAATTGTGAGGTTACAACGTATAGATATAACACCGTTTCTGAATAATATGAAAACTAAAAGCGCATTATGTTTGATAGAAAAAGACTATACGAATGATAAATCTATAAATTGCAAGGATTTGAATCGGTTGTTACATAAATGTTCTGTGAAACTGGTTCGAGACGACTTAGATAAGTTGCTTGAGTCATTCATGAATAAAACTGCAACTAAGACTGAAGATCTGGCCCCACAAATAGAATTCATAGGCATGCCAAATTTAAAATGCAATATTTGCGGCAAAGCATATCTTAGCGAGAAAAGGTTACAAAATCATCAAGAAAATAAGCACCAGATTGTTTACAAACCTCAAAATGGTAAGACACCGAAACGGGTGTCGTTCTCAGACCATGTCATTGTTCATGAAGTAAAAGAATATCACAAGTGCCGTAAATGTACGAAAATATTTGAGGACTACAAGTCTTTGAAAGTACACATGAAGCAGAAACACAGGAAAAGAAAATGTTACATTTGTAATTACTGTTCAAAGAAATTCGTTGACCGCATGTTCTTCAAAGTGCACATACGACTACACTGTGACATATGCGGCTTACTTTTCCAAAATAAAGCTAAGTACCTCGAACACAAGCGAACTGTTTGTAGAACTTTGAAGCAGTACAAATGTAAGACTTGTAACGAGATGTACTTCAAGTTTATGGACCTAAAGGACCATAGTTACGAGCATTTGAACACTTATTTCATATGTGACATATGTAAAGATCAATTCATAACTAAATGTGCGGTAGCTCACCACATTTTATTCTTACATTCGGATAAACGTCCAACTTCTTTATATGAGATGCGGAATCTCGGCACAGACAGATTGTATCTTTGCAATTTTTGTGAAGAGAGCTCTGTTGATCGAGATTTTATTGAAAAACATGTGGATTCGCTACCAGATTTGTCAAATCGAGCGATGACAGGTTACAAAGACTACTATTTTTGTGATCAATGCCTAAAAAAATTTGATATGGAAACTGATATGCTTCAACACAAATGGTCACACTTTTTAAAGACCGATGAGAGTGTTCACGATAAGCAGAATGGACAGATACATAATGAGGTTTCTACGAAAAGTACATATAAAACTAGTGAGGAAATTCCTGATTATATGCAACCAAAAGTTGTCTTAGAAGGAATTGATATTAGTCCCCTAAGTCCGTCAAATACAGATGAAAATACAGTTGATAAAAACTTTTGTGTACCAATTACTGTAAAGAACGCGATTGTCGACCCTGTATCAAAGAAGACTTTAATATCTAAATATCAGTGCAAGGTGGGTAGTATAGTATCCTGTAGTATTATATGAGCAATATATATATACTCTTAATCGTGTTTTCTAAAACGGCTCTAACGATTTCGATGAATTTTACATAATAAGGGCGCACGAGGGCGGAAAATCGATCTAGCTAGGTTTCAATTCAGAGGAAATTGGTTTTCTCTGTGATTTTTATGCACTTAATACTTGAAAACTTTCCTGCAAAATATGATTGGTAATTTTGCAACAGTTTATTTTTATAATATCACAATGGCTAGAGGTCTACAGCGCCCAAGTTCAGAAATTCTTGTGTGAAAGGTTCAAGTCCTGAAATTGGTCAGACTTTTTTTGATTTTTGAAATGTGCTCAGACTGTTAGGGATATAGCATGAAGATATGTATGTATGTTATTGTAGATGGGTCATTTCATTGTAATTGGTGGAACATTTGACTCCAGTTCCTAACAGACTTCGTTATAACTAAGTGTCTATCTGTGATTTTGAAAGGTTTTTTCTTAAGTACCAAAACCTAATCATGCATTTTTGAAATTTTCATCTTTCTGCCCTTCTTTGTTCGTACTAATCTCTTAAATGGCTGATCCAAGTTTGACACGACTTTTATTAGCATGCAGATGACTTTTCAAAGAGTAATTTAACGTACTTTTCATCTTGAAACAAAAAATAAATCAGCTTGAGGTATGTTTCAAAGACATGAACAATAGGCTAGGTAACTGCTCTTAATGTGTTTTATTTTATACTAGCAACCCGCCCCGGCTTCGCACGGGTGCAATGTAGATACTAATTCCTCATATCTGTCTAAATAGCTTTCCAAACTAAAAGGAACAATTTCATCATACATTATTTGCATTTTCGATGAAAGCTCTTAGTTGGCTTGATTTTTTCCTTCTTCTATTCTTCTTCAACTATTATCGTCATATTTCAACAAATTAACACATAACAATGTTAAACTATATGTATAAACCTTCCTCTTGAATTGCTCTATCTATTGATGAAAACCTCATTAAAATCCGTTGCATAGCTTAAAAGATCTAAGCCTACGTACTGATGGACAGACAGCGGGAAACGACTTTGTTTTATACTATGTATAGATAGATATACATATATGTGGTATATTTTATATAATGAAACATTTTGAAATTGAGATAAAACTAATAGATATTCACTGACAAAAACAAGTTAACAAACTCAACTTTTAGGTTTTAAACTCTAAAAGTTAGAACAGAGTGGGGATGAGCTAGAGGAAGATAGCGTTACATAGCTGTGATGTCGCAAAGTCACAATGACATGCATTTACTAGCTTAATGAAAATATTGTATTTTAATAAACCTTTTGTAAAATGAAGTTGATAAAATTATAGCTGACTGAGTTTCTTGTCGGTTCTTCTCAGTGTCCAAAATGAACCGAACTAAAGTAGATTGACATTCAAAAATACCTTGTTATTGGGTTTACTTGAATAAATTGATTTGCCTTTGACTTGACATTGCGCAGCGCTAGGAGTGACAAAGACGGAACTTATCCCCAGTCTGTACCCACTACTAAAGTTTAATAGCAAATAACTTGTTTTTCATAGTATTTAGAATATTTTTCAGTTTTCTTTATGATTACTGAACCTATCTTGTAACTAATTTGTTAAAAAATAGTAATCTAGCTGGTTGATAGTATCGTGCGATCTGGATACTAGACGCTTTAGTGGAAACAAACTGTTTTTAAACATATGAATTTTTTAATTTGACTTCCAGGGGCAAGTACGTCAGTTTCATGTGATAAATTCCCAAAATCTTTAGCTATTTTCTGTTAGCTGCTGGTTAGCTGACCGAATCCTATCTCTGGTATATCCTGAGGATGCTTTGTTGAGAAGCGAAACATGTGTCGATTGGTGGTTTTTGGAGTTTGAGCAGAAAATAGCTAAAGATTTTGAGAATTTGTCACACGAAATGGATTTCCGCAAAGTAACACCTGAGTCTATACAATACGTTAGTTTGCCTAACACCCACTCCCCTTTGGGGTTGCCATAGTAGGTAGAGTTCCAATTTCCTTTTAAGCTACCGTATCCTAAAAACAAATATCTTTCTAGATATTAAGTTTCACCACGACAGAGTTTCAAGTGATTACACTGATATTATGCATTCATGCATGTGCTAGCTAGTATGTTGACACAGCAGTTACTTGATGTTATTGCACAACTTTAATGATATTCAAATAAATAATATGTCAGTAAAATAAACATCCACATTCTTGTAATGAGATCACAATAATATCACAGGTATTTATATGTCATATATGTACATATTATGTCAAGAACAGTGCAATGGCATTAATATGCTGTAATAGGTACCAATATATACACACATATCTTCACGCTGTATCCCTAACGGAGCAGTCAGAGAGGACGGAGCGCCAGAAGTCGCGGTCCTTACATACCTCTTCTTTCGCTTCCTCAAATCTCATCATTCTCCTCGCACATTTTCGCCTAGGTATGCGAGTGCTTTTGACATTTCTGTCTGCTAACACTCAGGCTATTTGATCTTCATAAGTCAGCCTTGGTCTTCCTTGGCTTCTTTTACTTCTCACTTTCGCTCTGTAGATTTTCTTCGTCAGTCTTTCATCACTGATTCTTTCTAAGTGCGCAAACCATCTAAGCATTCCTTTTCTCATTTGTACAATAACACTGTCGTGCAACCCTGTACCAAATGTTCAGCAGTATTATAGTCCATGTAGTCACAGAAAAAGTACAGACACAATGCCTAGTTCATTATTCTTGCTATTTAGGCTGGTGAACAGGCCATATCTGTCAGGCATGTCTGTCTGTTTTCTATCGGATACATTTCGGCGAGTGTGTGCAAGAGGTTCACGATCTTATCCCACCCTCTTCCTTCCACTACAGGACTAGTAAGAAGACGGCTTACTATCACCCGTACCTTGTGGCAATTTCAAAAATCCGTACGCATCACTTTGGGTCCACATTCATAATACATACTGTCCAAGAATGGAATTCCTTGCCATCTTCTGTGTTTCCTGCAAACTATAATCCAGGCATCTTCAGGGCTAGAGTGAATAGATATTTCCTAGATCGACGTGCTCCATCTTCGGCCACATCGTCGCTTAGCAACAAGTGTTAGTGGCCAAACGTAGATCTATTACATTATAAAAAAAAAAAATACATAATCAAATGTCCTATGGCCTTCTGCTGTGGGATCAGCAGTGCAATCAACTCTATTTTGATTTTAGGAAAAAGAGAAATATGTCTCATTTACAGTATGAATATATGAGAATCACTAAGAGACGTACTTGCGACCCACCCTGGCAACGCACGAGTAGAAATTTTTTGAAATAAAATACAGCCAATGTTACTTGCTGATAATGTAGCTTTCTATAGGTGAAATAATTTTTGAAATTGGTTATCTAGCTAGACAAACAAAGTTACCACTTTATAATATTAGTATAAATACGAGTAAAAATTTTAATGGTATGGAAACATATCGAAAAATGGAAAATAAATGATTTCATTTGTTGTATATTGTTTTTAATGGCTTTTTGAATATCGTCTTTAAATAAATCTATTTAATATACAATAATAATATTCTAATCTAAGTGTACAGGTTTCTTTTCGAACCGAAAGAAGATAGATTCAACATTCAAAAACACCATGCATTTGGGTTTACTTGAATAAATTGATTGGATTTTGACTTCGATAATATTATTATTTATGTATTTTGCTGTTCTATTACAGACATGTGGAAAGTATTACTCAACAAATTACTGTCTCAACAGACACGTAATGACTCAGCACTTTGATTATCAAAACCTGCAATGCAAAGTCTGTGAAGAAACTTTCGTATGGCCATCATTGCTACAATCACACAAATGCATACGTCTTAACAAGAGTGACAACGTGTATGACACCCCAGGGTCTGACTATCACCACTTTGATAACTTCGGTGAAATAACACCCAATGGCTTCGATGATATATTGACACAAAGTGATGACTATGCAAATGCGGTGGACTTTGAAATACCGGCTCCAATAGTGGAGCTCACAGAATATGAGAATCAATTTGTGACAACTAGTGTTAATGGTGCGAGTAAGCTGACCCAGTCGGTCGAAATGGACAAGAATATGGGTGATTCTGTGCAAAATGTAGGTTACAAGATAATCATGCAGGAGGTACCTATAGAATTTTAAGTTTTTTTTAAGGGAGATGGTATATAATATGCTTATACATTTTCATTTGTTAAGGTTTAATTCCCACTTAGCATACTATTTTAGACAATTTTTATATCCCTATGAAACGGAAAAGAGGGTTATAATTTTAGCAGTGTATCTGTTCCCTTATACAACCGAAACCACCACAAATTTGAATGTATAAGATATTGGATTCGTCTCAGTAATTGCAGGTTATTTATACCATGTCATTCTTTTAAATGGGACAGTATGGGCAAATTTCGAACTGTTAATATTCAGAGCACTGCTAATTTTATAGACATTTCATCTGTTTCAATTCTAAGTAAAACTGAAAAAATATTTTATATCTATAATAATATAGAATAATAAGGAATGTCTTTAAAAGCGCTTATAGCTCAAAATTTGCCCATATTGTCCCATTTAAAAGAATAACCTGTACAGTATGGCGTTTGCAGTACATTTAGAGCACTAATTAAGTACAATACGAATTGGTTTATAATGGTTTAATGATCATAATGGTGTGTCAAATATACGAGCTTGAAAAGACCATTTAAAAATGTATAACATATGGGGCAAAAACATGAAACAGAGCAATATTTTTCATATTAATAAAATAAAAGTAAGAGCCATTTTTCACTTAACGGCTAGTCGTGAGCGGGTGGCCGCGCGCGATTCCTATTTATTCAAATAAGCCATAAAAGTACATTAACACTCCAATTTGTTGGAACAACTTTCCTAGGGATGGTGATCTGAGATCGATTAATGGAAAAATTGATCGATCGATCTCGACCAGAGAATCGATTTAGTGAATTGATTGCGGACACCCAAAAATGGAGTTTCCATTATATTTGTATTGGTAAGAACGCAACTATAAAATAATGAGTCAGCATGGAATTTTTTAATAAGTTATACATACATATATCGAACTCTGCCGTCACCTTAGCGCTATCGTAGCTAGATTTAGCGCTTTTTTGAGTCGTCTAACTATTATCTATCCCATGCAAAATTAAAAAAACCCATAGAACGATTTTTGAGTGTCTGTCGTCTCGTATACTGGATCGATTCACTGCTTGTGATCTAATTATCGATTCTTCCATTAATCGTAGCTGAAAGATCGAATTACCAAATATTTGCTGAATATCCTAAAAAATATACGGAAATATTTTAAGTTACGCATATCACATGAGCCACGGCTCATGCCGGCTCACGGCAGCATGAGATGGGCCGCTAAGGGCCGTAAGATCAATGATAGTTTAAACGACGGAAGAGAGTTTAATCTTCTGTCTTCGATTATTTCGTAAGATCAAAGGCAGTTAATCGATTACGAGTAAATTCAATTATCGAATATTGGCAAAGAATCTTAAAAAGAACGAACGAACTGTGAACGAAACGAATAATATTACCATGTGTAGGACATTAATCTAGGTTTTACTGAACCGTTCACTATTTCCATTTGATATTAGGACAGTGGATTAAGCTGTCGATCAAAATTTATTGTAGATTACGAAATCCATAGTTTTAACTGTTCTCGATCTTACGGCTCTAAGTGTCGCGGTTCTTACATTCTTCGCTTCCTCAAGAAAGGTCATAATTCTCTTCCAATACTCGCTGAAATGATTAGTGTTTTTGACAAATTCAGTTAACATTAGATATTTGATCTTCGTGTTTCAGCCTTGATCTTCCTTGGCTATTACTATCGGCTATATGAAATATGTGGGTTAATAAGTTGCTGTGATCTCAGCAACGTTCTTACGCCACATGGTTTTTGGAATAATCAATCGCATTGGACGGCTGTGATTCTATATGTGGTCCGTTTTTCTTTTCGAGCTAAGGAACCCTTAAAGATTTAATCCGGTCTCATCTTTTGTAAATAGACGTATCTGTAGGGTTGTCACATACAATGTTAATCGTGATTCGTGATAAATGATAATGCTAGATATTGATGTTTTTTTTTCGTAAATTCTATTTAAAGAGACTAACTTATTATGTGTTTATCGATTATAGATGGGTAGCTAAATGCTCATAGCCACAATATGGAGGGCCCTATCTAGGGAAGAGTAAAAAGGACAAATGGCAGTGTCTTTTAGGGGTTGCAAAAACAAAACACAATTCAAATCTGTATAATGAAAATAATAGGCAATACGCCGGGTAGGTCATTTTAAAGTGAAGTAGCAACATAAGCCGGCTCGTCTGTAAATACGGCACACATTTACAACAAATAAATCAATCGGCGTCATTTTGTTTAAAAGCTCACCAAGTATATGTATCATCGCTTGGTGGCTGTTTTCTAACGAGATGGCATTTTTTTTTATCAATGATTAGGTTTCATTAAAAGACTCGTGTTTAACAATGGTGGATTTACCGATGCATTTGTAAGAGTAGGCCATTAATTTTGTGCCACCCCTAAAGGAAGAAAATACAATGATATAAAAAATTAAAGAAAAGGATTTTTACGCAGCTTCTAGGGCCATCGGGACGGTCAGGGAATTCCTGGTCTGAGTATTTATTACAAGCTTTTGCCCGTGATTTATTTTTATTCTAAATTTCATCAAAATTTGTCCAGTAGTAACCCGACCAGACAAACAGACTTTCACATTTATAGTACGGATTATCAAGTTTCATATAGATTATTAAAGACAATTATAATTCAAAGAAGTTACGTTTTTAATTTCTTTAAGATGTCTTCTGTTAAAGAAATGTTGAATTGTGAATCCACTTACAAGAGCATAACTTTATAATTCTATTTTGTGTATTTCAATTCTGTCACCCCAAAAAGCTACCGCCCTAGGCCTGCGTCTACTAAGCCTATTGGTAAATCCGCCGTTAACGAGTTAAACATATTTGCTCGGCCATATAGGTAGACTAGTAATCCTTAGACGGTTATGAAGGCGCTTGACTGGCCATACTTTAGTAATACAATACTTAAACATAGACTACGTAGCTCTCTGCTCAAATATTCAACGTTCGAATTCGATGTGACCAATCACAACACACCGTCCCGCGCTCAGATCAAGAATGTAATGGACGAAGCCATATTGAGTTGCCGTTCTTATCACCTTGTGTCAAATGAATTTTCTTGTCTTTCTATCTCATTGAGCGTAACCATGAGTAAATCAGCTATAGTAAGTTTGGCGACCTAGCACTGTCGGTGTAATTTGTGTCAACTCATGACCGCACGTACAAAACATTGCAGTATTTCGATAATTATTTGCATACTATTCGTATATCTTGTGTCTGTTATTTGCGTAAGTGTTTTGGCCATTAGTATCCGCGAAAATAAAAATATATTATTTTCAACTGTCTATTGTTGTACTGTGACCCTTCTCTAGTCACGCACATTAGTACAATTTTGAACCTCTGTCAACGAAAAATGGACACGCTCTTAAAACAAAAGCTCTGTCCATAATGATTTTTGGCCCGAGGCTCCGCACCTTGCAAGAGTTTGACGTTTGTTTTCAAATTATTCGAGGCACCATCTAAAGGCTAATTGGTCTGTGGCCAATTTCTTCACAAAGTGCTTGATTATTCTTTGTTCTAGTGTAAACAACAAACGGACTGTATGGAGATAATGTTATTTTGTATTTTTTTTTTGTAGTCTGGCCGTATCAGACGAATTTCTTAACAAAGTGCTTGCTTATTCTTTGTGCTAGTGTATACAGCAGAGGGAATGTATGAAGATAATATTTTGTATTTTTTTCCAATTATTTGTAGTAGATAGATATAATAGATCATTAGAAATAGCTATTATTTAAAAAAAACACCTACTGCCTATTTTAGTGTATTCGTAATTCACGAAGTACATTCTTAAATCTAAGTCGTGTTTCATGTGAAATGTGTTAATGTACATGCAATAAGTAAGTGTATTGATATATCAAATCTAATGTTTTTTTTTATACAAAATTTTTAACTGGTAAGTTAGAAGCATTTTTTTTTGAAATCGATACTGCACTAAAACAGCAAAGCGCAAATAAACGTTGTTGTATACAAGTCCTCATCATTAATGAGGTAGAACAGGGGAGGAAGGGTCAAGTATCGCGGATTTCATATTACTTTTTTAATGGTCGACAGAAGGCTCGATTTTGGCCAGTTCCGATCGAAAATGGAAGTTTCTGCTTCCGGTAGTATACCATACCATATAAATACACGTGATATTTCACTACAACGTCCGATATTTCGTCTCTATAGGTTGAGTGCTCCATGGTTTTGAAGATGTTTCGTTCATAGGCGAAACATGTCGAGGTAACATCTGTAAATCAGTGGTAACACCTGAAATTATATTTTATACGATACGATAGATTGCGTCATTTCGGAAACCCCATGAGGGTCGGAGTGGGGGACTCTCATGTCCCATTTGCTCTTACGGTAAAGATGCAACTACTACAGACAAGAACAAGAGGAAGAGTAGACTACTACAGACTACTCTTCCTCTTGTTCTTACCTCAAACATTCCTCCTCTCAATTCCTCAACTCTTCGAATTTTCGAACATAATGTTCATATTTTTCATATTGGAAATTCGGCAACGTATAAGATTTTTGTATGAATGTCAAAGTACAGTTATTGTTAGGTATTGTATTTTATTTTGTTTAATAACTATTTTTTTTTTGTACATATACAATGAAAATATGGACTCCGCGGCTTGTTCTTCAAAGGCGAAGCAACCAAAATAAGTTGGCCCGCTTATAATTACGACACGTGTTATTATTCGAAAAAAATCATATGGTACCTATATCTATACAAAATAATTACCATAAGACCTTTTTGTTGAATCGGCATAATTAGCAAAAAATAATAGGATATTAGGCAATTCTCTTAAAAGTCGTTTTATCGCAATTGAAAATATCAGAAAAGAATCGATTATTTACATAGAAATAATAATACCGTTATAAGTTTTTGATTTATTAAACGGGGGTAGCGGGTTCGATTTCCGCCTCGAGTCTGGGTGTTTATGTATACATAATATGTATGTATTTACAAAAGCAAAAGTATATAAGTAGTATATCAGTTCTCTAGTACCCATAACACAAGCGCTGTGCTGCTTAGTATGGGACTAGATGGCGCTGTGTGAAATGTCTGAGTACATTATTATATTATTATTATTATTTTCCATTTTGTGATTTTTGTAGGCAAATCTCCTAATATGCCTGGGAATATTCCTACGGGAATCAAAATCAAAAGTGATAATTTATGGGGAAAATTCCCGTTATTTAGGAATATTTCTGACAATTCGTTTACTATTTTTTTCAATTTTGGGAGATATTTCCGAAACGACATCTCAAAGTACATCCGTGGGATTGAAAGGACAAATATTTAATAAAAAATTCTTAAAACAACTCAGTGGTGTAAGATTTACAAAACCAATAACTAACAGTTTGTATTTTTTTAATTGTGTATATTAAAACACCCACAGAAGTCACAAAAGGGCGGGACGAATCGCAAAATATTTTAAAATGAAACAGTAGAATAAAATATTTTACATTAGGCGTCTACTTCGGTAGTAAACTAGAAAAAATGCAATAAACGTATATAAAACAGTTTTTAAGATTTTGTCAAATGTCTATTATTTACTTCTATGTTTAATGCAGTTGCTTCTCTGTTTATTTTATGATAAAACTATCATTTTGATGTTCTAATTATGTTTGTGTCGTTACATTTTTCATTATAATAAGGTATAATTTTTTCCACTGTTATGTTTATAACTATGGCCACAATGGCAAGTTTTGAGTATCCGTGTGGTCATAACTTGTAAATAATCATTGAATCTATCAATCAAAATAAATATTGTAAATAAAACCGTTTGGATTTTTATTTAACAGGCACCTAACATACCTGAAGTAAACATTTTGAGCGATCAATACTGAGCGGCTCGTTGCCGTTGGTGTGGTGGCAGAGCATATGATTTCCAAGCCGAGGTCCCGGGTTTTATCTTAGTCGGGTCAATGTTGGAAACAATCTTCTCAATTGGATTGGAGAGTGGGTGTTGATTGGTACTCTCACAGTTAAGAAATACCAATAAGCACAAGCCCAATGCTTACTTTGTGGTTCCACAATTTGTATAATTGTGTGGAGTATTATTATTATTAAGTACATATATTTAAAGATTACACAATTTGTGTCACATTTGAAACACACAATTTGTCACAATTTGATATACACAATTTGTGTCACATTTGAAACACACAATTTGTCACAATTTGATATACACAATTTGTGTCATATTTGAAACACACAATTTGTCACAATTTGATATACACAATTTGTGTCACATTTGAAACACACAATTTGTCACAATTTGATATACACAATTTGTGTCATATTTGAAACACACAATTTGTCACAATTTGATATACACAATTTGTGTCACATTTGAAACACACAATTTGTCACAATTTGATATACACAATTTGTGTCACATTTGAAACACACAATTTGTCACAATTTGATATACACAATTTGTGTCACATTTGATATACACAATTTGTCACAATTTGATATACACAATTTGTGTCACATTTGAAACACACAATTTGTCACAATTTGATATACACAATTTGTGTCATATTTGAAACACACAATTTGTCACAATTTGATATACACAATTTGTGTCACATTTGATATACACAATTTGTGTCATATTTGAAACACACAATTTGTCACAATTTGATGTACACAATTTGTGTCACATTTGAAACACACAATTTGTGTCACATTTGATATACACAATTTGTGTCACATTTGATATACACAATTTGTGTCACATTTGAAACACAATTTGTCACAATTTGATATACACAATTTGTGTCACATTTGATATACACAATTTGTGTCACATTTGATATACACAATTTGTGTCACATTTGAAACACACAATTTGTCACAATTTGATATACACAATTTGTGTCACATTTGAAACACACAATTTGTGTCACATTTGATATACACAATTTGTGTCACATTTGATATACACAATTAGTGTCACATTTGAAACACAATTTGTCACAATTTGATATACACAATTTGTGTCACATTTGATATACACAATTTGTGTCACATTTGATATACACAATTTGTGTCACATTTGAAACACACAATTTGTCACAATTTGATATACACAATTTGTGTCATATTTGAAACACACAATTTGTCACAATTTGATATACACGATTTGTGTCACATTTGATATACACAATTTGTGTCACATTTGATATACACAATTTGTGTCACATTTGAAACACACAATTTGTCACAATTTGATATACACAATTTGTGTCACATTTGAAACACACAATTTGTCACAATTTGATATACACAATTTGTGTCATATTTGAAACACACAATTTGTCACAATTTGATATACACAATTTGTGTCACATTTGAAACACACAATTTGTCACAATTTGATATACACAATTTGTGTCACATTTGAAACACACAATTTGTCACAATTTGATATACACAATTTGTGTCATATTTGAAACACACAATTTGTCACAATTTGATATACACAATTTGTGTCACATTTGAAACAAACAATTTGTCACAATTTGATATACACAATTTGTGTCACATTTGAAACACACAATTTGTCACAATTTGATATACACAATTTGTGTCACATTTGAAACACACAATTTGTCACAATTTGAAATACACAATTTGTGTCATATTTGAAACACACAATTTGTCACAATTTGATATACACAATTTGTGTCACATTTGAAACACACAATTTGTCACATTTGATATACACAATTTGTGTCACATTTGAAACACACAATTTGTCACAATTTGATATACACAATTTGTGTCACATTTGATATACACAATTTGTGTCACATTTGATATACACAATTTGTGTCACATTTGAAACACACAATTTGTCACAATTTGATATACACAATTTGTGTCACATTTGAAACACACAATTTGTCACAATTTGATATACACAATTTGTGTCATATTTGAAACACACAATTTGTCACAATTTGATATACACAATTTGTGTCACATTTGAAACACACAATTTGTCACAATTTGATATACACAATTTGTGTCACATTTGAAACACACAATTTGTCACAATTTGATATACACAATTTGTGTCATATTTGAAACACACAATTTGTCACAATTTGATATACACAATTTGTGTCACATTTGAAACAAACAATTTGTCACAATTTGATATACACAATTTGTGTCACATTTGAAACACACAATTTGTCACAATTTGATATACACAATTTGTGTCACATTTGAAACACACAATTTGTCACAATTTGAAATACACAATTTGTGTCATATTTGAAACACACAATTTGTCACAATTTGATATACACAATTTGTGTCACATTTGAAACACACAATTTGTCACATTTGATATACACAATTTGTGTCACATTTGAAACACACAATTTGTCACAATTTGATATACACAATTTGTGTCACATTTGATATACACAATTTGTGTCACATTTGATATACACAATTTGTGTCACATTTGAAACACACAATTTGTCACAATTTGATATACACAATTTGTGTCACATTTGAAACACACAATTTGTGTCACATTTGATATACACAATTTGTGTCACATTTGATATACACAATTAGTGTCACATTTGAAACACAATTTGTCACAATTTGATATACACAATTTGTGTCACATTTGATATACACAATTTGTGTCACATTTGAAACACACAATTTGTCACAATTTGATATACACAATTTGTGTCACATTTGAAACACACAATTTGTGTCACATTTGATATACACAATTTGTGTCACATTTGATATACACAATTTGTGTCACATTTGAAACACAATTTGTCACAATTTGATATACACAATTTGTGTCACATTTGATATACACAATTTGTGTCACATTTGATATACACAATTTGTGTCACATTTGAAACACACAATTTGTCACAATTTGATATACACAATTTGTGTCACATTTGAAACACACAATTTGTGTCACATTTGATATACACAATTTGTGTCACATTTGATATACACAATTAGTGTCACATTTGAAACACAATTTGTCACAATTTGATATACACAATTTGTGTCACATTTGATATACACAATTTGTGTCACATTTGATATACACAATTTGTGTCACATTTGAAACACACAATTTGTCACAATTTGATATACACAATTTGTGTCACATTTGAAACACACAATTTGTCACAATTTGATATACACAATTTGTGTCACATTTGAAACACACAATTTGTCACAATTTGAAATACACAATTTGTGTCATATTTGAAACACACAATTTGTCACAATTTGATATACACAATTTGTGTCACATTTGAAACACACAATTTGTCACATTTGATATACACAATTTGTGTCACATTTGAAACACACAATTTGTCACAATTTGATATACACAATTTGTGTCACATTTGATATACACAATTTGTGTCACATTTGATATACACAATTTGTGTCACATTTGAAACACACAATTTGTCACAATTTGATATACACAATTTGTGTCACATTTGAAACACACAATTTGTCACAATTTGATATACACAATTTGTGTCATATTTGAAACACACAATTTGTCACAATTTGATATACACAATTTGTGTCACATTTGAAACACACAATTTGTCACAATTTGATATACACAATTTGTGTCACATTTGAAACACACAATTTGTCACAATTTGATATACACAATTTGTGTCATATTTGAAACACACAATTTGTCACAATTTGATATACACAATTTGTGTCACATTTGAAACAAACAATTTGTCACAATTTGATATACACAATTTGTGTCACATTTGAAACACACAATTTGTCACAATTTGATATACACAATTTGTGTCACATTTGAAACACACAATTTGTCACAATTTGAAATACACAATTTGTGTCATATTTGAAACACACAATTTGTCACAATTTGATATACACAATTTGTGTCACATTTGAAACACACAATTTGTCACATTTGATATACACAATTTGTGTCACATTTGAAACACACAATTTGTCACAATTTGATATACACAATTTGTGTCACATTTGATATACACAATTTGTGTCACATTTGATATACACAATTTGTGTCACATTTGAAACACACAATTTGTCACAATTTGATATACACAATTTGTGTCACATTTGAAACACACAATTTGTGTCACATTTGATATACACAATTTGTGTCACATTTGATATACACAATTAGTGTCACATTTGAAACACAATTTGTCACAATTTGATATACACAATTTGTGTCACATTTGATATACACAATTTGTGTCACATTTGATATACACAATTTGTGTCACATTTGAAACACACAATTTGTCACAATTTGATATACACAATTTGTGTCACATTTGAAACACACAATTTGTCACAATTTGATATACACAATTTGTGTCACATTTGAAACACACAATTTGTGTCACATTTGATATACACAATTTGTGTCACATTTGATATACACAATTTGTGTCACATTTGAAACACAATTTGTCACAATTTGATATACACAATTTGTGTCACATTTGATATACACAATTTGTGTCACATTTGATATACACAATTTGTGTCACATTTGAAACACACAATTTGTCACAATTTGATATACACAATTTGTGTCACATTTGAAACACACAATTTGTGTCACATTTGATATACACAATTTGTGTCACATTTGATATACACAATTAGTGTCACATTTGAAACACAATTTGTCACAATTTGATATACACAATTTGTGTCACATTTGATATACACAATTTGTGTCACATTTGATATACACAATTTGTGTCACATTTGAAACACACAATTTGTCACAATTTGATATACACAATTTGTGTCACATTTGAAACACACAATTTGTCACAATTTGATATACACAATTTGTGTCATATTTGAAACACACAATTTGTCACAATTTGATATACACAATTTGTGTCACATTTGAAACAAACAATTTGTCACAATTTGATATACACAATTTGTGTCACATTTGAAACACACAATTTGTCACAATTTGATATACACAATTTGTGTCACATTTGAAACACACAATTTGTCACAATTTGATATACACAATTTGTGTCACATTTGAAACACACAATTTGTCACAATTTGATATACACATTTTGTGTCATATTTGAAACACACAATTTGTCACAATTTGATATACACAATTTGTGTCACATTTGAAACACACAATTTGTCACATTTGATATACACAATTTGTGTCACATTTGAAACACACAATTTGTCACAATTTGATATACACAATTTGTGTCACATTTGAAACACAATTTGTCACAATTTGATATACACAATTTGTGTCACATTTGATATACACAATTTGTGTCACATTTGATATACACAATTTGTGTCACATTTGAAACACACAATTTGTCACAATTTGATATACACAATTTGTGTCACATTTGAAACACACAATTTGTTACAATTTGATATACACAATTTGTGTCACATTTGAAACACACAATTTGTGTCACATTTGATATACACAATTTGTGTCACATTTGAAACACACAATTTGTCACAATTTGATATACACAATTTGTGTCACATTTGATATACACAATTTGTGTCACATTTGATATACACAATTTGTGTCACATTTGAAACACACAATTTGTCACAATTTGATATACACAATTTGTGTCACATTTGAAACACACAATTTGTGTCACATTTGATATACACAATTTGTGTCACATTTGATATACACAATTTGTGTCACATTTGATATACACAATTTGTGTCACATTTGAAACACACAATTTGTCACAATTTGATATACACAATTTGTGTCACATTTGATATACACAATTTGTGTCACATTTGAAACACACAATTTGTCACAATTTGATATACACAATTTGTGTCACATTTGAAACACACAATTTGTGTCACATTTGATATACACAATTTGTGTCACATTTGATATACACAATTTGTGTCACATTTGAAACACAATTTGTCACAATTTGATATACACAATTTGTGTCACATTTGATATACACAATTTGTGTCACATTTGATATACACAATTTGTGTCACATTTGAAACACACAATTTGTCACAATTTGATATACACAATTTGTGTCACATTTGAAACACACAATTTGTGTCACATTTGATATACACAATTTGTGTCACATTTGATATACACAATTAGTGTCACATTTGAAACACAATTTGTCACAATTTGATATACACAATTTGTGTCACATTTGATATACACAATTTGTGTCACATTTGATATACACAATTTGTGTCACATTTGAAACACACAATTTGTCACAATTTGATATACACAATTTGTGTCACATTTGAAACACACAATTTGTCACAATTTGATATACACAATTTGTGTCATATTTGAAACACACAATTTGTCACAATTTGATATACACAATTTGTGTCACATTTGAAACAAACAATTTGTCACAATTTGATATACACAATTTGTGTCACGTTTGATATACACAATTTGTGTCACATTTGAAACACACAATTTGTCACAATTTGATATACACAATTTGTGTCACATTTGAAACACACAATTTGTTACAATTTGATATACACAATTTGTGTCACATTTGAAACACACAATTTGTGTCACATTTGATATACACAATTTGTGTCACATTTGAAACACACAATTTGTCACAATTTGATATACACAATTTGTGTCACATTTGATATACACAATTTGTGTCACATTTGATATACACAATTTGTGTCACATTTGAAACACACAATTTGTCACAATTTGATATACACAATTTGTGTCACATTTGAAACACAATTTGTGTCACATTTGATATACACAATTTGTGTCACATTTGATATACACAATTAGTGTCACATTTGAAACACAATTTGTCACAATTTGATATACACAATTTGTGTCACATTTGATATACACAATTTGTGTCACATTTGATATACACAATTTGTGTCACATTTGAAACACACAATTTGTCACAATTTGATATACACAATTTGTGTCACATTTGAAACACACAATTTGTCACAATTTGATATACACAATTTGTGTCACATTTGAAACACACAATTTGTCACAATTTGATATATACAATTTGTGTCATATTTGAAACACACAATTTGTCACAATTTGATATACACAATTTGTGTCACATTTGAAACACACAATTTGTCACATTTGATATACACAATTTGTGTCACATTTGAAACACAATTTGTCACAATTTGATATACACAATTTGTGTCACATTTGATATACACAATTTGTGTCACATTTGAAACACACAATTTGTCACAATTTGATATACACAATTTGTGTCACATTTGAAACACAATTTGTCACAATTTGATATACACAATTTGTGTCACATTTGATATACACAATTTGTGTCACATTTGATATACACAATTTGTGTCACATTTGAAACACACAATTTGTCACAATTTGATATACACAATTTGTGTCACATTTGATATACACAATTTGTGTCACATTTGAAACACACAATTTGTCACAATTTGATATACACAATTTGTGTCACATTTGAAACACACAATTTGTGTCACATTTGATATACACAATTTGTGTCACATTTGATATACACAATTTGTGTCACATTTGAAACACAATTTGTCACAATTTGATGTACACAATTTGTGTCACATTTGATATACACAATTTGTGTCACATTTGATATACACAATTTGTGTCACATTTGAAACACACAATTTGTCACAATTTGATATACACAATTTGTGTCACATTTGAAACACACAATTTGTGTCACATTTGATATACACAATTTGTGTCACATTTGATATACACAATTAGTGTCACATTTGAAACACAATTTGTCACAATTTGATATACACAATTTGTGTCACATTTGATATACACAATTTGTGTCACATTTGATATACACAATTTGTGTCACATTTGAAACACACAATTTGTCACAATTTGATATACACAATTTGTGTCACATTTGAAACACACAATTTGTCACAATTTGATATACACAATTTGTGTCATATTTGAAACACACAATTTGTCACAATTTGATATACACAATTTGTGTCACATTTGAAACAAACAATTTGTCACAATTTGATATACACAATTTGTGTCACATTTGAAACACACAATTTGTCACAATTTGATATACACAATTTGTGTCACATTTGAAACACACAATTTGTCACAATTTGATATACACAATTTGTGTCACATTTGAAACACACAATTTGTCACAATTTGATATACACATTTTGTGTCATATTTGAAACACACAATTTGTCACAATTTGATATACACAATTTGTGTCACATTTGAAACACACAATTTGTCACATTTGATATACACAATTTGTGTCACATTTGAAACACACAATTTGTCACAATTTGATATACACAATTTGTGTCACATTTGAAACACACAATTTGTCACATT
The DNA here is from genome assembly GCA_907165235.1 of Zeuzera pyrina. NCBI lineage: Eukaryota > Metazoa > Arthropoda > Insecta > Lepidoptera > Cossidae > Zeuzera > Zeuzera pyrina. The sequence continues at coordinate 2,657,985 of OU015647.1, forward strand.
TGATATACACAATTTGTGTCACATTTGAAACACAATTTGTCACAATTTGATATACACAATTTGTGTCACATTTGATATACACAATTTGTGTCATATTTGAAACACACAATTTGTCACAATTTGTCACAATTTGATGTACACAATTTGTGTCACATTTGATATACACAATTTGTGTCACATTTGATATACACAATTTGTGTCACATTTGAAACACAATTTGTCACAATTTGATATACACAATTTGTGTCACATTTGATATACACAATTTGTGTCACATTTGATATACACAATTTGTGTCACATTTGAAACACACAATTTGTCACAATTTGATATACACAATTTGTGTCACATTTGAAACACACAATTTGTGTCACATTTGATATACACAATTTGTGTCACATTTGATATACACAATTAGTGTCACATTTGAAACACAATTTGTCACAATTTGATATACACAATTTGTGTCACATTTGATATACACAATTTGTGTCATATTTGAAACACACAATTTGTCACAATTTGTCACAATTTGATGTACACAATTTGTGTCACATTTGATATACACAATTTGTGTCACATTTGATATACACAATTTGTGTCACATTTGAAACACAATTTGTCACAATTTGATATACACAATTTGTGTCACATTTGATATACACAATTTGTGTCACATTTGATATACACAATTTGTGTCACATTTGAAACACACAATTTGTCACAATTTGATATACACAATTTGTGTCACATTTGAAACACACAATTTGTGTCACATTTGATATACACAATTTGTGTCACATTTGATATACACAATTAGTGTCACATTTGAAACACAATTTGTCACAATTTGATATACACAATTTGTGTCACATTTGATATACACAATTTGTGTCACATTTGATATACACAATTTGTGTCACATTTGATATACACAATTTGTGTCACATTTGAAACACACAATTTGTCACAATTTGATATACACAATTTGTGTCACATTTGATATACACAATTTGTGTCACATTTGAAACACAATTTGTCACAATTTGATATACACAATTTGTGTCACATTTGATATACACAATTTGTGTCACATTTGATATACACAATTTGTGTCACATTTGAAACACACAATTTGTCACAATTTGATATACACAATTTGTGTCACATTTGATATACACAATTTGTGTCATATTTGAAACACAATTTGTCACAATTTGATATACACAATTTGTGTCTCATTTGATATACACAATTTGTGTCACATTTGATATACACAATTTGTGTCACATTTGAAACACACAATTTGTCACAATTTGAAATACACAATTTGTGTCATATTTGAAACACACAATTTGTCACAATTTGATATACACAATTTGTGTCTCATTTGATATACACAATTTGTGTCACATTTGATATACACAATTTGTGTCACATTTGAAACACACAATTTGTCACAATTTGATATACACAATTTGTGTCTCATTTGATATACACAATTTGTGTCACATTTGATATACACAATTTGTGTCACATTTGAAACACACAATTTGTCACAATTTGATATACACAATTTGTGTCATATTTGAAACACACAATTTGTCACAATTTGATATACACAATTTGTGTCACATTTGAAACACACAATTTGTCACAATTTGATATACACAATTTGTGTCACATTTGAAACACACAATTTGTCACAATTTGATATACACAATTTGTGTCACATTTGAAACACACAATTTGTCACAATTTGATATACACAATTTGTGTCACATTTGAAACACACAATTTGTCACAATTTGATATATACAATTTGTGTCATATTTGAAACACACAATTTGTCACAATTTGATATACACAATTTGTGTCACATTTGAAACACACAATTTGTCACATTTGATATACACAATTTGTGTCACATTTGAAACACAATTTGTCACAATTTGATATACACAATTTGTGTCACATTTGATATACACAATTTGTGTCATATTTGAAACACACAATTTGTCACAATTTGATATACACAATTTGTGTCACATTTGAAACACACAATTTGTGTCACATTTGATATACACAATTTGTGTCACATTTGATATACACAATTTGTGTCACATTTGAAACACAATTTGTCACAATTTGATATACACAATTTGTGTTACATTTGATATACACAATTTGTGTCACATTTGATATACACAATTTGTGTCACATTTGAAACACACAATTTGTCACAATTTGATATACACAATTTGTGTCACATTTGAAACACACAATTTGTGTCACATTTGATATACACAATTTGTGTCACATTTGATATACACAATTTGTGTCACATTTGAAACACAATTTGTCACAATTTGATATACACAATTTGTGTCACATTTGATATACACAATTTGTGTCACATTTGATATACACAATTTGTGTCACATTTGAAACACACAATTTGTCACAATTTGATATACACAATTTGTGTCACATTTGAAACACACAATTTGTGTCACATTTGATATACACAATTTGTGTCACATTTGATATACACAATTAGTGTCACATTTGAAACACAATTTGTCACAATTTGATATACACAATTTGTGTCACATTTGATATACACAATTTGTGTCACATTTGATATACACAATTTGTGTCACATTTGAAACACACAATTTGTCACAATTTGATATACACAATTTGTGTCATATTTGAAACACACAATTTGTCACAATTTGATATACACGATTTGTGTCACATTTGATATACACAATTTGTGTCACATTTGATATACACAATTTGTGTCACATTTGAAACACACAATTTGTCACAATTTGATATACACAATTTGTGTCACATTTGAAACACACAATTTGTCACAATTTGATATACACAATTTGTGTCACATTTGAAACACAATTTGTCACAATTTGATATACACAATTTGTGTCATATTTGAAACACACAATTTGTCACAATTTGATATACACAATTTGTGTCACATTTGAAACACACAATTTGTCACAATTTGATATACACAATTTGTGTCACATTTGAAACACACAATTTGTCACAATTTGATATACACAATTTGTGTCATATTTGAAACACACAATTTGTCACAATTTGATATACACAATTTGTGTCACATTTGAAACACACAATTTGTCACAATTTGATATACACAATTTGTGTCACATTTGAAACACACAATTTGTCACAATTTGATATACACAATTTGTGTCATATTTGAAACACACAATTTGTCACAATTTGATATACACAATTTGTGTCACATTTGAAACACACAATTTGTCACAATTTGATATACACAATTTGTGTCACATTTGAAACACACAATTTGTCACAATTTGATATACACAATTTGTGTCACATTTGAAACACACAATTTGTCACAATTTGATATACACAATTTGTGTCACATTTGAAACACACAATTTGTCACAATTTGATATACACAATTTGTGTCACATTTGAAACACACAATTTGTCACAATTTGATATACACAATTTGTGTCACATTTGAAACACACAATTTGTGTCACATTTGATATACACAATTTGTGTCACATTTGAAACACACAATTTGTCACAATTTGATATACACAATTTGTGTCACATTTGAAACACACAATTTGTCACAATTTGATATACACAATTTGTGTCACATTTGAAACACACAATTTGTCACAATTTGATATACACAATTTGTGTCACATTTGAAACACACAATTTGTCACAATTTGATATACACAATTTGTGTCATATTTGAAACACAATTTGTCACAATTTGATATACACAATTTGTGTCACATTTGAAACACACAATTTGTCACATTTGATATACACAATTTGTGTCACATTTGAAACACAATTTGTCACAATTTGATATACACAATTTGTGTCACATTTGATATACATAATTTGTGTCATATTTGAAACACACAATTTGTCACAATTTGATATACACAATTTGTGTCACATTTGATATACACAATTTGTGTCATATTTGAAACACACAATTTGTCACAATTTGATATACACAATTTGTGTCACAATTTGATATACACAATTTGTGTCACATTTGAAACACACAATTTGTCACAATTTGATATACACAATTTGTCACAATTTGATATACACAATTTGTGTCACATTTGATATACACAATTTGTGTCATATTTGAAACACACAATTTGTCACAATTTGATATACACAATTTGTGTCACAATTTGATATACACAATTTGTGTCACATTTGAAACACACAATTTGTCACAATTTGATATACACAATTTGTGTCACATTTGAAACACACAATTTGTCACAATTTGATATACACAATTTGTGTCACATTTGAAACACACAATTTGTCACAATTTGATATACACGATCCAGAACACCTGGACGATGTAATGGCTGGAGGTCAGGTTTTCCCGACTTCCCCCCAGTAAAGTAGTTAAAGGTTCTGGATTGACCTTCGGTTGATGCCTCGGGTCTCCCTTTCCCCTTCAAATGCTCATGGGTTAGCGCGCACCTTTGAGTTTACTCTCTGGGACTGCCTTGCCCGTTACCAGCTCAGCTAGCCTCACCTTAGCCTGCGGTCTGGCTACGTTTATCCCCGCGACCTTTCCCACAGTTTTTGCCCCGGTAGATGCCGAGCACGAGGGTGTAGGTTTCCCGGCATCCTTAGCGCAGGTTGGTGCACCTTTGAGGGAACTCTCCGGCACTGCCTTCCCTTTCTTTTTATGAATTATTACACCTGTTTTGTCCATGTTAAAGGAGTGTAGTTTTCATCTCTTCGGCGTCCCACTTTCCGTGGAGTCCGAATCTGGATCTGAATCTGACTGTTGTGTTGTTAGGTGAAATTGTTGAAATAAGTGCTTATTTAGTAGCGCGATGTTCGAATTTTTTTAGTGGCTTAATCTGCCCCAGCAGATCCTATTATAAAGACTGCATCAATATATTTGTCGCCAGAAACTCCAAGCAACATCTAAAATGTATTACGTCGACATTTTGATTAAATAATATGAAGAAATTATACATTCGTTACTGAAAACGTTGGTTGTATGGGCTATGTTTCCTTTACCTTCCCTCGTATCGTACTGCTACTACAAACTACAATGACTGCTACTACCACATATGCTTGATTTATTTATTATTTCTTAAGGCATTGGTAACACGATCATCAGCCTAATGACATAACTTCTGGAGAAATATTAACTGTCCCTAACACTCCTCCAGTAAAGTGATAGTAGGCTTTACTGAAGTTAAAAAGGACTTCTTGGAAGAGCGCGAAAACTTCAGCTACACATATTTATTTAGATGTCCTCCATTCTTTTCACTTACACAGAACTTTAAAACACAATATACTATCACTTTTGTACTTTAAAACTCCTAAAAATGTAAAAAATAGAAAATCTAAATAAAATGCCAACCTCACTTCTCCCGTTCCCGCCAAAAAGTCCTCCCCACCTAGTGGTGAATCTGTGACCCACAGATTTATAGAATCTGTGGCTACTACTACTGTCAATGTCAACATTTGTCACATCACTGTCAAACTCACGTCAACACCTTTCTCTTTTACTGTTTATTCGATGTTTATTCGCTTTTTCTGTTTTCCTCTATAACATAAATATCGTTTTATCTTACTAACATATTGTTATTTACTCATTAACAATCACTATCTAACATTTGTGATAATTTGAGCATAGTTACAAACTAAACAAAGTGAATAATTCATTATTTTAGTGCTATATCCGGTGATCGTTTTATATTTTCGTGTTTATTATTATAAATAGGTGAAAATCATGTCTGTTAGTGAGAAAGTGTCGCTTTCGGATGCTCTTAGCAATGTGGACGTATTGGACGAACTCACTTTGCCGGGTAAATTGTGTTTTTGTTATATTTAGTAATGAAACTATAGCTAGGTGTGGTCTTATAGTTTGTTTAGTTGAAGTTCTGTAGGTAGCGCGATAAGTAGCTAATAAATTATTATTTATTGAATTTATGATACCAGAACTATACTATTATTAATAACATAATCCATTATTAGCATATGTATTTAATGTTTAATGAAATTAGAATCATTTTATAAAAGCCTGACTTGGAATAATATTACTGTTGTAATTAATTTATTGCATAAATCTATCACTGTCATTTTACTATGAGTGCAATTTTATAGAAAAGGAAAAGGTTACCTGTAAATATTATACATACATAACACACATATTCTCACACTGTATCCCTAACAGGGTGGCCAGAGATGATGAAGAACCAAGCATTACGGTCTTTACATACTTCTTTTGCTTCCGCAAATCTCATCATTCTCTTCGTACGATTTTACTGATTGCAATGCAAGCAGTGCCAATAAGTGGGGCCCCCCTTGTAAGGAAATCAAAAGTGAATTGATCAATATATTTTATATATATTTCCAATTTCTCTAAAATTTTTAATCATACAAAAAAATTAAACAGTATCAAGTTAAATAAATAATACGTACAATAAGTATTATATAAACATTTTACATTAAATAAAACGTTTTTGCATTTTTCTCTCAGTCAAACTTTTTATGATGTCATCTATGTTTATAAAACGGATTAATGGTCACCTTCCTTTAATATTGTTAGATAATTTAGCCTTCCTTGACTCATTGATAACCTTGAGGGATCATTAACAATATCTAATTTTGAAAATGATCTTTCTGCAGTACGATTACTAATCATTAAAGTTAAATATATTCTTAAAATCTAAAAATATATTAAAAAATTATTGGTTATTAAATATTATATTTTCTCAAAGAAGTTTTATTATTTGAATGATTATTGTATATGTTCCACGTTCTTTGATTTATTGAAAATGTAGGAGACAAAAAAATGGGTTATTTGATTTAGGGCAATGGGCAATTCTTCATGCTCTTGCGACTCAGCTATAAGAAATAGGTACCTAATCTACAGGAGCAGAACTACTCAATAAAATACCAGTTGTAATGAAGTTACTGTGCAAAAGAGAACACTTAGTAACAATATTGAGGTAGGAAACAAGAAATTTAATAATGGCAAAGGTCATTGAAGAAATCGCAAAGTCGCTTTCAGATGGATGTGTGATACTCCAAAAATTATCACATTTCATGTACATAAGTCAATTAATTTATACAATATTACAATAAAGAAGGTTTTCTTGTTCATTTAATTTTCACTATTTGTCGACAGATGTCAACTTTCACCTTTTAAAACCACATTTCCACTCAGATGTCATATCTGAATATATCTAAAAAACCTACCTGTATACTCCAAATATAGCTTAATTTTTATTTAATTCATGAAGTTGTATAAATAATATAAACCTAGTGAAGTGACATCTGTCAGGGTATCAAAAAACTTGGTAAAACTGACATTATAATGTATATTTTTTTGTTACGTATAGTTTCTGTTGAGGAATAGAAGCTACTTGGCAAAACTAACATTATCAGAACACACTCAGATGTATTAATACTAATATGTGCTAATATATCCTTTTATAAGGATAATTTTTATTATGTATTAAACTATAAAACTTGATGATGATTTTTTTATATTTACTGAATATAATTTGTTAGTTCTTGTTTATGCATTTCATAAACTAATTTCATTTCATAATAAATAATATTTGATACAACACATATATTTTACATTTGATAGCAATTATTAAATTGATAAAACTAAATTATATTGACACCACAGCTCTATAGAAATGGGAACTGCTTACATAGACCATAGAATAAAACTGGTCTAATTCAAAATTGTGAGATTTTGTTTTGCTTATTTACAACATTGAATTCACATAAAATAATTAAATGGATTTTTCACTAATAATACATGTTTAAATATTCTCACGATATGTTGCTAATGGGATAGGCAAGTAATATTTTAATCCGAAATTCTGTAATTTTAAATTAAGTGAGTTTCATTCTAAAGGTGCGATTTATGGTCTTATTAATAATAATAAGTTTCGTAAGAGAATGCATCTATGTAAAAATATAATATTAGTGCATACCACTCACTCTGATTTAATGTGATTACCACTATTCTATGTGTAAGGAATAAATGTATATTCATCAGATGAGCAGCCATGCATTGAGGCGGCTCCCTGCTCTATCCTGTACCAGGCCAACTTTGATACCAACTTTGAAGACCGCAATGGCTTCGTTACCGGCATAGCCAAGTACATTGAAGAGGCCACCGTTCATGCTAACTTGGTAATTTTATATTAATATATATAACAACTGATGGTTTTATAGTTTCAAGTACAGTAGTTTCCGAGTGGTAGAGCCATGTTGCATTGCAGCACGAATTGGACTGGCTCGTTCGGTGAAATACCACCCTCACACAGAATATTGGCATGAAATAACAGCATCTATTGCTGTTGTGTTTTGTTCGGTGGGTAAGGGTGCCGCTGGCCCCCCTTTGACCATCTTTGTCTTTTTTGGAAATAAAATACAGCCCATGTTACTCGCAGATAATGTAGCTAGATAGGTGAAAGAATTTCGAAATTGGTTACGTAGTTTTTGAGTTTATCCAATACATACAAACAAATAAAGTTTACCTCTTTATAAGATTAGTATAGAAGTAAAGATATTGTGGAATGACATTATGATTAAAAAAATATGTACCCATTAGTACTAATTAGAATATGCTAACACTTATAGTAAAAAGTTTAATACTAGAAATTGCTATTTCAATTTCTGTAATGTATGTACCTTAGTAATTTTTCGTTCCTTTAAAGCAGCCTTTCCCAAAGTGGGCGATAACGCCCCCTTGTGGGCGCTGCAGGCCTAAAGGGGGGCGGTAAGAGACCCAAAAAAAAATTGGGGGCGTTGTGTAGAGGCCTGGGGGGTGATTTGTAATTTCATTTAGCTAGGAGGCATCTTAGACAACGATTGAATGACTCAAAGTGGGCAGTAGACAAAATAAGTTTGGGAACCCCTGCTTTAAAGTGTCCCCAATCGATTTATGAGGGTTTTATCATGCGTCCTAATTAAAAAAAAAAAGAAAATGGTCCCATTGAGTATACCAGGCTCCAAATAAAATTCTTTAAATTCTGTAAGAAGTTTTTGACCATAATATATTTTCCCAACAGAACGAGCTTCTGGAAGAGGGTAATGCCCATGCAGTGATGCTGTACACCTGGCGATGCTGCAGTCGAGCCATCCCGCAGCCGCGCTCCAACGAGCAGCCAGACCGGGTCCACATATACGAGAGAACGGTGCAGGTGTTGGCTCCAGAAGTGGACAAGCTGCTGCAATTTATGTACTTCCAGGTGAGGCGTTTGGCGTGAACGTGTGTATCAAACCGTTGAACCAAAAGGACGCCAGCTATGGTCTGAGGGGATGGCAGCGCCGGCCTGAGAATTTCTGACGCCCTAGGTGAAAGACCGGAACAGTGTCCTTTTAAGAAAATTCGCGGCAAAATAAAACAATAATGTAAACAGATTCAGTGTGTAATTTTTAATCAAAAAATTGGAGTTCTTATTTATTACATAATGAAAAGTGTATACATCTTTCTTTTTTGCGGTATGAAAGAGAAAACTTAAAAAAACGTTAGGTCAGGTAAGATTTATTTTTCTTGCCCTAATTTTGGCAATTTTAATTTGCGCTGTGCGCGGACCGGCAGGTGGCGCTGTCGAGGAATGTTGCCAAAGTAAAGAAAAATACTTTGCTAGAAAAATGGGTAAAAAATTGGGAGTATGTTCAAGTCCAAACATTTTTATTATTATTTTTCAAATTCGATGCCGCCGAGGCCGTCGCCTATTTTTTTTCTGTTGAAATAGGGGCAAACGAGCAAGCGAGTCACCTGATGGACAGTGGTCACCGCCGTCCATGGACACCCGCAATATCTGGCCGGCCTATAGGGGAAGGAGGGAAAGGAGGGGAGAGATGGACCACCGGCACTGTCACTCACCGAACGAAACACAACAATAATAGATACTGTTATTTAACGACGATATTCTGTGGGAGGATCGTATCTCACCGGGCGAGCCGGCCCAATTCATGCTGCAACGCAGCATGGTTCTACCACATTTGCCTTATTCGCCTATATAAACGGGCCGACCCTGGGGGACAGTTTGTTAATGTTTTATAATGTTGATGACCTGTCCCTATTTAGCATAGGGACTTGATTCGTTCCCCAAACAACTTTCTAAACCTTTATATTTTTTTGTTGACCAGTAATTTTGAGCTCAAATTAATGTTGAATGATGACGTCCTTCTCGATTAAACTCAAATTCTGCATCAGTGACTTCATCCAATATTTGATCTTTGTTTGACCAAATGTCGAAAAACAAAAGAATTAGATCAAATCTTGGACCACTAGAGTACCAACCACCATACTACCATTCAATGACAAGATGCTCTACCCCCTAATTTCAAATGCTGTATTGTTTAGGATTGCTTCTTAGTCGGGAAACAAGCTCTGGACTCTCAATTTGGAAGGATTATGTACTACCGCTACGCTAACGGGCTAATCCTACTATCCTATATCCTACAGTATAAAACGAGCAATATTTGTAATTCCATTCTCGATAACAGCTCTAACAACTTATATGACAATTACTATAGGTCTTACTTCTGGGAAAATTCGGTTTCTTCGTGTTTTCTCACACTTAAAAGTTGAAAATTTGCTTCCGAAAAATATTGATAATTTCTCTATCACAGTGGTTAGAGCGTAGATCTACTACGCCACAGTGCGCGGGTTCGAATCCCGCAACATAGTCAGATATTTTTTTTGTTGTCTTTTTTTTTGATCTGATCTCAAGGATCAAAAGCTCGGACGTCCAGGTACTTAAGTATTTAGTTAAGATCAATTTCATTGTAATAATACATATTTCAGCGTAAAGCAATCGACCGCTTCTGCGGCGAAGTCCGTCGCTTGTGCCATGCTGAGAAAAGGCGTGACTTCGTGTCGGAGGCGTACCTGCTCACGCTTGGCAAGTTCGTCAACATGTTCGCCGTGCTTGATGAGTTAAAGAATATGAAAAGTTCCGTCAAGAATGACTACTCCACATACAGGAGGTAGGAAAATAAAAATGCATATCGATTATTGAAAACATTTGGTTTGAAAAATATTGATTGTATGCAATATTATTTATTTAGTACTAGATTGAATGTTTGAAAACATCGCTATGTCCTACTCAACTGAGGTTCGGGAACCACACCTAGCTCACATGCACTTAGCGTATTTTAATTAATTTATTACTAATATCAATAATAATCACAATCAATCAATAAACAATTAATTATTTTACACTTTTATGGTCCTAAGTAATAAAGAATATTGATACTCTATTTAATATTATACTAGCGATCCGCCCCGGCTTCGCACGGGCTTAAACATTAAAATGGTTATAGAAGGCTATTCGGCATTTTCGATGAAAGCTCTCAGTCGGCTTGAGTTTTTCCGACATCTTGAACTATTATCGTCATATTTCAACAAATTAATGCAAAACAATATTAAACCATGTGGTATCAGCGACATACATTAGATTTCACGGTACACTAAGAACAATGAAAGATGTCACTACCAGTATCGGTAGAATGTGAACATAAAGTAATTCTTTTGTAATTGCAAATGTATTCAAAAATGTAGTTTGTATTGGTATTTACAACTGAATACTTTTAGATTGACGCACATTTTATGTGTTAATTTCAATTATAAAAATGAAAAACCTTTTATTAAATTTTAATGTCAGTGGCATCTAGTAATACCTTTTATATTTATGGTAAAATGTTTAGAGAGTATCAACGCAAGTGTTTTATTCTACTCAACGACAGATGGCCTCATAATACAACAAAATTAGGATAATGCTCTAATTACATGATGATACCTAAAGCGCACTGACTTTTCAATTCGGTCAAGTTAAAAAGTAAAAGGGATATATAGATATGTCAAAACAATTCTATTTCGCGACAGAGGGCCATTACATTACAAAAAAAGATGATGTTCTTCAATATCAAGGATTAAATCAAACCACTAACTTCTTTATTTGGTAGGTTATAGACCTGTTATCCTTTTTACATTTCAAACAGCGTTGCTAGATTGGGGTTTTTTGCAATTATTTTGGAAGACAATTCAAATCTTTTGAGAAATATTTTCGTAAAAAAATATGCGATAACGCTATTTTCGGAAATTATTTTTTTATGATCTAAATTAACAGATCTAAACAATAGGTTCGCAAACAAAGCAAACGACATCATATAATCAAAGCCTAAAAACTTGGACTTTATCCAACGATGCTTTCGGGGTTTTGAATTTAGTTCCTGCGCAACACTTCTCCTATTTGTTTGTAATCTACATTAAACATTAACACCTCGATAGTTTTGATTTTCGATAGTTGGTCAGATTCCCCCTTTTAGGGTTCCATAGCCAAATGGCAAAAAACGAAACCCTTATAATTTCATTCTGTCCGTATGTCAGTCATTTTACTCGGAGACTATAATTGGCACTACATAGATAGAATTTGGAAGATAGGTATATTTCACAAACCGCTATGCAATGCTGTAGCGAAATCTTGAAAATGTAACTGAAGTATGAAAAAAAGATCCCAGCACACTTAGCGTGTGATTTATATTCAGATAGGTGTTCAATGACATAGTGGCTTCGAAGTGACTTATCTAAGTCAATAGTTCCTGATATTCGCACTTCTAAAATAGTAAGACCGGCTAAATGCGTGTCGGACCACGCGCAGGGAAGGGTTCCAGACGGGATGCGCAATATTAATTTAATCTCCCGTAAAAACGAATTTCATTTGATAACGTTTCACAGTGAACTATAAGACAAAGTTATTTCTGCAGTCACTGAGCGCATAACCGAGAATACCCCATATCTCAAAAACTGCACGATACATTCTTATTCAATTCAATTCAATTCAAGGAGAATGATAAGATTCGAGGAAGCGAAAAAAGAATGTAAGGAACGCGACGCTTGGCGCTCCGCCCTCTCTGACTACCCCGTTAGGGATACGGTGTGAAGATATATATGTATGTATATCCTTATTCAAATCAATTTTCCAAATGAAATTATAACGGTTCCGTTTTTTACCATTTAGCTACGGAACCCTAAAAGTGTGCCCTGTCTCTCAAACTTCAATTATGGATGGTGTGGAAAATTCTGAAAAAAAATTTGAAAGAGTAGATCTTAAAAAGCACTTTCTACGAAAATTAGTTTCAATACAATTTTCGATTACACGTTCAGCGACCGCAAAAATATTTTGTTTCTTACAGTATTATTGAGAAATGCTATGAAATACAAACTTAAATTTGCTGGCAATTAAATGAATATTGTGCATTCCAACTACGCAATCCTTCACTACGTAGTCCGACAAACACTTGGCCGATTTTTTTATTACCTACCTGCCTACATAATTATAGAAATTACTACTTTATTGCTCCGTCGTCTCTGATTACCCCGTTAGGGATACGGCGTGAAGATATGCATGTATGTACTACTTTATTGATTCATTCATGACTTTTTGACAGTTTGAAAATAATCGTTATCAATAATAATATCAATGTTAGGTTTTAATGTAGTTCGCACAGGATCCTTTTTAACTCTTTAGCGTGAGCTGTTTTTAACGATTTAGATAGACTTTCTGACTTTCCGTGCGCGATCGCACTTATCATGGAAGTCATAAAATCACTTCGCACTTATCATGGACTTATAATAAAAGTTAAAAAAACGTGGATGGATATATAAATAGCTAATGCGGGAATTTCAGCTATATAAATCGTGCATCCGCCTCTAGCAAAATATTAAGACAAGTGATTTTTTTAACAACGCTCATATGAACATTGAGGATCGAAGCGGTTAAACAAAATATGCCACCGACGCTTTTTACACAAGGCTTTTTTTAGCTCTCGTGCGAACGCATACTTTTGACACAGGCATTATTTTATAAAGACTACATTTCTTTTTTTGCAATTTCAACATGCCAGTTATAAAATTATATAAGTACCGTGAAGATCGTATTCAAAAATTTCAATGAAATACTTGGAAATATAAAATTCAGCAAAGCATGTCCCCCGCTAAATTTTAAACTGCAAAGAATATCTGAAATATTTTTGTTAGCTCTTTAAGTACCTTCAATTAAAAATTATAGCGAACATTGTAGAAGAAATACCTAGCCTGTGAAAAGAAATAATTTGTTTCGTCAACAAAACAACGCTCGCGCCGCACTGATTGTACCTACTTTTCTTACGCATACACGCATATCTATACAGTATTTCACCACCTATTATAATATCAAGTAATCTTTATTTATTTTATTTATTGAGTAACACGCGAAATAATTGTTAACAGTAGGTATGTTTATGTACTATGTAGCAGGCGCGAGCCACGTGCCGTCGGGACGTAGCACAGCTTGCGAGAGTTAACGGTCACGCATATCTGTACAGTATTTCAGCACCTATTATTTATTAACTAGCTTTTGCACATACATTTCTTCACGCTGTATCCCTAACGAGGTAGTCAGAGAGGACGGAGCGCCAGGCTTTGCGGTTCTTACATACTTCTTTCGCTTCTTCTAATCTCATCATTCGCCTCACACATAATTTTGCTAATTTTACTTTGGTATGTGCATACCTAGACGAAGTACCTTTTATTTTTTATTATCTACTAAGTAACGCGCGATTTAATTGCTAAAGATAGGTATACGTGTACTATGTTGCGGGTGAGAGGCGCGTGCCAACGGCACATAGCATTTAACAATAGATACTTATCTACACAACTATCTAACAGCTGTGGGCGTAGTCTCCTAGTAGCCTAGCGAATGAGGTAGTTAGCAGGTAATTTACTACTCCGTGGGATTGTATATGGGTCATGAACTCAAAATAGTGATGCTGCCAGTTTAGTCGATATTTTCATTTATCGTTAAAATTATTTAAGTTTTATCAAAATTAAAATATCACAGGACTTGTAATCTGAGAGGTGGACTCTCTACTTGACATGCTTAAAATAAATACCTTTCACGGATTAGGGGGACTTTTGTAATACCTTGTATATTATATATATTTGATATCGCTTTCTTGAAAACGGCTCTAGCGATTTCGATGAAATTTACAATATATACTTTGAGGAGGGTAAAAAATCGACCTAGCTAAAACTTCGAAACTTTTTTGTTTTTGCAGCAGTTTACCTTCTCTATAACACAATGGCTAGAACGTAGGTCTACCACGCCGAAATCGCGGGTTCGGATCCTGCAATGCGGTCAGACCTTCCTTTGTTTTTTTTGTTAGCCCTTTAGTACATTTAATCAAGAATTATTGCAAACATTATAGAAGAAATACCTAGCTTGTGAAAAAAAATAATTTTTTTTCGTCAACAAAACAACGCCATAGTGAAATGTATCTAATTTTCTTATATGTATAAAAGGAAAAGATGGCTGACAGACAAATTACACTTGAGATTCTTATACGATGTAGAAAGGGTTATTACAAGTTCAATCCCTAAAAAGGTTAAAAGGATGTAAAATGGATTTTAAATATTTTATTTACACAGTATGTATATAAAATAATTTAAATCCAAATTCTGAACCCAAAACTTTGTGTACCCATGTTATAATATTCAATAATTACTTGGACGTGTATTTTTTCAATTTAGAAAAATTAACCTCTGAACAGGTTTCATTTTTATGAAAAAAGTTAAAAACGTGTAACAAAGTAAAACTTTACCTAGTAAACTAATTAATCTGTGGTAAAACTTTGAAAGTATGCAGAAACTATAAATAAATAATTGAATATGCATTTGGTCGATTTTTAAAAATCAACGGCCGAAGGGATGATAAGGGGTGTCAAATTAAGTACTATAAAAATAAAAAACACACTTTCTGTATAAAATCAAGTTAAAATCCATTAAAAAAATTACCAAACACGGATTTAGCAAATTTTGATAAATCAACTCATAACGGGGTGAAAAGGAGTGTCAAAGAATATTGAAACAAAAAAAATGCACATTCATTCGAGTAAACAATGAAACATGTATTTAGCAGATTGTAAGATATCAACCCCTAAAGGGGTAAAAAGGGGTATCAAATCGATTTAAAAAAATAATAACGTTATTTAAAAATAATTCTTCTTTACATAAAATATTTCGTTTTTTAGTTTATTGAAATAATAGCCTTTAAACTTAAAAACCAATTAATATTTATTCATGCCGCAAAGATACAGAGGAAGCACACTATAGAGTAGCGCACTATAGACTAAATAAGTTAATCAAAATATTTTAATTCAATAAAATTACAAACAAAATAAGAAATACATCAGTGTGTGCTGAAAGCACCTAAATAAAAAAACTACCCAACGAACTATTTATCTATGATACTTCACGACTAATATTTACCGTTTATTCCATCTATTCGTTACGTAATGATTGGATCTTCGATAAATGAGTTCGAAATAGGTGTTCTCACATAATAAACTTTTTTTTTCTAATTGTTTTGGCTTCGCAGATTGCATTTAACCATTGACCAAGTAAATATGAGTCGAAAGTTAGGGAAACGAAGTTTTCCGCCCTTTTTCTTTTCTTTTTCTTCCTTTATGGCATGGCGCACAGTTTAGCGTATTTGCCAATGTCACATATTAATAAGTAATCCATAGTGTAGAATCACAAGTAAATTAGTTTTTTCTTATCGTAAAACTCCTCCAGTAAAGTGATAGTAGGCTTTACTGAAATTATAAAGTACTTCTTGGAAGAGCGCGAATACTTCGGCTACACATGTTTATTTAGATCTCCTCTATTCTTGTCACTTACACAGAACTTTAAAACACAATATACTATCACTGTTGTACTTTAAAACTCCTAAAAATGTAAAAAATAGAAAATCTAAATAAAATGACAACCTCACTTCTCCCGTTCCCGCCAAAAAGTCTCCATAATAAACTTTCATAGAAGCAGAAATGAGTTTGAATAAGGAACACGAATATTATTCCGTACTGGTTCCGCGATCAAAGAGGTCAAACGAAAATAATGTTTGAAAAAATTTACTGGCTGATAACGACGACGTGAGTAGTCACGCGCCAGAGAGAAAAAGAAATAATTATTTTAAATACGCTCGGGACTAGAACTTTTGGCTCTGCTCTAGACGACAAAAATAAAATACGCATATATTATATTACTTATATATGTCGGAAAAGACACGAGGCAGCTCGCGCTTTTGCAACTCAGCCATGAGAAATAGGTACCTAATCTTACAAGAGGCGTACTACTCCATAAAATACAACACTTAAGACAAAGTTAATGTGCTAACGACAGAAAACTCTTTGTAACAATTATTACGTAGGTAATTGGAAATTTAATAAATGGCAAACGATCCGTCGGAGAAATGCTATCGCACCGGCCGCCGTAGTCTAACAGACTCTCAGCGCCGGCCCCGAGGTTCCGTTAGCGCGTCATCGGAAGACGCGCTTTGCCATAGTATACTCAAATGAGTGCCTTTTATTATTTCCACCGACATATACATATCTTCGCGCTGCATCCCCAACGGGGTAGTCAGAGAGGACGAAGCGCCAAGATTCGCGGTCCTTACATACTTCTTTCGCTTCCTCGAATCTCATCATTCTCCTCACACATTTTCGCTAGGTATGCGAGTGCTTTTGACACTTCCATCGGCTAACACTCTAGCTATTTGATCTTCATAAGTCAGCCTTGGTCTTCCTTGGCTTCTTTTACCACTCACTTTTGCTCTATAGATTTTCTTCGTCAGTCTCATCACTCATTCTTTCCATGTGCCCGAACCATCTTAGCATTCCTTTCTTTTATATTTTTACAATAACATTGTCGTGCAACCCTGTCATACTGCGTATCTCTTCATTGCTTATTTTGTCCGCAAGTGACACTGCACATATTTCTAAGAGATCGCATTTCTACTGCATTTATCTTACTTTCACTCGATTTCTCACTCGATTGATATTATGCAACTTTTTAGTCAAGTGCGAGATGTCCATAAAAATTGGAGTACAATTGGCAATTTTTCTTTTAATGCACATCGCCTCAGTTTTATTTAAGCATCATTTCGTTGCATGGGAAGAAAAAATGTGGATAACAGAAGTTAGTCAAATTGAATAAATAATTTTTTCATGCAATAGAAGAAGCTAAATCATAATCGACTTTCTCGGGAAGAATTCATTTAAAGTGTTCCATAACTGAATTTCATGTCGATACGTCCTACATAAAATTCAAATGTGGAACACTTGGAAAGAATTAATTTAAAGTGTTCCATAGGAATTCGTGTCGATGCGTCATACTCGAAATTCAAACATGGAACACTTACGTAGCACACAAAAGTTTTTGTCACTGAATTATTGTTTGCGACTAATCTACTTGACCGCCTCATTATTATCGCCATCTTTCGTGTAATAGAAATATGTAATGACTAAAGACATCTATTGTGAAGAGGACAGAAAAAAATCATAGATGTGACCAGTATCAAATGTATTCAGAGTATGCCGCCATCTAGTTCAATTTAAATGTAAACTTTCTAGCCAGTTGCGTAGCCAGTTTTAATGTGGGACAGTTTGTCTCTATGCCACTGACCATCTGTTTACGGTAGTAAACTAATTAATCTGTGATTAAACTATACATATAAATCTTGCTCTTGAATCACTCTATCTATTGATGAAAACCGCATTAAAATCCGTTGCGTAGTTTAAAAGATCTAAGCGTACAGAGGGACAGACGGCGGGAAGCGACTTTGTTTTATACTGTGTATAGATAACATAATTACGCAAAATTAAAATGTAGAAAAGTCCATTGTTGCACACTTAATTGAACTGTCCCATTTAGAGCGACGAGTCAATAGTGCTGTCTCACTGTTACTTATAGTGAAGCACCACGCGATAGTGGAGATAGATCTACTTCCCTCGTCACGCTCTGCCAGCGTGTGGAGGCATGATCATTGTTTCGTTTCACTACTCTAGTCTAATCTATAACTCAATGACTGTATATAATATGTACGTGGGGGCTGTTTCCCTCACGTTAAATAGTTGTTGTAATGTTAGTAATTGTTAGTATGTTCCGGAAATCACATTGAAATAACTGCAGCCAATGAGCGTTTCGCACTTAAATTGTAATGTGTAAATGGCGGTGTGAACCGCGTAATTATAACTGTTTAAGTGTGGATGTATATTTCATGTATATAAAATGAATATCCGGTAGCTCGCAACATATTATTATATTTCCTCACAGAGCCACATTAACTTACTTGATTTTCAATATATGAAGTAGTGAGAGAGACGAACTTCTTAGCATTTCATGGATTCACTGTGCGGGTGCCGGGTCCATCGTGTGGCAAAGAGAGTAACTCCGAGCAGATCCCGAGACTTGTGACACGGGTGTAGGTTTAAGGGGCCCCTTTCTGACGTACATCAACACTCACCTTCACTACTCGTGTTTCTCTCCCTGCCCAGCCAAATCTGGTATGAACCTGCTAATGCAGCTTTAGATACTTGTTCTAGTGTCCGGTCTGGATGACAAGACACCCACATCCTCTGAGATTTTATAGTGATTTTCATACATGTCCATTTGATTCGTTTCAATTACGCGTATTTTATAAACTAGATTGTTTATTGAATAAATTCAATATTGCGTCTATGATAAAAAGTCTTGAACTCGAAGGAGCGGAACTGTTCACAATACGATGACATTATGAAACAATGTTGTATATAACAAAGCGCTGTATCTTATTCAGTCATGACCCTGACCTTTGACCTTCCCTTCCAGAGCTGCGCAGTTCCTAAAAGTCATGTCTGACAGTCAAAGCCTGCAGGAATCGCAGAACCTTTCAATGTTCCTGGCAACGCAGAACAAGATAAGGGACACTGTGAAAGACGCGTTGGAGAAGATTAACGGTAAGTTGTGTTAAATCATGGTGTCATGGACTCGAGTGCTATTCTTGTAGTTGTATTTGTAGATACAGAATATTCCACATAATAATTATTTAACTTTCAACATAATCCCAAATTGTAGTGTTTAACAAAACAATATAATTTCAGCTAACACTGTTCAATAACACAAATAATTCCACATAACAGAGTTCAGTGTTATTCATTTCCATGACTTACAGATTTAAACGTAAAGGTATTAGCACAGATTAATTAGTTACTAATTAGTATCGTATTTATGAATTTTTTTTATTTCTTTGATTAGTAAAGGATAATTCAATTAGTAAATATTGTTCAACATAACAATATAATTTCATCTAACACTGTTCAACTAAAATAATTAATTCACAAATAATTCCACATAACACAATGCAGTATTATTAACTTCAATAACTTTAAGATTTAATCGTAAGAGATAAAGGATAAATAAATAAAAATAATAGAAGTATTAGTTTCATATTCATGGAGTTTTTTTTGTACTAAACTTAAAGGATAATTATTTTGTACTTAATATTTTTGTTTTGAAGTCGGTTTCTCAAAAGGTTATATTTAGTCTGAGCCCGTTTCTGCTAATTTTGACTGACTGCAGGTAGTTACGCTATAAGCCTGTATTCATTAAAATAATAGTTTTATTGTATTTAGAAAATCAACAAACAATTCTTGTATTAGTATAAACTTTATATTTTGTGGTGAATTACGTTGGCTGCAAGTGAATTCCTAAAAAAAACCAAATTAATTAACTAAAGAAACCATATTATAAATAAACTTACAATCTAAATTACACACTAAACATTAGTGATAACGTTCGATGATTTTAATGAAGTGCCGTGTCACCTGCATTGTTTATGCAGGCCAAGGAGCTCTCAACCTATAGAGACAAAATATAAGACCATCTTATTCATCACTTCTCAGTTTATTTACACTAACAAATATCAACTCTCGCTCGCATTCATCAGTACATAACCAATACTGGACCTGTGTGAACATCTCTGTATATTCCGACAGATATTGAAGCAATCTTCTGCAATATTTATGTCTATTGTGTGCGAGAATTGTATTTTAGTTATTGATAGATATTTTTTCTTCGAAATGATATTTTTACATGCGATAATTTTAGATAGAAATATATCTATTAGTGATATTTTCTCTATCATGTCAGAATTGGCCTCCTGAATAGATAATCTCGACATAATTGGATTTTATCAAATGATTTCATCAAATATAGAAATCTTGGTCTTGACCATTTGCTGTTAAAAATCCAAAAGAGTTTTCGTCCAATCCACACCAAAGATAAATTGTAAATGGTAGATAACGAAATCGTTTTTATTTAAATTGTCAGGGTAGGCAGTGTCTCTGTGCCTATATGGGATGCATGCCACTGTATATAAATGATTTGATCGTAGATAAAACAATATTCTGGAAATATAATCTGCTCTGCACATGCATTTAATAGCTTTGTGAATATTGTATTTTAACATACCTATTTAACTATCTATTGTAAACTGATGCAAAATTATAGCTGGCTGCGTTTCTTGTCGGTTCTTCTCAATGCAGATTTTGTTTTCGAACCAAGCAAAGGTAGATTTGACGTTCAAAAACACCTTGCAATTGGGTTTACTTGAATAAAATTTCGACTTTGACTCAAACTTGACTATTCCGCCACCAGGTTACGAAGAACTCCTCGCTGATGTCGTAAATATATGCGTTCATATGTTCGAGACAAAGATGTATCTGACTCCATCTGAGAAACACATGCTGGTGAAGGTCATGGGTTTTGGACTGTTCCTCATGGATTCAGAAGTCTGTAACATTAATCGGCTGGATCAGAAAAAGAAGATAAAGCTGGACAGGATTGACAGGATCTTCAAGGTATGTAAACGCAATATTTCTGACTTCACATGATTCTTTTTCTCTCTTCGTTAGATTCGGTTAAACCAGAGTATGCTTTACTTAAGGTTTTTTATGAGCAGAATCTGTATCTGACCTCGAGATTGCTCTTTTTTTCTTTAAATGTTTAAAATAATAAATTGTTCTTTCTTTAACTAAAGTAAAGTCTGAACTAAAGTAGATTTGACGTTCAAAAATACCATGTAATTGGGTTTACTTGAATAAATTGATTTGACTTTGACTTTGACTTCTTTCTATCAGGTCAGGTTTTTGAGAAATTCTTAATTGAAAGTGGAAAATCTTACTTTTTGTTGTATTCGAGGTTATACAGCAATTTCAAGGTCAAACAGTTTATTGTGACTGTTAAGTCTTGTTTCTGGTACAAGTTAAAAATTCTCTTTAATGTCCGCAATATGGCCAACCCTCACATATTTTGGTTTGTTTAATCCGTGTGTTTAATGAACAAATGATGGTTTTTCTAGAATTTGGAAGTGGTACCTCTGTTCGGTGACATGCAAATAGCTCCGTTTAATTACATCAAGAGATCTAAACATTACGATCCCAGCAAGTGAGTATCGCAAGTATGCATATACAGACAGGCAGAAACACCCATAAAACATTGACGTTCACACAAACACATGTATACATACAAATTTATTGTCTAAGAGGGTATAAGTCCGCCGGTGTCCCAACGTGTCACTGTTGACTGTTATACTGCAGATGTAATAATTACGGGATATGTTTATTTTGTTTTCCATACAAAAAAAAACATTCATTTAATGGAAAAAAATGTACAACCCTATCATTATGCTCTGTATTACAAATGTTTGCTAGCGACGGGAAAACGCTGATATTAGGGTTGCCTCACCTTTATTTTTGTTTAAACTGACGTTTTATACTAGAATTATTGACTTTTGGGGAAGTTGTAGGACGCAAGTTTTCCGTTGTCATGGGTACTTTCATACCCTTCCGTATTTACCCGTCCTTTCGAAATAACATTGTATATGTACATATGAGTACATGCTCTTACGCGCATAAAGATATGCAGACACATGTGTAACATGGGGTTGAGATTAAACACGAACAACCTCAGTTAGCACGAATTTATATATAAAAAAAAATTAAAAAAACAACAAAAGAGGTCGTGAGGTCTATACGTAAATTAGCCCGTCTGATTCCACTTCCGAGGTTCCTCCACTTCGGTGGCAGATGGTCGGCATGTGGTAAGCAGTGCAGCTCTGGAGGTAGGGAACAGGGGTGGCGTCCGAGTCTCGTAGGCGGGTGCGCAGTATACGCGCAACACGCAGAACGAGCGGCAGATAGATTGGGTTGGTAAAACCGCAACTCTAATCATGGACTCTGGAATGAGCCGTAATTATGATGAGATTCCTGGAGTTCCACCGATCGGAACCACCACATCCACAGCGAAGCAGAAGGCGTAGCGGTGGAGTAGCGGTCCCTACTAGAAGCTCGGAGTGTACACAATAGCATTGCAAACAAAAAGCAATTTGATAAAAAACAAAATAATTAATTACGATTTTACTACTACTACTACTGTTTTAAAAAAAATAACCATTACAATGTTTAAGCTAAAGAGGAAAAAAAATCTATTACAATATTGATATAATACAGTTATACAACACTTACCCGATCACGGGGTGAAAATGTATGCAGCTAAGAAAACTGCACTGTCTCGCGTAATATATCACAATTTTATAAATTGTTTGAATGCAATTACAAATAAAAAATGTTCAAATAAATAGTCATGAACAGTCAGTAAAATAAGTGTGCACACAACAAGACGGTAGCAGCAAAAAAAGTCCGAGAGTGAGAACAAGGTCACACGTTCGGCGCATCCACTGTCGCGCTCATACCATACGAACACGGCCGATCTTTCCCGAATCCATCGTAATGATGAGATTCGAGGAGGCAAAGGAAAAATACAAGAATCGCTACACTTGACGCTCAGTCCTCTCTGCCCACTCCGTTAGAGACACAGCGTGAGGATATATACCAATAATTACAAGTATTATTTTTATGTAACGAACTTTTACATTACACATGCACAAAACACAAGTATGCATTTATACGCAACCGGTATGTCGGTACACCAGTGTTAGGGAAAATGTAATTGTAAAAACAATTACAATTTTTAATTTAATTGTTTTTACAATTATGTGTAACATGTAATTGTAAGGACATTTTGTAGGCAAACAATTACAAATTGTAATTGTAGTTGTTTTTATAATTACATTTTGCCCAACACTGCGGTACACACCCACAAAATACACATAATTCGTAAACTGACACGCTTTTATGTGTTTTGTGAATGCGTATCCACCAACTCGCGCTCTCTGAAAAGTCGTCTACCCGTTCCGTTTTCAAAAAAGTGTACCCCTGCGAAGTCGGGGTGCGTCGCTAGTTACTAATAAGCTCAACTTTTTAAATTAATTACGCACTTATCACACGAAACAATTGGAGCGACCTAGCGTTTACACTTGCCGAGATGCTCGGTACGTACATAATTTTAAGGTCAAGGTAAATGTCAGGCGTATGTTTTCCTTCTCCGATGTATATGTAGTATACACAATTGCACACACACCTACACGAGTCCGTCACAGGTGGCCGCTGTCGGCGAGTCCGCACCCGCCGTCGCCGCAGGCCGACCTCATGGTACACTTGCCACAAATCCGCGAGGAACACCAGAACTACATCTCGGAGCTGGCGCGGTACAGCAACGAGGTAAGTGCCGACTGCTGACTACCGCCGACTGCCGAAATCCGACTACCGTACCGACTGCTGACTACCGCCGACTGCCGAAATCCGACTACTGTACCGACTACTGACTACCGCCGACTGCCGAAATCCGACTACTGTACCGACTGATGACTACCGCCGACTGCCGAAATCCAACTACTGTACCGACTGCATTTACTGGCTTTCTAAATATTGTATTTTAATAAGTCCATTTTAGTTATGTTAAAAAAATGATACCTAACTTTCTTGTCGATTCTTCTCAGTGTGTAGGTTTTCTATTGGAACCGAACGAAGGTCGATTTGACGTTCAAAAACATTTTGCTTGGATTTATTTAGATAATTAATTGGACTTTTGACTTCCGAAATCCGACTGCCCAATTTGTCGACAACTGACTGTTAACTACCGGTTGTGGACTACCAACTGCTGAATACCGACTGTCGAAATTCAACTTCTAACTACCATCTACCAACAATTGACTACTGACTACCGACTGTCACTTACTGACAAGCGACAACAAGATCTAGATCCGTGAAATGTGGTCACTGATCTCTAACAAAGATACGAAAATATAACTGTTCATGTATCGTATCTTTATCTGAGACCTGTGACCACATTTCACAACACAATGATTTTCTGATTCGACGCTGTCGTCGATTAATGAAGCAAGTCTGTAACTACTTCGCAAAGACTAAAGTCAAACTCTTATATACAACCTTATTAACACATACATAGGCAACCTATTTTATTCTCACTCTCGCCATTGAAATGTTACAAAGTCATCACGGATGGCGAATTGGTGTGTTTAAAATTGTTGCGAAGCTAACACATGCTAAGGCACTCACTCATCTACACAAACAAGGCTCTCCTGTGATATTTCCAGGCGATGATTTCCTAGAATCTTTGGCTATTTTCCGCTCAAACCCCAAAAACCATCAATCGACACGTATTTCGCCTCCCAACAAAGCATTCTCAGGATATTCCAGAGATCAGACTTGGTTAGCTAACCAGCACCGGAATCAGCAAATGAGTCAGCTACACGACTATTTATACTAATTACTCTTCCCACGATACCCATGTACCCACGACCTGATTGGTCACCAATCAGAGCTCACCACTAATAGCCACTGGTGAGCTCTGATTGACTCACTCTCTGGTCGTTGGTAGGAGAATTTAATATAAATAGTCGTGCAGCTGACTCATTTGTTGATTCGGTGCTGGTTAGCTAACAGAGTCTAATCTCTGGAATATTCTGAGGATGCTTCGTTGAGAGGCGAAACACGTGTGTCTACTGGTGGTTTTTGGAATGGGAGGAAAAATTGCTAAAGATTTTAGGAATTCATTACTTGAAATGGATTTCCGCGAGTAACATCTGAGTCTATACAATATGTTTCCAGGTGACTACAACCTTCAAAGAAGCAGGATCGGACGCAGAGAACAAGGCGGTGACCGAGCTGTGCCTGCGTGGTCTTCAGCTGCTGTCCTCGTGGTGTTCAGTACTCACAGAGCTGTGCTCATGGAAGCTGCTGCACCCCACCGACCATACTGTCAACCCTCGCTGCCCTCCTGACGCTGAAGAGTACGAGAGAGTGAGTGCCTATCGTTTCATGTTAAATAACTACTAGGCATCCGTCCCTAGGTACTAGATACCCACCACGATAAGCACCTACAGCACGCGGGAACTTGGACAGAGAATGTGTATAAAGAAGGCCGACTCCCGCCTCGCATGTAACGGAGTCGCCTACTCTCGGTCGAATACGTAGGGTTGTTGTACGTAACTGTGAGATACGGACAACATCTCATTAAGGTAAACATATATGTATATATGCGATGCACGTACATAATAATAAAAAAAGCACATGGATATGTTTTCATGTTCATTAAATTTAATTTCTTGTGGTTATATTGAAGATTAACTATCGTTTCGCATAATTGCTATTTAGGCATCTAAAGACATTACAATATGTTTGTTTGTATGACGTAGACATTTTTGTATTTATGATGATATGACGAACGAATAAAGATACGGAAGCGGTCGCGCGTTTGACGGTAGCCATGCAGCGCAGCGACGATTAGTACATGATTAGTAGCGGCTAATAGCGACCTCGACTGGCGCTACAGTAATCACCCATAATCTCCCTAAATATTGCGTTATGCGTATGCCACGTCGCGTGCGTTTAAGTGCGTATACATGCAAACCGCGTACGCTAGCATTTTATTAAGACGTCCTCTGTATACTGTGGTTTGGAGTTGTAAATTAGCGAGGACAGCTGTGACAGCAGACAGTGCAAAATTTGGTACACTTGAAGTTTATATGTAGGACTGGAGACAGCTAAAATTTTCATGTAATGTGTTACAAATAAGTACATTAAATTAAATTAAATAAAACGTTCATTGTATACGTTCTTACTGCCAATGTCAAAAAGACTCAATTTCAAACTCATAATAGTTTGTGATCATATGTAATGTAACCTCGTTGGATCAAACAGTCGCTTAATATCGCTGTTTTGCGGTTCTCACTATAACGTGACATTGGCAAACTTCGCAATCGCGACGACGCCATATGAATAAAGAAGAAGAAGAAGACAGTCGCACAGAGTAGATTGACGCCAAAATTCTATAAATATTGTAAGTTTATATTTAATGTCGAATTTCGAACACAGGGGGACCTGTAGTAATAATAAATACGCCATACAATACACACTAATCATCTGGTCTCAAACTAGGGTATTCGCCTGTGTATGGATAGTAGATATTAAAATTAAATTAAATTATTTTCTGTGACAATGAGTAATCCTCACTGTTCCTATTAGTCATCCGATTCTCCAACTACCCTTGTGAATATCTCGCGATTCGGAGGTAGGGGATATTACGAGGCCCTGGAGAGATTTGAAAAACGAACCACGAGTGCACGCGGACGTAATATGTAATTTGTATTCAAGGGAGATCCAAGTGCAAAGAATAAGTGAAGGTGACTTTATTTGTGTCTGTTGTGGTGTAAGGAGTAGGAACAAAAAAGTCATTCGGAAAATCTCAACTTGACCAGGATCATGAGTGATCAGGATCGTGAACAGGAGAGAACCTACCTTGATTCATTTCCCCCATGGAGCACTGAACCTATAGAGTGGCAATGTCATTTATTTTGTATGGAAACAATTTACGTTTAAACACTGTTGTGGTCACTGCATTCTGTTTTTTTAAATAATACTCCAGACAATTACACAGATTGTGTGACTCCAAACTAAGCAGTAAGCTTGTGCTATGGGTACCACACAACGAACTCTGGGGGAGCTCCCAATAACACCCAGACTCCAAGCCAATTTAGAAAAGTTCGTTTCCTAAATTGATCTGACCGGGGATCGAACCCGGGACCCTAGCTTGGAAAGCAGATGCATATGCCACTGCGTCAACGGCCCAGTCATTTTATAGCTTGATTTTTTGCTGTTTTTGCCATACCACCGAATAGAACAATAAGCCATTACATAAATATTTCAAATAAAAAGAGTCCAGTGGTTGGGATTTAGTTTCCGAGATATACGCAGTTTTGTAGTTGGGTGAAAAAATACCATGTCGCGATTTTAATTGATTATTAATTAATGCGCATTTATCTACAACTTCATATAGTAAATGATTTTATACGATGTTTCTAAGTAGGAACAAACAAGCAGAAGTGTGTTTTTTTTCAATCAAACTTTAAAATCAAACTTTAAAAAACTTTAAACAAATGCTTTATCTCAAAACAAGCTTTTTCAGTTTCAACTTTAAATGTCTGATAAAAAAATATATGCCAGTTTTTGAATATTTTTTTAATCCTTATTATCAATTGACTATTCTAAAATCCGAATCTAGTCTTAACTGAATACCCCACTACTGGACCCTTTTTGCTTGGACGCCCACATATAACTCTGAACAGCTGAGCGATAAAGTGACTTCACTATTTAATGTTTGGCATTTGTAACTTTTCGAATGCCAAATCAAACTTAGTGTAGTGTCATATTGAAACAACATTCAGTTTTACAAATTAAAAATTAAGATTTTCTTAGAAAAACATAATTTTTCAATCAATCTTTCAATAAAGCACTTCACTTTTTCCAACTTATTATGACATAATAAAAAACGAAAAAGGGCTTTTGCTTGGACGCGCACATTTAAATATCTGTTGGAATATACAGAGGTGTATACACAGGTCCAGTGTTGGTTATGTACTGCTTAATGCGAGTGGTAGTTGATATTTGTTAGTGTAAATAAACTGAGCAGTGGTGAATATAAAGGTCCAATCTTTCGTCTCTATAGGTTGAGTGCTGCATTCGTATAAACTTGCTAAAGACTAAAATCACTTCAATTCTAGGCTACTCGCTACAATTACACGTCGGAGGAGAAGTTCGCCATGATCGAGGTGATAGCCATGATCAAGGGTCTCCAGGTCCTCATGGCGAGGATGGAGACGGTGTTCGCGGATGCCGCTCGCCGGTCTATATATGCCGAGTTGCAAGACTTCGTACAGCTGATACTTCGTGAGCCGCTCAGGAAGGCGATTAAAAACAAAAAAGACTTGATTCGCAGGTCAGTTTGGACAGGAGACAAATTGAGAGGCAATTGGCCAGAAGTGTCTGTAATAATAAGGCTATTTCACTGCTCTTATATTTTATATCCCGTTCCCAAATTTAAAAATAGAGATACTTATAGAACCTATGTTAGTCAACTGTTTTTTACAATTGTTTTTTTTTAAATATTTGATGTAAACCTCGAACCAAGAACCAAAATGGACGGAGTTTTGGCTCTAAAAGCGTGTCCGTTTTTTGTTGAGCTAGTTTCTTTTGCTAATGTGCGTGACTAGAGAAGGGACACAGTACAACAATAGACACCCGAACATGACATATTTTTATTTTAGCGGATACTAATGGCCAAAACACTTTAGATTTACGAGTACTTTGCAAATAATTATTTTAATACATTTGCTCAAAAAGTAGACTTTTCCATGTGTGACCAAAAAGCTCAAAAAATATATTTTTTTAATATACACTGTCTGTTCAAAAGAAAAGGTGAATTTTGAATTTTTTTGAAAAGTATTTATTTATTCATCAATATCCATTTTGTCCCCTTCAAAGTAATCCCCCTCACATAAAATGCACTTATGCCAGTGCTTCTTCCAATCCTCGAAGCACTTCTGAAATGCGCTCTTCGGTATGGCCATCAGCGCGTTCTTCGATTCTGACTTTATCTCATCAATTGTGGCAAAACGCTTTCCTTTCATTGGTCTCTTCAGTTTTGGGAATAGGAAAAAGTCGCAGGGAGCCAAATCTGGTGAATACGGTAGTTGAGGCATGATTACGGTGTTGTTTTTGGCCAAAAAATCACGAACAAGCATTGATGCATTATCGTGATGCAGAATCCATGATTTGTTTTTCCACAATTCCGATCGTTTGAGCCGTATTGATTCACGCAAACGTTGCATAACTTCCTTGTAGTATTCCTTATTAACCGTACGATCTGTAGGCAAGAACTCATGATGCACCACGCCATTGTAATCGAAGAAAACAGTGAGCAAAACCTTCATATTTGATCGAGCTTAGCGTGCTTTTTTCGGTCTTGGCTCTTCTGGCCGCTTCCATTGGGATGATTGGGCCTTGGTTTCGACGTCATAACCATATACCCACGTTTCGTCACCAGTTATGACCCTTTTGAGCAAATCTGGATCGTCGTTGACGTCATTCAACAATTCCTGAGCGATACTAATGCGACTTTGCTTTTGCTTAAAATTTAGTAATTTCGAAACAAATTTCGCTGCCACACGTTTCATGCCCAAAACATTCGAGAAAATTGCATGGCATGAGCCGATTGATATGCCAACATTCTCTGCAACTTCCCTAATATTGATTCGACGATTTTCCAAAACCATTTTCTGCACTGTTTCGATGTTTTCTTCGCTTGTCGACGTGGTTTCAACTCCAGGACGCTCATCGTCATCAACATCTTCTCGGCCTTCTGTAAAGCGCTTATACCACTTATCTTATAAATACTTTTTTGAGACAAAGTGGACTCGCCGAATGCCGTAGTCAACATTTTAAGTGCCTTGGAGCACTTTATTTCATTTTTAACGCAAAATTTAATACATATTCTTTGATCCATTTTTTTCAAAAGTAAAAAGTCGAAAAACACACAAAAACGTGACTAACCTTTTCAGTTGTCAACAACAAACTACTAATCCAAATTGGCTGATAATGCCAACATATGATAAACATATGTGTACCAACATAACAAAAAAAAAATTTCGATAATCGAATGTACACAGTCCGCGAAAATTCAAAATTCACCTTTTCTTTTGAACAGACCTCGTATACGTATATAAATAAATAACGCAATTAAAATATTTTTTTATTTAAATGAATTATTGTCATTGAATTGGCTGAATGCATAGAAGCCGTTGCCCTGCCATGTCCTCTAAAAAAAAGAAACTTACTCCCGCGAAATTACATTTCTGCATTTTTTTTAATTTATTTGTATTTTTTTTGCAAATGTATTAAAAAACGTCGTTCGATGCACGTGCGGAATTATCATTTCCATTCGTCCCTATTATTTTCGGTTTGGGTCAACAAACCGGGACTCGTGAAGAAATGACATACTTTCCACACTTGTTTCGAAATATACTATTTGAGTTTTATATGTTAAGTCGGTCATGACACGAATTATATCGATAGTGCGAGGTTGCCATACTTACTATAGCTAACTGTTTTGCTAATGGCCATGCTCAATGAGATAGAAAGAGAGACACGAAAATTCGTATGATACACGGTGTTAAAAGCGGCAACCATTGCGGCTCCTTCCATTTCGATTCTCGGTCCGAGATGTAAACAGTTTAAATTCGGAACTAAAATAGATAAAAACTTTTTAAAATAAAAGGTACAATGATTGTGGACTTTTAAATACGATGTTGTTAAACATTATATATCTTATTTGAGATATTTTTTTATATTAAAATGAACTTCTAAGACAAAGTTATGTGGTTATTAAGGGTTAGTAAGGAAATACTAACTTTGCTAACACGGCTTGCACTTGATTTTTTTAAGTAATCTATTCAGAGATTCACAGCACCTATTTAAACTGTAATATAATTTGGCCGTCTGTTGTAGTATCATAGTGTCAGTACGAGAGACATGCGGGGACTGGGCCCGCGGCTGCGAGCCGCAGCAGGACCCGGCCCTGAGGGGTAAAAAAGACGGCGAAGCCAGCTTCACCATCACTGTGCCTCGGAGGAACGTTGGTAACGTACCTTCTATCTGTATATACATGACGGCGCGTTATCTTATTTTTGATTGTTTTGAAGAAATATCAATAGTCGGTAGTGATTATTTTAATATTGCAACAAAGTGATTTCATAAATAGGTGGTATTTGATTTGGAGCGGGTAACACCCGAATGAAGTTGTGCGAGGCAGTATTGTGAAACTATCAAATATAGTCTGTGTGACAATATAATCTGTGTGACAATATAGTCTAAGTGACAGAAGACTTTGACGGAAACGGGAGAAGTGAGGTTGTCATTTTATTTAGATTTTCTATTTTTTACATTTTTGTGATAGTATATTGTGTTTTAAAGTTCTGTGTAAGTGAAACGGATGGAGGACATCTAAATAAATATGTATAGCTAAAGTTTTCGCGCTCTTCCAAGAAGTCCTTTTTAACTCCAGTAAAGCCTAATATCACTTTACTGGAGAAGTGTTAGAGACAGTTAATATTTCTCCAGAAGTTACGTCATTAGGCTGATGGTCTTGTTACCAATGCCTTAAGAAATATAAATAAATAAATAATAATAAGTGACAGAACGACATTAACGTGTTGAAGTTCCGCTCTGTGTGAGCGTTATCTGTGCATCCGTGGTATGAGTCAGTTCTTGGTCTAACGTGGTGAGAGTAAGTAGCTCAGAAATTAACGTGGTGCTGACCACAAAACTCTCCAAATTAAGTACAAGCTTTGCGATCCGTAATTATTAATCACATTTTGTAATACAATAAAACGAATAAAACAGGTTTCGATTTACCCGAACGTTTATTTATCAACATAAATAAAAGGAAACACAATTTTATACAACAAGATGGCCGACAAGTTGCAAGAGTCGCAAAGAAATATGGAGGGTGTCTCCGCGTCTTCGTTCGTCTATACTAATATCTGTAACTAATTAATCTGTGCTAATACGAGTATTATAAAGAGGTAAAATTTATTTGTTTGTTTGTAATAGATAAACTCAAAAACTACTTAACCGATTTCAAAAATTATTTCACCCGTGAAAAGCTAGATTATCAGCGAGTAACATAGATTGTATTTTATTTCAAAAATTTTCACGTATTATCCTAATGTAGTATAATTACATAAATAAAAATCGATTTCCACATGTATGACGGAGCATCACTTGAGAAGGACTCGACTGATTTGGCTGATTTCTTTTTGTCGTATTCGTAATTGTCAGGATAAGGTCTGTATGAAAGAAAATATTTGGAAAATCCATGGAAAAAGTCGGAAATTTCGATGGTAATTTTGTGTGAAAATCTCAATTAAAAAAAATTCGGTATGTTGTAAACATTCAACATCCCACCGGGGCGAAGCCTGGTCGTAGCCTATGCCCTTCGCTATTGACTAATCAATCTCCGTTCTCGGTCCAGCAGTTTAACAGTAGTAACAGACAAACAGATGAGGCAAATATAATTATTTTTTATCACATTTCCAGTCAGTCAGTGAATGAGTTAGTCAGTGAGTGATTCAGTCAGTGAGCGAATCAGTCAGTCAGTGAGCGAGTGAGTCAGTCAGTGAGCGAGTGAGTCAATCTGTGAGTGAGTCGGTCAGTGAGCGAGTCAGTCAGTTCGTGAGTGAGACAGTCAGTGAGCGAGTAAGTCAGTGAGTAGAGATTCAGTCAATGAGTATTTCCCTTTTAAATAGATTAACTTTTCTGGCAGGACCTTCATCCACTCAACTGTACATGGTGAGGACCCAGCTGGAAGCCCTCATAAGCGATAAGTCAGGAGGCAGGAGGACGTTACGTAAGGACCTAGATGCTAACGTGCTGCAGCAGATCGAGTCATTCCATCGCCAAAGCTTCTACTGGAATTACATGCTGAATCTGTCAGGTAGATGTGGCTTTTAGGGTTCTATATATGACAGTAAAAATGAAACCCTCATGTTGGGTTTTTAAATGGGCTCAATTTTTCTATCACTTTCAACCGAATTTAAATTGCGCGCGACGGCGCGAATCAAGCATCAAGAATCAAACGAAATGATGCGCACACGCCACACTAGACACTAGAGGTCACTTTCTTGAAAAATCATATTTCGATCGATAAAATTTGCCAGCCGACTTGACGCAATTGTCTTTTCGTTATCGAAATAATAATGAATGTGAAAAGTGTGTGTGTGTGTTCGTGAAGTAACAAGAGGAAAGACATTCTACTATCGCCACAGTTTGCGTAAGTCCCATCCCTTGAGCCATGGGTTGAGAAACTTCGAGCCATAAAATTAGCGACCACCCCATTAGATCAGTTTTGTACCCTCCAAATTGGGGCAATGGGTTTGTTTCCCAGTCAGCTGTTTTGGGCAAAATGTAATTGTAAAAACAATTACAATTAAGCATTTGTTAGCTACGATATAATTAAATAGTAAGTTATATACTTATAGCAATGGAACACCCCATACTTTACTTAAATTATCGATTAATATTCATATTTAATATTAATTAATAATCAATTAATTTGTATTCGAACACTTCGTGCTGCAGTCGTGAAGTTAAAAAGCAATAGAGAGACGTGCAGCGCTCGAGTTTTGACTTATATAATCTCGAGCGGTAGTGGGGAATAAGCCGTCGGTCGTTCTTGTCTATGACGTCACGAACACCGTCGCGCTCTGTTAGAGGGCGCCAGTGTTCCCCTTTATATTTAATCGTCGTTGTTGCTAACACATTATAATCTATATATATATATAATGAAGTAATGTTTTCTTTGTGCGTCGAATGACGTTAAAACTACTGAACGGATCGACACGGGACCAGGACCATTCGATGCGGAATCGTTTGTAGATGGTTTTGGGCTACTTATTTTTTGAACTTTTTTTTTTTGCCCAGCGAAGCGATTACAAACTGTAATCGTAATTGTTTTTAACTTTTGCCCAATACTGCCGGTCAGGCCATTTTGGGAAAATAACTTTTAATTTGGCTTATAGTTTGTTTGTTCCTGTGAGCTACTCCAGATCGTTGTGTGGTACTCATATTAAAAGCATAGTGTAATTGTTTTGTTTACAGATTCACTGCAAAAGTGCTGTGATCTCTCACAGCTGTGGTACAGGGAGTTCTATCTCGAGATGACGATGGGGAGGAAAGTCAATGTACGTATTATTCACAGCAATATAGCATAAATTCTTTCGTTCAGAATTTTAGCGAAGCGTGGGCTGCTGAATGGTTTTTTTTGGCGAGATTTTATCGGGAGTGGTTGAGCGTTTATTTTAAGTATTTGCAAATGTTTTTGTAGTGGATATCGTGATATAAAATTAGCGTAGTTTTGTGTCCCAAGTATCTACGCTGTTGTGCATTATGTGGAATTGTTAGAATAATGCTTATTTAATAGTGCGATGTTGAGATTTTTTTAGTGGCTTAATCCGCCTCAGCCGATCTTACTAGAAAAATTGCCTCAATGTATTTGTCGCCAGAAACGCCAAGAAACAATTAAAATGTATTAGGTCGATATTTTAATAACATAACATGAAACATTTATCTATTTATTACTGAAGACATCGGTTGTATGAGCTCAGATCCCTTTACCCTCCCTCGTAAGGAAAACCGTACTACTACTACTGATAGACAGATTCCAATGCCGCTTAATATATGCCTCATGACAATCACGCAATTCGTGGGTGTTAAGGAAATACCAACTTTATACAAAATTCGCGATTAAAGATAAAACTTTGCGACTGTCGTACTCGTAGTCACTACATATAAAATAAATTCTGTCCACGAGTCTTGCTCATACTAGATGGAATATATTTTATCTGTATTATAACTTCCCCAGAAATGTATGGTCCGCCATCAGCACAACGAAGAGTGCAACGATCTGGTGACCATGGAGAAACGTATCCAATTCCCCATAGAGATGTCCATGCCTTGGATATTGACGGACCATATACTGCGCAGCAAGGAACCGGCCATGATGGAGTGAGTATAGTATATATTTACAAAAAACGCCTTATTTTGTCTGTCTTATTACTACGTAGAAGAAATCTGGACAGTGATATCTAGCCCCCTGGAGAAAGGATTGGGTCATTGGGTCATGCTCACCAATACTGCTGCAGTGGTTGTTATCGGCGCATTGTAGAGGGATTTCGGGATCTCCTACGAAACGCATCGGAGACCTTCTCGCGCTGTGTCGAAGCACTTCTCGAGAGAGGCAGTTACAGAGCCCCCTGTCGGCTTCCTTGGGGTCTTGGGGTGGGAGGACGACTAAAGTCCCCACTCTGATCGGCCACGACCTCGAAGGCCCCTTTAGTAGCCTTTTAGAGCAGGCGGGGAACAGCATGGTTTTATTGTCGAACTGGCGGGGTTATTACCTAATTTGCAAACAGCGACAGCCACGCGATCACTACGCGATCGGTCAATAATTGTAACAAAAATTGATGTCATGTATGGACGATTGCGTGTCTATAGCATCATGACAGTAAATTGCCCTATACACCTTCCAATTTGTTGGAACAACTCTTCTAGGGATGTCGATCTGAGATCGATTAATGGAAGGATCGATCATTCGATCTCAAGTAGTGAATCGATCCAGT
The DNA here is from genome assembly GCA_907165235.1 of Zeuzera pyrina. Lineage (NCBI taxonomy): Eukaryota > Metazoa > Arthropoda > Insecta > Lepidoptera > Cossidae > Zeuzera > Zeuzera pyrina. The sequence goes on from OU015647.1 coordinate 2,694,356, forward strand.
GAATAGACGACAGACACTCAAAAATCGTTCTATGGGTTTTTTTTAATTTTGCATGAGATAGATAAAAGTTACGACTACTCAAAAAAGCGCTTAATCCGACTCCGAGAGCGCTAAGGTGACGTCAGTGTTCGATATGTGTATGAATAATTTATTAAAAAATTCCATGCTAGCTCATTATTTTATAGTTGCGTTCTTACCAATACAAATATAATGGAAACTCCATTTTTGGGTGTCCGCAATCGAGTCATTAAATCGATTCTCTATTCGAGATCGATCGATCAATTTTTCCATTAATGGATCTCGTATCGCCATCCCTAGGAAAGTTGTTCCAACAAATTAGAAATTGTGTAGGGCATTTAAAATGCACTTTTCGCGCTAAATATAGCGCCACTAAGTATGTAAATTACATTATACAAATTTCGTTTTGACAGCTGATATCGCGCGATATTTGGCTGTCACATGCTGACTGCAAGTTAGGTAATAAGTGTGCTGGGCTACAGGGCTGATCTTATTATACCTGCAGTAAGAACAAGTTACGGTAAGAAGTGTGTAATACTTGAGGGTGCAATAAATTACCATCACATTTTAAATATTCAGAATTCTTTATAGTTTATTTAAGCTATATGATTATGTCATTAACTATTTTTATTAAATAATTGATTTTGTAAAAAGTTCACACATTCACACATTTCTATTCAGTTTAGCTTTTAGCAAATCCACACACATCTTTACGCTGTAACCCTAACGGGGTAAGCAGAGAGGATGGAGCGCCAAGTATCGGTCCTCACATACTTATTTCGTGTCTTCAAATCTCGTCATTCTCTTCACACATTATCGCATAGTATACGAGTGTTATTGACTTTTACGACAAAGAATACAAATAAATAAAATCAATTATCGGTGAGATATGCGCTTTTAAAGTCGTAAAAAACGTTACCCCTCTAACTGTACATCTATCGAGTGGTAAATTCTTAAAAAATTGAGGGTAGAAGTAGAACTTAAAAACACTTCGAATCGAATCGAAATCGAAAATGGGTACTAATGTAATTTCTATTTACAAAAACGAAAATGGTATAGAATAGCTGTGGGGGTGTAGATATGGTTATCTAACTACACCATACACATAAAAAGAAAAGGACACTTAGTTGACGAGCACAAATAACTGAGACGAACACTTCACAGAGTCAACAATATATTTTCGAGGAACACGATTTACAGTCACAATTACAGTAACATACAAGCGACACGCAGATACTACAATAATAACGAAATAACAACAAATATCAAGGAATATAAACAAGGCGAATAAAATTAGTACGATTTTAACATGTAATAATCGTTGAGAACGAACGCAGAATGTATTTTGTGTGTCATACACTGTGTTGCCGCGACCGTTATTCTTTCTTAGCGCGGGCGTGCACAGTGTCATGTAAAATGTTAAAAGTGTCGGTAGGTGTAAAATAAAATACGTATATAAAATGTTTGTGTGTTCATAAATTATATTTAATTATTTTAATATATGGAATTTATATTTGCGTATGTTTGTGTGTATGTACATTAATGAATATTCTTATAATATAAATAGTTACATAAAATATAAATAAAGTGTAAGTATATAGTGTAGTGTGGTAAGTAAGTGTCCTACATAGCTATTGTTAAGTTAATGTTTTCGACTCGACTTTGCCCGTTTTTTCTTAAAAACAAATTAAATACAGAAATCTAATTTATTTTTCAGGTATATTCTATATCAATTTTGAATATAATGTTTTTTCACAGATACGTTCTATATCCGCTGGATTTGTACAATGACTCTGCACAGTATGCCCTGACGGTGTTCAAGAAGCAGTTCTTGTATGATGAGGTGGAGGCTGAGGTGAACCTATGTTTTGATCAGTTTGTGTACAAATTGAGCGAGCAAGTATATGCCCATTACAAGCAGTTGGCAGCTAGGTGAGTGATAGTCCTGATTATACATACATACATATCTTCACGCTGTATCCCTAACGGGGTAGTCAGAGGACGGAGCGCCAAGCGTCGCGGTCCTTACATACCTCTTTCGCTTCCTGAAATCTCATCATTCTCCTCACACATAGGTTATAGATCTATATCTGTATAGATAACAATGAAATGTCGTTCGTTGCATATTGAAATATTTACAAAATATATGTTATTATGACGGATATCCTAACAAATAATAATAAACAAACAGGAATTAAAAATTAATTTTATTAAAATAAGAGAAATATATACAGTAATACCCCGAACTTACGCGATAGGTGGGACCGAGCGATAACCGCGTAAGTCGAATTCGCGTAAGTCGGGGTATAATTTCGCATATAAATACATATAAATTATTTTTAATTGGGATCTATATGTTTTTTTTATTATATTTTTAATACTTATAAATTATTTTTAATTGGGATCGGAAGCTAAAGAAAATAATAATTTTCGTATGGACTGAAATGAACCTGTCTCATACTTACCGACTTCGTTCACTTATGCACCAACAGATGGCATTAGTGCATAAGCTCCTGTACACGAAATGACCAGAGATTTGCAAAATAGATTATTAAAAGTACTTAAATACAAAATTCCATTTCTTAGTTGTTTTTTATTTCAAATACGAATACAAAATGGTTTTGAATAAAAGTATTTAAATACGAAACAGGTATTTTCAAGATACTTTCTTCAAATTAAATACTTATTTCACTGATTTTAACACTTATGTTCCGTCTATGTGGTCTCATAATCATTCCAGCAAATGGAAATAGATCTGGAAGTGTTTCCAGGTTTATTGTAGTATTGGCATTATTGCCATTGGCATTGGCACAGACAGTTTGACTTGCAATGTTGGCATTATTGTCTGCAACATTTAGGATGGGTGTGTTCTTAAATAAAGTGATTATGAATTTAAGATTGAAATTAACAGAACCATTTTGCATTTTACAAATACTAAATACTTATGTAGATTTTTTCAAATAAAAATACTAAATGCATTTTGAAAAAAAATATATTTCAAATGCAAAATAAAAATAGGTATTTTTCATTTTGTATTTGCATTTTACAAGTAAACCGGGGTTGCGGCTTCGATTCTCGCCCCGAGTCTGGGTGTTTATGTATAATATGTATGTATTTACAAAAGAAAAGTATATAAGTAGTATATCAGTTGTCTAGTACCCATAACACAAGCGCTGTGCTGCTTAGTATGGGACTAGATGGCGCTGTGTGAAATGTCTGAGTACATTATTATTATTATTATTTTAAATAGATGTATTTCAAATAAATCATATCTCTGGAAATGACCCCTATTACTAACGAAAATAGTATATATATATCCACGTCAATATAAAGAAGATCGACGTTATACTAATGTAATTCTGTTCTACAAATCGTGAATCAAAGAAATAATTTTAGTTAAGTGCTACACACCCACACGTCGTTGATCCGACGTGTGCATGTGTATGTGTGTGTGTGTGTGTGTGCGCGCGTCAGCATGTTGCTGGACAAGCGGTACCGCGGCGAGTGCGCAGCGCGCGGCGCCGGCGCAGGCCCGGCGGCGGGCCGGTACGCTTCACTACTGCGCCAGCGCCACGTGGCTTTACTTGGCCGCCACGTCGACTTGTGCGCACTGGTCAGTGTTCGTCTATATAGGGTTCATTGAAAAATACTAATAACCTCTTAGTGCATAATTCCTGTCGTCATATCTAGTAATTTTTGTTCTACGACTTTTCTCAAAAGTTAATACGTTCCTCAAAAAATATTTGTTAAGTTTTGTTGTACTGTCTGAAACGTAATTACTCTGTACGTATTCCAATGGTACAGTGCAAGCGCACCGGGCCTCAGCGCCGCGCTGTGCGTGTGCCGCTTTAGCGACCGGGTAGAGTAGGTGCCATTTTCAGAAACATTTAATGTATTTTTATTTTTGTAAGAAAGAATAAGTTACGAATTATTAAGTCGCAGAACAAAAGCTATTGAGGATAATGTTAAGAACAAAATACTAAGAGGTTATTACTATTTTTAAATTAACCCTGATAGTATACAAGCCTTTACATTTGCTCGCTGGGCGCAAATAAAAGTTTTGTACATATAGTAGATTTTTTTTTTGGAAAAATGGTGGAGGATCCTCAGAAAACTCCAGAGTTGAGACTTTTTTAACTACCCAGCAGTCAATTCCGGTACTCGTTAGCTGACCGATCCTCAAGATAGCTAAAGAGAATATGCATATACAAATCATGCAGTACTTAACCTATAAAGAGGAAATGTTATTTCAATTATTTGAAAATAATTCACGTCTAAACACTGAAGTTCCTACGCGCCTTTTGGTCAGCCCCAAATCAAACAAAACCTGTGTACACGTGCATATAAATAGACTGAGATAACGTATAGAAGTTGCACCAAAGTAAAAGCGAGACGCATACACGTCATCGACCACGTCAATTGATAGTCCAGTTTAACTTGACCAGTGATAAAATGAATGTAAATTAAAAAAATGTGTATTTACTGTTACTTACCGACGAAATGAGATTGCGTCTGTTTTATAGTTTGAATCGTTGTTATTTTCGCCACTCCACCGAATAGTAAGCCGTTATATAAGTCTTTAAATATCTGTTGGAATAAAGAGATGTACACACAGTGCCAGTATTAGTTATGTACTGTTATAAAGCGAGCAAGAATCGATATTTATTAGTGTCAAAAAATTAATCAGGTACTGATATTTCGGCTCTATAGGTTAAGTGCTCTATGATACAAATCGATTACTCAAGATCAGCCTATTAACATAAAATAGATTTTATAATGTTATGCTCAAATGTATAGGTAGCGCAGAGAATCAATGCTGATATGCACCGTGCTTTGGACGCTGCCGTAGCCAAGTTTGAAGCAGGAGACATCACTGGTGTGGTGGTGCGTATATTTTTTTACCTTACTTCACAAGCCAAGGAGAGAAATGTGTTGTTTCAAATCTATTAGACCAAATCATTTGGACAGGTTTTTCATGGTTTACTATTTACCACTTCCAGGAGTTGGAAGGTCTGATAGCTGTTAACCGCCTTTGTCACAAACTCCTAAGCCGGTTCCTCACTCTGGACGAATTCGACGCCACCGTGCGAGAATCCGACCATGGGGTCTTGGCTCCATATGGCCGTATCACATTACACGTCTTCTGGGAGCTGAACTACGATTTTTTGCCCAACTATTGCTATAACGCTGCTACTGACAGGTAAAGCCGACGAAATTGCCAAAAAAGGTACAACGTTTTGGTCCTTAGGGATTCCAACGAATTCACAATCTGTAGTTCTTTCTCGGCCTTTATGTTGCAACGTTATAACGTACATCTGGTTTCATAGTTTAATTTCGTGATATAATCTTTTATTTTAATATAATAAAAGTTAAGACGACGCATTGGAAATTTTGATGTCGGGGATTTCAATTTTTCTAAGCAATTACAAAACATATGAAAGTGATATTTAATAACCATAATCTTCAATTCACTGACTTTATTTTGACAATAGCATTACACGGTTGGTTAACTTTTATAACATAAAAAAAAAATATATATTAAAGAAACCTCTTTTAAAACAGAGATTTGCTTTTCACGGACAAATGGGACCGATTAAAGCCTCTAAATTTTTTATGTTGATGAATCTAAACACACACTTCAAATTGACAATATGGTTTTTCAAAATTAATTATAGTTTGTAATTTAAACGAAAATTGAAAAAACTGCTTTTTCATATTTTTCGTAAGCTAGCGCGCGCACGTTTGCATAGAACAGAAGGTCTATTTTAGATTAAATTATTGTTTATCAATGCGTCGCCTTAAGAAAATTTATTCTAATAAGCAAATATTATAATAAACAAATATAAAATTAGTTATCATGGGAATACATAAATTTGTCTTTGCGTTGAAAAACTAACTAAAATACGAGTAATCTATGCGGCAGTACTTTTTTTTCTTGCTCGCTATGCGCCGAAGGACTTAGTCGTTCTACCCCTGTTCGGTTCGTCTGCCGACCACGGACAATCAGGGAAGTGCTGTGCTGCGAGACAAGGGCATTAGACGGGCAATCAACCCCGACCCTGTGTGGCATCGGGTTAAAATAAATTTGTGTATGCGTGCTTCCGAGTTTTTCTTATCCCGTAGCCGCCACAATGTTGTAAACGTCCACGGGCCCTGTCCACATGGTATCAGGTGGGCTGTTTGCTCCTCGGATCAAGTATCACAATGGATCGAGCATCATAATTTTTAGTAATATGCATGACTAGGGAAGATCACAGTACAAGATACACAACCGAATATGTCATTTTTTTATCAATACTAGTAGTCAAAAGACAAGATTTACGAGTATTTTGCAAGTAATTATTTCATGACCGACTTACAAGTTGACACGAATCATACGGAGAGCGCGAGGTTGCCATACTTACCATAGCTAACTGTTTTACTCGTGGTTACACTCAATGAGAGAAAGAGACCAAAATTCGTTTGACATTCGGTGGTAAGAGCGGTTACTTATTATGACTTCGTCCATTGCGTTGTCTTCCTAGTAGTACGAATAAAGTTTTTTCTCTCGTTTCATAAGCCAGTAACTTCATTATTTGTCTAGATGGAACCAGTGCCGTAAGTACCCTTTTATGCGCCCGGTGCGAGTCTTATTTAAGCTACTACCATGCGTGACCCAAAACTTGATCCTGGTCATTATAACGTCCCTCTAAAGTCAGAGGCCCTGTGCCTGGGCACCGCTGACGCTGCTTTAGTTACGGCACTGGATGGAAAGTTGTCAGCAATCAGTATGGACAAAAATCGGTCTAATGAAATTATACTATTAAAATGTTTCTTTAACCCAAAACCAAATTAGTCTATTTTTTTAAATTTCACATATAAAAAGTGGTATCACCAGAAAAATTCAACTGACATAAAAATTTGAAAGTAAATAATTGTTTTTCCTAAAAAATCACTTAGAAATATAAAGATTTACCGATGTAAAGAGATCTTTGTGTTTTTAGATATTTTCCTCGCATAATTGCGACCCAAATGCGGGGCACAAACCGGCACAGAAATATATTATTGACAAGCTCTATGATGCATATAGTTTCAATGAAACTGTTTCGGTATACATTTTTTTGGGCGTTCCCAAGCAATCAATGTGGTATATAGGCAAATAAATAAATAACAAATCCAGTACATGAACTGAAATAGCCAAATATGTAACCCTTATACGAGGGCAATTCAGAAACTAACCTCCGGTTGATTGAAAAAAATACACCAAGTTAAGTAAAAATATTTTAATATATACATCTTACAACTACATCTTTGCACTATTTTTCGACATAGTCTCCATAACGATTGAGGCACTTATCGTATCTCTTCACAAGCTTTGAAATTCCTTCTGCATAAAAATCACCCGCTTGTGCCTTGAGCCAGCCTGTGACCGCATCTTTGAGCTCTTCGTCGTCATCAAACCGCTGGGACCCGAGCCATTTCTTCATATGCATGAAGAGATGATAATCGCTTGGCGCCAGATCTGGGCTGTAAGGTGGATGGTTGAAAACGTCCCACTTGAAGGACTCAAGAAGGGCTGTTGTTCTGCGAGCAGAGTGAGGACGGGCGTTATCGTGCAAAAAAACGATACCGGAAGTCAGCATACCACGGCGTTTGTTCTGTATAGCCCGTCGTAATGTTTTTAGTGTTTCACAGTACCCGTCTTGATTAATGGTCGTCCCACGTTCCATGAATTCAACCAACAACACCCCTTTGGCATCCCAAAACACCGTTGCCATCAGTTTTCTGGCAGAAAAATCTTGCCGGGCTTTTTTTGGTTTGGTAGGCGAATCTGAATGTGCCCACATCTTTGATTGTTCTTTTGTCTCAGGGTTCACGTACTTAATCCAGGTTTCGTCACCAGTCACGATTCTGTTTAACAATGGTTCTCCTTCGTCCTCATAACGTGACAGAAAGTCTAATGCAGAGGCCATTCTTTGAGTTTTGTGGTGGTCGGTAAGAATTTTGGGCACCCATCGTGCACAGAACTTACGGTAACCCAATCTTGCTGTCACTATCTCGTACAAAAGAGTCTTAGAAATCTGTGGAAAATCAGTAGACAACTCCGCCATTGTGAAACGTCGATTTTCACGAACTTTTGCATCAACTGTCTGAACGAGTTCGTCAGTCACCAAGGATGGTCTACCACTCCTCTCTTCATCATGAACGTTTTCTCGTCCACTTTTAAATAAACGTACCCATTCACGGACAACTCCTTCACTCATAACTTTTGGTCCGTACACGGCACAAAGCTCACGATGCTGCACGAATAGCTGCTGCAGAGTATCCTTTGGCTGTAAAAAACCTTATAACAGCACGCACTTCACATTTGGCGGGATTTTCTATTGCAGCACACATTTCAAACTGCCACAAAAACTAAACTAGCGCAGGTACGATGTTCACTCGACTACGGCTTGATGCCGACTGACCTGCTGAGCGCGTGAATGCACAGATGGCGCGCTACTCCCCCCACTACCCGCACTGTGACCAATCGGAGGTTAGTTTCTGAATTGCCCTCGTAGTTTTATCTGTCTGTTTGTCTGCATGTGACAGTTGATGTATTCTGTCATATTTACTCCTACTGAGATTAACAAGAGATATAAATTGGTAACCAGAAACCAGAAAAGGGGAAGAAAACAGATTTTGAGCCCATTTATAGCGTTTCATTTACCAAATGGAAAAAAACATAATTCTCATGGTTTCGTCATGTCTGCCTGTCCGTCCGTTTGTCTGTCTGTATATCAGCTGATTTATCCTATCATCTTTAAATCTACTGAGCTGAAGCTTAGTTCATAGACGTAATTGGTAACCCTATTGGTAATGGCAACCCAGAAATTAAAAAAAATTAAATAATTGGTATTTTGAATTTATGATTTTTTTATAAATTTAACTTCTACATACATACTTACATATCCTCACGCTATATCCCTAACGGGGTTATCAGAAATGGATGGAGAGCCAAGCATCGCGGTCCTTACATACTTTTTTCGCCTCCTCAAATATCATCATTCTTCTCACACACTTTCGCTTAGGTATGCGAGTGATTATAGTATTTCTACCAGTAAAAACTCTAGCTATTTGATCTTCAGAAGTCAGCCTTGATCTTCCTTGGTTTCTGTTACCATTCACTTCAGCTCTGTAGATTTTCTTCGTCAATCTTTCATCACTCATTCTTTCTATGCGTCCGAACCATGGAAGGTATCTTTATTCCTGTCATTTAACTTTGTCCGAGATGCTTTTATCTTTGGCGTTAATGCGTCTCCGACTCTTGGCTTCCTTTTTATTTATTTTTTTCGTCCAGGTTTGTCAAGTGTCGCGGTATACAATTCGCGGCCGGCGTCCAAAGAGAGAGACCCCAGCAATACGGACACGCTTTACTGTGGGGTTCGAAGCAATTGAGCTTAGCTTACTCAGCCCAGTATGCTCAGTACAATGGTATGGCTTTGTAACCTTTTTTTAGTCTACTTCTTATGAATAAACTACACATAATTATATATAAAAGTTCAGTTACAGCTTGAGCTGTACTTTTTTTGATGCGGCGTACAACATTTTTATAGGGTGGTTATAAATTAATAAAATAAATAATTTTAATGAAAAAGAGTTATGTAACGTTATTATTAAATTATTTTATTTATTTGTCGAAAATAAGAATCTTTGTAATTTTTGAGCGTGTTGTTTGTACAATTTTTGAAGGAGCACTTTGACATGTTTGCTGTTAGCGTTTTCGAATACTACTAAAAGAAAAGTGCACTCAAATAAGTATTTGAGTGCACTTTTTGTTCACATTTGGTTCGGATGTTCTTGGAATGTTGAATGTGTTGTTTTTTATGCGATCGAAGGTTATACTGTGACTTCTAATTGTACTTAGCAAAAGAATCAGTAACAATTCAAAAATAAATCGGCACGTTTATTAGCTAACTTACAGACAGCATGCGACAGCCAACATCGCGCGATATCTGCTGTCAAAACGAGAATTTGTATAATGTAATATATAGTGGCGGTAACTCTACCGAGAAAAGTGCATTTTACGGTCATGGCGCAATAGACATGCAATCGTCATACATGATAAACACCTACCAATTTTTACGACAATTAGTCACTGGTCGTGCAATTATCGCATGGTTGTTGCTGTCTAAAGAATTGTTGAGGTTCAATTCGTGTTCATTTATTCTTCTTTCATTATAAGTCCAAACAAATTACACGTCGGTATCGAATTTTTTATTTCTTCTTACACAATTATAAACAAGTACAAAGCGGCATGGCAGGGCGGTGGTATGTAAGCGACTGGCGAGACACGCGTTCGAGTTGCATTATATTCTGTGTTGTGTCCTGAACTATGGCGGATGTTAAATGATAGATGTTGTTTACGGGACAACAGTTATTTAATGTTTAAAATATTAATGAAAATGTTTAATGTTATGAAAATGTTATTGAGTGCATCCACCGGCTTATATGGTAAAAATTGCACTGCTGGATAAATATTAAAGTGTTAAACTTGCGACCGTCGCAGAATCACGGTGTAAGTATACATGATGTTCGCCGACGTAATTTGAATGTACGGTGATAATCTGCACACTTATTAAGTTGCAATCAGCATGCGATAGCCAAATATCGCGCGATATCTGCTGTCAAAACGAGAATTTGTGTTATGTAATTTGTATAGTGGCGCTAAATCTACCGCGAAAAGTGCATTTTACGGTCATGGCGCAAAAGACACGTAATCGCTATACGTGATACCAATTTTTTATTACAATTAGTCACCGGTTAGTGATCGCGTGGCTGCTGTTGCTGTCTGCAATTTTTTAGGTAATAACCGTCTCGAACATATAACAATTCAGCATGTCAGGTCGCTACAGAATAATGAAAAAAATATAATCCGTGGTGCCCCACAGGGTTTGTGGGTCCCCAGCACTTCCACGCATTGGTCCGTTTGCTGGGGTACCAGGGAGTAGCTGTGGTGGTGGCCGAACTCCTGGGCGTGGCCCGCGGTCTCCTTCACGGCACCCTCGCGCAGTTCACGAGGGCGCTGGCAGCGGCCATGCCGAGACACTGCAAGCTGCCCAGATATGACTACGGCTCGAACGGTAATGACCTCTAGCTTAAGTTCTCAGGGCCGTCGAGCTGTCTTACAATATTTATTCACGGGTCTATGTCGCGTTTATACTTTAAGGTTAATTACCTATTTTATCCCATTTCGACCAGATCGTGGTCACTTGGACGTCATCAGTGTGTAGATGTCGTTAGTGTAGTGTGTTCAAGTACCGACAGTGACAATAATAAAGATTATAAAATGCGTTGAATGAGTGTGGGTAGTTGCAAAAAATTGCACATTACGAAGACGACATTCATCCTAATCAGTCTGCCCGTGACCATCGGTGCAATCCGGTCGAAACATCGGGATAAAATAGGTGATTAGCCTTAAAGTATAAACGCGACATAGATCCGTGATTAAATATTGTAAGATGTGTACAAGTCGTTACCGAGCTATATCAAGAAAACACTTTTTCGATTGATTATTAATTCATAAATTATTTTGAATGAACCCGCCCTCGGTTTCGCCCGGGTGGGATGTTGAATATTTGCAACACCAAATTTTTTTTTATTGGAATTGTTATACAACATTGCCATCCAAATTTCCAGCTTTTCCGGTGAATTTTCCTAAAATTATCTTGTGTTCACAATCGTATGAATAGACTGAGATAAAGTAATAGAGGTTACAGCAAGGTGAAAGCGAGACACATAGACTCACGTCGTTAAGCACGTCAACTGATAGCAGCCCAGTTTATGACGACCTCCGTGGCGCAACGGGTAAGCGCGTCGGAAAGTAAACAGGGGTTGCGGGTTCGATTCCCGCACCAAGTCTGGGTGTTTATGTATAATATTTATTTATTTACAAAAGAAAAGTATATCAGTAGAATATCAGTTGTCTAGTACCCATAACACAAGCGCTATGCTGCTTACTTTGGGACTAGATGGCGCTGTGTGAAATGTCTGAGTATATTACTATTATATAGTGATAAAATGAATGTAAACTTGAAAATTTAGAACAAGCCATTATATAATAAGTAATTAAATATCTGTTAGAATATACGGCGAGGAAGACAGATTCAGCATAGGTTATGTATTGTTTTGATGCTAGCAAGAGTTGATATTAGTGTAACAAAACTGAGCAGTGGTGAGTTGAATGCTCTTATAATTCGGCTCTATAAGTTGAATGCTCCATGACTGGTAGATCCACCCTACTTTATGCAATACTCTAACTGAAACATTGACAATATTATATACATACATACATATCCTAACACTGTATCCCTAACGGGGTAGTCAGAGAGGACCGAGCGCCAAGCGTCGCGGTCCTTACATATTTCTTTCGCTTCCTCAAATCTCATTATTCTCCTCACACATTTTCGCCTAGGTATGCGAGTGATTTTGATATTTCCATCTGCTAACACTATTTGATCTTCATAAGTCGACTTTGGTCTTCCTTGGCTTCTTTTACCACTCACTTTCGCTCTGTAAATTTTCTTCGTCAGTCATTCATCACTATTTCTCTCATACATATAACATATACATATATATATATAAGAAAAGACACGGGCAATTCGTGCTCTTGCGACTCAGCCATGAGAAATAGGTAGCTAATCTTACAAGAGGCGAATTACTCCATAAAATACAACACTAAGACAAAGTTAATGTGCAAACGACAGAAAAGTATTTGTAACAATTATTACGTAGGTAATTGGAAATTTAATAATGCAAACGATCCGTCGGAGAAATGCTATCGCACCGGCCGCCGTGGTCTAACAGACTATCAGCCCCGACGTTCCGTTAGCGCGTTATCCCTTCCAAACCAGATGTCGCGCTTTGCCATAGTATGGTCAAATGTGTGCCTTTTATTATTTCCACCGACATATATATACAAATATTGGTCGTTTAATAGTGGGTACTGTGTCCCCCAGGCGTGCTGGGCTACTACCACGCGCAGTTGACGGACATAGTGCAGTACCCGGACGCGCGCACAGAGCTGTTCCACGCATTCCGCGAGCTCGGGAACATTATACTGTTCTGCATGCTCATTGAACAGGTATGTATTAGATCTCCACGAGTCGAGGCGACAATACACGCACAGGTTTGTGTGCGTCAGTGTGTGTACACGCGAGACGGATGCCATGTATTATGACAATACTTAGACACTTATCATTGTGTTTGCTCAAATCAGTGTGTTTGTTCAAATAATGCTTATGTGTTTCGTTCCAAACGTTTTTTCTCAGAGGCTATATATATATATGTATTATTATACAGGGTTAATTTAAAAATACTAATAACCTCTTAGTGCAAAATTCCTGTCAACATACCTAACAACTTTTGTTCTACGACTTTTTTCATAACTGAATACGTTCCACAAAAAATATTCGTTAAGTTTTGTTGTACTGTCTGAAACGTAATTACTCTGTGTACGTATTCCAATGGTGCAGTGCAAGCGCACCGGGCCTCAGCGCGTGCCGTTTTAGCGACTGGGTAGAGTAGGTGCCATTTTCAGAAACATTTAATGTATTTTTATTTTTGTATAAAAGAAAAAACTTATGAAAATTTGAAAGTCGTAAAACAAAAGTTATTGGGGATAATGTTTAGTACAAAATACTAAGAGGTTATTAGTATTTTTAAATTAACTCTATTTATTGTATATAAAGTTTACTTAGTAAATAATAACTCAACCACCGACAAAACTCATACTTTAGACTTTTTACCATCTGCCCACGAAGGAGGGTAATGTTTTTCGGGCGTATGTATGTATATATCTATGTATGTATGTATGTATATATGTGTGTGTGTATGAATGTATGTCAGTTTCTAGTTTCTATGTGATCTCCTGTCGGTTAACTACATACCTAGATAGATGGTAGGCCTCCGAGTGCATGTTAAAATTTACTAGCATGAATTTTTGAAAGCCTACATACGTTTTTTCTACTAGATATTCTCCGATGTATAAATGAGTAGTAAACATGAATTTTATGAAATATGAATATGTAATATTTACGGTCAAAGTCAAATCAATTTATTCAAGTCAAAATGCAAGATATTTGTTGAACGTCAAATCTACTTTAGTTCGGTTCGAAAAGAAAACCTGGACACTGAGAAGAACCGACAAGAAACTCAGTCAGGTATCATTTTTTATAACGTTAGCTATTACGTTATCTATTGACATCCTTTCAGTTCCTTTTATACACAGTGGGGATTTATGGTTTTTATTTTTTTTAATAATAATAATAATTCTTTATTGACAAATTTCACAATATTAATGAAATCTCTAACTACTGAACTAGGCATATGGCCTGTATCTCAGTAGCTAGCTTCTTCTCCAAAGTTATTACAAAATGTCAATATAAGTAAAGTAACATGCAGTAAAAAAATATAAAAGAAAATAAAACTTAAGGTTAAACTAAAGTAAAACGCGAAAAACAAAAAGAAACACGCGATGAATGTGTGTACATGTGGGTGTATGTTAATGTGTGTTGTGAATGAAAATTGTGAATGTGTGTAATGTATGGTGTACATCTCTACATATACATATATACTGTGTAATGTATAAGTATTTATGCTTGAGACTGATAGGGATATATCTCTTCTGTTTCAATATATGTAAGAGACAGAAGCCAGTTACGGGTCTTATCCTGACACTCACTAAGTGAAAGTGGATAGATGTTAAGTTTTTTATTTATTTTGTTATATAGGTACTCAGCAAGATATGCCTCTTGTCCAGAACAGCAAATGCTGTTCGTCTTGTTGTTGGGTTAATTACATTTGGGATATTTCGTTTATTGCGGCAAATTTCAGGATCAAATGGTGTACGACGGTGTTGAATAGAGACTAGTCTGTAAATGTGCAACTGTCTCACTGTCAATACACGACATTTTTCATATAATTGTGTGGTCGGGAATCTGTATGGGCTGAATGTTATGGTTTTTAGCAGAGATATTATTATCTGCGATTAATTTTTGACGGGTAAATAGAAAAATTTAACACTTCAAAAAATGTTTAAAGTTGTCTCCAAAGGTATTGCTCAGAAAAATATAAAAGAATGAACATAATTTATACTTCTATACATATTATGAAGAGAAAAAATTTGATTGTTTGTAATAGATAAACTCAAAAACTACTGAACCGATTCCAAAATTCTTTCACTTAGAAAGCTACATTATCAGCGAGTAATATGGGCGGTATTTTATTTTCAAAAAAAAATTCTACCCTTGCGAAGACTAGTGCGGGTGCTAGTCATAAATAGAATTCTCAAACATTAATTTTGTATTTCCAGAAATATAATAAGCCTGTTCCTATCATTTCCCAATAAATGTATTTAAAGGCACGACAGTGGTACTGTGTTTTATAATAGGGTATTATTGAGAATTAATTTGTGGTTTATTTCCTATTGTAGGCACTGAGTCAAGAAGAAGTTACTGATTTATTACATGCTGCGCCATTCCAGAACATTCTTCCTCGTCCTTACACTGCAGGTATGTGGCGTCCACTCACTACTCACTCAATTGCTGACCATATGATTGTTCACTATTTCCTGACCAATATCCGTTTTTAATTTCGATTAAAATCGTTACATGCTGATCAAGTTGTGCCTAACTCGCATTAGCTGGTTCGTTTTTACTCACTGTTCTTTAACTCAGGAGTTTATATTCTTTTAAACTGCTTAATTGCTCACTATCTACTTGCTAAGTTGCTGATATTTATATCAGCTATTTGCTCATTGCTGACACCAATGTCTATCTGAGCTATTTGCTCATCACTAGAACATTAACATTGTCTACGCCATAATATTTTCTGACCACTCATCGCTCATCACTACTCATTCTCTTACTAACTGATCATTCATCAAACATTCTTTTATACATTGCTCATTTTTATAAAATTGATAAAGCAAATATTTTACAGAGGGTGAGAAACTTGAGACAAAGCAGAAGCGTTTGGAAGCCAAATACTCAGCGTTGCAGATAGTTCAGAATGTGGATAAATATGGTACTGCTAAGGTGGGTATAGATAATATAAAATAACTAATCCCTATGTGGTCTGAAATGATTCTCTATATATGCGCTTGCTTAATCATTTACTTGTTAAAGTATTGTGATCAAACTTAAAGATGATTTTGCAAAAGTGTAACCTCTGTAAAAATATTTATCTTGCTGGTCCCTAGTAAAGCTTTTTTTTTGAACAGGTGGTATGATTGTTTGTCAAAAATATCTTGTAATAAATTTTTAAATAAATGAAAAGTAAAAAAAATATTTTTAACGAACAAGCTTTTATTAAAATCCACTTAAAAGAAAAAAAATTACTCGACTTCATAAAACCTGTAAAATCGTGTCAAACCCCAAACCTACAAAATGGTTGAATAGGGCTGCTCTACAGAAGTGTCATCAGCAAAAGTATGATAGACACGTATTATCTATAATCAGTATATTCATGTTCTTATGTGATTTGAAAGCTTGTCGCGTAATTGCCGTAATCTAGCCCTTATAATAAAAAGATTACGTGACAAGCTTTTAAATCGCATAAGAACATGAAATATACTGATTATAGAAAGTAGGTGTCTACTTATCATACTTTTGCTGATGACACTCCTGTAAAGCAACCATATTCAACCGTTTTGTAGGTTTGGGGTTTGAAACGATTTTACAGGTTTTATGAACTCCTTGCTTTATTTTTTTTCTTTTTGATGCATTTTAATAAAAGCTTGTTCTTTAAAAATATTTTTTTACTTTTCATTTATTTAAATATATAATAATAATGCGCTAGACAATTCACAGCAATCATCTAATCTCCTAGATAGATAGAGAACAGACCCGAGACAATCTCGGAAAGTTCATTTTCTAAAGTGACCCGACCGCGTATCAAACCCAGAACCTTCCGTACTTAAAAACTTTTTTAACTAGAAACATTGCTCGATCTATTCATTTCAGGTAACACGTCATTGTTGTAAGGTATCCTGGCGGTTTTCAGGTTTAATTATCGAGTTTATCTTCTCCTAAAAAAGTTACAGATCAATACTCCCTTCCGATCTTTTCTAAGATGAGCAATTTGGGTTTTGGGCCCGTGCTCTCACGCCACTCGAGCGTCCAACAAGTGCACTGCCTCATGGAGCACATCCTAAAGGGCCTGAAGCGCCCGCGTCACCACATAGGCACTGGGTTTCTCTTCTTCGACGTTCGACAAAGTTTACCTCGTGCATATAGTACGAGGCTTTTTGTCGGACCGCTCTTTTAAGCTATGGAATTGAAGGTGTGCTCTCCTCTCCCTACCCCATCAGGACAGACGTCCCACAAGCCTCCACATTATTGCCCAGTCTCTACTCGTTCTCCAACCTTATTTCCTCAACCTCCGGTGTAGAGTCGCCCTATTCGCGGATGATACCGCATTATTTACATCAAACTGTAGTCGCCTCAGAGCTTCACACAGACCCCAAGTCGCGGTTACGAGCCTAGGGGAGTGGTTTCGAGGTCGGAGAATCGAAGTTACCCCGAGATAAGCGCCGCCGTGTATTTTTAATGGCACAACGACCGACTGGGCCCTCTGCGCTAATACCCTCCGCACAGTTTCACTTTTCGAACAGATTATCCCTAAGTCACTCTTTACAGTGCTATGACCTTTTGTCACCACATCAAAACGGTCTGCGACAGCACCGTGTTTGGCCGTCTTAAAATGGCTCATCTACACGAAAAACAAATTGTCCCCTAGATGTAAAATAACCTCGTATCATACGTGTGTCAGGTCGACTCCCTTTTAAGTAATTCAGAATATATTCATGCGCAGAGCCACCGGCGGCTCCTTTTATGTGCGTAAAATAGATCCGCGTTACGACTTAGAATTGCTCATAATAACTCAATGTCTAAAAGAGGCGTCAAAGTGCTTCTTTCACCGTTCCTCCTCACCCGAATCCCCTAGCGGTTAGGGTGTCATCTTACACGCCGAGCCCGACGTTCCTAAACAACATCGTAGGCCCCGACATGTATTAGCGGCAGTGACAACGACATTAGATGTTCGAGCTCGAATATTACAACCCCACTCTCACCAATCACATTACAACCGCGCCGTCCACACCGACTTTTCCATCCCTCATTTAGAAGCTCTATTAGATCACACTGCACGTACTGTTATGGGGTATAGTTAAAATCACTTTTTAAAAAAAGATATTTACTGAAGTGAAGTAACTATTTTATTTACATTAAATCAATCTTTGAAAAATAAAGAGGCAAGTATCCACGTATATGGTCGGTTTTGAACTGACTCTCCGCACGATGCGATAGAACTTACTCATCCAGTAATGATGAGCTTTTAGCGATGTAATCACTATTACATACTAGATAAATATATAACAGTACGAACCTTAAGCCACATTATAAACTTGCCATGTAAAACACTGGGCAGACGAATTGGCCTTCAGCTGTCACATCGGCCGGGTCCACTAGAAGCCAAGCCCGCGTCCAAATAGGAAGCCCGATAATATGCACGCAGGTGCGGAAACTCCCCTAGTGATGCTCTGAGCCCGAGGTTTGTCCTTCGGACGGTCGACTGTCTGGCAAGGCACCTTCTGTGCTCGCCTCAACGCGACCGGTGACGCTGTAAAAACCATTAGGGCTAACAGCAAAGAGAAGCGTTTTTTAGTCGTTTCGAGAATGACACAAACTCAGTCTGCGAATAACATGTTTAGCTATCAAATTTAAATCTACATGCTAAGTTTCGTATTTCTTCTGCTAGTCGTCGAGTAATACCCTCATGAAGAGATAATTCTGGGTGCAGCATCTGTTTATGGTGAAAATCATGTTTAGCTATCAAAATTAAATTTATAAGCAAAGTTTGGTATCCTTACTGCCAATCGTTGAAGAGTATTCTCACAAGGAGATAATCCTGGCTGTAGCAGCAACTCATAGTAAAAATCATGTTTAGCTATCAAAATTAAATCTTTGTGCAGAGTTTTGTATTTCTACTATAAATCGTTGAGGAGTACCCTTGTGAGAAGACAATTCTGGCTGCAGTATCATGTCATTTCTATCATTTTAGTGTATTGTCATCAGAACTGGCAAAGCATGCAAAATTTCAAAGTCGTAAGTCTAGAGAAAGTGGTTCAAATTTGGCTCGCAACATTTGTAATAAACATACAAACATACATGTCCAGTTAAATAAAAGCTTGTAAATAACAAAACCGCAGAAAATTCAAAGTTGACCGAGGCTCAGGAAGTGGTCATGACCCCCTTGGATTCGCTTTTGTAATGATGGTGATGATGGTGTTTGCGGTGGTATGTGTTGTCTTGGAAAAGGAGGTGAGCATGACCCTCTTCATGGATTTGCGTTTGTTGTAATGATGGTTAGGGGGTCAGAGTTGTAGTACGTGTTGTTCGAAGGATCCAAGGAGCTCATTATCCTCTTTTTGGATTCGCTCTTGTTGTTGTGAGCGATGACAATAGTGGTATGTGTTACTTCGACGATCCAAGATGGAGGTAGTCTTGACCTTCTTGTTCGTTCAAGCTTGTGGTGGTGATGGTGGTAAAATGAGATTGGTGGTATGTGTCGCTCGGAGTATTCAAGAAGGAAGTAGATCTAAATCTCTTCCTTTGATTCAATGTTGTGGTGATGTATTGTGATAGTATTGTGATGAGGATAGTGGGTATGTGTTGTTCGAATTATCCTAGGAGGAGGTGGTCACGATTTGCTCCTTGGATTCGCGTTTGTCGTGATAATGGTGATGATGATTTATGTGTCATTAAGAGCATTCAAGGGGACAATGGTAATGATTTTTCCTTTTTCTGATGGATCGACAGCAAAGCCAGTTGTCTCGCGAGGGTGACCTGCTTACGCGCGAGCGCCTATGTTGCGGGCTGTCGCTGTTCTCTGTGGTGCTGCGGCGGCTCCGCGCCTGCCTCGCCGCGCCGCAGTGGCCCGCGCCGCCCGCGCCGCGCCACCTCGCGCCCGCCACCGCCGACACCACTGAGTTCCACAGGTACACACACACACATAGACACACACACACACACGCACACACTCGCCGCCCGCGCCGCGCCACCTCGCGCCCGCCACCGCCGACACCACTGAGTTCCACAGGTACACACACACACATAGACACACACACACACACGCACACACTCGCCGCCCGCGCCGCGCCACCTCGCGCCCGCCACCGCCGACACCACTGAGTTCCACAGGTACACACACACACATAGACACACACACACACACGCACACACTCGCCGCCCGCGCCGCGCCACCTCGCGCCCGCCACCGCCGACACCACTGAGTTCCACAGGTACACACACACACATAGACACACACACACACACGCACACACTCGCCGCCCGCGCCGCGCCACCTCGCGCCCGCCACCGCCGACACCACTGAGTTCCACAGGTACACACACACACACATAGACACACACACACACACGCACACACTCGCCGCCCGCGCCGCGCCACCTCGCGCCCGCCACCGCCGACACCACTGAGTTCCACAGGTACACACACACACATAGACACACACACACACACGCACACACTCGCACACACTCGCCGCCCGCGCCGCGCCACCTCGCGCCCGCCACCGCCGACACCACTGAGTTCCACAGGTACACACACACACACACACGCACACACTCGCCGCCCGCGCCACGCCACCTCGCGCCCGCTACCGCCGATACCACTGAGTTCCACAGGTACACACACACACACAGACACACACGCACACACTCGCCGCCCGCGCCGCGCCAACTCGCGCCCGCCACCGCCGACAACACTGAGTTCCACAGGTACACACACACACACAGACACACACACAGACACACACACACACAGACACACACTAACACGCACGCACACACTCGCCGCCCGCGCCGCGCCACCTCGCGCCCGCCACCGCCGACACCACTGAGTTCCACAGGTACACACACACACACACACACACACACACACACACACACACACAGACACACACGCACACACAGACACACACGCACACACTCGCCGCCCGCGCCGCGCCACCTCGCGCCCGCCACCGCCGACACCACTGAGTTACACAGGTACACACACACACACAGACACACACACACACGCACACACTCGCCGCCCGCGCCACGCCACCTCACGCCCGCCACCGCCGACACCACTGAGTTCCACAGGTACACACACACACAGACACACACAGACACACACACACACACACACGCACACACTCGCCGCCCGCGCCGCGCCACCTCGCGCCCGCCACCGCCGACACCACTGAGTTCCACAGGTACACACACACACACACACGCACACACTCGCCGCCCGCGCCACGCCACCTCGCGCCTGCCACTGCCGACACCACTGAGTTCCACAGGCACACACACACATATACACAAGCCCATACACCACAAACAGATACACAAACACACACACACACAGACACACATAAAACATGCGCGCGCGCGCGCGCACTCGCCGCCTCGCCGCGCCAACGTCGTGCTTACTACACAGCTGACACAATGCATACACACTTAATGCAAATTAGTACACAATTCATGTGGGTTGGTACACAGCTAATACGAGCTAAATACACAATGAATGCCAGTTGATGCGAGTTGATACAGAGTTAATGCGGTTTAATGTAACGTTGATGTTGGTACGAAATGAAGTATTCATAACTTTAGCGTAGAAGTTGATAATCATAGATATAAAATAAATTTTTTTCTTTTTTTCTCAGTGGATAATATATTGCGTTTGCTTATAGGTTGTGGTCTGCCCTGCAGTTCCTGTATTGCATTCCAGTTGGTGAAACACAGTTTACTGTTGAGTAAGTAATTTTTTTCTTTTTCTTTTATACTAATTAAACAAAGATGATCATGAAACTAATCTGTGATGTTGCTTTGTATATTTTATATGTAGATATTTATTTTTAACTATACACTTATATAATCACATTCATGTCTGCCTCGTGCAGATATTGCTTTTAGTATATCTACATCCATATTTGCATCTGTGAAATCTGCTCTGCAGATGTTGCTGCTAATGTACCCACATCTTGTCCGCATTTGCAGGTGTTGCTTCTAAATATTTACATCGATGTCATTTAGAAATTTCTTTAAATATTGGCATGTTAACACCTGTATACATGTGTATTGAATATGAATATTTGCGTGTTTGTGGCAGAGAGTTATTCGGCGAGGGGCTCCACTGGGCCGGCTGTACCATCATTGCTCTGCTGGGCCAGCAGCGCCGCTTTGAAGCATTGGACTTTTGCTACCACATCCTGAGGGTGCAGAGGGTCGATGGCAAGGATGAACTCGTCAAGGGCATTGTGAGTGTTGCATTGAAGTAATAAGACATGCCCCTCCACCTACCTCCCTTTTAGCCATCGAAGTACACGGATTGCCCTGAGACTCATGGACCTGAGCAAAATTCCTCTATTTCTTAAGCCGCTGAAGTGCTCGTCCTTCTTTTTTCCTCAGCCGCTAGAGCATAAAATGGACCGCATGAGGTATTTGAGTGAAAATCTATGATTAATACGACTCCCCTCCCCTCTCGAAGCCGCATGCCGAAGCGCCGAAGCGCATGTAATGCTAGACTGGTTACCGATGCGATTCCTGTCCTTCTTTCTGGGCCGCTGAAATTTTGTATCGCTTCATCGCCTACACCAGTCAGTTTAGCGTACGGTGAAGAGAACCGAAATAGCCACCTGGGTGATACTACGTGACTAAAACAACTTTCATCTCCCCCAACCTTTAAAACCCATGGTGGACCACACGAGCCATCTCAATGATGGTAGATGAGTAATACGTCTATTTCTCCTCAGCCCCTGAAGCGCATGGTAGACCGCATCCGGCGGTTCCAGGTGCTCAACTCCCAGATCTTCGGCGTGCTGGCGCGACACCTGGCCGCGGACGACGAGCGCGCGGGCGTCGAGCACGTGCGGTGCTTCCCGCCGCCCGCCGCGCCCCACCTGCGCTTGCCCGAGTGAGTCCCAAACTACTGCGCACCTGCGCCTGCCCGAGTGAGTCCCAAACTACTGCGCACCTGCGCCTGCCCGAGTGCGTCCCAAACTACTGCGCACCTGCGCCTGCCCGAGTGAGTCCCAAACTACTGCGCACCTGCGCCTGCCCGAGTGCGTCCCAAACTACTGCGCACCTGCGCCTGCCCGAGTGAGTCCCAAACTACTGCGCACCTGCGCCTGCCCGAGTGAGTCCCAAACTCTGCGCACCTGCGCCTGCCCGAGTGAGTCCCAAACTACTGCGCACCTGCGCCTGTCCGAGTGAGTCCCAAACTACTGCGCACCTGCGCCTGCCCGAGTGAGTACCAAACTACTGCGCACCTGCGCCTGCCCGAGTGAGTACCAAACTACGCGCACCTGCGCCTGCCCGAGTGAGTACCAAACTACTGCGCACCTGCGCCTGCCCGAGTGAGTACCAAACTACTGCGCACCTGCGCCTGCCCGAGTGAGTACCAAACTACGCGCACCTGCGCCTGCCCGAGTGAGTACCAAACTACTGCGCACCTGCGCCTGCCCGAGTGAGTCCCAAACTACTGCGCACCTGCGCCTGCCCGAGTGAGTACCAAACTACTGCGCACCTGCGCCTGCCCGAGTGAGTACCTAACTACGCGCACCTGCGCCTGCCCGCGTGAGTACCAAACTACTGTGCACCTGCGCCTGCCCGAGTGAGTCCCAAACTACTGCGCACCTGCGCCTGCCCGAGTGAGTACCAAACTACGCGCACCTGCGCCTGCCCGAGTGAGTACCAAACTACTGTGCACCTGCGCCTGCCCGAGTGAGTCCCAAACTCTGCGCACCTGCGCCTGCCCGAGTGAGTCCCAAACTCTGCGCACCTGCGCCTGCCCGAGTGAGTCCCAAACTACTGCGCACCTGCGCCTGCCCGAGTGAGTACCAAACTACGCGCACCTGCGCCTGCCCGAGTGAGTACCAAACTACGCGCACCTGCGCCTGCCCGAGTGAGTACCAAACTACTGTGCACCTGCGCCTGCCCGAGTGAGTCCCAAACTCTGCGCACCTGCGCCTGCCCGAGTGAGTCCCAAACTCTGCGCACCTGCGCCTGCCCGAGTGAGTCCCAAACTACTGCGCACCTGCGCCTGCCCGAGTGAGTACCAAACTACTGCGCACCTGCGCCTGCCCGAGTGAGTCCCAAACTACTGCGCACCTGCGCCTGCCCGAGTGAGTACCAAACTACTGCTCACCTGCGCCTGCCCGAGTGAGTCCCAAACTACTGCGCACCTGCGCCTGCCCGAGTGAGTACCAAACTACTGCGCACCTGCGCCTGCCCGAGTGAGTACCAAACTAGTGCGCACCTGCGCCTGCACGAGTGAGTACCAAACTACTGCGCACCTGCGCCTGCCCGAGTGAGTCCCAAACTCTGCGCACCTGCGCCTGCCCGAGTGAGTCCCAAACTACGCGCACCTGTGCCTGCCCGAGTGAGTACCAAACTACTGCGCACCTGCGCCTGCCCGATTGAGTATCAAACTACTGCGCACCTGCGCCTGCCCGAGTGAGTACCAAACTACTGCGCACCTGCGCCTGCCCGAGTGAGTCCCAAACTCTACGCACCTGCGCCTGCCCGAGTGAGTCCCAAACTACTGCGCACCTGCGCCTGCCCGAGTGAGTACCAAACTACTGCGCACCTGCGCCTGCCCGAGTGAGTACCAAACTACTGCGCACCTGCGCCTGTCCGAGTGAGTCCCAAACTACTGCGCACCTGCGCCTGCCCGAGTGAGTACCAAACTACGCGCACCTGCGCCTGCCCGAGTGAGTACCAAACTACGCGCACCTGCGCCTGCCCGAGTGAGTACCAAACTACTGTGCACCTGCGCCTGCCCGAGTGAGTCCCAAACTCTGCGCACCTGCGCCTGCCCGAGTGAGTCCCAAACTCTGCGCACCTGCGCCTGCCCGAGTGAGTCCCAAACTACTGCGCACCTGCGCCTGCCCGAGTGAGTACCAAACTACTGCGCACCTGCGCCTGCCCGAGTGAGTCCCAAACTACTGCGCACCTGCGCCTGCCCGAGTGAGTACCAAACTACTGCTCACCTGCGCCTGCCCGAGTGGTCCCAAACTACTGCGCACCTGCGCCTGCCCGAGTGAGTACCAAACTACTGCGCACCTGCGCCTGCCCGAGTGAGTACCAAACTAGTGCGCACCTGCGCCTGCACGAGTGAGTACCAAACTACTGCGCACCTGCGCCTGCCCGAGTGAGTCCCAAACTCTGCGCACCCGCGCCTGCCCGAGTGAGTCCCAAACTACGCGCACCTGTGCCTGCCCGAGTGAGTACCAAACTACTGCGCACCTGCGCCTGCCCGATTGAGTATCAAACTACTGCGCACCTGCGCCTGCCCGAGTGAGTACCAAACTACGCGCACCTGCGCCTGCCCGAGTGAGTACCAAACTACGCGCACCTGCGCCTGCCCGAGTGAGTACCAAACTACTGTGCACCTGCGCCTGCCCGAGTGAGTCCCAAACTCTGCGCACCTGCGCCTGCCCGAGTGAGTCCCAAACTCTGCGCACCTGCGCCTGCCCGAGTGAGTCCCAAACTACTGCGCACCTGCGCCTGCCCGAGTGAGTACCAAACTACTGCGCACCTGCGCCTGCCCGAGTGAGTACCAAACTACTGCGCACCTGCGCCTGCCCGAGTGAGTACCAAACTACTGCTCACCTGCGCCTGCCCGAGTGAGTCCCAAACTACTGCGCACCTGCGCCTGCCCGAGTGAGTACCAAACTACTGCGCACCTGCGCCTGCCCGAGTGAGTACCAAACTAGTGCGCACCTGCGCCTGCACGAGTGAGTACCAAACTACTGCGCACCTGCGCCTGCCCGAGTGAGTCCCAAACTCTGCGCACCTGCGCCTGCCCGAGTGAGTCCCAAACTACGCGCACCTGTGCCTGCCCGAGTGAGTACCAAACTACTGCGCACCTGCGCCTGCCCGATTGAGTATCAAACTACTGCGCACCTGCGCCTGCCCGAGTGAGTACCAAACTACTGCGCACCTGCGCCTGCCCGAGTGAGTCCCAAACTCTACGCACCTGCGCCTGCCCGAGTGAGTCCCAAACTACTGCGCACCTGCGCCTGCCCGAGTGAGTACCAAACTACTGCGCACCTGCGCCTGCCCGAGTGAGTCCCAAACTACTGCGCACCTGCGCCTGCCCGAGTGAGTACCAAACTACTGCTCACCTGCGCCTGCCCGAGTGAGTCCCAAACTACTGCGCACCTGCGCCTGCCCGAGTGAGTACCAAACTACTGCGCACCTGCGCCTGCCCGAGTGAGTACCAAACTAGTGCGCACCTGCGCCTGCACGAGTGAGTACCAAACTACTGCGCACCTGCGCCTGCCCGAGTGAGTCCCAAACTCTGCGCACCTGCGCCTGCCCGAGTGAGTCCCAAACTACGCGCACCTGTGCCTGCCCGAGTGAGTACCAAACTACTGCGCACCTGCGCCTGCCCGATTGAGTATCAAACTACTGCGCACCTGCGCCTGCCCGAGTGAGTACCAAACTACTGCGCACCTGCGCCTGCCCGAGTGAGTCCCAAACTCTGCGCACCTGCGCCTGCCCGAGTGAGTCCCAAACTACTGCGCACCTGCGCCTGCCCGAGTGAGTACCAAACTACTGCGCACCTGCGCCTGCCCGAGTGAGTACCAAACTACTGCGCACCTGCGCCTGTCCGAGTGAGTCCCAAACTACTGCGCACCTGCGCCTGCCCGAGTGAGTACCAAACTACTGCGCACCTGCGCCTGCCCGAGTGAGTACCTAACTACGCGCACCTGCGCCTGCCCGCGTGAGTACCAAACTACTGTGCACCTGCGCCTGCCCGAGTGAGTCCCAAACTACTGCGCACCTGCGCCTGCCCGAGTGAGTACCAAACTACGCGCACCTGCGCCTGCCCGAGTGAGTCCCAAACTCTGCGCACCTGCGCCTGCCCGAGTGAGTCCCAAACTACTGCGCACCTGCGCCTGCCCGAGTGAGTACCAAACTACTGTGCACCTGCGCCTGCCCCAGTGAGTCCCAAACTCTGCGCACCTGCGCCTGCCCGAGTGAGTCCCAAACTCTGCGCACCTGCGCCTGCCCGAGTGAGTCCCAAACTACTGCGCACCTGCGCCTGCCCGAGTGAGTACCAAACTACGCGCACCTGCGCCTGCCCGAGTGAGTACCAAACTACGCGCACCTGCGCCTGCCCGAGTGAGTACCAAACTACTGTGCACCTGCGCCTGCCCGAGTGAGTCCCAAACTCTGCGCACCTGCGCCTGCCCGAGTGAGTCCCAAACTCTGCGCACCTGCGCCTGCCCGAGTGAGTCCCAAACTACTGCGCACCTGCGCCTGCCCGAGTGAGTACCAAACTACTGCGCACCTGCGCCTGCCCGAGTGAGTACCAAACTACTGCGCACCTGCGCCTGCCCGAGTGAGTACCAAACTACTGCTCACCTGCGCCTGCCCGAGTGAGTCCCAAACTACTGCGCACCTGCGCCTGCCCGAGTGAGTACCAAACTACTGCGCACCTGCGCCTGCCCGAGTGAGTACCAAACTAGTGCGCACCTGCGCCTGCACGAGTGAGTACCAAACTACTGCGCACCTGCGCCTGCCCGAGTGAGTCCCAAACTCTGCGCACCTGCGCCTGCCCGAGTGAGTCCCAAACTACGCGCACCTGTGCCTGCCCGAGTGAGTACCAAACTACTGTGCACCTGCGCCTGCCCGAGTGAGTCCCAAACTACTGCGCACCTGCGCCTGCCCGAGTGAGTACCAAACTACTGCTCACCTGCGCCTGCCCGAGTGAGTCCCAAACTACTGCGCACCTGCGCCTGCCCGAGTGAGTACCAAACTACTGCGCACCTGCGCCTGCCCGAGTGAGTACCAAACTAGTGCGCACCTGCGCCTGCACGAGTGAGTACCAAACTACTGCGCACCTGCGCCTGCCCGAGTGAGTCCCAAACTCTGCGCACCTGCGCCTGCCCGAGTGAGTCCCAAACTACGCGCACCTGTGCCTGCCCGAGTGAGTACCAAACTACTGCGCACCTGCGCCTGCCCGATTGAGTATCAAACTACTGCGCACCTGCGCCTGCCCGAGTGAGTACCAAACTACTGCGCACCTGCGCCTGCCCGAGTGAGTCCCAAACTCTACGCACCTGCGCCTGCCCGAGTGAGTCCCAAACTACTGCGCACCTGCGCCTGCCCGAGTGAGTACCAAACTACTGCGCACCTGCGCCTGCCCGAGTGAGTACCAAACTACTGCGCACCTGCGCCTGTCCGAGTGAGTCCCAAACTACTGCGCACCTGCGCCTGCCCGAGTGAGTACCAAACTACTGCGCACCTGCGCCTGCCCGAGTGAGTACCTAACTACGCGCACCTGCGCCTGCCCGCGTGAGTACCAAACTACTGTGCACCTGCGCCTGCCCGAGTGAGTCCCAAACTACTGCGCACCTGCGCCTGCCCGAGTGAGTACCAAACTACGCGCACCTGCGCCTGCCCGAGTGAGTCCCAAACTCTGCGCACCTGCGCCTGCCCGAGTGAGTCCCAAACTACTGCGCACCTGCGCCTGCCCGAGTGAGTACCAAACTACTGCGCACCTGCGCCTGCCCGAGTGAGTACCAAACTACTGTGCACCTGCGCCTGCCCGAGTGAGTCCCAAACTCTGCGCACCTGCGCCTGCCCGAGTGAGTCCCAAACTCTGCGCACCTGCGCCTGCCCGAGTGAGTCCCAAACTACTGCGCACCTGCGCCTGCCCGAGTGAGTACCAAACTACGCGCACCTGCGCCTGCCCGAGTGAGTACCAAACTACGCGCACCTGCGCCTGCCCGAGTGAGTACCAAACTACTGTGCACCTGCGCCTGCCCGAGTGAGTCCCAAACTCTGCGCACCTGCGCCTGCCCGAGTGAGTCCCAAACTCTGCGCACCTGCGCCTGCCCGAGTGAGTCCCAAACTACTGCGCACCTGCGCCTGCCCGAGTGAGTACCAAACTACTGCGCACCTGCGCCTGCCCGAGTGAGTACCAAACTACTGCGCACCTGCGCCTGCCCGAGTGAGTACCAAACTACTGCTCACCTGCGCCTGCCCGAGTGAGTCCCAAACTACTGCGCACCTGCGCCTGCCCGAGTGAGTACCAAACTACTGCGCACCTGCGCCTGCCCGAGTGAGTACCAAACTAGTGCGCACCTGCGCCTGCACGAGTGAGTACCAAACTACTGCGCACCTGCGCCTGCCCGAGTGAGTCCCAAACTCTGCGCACCTGCGCCTGCCCGAGTGAGTCCCAAACTACGCGCACCTGTGCCTGCCCGAGTGAGTCCCAAACTACTGCGCACCTGCGCCTGCCCGAGTGAGTACCAAACTACGCGCACCTGCGCCTGCCCGAGTGAGTACCAAACTACGCGCACCTGCGCCTGCCCGAGTGAGTACCAAACTACTGTGCACCTGCGCCTGCCCGAGTGAGTCCCAAACTCTGCGCACCTGCGCCTGCCCGAGTGAGTCCCAAACTCTGCGCACCTGCGCCTGCCCGAGTGAGTCCCAAACTACTGCGCACCTGCGCCTGCCCGAGTGAGTACCAAACTACTGCGCACCTGCGCCTGCCCGAGTGAGTACCAAACTACTGCGCACCTGCGCCTGCCCGAGTGAGTACCAAACTACTGCTCACCTGCGCCTGCCCGAGTGAGTCCCAAACTACTGCGCACCTGCGCCTGCCCGAGTGAGTACCAAACTACTGCGCACCTGCGCCTGCCCGAGTGAGTACCAAACTAGTGCGCACCTGCGCCTGCACGAGTGAGTACCAAACTACTGCGCACCTGCGCCTGCCCGAGTGAGTCCCAAACTCTGCGCACCTGCGCCTGCCCGAGTGAGTCCCAAACTACGCGCACCTGTGCCTGCCCGAGTGAGTACCAAACTACTGCGCACCTGCGCCTGCCCGATTGAGTATCAAACTACTGCGCACCTGCGCCTGCCCGAGTGAGTACCAAACTACTGCGCACCTGCGCCTGCCCGAGTGAGTCCCAAACTCTACGCACCTGCGCCTGCCCGAGTGAGTCCCAAACTACTGCGCACCTGCGCCTGCCCGAGTGAGTACCAAACTACTGCGCACCTGCGCCTGCCCGAGTGAGTACCAAACTACTGCGCACCTGCGCCTGTCCGAGTGAGTCCCAAACTACTGCGCACCTGCGCCTGCCCGAGTGAGTACCAAACTACTGCGCACCTGCGCCTGCCCGAGTGAGTACCTAACTACGCGCACCTGCGCCTGCCCGCGTGAGTACCAAACTACTGTGCACCTGCGCCTGCCCGAGTGAGTCCCAAACTACTGCGCACCTGCGCCTGCCCGAGTGAGTACCAAACTACGCGCACCTGCGCCTGCCCGAGTGAGTCCCAAACTCTGCGCACCTGCGCCTGCCCGAGTGAGTCCCAAACTACTGCGCACCTGCGCCTGCCCGAGTGAGTACCAAACTACTGCGCATCTGCACGTGCTCGAGTGAATATCGGAGTACTGCTGCATCTGCGCGTGCTCAAGTGAGTACCAGGTTGCTCCAACATCTGCGCGTGCTCGAGTGAGTATCGGACTACTGCTGCATTTGCACGAGCTCTAGTGAATACCGGAGTACTGCTACATCTGCGGGTGCTCGAGTGAGTACCAGGCTGCTCCAACATCTGCGCGTGCTCGAGTTTAGTATCAGACTACTGCTGCATCTGCGCGTGCTCCAACGACTATCGTACCACAGTATTGCCTGACCACTGACCTACGCCTGCCCGAGTGAATATAGTCGACGCGCCACACCTTCCGCCGAATTGTGACGTTACAAATAGTGCTACTTGTCATCTTCACTGATTATTAAAAAGTGCTACTCTCACAACTGGTTTTATGAGTAGCGCTACTCACATGATATGAGGTCATTGGTCATTACTATGAGTTGTGCTTTTCGTCATCTAGCCAACATATGAATAGTGCTACTCTTATTTTAAGGGACTTTGTGAGCAGTGCTGTCTTTACTGTAGCTGTTTTGACTTTCTGAGTAGCGCTACTCATATGATACTTATGCTCATTACTTTATATTCATGGCTTTATTATGTCTCTTTATTTGAGTAGCCACTCACCATTTACACTCATTTCAATTGAATTTTTCAGTAGCGCTACTCACGTCTCATCTGTTAACGTCTATCCTTGTCTTAACTACTTTTTTGTTTTCAGGTAATGGAACGCGCGGATGACATTCTCAATTGAAATTTATATTACAAGACAATTCCCATCGCATTTATTGGTAGATGTGTAGATTTTTAGTATTACTAAATAAAGCTTACCGTCCACTGGTTGCGATATACTATTGAGCGAAAATATGTAGTGATGCTGATTTACATTGGCGTGCCACGGGGTGAATACGCCTCAACCAGAATGCTTGGTGGCTCCCCTAGAATGTCGATGCTCTCCTCCCTCTTCCTCCCAGAAAAGTGCAAATTTAATGAAATTAACAATATTGTTACTATCTCAATAATGTTGAAGAACTGCCCTCAACACTCGAGCTATTAATTTTCTGCTTCCTCGGTTTTGTATTCTTTATCTTTGACATTCACTAACTAACAGGAAAATTTGCGTTTACAGTTATATCTATTGATGTTATAGCGAAATCGGTGGACGAATGGGCTTATAATAGATTTTTTTTGTCATAGCTATTTGATAAATAAAAACATGCATATAGATAAAGTAAAGTAATACGAAGACAATGTATTGCTGCCAGGTTTATTAACAATCATTGATTGAAAATTCGACTTTTATGTGGTACGTATTACGTCCGCTTTTGATGTGTCTTGTATACGTGCAACTGCTTAATAGCAATGAGACAATTCAATCATAACAATAAATATTGCAATTAATCATAAGAACAAATATTCCCCCTGTAGGTGCACTCACACAACGCGACTATGTGTGTGTGTGACCATTAAACGGACTCACGTACACGCCGCTGTGGTACAAACTAGTTTGAACCGGCTTCGTCGTAGGACAACTCGTTGGGCGAGTAATTTAAATTTTGGGAACGATTTTACGATTTGAGCGTAACTATTGATGAAATAACTCTTGCTGACATTTCAGTTTTTGTGTATTTTATTGTAAGCTTTTGTTCTGCTATTTCAATATACAAGGCTATTTCGAAAGTATGGGTAAATACGAAAGGGTATAAAAGTACCCATGACGACGGAAAACTTGCGTTTTACAACTTCGCCAAAAGTCAATAGTTCTAGTGTAACACCTCAGTTTACAAAAAAAATAAAGGTGAGGCAACCCTAATATCAGTGTTTTTACGTCGCTAGCAAACTTTTGTTATGTGGGGCATAACGATAGGGTTGTACATTTTTCTCCATTATATTTTTTGTATGGACAACAAAATACACATATCCCATAATTATTCTATCTGCAATATAACAGCCAACATTGATACGTTGAAACCATGGCCGATTTATACCACCTTTCATAATAACCTTGTATATGTTACAGTTAAAACCTGTTTTCAGTTAAAACGCGTTTTTTCTAGTTAAAACTAATTTTTACAAAATACCTTTGTTATAACTAGAATTTTCTAGTTAAAACTGGATTTTACTGCTATATATATTTGAATTTTAGATAAAACTAGTTCTCACTTTGAACCTTAGTTAAAATTAGGGCTAAGCTTAGATGAACTACGTAAAATATTACCTCAACAACACTGCGAGTTGAGAGTGAAGCTTCAGAACAGAATCGGCTCTATAAGAAAACTATTTTAGGGTAGGTTAGGTTATGTTAGTATGATGAACGCACGAGTCGAGCGAGCGAAGCGAGCGTGCCGCGGGGTCGGCCGGCGAAGTGCCAGAACAGAATCGGCTCATTAAATTTAACTGGTCAATCGCACGAACACTCTTTTTAGACTAGTTCTAACTGATTTTCATTTTTGAGTAGCAGTAAATTCTAGTTTTAACAAAGGCATTTAGTAAAAACTAGTTTCAACTAGAGAAAATGCGTTTCAACTTAAAACGGGTTTTAACTGTCACATGTACATAATATGTAGATATGTAATTGTGGCTCCAAAATCTTACATTATACTATTTTTTTTTACAAAACGAAATGTAAGAACTATTTCTTTTTATTTAAAAAAAAAGTTCAAATTTAGGCGACTCCATGAAAATAAGTATGAATTATGCCACATTTAGAGAAATTTTAGAGCCTCTGTACAACTATTTATCAAAGTAGCTACTAATAACTTTGAATATCCAAAATATACTATAGTATAAATATACTAATATTATCTAAAACTTGTCGGTAGATTAATATTTTTAAGAATTATGTAATTTGTATTAAGTTAAAATTAAATTGAATAAATTTTTTATGTAATATATCGTTTACTTATTCAAAATCCTATAATCGCTTACCATTTACATATAACATTTTGTTTCGTAATTCTTCTCCTAAATGGCTTGACCGATTTTTATGAAATTTAGAATGGTGATAGATCTAACCCTGGGGAAGGACATGGGCTAATTCTATTCCACGCAGACGAAGTCGTGAATAACAGTATATTTTAATAACAGTATGTTTTAATATTGATAAATTTAATAACAGTATGTTTTAATATTGCTCGTGACTGCGTGGATGACTAGGACTAAATACCCCAAAGATTCTAATACTTTTAAGAGATCAACTATTGTACTGGTCTATTGGCGTGGCGGTAGAGCATCTGCTTTCCGAGCCTGGGTCTTGGGTTCGATCCCTGGTTAGGTCAATTTAGGAAACCGACTTTTTTAACTTGGCTTTGAGTGTGACCTTTACTGGGAGCTAGCCCAGTTTGTTGTGAATTGTCTGGAATGTTATTATTGTTATAATTATACTAGCAATAATAAAGATAGCTTGAAGTCAAATCAATTTATTCAAGTCATCACAATTACAATTACAAGGTATTTTTGAACGTTAAATACACCTAGAAAAACTTCAACAATATTTTGCAATATATTATATCAAAGTACAATATTAAGAAGTCAGTACCTAAATCAGCCATACTCCACTTTTTTTTTCTCGGGATACATATTCATATAAATTGATGGAACACAGATTAATAATTCTTGCAAGGGACGGAGCCAATAATGGGTTGCCGCTGTTATCAACCAGCGTAACCAAGAGTGAAACAGTTAGCTATAATAATAATGACAACCTCGCACTGCCGGTGTAATCTGTGTCAGCTTATGAGACGATCGTGAAATAATTCCTTAGGCCCTTCCCTCAGACCTTTGAACAGTTCAGACTTTTTTTTTCTTTCTTCATGGCATGGCGCACAGATTAGGGCATTTGCCAATGTCACGTATTATATTAATAAGTAGAATCGTTATCGTAAAACTCCTCCAGTAAAGTGATAGTAGACTTTACTGAAGTTTTATAGGACTTCTAAGAAGAGCGCGAGAACTTCAGCTACACATGTTTATTTAGATCTCCTCCATTCTTGTCACTTACACAGAACTTTAAAACACAATATACTATCACTGTTGTACTTTAAAACTCCTAAAAATGTAAAAAATAGGAAATCAAAATAAAATGACAACCTCACTTCTCCCGTTCCCGCCAAAAAGTCTTATTTGTTTTTTTTATCTATTTATATTTTCAAATAAAAATGAAATTGTTTTAAAATTTTACAAAATATTAGGATCTCATGCGCTGGTGGTAGTTGATCATTTGTGCCGTTCAAGTTTGTATCTTCACATTAAGATTGGAGTGTGCCAGTGTGAGTTGACTATAATAAAATTATATTTAACTAATTGAATACAGTTACTGTGATAGACGCTTATATTTGGACGTGTTACTGAAAGACAGTGACAGATATATATGCCTAAGTGTGAATGAGGCAAATATATAATTAACCTTGCGTCACCAAAATCATCAAGCATCAAAATGAAAAGACTCGCGTCCTCTCCGACTACCCCATTAGGGATACAGCGTGAGGATATGTATGTATATTTTTAATAGTGATATTTTATTATAGCGTTAACTAGTATTTTAATGTTAATTCTATCAATTTTAAATACATTCCATACCATATGTATGCGTCAAATTTTTTTGCTGGAAATGTTACCGTGTTTTATGTAAGTATAGGAGATGGAGAATGAAACAAAATTAAATATTTCACATTTTTATATTAAGACTTACACTATGTTACATTAGCCTATGTCCTTAACAATTCATAACTCGTTTTTTATTACAAATAAAAAAACTTAGGTAATAATATATTACAACAATTATTGGGTTTGTTCAAACTGAATAAGATCACTTCAAAAACTCGCATATGAGTGAAAAATATATAGCAATAAATGAGAGACTTTTGTATTAGACTCAAACGAGAGTATCGCATTAGTTTCATATTATACAGTTTTTTTTTATTTTTTAGAATGAATTTATTGTAAAATTACATATAGTTTCTTCTGTTTCAACAAATGTGAATTATTTGAAATAAATAATAAAAAAGATATGCTATTTATAGCGTATCTTTTTTTTTACATTACACGTGTTGGCCCAAAAAATAAAAAAAATGGCGTCTTGTTATTCCTTGAAACCTGTAAAATACAGGTTTCAAGGTTGATGACGTCATGATACACATTTTGTATGGTAAAGTATGAGGCGTATCCTCTTTTTAATTATATATTTAATTTGATGAGATTTGAGGAAGCGAAAGAAGTATGTAAGGACCGCGACGCTTGGCGCTCCGTCCTCTCTGACTGCTCCGTTGAGGATACGGCGCGAAGATATGTATATATGTATATTAGTTTATTTTAAACTATATTTTTCTAATAATTCTTCTGAGGAAAGGGAGTGCTCTCCCAAAAAATAGCTGATCCATCCGCATATTGACGTTGCAATGAATATTTGTATATCAAAAACTGGCATTTACACCAATAAACGGTTCCTAATGAATTTTAACCACCAGAAGTAAAAACGATATTTTTGAAACATATATACAAGGTTATTGAGAAATGGGGTATAAACAGCCGGGGTCCCAACGTGTCACTGTTGAATGTTATATTATAGATGTAATAATTACGGAATCCGTTTTTGTTTTCCATACAAAAAAACATTTAAACATTTAACAGGAAAAAAAATGTACAGCCCTATATTACAAATGTTTGCTAGCGACTGGAAAACGCTGGTATTAGGGTTGCCTCACCTTTATTTTTTTTTGTAAACTGAGGTGTTACACTAGAACTATTGACTTTTGGCGAAGCTGTAGACCGCAAGTTTTCCGTAGTCATGGGTACTTTTATACCCTTCCGTATTTACGCATTCTTTCGAAATATCCTTGTATATAAATATATATCCCCGTTAGGGATATAGCGTGAAGATATGTATGTATGTATATGTTATAAATTCAAAATTTATTAATAGATAAAAATACAATAATCGTTGAATCGCTAACAATATACTATCGATGGTATTATTCGATATTGTTACTATATTTTGTGTCACTATACAAATACTATCGAGTGTTTACTATCGATATGTGGGAAAACACTGTTTCTTGAAGAAATTATTATGCATATTGTCCAGGTGACATTGGAACAAGTTCTTGGAGCGTTTTTTATTTAGCAGTCAATAGTGTTGGGGATAATGTAGTTGTAAAACGTTTTTACACATTTTTCACAACACTGGCAGTAAATGCCTTAAAAATAAATGTTTATAGAGCTGCTTTAGGATGTAATCGTAATTCTACGCATAAAGATGGCAGCAGTGTTTCTACATTGTCATATTTGTATATGAAACGGGTTGCCAATATATAAAAATGAAAATGTGATCTATAAGCGTATGTTGCATGTGCGAGTTTTTGGAGTAAAATAAATATTTCATTAATAAAATCGTTACTTTTTACCAGCGAATATCGTAAGTAATATTTGAAATATTTCGTATTTCTACATGTCAAATACCTGACAGTGTATTCGCTAACCCCACAGCCTTTTTACCGCAACGGTAAAAAAAGTATAAAAACTTAAGTGAAATGCAGTACCCGTGCCTACTTACAAGTCCCCTATACTTTAATAAATATATATTCTTTATTCATAACTTCCGCAAGCTTGTAAGATAAAAAATATGCACCACAGATTAAAAAGGTAAGCTTTTCATAAAGAAATATTTTTTAAACTTTTTGTAGACATCAATATTTTTTTTGGTAACACCAAGAGAAAAACTACCATTCTATTTTTGTTAACTGGTAATTAAGATTTTTTTTATTACTTTACTGCTCTAGATATCTATTATCCCTTAGAGCTTATTTCTTTAATACCATATAAAATATTACTGTTGTCTACAAAAAGGTTTTTGTTTCTGAAAACCTGTAATTCTAACTTACAGTTAAAATGGTAGTTTAAAATATAAAAGACGATATCTTTAGAATCACTACATTTTCTATTATATTTTAAACTAAGTTAAAATAAAACTGGGTTCATCTTTACAACATTACAGATGAAGCCGCGCGTACAACTATGTGTAATACGTAAGAAACCTATTGTATATTATACTATTATTTTGTACTTGTATCCAAAATAGTGTATTTATTAAAAAAGTTTAGTTTTTTTAATTAGATATTTTTTGTTCACACAACGGCAGATATTAAATAAACCTACTTTATATAAATAAACTTAAACAGAAAAGTATTATACAAAAAAATAACTGTGTTAAAATTCGTTATTATTACTTATTGCAACGAGCCGATGTCATAGACATCAAATTTTTTTAAACTATGGTTTATCAGTCGATTCGAAGCATTAAAAACATGCCAAGCTTATAGACGGCGATCATTTTGGTTGATTCTAACTACTGGCAAATAGTGTTGTGGAAAAATCGATAACCGAAACATCGATAAAATAACTTATCGACAAAATCATTTATCGATATTTATTTACTGGATTTGGCTCCAGCAATCAACTAATCATTAAAATAAATAATCACTAACCTAATCAATAAGTGCTTGAGAAAATCCGATAATCTTTTTTTACGAGTAAAGGATTGGTTTGTAATGTAAATGTATAACGTCTAAAATATCTTCCTTTATATGTACATAAACAAATTATAATCGATTGTATTGATTTCAAATCGATATTTAAATAGTTACTTTAATTCCTGTATTTCCATTTGTTATAACTATCAACATGAATATTGTTTTTTATCAAATAAGTTACATATCGATAAATTATTAATTTTTCTACAACACTAGACACGATTACAAAAAAAATCTAACCAGAGACTAATCAAAAATGGAATTTATCTATCACATTTCACATAATGTTCCAAACACATAAATGGTTCCTTTTCCCATATTTCGATAAAATATATTCTTACCATTACATATTTACATATAACTGTATGAATATGTCGCACCCCTCAACAAAACTGAACTAATTCAATACTTTCAGAATTCCGAATAACCACCCAAAAAATAAAAATCTAAAATAAAAACCCGAATACAAAAAAATAAAACACCCGACTATTAAAACCTTATTGGATTACTGGCCGGTGTCGATAGCCGATAGTGGATAGCCGGTGTCGATATAACAAAGATGGCAAGAATTTTTTTTAATCTTTCTATATTTTTAATATAATTAAAATAAAAAAATTGCTATAGACGTTTGCCTAAAATTTAGATTTTCATTTTACGTAGATTATTAAAATTAAAAAATGTTGAATTAGGTTTTGTTCATCATTGGGGTCCGAAATGAATGTTTCGTTTATATTGTGCGTCAAGTGTGAGTTTTTTATTTCAGTTAAATCGCTATCATGTGACAACTGTATATAGATAATGTACACTTGGTGAAATAAAAATCTTCATTAAAAAAAACTTATATTTCAATCAAATTAATAAAAAACTTTCACTTGAGGCATTTAAATGACGTATGTCCATAATGTCAAATATTTTCGATATCACTAGCATTTAAATATGAAAAAAAAGTTTAACTTTTTCTCATAAAACACAACACTATTATAATATAATAGCAAAAAAATTGAACCTAAAACAGCAAGTTTGATTATAACCTGTAATCATAAACAATCATTTCAATTTTGTTATGTCAAAGGAATTAAAACATACAGCCTGGTTTTTTGTTACATATTATATGCATGTCCGTGTGTTCGTGCTACCACCTGTTATATACAGCGTGATATTGTTGATGTCACTGTTCATAATTTTTGGCCTTCCGGTCCATTTCATCGTCGGAAGAGCGATTCATGGGGTGATCTGAAAAAAAAATTAACGGTATAAGTCATATTTTTTATACAAAGATTTTTATTTTCTGTTCTATTGATGTCATTTTTATTTTTTGAAAGTGAATAAAAAAGTCGTACAATTCACACAATTCAAAAAAAAAAAGAAATTTAAGAATTCATGTGTATGTTCATCCCCTTGTGTCCGTGTGTGTGTGTGTCCATTTGTGTGCGTCTATCTGTTTGCGCGCGTCTGTCCCCGTGTGCGTGAGTGCGTGTTCGTGCCCTTGTGTCCGTGTGTGTTAGTGTGCGCGTGCGCATGTGTCTGTGTTGTTCGCCCGTGTACGTATTGTGCCACTGTAGTGTCCACTCGTGTCCTTGTAGCGCCCATAACGTATCCATGTTGTGTCCATGTCGCGTCCTTGGCGTGTCCGTGTCGTTTACTTGTCGTGTCGGTGTTGTGTCCATGTTGTGCCCTAATCCTGTCCATGACGTGTCCGTGCTGTGTCCGTTCGTGTCTATGTCGTGTATGTGTCGTGTCCGGCCGTGTCCGTTCTTGTCGTGTCCGTGTCTTGCCCGTGTCCGGCCGTGTCCGTACCTTGGTGCGACGCCATCTTGGGCACGAGAACGACGCTCCCGTCGGCCGCCTGCTGCAGCGAGAACTGGTTCGAGGACAGCGGTCGGCCCTCCGGGTCGCGTAGGTTCTGAAATACATTTAGCATTAATAACCTGCCACATCTCTGGACAGTTTACGCGTTTCTTGAACTTTCTCAAACCTTAGTTTGTTTGTTTTAAGTTGTGGAAAAAATCGTGAAGTCGTGGAAAAAACTTACCGAGAGGGTATTAGATTAGGGTTCGAGAGTAATTTCACACAGATTACAAGCTAAACGAAAGCTATCCGGGGCAATTGTTTGTGACGCTATACTCCTCACGTGTGTCTACGTTGTGTGTGTGAGGAACACACGGGACACACACTGTATGACATCTACGGTAATGTAAATTCTAACTATAATTTTCCTGCCTAATCTGCCTAAACCGAACTTATTACCTTTATTAGTACTTAGTACTTACTAGGTTAATACTTATTACCTTATAAACTCTTCGATCACAAACAAAGAACTAGATTCACAATCTCCTGTAAAATTTAAACAAATTATTGTCCAAATTGACGTATATATTTTTAATATCGTAAAGTACTATCGGCAATATTGTGTTAATTTAAAGTAGACCTTACTGTCAAACCATAAGGTTATAAACGCTCGTAAACGATTCTTGCATGAAATTGAAACGAAGTTTCTTAAATAAAATATTTAAAATGCAATCTTACGTCTCGCACATAAAGTATAATTCAAATAATCTAATTGCGTAGCTATTTATGTCATTTTGATTTGTTACGTGAAAGTGACAAGGATAAGACATATATTGTCAGGCAATATTTAAAAATATGATTACGAATTTAATAAAAAAGAGGTATGTAACGTTATTACTATATTGAAATAATCAACAAGTAAATAATATTATTTATTTATTAACCGAAAATAAGAACTCGCGTCTTTTTTATCGTTCTAGATGTGTTATTTTTGCAATTTTTGAAGGAGCCTTTGACATGTTCGCTGTTAGCGTTTTTGAATATGTACTATTAAAACAGAAGAATGAAATGAGCATTTGAGTGCACATTTGGTTCGGACATTTTTGGAGTATTGATTGTGTATCTAGTTTTTTATTTGTGATCGAAGTATA
Source organism: Zeuzera pyrina (assembly GCA_907165235.1). Taxonomy (NCBI): domain Eukaryota; kingdom Metazoa; phylum Arthropoda; class Insecta; order Lepidoptera; family Cossidae; genus Zeuzera; species Zeuzera pyrina. The sequence continues at coordinate 2,735,311 of OU015647.1, forward strand.
AAGTTCAATAATGGGGATAAATTAGTCGGAGTTGATACCATCGGAGTATGACCTAACAAACGAGTAGTGTCTATTGCTAACAGGACCGAATCTCGTGAGTTCTGTGCGAGTCACTATCTTGCCCACATATGTCTCGTATATGTCTTGTCACTACTCTTGTGACAGAATATGTATACACTACTTTGTGTGCATATTCTGTTCCAAGTCTATCTATCGTACCCCGCATATCCAATACGTGCTCTATCACTACCTTGCCCCGCAAGTCTGTGAGCGTGTTCTATCATTACCATGAAGTGTGACTCGTGTGTGTCTTATACACACCTTGTGTGTATGGTCTTTGTTGCAATTAACTAACTATCGTGCCCCGCGTGTTTGCGAGCGTATCCCGTCGTTATCTTGCCCTGCGTGTTCGCGAGCGTATCCCGTCACTACGTTGCCCCGCGTCCTGTATCTACTTTGCCCCGCGTGCTTGCGAGCGCGTTCCGTCACTACCTCACCCTGCATGCATCGAGCGTGTCTCGTCACTACCTCGCCCCGCGTGCATCGAGCGTGTCCCGTCACTACCTCGCCCCGCGTGCATCGAGCGTGTTCCGTCACTACCTCGCCCCGCGTGCATGGAGCGTGTCCCGTCACTAGGTCGGCCCACGTGTACGCGAGCGTGTCCGTGACTAGTTCGGCCCACGTGTACGCGAGCGTGTCCGTGACTAGTTCGGCCCACGTGTACGCGAGCGCGGCCTCACCTGGAACACGTGTCGGTAGAGCGCCGCGAACCGCTCCTTGACCCGCTGCCGCTCGGCCTGCAGCGAGTGGTGGTCGCGCTGCGTGCGCTGCTTGCGGTCGCGCACCGTGCGCACCTCGTCCGCCAGGGACGTGATCTGGTCCAGCTTGCGCTTGCGGCAGTTCTGGGCCGCCACCTGCCGGTACGGACGGGGAAACTGTGTTATACACGCACCCATCGTTCACTATGGTAAGTAAGTTTTTTTTAAGTTATACTTTCTTTGGCTCGTTTGGAAAAACAGAGGGCCTATACGAGTGGTTCAATTGTAAACGCTAGTAGAATAGAATGAAAAGTACGATGTTATCAATAACAACGAATTTTAAATTGATAGTCAAACGCTATTAACTTTCTACTAAATCAAACGAATAGTAAAGTCGTGTGAAAACCGCCGTATAGAACGTAACCATGTGACATTTCTGACAAGCAATAACACCAGCAAGCCCTTCGACTGTACGGAAGCGTTTACCTTGTCTAGCTCAGATCATAGTGTATTTTTTACCGTGGTGATGTTACATATACTTTATTATTTCTTATTTCATTCGTTTCAAGTTGGCAGTTTTATTTTTTATATGTGGCCAGTTTTGCTTAAACGTCAAAGAAGTAACAATAACTTCTAACGTGCGTACATGAGTCTGCATATACCTTTTTATATCGACAATGAAACACCTTAATTGGATTCCAAACCAGTATATAATATACTCAGACATTTCACACAGCGCCATCTAGTCCCAAAGTAAGCAGCACAGCGCTTGTGTTATGGGTACTAGACAACTGATATACTACTTATATGCTTTTCTTTTGTAAATAAATACATATTATACATAAACACCCAGACTCTGGGCGGGAATCGAACCCGCAACCCCCGTTAACTTTGCGACGCGCTTAGCCGTTGCGCCACGGAAGTCGTCATAATGTCCATAAATGCCATATGCCATAAGCATGCCCATAGATAACAATTGAAACAAGTAAAAAAAGGTTGAAATTTTTTGTAATGAAAACGTTAGTGTCAAAATCTTGCGCGGAACGATATGCTGTGATCTGATTGGTCATAGACATCAGTCATTAAATATTTGAGAGTCAAAGAACTACAGGCATAGTCACTGTGCAAGTAATATATTACTAAACTAGGCGCAGTTACACAAAATTATATCATAATTTTCGGCACTTAAATATGTGCGCCATATTCATATTGAGTCTTGTTATATAAAACAATTGTCAATATCAATTTATCGTTGTTATCTAAAAGAATAATATAAAATAAAGTCCCGCCGTAGTGAAGCAGAAGCCAGCTATAAATGACTTATCAGAGTTCAATTTATCTAATTTAAAATAGGGATCATTCTATAATTTATTGATCTAGAACACAGTCTATAACTGATTTATGACAAAGCTCGGTCTATAAGTAATTTCGGACAAAGGCCTATAATTAATTAAGAGCAGGGATCAATCTATACTTGATTTAACCTTTTAAATCAGGCATAGACTGATCCCTGCCTTTTACAACTGATTTGAGACAGGACTCAGTTTTTAACTGATTAAGGACAGGGGTCAGTCTATATCTGATTTAAACTTTCCCGTTAAAACTTCCCGTTTTAGATATTTTATATCCGATTTAGGATAGGGGTCAGTCTATAACTGATTTAGGACAGGGGTCAGTCTTTAATTGATTAGGACAGGAGTTAGACAGGGGCCAGTCTATAACTGATTTAGGATAGGCGTCAGTCTATAACTGATTTAGGACAGGGGTCAGTCTGTAACTGATTAGGACAGGAGTTAGACAGGGGCCAGTCTATAACTGATTTAGGATAGGCGTCAGTCTATAACTGATTTAGGACAGGGGTCAGTCTGTAACTGATTAGGACAGGAGTTAGACAGGGGCCAGTCTATAACTGATTTAGGATAGGCGTCAGTCTATAACTGATTTAGGGCAGAGGTCAGTTTATAACTGATTTAGGACAAGAGTTAAGACAGGGGCCAGTGTATCATTGATTTAGGATAGGGGTTAAGACAGGAGTTAGTCTATAACTGATTTTGGGCATGGGCTAATATATAGTCGACTTAGAATACATAGATGGTCAGTTTCACTTGATATTAAGTGATCGTTATTTATAAAATACTGTGTATTACCTTATTCTTGCCGCGCCTGCGTATGTCCCTGATGAGAGACAACTGCGCTTCACTAAGGTCATGTTTGGAGAGACGTTCGTTGAACTCGTCCATAGGCAAGTTGATTATTTCTTGCACTTCCAGCGGTATGCCTGCGACAAAATACACACGGATGGTTAAGTTCAAGCCATTTCGCATTCAGTGCAGACAAGGCATTAACCATCAAGGCACAACAAAATCACACTGAGACTGAATCAGATTTTGACAAGTTGTTAGGCTACTGCCTTTCTCAATTTTTAGTTCTATTATTTGGTAGATTTTCTCGATCTGCGAGGGAAGATATGCGGCTAATACATTTTAAATTATTAGTTCAGACGTTTATCAGTCTAAAAATATATATTACTTCATAGATAAAACTCTTGTGGACAAAACTAATGCTCGTCTGAATGAATGGTTGTTTAATTACTTGCAGAAACCGAAGACTATTTCTGAAGATGTATTAATGTATGCAGATGATAGCGTAGAGATTATCGACTTTGGAGGGTTATCTACTTAATAAATATGTGACACTAACTGAGACGAAACACAGCCTAAACGGTGGGTTTAGAAGTATTAAACTTACACAAGAGTTCCACCATAAATGATGTAGATGAACACGTAAGAAAGGATTTTTTAAAATGTATCCCATAAAGGGGTTCAATAGGGGATGAAAGTTTGAATGAAAGTTCGTAATTTTTGAAGTCATATGAATATTGATGCTTAGGCTTCTGTCCTGTACTTGCCGCGACGAAAAGATAAAAGAAGCATGGGCAGACCAGGTTACCCAAAAAGTCAAACAATTGAGGAAAATCGAATGGTTTCTAGAGATGTTGCCGATGGGAAATCCCATCGTAGATTACAATAAACTATCTTTGACCCGTGGCTCCGCTTCTCAGCAAATGGTGGCTTATATTTTACCATTGATACAGCCATTACGCCCAAAGGTTAAATATGTCAAGCATGGCATTGAAATACATGAACGGGAAATATTTTATTTTAGGACTGTATTTATGGATGTATATATATATATAGGCATGCACGTATGTATATAATATATATGTATGTACATATGCATGTCCACTTTTTTGTTCCTTAGAAACAGCTGAAGCGATTTTGATAAGGTATCATTTAAATCGGTCTTGCTTTCTCTAGTGATAAGATAACCATTGGGTTATGTAAAAGTGTGTACTTATAAATAATTGAAAAGTCTATTAAAATGTAAAATAGAAAAGAAAACCAAATGCAAAAATAACTTAAAAATATACAAGATTTATTCTATCTTATTATTGGGTCCTTACATATGAAATTAGCGTTTTGTCGTACTGACCCTTTCGATATGAAATATCTCCTCTTTGGTTAAGAATTCCAAATTCAAATTTATAAATTCATTTAGCTGGTACATTTGAGTTTTGAAAACAGTCATTCATTTGTTTTTTTCCCTCATTATTTTTTTCTTTGGCGTCGCTTATTACCGCACAATGGAAAACATGAAATATCGGTATATTTACGAGTACGAGTTCTACCGTGGCACCAGTGCTGCAGAAACAGCTCGAAGGATTAATGATGTGTACGGTGCTGGTGTCGCAAAAGAAAGCACGGTACGTTTTTGGTTTCAACGTTTTCGTTCTGGAAATTTCGACTTTCAGAACCAACCCCGTGGACGGCCGGAGACCAAAGTGGGAAATGAAGAATTAAAGGCTATTGTGAAAGCGGATCCATGACAAAGCACTTCAGAGATAGCTGCAGGCTTCGGGGTAAGTGACAAAACTGTATTAATCCACTTGAAGCAAATCGGAAAAGTAAAAAAACTTTAACGATGGGTACCTCATGAATTGAGTGAATCGAACTTGCAAACACGCGTCGACTGCTGTGTTACTTTGCTCAACCGACACAATAGTGAAGGGATTTGAAATCGAATCATTACTTGTGATGAAAAGTGGATACTCTACGATAATCGGAAGCGCTCGTCGCAATGGCTGAACCCTGGAGACCCAGCCAAATCCTGCCCTAAAAGAAAATTGACTCAGTCAGTCAGTCAGTCAGTTACTTGTGAGTGTTTGGTGGACTAGCGCCGGTGTCGTTCACTACAGCTTTCTAAAATCTGGCCAAATGATTACGGCAGATATCTATTGTCAGCAACTGCAAACCATCAAGGAAGAACTAGCTGCTAAACAACCGAGATTGGTCAATCGCTCTAGGCCACTGCTGCTTTAGATGAGCTACAATTGGAATGTCTGCGACATCCACCGTACTCCCCGGATTCTCCAACAGATTACCATTTTTTCCGGAATTCGGACAACTTCTTACAAGGAAAAAAATTCAACTCCGATGCGGCAGTCCAAACCGCCTTCAAAGAGTTTATTGATTCTCGCCCCCATGGTTTTTTTAGTAAAGGGATCAATGAACTACCTATGAGATGGCAAAAGTGCATAGATAACAACGGTGCATACTTTGATTAATTAAATATATTTTACAAAAAAAAAAAATTAACTTTATATTCCTCCCGTACAAAACGCCAATTTCATATGTGAGGACCCAATACTTTAAGGGTGGCTTGCAGCAACTATTTAAACGTTTTTAAGGAACTGCCATCTCGCTTGAACCAACTATTAAATAGTTGGTGCAAGCAAGATGTCAAATCGAGATAATGAAAAATCGATTTTAAATAGTTGGTCAAGCCGCCCGAAGTGAACAATTCTTGCACTTACCTATATATTTGTATTTATCGGAAAAGGAATTTTGTATTTAGATAATATTTTGTTTCTAAGTTTATTTAGAATAGTTGCTATCTCCAAAAAAAAATTGTTTTCACTTAAAAAAAATTAAGCATATTGACTCTAGCGCCATATCATAGATCACGAGGTACCAGTAGGCTGAAATATTTACATATTAACATTAGCTACTCAACAACAGATGGCGCTTTAACATAATTCAAAAGACAAAGAGTAGCCAAATCAGCCGAATGATGTTGAAAAAATGATACCTGACCGAGTTTCTTGTCGGTTCTTCTCAGTGTCCAGGTTTTCTTTTGAAACCGAACTGAAGTAGATTTGACGTTCAAAAATATCCTACAATTGGGATTACTTGAATAAATTGAGTTCATAATTTCACGCTTTCGCTATGAACTCATTGTATCTTATTTGTTTAGTTATTGTTAGTATAGTATTGTATTAGTGTGTCATTTACCTAACGCCTTCGCTCTCTTCTCATCCCTGGATAAATGCTGGCCGCCGCTCGCTGAGGACCCTCCGTCCGACACGCTACCGTCAGTTAGCCGACGCACTGCACATACAGACATACATTCACTGTGTACCAACTTCTATTGTCTACCATTGTTTTCAATGTGTGCGAACTTTATTGCAAAAAGAAGAATCTTATTTATATACATCTCCATATATCTGATCAAATGCACATACCACAGACAACCAATAGGCCTAAGTCAATATTCTGTCAAGGTCAAAGGACTGGGACGTAAGCGGACGGCACGGGTAGCGTCGTGTCCTAAAGGAAAAGATATTATGCATGTCGATATTGTATACCTATAACGATAAGTCATGCGTACGAGAATTCTTTTCATGTTTCTAAAAAATTATAATAATCAAAACCAAATTAATTACTTTGAAACAGGAATATGTACGAATTTACTAGTCGAATTTATTCAAATCAAAAATATAAAAAGTATCAATTAATTAAAAAATTGTAATAGTAGGAAGGAAACAAGATAATTTGGAACTATATAATTTCAAATAATGATAGTCATTATAAACCCAAATTAATTGAAACAATATTAACATATCGATAAGTTTTTTCGCATCTCTACTTACACGTGCCGTCTTGCAAGAGCGAGACGTAATTATAGCGTGCTACACAAGGGCAAACGCTGACTAAGAAGATTAGCAGCAACGAGTACCACTAGAACTCTGTTCACTTTTGTTATTTTCTATTATTAATTTTTTACGTACCGATGAAACGGGATATTGTCCTTTTTGAAACTACTTTTACGACTGTCACTACAACACTACTTCACAGTGCAATTTGGCGTTGTTTACGTATTTTATTCTATATTTTTTGATACCGCTCAGACACAGGTCACGTATCTGCTTCCTGGTTACTACTAAACGAGCGCGCGTTTGTGTTTGAACTTATATGAACATTTGTGCAGATGGATGGCAAAATACGGTGCCTTTCTATTTCAAGTCTCGTAGGCTAGGTTGTCTGTGGCACATACAGACATATATGGTTTACAGACATATTACTGCGAATGACACAGTAAATCACGGTACACATACCATGATCTATTGGGTACATAGGTATATGTTACACAAACCATGATATATATATGCCATGCATTCGTGTAAAAAAATCTTGTTCATGTATATTATGTACAACCCAACGCAAACACAGACATTCGTAAGTATGTGATTAACTGTGTACCATGGTCAATTGAGCACCTAAATGTTTTCAGTGTATGTGCATTAATGTAAAAAAATTAATGAAAGAATTAAACCGACTTCAAAAAAATCACTGAAAAGTACGAAATAAATATCCTTTACTAATCAAAACTCAAGTACAAAAATAACTTTATAAATATGATACAAATACCTATAATTTGACAGTTACTGAAGTCGATGCCAAGCCTACTAAACTAATAAAGACTTTTCGCTGTTGCACATTGATTTGGCACCGACTTCAATAACTGTCAAATTTAATTATAGAGGTATTTGTATCATATTTATAAAGTTATTTTTGTACTTGAGTTTTGATTAGTAAAGGAACTAGTTATTTGGTAATTTTCAGTGATTTTTTTTTGAAGTAGATTAAATTTTTTTATTTCTTCCTTTTGAGTGACCTTGGCCTAAATGAATATCTAGGGCAGGTCTACAATTAACTTCTTTTCTAATTCTGGAGTTCAATGACATACAAGACAATCATCAATACAAATTAATAGTTATAAGCAGTTCGCGTTATTTGATGTTATTTGGTGTATCTTCCAAGTCCAAGCTCCAATACTAGTGAAATTTAAATGGGAGCAATTTGGAAGTCTGTCTTTTAAAATAAAAAAGAATTTTTCAAATCGGTTCATGAATGACGGTGTTCTGAGGTAACAAACATAAAAAAAAAACAAAAAAATGCAACCGAATTGAGAACTTCCTCCTTTTTTTGAAGCCGGTTAAAATGAATCTTGGTTACCAATATGTTCGACCTAACACGTAAATAGACATATGTGATTCAATGTGTACTGTGATCTGTTGTGTATCAACATGTTTTATAAGTGTATGTGCACTAATGTAACAAGAAGAATCATATTCATACATATGTATGACACGCCGGGTTATTACCAAAAAATTTGCAGACAGCCACGCGATCACTGCGCGACCGGTGACTAATTGTAATAAAAAATTAGTATCATGTATGACGTTTGCGTATCTATTATTCTAAAATGCACTTTTCGCGGTAGATTTAGCGCCACTATACAAATTACATTACACAATTTCTCGTTCTGACAGCAGATATCGCGCGATATTGGCTGTCGCATGCTGTCTGCGAGTTACGTAATAAGCGTGCGAATGTATACACTAACATTCTATTGTGCGCCGCATTTTATACAGATTTGTGTAAATGCATATTTAATGTGAAAGAAAACCTGAGTTAAATTTTGCACAAGGATTCGCCTAACGATGTAATGTACATATTGTACATGCAACAACAATCAAAGTGTACCATGATGTAATTTATTGTGTTCTAATCTAATATCTTGTTTTACCAATACATGTTGTGGTAAATTGAAGTTACTGTTATTTGCCAAATTACAATGGACAGACCCATATTTATGATTCACTGTATCATGAGATATGAATAAAATTGTTTTTAGTTTTGTATACATCTAGGAAACATTGGCTATACTTATTAGTTATTACATTTTGATTACATTTTTTGACCGACGTAAAATGTACATACATACATACATACATTTCAATATAGCATTCTCTTTCGGGGTGTTAATGTAATTGTGATGGAAAAAACAAACAATAACAAGATAGGATTCAGCTAACCAGCACCGAATAACCGATAATAATAATAGCTGACCGAATCCTTTTTCTGGTACATCCTGAGGATGCTTCGTTGAGAAGCGAAACACGTGTCGATTGGTGGTTTTTGGAGTTTGAGCAGAAAATAGCTAAAGATTTTAGGAATTCATCACATGAAATGGATTTCCGTAAAGTAACACCTGAGTCTATACAATAACAAATTTAGGTTTATGCAAATATTTAATCGGCTTATAGCGAATTTGATTTATTATACAAGTGACATTGTGTATCGTTGTGATTTGTTGTGTCTGTAGATTAGTTTGAAGAATCAATACCCTTCACTAAGAAATTCAAAAAAATATTAAGACTCATGGATTGAATTTGAATACCTATTTTCTTATAGGAAGGGAGGATGGCTGGGTGGGTGCGGTCCATAAACTTAGTATATACTGGCGTATAGACGCACATAGAGTTCGTTGTCAATTTGTCAATATCACGTATGAAATACCCTTGATTATTGCAATATGTAATATCACAATCACATACAGAACACGTAACTATTAATGAAAAATACAGTACAGAAATAAAACAGGAATAACACAAAACAAATAAAATAAGTCAACAGCTGTGGAGAACCACAGCGTGACGACTTGTGACGACCTATCATTCAAAACGGGTTACAATAGCGTCTCGTTTGCTGTCCCTTTCCTACTCGTGCCAATATTACGAAAAATTACATTCTCACTCGTACTCTGTGTACGTCTAGACGCCAGTATATACTAAGTTTATGGTGTAGTGGCTCTCACCTCGCAAGTTAATATGCTTCAGTGCGATTAATGGCGTGGTGTTTCATCTCATCTGCATCTAACTTCCGGAGGGTAGTATGGCTGGGGTATCTGGATGAGTATGGTGCAGTGGATGTGATGTTCCTCACCTAACTTATTCCTACTTTCCGGAGGGGGTCTAACAAGGGTGTCTAAATCTGTCTCACCTCTCTTGTCCCTATTTTCCAAAGCGTAGGATGGCTAGGCTTCTCGGGTGGGTGTGGTGCAGTGGATGTGAATTTCCTCATATGACATTCCTATTTTCCCGAGGGGGATATATTCCAGGGGGAAGATGTAGGGTTCATGGGTGGGTGTGGTGTTCCTCACCTCACTTATTTATTACTAGGGTGTATGAATGTGTTAAGCCTCGCTTGACCCTATATTCCAGGGGGAAGATGTAGGGTTCATGGGCGGGTGTGGGTGTGGTGTTCCTCACCTCACTTATTTATTACTAGGGTGTATGAAAGTGGTAAGGCTCGCTTAACCCTATATTCCAGGGGGAAGATGTAGGGTTCATGGGTGGGTGTGGGCGTGGGTGTAGTGTTCCTCACCTCTCTTGTCGCGGACGGCGGCCGGCCGCTGGTCGGCGGGCGCGAGGGGCGCGCTGTACGTGTGGTTGTGCCGCACGCGGTCGGCCGCGTACGGAACTCGCGTCACGCCATTGGCCACCCCCGTCTGACACATACATACACACATTTACCAAGAGTCTACATTCCGGTTTATATCTGTAAACAACTTGCATAAAAATATATACACACCACGGCAGTTTGTATGGTTATATTCGCAAATGACTTCCCATACAGTTTTTGTGCATCTTCGCAAAGATCTTTACCCTACCGTCCCTTCCCTTGCTTGTGTTAAAGGAGGCTTGGCAGTGTTTTGTGTTACAGTGGCGATCACAATAGATAAACTTTTAGTCGCAGTGATACAGGTCTGGTGGGACCTGCATAGCCATTCATGGTATATAAAAAAAAAAGAAGATCTTTTCACATCGCTGTATACTATATTGAACTAAAGAGCGAAGATAATATTTTCTCAGTCAGTAAATGCGTTAATACTGAGGACTAAGGTGCCTCCTGTGCCAGAAATTTTACATACATACATATCTTTACGCTGTGGTTCAAATGGGGTATTTAGAGAGGACGGAGCGCCAACCTTCGCGGTTCTTACATACTTCTTTCACCTCTTCGAATCTCATCTCCTCACGCATTTTCGCCTAGGTATGCGGGTACTTCTGACATTTTCATCAGTTAACACTCCGGCTATTTGATCTTCATAAGTTAGCCTTGGTCTTCCTTGGCTTCTTTTACCACTCACTTTCGCTCTGTAGATTTTCTTCGACACTCTTTCATCACTCATTCTGTCCATGTGCCCGAACTATCCAAGTATTCCTTTCTTCATTTTTACAATAACACTGTCGTGTAACCCTGCCATACTGCGTATCTCTTCGTTGTTTATTTTGTCCACAAAGCACCGCACATATTTCTAAGAGATCGCATTTCTACTGCATTTAACTTACTGTTATTTAATTTCGAGCATATCTGGGCCTCACTACCATACAATAAATTTGGCACCAACACATTGTGGATGGCCATTTTGGCTGAGTTACATGTATTCACACTGCCCACTAATGCGGCTAGAGCACCGTATATTTTATTGCCAGCTAATAATTTTCAATACAAAATACAGAATCTGGAAATGACATGGTCGTTGAAATTACCTGTAAAAGGGTGTGGCTGGAATGTGCTGTATTTAAGTCCAGGGCCGGCTGGAGGGTCGGCACGTGGGGGGGCGGTAGTTGGTGGCGGGCGCCGAACTCCACTGCGAATGACAATTTATTTTATAATAAAAAAAAAAGTTAAATTCTTTTGTACTTGATTACATTACTTAAGGGTTTACTGGGTTTGGAATTTGATATTTTTGGGTCATGTGTCGTCATGGTCATGTTTCATGGACTGTTTCCTTCCAAGCAGTGACCCGGGTTCGATTCCCGGTCAATTCAATTAAGGAAACGATTTTTTCCAAATGTTCATATAGTCTGAGTGTTACTGGGAGCTGTGATAGTGATGTTCCCTTGCCGCCAATATTACTTAAAGCGGGAATATGAATGGCAAAATTGCCGGTAGGTTTTTTTGGAAAACGTCAAAATTGCCGGCACATTTTCCAGTAGTATTCTCACTTTGAGCAATAATGTCGACAACGGCACATAACTAAACATGGACAGACAAACATGACGTAATTGTTACGTTTTCGCCAATTTGACTAAGGAACCCTAAAAGTACAATTAACTCATTATTTGAAAACTATTATTCTATTACGTAATTCATACACAGCTGTATAATGCATTTATTATTGAACTAAAAATCATTGACCGTTATTATTATGATTTAGTTTCTGAACATAGAACATGTCACATTAATATCAAATTTATTGGTTTTATTGGCGGCAGCGAGAGAAATGCGGTTGTCATTTTATTTGGATTTTCTATTTTTTATTTTATACATTTTTGGAAGCTTTAAAGTATAAAAGTGATAGTATATTGTGTTTTAGAGTTCTGTATAAGTGAAAAGAACGCAATAGATCTAAATAAAAGTAAAGCTGAAGTTTTCACGCTCTTCCAAGAAGTCCTTTACAACTTCAGTAAAGCCTACTATCACTTTATTGGAGGAGTATTCCGATAAGAAGAAAAAACGAATTTACTTCGAACGTTCATGTGTTCGTTGTGAATTACAACAATGCTGTAACGGGTGCATTGCATTGCCTGTTTAACTCATCAGCGATTCTACTTATTAATATACGTTAGCAAATGCGCTAATCTGTGCGCCATGCTTCGAATACAAATAAAGAACTAGATTCACAATCTCCTATAAAATCTTAACAAATTATTGTGCGAATTGACGTATATATTTTTAATATCGTAAAGTATTATCGATAATATTGTGTTAATCTAAAGTAGACCTTACTGTCAAATTATAAGGTTATAAAAGCTCGTAAACGATTCTTGCATGACGTTGAAACGAAGTTTGTTAAAAAAAGATTTAAAATGCAATCTTACGTCTCGTGCGTAAAGTATAATTTACAATCTATTTGCATTGTTATTTACGTCATTTTGATTTGTTACGTGAAAGTAACAAGGAAAAGACATATTGTCAGGCAATATTTAAAAATTTGATTGCGTATTTAATAAAAAAAGAGCTATGTAACGGTATTACTATAACGAAACGAAACGAATGAACATATACATAATATTACTTAATTTATTAACAGAAAATGAGAATCTTTTTTAGCGTTCTAAACATGTTTTTTTTGCAATTTTTGGAAGAGCACTTTGACATATTCTCTGTTAGCATTTTCGAACACTACTAAAACAGAAGTGCACTGAAATACTCATTTGAGTGCACATTTGGTTCGACATTTTGGAGCGTTCATTGTTTCATCTAGTTCTTTATTCGTGATTGAAGCCACAATGCCATAAAGAAAAAAAAAGCTTTAGATAACACTGTCTACTGCCTGTGTCTGTGTGCCTGTAATGTGATAACTCACCATTGTGCATATGCATATTATCGTGTATGTAGGGCTGAGTCTGCTCCGGGCACTCATATTTGACAAGGGGCCGAGTCGGGGGCAAGGGCTCCATTGGGGGTGTGGGCTGCTCCTGTTCATAATAGCATAAAAATAAAAAAAATAGTACTAAAATGTATACTAATATTACAAAGAGAAAGAGTCCAGACTTTGTAATATGTGGAGGAAAATCTCCATTGTACTTATTTGAATAATTCTTTCACTACTTGAAAGGTACATCAACCCAGGCGAAGTCGGGACTGACCGCTAGTATTGTACAATACTAATTTTTCTAGTATAATCTCATTGTCAAGTTTAAACCTGACAGTATAATTTATAATTGACTTTTTTAATCCATATATTTATAAATCACAATTTAACATTTACAATTCAATTATCAATTACAATAATAATAACGTTAATAACATTCATTTAACAATATTGTAAATTACTAGTGGACCCGACGGATAGTTTGTCCCGAAGGATTGTCTAGCCGCTTAGGAAGAGTTCCTGAAATAAAAAAAATGTCCTAGAACCCAATTGTGAATACAAACCATCCAGGGACCCACTCAAATACACACAAAAAACCAATCGGTCAAATATCAAATCAATCAATCGGTCAAGTATCAAAATCGGTCCAGTCGTTTAGGAGGACTTCAGTGACAAACACATGTAGAGAAGAATTATATACATATATATACTAGATGACCCAGTGAATTTCATACCACCTAAAATTGATTTGATTGTTAAGTCTTCATACGCGATTGTTAGTAATTATGCTTGGCGCAGCTGTCAAGCGATAGGTCCGCCACTAACGCCATCTATTGAAAGTAATCCGAAGTGGCAAAATATTCATGTGACAATCCCCATACAAAATTACCGATTTCGATTTTTTTGGTTTTTGGCTATTCCTTTGGGTTCTTCCTAATTTTCTTTTTGCAAAAACGAGTTTTTGCGAGACTAGCACAAGGCAATAATTTTTTATATATATGTATAGATAATTTATAATTGACGGATACAGGGGGGGTACATAACTGTTGACAGTCGTGTATCCCCCTTCATCCGTCTGTGGAGCAAATATAACCTACCTGGAAGCATCTCTTCCCAAACATGTGGTGCTTCTTCTGCGGTTGATGAGGTCGCTCGCGGCCATAGCCCGCATCGTACGGACGAAACTTCGAACTGAAACAAGTAATTTTTATTTTACAACTGCTACACTATGGACTGGCTGTTTTTAGGGGTCCATAGACAAATGACAGAAATTAAACCCTTATAATATCCACCTGTTCTGTACGTTTGTCACTGCCATTTTACTTGAGAACTATTGCTTAGATAAAAATTGGAATGTAGGTAAGTATACCATGGCGTAGTGAAATTATGGAAAAAATAAAATCTGGGGTGGCACTGCATACTGAGAGTTGAAAAAAAGAATTCCTTAGCACATTAACAAAACGATACAAAGGATTAAAGTGATATTTTTATTTTTTTTAAATTAGCAATCCACCGCGGCTTCGCCCAAATGGTCTCTAATCTACCTTAGCAAAAATTTCCGGAAGAAATTCTCTGAATGGTACTGAAAACTGTATCATAATCCGTTGCGCAGTTTAGAAAAACTAAGCGCAAAAGCAGACTGACAGCACAGACAGAAATTGTTTCATACATTAGATTAAAAGTTGCTCAAACTGCATTCTACACCATTCCAATAATGAGTTGAACATAACCCCTACATAGCTCAATCAATCGAATGATATTCGAGCCTTAGGGGGGCTTGCACCAAATATTTAAACTCAATTTAAGGAACTCGTCGAGTCCTTTAATCGAGCTTAACTCAAGTTGGTGCAAGCCATCCTTAAAGTGACACACACTAACACCGGTTTTTACATATACATATGTGTGTGTACTAATATGTATTACAAAGGGAAAGTCTGTGGCTGTCTATTACGGTATCATAGCTAACACGGTGTACCAATCTTGATGAAATTGTACTACTAACCTGTGAAATTCTTGCGCTGAATCATTACCATCACACCACTCGCCGTCGGACAACGACGGAACCCTTTCTGAACCCATTGACGACACTGCACTGTCTGACGCGGAGTCACGCTCTGAAAGGACAAAATATCTTAATGCTGCAAATCTTGACAAGATAAACAAGCAATTACACGTACAACCAACTCCACATACATATTTTTTCCAGACCTAATAATTTTTATTACCATGCTCGATTTGCTGCAAGATTCAGCCTGCAGTAGCATGCCATAATCAATTTTATCACAGAGGTAGAAATTACTGTGTATTTTATTTGCTGCACAATGCTATAGCACACACATCGCATATGGTATGGTACACAATTATAGTAAGATCTTTGGCGTTGGTTACAAATTTTGTTGTTCAAGACAAGATCCTTTAGTCCAGGACTCAAGCTTTGCCACAGCTTGTATAACTAACAAAAGTTGTGACGAAGGTTGCGTCATGTCGATAGCCGAATGTACTTCCTCCTGACACACACACGCACTGACGTGTAAGATGTCATTAAACGATTGGTTTCCAAGATGGAATCCTGTATTTTTTTTTATCAACTAATTTGCATTCACTTTGTCTTTCATGCCCGTTATGATATCAGAATGACTCGATTTGGTAGCATTTTACTATGACAACTTAATTTAACAGATTTACATATTATTTTACCTTACACACACCCTCGCAATTTGTATTTAGCATAACTCGTATTCAGTTTTACAAGAAGGCGACCACCTCTCGCGTAGCAAGTGCGTTGTATTTTTTAGGGTGCTTGATTCGGACGCAACTCAAATACAATGGATATGAACGATATTTTTGAGCCCATGTAAAATCCAACATAACATAATAAAAGTATCGTCTTTTGCACGATGCAGCCTGTTCTGCCATAAAACATATTACATATGGCATAATGTTGCAAACAATGCAGCAAGCTGTCTTTTGGTATTGTCTGCTGTACGACGCAGTCTACAGTAGCGTACAACACGTCGCACGTGGTATGATATAGTATAGAATACTAAATGCAGCATGATGTAGCATACGACAAGTTGCATGTGGCATGATGTAGTACACTAAATGCAGTCTGTTGTAACATACAACATGTTGCATGTAGTGTGATATTGCATGCAGTTGCAGTACGATATTGCTTGGCGTAAAACCAGTTTGAATTGTGTGTGTTTTGCCAGAAGTGGTAAGACTTACCTGTCATCATCATATGTGTGTGGTTGTGATGGGGCGCATGATGAGCTCCGGCGCCGTCTAGCATCCGCATCGTGTACATGCCTGCGACAGACAGACATTAAGTACTTGAGGCCCTAAATACCCAGTTCTTTAGTATGGTAGTGCTTATATTGACAACTTTTGTGACCAAGGCTGGCAAGCTAATCAGTTTTTATTTCAGGGGATGACCAGGGAGTGAGTAGTGACTACTGACCAGCTTTGTGATTGAGGGACTACTTTTCACTACTTTCACCCGACTAAAATTACCCTTTGGGGTACTTTTTACAATACAAAAATACATTACCCTTCTTTTGAGGAGGATAAAGTATTTTGACTGAAATGTATGTGGGTTTAATGTTATCTATAAGCTATACGCCTCGAACGATTTAAGTAAAAAAGAAAATTGTGACAGATCTACGGGCAACACAGGATAAGTGACGTCATGATAAATACAGTATAGCAGACGCCCCAAAAAGGACAAGTTAATGTTTATATTTGAGACTCCTTTTATATGGATATTTATAAGCGACTGCTGAGCCCAAAACGAAAAAGATTAAATCCTAGATAAAACCTTTCTTAAAAGATTAAATTCCATTAATTGTGACTTATGATTTATGATATTACCTATATATTTTTCAGTAATGGCCATTGGCCACCGATCCGACTTCGATAGGTACCACTGTATTTAGGGGATCGACATTAGATTGCTTCATCGATTTGATTTTTATATCATTTCCCTTTCTCTAATTAAAACACAATGTTATTTCTAGGTAAATTAAGAGTGTTCACTAGGGTTGCCACCTTTTTCGTTGATCAAATAGTATAGTATGTTTACTTTTCTAAGGTAAAAAAAAGTACAACATGGTACATTAAATTATTACTTTATTGGACTTGCCTTAAGTACATACATATGTATTTTTTTTTGCTACTTTGAAATTTTTTTTGCCACTTTAGTGATGTGAATTGGCACTGACGTTTTAGATACTGTTCAAAAAGGAAATCAGTATACCGCAAAAAACACAAAACGGCCAAAATCGATAAAAGTAACAATAAGATTAAAAAGCCAAATTAAGTAATATAAAGTATTTTCACGTACTTTATTGCTCTCGTAAAGTATAAAGCACGTTATCCAAAATAACGTACCGTACTTTAGTATAAAGTACGGGTGGCAACCCTAATGTTTACTCTCATTTGATACCTATAAGCTTGCGCTTAGTGCAGAGGTCGCTAATAAATGAAATTATCTCTATTTTTACTCAGTTTTAGTAACGATGTTTGTGAATTATGCTATGTGTTGAAGTAATAAATAAATTATCTATATATTAATACGTGAAAGGAAAACTTTGGTTCCCTTTTTAAGAAAATTGCGCGGTCGGAGGAGTGTGATATTTGGTACACTTAAAGTTTATATGGAGAAGGACTGGAGAGTTAGAATGTTTATGTGATATGTGTTACAAATAAGTACATTAAATAAAACGCTCATTGTTTACGTTCATACTGCCAATGTCAAACTCATAATCGTTTGTGATCATATGTAATGTAACCTCCTTGGGTCAAACAGTTGCACAGAGTAAATTGTCGCCAAAGAGTATATATTATAAGTTTATATTTACGGTCGAATTTCGATCACAGGGACCTCTAGTTATTATTAGATAGAAGTGAAACGCACTATCAACGAACTTTGATCGATAGGAGATGCGTATACAAACAATCCCCTAAAGTAATATTATGCTTACGAGATATTTAAGAACAAAAATGCCATTTGGGGCCTGTTATTACATTAATACGCATTTTTATACTGTATCCCGAACGGAGTAGTCAGAGATAACGGAGCGACAAGCGTCGCGGTTCAGGGGCAAATTAAATTTATAATGTCTTACAAATCTGGCACTTCAAAATTGTTCTTTATATTGTACGCGTGTCCTATTGAATAATTTTGTTCTGAATAAAGCGACATTGGCAGCATGGAAGCACTATGCCGTTCACCTAAGCAAAAGCTTTGGACTCGTTCGATATATACTATGATCTATGACGTAATTATTCACACAATTATTTAAAAATAGTATCGTACATGTTATATTGACTCATGGCGGCCATGCTTGTTGTGATGACGTCATCGGTGCACTCATACAAGATCTGATTAAGTCATAGTATGCAAATGTAGTTATAGTGAATCAGAGGACAGTAAGAAATACGTTACTATTCAAGAGCTCGCTTTGTGACTTGTAAGTTGTAATAAATGGGCTCTTGAATACATGATTTATGAAATCAAAATCAATCCAAAAACAATAGTGTCGTTTGTGTTAGCTATAGTTAAGCGTGATTAAGGCGATGCATTGATAAACAATAATTTAATCTAAAATACACCTTCTGTTTTAAGCAAAAGTGCGCACGCAAGCTTACAAAACTACGAATAAACAGTTATTTTCGTTTATTTTCAAAACTATAATTAATTTTAAAAAATCCAACTGTCATTTTGAGGAATATGTTTATAGTAAACTATATAAATCGGTACCGTTGCTCCGAAAAATGTAAATCTCTGTTTTAAAAGAGGTTTCTCTGATATTTTTTTTTGTGTTACAAAAGTTAACCAACCGTGTATCGCAACTGTCAAAATGAAGTCAATAAAATGAAGAATCAGGATACTAAATGTTACTGTCATACGTTTTGTAGTCACTTAGAAAAATTGAGATCCTTGGCGTTAACATTTCCAATGCGTCGCCTTAACGTTTAACGCCGAGTTGCAAGAGGCATTCAAGTTAATGCCTCATTAAGATCAAGTTTTTGACAATATCATAATAAAACCAGCACGGTTTTAATTGGGCATAAAATTTAATGGGCTGTCTTTCAATTAGGTATAAATGTTACAACCGTAATCATTAATACATAGCACTACTATCAAATTAATTATTCAATTAATCCCCGTCGGGGATACAGCGTGAAGGCATGATGTATGTATATAACACTATCAAATAACAGTATTGCCATCTATGTATTGATTGTAACATTTAGTTTTGCGACATTGTCATATTTGTAGTAGAGTCACAGGTAGAGTTAAGGGTTTTTTTTTCTCCGTATTATACCAACCCCTATAAAGTGTCTTTTGCAATACGTGACATTGGCAGAATTAATATGCTTGTCACATTAGAAGCCATCACTGAAAAAATTGATTGATAGAGTTAAGGGAATGGCTTATTGCTTTCGAAACAGATTGCCATAGAGCAGATACAACAAAAACAAACAAAAACATAGCTAAAATTTAGATTTAGAACATTTAAAGAAGTATATAACATATCTTCCAGCTGTATCGCTAATCAGAGAGGGTGAACAGCCAAGTATCGCGGTCCTTACACACTTTCCTCCACAAATCTCATCCTTCTCCTCGCTTAATTTCGCCTAGGTATGCAAGTGCTTTTGAAATTTCCGTCAGCTAACCTGTTGAGTATTTGATGAAAGAAGATTTACAGAACACGAAAGACAAGGCTGTATCGGTATATTCCCTTTGCATCCCACAAAATTAGAAAAATTATATGTTACATTTTAGTCTATGGAAATAGTGAATTATTGACGTTTTGTAATATTCGTAGTGAATAAATTCAATTATAATAAAATAATTGTGTGATAGTGAATTTTTATCAGTTATTTTATTACGAGTATTGACAATATAATGTATAGACGAGGAGATAATAATTTTATCGTTGTTGTTAGAATGTTGTCATATAAAAAAAACCGGGCCAAGTGTGAGTCGGACTCGCGCACCAAGGGTTCCGCACTACTACTATATAATGTATATGTGTTATGTGTTTACCAAAAAATATGTCCGATTCAAAAACAAACTTAACTTTGCAGTTGAAAAATATGTTCTCCCATGTTCTCCAACTGCAAATTTAAGTTTGTATTGGCAAAAAAATTACTCAATGGCAAATTTGCAATTTTTGGATTTTTACCTTTTGTTGTCCTGCGTGACCTTGCTTCTTGTCAAATTTCACGATTTTAGGTCAATGGAAATTACCCCTATATGTTTTGAATTACTTGCGAGTGTCGAAGTATACGGTATAAATAAAAGCCTATATTTTTAATTGTATTGAATTAGAAGCTTGATTTTTGTACAGCTCCAAGGGACCGCAGACACAAGTATCTGATATTAATTTCAACTTGATACACCCGCGCGTTCCTGAAAAGGGTCTTGACAGACAAACGGACAATATAGTCATCCTATAAGGGTTCCTATTTTCTTTTGAGGTATGGATCCCTAAGAATACCGGAAAATGTTTTAAATGAAATAATAAAAAACCTTAATTCTTAACCTTTAAATACACGGCGCAGTTATCTAATTTATAAAAATCAATGATTGTTTGTATTTTATGGGCTGCTAAACCGTTAATCCGATGGCGATGAAATTTGGTATGGAGATAGATTAAACCCCTGGGAAGGACTAGCCTATTTTAAAAATAAAAAACGCGGACAAAGTCGAGGGCATCAGTTAGTAACACAAAAAATTTTTTTTTTTTTGCGATTACGAACTTATAGATGCAGTTAAAGAATTTACTGTGAGATGTATCGATGTATGCGCCAGACAATACACAACGATCATTTGGTCTCAAACTAGCGTATTCCCTGTGCTATGAGAACCATACGACGACTATTAGAGGCGTCTCTCAGTATACTCAGACCCGAGAGCCGAGACAAACTAGAAAAGTTCGATTCCTACATTGATCGGACCCGGAATCGAACCCAAAACATTCCGCGTTTAGACACAACGTCTAAACCACTGTGCCATCGAGGATGTATGACGGAGATGTATGAGCGAACATTTTACGGAATCCTTGGTGCGCGAGTCAGACTCCCACTTGTCTGGTTATTTAAGTGAATAATTCAGTAAATATTTATTAATGAATTAATTTGATGTTTCAACTAAAATAATAAGTACACACTAAAATACTGCAGAGAACTTAAAGCGGCGTAAGTATGCGACTCTCTCTGAGAGTTTCATATTTACGCCCTTTGCAGTCGAAACTTTAGGACCCCCAAAGAACATCGACTCGTTTCTGATATTTGTAAGAAAACGGTCGAGGCTTCGAGAGGCCGCCGCGCTGGCAGCTTCTTCCGCCAACGAATCAGTTTGGCTATTCAAAGAGGTAATGCTGCCGGTCTGCTAGGCAACCTAAGCAATGACAGCTTTCTAAGCGGCAATTTTGCAGAAGTCTATTATTTATGTTTAGTTTTAAATTTGTAAGTATTAACGTATGTATGTACAGATTTATATCATTAAAGTAAATTGCATTGCATAAAGTAGCAAATATACAATTTTTATAGCTCACTATATAGTAGCGATACCGTAACCTAGTGAAGTGAGATACCAGATATTTCGTAGTCCGAAAAGACAAAGAAACAGACAAATTAAAGCTATACCGAGATACTATTAAAACAGTACCAGATTCGTGTCTGTATATTGAAGATATTTATGGGGTAACGAATGGGACAGAATTTTTAGATTTGGGATTATACAACACAAATATTTCTAGAATTTATGTCAGTGCGTTTGTATCTTATTGCCAGACTGCTGGTATTTCGATGCTAACTACGCTATTAGACAGATAAGTCCTAGTTCCTTAATAGGATATATAATAGGCTATCGCTTCAATAAGCAGTGATCACTATCAAAATTGATGTGATTACTATCAGAAATATGGCCATGACCTAAAATTCCCGGGATGTTGGATTAGGTACCTTAGTAACGCATGTAAATACATTTATTTATATGTGATGAATTCCTAAAATCTTCAGCTATTTTCCGCTCAAACTCCAAAAACCACCAATCGACACGTGTTTCGCCTCTCAACGAACCATCCTCAGGATATATACCAGAGATCGGACTTGGCCAGCTAACCAGCACCGAATGATTCGGTGAGGATCAGGTCAGGTCAGGAGAAATCCTGAGGATGCTTCGTTCGCTTCGGATATGCCCAAAATCGAGTGAATGTATGTTAAATGCTGTGGAGATGCGGTCTCTCAGAAATATGTGCGGTGTCACGCTTGCTGACAGGATAAGCAATGATGAGATGCGCAGTATGACAGGGTTGCACAACAGTGTTATTGTAAAAATGAAGAAAGGAATGCTTAGATTGTTCGGGCACATGGAAAAAATGAGTGATGAAAGACTGACGAAGAAAATCTACAGAGCTAAAGTGAGTGGTAAAAGAAGCCAAGGAAGATCAAGGTTGACTTATGAAGATCAAATAGTCAGAGTGTTAGCCGACGGAAATGTCAAAAGCACCAGCTTACCTAGAAAATGTGTGAGGAGAATGATGAGATTTGAGGAAGCGAAAGAAGTATGTAAGTACCGCGAACCTTGGCGCTCGGTCCTCTCTGACTACCCCATTAGGGATACAGCGTGAAGTATTTTGCATGTATGTATCTTGGTAACCAATTTACTATCGTTAATTTTTATAAGTGTAACGTAGATTTTATAGAGAAATAATTGTTTGTATATAAGCATTAGAATCATTATCATTCGGAATCCTACTAAAGAATTTACATTTGTTACTAAGGCACCAAATCCCGGGACATCCCGGGAATTTTGGTCATGTCCATACTTTTGATAGTAATCACAGCGATGATTCCTATCACTGATAATAAGACAAATCCTATTATTTTCATTTGTCTTTAATGTAAACATTTATAATATAACTAAAGATGGTTTAAATAATAACCAATAAGTATGACAACTGAATGAATCATTTGCGAACTAGCCCATCTTTATTCATGTTATAAATATCATAGTCGCCATATTGATTTAGATTAAAGACAAAAATGAAAAAAAACAGGATATAGGTGATTGAATTCTGAAAGTATAAAATTGATCTTGGTACAATATACATTTTTTTTGTAATACAAATCTGAGAGTAAAATGACTTTTCTTTTGGAAATTCAAGCAGAACGAAGGAAAGCAAGTTTTCTATGCATATAACTAATGGAAATTTTTAATACGTAATGCGACTTTCTTGCGTAAATATCGCAGTGAACTGTACGTCTTATCGGAAGATTGTGAAGATAATTGTAACAAACAACTCGGTTCGCACTTACGTGTAAATACATATATATACGTACACACAGACATATATGCACAGGTATCAGCTAACGCCTGCGGCTACGTTCGTCATAGATATAGTTTTTCCATACTAATTGACTATCCCTAGAGGTTGATTTTAAAAAAAAATGAGGCGGCGCGGGACGCTTGGAAGATATGAATAGGTCTGTCACCTTTCCGTGTTTGACCCGGATTCTCCGGGGTAGAATGGTTCATAACCGGGCTACGGTTATCGTGGATATTTCCGGGCGGCGGTCAACAGTGGAAAGTCGACTCAAATAGAGCTGCTAGCGATGGGAGTCCCAGCACTAGCAGCTCTATTTGAATTTGTGAATACATATTTAAATTCAATAAATATTTATAATTGTAATATAGCAAAAGACTTTAATTTCCAAACAGAGGCAAATACCTACTTAATAAAACATAGAATAAAAGTTTAAATTATACAATTTATGTCAATCTCGGGACACTCGGGTCAGTACCTACCTCGGTCAATATGTAAATAATACCTACCTCAAACAAAATTGTTTTATTGAATGAAAATATCGATTTTTCCAAATCTCCGCCACGCTTATTATCGCTTAATATCGCGCGATATCTGCTGTCAAAACGAGAATTTGTGTAATGTAATTTGTATAGTGGCGCTAACTCTACCGCGAAAAATGCATTTTACGGTCATAGAATAATAGATACGCAATTGTCATACATGATACTAATTTTTTTTTGCAATTAATCATCGGTCGCTCAGTGATTGCGTGGCTGTCGCTGTCTGCAAATTTTTAGGTAATAACCCTGCGGGTTTGCTCTATTTAAAAATTGACAGCCCTAGATGTGAAACATCGAAACTATTTTGTATAGAAAATATGCACGAAAGGATGGTTTATTAAAGGAAATAATCATATGACATAATCAAAAACAAAATATTTAGATTTCTTTTAAAGAAAAAAAAAATATTTAAAAGACACGGGCAACATGTTCCGAAGTGTATAACAGCATTGCATACACTGTAGGTATACGAGCTCAGTACAAGCGCGTGGCGACGCGTCTATTGCCGCAGTGCAGATATGTGTCATTCCCGAAAAAAAATCTCAAAATTGGGAAAATTAGAAAATGAATTACTGTCTGCGACCTGTCGATGCCAAATATTATATATCACCATTCGCTTACTTACCACTGCTCTGTCAAGTTATACTGTAGTTATTTTCTAATTGCGTAACAGGAATAAAAAGTGAGGCCTCAACTTGCAATTTATTTAATAGATTTATAACAGAACGTAGCAAACGAACATATTCATAGTAAATCTAAAATATTTCTAAATTTCAAATATTATACAATTTGTCGCATAAGAATAATTACCTATTTCCAATTAAATAATTGTCATGTAATTTTTGTCTCAGTTCACCGTGGGAAAATGAATTACTTGTATTATATTGGATTTTTATTGACTTCCGGTAAATGTCGCCTATAACAACATACGTTTAGAAATGCAACGAGTGAAATAATCGATTATATTATATATTCTCGAAGCATAATACGATCATTAGGAGCAGAACTTGTGAAGAAAAAACTATAGGAGCTAGTTTTATTATAATTATTGACAAAATATTTATTTATATCGGAGCCAGTTTTGTAATAATTATTAAAGGAATATTATATCCCACATATAAAAAATAATCATGGTAATTTATTCCCACATTTATTTTTATTCTCAAGTGAATTTAGAATTCTTTTACAGTCGCGTGACTGTGACGCGGCTATCACTATTTGTAAATTTTTGCGAAAAAGCTGAGCCATTTTTAAAATAACGTAATTCGTACTGAAATGCATTTAGCCATTTTTAAGTTAAGCTCAAACAAACATATAGTTTTACTATACTACACTATAATATAGTATAGTAAAGTATAGTATACTATGACTTCGTATGTACTACAGATCTACTACTAATAGATATTACGTAGATGTGATGCGATGTGATGTGTGATGTAGCCTTTCTCCTTTTTCTCCTAAACCGGCCTTTGCAGCCTAAAATACTGCAATCTACCATCACACGCAAGAGTCTCTATCTCGCATATGTATACTAACAAAATTGTTTTTATTAATTTTTGACTTGTAAAGTTCAAAAATAATTAAAAACCTTAAAAATACTAACGAACAAAGACTTGTTTTGCGTCACAGAACTGTCAAATACAACAGCATTAATCTTAAAATATTGAGCATACCGCTAGAGACGATATATGTATATTCCCATCCCTTTCTATTATAGGCTAACGCTATATATTTCTTTCGGTCTAACAATTCGTGACGTGTGAATGGCCATATATATTAGCGGTAAATTTGTGGTATATACAGATCATAGGAATATAATATACGGACAATATAATTTCTAAGCGACAACTTTGAGGAAGTTATTTAAGATAATGTTTAGTTTTAGGTTTGTAAATATTAACGTTAGGATATGTATGTACTTTTTTGTTATTAATAAATAAAAATAAGTTAAAAAAAAATAAGAGAGACCATTTCATAGTTTTTAAAAATGACGTCTGCCCTCAAGCGTCGACCAGCTCTATAAAATCGATGATTGAAGAAACAAAATTCAAATCTTCCGATTGAGTAATCAGATTGAGTTAAACATTAAGTGTTACTCCATTATAAATCCCAAAATTTTCTAAAATCTCCATCCTAATTGGTTTAATAGTTTTCACATGTGTTCACGAACAAATGGTTACAATTTAATATGTACTGATCGATGTGTTATTTTGTGTCAGGTTTAGAGAGCCAATAAGCTAGCCTTATAGCTTCCAATAGCTTTTCGAAAATTCTAGATTCTATGTCTCCCACCCTATGACCAATGTGTCTCAGTAGCTTTGAACTCAGTCCCGCTAGCATCGTGGTGAGTGTTAGTTACATCTAGTGATGTGCCGGATATCCGTATCCGTATCCGCGGATATCCGAGGGAGAAGAAAGATCCGGATCCGTATCTCTTACTTTTTTGGCGGATCTTTTACCTTATTAATTTTCAATAATAATAATAATAAAGCTTTATTCTTTATTTATAGAGAGTAAAAAAGTTAGATCCGTATCCGTATCTGCGGATCTTGACACCAAATATCCGTATTCGGATCCGTATCCGCGGATATACATTTATAACGATCCGGCACATCACTAGTTACATCAGTGGGAAAGTAGTCCAAGTGGTGGTCATTATCTACAAATAATAAACTTTACAACAATTATGTAGGTAGGTATGTTCTGTAATTCTTTGCTGCAATACCTTTTTTAATATTCGAGTTACATTTATATAACAATAG
Organism: Zeuzera pyrina; assembly: GCA_907165235.1. Lineage (NCBI taxonomy): Eukaryota > Metazoa > Arthropoda > Insecta > Lepidoptera > Cossidae > Zeuzera > Zeuzera pyrina. Next base: position 2,762,283 of record OU015647.1, read on the forward strand.
ACAACTCTTCGGCAGTCAGGTTATAATAACAAGCTGCTTCGGATCCAAATTTATCTGAAGTGGCGGAGTCTTGTCTAAACAAAGATGAGAGTGGATCAGAGACCAATGACGTTGGGTAAAATTGTATGCTACAGCAATATGATAATTATACTGGCAGTAAGGCCTGCGATACAGATTCTGATGAAAGAATTCAATCAGAAGTTGAACTTAAGCGATCTTTCTGACCGCGCGTCGTTGACAGCATGAAAAAAACTATGAGGGTGATTAAAGGTTAAAAACGAAAAGATAAGGGATAAGTGATCAGAATGAATATGAAAGCGAAATGCGCTATTTGAAAGACTAAGGTCCAGTATAAATAATAGTACATAATATTGTCTTTAAGCTTATTATAAGCGTAGTACTATTTAAACTTTGAAATTCGAACAATGGCGGAAGTCATTGGTAGGGTTGCCACCCGTACTTTATAATAAAGTATTGTACGTTTTCTCGGAGAAACGTACTTTATACTTCGAGAGAGCAATAAAGTACGTGCAAATACTATATTTTACTTATTTCGGTTTTTAGTTTTATTTTATAGTATTTTAAAAGAAACAAAGTGTTGTGATTTTTTCGTGTGACGGTACAGATCGCATCGATAAATGATAACGGAGACGAATTTGTTTTTGAACGCTACCTAAAACGTCAGCGCCAATTACATCATTGTAGTGGCAAAACATATTTCAAAGTAGCAACAAAAATACGGTAAAAAGTAGCAAGTCCAATAAATAATACTTTATTTTCACGTGTTGTACTTTATTTCTTTACATTAGAAAAGTAAATACTTATACTGTATTAGTTCGACAAAAAAGTTGCCAACCCTAATCCTGAGCGATCGTTACACGCTATGTTTGGTTGTCTGTTCATCCACGGCCCTACCTAGGTGCAACTCCTTGAATTATGGTGAAACGTAATAATGGATAATCGACTGACGAACGTTTAGCGGACCAGCGTGTAATGGCCGCCTCTGTCTTCCGTATTATCGTAATGCGCGATTTCTTTAAGTGTATCAGTATAGATAGTATTATAGACTAGGGTATCAAATTTAAATTCGAGTTTCGAGCGATTTCTTTAAGTGTATCAGTATGAGTAGTATATAGACCAGGATATCGAATTTACATTCGAGTTTCGAGCGATTTCTTTTGGTGTATCAGTATGAGTAGTATATAGACAATCGAATTTGAATTCGAATTCAGTACGACTTCTTGACGTGAACTCGAGTACTCTCTTGTGCAGTCGTTAGTCGAAGTCATATTGATACTGGAAATGTATTACATTTTTAAAAGTCGAGGTCATGTCAAAAAATAGTATCTGCCAAACTACAACATTTTGATATGAACTTCAATCTATTGTGTAGACGAGATTGTGTTTAAATCGATAATGTGTGTTGTCTTTACGTTTGTAGTGGCACTAATTTTTCCTATGGTAACTCACCATCGTAGAGTTTGTAGTAAGAATTGAAATATTTCGCCGGATCCGGATATAGCAGAGGACCTGGCAAAAATGGCATCACGGGATAGTAGGGATGCGCTGGATAGTAATGTGCTATCGACATGTTCATTTTTACCACTTAATATCACTTCAATCTTATAAGTTTTTGTGTCTCTAACTTATTATTATTCCAGATCGAGGTAAGCAGAAGATGATGACGGTAATATTTTATCCATAACTCTGCCTAATTTCTGTATAACGACTATGCTGACAATAGCTCTCTAATACTGACGTCGTGTAGCAGCCGATAATTCCGTAATCTTTATTCTTCTTATCGATTTTTTATCGTTAAATGGAAAATGTGGCTCATTCCTAGACTTCGTCCATAATCGGGGGTCTGAATCGACTTCTTTTGTTTGAAATTTGAACTCCAGCCATTCTAGAACTCTCAAGATTCTTTATTTAAACGTTTGAATGACTTAACGTTTCTTCTTTTGGAAATTTTTATTGCGTTCGCAAACAACTGTACTCAGAGTAAACAATCTGTCAGTTGAACGTGAACCTCGTAATTCCTTTCCAAATATTCAGACGAATCTTCTTTGTCAATGAATTACCTTATCTTGAACAGTATTTACTGAAGTGTAGGAGAAAACAATGGATGACGTGATTCGCTAAATATCCTTTGCCATAAAAAACTCACACTTTCTCTATATCGTACAACTGTCTGTATTTAAACGACCATAGACAAAAATTGTATCTTTTTAAAACTGACACTGGAACTTTAGTCAACGACTCGCAAGTCGTCTTGGGTCGTCGTAAAGCGCAACAAAATCTACATAAGCATATGCAACAGTCCGAATTATGCACCTTTCTACTCTTCGACGTACGTTTATTCAGAAAGTATGGCATAAGTAGGCTTTTTATTCACACAAGAGAAAAACTATAAATTAAAATGTTCGGCAAACTCAAAAAGTTTATCACTGGATTTATTTATCACAATTTGTATTTAAGACGCTCAGATAAAAAAATAGTCACTGCTTAAATAAAATTTAAAACAATATTTCTATTAAACTTTTTAATTATATATGGCCAATTAACTAAAAATTATCACTTTTTAGTAACAGTTTTTATATGATTAATAAAAATCTTATTAATGTTAGTTAATGCTTTACTAAGATTTTATTCAAGTATAAAGGACAGTTCTTTTCATAACAAATAGTCTATAAACGTATGAAAAAATTCCCATGATGATTAATAAAAATTGTTATCAAATTCGAGACTACATCACTAGCGAACTGTTTTATAGTAAACAATCTTTGTTCCTTTTTCGAACTTCTTTCAAGTGCTCATAAAAATTTAAATTTCGCACAATTCACTTTTTAAAAATGTATATTAATAGGGATTATAGGATTTTTGAGCACTAGATTTCAGCCAGGAATTGTAGTTTACAATGAAGTTAGAATACTATTAAGGCCTGTTGTCATCACACAGTATTAATAAAAGGAGCTATGACAAGCAAACACCACTATCTAAAATGTATTCAGCACTGATATGTCTCGCAAATACTATAAATTACCATTAAAACACAACAGATAGTTCGTAAAACGTTGGAATGTGTAAGAAAAGTCGATAACTTTTTGGTATTCAATCGAACGGAACCCATTGTGACGGCCGCGCGTCCCCGTGCGCTCTATATGACTAATCAGATTTTGTTTATGAAATGATGACGTCATCGAGGTCAGAGTTATGATAAAAGGGCGATTAAAAAAGACTAAGAATCCAAGTTCACTACACTCAAAGCAATTGCAAGAAAAAAAATATAAATTCGTACAAGGAACTTCCTTTAAAAAATGATGATTTAGTTATTGACGTCTTCTATTTTTAAATTATTTTCGTAATGTTAGGCTCTGTTTACAATCGATGATTTTACTGCGTTTGCTTGCACAATAAAATTTCTGCAACATGGCAATACATTTTTTGGGGTTTTGGAAACTACTGACTGGATTAGGAGACTGTTTTCATCAATAGCGGTAGCCAAAATTATAGATTCTAAAAATATGCATTTTCGAAAGATTATTATTGAGGTGATACAATTTTTACAATTTTCATCTGTTTCCTTACTAGTTATCATACAAAGACTACTGGATACATTCAATTACAGCCATTAAAAGGTTCCCGCAGCACTAAACATCGACTTCAAACAACAGCTTCCTAATCTATCAAAATTAAACAACCGAAATAGAAGAATAATTTTAAAATTTACATACGTCCTTATGCCATTACTAACTATAATTGCTTTTTTAATTATTTTAGTCAAAAAGCTTTGGAAAAAACGTCTATGAGTGACGGACAGACATACAGGTAGACACTGATCCGATTCGCAGTTTCGTTTTGCTGAAATAATGTCATGATACTAAACCTCGACTAAGTAATTAAAAAAACTTGCGAGCAAGGTAACATATATTTCTCAAATTCAATGCCGGACCCGTAGGCCATATTGAGGACCAGCATATCGGATTCATATAAACTTTTAAAGTTTTGCGTTGCACTGTAAAATATCTGAAAACACGGAAAATTAACGCGATTATTTATTTTTATATCACGGGAAAAACAAATGAGCAAACAGAAAAAAACGAACAAATTTTTTATTTACGCTTAATGTTTCGGCCGAGTTGCATTGGCCGTGGTCTTAAGTGAACTGTCGCATAAAGCTTCTCTCTGCGGCCAAGGTGGATTTTTATCATCTACCCTCATATTTATAAACAGTTTTAGCTACTTGTATATAGTATATCTGGGGCTCCGTCTTCGGCAAAGAATTCAATAAATCACTGTTAATCATGATGGGGACCAATGAAATCTTGTTTGCAAGTTTTCATTAACATTACATTTAATTCTTTATTCTAATTATATTCATTATTAATTATATTGATTTGTTTTTAGCAAATTTATTTTTATCCTGTTTTTTTTAAATGGCTTTCTTAAACTCTTGAACTTAATTAATGACGGAGATCAAATACATTTTTTTTTATCCTTGACTTCATATCATACTACCGACTTCAAATTAAATTTTTCATAAATCAACTTAGCCTATGTCAAGCGTAAAATTGAGATGTATCCGTGATAGTCCATACGTTTAAATTGGTTAAGTGAATTCAGCTGTCAGGGAATAGACGAATATACATACATGGTAAAAATACATACACACATACCTAAAATTTATAAATACATCCCACACAGACGCTGCTAAAATCATAACCTCCTTTTTTGTTCGCAATAGTCAGGTAAATAGGGAGTGCCGCTACTTATCAGACAAAACAATGATTTTAACAAGCGTTGCCTATATCTATAACAGTATTTTGCGATTATTACTCATTGTTGGCTTCATCGATAAGAACATTGCAATTACTTGCGCAATTGAACCCAAAATAGTCTATCAAGTAAATTAAAAAGCGATGGTCGGATCGACGTTTTGATACGTCTGCTTTAATTGAGTCTCAGTTCAATTGAAAAAAAAATGTTTTAAAGTTCAAGCGTTACTTTATATACATGGAAACTTCTCATACGGGAAGCATATTCATGTAATGTTAAGAGATTGCATAGTTTCAATTTGATGTTCTTATTACTTACGAGTTACGCCCATAAAAATATTTGCATAAAAAATGTAAGTTAGTGGAAAATCGTACATGAAACGACTATTATCTGTAGCCGTTAAGTGTGTCGCCAGCCTTATGTACATATTAATTTATCTATGTACATGTTACACAAATGTAAATACAGACATTTAAACGCACATTCCATTTTTAAACAATGACCTTTAAAGTGACAGAGGTGAATTTGATTAGTTAACTAATATTTGTATAAACATGGCAAAATAACGAAAGCATTTAGCGCCGATAACGATAATAAAAACTTATTTATTAAACGAAATGAACAAAATTTAAAAATAACTAAAATAAGTAACACTGGCTAGTAATACATAATTGCACATAATAAATACATGGAAAACAAAAAGTGAGCAGCACTAACCTTGAAGCGGCGTTCCGAACCACCGATTTAAATTACATAAGGAATTAAATCTGAAAATCGCAAGTCATCATTACTGCGACAATTTTCTTTTTAAATTCTTATTTTTTTATTTTATTCGACAGTGACTACGTGACGAAGCAAGTACGTTATCAGATTAAAGTTCCAACACTAGTCAACATACAACAGCAGATAACAATTAATAAGATGGCCGACACATACATTCGTCATATTAGGTACGAAAATCATTACTCACGCGTTAGAACCTATTAATGGACTGCAGTTTGATAGAAAACAATTAAGTAACAGTTAAACATTTTTCCAAATTCAAAAAAGAGTTTTTAAGAAACACCAAAGCTTTTCTTCGGGTTCCGTAGCTCAAAACACGCAAAAAATATTTTTTAAATTTAAAAAGCGATTTTAACAAATAACAGCCTTTTTATTGTTCCGTAGCCATTAGCGTATGTATATTAAAAACAGAATACCTAGTCTCGTCTCGTCTGTATGTCCGTTTGTCATCTTTACACATACTGAGCTGTCGTACAAGACGCGAATTGGTAACTCAAATCCAGATATTAAAAAAGTAGAAAATAAAAAATTATAGTTTAAAAAAACCTGCTTTAATGGCAAACCGAACTAAAAAGTAGAAAACTAAGAAGTAAGTAGAACTAAGAAGTAAAAAAAGCGTGGGGTACAATTTACTATATTATCAAGCACCCCGCGCTTTTTTTACTATAATTGAATTATTTTATTAATAATTTAATTTTTATTTTAATCTTATTCCAAATTAATTAGTCGTAATTGATTGTTGCAATTTTCTATTGCTGTAACACAAGCTCTTGATACTTAAAAATTATTTTCTACTTTTTAGTTCGGTTTGCCATTAAAGCGTGTTTTTTTTAGTTTTTTTAAACTATTATTTTTTCCACAAAATTCAAATTATTTCAAAAAACCTTAGTGTGGTCCATTGTAATATGTTTGACTTAATAATGTAATAATTTCAAAATGCATGTAGAAACGTTGCGTAGCGACATCTATGGTACCATAATCGTACCATTAATTTTAATTACATTTCTTTTTATCCTGATGATTCTAGTCAGGACATTAGAACAAAGTTATGGAATAATTGTATTGTCATCAGTCCTTGACCCCTGTGCAAATTTTCAAGCTGATCAGACTTCTGGAAATTGGTAAAAATTACGCTGAAAGATTCCGATACATACATACATACATACAGGTGAAGCTAATATAAAGCGTTTTTTCTTTCTTTTTCTTTACTGTCTACGTTTTTTGAAATTGTCACAGAGGTCTAAGTTAATAATGCGTATCTGACACACTCTTAGCTGGGTTTATATTTAATTAAGAAATTAAGAAAAACAAATCAATTTCAGATGATTACTGATTACTCTGATATAGTAAAGATGATCGAAAAAGTTAGAGAATCTCCTCCTTTTTTTTTAGGGTTAAACAAAGAAAAGTACATATAACAGAATAATAAAAAAAATGTTGAGTATAAATTTAACAAATACTTGCAAACGAGACGAAATAGTGAATGTGATTCCTTATATTTATTGCCACGGTTGTAGGCATCGACCAAGAGCTGTTTTGTATTTACTCTAAGGGGACATGGAAAACCAGCCTAGGGCCTGACAGGGCTATGAAATATCATAATCTTTGGACATATATTTCAATCAATGCTTATATATTTTAATTAACGCATTTACTGGCTTTCTGAACATTGTATTTTAATAAATCTACTATAAATTACCTCAAAAAAAAATGATACCTGATTGAGTGTCTTTAGTTCTTCTTTGACAAACTAATGTAATTTGACGTTCAAAAACACCTTGTAATTGGGTATATGTACTTGAATATATTGATTTGCCTTTGACTTTAAATCTTATAATATAAATCAATTAAAAATTGATTTCATACATCAATGTAAGTTCTATTCGTAAACCGTATAAAGTATAAAGCAATAATAAAACCAACAAGGGACTTTTTGGCGGGAACGGGAGAAATGGGGTTGTCATTTTATTTAGATTTTCTATTTTTTACATTTTTGGGAGTTTCAAAGTACAACAGTGATAGTATATTGTGTTTTATAGTTCTGTGTAAGTGAAAAGAATGGAGTTGGTATAAATGAATATGTGTAGCTGAAGTTCTCGCGCTCTTCCAAGAAGTCCTATAAAACTTCAGTAAAGTTTACTATCACTTTACTGGAGGAGTTTTACGATAACTTACGATATTACTTATTAAAATACAATACGTGACATTGGCAAATGCGCTAATCTATGCGCCATGCCACGAAAAAAGAAAAAAAATCAACAAGGTATGAATAACCTTTTTTGATCAAAAGGGTTCTTAAACTCGATGTGCCTAACGGCCCCTGCACGGTCTAAGACGGCTTTGGTCGAGTGAAATATGAGTAAATATAATACGCCTGACTTCGGCAATCAATCCAAGAAACTCCACAAAAAGCAATCCCAATTTCGAAAATGTAAAGCCTTGATTGGAGACAGAGGAATATTGATTGAAGAAGCACAAGAAGAATGGGAATGGGTTCAAAACGATTTGCAACATGGTAATTGTTCTCGACTGGTATTGTAATTATTAAAATAGCCATCATGCTAAATGGGTTTTAGAAAACGATCACTACTAAGCTGTCTCGGCTAGGTTTTTATCTGCAAGTAAAGTTATCTGTAAGTAAATCCAAAGAAATAAATAGATCAGAAATCGATGTCCAAAATTATCTAACAGTGTTTTGAAGTTCCAGTACTTGACTCTTCATCTGGGGACTTCGAAATAAGAACAGTATCGCACCTACAGATAACTTCAATCACTACTGCTCACTTTTTGACATTATTGTACTATTAGCAAAAAAATACTAAAAAAACATTTATATTTCTTAAATTTTTAACACTAAATAAATTATATATTGTATAGCACAGATAGATTATACTGTTACTAATAGATGTTTGCCAATCCGGCCTTTGCAGCCTAAAATATCGCATTCTATCGTCAGTATCATCACGCCCAAAAGAGTCTCTATCTCTCGTATATTTATAAGAATTTTTATATTCATTTTTCACTTCTAAAGTTCAAAAATAATTAAATAACTTCAAAATGATAACGAACAAAAATTTATTTGGTTCTTATGTTCGTCAAATGTAACAGCTCAACAGTCTTAAAACATTTCGAAAATACCCACGAGTTTTTTATTTTTGAGCTTGTATCTACATTTCAGTGCAATAGGTGTGAAGATGAGAGTAAATTAACTGTGACATACAAACAGACAGATAGACAGACAAACATGAGGATGTTCGTCTTACCGTCAAATATAAAGAATAAAAATTTTATAAAGGCCATTTTGAGACAATTTTTTTTATTAACTTCTGTTATGTCTAATTATTACGGGTTCTAAATTAAGTTCTGCGTAAGGGCAATTGACAAAAACTGTCCGAGTGAGAGCACTATTTACACCTGTACGTGAAAAAAAGAGAAAGCATTAGCGGGTACGCTTTATATTAGGAACGTTTCTAAGCGCCGAATAATAAGATGGCTCTAAAATAAAAACGAATGAACAAAACAATTTTTGCTTATACCAGATTTATCTAACGTTCGTAATGTTCCAATAAGCAAAAAAACATTTATAAAACTATTCCCATTTCGAAGTAAAAAAGTTTGAAAAACATAGTCTACTTTGGTACAAAATTCTATAGAGAAAATGTGATCTATTTGTCATACCCTTCTACCATAATGTACATTTTGCATGATCAAAATTTATACTGAAAAAAATTTAATTTCTAGTATCTACAATTGTCATACGATGAATGAATAGATCTCGCTTTTTACTCTTGTGGCCCCTCAGTGCGTGTTCGACACGCACTTAAGTTTTTTTTTGTTAACCTTACCCAACGGTCTGATGTTGCCTTCATAATGCGAAACAAAATGGCGTCTTTTCACTCTTATTTCAAAAGCATAGTACTGCAAACTTCATATTTCTGATCTCACGATTAAGTCAATTACAGGAAAAGTTTCGAAAACCCCACTTACCCTCGTTCATCGCCATATCCATCAGCTGTAGGTCTTCGTCGTTAAGTATTGACTGCAGGAACCCATCAGAGCCAGCAGCCGGCGCCATCTCGCTACTGGAGTTCTAAACAATATAGGGGTAGACAGTGTTAGGCATTTATTTTCGCTTATGATATCACACACACAGACAAAAAAACATATCTTTACGCTGTATTCCTAAAGTGGTAGAGAAAGAGAACGACGTATATTTCGCATCGTCGGTTCTCGAGAATGACCAGGCTGTCAGATCGTATAATTGGTTACAAAATGTATACCATTTATGATTAATTTACGTATCCTGATTCAAGAGTAGATTGTCTGTATAATTGAATACTAAATAAGAATTCGCTATTATTAAAAAAATATCGAGAGATCAAACGTCTTTTTTCAATTTACGCTAATCAGAAATAGCGCGTTCTGGGTAGTACTATCCGCGCCTTACCCAATGCAACTTCATATCGTGAAGGTTTGCCGATGACTACCCCTTCCACTTCCTCGACCGCGTCCCGCGCTAATCTGCAGGGTTATTACCTAAAAATTTGCAGACAGCGACAGATGTGATCACTGCGCGACCGGTGACTAATTGCAATAAAAAATTGGAATTATATATGACGATTGCGTATCTATTATTCTATGACCGTTAAATGCACTTTTCGTGGTAGATTTACCACCGCTATACAATTTACATTACACAAATTCTCGTTTTGACAGCAGATATCGCGCGATATTGGCTGTCGCACGGTGACTGCAAGTTACGTAATAAGCGTGCTAGTCAGTACCGCTAGCAACGCTGTCGTTTACGTAAGTTTGTGTTACTTATTGCTCTCGCTCCTAATTAATTCATTACTGTTAATTTTTGATAAACTTTACTTTGTTCTATTGTCAGTTGTTTTCGTTGTTTGCTATTTTGTTGTCAAAATGGCAACAAATGAATAAATTGAAATCATAAATTTAAACAACCATTTTCGTAATCTGTCTTTTTTATCAACTCTACTGACCAGCAACACGTGACGTCATGACCCTATCGGCAAACCCTCTGCGCACGGATAGTAGTTACAAATAAATTCAAAGCCAAACCTACTATTGTATCATTTACACAGGCTATGTATTTTTTTTTTGAGGGGTATTGCTCATTAGATATTTACAAGTACTAACTGTATTTGTTACAGACTATTCTCAACATTGGTTTGTACATATAATAATATTTAATTTTAAATAAGTTAGTTCGACTGACAGCCCTGGGAACGACACCTCAGGTAACACGTTTCAGTGTGTATGACAGTGACCTCGTACTTTTTCGCGGCAACGGGAGAAGTGAGGTTGTCATTTCATTTAGATTGTCTATTTTTTATATTTTTAGAAGTTTTAAAGTATAACAGTGATAGTATATTGTGTTTTAAAGTTCCGTGTAAGTGAAAAGAATGGAGCAGATCTAAATAAACGTGTGTAGCTGAAGTTCTCGCGCTCTTCCAAGAAGTCCTTTAAAACTTCAGTAAAGCCTACTATCACTTTACTGGACGAGTTTTACGATAAGAAAAAAATTAATTTATTTGTGATTCTACTTATTAATACGTGACATTGGCAAATGCGCTAATCTACGCGCCATGCTACGAAGGAAGAGAGAAGACAATCACCTCGCCTATACAAAACTTACCTGGTAATAAATCCCGTCATGTTGCTGTGGATGGTGAGCCGACTCTACTTTGTAGGCGCCTTCTATCGGAGCTGCCGCACCTGCCATGAGATTATTCTATAAGACTTCACGTCTAATTATTTTATTCTCCTGTAGGGTAGACAATGATTTGCATAGCAGTCTTACACAATATGTTAGGAGACTGATACTATAATTGGACTGATACTATAATTTTTAAATTAATCCTGTATAAGGATTAATTTAAAAATGCTAATAACCTCTTAGTGTTTTGTACTAAACATTATCCCCAATAACTTTTGTTTTAAGACTTTCAAAAATTCATCAGCTTTTTCTTTCATACAAAAATAAAAATATATTAAATGTTTCTGGAAGTACCGATTACGTAAGAAATTGTAGACAGCGACAGCCACGCGATCATTGCGCGACCGGTGACTAATTGTAATAAAAAATTGATATCATGTATGACAATTGCATGTCTATTGTGCCATGATTGTAAAATGCACTTTTCTAGTTTTGACAGCAGATATCGCGCGATATTTGGCTGTCGCATACTGATTGCAAGTTAGGTAATAGGCGTGCCAGTCGCTAAGGCGGCTCACATACAGCGATCTTGCACTATACGATTGCAAATACGTACACAGAGTAATTTAGTACAGATAGTACAGAGTAATTACATTACAGTACTACAAAACTTAAACAATATTTTTTGGAGAACGTATGAAGTTTTGAAAAAGTCGTAGAACAAAAGTTGTTCCGTATAGTGTCAGCGATTTTGTATTAAGGGGACGCATTGATAAACAATAATTTAATCTAAAATAGATCTTCTGTTCTATGAAAACGTGCGCGCGCTAGCTTACGGAAAATACGAAAAAACAGTTATTTTCGTTTATTTTAAAAATTAATTATAATTAATTTTAAAAAATCCAACTGTCATTTTGAGGAATATGTTTAGAGTAACGAGAATTTAGAAATATAAATCGGTCCCGTTGCTTCGAAAAATGTAAATCTCTGTTTTAAAAGAGGTTTCCTTGATATTTTTTTTTGTTACAAAAGTACCAACCGTGTATCGCAACTGTCAAAATGAAGTCAATGAAATGAAGAATCAGATACCAAATATCAGTGTCATACGTTTTGTCGTCACTTAGAAAAATTGAGATCCCTGGCGTCAAAATTTCCAATGCGTCGCCTTAAGTTATTAGTATTTTTCAATTAACCCTGTATATACAAATATTGCTCGTACAGGATAGGATAATAATAATAACTAGTAGTCGCCCGGAGGTCGAAATTCAGCTTCAGTTGAAAGAGTTCTTTCTACATTATTTATCAAATATTTTTTATATATTAGTTATTATATATTTGGAATTTGCTATTTATTAAATCTCATACCCATATTGTTATACTTTTCCCCCTCTGCTTTTTTTTTTTTTTTTTGGTTTCTGAGAGGCGAAATTAAACCCCCGCGGGCTACCCAGCCGGACTCTACGTCGACTGGGGAGTGTCGGACTCGAACCGACTAAACAAAACCCCTTCTTTGCTGTTAGCCCTAGTGGCTTTTACAGCGTCACAGGTCGCGTTGGGGCGAGCGCTGAAGGCGCCCTGCCAGATGACCCCCTCTGCTCTTTTTCTCGGGTGCCATATTATATGTCAAGCCATTTAGACTGCAGATCGTTCCAAAGAAATGAACATACATACACGCGCAAAACATAACCCTCCTTCGCAGTTGGGTAAAAAGCCAAAAAGATATTTTGTTTGAATTTTATAGTAATAGTATTCATACAGCAGACTTCATTTAGAGAGTGACATATGATTTACCGTATGCTCTTAATTTTTATGTTCAATTCATTAACAAAGACTTACATTGAAGACACTTGATTTCAAAAAATAATTTGTTTGAAATCGTGACATAAATTACACACAGTTACATATTTTTCGATAACTAATTGTTAATACAAAATCTTATAAATTTAATTACCTACATTGATCGTATCGTAGCTATCTAATAAAAGGAATCTATCAGTATAGGTTGAAACCTATTAATACTGGTTAAAACCGGTAATAACACAAGTTCGTAGCGGATTTATGACGTTAATATCTGGACTGGACCGTTGGTGCGACGATTAGAGCACCTGACTTCCAAACTATGGAACCGGGTTCGACTTCCAGCCAGATCAATTTGAGAAACGAAATTTTCCAAACTGGCTAACAGTCTGTGTGTCACAAGAAACCGAACAGCTGCGAGTCTGTATGTCTCTTTAATCGCCCCATATTTTTTTTATTATTTATTTACACGAAGCAAAAAATTAAAATCACAGTGTGACAGTGTTCCCTGCACTAAGCAAATCTGTTTCGCGGGCGATTATTAAATGAGTTTCAATAATCTTAAATCTTAAAAAAAAGTTATTATTATGTCTAATTAATTGCAAATGTCCAAATCAGTGTAAAATTAGTCTATATAATAATGTCAAATGCGTCTAATGATACATTACTAAATTATTATGTATTAACTGCCAATAAAGATTCCGTGCACGTGTAGCTCAAAGATAGGAGGAAGTGACCTAATTTCTGTCTAGCTGCACATGTTCAGATCGCTTATGAGCACAATCGGTTAAGTTTCGAGCAGATAAAAGGGAAAGAGAACGCGTTAAATCTCTGCGCAAGCGCATTGCGCACTTTTTAAGACCAAATCTCGCCCCGCTTTATTGAAATTGGAATTGACTGATTGTATGGGATATTTATGTTGTCACAGCGCAACCCTGGCAATATAGAGTTGGCGAACAGAACGAACCCGTGCCTCTTCATAAAGTAAACTCGTGGGAAATTGAAACCCCTTACCCAACGTCACCTTCAAGATAGATCTTTGGGCTCGTTCCACGGAGACCATGTTCGTTTTGGTAGTTTTGCCATATGACCGCTAGGATGTACTGTCGCTTTATTCTCCTATTCGGGCTACAGTCTATAGGGCTGAACCATTTTTAACTTCTCTTTGTTGACACAGAAGAAACCTGAATACAGGTACAACCATTTTTAACTTCTCTTTGTTGACGCAGGAGAAACCTGAATACAGGTACTCAGCCCCTTGAGAGTAAGTCTGGATTATGCGGGTCTTTACTACTTGAGACTCCTGTCTTCGGCGTATATCGAGCAAATTCTGCTACGCTGACAGTACATACACACATATCTTCACGTTGTATCTCTAACGGGGTAGTCAGAGAGAACAGAGGGCCAAGCGTCGCGGTCTTTACATACTTCTTTCGTTTCCTCAAATCTCATCATTCTCCACACACATTTTCGCCCAGGTATGCGAGTGCTTTCAACATTTCCGTCAGCTAACACTCTAGCTATTTGATCTCCGCTCGCTTTCGCTCTGTAGATTTTCTTCGTCAGTCTTTCATCACTCATTTTTTACATGTGCCCGAACCATCTAAGTATGGCTTTCTTCATTTTTACAATAACACTGTCGTGCAACCCTGTCATACTGCGAATCCGTTCGTTGCCTATTTTGTCCGCAAGGGTGACAACGCACATATTTCTAAGAGAGCGCATATCTACTACATTTGTCTTACTTTCACTCGATTTCGGGCATATCCAGGCCTCGCTACTGTGCAATAAAGTTGGCACCAACACCGTGGATGGCCATTTTAGCTAAGTTAAATATATTCACACTGCCTATTGACAGAGCCTATCCAGTACCCTCGTAGTGCTATTTTAAATCAGTTAAGAGCCCTACGTGTGTAAGCATTGTAATTTCTTACCGTAGGCTTCAGGATGTTTCTCCGGCACAGGCGGTATCGATGGGTGGTAATTTGGAGCATATCCTGCCGCTGCTCCGTGGGCGCTGGGTAAAAAATTAGAACAGAATATGTATGAACAGGTTTGTATTCGGTATCAGTTGTATGTAACGTTAAAATAGATAAGGGTCGATAAACTACTTTTTGTCTCACTTTTTGTCTACTGTTCCTGAATTCTCGACAAAAATTATTAGGAAAAGTAAAAAAAAAAAATTAAACTGACTTACAAAAAGCACTGAAAAGTACAAAATAAATTTACTAATCAAACCCATATCATTAAATTTGACAGTTACTGAAGTCGTTGCCAAGCCTACAAAACTTTTTATGTTGCAGATTCAGTGCTTTTTTTTTGAAGTCGGTTTAATTTTTTCTTTTTTCTTAAAAACTTTTTTATTTAGCCCTTTTGAGTGACCTTGGCCTTAATAAATATCTAGAGTAGGTATACAACTAACTCGTTTTCTAATTCTGAAACAGAATGATACACAAGAGTATCATGGATACACATGTATTTTTAAAATAACTTAAAATGAACTTTTAAAATAACTTAAAATGAACGCTGACGAAGATAAAGACTATATATTTTTAGTATCTGTTAAAAGATTTATAATATTTTTTTTAATCTGCGAATTTAGTCTTTTCATTCATGTATTCAGTAATTCATATATTCGTGGATAATTCAATGCATATACAGATTACTAGCAAAGGCGATCTAGTGTTAATAATACATAATAATGCTTAATGACAAAATAACAGATTATAACAAAAAGTTCATAAAATAAGAAACATATGGTTGCATATAATTATGGTATTAACAGGCTGTTACCCGCGACTTCGAGTGGAATGAGTATTTTGTATTTTTTCGACGACCTCCGTGGCGCAACGGCTTAGCGCGTCGGAAAGTAAACGGGTGTTGAGGGTTCGATTCCCGTCCCGAGTCTGGGTGTTTATGTATAATATATATTTACAAAAAAAAAGGTATATAAGTAGTATATCAGTTGTCTAGTACCATAACACAAGCGCTGTGCTGCTTACTTTGGGTCTAGATGGCGCTGTGTGAAATGTCTGAGTATATTATTATTATTTGTCAAAATGAGTGACTCCAGAACTCAAAATCAAATCAATCTATATACATACTTTTATCTATACTTAATATTATAAAGAGGTAAACTTTGTTCGTTTGTATGTAATGGATAAACTCAAAAACAACTCAAACGATTTCAAGATTTCTTTCACCTATAGAAAGCTACATTATCAGCGAGTAACATGGGCTGTATTAATTTTCAAAACAATTTCTACCCGTACTAAGCCGGGGCGGGGGTCGCTAATAAATAAACCCAATTACAAGGTGTTTTTGAATGTCAAATCTACTTTAGTTCGGTAACTTCAGAGTAAACAAAATTGGTCACTATACAAATTAGTAAAATTATTAAAATTAAACTTAATTTCTATCGCTTTAAATTAAGTAGTAAAGTCGAAATTAGATTAAACATAAGAGGAAGTGGTTCTAATTAAAAGAAAATAAACCGACTTAAAAAAAAACGCTAAAAATTACAACATAAAATTACTCTTTACTAATCAAAACTAAAGTACAAAGTACGAAAATCATAAAACTTTACAAATACGATACAAATACCAATATTATAATTGAATATGACAGTCATTGAAGTCGGTGCCAAATCGATGTGCAACAACAGAAAGTCTACTGATTTGGTATGCTTGGCACCGACTTCAGTAACTGTCAAATTTAATATTATATTGGTATTTATATTGTATTTATAAAGTTATTTTTGTACTTGAGTTTTGATTAGTAAAGGATAGTTATTTTGTACTTTTCGGTGTTTTTTTTGTCGTCGCTTAAATACCACTCAACGAAGTATCATCAGAAAACTCCTGAAATCAGATTTCGTCAGATAATTAGCGCCGAATTAATTTTGAATTATTAAACTAATACTAACCCAATGATACTAGAACCGTAGAAATAAAAAAAAATAGGTACAAAATTTACATTACGTATTTTTTTTTTTTTTGGGTTTGGGTTACAAATATACGTCTGTATACCTTTCAATAGAATAGACGTACAGATAAAGGAATGCTTGGCTCTAATATACGGGCAGTGAGACATAAGAAAACTACAAGTGCGCTTTCACACCGCGTCCGATCCGAATTCGACAAACTACGGATCTCAAAAATCCGGACCGAGTTCAGATGTCGCTTGTGTACTGCGTGCGATCCGTACCTG
Source organism: Zeuzera pyrina (assembly GCA_907165235.1). NCBI lineage: Eukaryota > Metazoa > Arthropoda > Insecta > Lepidoptera > Cossidae > Zeuzera > Zeuzera pyrina. The sequence goes on from OU015647.1 coordinate 2,779,528, forward strand.
ATGTTATGAGGATGTTGGTGGTGATAGTGTTGGTATTGGTCGGGCGGCGGAGGGATCGTCAGCAGCGAGGCCAGGTCCTGCCAGCGCTGCTCCACGGACATGGACCGCATCAGCGACTGAAAAGATGCAGAGGAAGCATTGAGAAAAAAAAATCATCACAACTAAAAAGAATTTTTTTCAGAAATTGAGCTTCGTCACCTTAAACATGACTTGTACAAACACTTAGCCGTGAAAGGAGCATTAAATATATTTTCAATTAAAAAAAACGACATTTTTTCTGTCCCATTCAGATGCGAAATATTTTTTTTATAAAATAACCTTTATTTTTCTTATCTTATCTTCACCACGCGATGCAGTGGTGAGAGTTAACAAACGAACATTAACATTTTTATTTATATGGATATTGCATTGCATTTATTTATATTAGATAGTTGGACGTTGCATTATTTCATTATTTATATATGCATTATGTGACAATTTAAATAATTTCATAAGTTGTCTATTAACAGACCTCAAAAACCATAAATAATTTTTAGCAAAAAAAGATATATTATATATAAGTGCAGTGCAGACAAAGGTACAAAATCACAGCATTTCCATACGTCGCCGTCGCGTCGGATAGGTTATAAATTACTTATTATCCAGTTACTATAATATATACACAGATGGCGCTAGCTGCACTTAAAAGTTTTCGATAGTATGATTTTACGTTAGTAACTAATTAATCTGTGGTATGACTTTTGATCTCGTTTAAAGGTGTGGCAGACATTTTTCTGTCATTCTAGCAGACGAAGACTCGGGAAAAACATAAAAATGGTGGATTAAATTCAATTTCCAATAAAAACGAGACCAAAAATGTTTATGGTAGCAGCGAAAAATCACAGACAATTGTTAGCATTCCACGTTTTCGTCATAAAACTGAGTATCCGTAGGCACTGTCAATTTACCGTTCGGCCCGCTCCAGTGTTTATTTAATTAATATTTACAAATCACAGAAAGCCAACGGTTACATATTTGCAGTGGATTTTCGCGCCATTTTCTCTGCACTCTGGTTTGTCTATGGATTATTTTGTTTACGCACACGAGCAGCAATACAAACAACGTCACTCGCTTGTTTGTGTACGTGTTCATATAATGGGATTTAAATTATTACCTAACATATATTTGGCTGTTCACATAACTTCAATATTACTCGCGGTGAATAGAACAGGCAGCAAAATCACACCTTGACGGTTGATGCCACTTATAGCAATAAATATTTGGGGTTAAAAATACCAATAAAATTTGTCAAGTAGGAGATCGACGCGCATAAAGGATTCTGTAATATTTGTTGATCTCGCTAGTTAAATTAAATAAAAATTTACACAAATAAATTTTTGAAAAACGATTTTGCAAATATCTCACATAAATCTCTATTCGAAATGTTGCAGATTTCTGGCACGGCATGCGCTGCGCTCGCTTTCCTAAACCCATACCATGCACTTCGCACGTAGCGAATATGTCCACTGGAATAACGTACCTTTCGAATAGTGAACAAATTATTCAAATAGGTGCAGTGCTTCCGGAGATTGCCCTCCACATATAAACAAACTTACGAATTCCGCTCTCTCTCTTTATAATATTAGCATAGATATGCATATGCATATACCATAGATATAAATAGGGTAGCAAGCAGTAGTTTATGGTTAATCAACAGAGAGCAATAGCGATTATGTCATGCTCGATTTAACAACATATTGCAATCGATCGCGTAAGATTTGGCTATCGCTTACTAGCTGCAGATATAAGTATGATAAAAAGGTAATAGCATCTACACAACCGATTCAAAATTTAAAATTAGCATCTGACAACCGATTTAAAATTCGTTACGCGAATTACACGTTTTTTGCCATTTGTCATTCTATTCTACTAGCGTTTACGACAATTGAGCCAATTGTCTAGGCCCCCAGATATCCTAACATTAAACATTACGAACCACTGGATAGGCCATCTAATGACGTCCAAATTGAGCGTTTACATGTCTTTAATTCTATCGTTATAGTAGTAGTTGTCAAATCAGATCGTAGGCTCTATGGGTGGCTGGCACCAACTATTTAAACTCGATTTAAGGATTTGGCATCTCGCTTACACCAACTATTAAATGGTTGGTGTAAGCGAGATGTCAAATCCTTAAATCAATTTTGAATAGTTTGTGCAAGCCACCCTAAAGATCCTACGTTAGCCACTAAAAAATAAATTGTTGATATTGTATATAGCCATATCGAGACACTCAATATGCTAAAGGATGACCCATCCGATAGGTAACCGCACGTAATTAGCTTAACTTTGCGGTCGCAATATCCAACGAAGCACTACACCTGTAGTTAAAAAAATTAAAAAGTAAATAGGCACTCGAAATTAAACCGTTTTCTGTAAACGAGTGAAAATCTACTCTGTTAGCATAACACTTGTCGTCCAAGCTCAACATTGTAAACATAGACAACAACGTGCAGTTTTATAATGATTATTAACTTCTAAAAAGAACTTTACGCTTCCGTAATAAAGACAACAAATCTTCAAACTGACAACTTAGAATACACATTAATTCTTGTCTATGGCCTATTCATATTTGTTTACTGGCACGTGAGCGGAATGAGAGTAGCAGCGTAAAAAAATAAATTGAAATTTCGAATTTCAAAACCAATATTTGCCGCGATGTTTGAACACGTTCGATTGCTTTTCGAATGTTACAGATTCTTTTAGTTTTTAATATTTATGAAGCAAAGGAACTTAGGTATGGGGTCAATATCAAAATAAATATTCAGTATGTTGGGATTTTGAAAACTACTGGATGGGTTTTGACACGGTTCAGAATAATTACTGAGAAGTAATTAGACGTAGTATCCCTATTTAAAGAACATTAAGAAACGAGAAGACCAGAGTAATTATTGTAGTTCCATGACTAAAATCTTTAAGTGTTTTTAGAACATGTACGAATATATAACTATACCTACCTAGATGGCGCAGTGCTTTAGATGTTAATCCAAGCGCGGAAGGTACCGAGTTCGATTACCGGTCGGGTCACATTAGAAAATAAACTTTTCTAGATTGTCTCGGATCTGGGTGTACTAGGAGATGTCCTCAGTAATCGTCGTCTGGTTCTCATAGCACAGGGAATACCCTAGTTTGAGATCAGATGATTGGTGTGTATCGTCTGGCGCATTATTATTATTATTATTATACATACATAACATATTTTCACGCTGTATCCCCAACGGGGTAGTCAGAGAGGATGGAGCGCCAGGAGTCGCTGTCCTTACACACCACTTTCGCTTCCTCAAATCTCATCATTCTCTTCACACATTTTCGCCTAGGTATGAGAGTGCTTTTGACATTTCCGTCTGCTAACACTCTGGCTATTTGATCTTCATAAGTCAGCCTTGGTTACCACTCACTTTCGCTCTTTCGCAATTTTCTTCGTCAGTCTTTCATCACTCATTCTTTCCAAGTGCCCGAACCATCTAAGCATTCCTTTCTTCATTTTTACATTAACACTGTTGTGCAACCCTGTCCATACTGCGTATCTCATCATTGCTTATCCCGTCCGCAAGCGTGACACCGCATATATTTCTGAGAGACCGCATCTTCACAGCATTTATCATACTTTCACTCGATTTCGGGCATATTCAGGCCTCACCACCGTACAACAAAGTTGGCACCAACACCGCATTGTGGATGGCCATTTTAGCAGATTCTCATATATGCTTAATGGGGTGGACAGACGACGGAGTGCAAAGCGTCGACATTCTTACTTTTGTCGCCTGTTTATTACGGCGGAGCTACTGCGGCGTAAATTGAGGTCATAAATATGGTCCTACGATATATTTGTTTCGTCATAACAATGGTTCATAGCTATCCTAAAAAGAGACAGCGCTATAATCTATATCAATATTACAAAGAGGTAAGCTTTGTTTGTGCATAATGGATAAACTCAACAACTATTCAACTGATTTCAAAAATTCTTTCATCTATAAAAAGCTACTTTATCAGCGAACATGGGCTGTATTTTATTTTCGAAAAAATTTCTACCCGTACGAAGCCGGTGCGGGTCGCTAGTATACTATACTCTAGGCGGAAGTAACCGCGTAGCTAGCAATTATACAGTATGTAAAAAACCCCATCGGATCCGAAACGGTCATATAGAAATCAATGACGATAACCAAAAAATAAGATAATTATGTTATTCATGAAAATAAAAACGTTTTTATACATGTTTTAATACCCAATACTAAATTGTGTTATCGAGGGTGATTTGCACCATTTGGTGAGGGTGATTTGGCGTATAGCCATGTTAATTATTTTTCGGAACGAAGTTCTTTAACGTGGCTGGTGGGAGGTTTGAGTTCGTGGAAATCGTCACGTAAGGAAAAAGCGTTACCCGGAGCGGGGTCCGGGCGTCGCGCGGCGCTAGGTTCGTTGGCTGTATATACACAGTGATATTTCTGTTTCTTTCTATTATATACGAGTATATGTCTGCGTACGTGTATGGACATTTTATTTATTTATTTAACAATTTATTGCACACACAACGTCATATACAAAGAGAGATACATATAGAAAAAAGAGCAAAAGGTACCGCTTATTTCTATAAGAAATTTCTCCCAGCGGACCCGCGAGTGAGAACATTTATAAAGAAAGAAAGAAAGAAAGGTAGACACTGTGTGTAACACAATATTATCAAACTAAATATAAATAATAATGAATACGAAATACAGTAACAAAAACATACGCAATCAATATATTAGTACATATAAATATATAAATTTGACATATATAAATACAAATATATATACAATATACATACATTCAATAACGATATATATTATATACATGATAATTATACCCAAGTGAAATATTTGTTTTGAACGAACTCTTCATATAATGCTCTTTAACTGCTCGTTTAAAGGATACCAGGGATGTATTTAATTGTATGTATTTATTTTAAATCATAGTTTGAGTTTTATTGGTCTCATTATTGCAATTAAGTTTTGAGAAATGGAAATTGCAGCTACTAAACTTCGTTCCTGATGTAGGTCACCCGATCCGCACACGTTTTTTTTATTTGGAGTATTTTTTTACTTATTATCAGTAAAGGATTACATAAGTGGAACCAAATCTCTACACCAAACAATACCTTCACGGATCAGACAATTTTTTACATACTGTATATATATTCGTTGCCTCGTGATTACTTCTTATGTTTTCGTTCATTCCGGTTCCGCTTGGACAGATCCAGATTAAATTTCTAAGAATTTTGTAGATACCTACCTACTTATTTAATAAGTTTCCAGCTGCTGTATTAGGTTTTCCCAAAGATTCTAGTGCCCGATTTCACCAACGCTATCTAAATCGTAATATAACTATGTACTACCTAGTATAAAGGACTCCTATACCGGTTCTTACAATTAGATAATATTCGTTTTCACCTATCTAACGCTCCCCTAGTAATGTCACACATAGTTGTGTGACGTTTTATTGTTTCCATAATGACTATACGTTTCCAAAAGTTTATCGATAAAACAGATATTATTGTTATACTTCTAAGGTTCTATATCTATATAAATAAAAATGAATCGTCGAATTGTATGTACGCGCATAACTTCCAAACGACTGCACCAAATTAGATAATTCTTTTTTTTAATGTTCGTTATTGTCAGGACAAGGTTTAATAAAAAAAAATTAAAAAAAAAAGAAATTTTTTAAAATCTAATATGAGAAGTGAGTGAGTGAATGAGACAGATGACTGTGAGAGATCTTCAATATATTGACAGAACATTTAAAAAAATACTGAAAAAAAAAAATTTTAAATCTCATAATATGAAAAGTGAGTGAGTGAATGAGACAGAAGACTGTGAGAGAATATATTGACAAAAAATTGACAGATTAGTGGAATAAGAAGGGGAAGGTTTGTGTATATGTGCCGTCATTATAAATCGAATATGGCGGATGTCCCACAATAGGAAATTACTTTTTTGTTTAACACCAACAATATGGGTATTAAATGAAATGTATTACGCGGGGGAAGGTTTGTGTATATGTGACGTCATCATACATCCAAAATAGCGGATGTTCCCTAATACGTACAGTTGTGCTCATTCCAAGAATACCATTAATGCCAACTGACTTTCCTTTTCAATTTAAACGTCTCCAGTTTCCAGTGCGCCTTGCATTCTCAATGACAATTAATAAATCGCAAGGCCAATCGTTAGAAGTGTGTGGAATATATCTTGAATTGCCGTGTTTTTCGCATGGGCAGTTGTACGTTGCGTGCTCAAGAGTCGGGAAACCATCGGCACTATTTGTTTCCTCTCCAGAAGGAAAAACGGAAAATATTGTACATTACAAAGCATTACAATAGATATGTTGTAAATATTTAAATACTATACTTTATTGTTTGACGCAATATAACCGATATGAATTTACCGGAAGTGTTACATTTCTTTAGTCCACGACTGTACACCACCTATGTGATGCTGAGGCGGGTATAAATAGTAGATAATCTGAAATTCAGAAATTTTGAAAATATTTATGGAAAGAAGGCGGTACGAAGTTTGCCGGGTCAGCTAGTAATATTATAAATTATTCTCCATATTGTCAAAAACTAACAAACAAAACTCTCACACGCTATGGGTTCGAAAATGGAACTTCTAAATTTAGGGGATCTTTTAACTACAAAGGGACTCCTAACGTTTCGTGAAACCCAAAATTATCGTTAGCGGTCCCCATATTTTTATAAGTATTAGGAGACTTTGCTGATATTAAAAGTGTGAATCTCCGCTTGAGAATAATTAGAAAGAAATGCTGCTATTTATCGTATGTAGCGCCATCCTTCTCTATCTGTGCTCAATTAGAGATTCACACCATAGTATCTTTCTAGAATACGGGTCTTACTGGAAAAGACTCGTATTCCAGAAACCATATCTGGAAACAAGACTCGCGTCTTTACAAAGCAAACTGTTATAATTCTTCGAACGTAAGTCACTTGTTTTGAAAAATCAACAAATTGCTATAAAAAAATTCAGCCGTAATGAGACTGCAGCACTTCTTGCATCCTACTTAGCACTGCGAGTCGCGAGGGTATCTAAGCCCCATACTATTGCGGAGACTCATTTTACCCGCTGCCATTGTGGGCAATATTATAAGTCCGGAAGAAGTTAAAAAACTAAAAACTATACCCCTTTCAAATGATAGAATATCGACGTATTAATGAAATGGTCATCGATATTCAAAACCAATTAATTGAAAAAGTTAAATTAAGTGAATTTTTTGCCATTCAGTTTGACGAGTCAACAGACGTATCGAACTTGGCGCAATTTTTATGTTTTGTCCGATAAGAATGCGAGGAGTTTATTAAAGAAAATATACTTTTTTGCAAATCAATTCCTGGTCAAGCATCTGGCGAAGGACTTTTTAACGTATTCATTGAAGCAACACAAAACGAAAACTTGGACTGGAATAAAAGCACTGCGGTGTGTACTGATGGCGCGAAAGCGATAACGGGGAAGAACAGTGGCGTGATAGTAAAATTAAAAGACAATTTGCCGCATATGGAATGGACGTACTGCTTACTTCACAGACATGCGCTTGCCGCAAAAAAGATGCCGAACAATTTGCAAAACGTTTTATCACAAGCTGTTAAAATTGTTAATTTTATTAAAAACCGACCGTTGCAAACTAGATTACTTTCCACACTCAGCAAAGAAATGGGTATCAAGAACAATTCACTCCTTTTCCATACTAAAATGATGGCAAAGTAAAGAGATGGCTGTCGCGAGGAAAAGTTTTAACAAGGCTCTTTAAATTGCGAGATGAATTAAAAATCTTTTTACAGATAAAAGAACAGTTCATTTTTGGAATTTTTACAAGATAAAGAATCTTTATTACTGTTGGCTTACTTGAGTGACATATTTTCGCATTTGAATAACTTGAATACGAGTTTACAAGGCCGTAACAAAAAGATCTTACTTATGACAGATAAAGTCAATGCCTTTATCAAGAAGCTTAGATTTGGATCATACGCCTTGAAAAACGAAATTTTGATGGATTTACTGCAAGTTCTGATTATATTAACAAAAATGCGAATTTAGAAAATTCAGTTATTGACCGCCTGTTGGAGAGCATGAAAACGCATTTAGGTGAATTAAAGATTCAGTTACTAGAATATTTTCCAGATGACATGATTTCTCGAAAAGATGAGTTCTCAATACGTTTGATGAAAATATTGTTGCTGCTGTCAAATTACGAACTGAGACTCACAATGAAGTCATTGAACTATCGGCTGATAAAACTTTACAACTAGAAATTTCATCTAAAGATTTAGACAAGTTTTGGCTTGCATGACGATGTGAGTATAATTACTTATGAGTGTTTGCAAACATGATCCACGTATCGAAATACTTTTAAGTGAGAAACAAAGCCAACTATCGCAATAATCAATTAACGTTCATAATTAATCATTTTAATTAAACAAAGTAAGCTATAAGTTCACTTTTTGTTGTTATTTTTAAAATTAAATATTACCATGCAATACATGCAATCTTTTGTATATAGGTCTTATTTTTTTTAACAGACTACGATTTCTTTTACTAACAAATGCGACCTCCTCGAGAGTCGCGATCCCTAGGTTGGGAAACTAGGCTATGCAGTGCAGTGTTGTTATTCACTTCGGAACACGTTGCCTGTATCTTTTAAACAAAGAATAACGTTTTTCTTTAAAAAAATCTGAATATTTTGTTTTTGATTATAGCATATTCATTTCCTTTAATAAACCATTTATTCATGCATATCTAATATATAAAAATCAACGTCTGTTTGTTCGTATTTTATGTGTTGTCATACTTTCACCCGATTGCGATGAAATTTGGTATGGAGATAGCTTGAATCATAAGGAAGGAATACTACTATTTTAAAAATAAAAAAGGCAGACGAAGTCGCGGGCATCAGTTTGTTTTCTATACAAAATAGTTTTGATGTTTCACATCTGACAGGCATCTCGCGACTGCTCATTTTTTTAACATTTCTTTTAAATAAATATTTACGAGAGCGAAACCAAGGGAATAAACTAGTGTTAGCTGTTGTAAAAATCGTTGTGTTCATTTTATTATTCCATATTTACCTAATAAATCTTGAAACACATGTTCAACTTTCTTCCAATTCACACTTCAATAAAATTAAAAAATTTAAAACAGTGGTGTGGTGATCTTTTGAAAGTCGACAAATTCTTAGTTAGAATTAAATAATATTCCTATTGAGTATTATAAAAACCTACCAAATGCACGTGTTTATTTATTTTTACAAGCTTTTATTTAACTTGCCATGTTAGTATATGTGGGTCAAATCTTGGAAGCTAAATTAAAACCATTTCCGAACGTTCGATTGAGGTAAAATTTTCCTCCTCTCTCTCTCAAATCTTCCTCTTTCTCTGTTTTCTATTCGCGTTACAAGCTTTTGAAATTATTTGATGTAATAGAATATTAGGTACTAATTATTGAATACGGCTATACTCACGTCCAATCGGTATAGGTAGCGACTAGTTTCGTATGTATTAGAAATCCATCATCAGGGTGAGTGGGATGAGTTCTCGGACGCGCCCCGTCTCGCACTTATACGAGCCATATTCAATAATTAGTTTGTTAATAACGTCTCACGAAAGTTTTAATAATTTAATATTAGGTACAGTAATGGATATTTATTTTTTCAGTGATTGTCCTAACATCGTGCCTATGTTTTATGCAGGATTTCGCTCGGATCTATTTAATTATATTTATCTATATAAATAACATTCACCAGCAAAACCCTTGCATAAAATTATTATTTTCGTTTTAGTACAAGTGAGTTTTTGAATAAAAAAGCTTATTTTTTAGAGTTCCTTAGTGAAATGGCAAAAACCTTATAGTTTTGATTTGTCCGTTTGTCCGCCCGCATGTATGTATGTATATCGAAGCCATTTTATTCGGAGACTTGGCACTACATATTATACAAAGTTATTGTGAAAGAGGGTATAACTCCGCCGGGGTCCCAACGTGTCATTGTTGACTGTTATATTGCAGATGTAATAATTACGGGATACGTTTATTTTCCATACAAAAAAAAATTCATTTAATGGAAAAAAAATGTACAACCCTATCATTATGGCCTATATTCCAAATGTTTGCTAGCGACGGGAAAACGCTGATATTAGGGTTGCCTCACCTCTATTTTTGTTTAAACTGATGTTTTATACTAGAATTATTGACTTTTGGGGAAGTTGTAGGACGCAAGTTTTCCGTTGTCATGGGTACTTTCATACCCTTCCGTATTTACCCGTCCTTTCGAAATAACATTGTATATGTACATATGAGTACATGCTCTTACGCGCATAAAGATATGCAGACACATGTGTAACATGGGGTTGAGTATCTTTTTAGAGAGTACGTTAAGTTCGTTACTATTTACATCCCACTAACATTGTAAATGTCAAAATGTTTTTTTTTCTAATAAAAAGGCCTCAAGCGCCGACTATCCTGGCTGCTGCAGCGCCCTCTGGTGCTCTACAGCCGTAAAACATGTTTAAGAACCTCCTCTGTAATGATACCTTCTAAATGCAAAAAACTGCATCGAAATTGGGCCAGTAGTGTTCAAGGAAAATGGTAACAGACATACACAAACTCTAACGCCAAATGCATATACCGCCTCCGTTCCGTTCCGTCCGTTGTCGATAAAAAATGCCTAATAAGGCTTTCTTCCATACCAACGCAGATTTCTAACGAAGATTTCGAACTTCATGATTGAATTCTTGGATGGAGTTCATTAATAGCAAATAAACGCTGTCGATTATAATTTACTAGCGACCTCCCCCCGGCTTCGCACGGGTGCAATGTAGATACTAAATTTGCTCTTTTTTCTTTCCAAACTCCACATAATTTGTATCCATTTTTTTAGAGATTAAAATGGTAATAGAAAGCTATCTGTATAATATAGACATATGCCATCGCTGACTTTTTTGTAGTCCTAATAAAAAGGAACAATTGGTTTTGGAATAAGACAGCATTTTCGATGAAAGCTCTCAGTCGGCTTGATTTTTTCCGACATCTTGAACAATTATCGTCATATTTCAACAAATTAACACGAAACAATATTAAACTATATGTATAAACCTTCCTCTTGAATCACTCTATCTATTGGTGAAAACTGCATTAAAATCCGTTGCGTAGTTTAAAAGATCTAAGCGTACAGAGGGACAGACGGCGGGAAGCGACTTTGTTTTATACTATGTATAGATATAGATAGATAACAGTACTCTTTTAAAAAATTGTACATCAGGAAGCGGTCAAGTAAACCGATATTTAAAATGACATAAAAACTCTAATCTATGTAGCCGGTCATAAACAAGAATTCAGATTTCTATTTTTCTTCGCTCTGGCAATAATAATACTGCACCTACTTCCTTAGCAGAGAGAAATTAATAGCCGATGTCTTTGTTGACCTTGGTACGGGCTCAAGGCGGTAAAAAATTACATATGGTAGCAAATAGCAATATACCACTGGCTGTATACCGATTAGCAGCACGCGACAGCCCGTGTGGTGTGCACCTAATTACTCACACCACGTGTCTGGGCGTACTTTATAATTGTTTCTGGTGTCATAAACAACATTTTTATTCGTTTTACCTACTAAAATTAGTCAAGTGTGAACTCTAGTGAAGCGTAAAAAGTATCATTATAAAATCGTAAAATTAATATGTAGAATAACTAGGACCTTCATTGTATTAAAAAATGAAAAATATTTCCTAATGAGGGGGTGGTTAGGATTTATCATTTTTACAAGGCTCGTGAAGGGTTGCGGTACTAAAGTTAAGAAATTACGTATTTGATACCTTTGTTTTTCATTTTTAGAGTATCGTATACAAAAAGGAAATATAATTAACCATTACAGGGTCACAATCACCTCTATTATTAATTAATTAATTAAGACATTTCTTCTCAGGAATACGTGAAGGTATCAATTTCAAATTAATATTAAATACTTATATTTGCAGTCTCTCGAAGCTGTAAAAAAATCAAACTTCTGAGTGAGCGCAATCAAAAAGTACAGCCTTATATTTTGTCACTCGCAAGTAAATCAAAATCTATAGGGCACTTCCCAGACCTAGAATCATGACAGACAAGTAGCAAGGTCACACAGCACAAGTAAAGCAAAAAAAAAAAAACGAAAATCGTTGATTACAAACTTTCACTGGGAGTTGGAGAGTATGGGAAAACCTGTCTTTCAAATGCAAAATTGAGTTTGCTTTTGAATCCGACTTATATATTTTGGTAACTACATAAAACAAATGCATTATAAATTTTCGGTGCGCAAGATCGATTCGCACTTTGTCGGTTTTTTCAAATGTCAATTTCAAATTTGCGAGTATATACATATATATCTTCACGCTGTATCCCTAACGGGGTAGTCAGAAAGGACGGAGCCCCAGGAGTCGCGGTCCTTACATACCTTTTTCGCTTCCTCAAATCTCATCATTCTCTTTACACATTTCCGCCTAGGTATGCTAGTGCTTTTGACATTTCCGTCTGCTAACACTGGCTATTTACCGGTATTTCTAAAATATTTTAGTAAACTAGGCTGTATAACATGTTGTCATAACCGATATGTTTTCTAAAAAATATACTTTGCAATTGAAGAGAAATTCTCTATGTGGAGAAAACCAGGTCAAAAATCTATATGTATGGGCACTTCAGACGTAAGGAGACAGACTGCGTTTACGTTATTTAGTAACGTCATGATCACAATTTGACTATTTAAATAAATGCGATGAGAAACGTAGTTGAAAGAAATATTGTGAACGATGACTTCAAAAAAAGGAGGAGGTTCTATATTCGTTTCTATGTAAGTTTTTTTATTATGTTCACCGATAACCTCGCTCATTGTGGACCGATTTCAAAAATTATTATTTTATTTGAAAGGGAATTATTACACTTCCGAGGTGTGGTCCCATTTAAATTTCAGAGGTATTGGAACTTGGACTTGGAAGATACACCAAATAACGCTAAGCGTATGTAAGCTTTATTTATATTGATGATGATGATTTTCTTGCATGTCGTTGCGCTCCAGAATAAGAACGAACTTAATTGTAGTAGACCTGCGTTAGATATTTATTTAGGCCAAGGTCACTCAAAAGGGAGAAATAAACAAAATTTAAGAAAAAATTAAACCGTCTTCAAAAAAAAAACACTGAAAAATGCAGAATAACTATCCTTTAGTAATCAAAACTCAAGTACAAAAATAACTTTATAAACACGATACACATTCCAACACAATTAAATTTGGCAGTTATTGAAGTCGGTGCCAAATCAATGTGCAACAACAGAAAGTTTATTAGTTTGGTAGGCTTGGCTCCGACTTCAGTAACTGTATTTAATTATATTAGTTATTTGTATCGTATTTATAAACTTATTTCTGTACTTGAGTTTTGATTAGTAAAGAATAGTTATTTTGTACTTTTCAGTGTTTTTTTATAGGTAGCAATAAATGAATAAAATTAAAACTATACTTCCCTGGTGTTTAGAGAAATAAAAAGTTACAATTAACTGTTTTTTTCTGGTGTTTGTGTCAACTAGTTATAGTTATAGTATTATAGTAGATATGTAGGCGAACACCAACGTGATTCCGATCTATAAATATTGCTATATTTGCCTCGTGGTTTCGACCACGTTAAATTTGTTTATCGGTATAAAAAGTAGTCTAGAAAACTATTTGAAAAGTCCTGTACCTGCTAATGAAAGTGCCATTAAAATCGGTTCAGTCGTTTCGGAGATTATCCCGAACAAACGGACAGACAAAACTTGAAAAAAAAAATATTTTTGGTTACGTGCAAATAACCACATGACCTTAAGAAAGGTGTTTATTCCAAAGTCACGGCCGTTTCAATTTTATTTATATGTATAGATATAGATTATTAAAATGAAATACGCTCATGATTGACTTCCTAATATTTCCACAAAAGTGTATAAATATAAACACAAAAAACTCATATGACGATGCTTGCTAGTTATATCCGACATGGGACCAATTACGCAAAATTGTAGTGTATATACATTAATGATGTACTTCGGAGAATTAAATTGCTAGTGTCGGGAATCGAACTTGGGACCTTGGACGTGACCGAGGTTGTTATTAGACGAGTAAGTATTTAATAGCAGTTAATTTTTAACAACAATGTCAAAACTGTAAAGCGATTTGTATGCCAGTAGGGCTGTCCCTAACAGACGCAAATTATTTATTAGACAACGCCTAGTTCATGAAATGTCGTTATTTTGCATTTCGTGTGACGATTTTCACAATTTTATTTATTTAATCGCGTGATTTGATGTTTTAATTAATAGCGAGGTAAAAAATAGTCTATACATCCATACATATAAATAATAAAATTAAACTGTTTGTCTGTGATTACGAAATAAAGGCTTTTTCTTAAGCTTATAATACGGTTATTTGAACGTAACAAAAATCTAAGCATGCTTTAAAATTTTTATCCGTCTGTTTGTTTGTCCGGGCTTATCCCCGAAACAGCTGAACCGATTTTGACGGGACTTTCATTTGTAAGTAGAAGACTTTTCAGAGAGTAATCTAGCCTACTTTTAATACCTGAAAATACATAATTTAACGCGGAAGGAACCGCGAGGCACGTCTAGTCTATTATAATCTCATTCGAATATTTTCAACTCGATACGATTACTCGTATATGACACTACTATTTAGTGTCATATACGAGTAATCACCGTAGAGCACCGTAGTTAAAAGTATCGGTGCAAAAGTGTTTGATATCGAAACAAAAATATCTTTATTTATTTATTTAATACCTGGGCAACCGAACTTTGCTCGGATCACATTGCAGGATTCGAAACCGCGCACTTTCGGCTCTAGCCACTGTGCTATTGAGAAGTGTGCGAAAGTACGGGAAAACACGGAGAAAAGGAATTTTCTCAGAATTGAGACCTAGCTAGATCGATTTTTCGCTCTCGTAAACCCCTATATTCTAAATTTCATCGAGATCGTTAGAGCCGTTTTCGAGAATGCGTTTAAAAATATACGAATATTGCTCGTATAGGACAGTACAGGACAGGATTTATTAAGCTAGCAACGCAGCCGGCATGGCTGACGAATTAATGAGATGTGATGAATTAATGACCGGTGTGACCCGCCACATCTTATGTGGCGGGTCAGACCGGTTGGTGCCGTGGCGACGTAGCGACGCGGCCACGCGATTGTACTGAACTCGTATACCTATAGCGTTTGCAGTGTTATTCACTTCGGAACACGTTGCCTGTGTTTATCAAAGAAAGAATAATTTTTTCTTCAAAAAAAATCTGTGTATTTTGTTTTTGATTATGTCATATTTACTTACTTTAATAAACCATCCTTTCTTGCATATTTTCTATACAAAATAGTTTCGATGTTTCACATCTGCAAGGCGTCGTCCCGCAAGGGCATTTTTTTCTTTTTCTCAGTCAACAATTCTTTATTTCATAGACTTAATGTGAATGTGTAATAAATTTAAGCCTCTCTCGTTAAATGATTGTACCCCATTAAAATCTACTTAGAATTTTATACAAACAGACAAACACATATTGCGATTTTTTGATATGGCGTTTAGAGACGGCACACACAACAGATACAAACTTTTAAACGTTCGCGTTGCATTATAAAATATCTTAAACGGGAAATTTAACGCGACTACTTTTTTATTTTAGCTTCACGAAACGAGTTGCATCGGCCGTGGTCTCAAGCAAACTGTCGCAACAAGTTTCACTCCGTGACTGAGGTAGACATTTTGTCATCTACCCCCAATATTTGTAAATAGTTTTCGGGATACCTACACACAACACTCATAGTGTCCACGCGTTTAACCGAAGCGAAACACGAGGTTTTGTTCCTTAAATCACAGGATTCCACATCGTCAATAAATTGTACTCGTTTTCCCTATTAAAATTTCTATGTCTCTTGATTTCAATCGCTTCACGCACTACTCTTGGATAAAAGTGGCGATCAATAGAACACACAACAGATATATATACTTGTACTTATTTGTAGCATTTTATTCCTTTAAATCAATCTTTCCCAACTCTTTACGATATCGCACCTCTAAGCGAGTATGTAATGATCGACACTGTTCCCAAATAAATAAAAACCCCAAATGAAAAAAATAATCGCCTGTTTTCATTGAAATATTTACGAGTATACCTAAGTACAAAAAATAAACCGCTTGTCCAAGATATCAATGTTTTAGTAACATTTATTTTGTCCGTAGACTGAATAGGACAGATTCGCGGACCTCAGGTTAGGAAACGCGACTTTAAACAGTAATAGCTGAAATCAATAGCTTAAGACGACGCATTGGAAATTTTGACGGCAGGGATTTCAATTTTTGTAAGTGCCTAAAAAAAGGCACGAGGCAAGGAAGTGATATTTGGTTACCTGATTCTTCATTTCATTGTCTTCATTTTACCAGTTGCGGTACACGATTGATTAACTTTTGTAACACATAAAAAATGTCATAGAAACCTCTTTTGAAACAGAGATTTACATTGTTCGGAGTAACGGGACCGATTTATGTTTCTAAATTTTCTGTATAGCTTAATCTAAACATATCCTTCAAAATGCCAGTGGGATTTTTAAAAATTAATTACAGTTTTTAAAATAAATGAAAATAACAGTGTTTTTAGTATTTTTCGTAAGCGAGTGCGCGCACGTTCGCATAGAGCAGAATGTCTATTTTAGATTAAATTTGTGTTTATCAATGCGTCGCCTTAACGAGCCTTCTATGAGACACAGAGACGCTCGCTATTGCTATCACTAGATCACCCATCCAGTAGGTAACCTGCGACGGAATTTAGCTCTCCGTGATCACATCAAATATCCAATAAAGATAACGTCACCATACCCTATTAAGGTTATTTTATACTAAAGAGCTGACAGACAATCGGACAGTCTATCTGATGGTGAATAAGTGGACTGAAGCCCATGGGCGTTATTATTAATATCAAAGCAAGGAAAACATTTCGCCATGCAATGTGTTGGCAACCCTGATGACATGTAGTTCTTGTGCCAGAAACTTCAGCGCAACTGGTATTCTAGATCACATTTAACTGGGACTATAGTCTTTCAAACTGTACAATCTGCGTTAAAATACAATCAGCTGTTTCTCAGTGAGAAACGAACGTACATATATATCTTCACGCTGTATATCTGACGGAGTAGTTAGAGAGGATGGAGCGGTTAAGCGTCGCGGTCCTTACATATTTTCCTCAAATCTCAAATGCAGACAAAAATTGCAAAAATGTTTGTTTTAACATTAGAGAAATCTAGTCATTTTTCACATAGAAACGATTTTGCGAGTAAATGATTTTGTAATAATACTAGTATTTGCCCGGGATTTCTCATGCATGGACTGTAACAAAAATATCTAAATATTATCCTATCGATTTCGGTTGTATACTTTCACAATTCAATGATTTTACCCCTTTAAATAAAGGTGGCGTAATGATATGATAATAAGCCAATGGGATTCTAGACTTTAAAACTGTGCATTCTGTAATTAAATAAATTCAGTACTTTTTCAGTTAAGCTCGAACAAACATACAGTCGTCCAAAAATTGTTCTAACTTTTATTTCGGGTTCACAGTAGCCTAATAAGCTGATCTCAATGGTTTTCTTATAAATATCTTCGATGTACAGACAGACATAACTATGGTTTTGTTACAAAGCAATAATAATAAAATTAAATTGCCCGAAATATGGTTACATGGATGTCAAAATAATTAGTTTCATATGTTTCACTGAAATTTCAGCATGGAAATTAACGTACGATTAAATTTTCGTTTTTTTTTTGACAAAAACCTTCCATTTTTTATAGTACACACAATTTTCACCATTAGTTTCATCATTCTACTCACACACTTTCGACGAAGTGCTTAGTTATTTGAGGTTTGAGGAGGCGAAAGAATTATTTACTACCCTGTTAGGGCTACAGCGTGAGGATTTGTATGTACGTTCCATTAGTCTATCAATTTTGTACAAAATCATTAAAAAAAAATTGTCGACAATAACAATGCGAGATCTGGCAACCCTAATATGTCATATTGGTTGGTACACTCATTTAATGGTTGCTACTTTATACATGCTGCAGTATTCTTCACGTGTTATTAATAATAGCTGTTACATTGGGCTCCGCTCGCGTGGTACTTGTTTATAGCTAGCTGATAGGCAAAAGGTCCAATTCAATGTGCAAAATATACGGTTGATTGGTTGTGTAGTTTTCGCATGAAATAAAATAAACAGACGTTTTGTTTTCATAATATTAGTAGCAAGATCATGTGTATTCCAAGTCAATAGGTAATTATTATTTCCAGATTTTTTGTTAATAAAATTATGTAAGATTATATATTCATATAATTATATGATATGGTAACACTGACGCTAAACCGTCGACCAGCTTATTAGGTAGGTATGTGATGATTGTATTATGACAACTACACTTATTCTAAAATAAACTCACCTGATATTCGTGTATATCCATCATTATATCATTAAAACTTGGCAATTATAAAAAAAATAATAACTCGAAATAAAAAACTAAACTACACTAAAATAATATTGCACTAAATCAGACTGTCCACATAAGTGGTTATTGCACAAAATTAAAAAAAAATCAGGTACTTAAAAAGTCACATTGTCTATTAACCGTTTGACATAATACAGTTTTTAAAAAGTAAAACTGTCACATGACGTTCGCGCGCATTTTTTCCGCGCGTGCCATAACTTCCAAAAGCGCGCGGTTAGCGCCGCGCCGCGACCGTCACTGCCCATGGTACTTTACCGTACTCGCATCTCGGACCGTTGTAAAAAAAACTAACATCTAATATGTCAGTGTGAAATCGCCACAATCGCGCCAGCATAAACTGCGAGCCGTCATTTTCTAACGGTAGATAGGTAAGGAGGCTTCGAGAGTTACCCGTTGGCTTTTACTTAGCTTTTGAAGAGAACGTCTTGACTATTGTAATTAGATACAACCGACATTTTTTTCAAATTGATTGATTATAGGTTTCGGACGCGTTCAGAGACAGTTACAGCTCGTTAATGTTTTATCTGTGTTCCATTGACGTTCAAATTTAAAATATTGACAGCAGCTTTTTCTCCTAATTTTAACAATGGCAATTTGGCATTGTCAATTCTTAATCCGAGTTTATATTTTACGTGTGTCCGCACAATATGAAAGTGAAAGCAATAAAAAGTAGTTACTTTTTAGGTGAAATTACTACGAAACTAGACTCGACAGCTATGGTGCTCAAGATTAAGAGAATTTAGACCTAAATCTAAAAATTTTACATAGATAAAAGCGAAACGGTAGCGTGAAATTTAGAAAAACTCGACCATTTATCAATTAATCTCAGTTAAATGCGAACTCGTATTTAAACTAGACTTCTATCTATGAAATTAAGACTTTAAAATAAACCGGATAATATGACATTTTCTTTCAATAAAAAGCTGACCAAGTGAATGTAACAGACGTTCTGTACACAAATAAAAATTTATCGCAGAGATTTCGTTAATTATTCAAAAACTGTGTTAAATATAATGCAATCGTATATTTTTTATGTGAAATATCCTATGCGGCGGGTCAGACCGGTTGTTGGCGTGGCGACGTGGCGACGCGTATTCACACGATTGTACTGAGCTTGCATACCTATAGCGTATGCAGTGTTGTTATTCACTTCGGAACACGTTGCCTGTGTTGTTTAAATAAAGAATTTTTTTTATCTGCGTATATTTTTTTGATTATGCCATAATTACTTCCTTCAATAAGCCATCCTGTCAAGTATATTTTCTATACAAAATAGTTTCGGTGTTTCACATCTGTAAGGCGTCCCGCGACGGCTCATATTTTTCTTTGATCGACAGACTTCATGAACATGAATGTTTGTAGTCACAGACTTAATAAATAACTTCAGACGCTGTGGTCCAAGCAGCAACGGTGAGGCAAATTAGATAAGCTGACTCATCTGTACATACAACGCACATTTATTATCACACTAGCGACCCGCCCTGGCATTGCACGGGTAGAAATTTAATTGAAAATAAATTACAGTCCATGTTCGATGACAGTGTAGTGTTAGTTCCACATTAATTTTAATCACATAAAGTACCTACGTGTGATATTTTGTAACACTTTAGTAACAAGAACGAGGGTAACATTGTGATGAAGAATTGATAGTGTTCATAGTGATCAGTGCTCCCGTTACATTTCATATTTAACAATAGCTTACTATGAAAGGATTTTTGAGTCTATGGATCAACACCTCATTCTCATTGTTTATTATTTTTTTCAGATTTTACCGAGCTTTACTTTTAACCGACTTTAAAAAGAAAAGGAGGTTTTATGTTCGTTATGTATGTATTTTTTTTTATGTATGTTCACCGATAACTTCGTCAAATGTTGACCGATTTCGAAAATACTTTTTTTGTTTGAAAGGGTTTACTTCCGAGGTTCCCCCATTTTAATTTCACCGGTATTGAGGCTTGGACTTCGAAGATACACCAAATAACGCCAAATAACGCTGACTGCTCATATAACCTTTATTTATATTGATGATTATCCTGTATGTCATTGCGCTCCAGAATTAGAAAAGTAGTTAATTGTAGACCTAACCTAGATATTTATTTAGGCCAAGGTTACTCAAGAGTGAAATAAAAAAAATGAAATAAAAAAATTAAACCGTTTTTATAAAAAAAACACTGAAAAGTACAAAATAACTACTACTTTAGCGTTACTAATTAAAAGTCAAGTACAAAAATAACTACAAATACGATACAAATTCCTATACAATTAAATTTGACAGTTATTGAAGTCGGTGCCAAATCAATGTGCAACAACAGAAAGTCTATTAGTTTGGTGGGCTTGGCGCCGACTTCTGTAACTGTTACATTGAATTATAATATAGGTATTTGTAAAGTTATATTTGTATTTGAGTTTTGATTAGTAACGGATAGTTATTAAGTACTTTTCAGTGTTTTTTTTTGGAGGCGTTTTAATTTTGTGGAGATACAGTTGGGATTAGGCCTCCAACTCCTGCTAATAAATTCAAGAAATTACAGTTATTTTAGTTATTAGTCTCGTTTGTAAGTATTTGTTAACTACGTAATTGAAGAGTTTAGTTTAATAATGTGATATATTGTATTTAATCTGTCTTGTTAGATTTCTGTTTCATTTCGTTATGGTTCATTCTATCTCTGTCTCTCTGTCTGTCGTCTAGTCTCATGTCTTGTAAACGTGTGTCGTAATAATAAATTAAAATCATCAACTCTCAACGTGATCTTTTATTTCAAACTAATTCCCTAATAATTTCAAACTAATCACCCGGCTTCGACGGGTAGAAATTTATTAAAAATAAAATATAGCCCATGTTACTCGCTGATAATGTAGCTTTCTATAGGTGAAAGAATTTTTGAAATCGGTTAAGTAGTTTTTGAGTTTATCTATTACAAACAAAGATTAACTCTTTATAATATTAGTATAGGCAGGCATCACGTCACAAATAACTTTTATTTTTATTTTTAACACTAGCATACCTCGTCGAAAGTGTGCGTCCAGAATGATGAGATTTGAGGAAGCGAAAAAAGTAACGTCCGCGACGCTTGGTGCTCCGTCCCCTCCGACTACCCCGTTAGGGATACAGCGTGAGGATGCACATATATGTATGTATTTTAATTTTTTTTAATGTAAAATATTGCACAATATTATATTTTTGCTTCATGTGTATGATATGTATGTATTTTTAGATATGTATGTCTTCTTATTCTCCTTTCTATATCAAACATATTGCATTGTATAACATTTTTGTGTGTGTGTTGTATATTTTTGAAACGGCCTTCTCAAGCTATTAAATATGAGTATCGTCATTATGGAGTCCTATGATTTTTTTGGCCCTTTCTATTGTACTACAGACGCCATATTGAATTTTCAAAAAAATCAACCTAGCCTGTGTTTCGTAATTATGACGATTTCAATGACACCTGATATGTTGAAATTGAGTCCTTTCGACTTTGTGGGAGAAGGAAACAGACACATACATATGTGTATATGGAAACTTCCATAGATATGTTTCTAAAGTTATGACCATCCTTTTGGCTTCGCAGTAGCCGAGTAAAAAGCATTGGACTCGCAGAGAAAGTCCTATCAATCACCATTAAAGTTAAAAAATATGGAATTGACGTAATTTGGCGACAAGTCGTGATAACATTCTTGACAGGTAACATTAAATCGAAAATACATTCTTATATTTTCTACAAACGAAACACTAAATTGTAACTTTCTCTAAGGGTCGACACGTATCGATTTTGACAGGAACATGTTTTTGTGATAGAGTTGTTAACGACCACCCCAGTTACTGGAGTCAGTTCTTCAGTGGATTCTAGCACTGGATCAATATAAAGCAGTTATTATTTAAAAAATATTAGCTAAATGCAAGTCGGTTGTTACTCAAATGAGTGGGAAGAGAGGAAATGAAGTACGCACGGTCTTGTTCTATCGATGAGTGTTTTTTTGAGACACGAGTAAAAACACTCGCTTGTACACAAATTATATCGTTATTCCGATTCACAAATATTAAAAACGTGCACATCCGCGATTCGATTTTGTGTCTTCGCTCGGCGCCCGTCTTATTCCTACCCCCGAACCGTGAGATATTCTCTTAGAGCACTGGTTCCCAAACTTATTTTGTCTACTGAGTCGAGAGCTCATGCAGTCGTTGTCTAAGATGCCTCCTAGCTAAATGAAATTACAAATCACCCCCCAGGCCTCTACACAACGCCCCCATTTTTTTTCTAGGTCTCTTACCGCCCCCCTTTAGGCCTGCAGCGCCCACAAGGGGGCGTTATCGCCCACTTTGGGAATGGCTGTCTTAGAGGGTAGTTGCAGAATTGGATGACGGGTAGGAGAAATGAGAGCTACTATTGTCGCATTACCAACCGCTTACACTGAATAGTATTGTTGTAGAGCTGTCCCTTTACGCTGAAAATGTTACCAACCGTAAAATAAAAATGTATAACATACATACATATCTTCACGCTATATCCCTAACGGGGTAGTCAATGAGGACGGAGCACCAAGCTTCGCGATCCCTACATACTTCTTTCGCTTCTTCAAATCTGATCATTCTCCTTACACATTTTCGCCTAGGTATGCGAGTAGTTTAAAAATGTATAACGATATTTTAATTATAATTTTATTTTAATATACACCTCATATAGATTAAACCTAGATGAAAATGTGTAAGAAGCATGATGAGATTTGTGGAGGCGAAAGAAGGATCGCGATACTTGGCTCTCCGTCCTCGCTGACTACGCCGTTAGGAATACAGCGTGAGGATATGTATGCATAGCTTCACGATTTCTTTAAATCTTTCTAAGCGATACTTTTGAAAATATGGTGAGAGGACAACAGCTTAGACGCGTACTTTCGAAAATGTTAATTCAAAGTAACTTGCTATAAATTTTTGATCGCGTTTTAAAGAACCTCAGTTCTTGATACCTCACACGATTATCCAAAAAAAATTTAAATCCCTAATTAAACCTACAAAACTAACTTTCAAAGTTTAGACAAACAGACAGACAGGACGAAATTATGAGGGTTCCGTTTATATCATTTGGGTACGATACCCTAAAATAATCTGATTGTCTACTACACTTTTTATGGAAGATCAAAATGAGATGATTCGTAACTCTTTTGTTGAAACCTCATTACGTTTGTCAAAAAACCTTGAGTTAATTTACGTGTGGAAATCATTACAGGATATTAAGTATTTTTTAATGCTCCATTGAAACGGATACGAGGCTTTTGGCCAATTATAATGACGACAGAATGCAAAAAATGTGCGGGTATGTCCAACTGCTAATTCGTATAATGTATAAAATTACTAAAAAACTGATGAAGAAAATCTATAGAGCGAAAGTGAGTGGTAAAAGAAGCCAAGGAAGACTAAGGCTGACTTATGAAGATCAAATAGTTAGCCGAAGGAATTGTCAAAAGCACTCGCATATCATATAATAATAATGATACTCCAGACAATTACATAGATTGTGCGACCCCAAACTAAGCAGTAAGCTTGTACTATGGGTACCACACAACGAACTCTGGGAGAGTTCCCAGTAACACCCAGACTCCAAGCCAATTTAGAAAAGTTCGTTTCCTAAATTGACCTGACCGGGGATCGAACCCAGAACCCTAGCTTGGAAAGCAGATGCATATGCCACTGCGCCAACGGGCCAGTCTAAGCGAAAACGTGTGAGGAGAATGATGAGATTTGAGGACGCGAAAGAAGTATGTAAGGACCGCGACGCTTGGCGCTCCGTCCTCTCTGACTACCCCGTTAGAGATACGGTGTGAAGACATGTATGTATAAAATGAGATTAAATTCGTACATCCTTTTTTTGTTCACGCAGGAGAAATCTGCACACTGATACCCAGTATCCTGGGTGAGATATTGAGTTACATGGGCTTTGGTCGTCCTCGATGCGCAGCCGAGGGGCTCTAGGATTTCCTAAGGAATGTACTGGTACCCTACTGTACCCTCGCAGTGCTACAACCGCGTGGACGCAGGCATAAGACGACGCATTGGAAATTTTGATGTCGGGGATTTCAATTTTTCTAAGCAATTACAAAACATATGAAAGTGATATTTGGTAACCATAATCTTCAATTCACTGACTTTATTTCGACAATAGCATTACACGTTTGGTTAACTTTTATAACATAAAAAAAATATTAAAGAAACCTCTTTTAAAACACCGATTAAAGCCTCTAAATTTTTCATGTACATGAATCTAAACACACACTTCAAAATGACAATACGATTTTTCAAAATTAATTATAGTTTGTAATTTAAAAGAAAATAACTGTTTTTTCGTATTTTTCGTAAGCTAGCGCGCGCACGTTTGCATAGAGCAGAAGGTCTATTTTAGTTTAAATTATTGTTTATCAATGCGTCGCCTTAACTCTAGTGCATGGGCGCAGAGTAACTAGGCATGCAGAGGCTAAAAAGTAATTTAATAACGAGTATAATTTATACATCTATACTTAATAATATTAAAAAGAGGTAATCTTTGTTTGTATGTAATGGATAAACTCAAAAATGATTCAACCGATTTCAAAAATTCTTTCACCTATATAGAGCTACATTATCAACGAGTAACATGAGCTGTATCTTTTTTTTAATTTCCACCCGTGCGAAGCCGGGGCGTGTCGTTAGTAATCTGTACTAATCAACTATTATATTAAACGAGCAATATTTGTACACATATATTTGAAATCGCTTTCTCGAAAATGACTCTAGCGATTTCGATGTAATTTACCATATAGGGGTTGAGGGAAGGCGAGAAATGAATCTAGCTAGGTCTCAATTTTGGGAAAATTCGTTTTCTCCGTCTTTCACACACTTAAAACTTCTAAACTCTAATAAACTCTTCTAATTTCGCAACAGAATTTACTTTCTCAATAGAACAGTGGCTAAAGCGTATGTCTACCACGCTGAAATGGGCGGGTTCGAAGTCTGCGATGTGGTCAGATTTTTCTTTTATTTTAAGACACCAAGTAACGCTCGGTCGCCCAATTAGTAATATTATAAAGAGGTAAACTTTGTTTGTTTGTAGGTATGTAATGGATAAACTCAAAAATTTATCAACCGATTTACAAAATTCTTTCACCTATAGAAAGCTACATTATCAGCGAGTAACATGAGTTGTATTTTATTTTCAAAAAAATTTCTACCCGTGCGAAGCCGGGGCAGGTTGCTAGCTAGTATTTTTAAAAACTTAAAATTTTCTATAATATGAAATCTATATTGTCTGAAAGAAGAATGACAATTTTGGGCTATTGGCGGCCATTGATAAAGTTGTGTCAAATGAAAGTACTAGTACTCGGGAATAATTTTCCTACTTTGTGCTCCATTTAAAAAAAAAATGTAATGTAAAAAAAAATGTATGCAATTGTATAGCTCTCTGAGTCCTTCGATTACACTTGTATAGTTGTGTACTGTCTGTTTTTTTACTTCTGTGTAAACTTTTACACCTCTATAACAATGTAATAACACAGTACCAGTAAGCATACAGTATTCTATCTTCATACAAATGCTCTCAAATGACGCGTTCGAAATCTCGGCATTTCTCGGCATACGACAGTTGCGAGTGCGCCGCGGTTGTCGTCGGACGGTGTGAGACACTCCCGCGCATTTACTGACTAAATATTATGTCAATCAAGTTTAGGAGCATAATGTCCAGTGTATGGATGTTTGAATATATCTATATCGAAACCGGAAATATTTCTTTGTTGCTAATTTGTAGGAAATATATTATCATAATGATCTAGTTAATTTATTGCTGATTTTTAATTATATTGCACACAAAATGCATTTTTTTTTGTCCATTTCCACCATACTAACTCTTTTGAAACTAGATATAAAATACTAGTAAAATTATATAAATAAAAATGTATTAAATTTGTAATAATATAAAATGAAAAGATAATATGATAATTTAATATAGTACCTATTATCAAATACGTAACCCAAGAAAAACATTCAGTCCAAGTCGGTAGCCCTATTGCGTGTTTACGTACCAAACGACCGTAGGTAATTATCTCTAGGACACTGCCGAGATAGAATACTGTATGCTTACTTCTACTGTGGTAATAATATATGTTATATTATTTCCTACATGTATATATATTTGGGACTATCCAGATTAGTTATTTCACTTTAGTTTTCCATTTTTGCATCTCACATAAGCCACGATACTTAGAAAAACTAGGGTTCCAAAATAATAACGTATTTTATTCGGTTTTGAAGTATTTTCAGTGACATTCAAAGAATAAATATCATAATTATTGTTTGCCGCATATAGACCACGCTCCATATAATATCGCTCAAAGATTTTCTAGCTACAGGACTAATGCCAATTTATTTTTTAAATTTTTAAGTACGAGATAAAAATCAGCGTTTTTGAAGAATCATCCACTAAGGGGATAAAATAGGTGAGAACTGTTTGATTGAGAGCGCGAAAGGATCACAAATACACTCACTCATTTTCATCACGATTTCAATTTTTAATTCATACATTTCGAGATTCACGCGGACGGAGTCTCGTTCGTACGGCTAGTAATAAAATATAACGGGCGTACATGGTTAAAAAAATATGAACTTGGTAATGTTATACTTTATTGCCAAAAGTTGTGGTCCCATTTTCTTCGAAAAACGCATTACCCTGCTTTGCTGCAATAACAAGTGACTTTATCAGACACCCACTGACCTAAAGTAATTTTTTTTTACGCGATTCATTTTCACGTCGGTCTGTGCTGTAATTAGCTGCGTCTCGAGTTTTTGCCCGCGTTTTTGGTATTTAATAAAATATAGGCTAGATTACTGTCTGTCCCTTCTAAATCAGTTCAGACGTTTGGAAGATTAGCCCGAACGGACAGACAAAATGCGTGTTTGAGTATTGTTTACGTGCCATATATGCTTAAAAAAAAGCGTTTTTTCGAAATCACAGACAACCACTTCGATTTTATTTACATGTAGTATGTATAGATGTATAGATAAAATGAAATCATTATTATATTAATACGTGAAGCGAAAACTTCGGATCCCTTTTTAAGAATATTGCGCGTACGGAGGAGTGTGACATTTGGCATAGTTTTACGTTCATACTGCCAATGTCAAAAAGACTGTCAATGTCAAACTCATAATAGTTTGTGATCATATGTAATGTAATCTCCTTGGATCAAACAGTCACACAGAGTAGATCGTCGCCGAAGAGTTTATATTATAAGTTTATATTTATATTTGCGGTCGAATGTCGACCTCTAGTACAAAATAAAATGACAAGAGATCACAAAAAACTCACTTCAACTCTCTATTATATTTTTAAAAATTTTACAACCTTGGTACATACCATATTTCTCAATCTCTCTCAGACATTTAAATCCTCAATTGGGACTCCGAGTCTTGAAAACAGTTCAATCTACCTACATTTAAATATATTAATAAGTTTTTCAGTAAAACTCGTATAAACAGACAAACATATCTCAAAATATTTGTTTTCTAAATAGAATAAACCTAATAAACTTATATTAATTATTTCCTCACAAATATGTTCAATGTACAAAATACGACTACAGTATAGGTTATAATAATATGCCCTACGTGTATCATTTGAATATAATACAAGAAAAGCCATAATCAGGAACGAGTTCATTTCCTAACGCGGATTATAACCCGTTACTCATTAAGCAGTTATTTCAAAATTACTTAAATCGCAATCATTACTCGTTAAATGCGAAAAGCTGCGCGCGCGCACTCTCGATCGATCAATGATGATCTATGGATCATTTATCTCGTCAATCAACGCTTTGTTAGACCACAACGGAATTTCGTTTTAATTTTCATTTGATTAGGGAAAGGTAACATTTACTCAAGTACTTTCTTACGTATTATTGAAATAACGAGTCATACAATACTATCAAAATGTAACTTATGCCATTAAATTAAAAAAAAAATCCTCTATATAAAAAAATTATATGGATCAATTTCGTCCAAACACAGATTATCGATTATAGAGAACATTATCGAGAACTGCAGCTTTTAAATAAAGAAAATCCGTGAATTTCGGTTCATCAATCCAACAGATCACAGATCAGCAGACAGCGTTATTAAACCTACAAACTACAATACCTCTTCGCTCTATATCTAGCGGTTAAAATAAAGTTAAAACTTAAGCAATTTAAACTGTTACATATACTAAACATACAAAAACAATATCTATATTTTTACACATTTAAATTTACTAGAAATTCGAACGTAAATATAAAGTTATAATATAAACTCCTTGACGACAATCTCTACTCTGTGTGACGACAATCTCTACTCTGTGCGACTGTTTGACCCAAGGAAATTACGTATCACAAACTATTATGAGTTCGAAGTTGACAGTCTTCTTGACATTGGCAGTATGAACGTAAACAATGAGTGATTTATTTAATTTAATGTATTCCCAGTGCATATTATATAAAAATATTAGCTTTCTCCAGTCCTTCTCTATATAAACTTTTAAGTGTACCAAATTTCGGACTCCTCCATCCGCACAATTTTCTTAAAAAGGGAACCAAAGTTTTCGCTTCACGTATATAAATATACGTATTATATTATACTTACATATGTTATACTCGCAATCACAAAATACATATGTATATCAATATAATTAAAAATTTCTCACACATAACACTTTCTCAGACATTTATATCGCACATATCACGCGCCACTAGTTTTAGTCGTAAAAAATACTAGATGTAAAAGTTTGTGTAGTGTCTATTGTATGTCGTAATAAAATAATTAAACGTTCACCCGCGTATTAGTGACTGATAGAGTCGATACATAACTACCAAATTATTGTAGACTTGCAATAGACCGATTCTTAACAGCCCTGTAGCCCGGGCCAGAGGATGAGGATAATATTTCATCGCCTGTCGTATGAGGATATTAAAGGACTTCGTATTTTGTAAAATTATTTGCGTTAAGGTGACGCTGTGATGAATAATAATTTAATCTAAAATATACTTTCTGCACCACACAAAGGTGCCGCCCTAGCTTACGGAAAACACGAAAAAACAGTTTTTACGTTTATATTAAAAACTACAATTAATTCGAAAAAGCCCACTGGCATTTTGAAGAGTGTATTTAGATTAATCTACACAGTAAATTTAGAAGCATAAATCGGTTACGTTAGACCGAAAAATGAAAATCTCTGTTTTAAAAGAGGCTTCTTTGATTTTTTTTGGGTACAAAAGTTAATCGTGTAACGCAACTGGCGAAATCAAATCAATGAAATGAAGAATCAGGTTACCAAATAACGTTTTCATACGTTTTGTAATTACTTGAGATTGAGATCACTGCCGCCGAAATTTCAATTTTGTGACCTTATTAAGTTTGCGCTGACCTGAGAGGGTGGCCTTCAGAAGACTGAAGCGTAACGACATCCCGAGCCTGAGCAATAGATACTCCTAAGTCATCAAGACAGTTCATTGGAATATCTTAATAATAGGAAACCCTCAAAAAAGACACTATTCGAATCGAATCGAATTACCCAAGCGAGACTCGTTCAACAATTCACCCCATTTCGCATTCAAACTCACTTGGCCTTCAAATGGAATTCTCAAAAACCAAACATACTAGCAGCGAAGTGAAGTGATTTTGGATGCGAGTTTGTCGGGGATTGCTTTAAGAGTAGCCCAAAGAGGCAATAAGGCTACGGGGTTCCTCGGCTGTCGTAAGAGAGTCGCGGTCAATTAGTGTGGGTGTCCGGTCGTGTAATTCATGCGATCTCGACGAGAACAACAGTGCGTGTGCGTAGCGCATTAATTCTACTTACTCTGCACCCCAAGAAGTACTTGAACACTGCGTGAGAGGGCCTCTTTATTTCCTTTTTTTGTTTTGTTTAAGCAAGAGAATTCCTTAAAGAAATACCCAACCCATGGGAGTCCTCGGCGCGACGCGAGAGGTCTCCTATGCTCATATAACTTCAGTAACTGTCAAATTGAAATATATAGGTATTTGTATCGTATTTATAAAGTTATTTTTATTCTGGAGTTTTGATTACTAAAGCATTTTCAAGTTATTTAGAAGTTATTTTCAACTTTTCAATGTTTTTTTTTTGAAGTCGGTTTAACTTTTTCCTCCAAAATTTTTTTATCCGAAATTATTATAGAACTTAATTTATGCATGTCGGACACGCTTTTGCCTGTTTTACTTGTCACTCATAGATTTTTAATAAACTAGTTAGTTTAGATTTGAAACTGCTTTTATTAGGATATTAGGACTTTTTTTTACGTTGCGTGACGAAGATGTTTATATGAATTCAGTGTAATTCCGTTACAAAACTCTATTCACATACAATATCAAATTGAATTCTCACAAATCATTTGAAATGACATTATTATATATTTCTATATTGTAGTCATTTAATAAAAAGCCATGAAATAAAACTACTGGACAGAAAGTATAGAAATGATTGCTAAAGTTTATGTTCCAAATGTAACATTTCAGTAAACGCCTACAAGAAGTATTTAGGTATCCCATTATATAATATTTATACATAAAGCGAAAACTTCGGATCCCTTTTTAAGAATATTGCGCCCATGGAGGAGTGTCACATTTGGCACAGTTTTACGTTCATACTGCCAATGTCAAAAAGACTTAACGTCAAACTCATAATCGTTCATGATCGATATGTAACCTCCTTGGATCAAACGGTCGCACAGAGTAGATATTGTCGCCAAAGAGTTTATGTTATAAGTTTATATTTATGGTCGAATTTCGACCACTGGGTAACCTATAGTTCTTATAAAACTAGAATTAGATAACATTTAACATTAAAAATATTAACTTTCATCTGATATCTTATCCGTAACCCGTAAACAACCGGTATAATCTAGGCGTCTTTAAAACAACCCAATATTCGTGTTATAGCTGCAACATAGCGATATAATGCTCATGTGCATGTCCATTCGCTGAATAGGGCCGTAATTGCTGCGTCTGACCCCGCCGGTGTAGATCCGCCGCGATCTATAGATCATTGATCAATAATAAGGATGGTTGTACGAGTCATATGAAAGTAGAAAGGAGTGGTTTTCGTTTATTGCTTTTAAATAAACTGTACTGTATTGATAGTGAGGCGACGCGACGTAATGTCATTGGATCAAAATAACGATAGACGGTACAGTTAGAATACTTTCACGGATAAATTCTATTTCGATACCTCCTACGTATATCACCGTAAGTGCATTTAGTCAATTTTCTATGAGAATCGAATAAATCACGAAGATTCTCTTATTGTATTAATTGACAACTGTAAAGTCAATCATCATTTTTTGTCAATAATTGACTTGGTAATCATTAATGAAAACAATAAGTAAATTTTTAAAATTAAATTAGATTCTCCTGGAAAGTTGACGAGATTCATTTACGATAATATACGTAGGAGTTGTCGATTATCAATCTATGTAAAGATTGATTTTTAGGGTGCTATATTCGAAGGGTGGCAACGGGATTCATTACTAAAGCCTATGTCGTCTGGCTAACCAGCACCGAATCATACTGACCGTATATAGCTGACTGAATCCTATCTCTGGTATATCCTGAGGATGCTTCGTTGAGAGGCGAAACACGTGTCGATTGGTGGTTTTTGGAGTTTGAGCAGAAAATAGCTAAAGATTTTAGGAATTTATCACATGAAATGATTTCCGCAAAGTAACACCTGAGTCTATACAATATGTTCAACAGTAAATTTTAAAAGAGGCCATTTTCAAATTAGTTTTTAGGACTCCTACACGTTAAACTCATAACGATCACATTACTCCTACATAGTGTGTAGGATTTCTAAAAATTGTTCACTAATATCGAGGGTAGATTTGAAACAGCCTCAGACGCGGAGTTAGCTCGCTGCGACAGTTTGGCTGAGATCACGGCCGATGCAACTCGGCCGAAACGTCAAGCCAAAATAAAAGGTTTATAGCGTTAACTTCCAGTGTGTTATTTTTCTCATGTTTTTCGTATTAATAGAAAGTAATGTAATTTATATGCAAGGTGATTCAATAGTCCAATTTAGGTTCACTCATCCGAATGTATAACGAGAATATTTGCATAATAATTGTATATTTTGTAAGCATTTAATTCTATATCTGAAGCGAAACGGAAGAACTTTTGCTGGACTGCAGCGCAGTCAAAAAAGAGTAATGTATTTTACAAGAAAGTACAAATTGTGGTTATCTAAACGAAAAATCTGACCAAAAGCATATACTTTAAAAAAGTTACCGTGGCGTCCCGTATCTGCGCGAATACGCTAAGTTCACGTATGTAGATGTGAATACGCTTACAGAAAATGTATGTAATGATATTTTTATGCACGAGATGGTACGCGCCGGATATGAATACCTCTTACTTAGTTACAGTGGCGGCCCGTATCTACGCGAATAAGCTATGCTCAGGTTTGTAGACGTGAATACACCTACAGAAAATGTATGTAATGATATCTTTTATATCTGTGCTTGGTAAGTGCTGGAAACACTACGGTGTCGTAAACACGAATACCACTTTAATTTATGAATATTATTAAACTATAAGGACTTCATTATGCGCGATCCGCAAAAAAAAGTCGCCGGATGCCAGTTTCATAACTACAAGAACTGTGTTGTTATCTATTAAACGTGTGATTTACTCTTGACTGTCTGTTAGTCCCGAATAAATAATGGCGTGAAGATATACAATGTGTGCCTGTATAGATTTTGCTGAATTCTGTTCAAAAGTGATTTTATGACGCTTTGAATGTCTTCAACCAGTTACTACAATAAAATGAACCGTAGGGAAATCCCAAAGGATTTAACGAGACTTATGACTCGTTCATAATGGTTTGACAGGGAGCTGCTGTCGGCGAATTTCAAAGGGGTTTTGGGAAGCCATTTTTTCTCCTTTCGTATTCTCTCGAGAAATTGACTGAATTCGACATCTATTCTCATCTATACTTCTATATCTAACTATCTATTTATTTATTTACACTAAAAATGTAAATAGGAGTGTTTTTGTCAGTCTGTCTATTACGGCTAAGCCACTCAACCGATGTTGATGGAATCTGGTATAAATTGTACCCTATTGACTCATTTTTAAATTCTACGCGAAACAGAATATACATACACACTTCACGCTGTATCCTTAACGGGGCAGTCGGACAGGACGGACATAACGCCAAGCGTCGCGCTCCTTATACTTACTTCTTTCGCCCCCTAGAATCTCGTCATTATCTTCACACATTTTTTCCTATGCGGGTATGCGGGTGCTTTGACATTTCCGTCAGCTAACCCTCTGACAATTTCATCTTCGTAAGTCAGTCAGTGTTGGTCTTCCTTGACGTCCGTTACCACTGTACTGTAGATTTTCTTCAGTGTTTCATCACTCGTTTTTTCCATGTGCCCGAACCATATTAGCATTCCTTTCTTCATTTTTACGATAACACTGTCGTCCAACTCTGTCATACTGCGTATCCCTTCATTGCTTATTTTGTCCACAAGAGCCACACCGCTCATGTTTCTAAGAAATCGCATTTCTATTGCATTTATCGTACTTTCATTTGATTTCGTGCATATCCAGGCCTCACTGCCGTACAATGTAAAGTATAAAGAAGACAGGACATGTTTACGGTATCCCCTGAATGTCCTACGAGGCGAATAAAAGGGGCCTTCGCCATTATATATAATAATAAAAATAATAAAAATGTTTATTCATTATAATGGACTTAAGTATATATACAATGATTTCCTAATTCTATCAGAAGTTCTTAATTGTATTTTATTTTTTTGCCTGAACTAGGATGAAATCTGTGTTTCGGGCATCTTTAGTGCTAAATTAATTAATTTATTGGTAAGAATAGTATATATATATTAAGTTATGTATATATATATATATATTAAGTTAAGCCATTGCGGCCACCCAGTAAGGGTCTAGGGTCGTCCATCCATACGATCCCAAAGAGGATGACAGCTACTGTGGGCCCGCCCTACCGAACCGAGAAATGCTTCGGTGCAGCGCTAGAAGGGCTTCAATGTGTTCCATGGGAAATCCAAGCCATCACATGTGCAAAGATGATAAACACGTTTGTTTTAGTGGCCAAAAGCCTGCATAACACAGTCAGGGTGGAGAGAAGCTGGGTACTTTTGAGGTTTCCCTCGCATGGCAAAAAAAGGATTGTTTGGTTTTTCAATTCAAGTAAACCCAATTACAAGGTATTTTTGAACATCAAATCTACTTTAGTTCGGTTCAAATAGAAAACCTGGACACTGAGAAGAACCCACAATAAACTCAGTGAGGTATTATTTTTTCAACTTCATTTTACAAAAGGTTTATTAAAATACAATATTTTCATTAAACCAGTAAATGTATGTGCAGAGAAGATCATTTCCAGACTTTATCTTCAATAAAATCGTTTATTTTATACTATAATTGTCTAATCATTGTATGTTTTATAACCATTTTAAATTTATTCTCTGTTAATTGAGTAATTTCCTGAGGAACTTTGTAATAAAAACGAATGCAGTTACCCAAAAATGAAACATTTGACTTATGTAATTTAAATTTTGGAATAACCAATTTATCACGACCTCAGGTTTCTATACCATTAATTTCACCTTTCTGTTTAAACAGATCTATATTTTTCCACGTATACATAATAATTTCAAAGACATTCGCATGAATTTTGAACAATATGTAACTTAGATATACACGGTTATATCGAAAAGATGTGTAAATGCGAAAGGGTATTAAGTACCCATGATAATGGAATATTTGCATTCTAAAAATTCGCCAAAAGTCAATAGTTCTAGCGTAAAACCTAAAAGTTAAAAAAATAAAGGTGAGGCAACCCTAATATCAGCGTTTTTACGTCGCTGGCAAACATTTGGAATGTAGGGCATTCCAAAGGATATAGGATAGGGTTGTACATTTTTTCCCATCATATTTTTTTGTATAGACAACAAAACAAACGTATCCCGTAATTATTATATCTGTTCATGTTGGCTGCTTTTTCAGATATAATAATTACTTTCACAATAACCTTGTATACGCATAAATAAAAATCAATTGTCACATGTATGACAGAGCATCACTTGATAACAGCTCGACAGATTTGTCTTATTTCTTTTTTGTTGTGTTTGTAATTGTCAGGACAAGGTCTGTACGAAAGAAAATTTTTGAAAAATACACGGAAAAGACGGAAATTTGGATAGATTTCTGAATGAAAATCTCGATAAAAAAATGTTGGTGTTGCATACATTCAATATCCCACCCGGGCGAAGCTACGGGGGTCGATAGTTGTAAATAAAACTTAAGAGACTAAATTCCTCGTTAGTTTTCCAATTTGACGTGGCCAAGAGTATATTGTATTACACAAAAGTCAGACGTATCTCCACATGGACCAACCGATTAATAATTATTAGTATTATATGAACATGAGTACAAGTATATACCTACTACCCCGTAGAAAAAAAACATTAACACGACTATAGAAGGGCTGGCCGCGGGGGTAGATAAAAAAACTTACCTGTTACCGCAAAATGTCATCGCATCATTTGTCAATAAGTAGTGTACTGCCGAAAAAAAAAGACCGAGCCAAGGCGTGTCGTAAATGAATCAAGTAAGGTTCTGTAGCAATAACAGGCAGGTTTTTAAAAAACTCCTACTAATATTATACATGCGAAAGTTTGTGATGATAGATGTTTGTTACTCTTTCACGCAAAAACTACTGAACGGATTTTGATGAAACTTTACAGTAATATAGCTTATATATCACAATAACACATAGGCTATAATTTATACACGAACGAAGTCGCGGGCAAAAGCTAGCATTGAAATAAAAAAAATGACTGGCCTATTGGTGCGGTGCCAGAGCATTGGTATTCCAAACTATGCCCCCGAGCTCGATCCCCGATTAGGTTCTGAACTGACTTCGGAGTTTCGGTGCTACTGAAAGCTCTCCCAATTTGTTATGTGGGGCGTACAGTACACGCCTAGTACTCAATTTACGATCATACATTTTATATAATCGTCTGGAGTATTGTTTTTTATATTATTAAAATAACTATTAACATCTCGAATCCAGAAACATAATGGATGGATAAGTTGCCGCTCGTACCACCGTGCGTCAAACGAATTTTCCTGTCTTTTTCTATCCCATTGAACGTAACCACGAGTAAAATAGTCAGCTATAGTAAGTATGGCAACCTCGCACTGGCAGTGTATTTCATGTCAGCTTATGAGACGGCCATGAAATAATTATTTGCAACATACTCGTAAATGAAGAAAGGAATGCTTAGATGGTTCGGGCACTTAGAGAGAAAGAGTGATGAAAGACTGACGAAGAAAATCTACAGAGCGAAAGTGAGAGGTAAAAGAAGCCAAGGAAGACCAAGGCTGACTTATAAGGATCAAATAGCCAGAGTGTTAGCAGACGGAAATGTCAAAAGCACTCGCATACTTAGGCGAAAATGTGTGAAGAGAATGATGAGATTTGAGGAAGCGCAAGAGGTATGTAAGGACCGCGACTCCTGGCGCTCCGTCTTCACTGACTACCCCGTTAGGGATACGGCGTGAAGATATGTATGTATGTATGTATACTCGTAAATTTAAGTTTTGGGCACAAGTATTCACAAAAATAAAAATATGATATGATCAGCTGTGTATCGTTGTACTGTGACCTGCCCTAGTCACAGTCATTAGTAAAAATTTAAAATCTCGGTCAACAAAAAAGGACACTAAGAAAACGCTTTTACAACAAATGCTTCGTCCATTGTGATAGTTGATCCGAAATTAATACTGTCAGGGGTTCGACACCTCATAGCGTCTGTATCACAAAAGTTTACTGAAGAGAATCCTGTATTATTGAACTATTATATATTATTATTGTATGAGCGTACATTACAGCAGAAAATGCAAAATGGGGGAGAGAGAGTTGGCGGCAGTGTGATATTTGATCCGAAATTAATACTATCAGGGGTTCGACACCTTGTAGCGTCTGTATCACAAAAGTTTACTGAAGAGAATCCTGTATTATTGAACTATTATATATTATTCTTGTATGAGCGTACATTACAGCAGAAAATGCAAAATCGGGGAGAGAGAGTTGGTGGCAGTGTGATATTTGATCCGAAATTAATACTATCAGGGGTTCGACACCTTGTAGCGTCTGTATCACAAAAGTTTACTGAAGAGAATCATGTATTATTGAACTATTTTATATTTTAGTATGAGCGTACATTGCAGGAGAAAATGCAAAGAGGAGAGAGGGTTGGCGGCAGTGATGCCACAACAAAATACTCTGTTAGTGTTGCTGACAATACATCATGCATTTAAAATGGACTAAAGTATAAAATAATTTCTCCTAGATTTAAAACACCATAGATTCCTAACCTCTAACAGAGGATGAGAGGATAATACTTCTAAGGTTTAAAACGAAAAACATGGGGGGTATGTGGCACATAATTAATGCATTAAAATGTTCAATTAATAATTATATTGCGATATTATTGTAAAAGTAAAGAAAGTAATGTTCAGATAGTTTCGGCATATACAAGGTTATTGTGAAAGGGGGTATTATAAATCCGCTAGGGTTGCAACGTGTCTGTTATATTGCATATGTATTCGGGATATGTTCCCTTTGTTTTTCATGTAAAAAAACATTTAATATAAAAAAAGGTATTATAAATCCGCTAGTTTTTCATGTAAAAAAACATTTAATATAAAAAAAGGTATTATAAATCCGCTAGGGTTGCAACGTGTCACCGTTGACTGTTATATTGCATATGTATTCGGGATAAGTTTCCTTTGTTTTTCATGTAAAAAAACATTTAATAGAAAAAAATGTACAACCCTATCATTATGCCCTATATTCCAAAGGTTTGCTAGCGACGTAAAAACACTGATATTAGGGTTGTCTCACCTTCATTTCTTTAAAGTTCGAGGTGTTACACTAGAACTATTGACTTTTGGCGAAGTTGTAGAACGCAAGTTTTCCGTCGTCATGGGTACTTTTATACCCTTTCGCATTTACACATCCTTTCGCAGTTATCTTGTAGAAAGAGCGATGTATGAACGATTGCTGAAGAAAATCTGCAGAGTGAAAGTGAGTCGTAGCATCAAGGACGACCAAGACTGACTTATCAAAATCAAATAGCCAAATTGTTACCTGACGGAAATGTCAAAAGCACTCACATGCATAGGTGGAAGTGTGTAACGAAAATGGTGAGTTTTGAGGAAGTGAAAGAAGTATGCAGGGACCGCGTAGCTTAGCACTCTGTCCTCCCTGGCTACCACGTTAGAGATACGGCGTTAGAATGTGTATGTATTAATTTTTGATTCTCGCTTTTGGGTTTAGGTTAGCAACAACTCTCATTGATAGTACTTCCTGCTAGAGTTGCCAGGCCCTAATAGAGGCACAATCTAGTATATGGCCAAACGTTTTGCACTCGAAATTGACATGACTTTTCAAGTAAAAAGAACTCGCTGTTACGTATTTTAATTAAATATTAATTCTGAGGAAAAGAAATTTAAAAAGAGTCATTGTATCCATATCGATAAAATAATTATTTAAATAAATAATAAAATCTATATGACAAAACTAACCTAACCTAATAAAAGCCGGACAGGACGGATACATACATACATACAATTTGGCTGGATACTACGGTAAAAAGTCAAACATGTCCTAAAGCTAGACTAGTCTTAAAGCTAAAGTCGGACGTCTGGCAACTCTGCACATAGCTTAATAGGTATAAAATCATGAAGTAAATCAGTCGCAACATAAACAGACACGACAGAACCCTAATAACTGCGTTACTCGCAAGCGGCACATTTCACAGTGGTCGCATGATAAATGAATTATTTAGACAGGTGACGCCGGGCCACCTGCGATGTATAGTTACAAACAGAATGACAAATTGTTTTATTAGTAGAGAACATTAAGAAAAATAATGGCTAAGAGCATGTCGGACACATATCGAGCTTAGGTTCCGTAGTTATTGCGGACACAGCAAATCTGATATAAAAAAAAAAATGTTAAAAAATAATAAACTTTGAACTTCAATTTTTTTATTCTTTTGAAAGAATATAAACTTTAGTAATAACAAAAAAGTACATCCATATTCCAACGTTTTATTTACAAACTTAAAACTAAACATTATCTTAAACTTAAGTAATATACTTCCTCAAAATTGCCGCTTAGAAAGCTGTCATTGCTTAAGGTACCCAGCAGACTGGCAGCATTACCTCTTTGAATAGCCAAACTGATTCTTCAATGATTAGATTTGAGGAAGCAAAAGAAGTACGTAAGAATCACCATACTTGCCGCTCCGTCCCCCTGACTACCCCGTTAGGGATACAGCGCGAGATATGTGTGTATGTATATATCAGCCATTCCCAAAGTGGGCGATAACGCCCCCTTGTGGGCGCTGCAGGCCTAAAGGGTAATAGACCTAGAAAAAAAATGGGGTCGTTGTGTAGAGGCCTGGGGGGTGATTTGTAATTTCATGTAGCTAGGAGGCATCTTAGACAACGACTGCATGAGCTCTCGACTCAGTAGACAAAATAAGTTTGGGAACCCCTGGTATATATTATAAATATTACCTATTGTAAAATGATGTCGAAAAAATGGTACCTAACTGAGTTTCTTGTCGGTTCTTTTCAGTGTCAAGGTTTTCTTTTCGAACCGAATGAAGGTAAATTTCACGTTCAAAAATACG
This sequence comes from Zeuzera pyrina, assembly GCA_907165235.1. Lineage (NCBI taxonomy): Eukaryota > Metazoa > Arthropoda > Insecta > Lepidoptera > Cossidae > Zeuzera > Zeuzera pyrina. Next base: position 2,819,918 of record OU015647.1, read on the forward strand.
TTGCAATTGCATTTATATAAATAAATTGATTTGACTTTAATCAAATGGGAAATGTTCCAGACAAATTGGCATAAAGCTAGAGCATTTAACATTGCAAGTACAGCAAATGCATATGACCTTACGATATTTTTCACTCAAAATGGACGAAGTCGCTGGCTTTAGCTAAGGAGTAAACAGTACCTACATAAATACATACAGATCTGAAACGAGATAATGTCGCGCTGTCGGCGAGATGAAAGGAGATGTAGCAAAAGATACGCTCCGTGGGACTTGTACTAATGAACTGAGGTAGGGTTGTCAGCTACGGGAGTTTTATACTAATTAATTTGTAACTGAAATTTCGTCTGATTGCGGAAAAATATCTCTTAAGATTAGTCGTTACTTTCAAGTTATATCCATCCAAATCGTACGAATAGCGTAATGATATTACATATTATATACATTTTGTTTAGTAACTAGGAAGTTAAATATAGGCATAACGTAGGTATGTAGGACGCGTTTTGTTTTTAATTTTTAGAAATCTTACAAACTGTACTTTGCGATCCATTTGGTAGCTACTCTGTCATCAAGGAAGCTTGAACTGAGACAAGAATTCTTAAAATATTGTATTTACAGAAGTCTAATAAGTTGGTGGCAGTCATATCCTCAAATACATCTCGAACATACAGACCCGCCCATTTGCAATTTTAAAATAGCATAAATTAAAAAATTCTTATTATCCGAATAGAATGGCAACATAGGTTTTTCATTGCTTAAAATTCATGCCTCGAAACGTTATGTAATTTGTGTAAAAACCATTTTCAGCCATTTCTCCTGCAGTGTCAACCCTAATTAGCGAATTGATTTGTTCGTGCGACTCATAACTTTTCGGGCAAAGAAATTCATTCTTATTGTGTTATCCGATCTCTTCTTCTGATATAAGTTTAGTATTTTCATCAAATATTTTTTAATCTGAACTATGACCTATACATAATAAAAAAAGAAAGTAAGTACCAGAACATAATAAACGAAAAAAGTTCTGTTCAGATCAATTAAAATAAAAAAAAAACTTTGAAAAGTATGAAATAAGTATAAAATGACTGGCCCGTTGGTGCAATGGCATATGCATCTGTTTTCCAAGCTAGGGTCCCGGGTTCGATCCCCGGTCAGGTCAATTTAGGAAACGAACTTTTCTAAATTGGCTTGAAGTCTGGGTGTTACTGGGAACTCCCCCAGGGTTCGTTGTGTGGTACCCATAGTACAAGCTTACTGCTTAGTTTGGGGTACCACAATTTGCGTAATTGTCTGGAGTATTATTATTATTATTATAACTATCCTTTACTAACCAAAACTTAAGAACAAAAATTTGTAAATACGATACAAATACCTCTATAATTAATCTAGCGAAGCGCCCCGGTTGCGCACGGATACAAAAGTTTTTGAAAATATGTTACTCGCGTATAGCTTATAATTTATTATATAATGTAGCATTATTAATATATAATGTAGCTTTCTATAGATGAAAAATTGTTTGAAATCACTTTAGTAGTTTTTGAGTTTATCCATTATAATATAAACATAACATAACATAACATCACGCTGTATCCCCAACGGGGTAGCCAGAGAGGACGGAGCGCCAGGAGTCGCGGTCCTTACACACCTCTTTCGCTTCCTCAAATCTCATCATTCTCCTCACACATTTTCGCCTAGGTATGCGAGTGCTTTTGACATTTCCGTCTGCTAACACTCTGGCTATTTGATCTTCATAAGTCAGCCTTGGTCTTCCTTGGCTTCTTTTACCACTCACTTTCGCTCTGTATATTTTCTTCGTCAGTCTTTCATCACTCATTCTTTCCATGTGCCCGAACCATCTAAGCATTCCTTTCTTCATTTTTACAATAACACTGTTGTGCAACCCTGTCATACTGCGTATCTCGTCATTGCTTATCCTGTCCGCAAGCGTGACACCGCACATATTTCTGAGAGACCGCATCTCCACAGCATTTATCATACTTTCACTCGATTTCGGGCATATCCAGGCCTCACTGCCGTACAACAAAGTTGGCACCAACACCGCATTGTGGATGGCCATTTTAGCAGTGTTAGATATATTCACACTACCCACTAATGCGGACAGAGCACCGTTCACTTTATTGCCAGCTGCTACCCGTCTCTCCACATCCAACTCACATCTTCCATCCCTCGAAAACGCACTCCCCAGGTACACAATTTCATTCACCTGTTCTAGACATTTTCCATTTACACTAATCACACATTTCGTTTGTACCGCTTCTCTTTCAAACACCAGAACCTTAGTTTTGTTCACATTCATTTTCAATCCTTTTACTTCACAATCTTCTTTCATACACGTGACTAGTGTCTGCAACTTTGCTTCTGATGGTGCTATTAGCACAGCATCGTCAGCGTACAATAGGCAGTTTACCATTGTGTCACCACATCCCATACCACTCATATTACCTTTCAATCTCTGGAGGCAACTGTCTAAATACAGCACGAATAGCCAGGCAGACATCACGCAACCCTGTCTGACACCAGAACAGACTTCAAACCAGGGCGACATGTCACCGTCTATCCTTACACAGGCTCTGTGGTCTCGATATAATGACCTCACAGCCTGCAGTAAGGAGCCCTCCACGCCATATTCAGGCAGAAGACTCCACAATTTCTTCCGCACTACTCTATCGAATGCTTTCTCTAGATCCACGAAAGCGCAGAAAACTTTCTGACCTAAAGCCAGAAACCTTCCCACGATTACGCGAAGCGAGAAAATCTGATCCATACAACCCCTACCGTTCCTGAATCCACCTTGCGCCTCCCACAAATATCTTTCTGAAACGCCTTTCATACGTTCAGTCAATACTTTAGTATAGACTTTACTCGCTAAGCTGACCAAGCTGATGGCCCTATAGCACGCACAGTCTAGGTAGGAACCTTTCCCTTTATATAGAGGTACTATGACTGCCGTGCGCCAGTCCTTTGGAACCTCCCCCTTCTGCCAACAAAGGTTGCAGAGTGCACAGAAGGCATCCCAGACCCTAGGACCACCATACTTGATCATCTCAGCAGTCACCTCATCAATTCCCGCAGCCTTTCCACATTTCAAACTTCTTATCACTTTCTCACTCTCTTTCATACTAATGGCATCCTCCAGTCCCTGGCCCGAGTGTGGCAATTCATTAGAATCGCTCTCAGTATCAGAGACGGAGTCGCCACTCTCATACAGTTCTCCATAGTATTCACTCCATCGCTGCAGAACATCCTTTTTATTTGTAAGCAGGTTGTTTTCTTTCGAACGCACTTTATTCATTCTGCAAGGTGCCGGACCACTTCGGATTTTACGTACTTCTTTCCAAAATAATTTGGAATTTTCCTCGAAGTTGTCCGACATCTTGTTTTCATCTAACACCCTACACCTTTCACGCTTCTTTTTCACTAGTGCCTTCGTTTCTGCTTTCTGCAGCTTATACCTGTCTTTCATCAAATTTTTCATACCACAGTCATTAGTAGCAAGGTAGTCTCGCCATGCTTTCTTTTTCTTATACACAGCCACTTTCACCTCATCATCCCACCACACATCACGCTTTTTGCCGTTCCCAATCTTATTCATTCCACACACTTCTTTCGCAGCCTCAACCATACTATCTCTAAGGTTCTGCCAGCATTCTTCAACATCCTCGCTCAACACTTTCAATCTATCATCAAGCTTACTGGATAATACCCTTTCATATTCATTCCTGGTGGTCGCATCCTGCAGTTTCCAGCATTTAATGCGGCTAACCGCTGCAGGTTTGGACACTACGCGATGTCGCCATGCTGCGAACAGACCCCTTATTCTGGTTATCACCAGAAAGTGGTCTGTCCCGAGATCGGCTCCTCTATACGCTCTTGTGTCCATTACCTGCTTCTTAAGTCTGCTATCCACCAGGAATAAATCAATCATACTTCTCGCACCCTTTCTTTCCCACGTGTACTGATGGATCCTTTTGTGCCCAAACATGGTATTAGCCACAAAAAGATCCTTTTCCATACACAGTCCTAGCACAATCTTACCAGCATCATTTACTCTCTTATCTCCATATTTGCCTAGGACAGACTCAAATCCTGTTCGAGCTGTCCCGACCCATCCATTCATGTCTCCACACACAACAATTCTTTCGTTCTCTTCAACCGTCGATAGAACTTCTCTAACATTTTCCCAGAACTGCTCTAGTTCAGCCAAACCGACAGAGGACACTGGGGCATATACTGCCAAAACAAAAATTCTTGTCAACCCAATCTTGAGGCGTACCCAGAGCAGTCTGGGATTTATACATTCATACTCAGTCATACAATTAACCATACGAGAGGACAGTAAAACGCCTACCCCTTGACATCCCCTATCTCCTTGTGGTACCCCTGACCACAAAGCGATGCCTCCTCCGGGCAAGTCGGCAAGTTCACTGCCGCCTCGCTTGGTTTCACTCAAACATAGCACATCCAATCTTTTCTCTTCCATAATATCAATCACTTCATTCATCTTCTCCTCAATCCCACCTCTCACATTCCACGCAGCTACTCTGCACTCCTCCCTCCACTTCCCGCCGCTAGGTGCACAGCGTGTTGGGTGGCGGTCCCCAACGCCGAACTGCACTCTGCACACACCAGCGGGGACAGACCGGTGTACGTCGCTTCCGGGGGACGCCCTAACATTATAATTGCCGTTGTCCCGCATGGTATGCACAGAAGAGGAATTGCAGCCCTGAAAAGGGCTGGCAGGGGTCGCGACGAGCACGCTTCCTCAGTTGACCCCCCATTATAATATAATAATAATAATGTGCCAGACGATACACACCAATCATCTGATCTCAAACTAGGGTATTCCCTGTGCTATGAGAACCAGACGACGACTACTGGGGCGTCTCCCAGTATACCCAGACCCGAGACAATCTAGAAAAGTTCATTTCCTAAATTGACCCGACCGGGAATCGAACCCGGAACCTTCCGAGCTTGGTGCAACATCTAAACCACTGCGCCATGGAGGTCGTAATTACATACAAACAAAGTTTACCTCTAGAATATTAGTATAAATTTGACAGTTAATACTGAAGTCGATAAGATAAAGAAATAACCATTGCCTTTTCTGGATTACTGCTTACAATTTTGTTTACATGTAATTTTGTGTGTGCAATTAAATAAATTAAAAAAAAATAACCGCTTAACATCAGGCTGGCCGCATTGCCACCTTCGGTATAGAAAAAATTATAATACCTAGGTTCCTTAGTGAATTACAAATACCGTCTAGTCATGCATACGATGAATGCGAAGGGCCGACATCGCCCACCCTATGAGCTGTCTATCTGTCTGTCTCTGCACTTAAATGCAGTTTAACGTTTAAGTTCAACAGTTTAAAGTTTAGGTTTATGCACGTTTAACTTTCAAGTACTTATTTTTTAACCAAGACAGAAATGTTTATGCGCTGGACGTCAGACATTGTTATAATTTTTGTCAATTTTTTCAGTACTTGAATTGTTTGGAGTACTGCTCGCTGCTGAATTTCATTACCGTACGTCACGCAATCGACTGTCCTTTCGTCCCCTCTACCTTGATGGATGATGGGTTACAATTGTGCCTTTTTTATGACATTTCGTACCACGTACAGCAATTTTATGGAACTGGCTTATAGCGGCGGTTTCCCGGACCCTTACGACTTAGGGATCTTTAAGAAACGAACCTACTCTTTCCTTAAAGGCCGCCAAAGCACTTATCACTCCCCGGACGTTGGTGTCTATGGGCGGTGGTGATCACTTTCCATCAGATGACTCGCCTGCTCGTTTGCCCCCTCAGCCATAAAAAAACAAAAAAAAAACTTTGCTAAATTATTTAATGTATCTACAGCTTTATAATTTTAATTTTTTTCGAACCGAAAAGCGTGATATCATCCATTAAACTGAACAACTACGCAAAAAATAAATTTAAATTCCCGACTTTTTTTAACTCTCCTACAAAACGAAGTTTCCTACTTGATCGAATTTGTATAAGTTAAAAAAAAATATCGTGTATTTAATTTTTTTTCGCATAAAAGTATTCAGTTAAGCATGATTCACGTTACACTGTTTCGGGGCCGGACCCTGCCACGGGGCACGGTGAAACATCTATAACATACTTTTGTATGCAGTAATTCATGTGCGAGCGGACCGAGTCCGGGGCACGGACGGGACACGGTGTCGAAACGTCCATGGGTATTTTTTCTCGCCTCCGACCCGGCCCGGCGACAACAACGATGAACTACACGAATTAAATTGCATTATAAGATAGTTTTATCTCTCAAGCGATAAATGGAAACTAATGGTAATGGAACTAAACTAATATCTCGATCTCGTGGTCTCGTATTTGTCTGGCCGGGAGCAAAAAGTGAGTGTCAATGGGGTTTTGTCTGTTGGTTCGTGGTTAAGAATGGGCGTTCCCCAAGGATTCATTTTGGGACCTTTTCTGTTTCTAGTCTACATTAATGATCTCCCATTTATGCTCAGGAACTTATGCGAAATAGTATTATTTGCTGATGACACTTCATTGCTATTTAAACTGGACAGAAAGAACTTAGATATTACCTGGGTGAACGGGATTCTGGCGGACGTCTCGGGGTGGTTTGCTGTTAATAATTTACTACTGAATGCACAAAAAACCAAATGTATTAAATTTTTCCTTTCTAATATACCCAAAATTCATGATAAAATAGAATTGGGTGGGAAACAGTTAGAATTAGTTAGGTCTGTCAGTTTTCTTGGTTTAACAGTAGATAGTAAATTGCAATGGGCGGATCATATCGGGGCATTGGCTAGTAAGCTCGGTTCCGCGATATATGCCATTAGACGCATTAGGCAATTGACGGATGCGGATACGGCTAGGTTGGTGTACTTCGCATATTTTCATAGCCTAATGTCCTATGGCCTTTTGCTGTGGGGATCAGCGGCGCATATTAACTCGATTTTTATTTTACAAAAAAGAGCGATACGTGCTATTTACAGTATGAATGCACGAGAATCACTAAGAGATCGTTTTAAAGACATTGATGTACTGGCCTTGCCGTCCTTATACATCTTTGAAATTATTATGTATACGAGGAAAAATATAGATCGATTTACAAAAAAAGGCGATATTGGTGGTATGGAAACCCGAGGTCGTGATAAATTGGTTGTTCTAAAATTTAAATTACATAAGTCAAATGTTTCATTTTTGGGTAACTGCGTTCGTTTTTATAATAAAGTTCCTCAAGAAGTCACTCAATTAACAGAAAATATATTTAGATTAGTCATAAAACGTATATTGATTAGACAATCATACTATAAAATAAATGATTTCGTTGAAGATAACAATAGTCTGGAAATGATTTTCTCTGCACACGAATTTACTGGCTCTCTGAATATTGTATTTTAATAAACCTTTTGTAAAATGATGTTGAAAAAATTATACCTGACTGAGTTTCTTGTCGGTTCTTCTCAGTGTCCAGGTTTTCTTTTCTCTTCTCTTTGAACCGAACTAAAGTAGATTTGACGTTCAAAAATACCTTGTGATTGGGTTTACTTGAATAAATTAATTTGACTTTGACTTTGAATAAAAACATAAATGAAAAAGAAAATAAAAATATAAAATGGGCAGATGCTTGATAAGACTCAGTATAGATTATACGCGGACACGGGGACGCAATAATTACTTATAAACAACCAGGTGTAGCATGAATTATAGGCCCGGCCGGTACACGGTGGAACCGACACGGCACGGGCAGAGTCCGGCCCCGACTCGGTGTAACGTGAATCATGCTTTACAGGCAAAGTTTTGACTGACTGACTCATCAGCGCCCAGCCTTTTGAAATTTAGAGATGCTTATATATTGTAGACATCGTTTAAACGTGACTAAATGTTTATAGTTGAAGAAACTTAAGAAATGGAATCCATTTATTAAATGGCCATTCAAGACAAGAATCGAAGTCAAAACCCCGGAATAGAAGTCAGACGTAACCTTCTTCAATAAGTCTCAAACCGTGCGAAAGGACCCGTCTCGAAACCTTTCGAGCATCCCGCGTCTATTTCGAGTGCATCCTAAACAAATAGTCTATATTGACATGCGCAGACGAGCAAAATTACTGTATCGATATAGTGAAGGCAAAACAAAAATACCGATATCGATTTATATAGATGTATTTAAAAAATTATACTATAATTCTTATGTACGTATGGATTTATAAAAAAATCCTAATACATAATTAACAATGGTCTTATAGTTTCGAAATTTCATTAAATTAACTCCCTTTACAAAACAAACAGAGCATAACCATAAACAAATTGAGAATATTAGCAAAGCAAGAATATTAAAATTGTTTTCTGTAATACGTACAAGGTTCAATGTGTCCTAATACAAATAACACGCAAAAATATGCAAAATAAAATACTAGTATAATGTCGGCAATTTTTTAATAGATAGTAGGTTAAAAACATTTGTTAGAAAACGAAAATCCTTTTTAGATATTTTACTAGAAAAGGGATCATTGTAGTTTATCGATATTAGATTCTAAAGCACATCACTAGCGCCATCGAAAAAACTTAATTCCAGCTACCGAATTCCTGTCCATATATGCACAAACAGGTGTGCATGTTTACAAATTATCAACTTTTTCATTTAAACAAACAATAATGACAGATTGGGGTAAGAGATTAACATTTTTCGATAAAACGAAAATGTCCCAGCTCTCCAAGTACTCAAGGTCTCGACGTGTGAGTACTACATAAGGGTCGGTTAATTCTTGTGAGCGTCGTAAGCAGTTTCATGGAATATTCAAACCAAATATATAAAATCTTTTTCTTAATCAAAGACATACAGCAGTTTATTACGTTCTGACTGAACAATTGTACATAAATATACCCTCACCTTAATATATAATAATATTATACAAAAGTAAGCTTTGTTTGTTTACATGTAATGCATAAACTCGAAAACCACTTAAAACCGATTTCGAAAAAAAATTAAACCACCTTCGAAAAAAAAAACACTAAATAGTACAAAATAACTATCCTTTACTAATCAAAACTCAAGTACAAAAATAACTTTATAAATACATACATATACCTACATAATTAAATTTGACAGTTACTGAAGTCTATGTCAAGTTTACCAAACTAATAGTTCTGCTGACGCCATAGTTGATGCACATTGATTTGGCACCGCGATGATGAACAAGTGAATCATCAATGTAAATAATGATCCTAAGCTGTTGGCGTTATTTGGTATATCTTCGAAGTCTAAGCTTCAATCCCAGTGAAATTTACATGGGACCACCCCGGAAGTATACTCATTCAAACAAAAAAATAATGTTTGAAATCGCTCTATAATTGACGATAAGAATTCTTTCACCTTTAGAAAGCTAAATTATCAGCGAGTAACATGGGCTGCATTTTATTTTAAAAAAAATTTCTACCCGAGCGAAGCCGGGACAAGTCGCTAATAATATAATAATACTGTTACAAAGACATCTCAATTTCCAATATGAAAATCATTTAAGGTTTTTATTATTAATAGTTAATGTGAACAAATTATGTCCAGGGAATTCGTCTTTCTTTTTTTCCCTCATGTCCAAGTAGGATGTGTAAGCTGAGACCGAAAGAGGTCGGCGCAACATAAGTATTGTATAACATAAATGAAACGAGATAAGCAAATATTATTGCAGTTTACAAACTCTTTTTGAATACACTTCGGTGTCCAAATTTTTTAATGTTAATATGGAACTAAGGAAGACGCGAAATGATACACGATTATATTTCGATAGTATCATCTCACGATGTACTTGAATTTTCAAATTGAATTGGGTCCAAGCGAAGCCACGAACGCAGTCTAGTGTTTCACTAAGTCACGATGTTCAATCGAGCGGTGTAGGAATCACGAAAATATTTGATATCGATCTTTTTACCGATATATCGATAATGGACATCGATTAATGGTTTCGCTCCAACTATTTGATGCGAAGACATTCCTGATAAAATGTTTTAATACATTTTGGAAGTGAGTTACAAAAAGACATCAAGTATTTAAGATTTCTTCCAGACGTTTTTAGTTAAAGTATTAAATATTTTGATGAGAAAATGCTACAAAAAATTTGCTACGTGCGAAAGACATGCAAAAAAACGGAGGAATGGTGGATGATGGCTTAAAAATGGCCAAAAAACTGCTGTGATATACAGACAGATAGACACACGATGAATCTATAAGAGTAAAAACGACTTAATATTTAGAAATTTGCTTTAAGAGTCCGCTTATGAAGTTTGGTGCGTTTGAGACTTGTTCTGGTGAGTTAGATATTTGGATACATACAACTTCAACTCTTTATCATGAAATCCTTAAACGTGGAAACATGATTGGATAAAAAAATCTCGATAAAAATTTCCCGAAAAAGCCCTGTTTTGCACAAAGATTCAGTTGCATCTCCTAAATTCTACAGAATTTCAAAATGGTTTTTACATAAATGGATAGGTAATTATAATATTCCAAATCTCTAAAACCAGTTTTTTAAATGGGAATGTAGTTTTCTTGCAAATTACAGTTATGTGCAAAAGCAAATGTTGGGATTTCTCCGCGCTAAAATATAATCAAACTGCATCTGCGAAAATCAACTTTATTGTAACCGCCGCGCCGTAAGGCGTGGGAGTAATGGATAAATTCAGTTGCATTGAGCTGCATAGGTGGACTTTTAAATAAAGTCTCAAAATCCCATATTGTACAATTGCAACCTTCGACATTTCCACACCTCGCACCACTCTTGGGAATGATTTTCCAAAATCTTTTCTTAGTGGATGCTTACGTCACAAAAGAGTTCACTGTACATCTGTCTTCAGCGTTTTGGGCTCAGTGATGATGAATTACACAGGACATATTATTTCACATCTAGAGATTTGTTATCTTTAAATGTAACCCAGGAGCAAACGATCAAAAAACAACAAGTTTGATAATTTGTACAAATTGTCACTATTTGACAGATTACCGAGAGGAAAAGCAGTATTTTGTTACTCACTCTAATTGACTTAAATCATAAGAGTTAGCGGGTATAATTAAAAAGGCTTTTCTTAGGGTTGTCAATAGGGCTAAAACGTTTAATATATTTATATATATGTTTTAGCGAACGTCTATAGAATACAACATACAAAATTTAATCATTATTATACGAAATTACTTTTCTTTGTAGAAGCAGAGAAAATATTGTTTATCTAAAATGAACTGCTAATTGATAGATTCAGAAATGTTATATAACTTTTGTGGTCAATTGCCGATATTGCCGATTGTGCTAACACCGCTAGTAACGTAAAGTAACAAAACACTTTGGAAACAAAAGTGTTATTGAACATTATTATATTTCGCAACAAGATCTTTAGTAACAAGTAGCGAGAAATGGTAGAGAATTTATCGTGTTTTCAGTAGGTATTTTAGAAAAGTTTATACTTTATTGACTGTATTTTTAATAGATGCTGCCGTTTTCAGCAAAGTTGAGTAACATTCAATAACAAATATTGCTGAATGTTACCTTCCAGTTGATATCACGTGTTGACGATAATTAAAAGATAGCCTACTTTGACTTGACTTTTATTCCGTACCTTGAAAGAAAAAATGGAATTACTCTTGTAAGATCATGCATTGGCATAGAGATACAACTTAATTATAAATGAATTAAAGTAGGGCCAAATTGGCTATCTGATTTCGATTTGACCCTCATCCCCCTTCCCTTTGTCATCGAACATGCAGAACTAAAATATATTAAAAACTTCAAGAAATATAAATCTATAGGTAGCTAAAGTTAACAGGAAAAATATATCGAGCCCTAGGTATTATTATAGGTGTCCAGAAGTTAAACAAAAATTTATCGTTTCACAAATATTGCGCGGAAACCGAGTGGAACTCAACTTGAATATCCTTTTTGCTATCGTATGTTACCTACTAATAATTGGAAACATTGCTCAACAAAACTAATTCGATTGACTCACAAATAGTAACGCGCAATGAACTCATATCTTATCTCACACCCTTAGGACACTTTCAAAATCGACTTTTATATGCAAGAAGTTTCTTGTATATATAATACGTACTGCTAGGTCATGGTTTATCCTACCGGTGGGGATATTTCCTCAGTCATACAACTTAAACGTCTTCAAGACAAGGATAAAAAGATATATTATTGGAAATGTGACATTCGACCTCCTTATTGTCTTCTATCAGGCAGGACTGAGATTCAACGTATGTCTATTTAAATGTGAAAAAAAATAAAGACCAATTTGTACACGCCGCATACTCTATTGCTCGTGTCGCTCGCTCATGACTTGGACCGCAGCAGTCGTCGTGTGTGGCGCATGAACTCGGTGACACGCTTTCATTTATCATCGTAAAATTTGGACAATTTTAGGTTTTTTTTGTCCGTAAACAATCCATTCTTTGATTTCGTTTAGATACCGCCTTGATTCGGAAACAATTTGGTAAGCAAGTGCAGTCAAGAAAAAACCATAGCATAGAGATTATCTTTAGATAAGCTGTATCTATACACTAAAGATACGCATATTTATGAAGAGCTGTGTTGCTCGCGTGGTATCATTAAATAGTAGCCTGATTTGCTTAGAGATCGGCCTCTCGGTGTGCAGATATTTAACAAAAAAAAATTCGCCAATGCGTCAATATTTATAAATACATATGTATTTTCGCGCTGTATCTGTAACGAGATAAACAGAGATCGTGGTCTTTAAATCTTATCATTCATCTCACAATATCGCCGAGGCACGAGTGCTATAGACATTTCCGACGGATAACACCTAGCTATATGATCTTCGTAAGTCAGTTTTGGTCTTTCGTGACTTCTATTGTACACTGTCGTTCGTCGAAATCGTAATCGTTCGTCACTCATTCTATGTACCTGAATCATCTAAGCATTCCCTTTTTCATTTTTATATTAATATTACATTTATACACATATTCACGGTGTAGCCATAATGCGGTAGATAGGATGGAGCAACAAGCATCGCATTACATACTTCCGTAAATCTCGCAATACATCTCACACTTCGAGGTATGCGAGTGCTTGACACCTTTTCCGTGAGGCTAGCTCTGGCCTTGTGATATTCATAACACAGCCTTGGTCTTTCCTGGCTTCTGTCGCTCACTATCGCTCTATAGATTTTTCTGTCGTCATCACTCGTTCCATACGCATGAAGCGTCTAACAATACAGTTCTTCATTTTTCAATAATAAATCTATGTCTATAACTTTGTCTTAGCGTGGTATTTTATGGAGCAGTTCGTCTCTTGTTACATTAGGCACCTGTTTCTCATAGCTGAGTCGCAAGAGCACCATTTGTACCGTGTCTTTTCCGATATCTACATATATAAAAATCAATTCCCGTGCGTTAGTCTCATAAAAACTCTAAAATGGCTCGACCGATTTTGATGATTCGATTTTGATTTCTTTATGTGTTTTGGAGTAGGTTTCTGGATGGTTTAGATTCACAAATGGACCAGGTAAGTGGTGCTCCAATCGGGTTCCAGGATTGTTTTTTTTTATTTCGGGCAGGAGAACGTCTGTCCGCTTGAATGGGTCCCTGGATGGTTCAGGTTCACAATTGAACCCGGTAGGTGGTGCCGCAATCGGGTTCTAGGAATTTTTGGAATAAAGTTCTTTAACGCGGCTTGCGGGAGGTTCGAGTCGGTAGAAATCATCACGTAAGGAAAAAGCGTTAAGTGGGGTTGGAGGCGCGCGTGGCTAAGTTCGTTAACTCTATACATAAATTGACAGTGATATATACGAATTTATGTGTGCGTATGAGTATCGAAATTTTTGTTTTTCGTTTTTGTTTTAAATCATACGTGAGTTTTATTGTCTCCTTATTGCAATTAAGTTTTGAAAAATGGAAACTGCAGCTAAGGAATTTCGTTCCTGACGGGGGTTCCCCTAACCGCACAAGTTTTTTTTTTATTCCAACAATAGGACAGCACAACGTCTATAGGCTCCGCTATACATACATATATATATATACTGTATATATATATATATTACATTCATTGCCACGTGATCACTACTTGCAAGACGCTTGCAATCATTCCGGTTCCGCTTGGATAGAGACAGATTATTTTTCTAAGAATTTTATAGACGGTATTAAATGCTGTTAGAAATTATTTGGATCTTATACGGGTCCCATTTTCCCTTTTAAAGTATGGACTCTAAAAAGGCCGGTATTTCTCGCATATCCCATATATATCCCGCACCGCATATCCCGCACCTACATGTGTATCTGTCGCAACACGCGAATATTCGGACAAGCTCGGGTCACGATTAGAAAGGAGAGATGCCGTCGAGATGAGACGGCCCGCGCCACAGTACAAATATAATAGTATGATGTTTTCTATGACGAAGCTTGCCGCTCCGTCATCTCTGATTACCCCGTAAGTGATACAGCGTAAAGATATGTATGACTTCATAGTAAGTTAGCGAACGCGGTTTGTATGTGTGCGAATTAATACGTATGCGCCATAGCATGTACACAACCGCAATATTTAAGCATGATTAAGGGTGGCTTGCACCGACTATTTTAAGAAACTTGCTTCTCGCTCGCACTAACTATTAAATAAATGGTGCAAGCGAGATGTCAGTTCTTTAAATCGAGCTTAAATAGTTGGTGCAAGTCAACCTAAAAATGAGCTACGCGGGGTCGCACCGCAATAGGATTAATCATGCACGCACACATATAACGCGGCGCTACACTGCCACCCCCAATCGTCCCAAACAAACCGTAAGAATAAACTTTTTTTCAGTCGAAAGGATAACCTTTCTGCCAACCGTAAGAATATATCTTTCTTCCAACCGCAAGATTAATTTTTCTGCCAAAGAAAACAATAAATCTTTATTCCAATCGAAAGGATAATCTACTGCCAATCGGCCAAGATGAATCTTTTAAGTGCTATAATGGTAGTGTATCATCGCGCGAGTTCTGTGAAAGTAGTGGTGGAGGCACTGACCTGGTTGTGGTAGTGCGCCAAAGGGTGGTGAGGCACGTGCCGCATCGCTGGGTGCAGCATATTGGCGCCCTCGCCGCCGGCTGCGGCGCTGCTGCTACCCTCTACCGCCTGCACACAAGCACACATGCCACACTGTTGGTGTCTCAGAACACTGACAGATAATAATAATATACTCCAGACAATTACACAGATTGTGTGACCGCAAACTAAGCGGTAAGCTTGGAGTTCCCAGTAACACCCAGACTCCAAGCCAATTTAGAAATCGTCGGAGATAGTTTAAGAGTCCTCCTATGCAGAGTGGTGTGTTTGGTGACCTGGATCTCGATATCTAAGGAGATTGAGAGTTAAATATTTGGATAATACGAATTTAATTATTTATCTTGAAATCCTTAAACATGGAAACATGATAGGATAAAACAAATTCAGAAAAAACCATGTTTTGCATAAAGATTCAGTTGCATCTCCGAAATTCTACAGAATTTTAAAATTATTTTTAATAAAATGGATAGGTAATAATATCTCAAATATCTTTAAGCAGTTTTTTAATTGGTATGTAGTTTTCTTGCAAATTACGATTATGAGCAAAAACAAATGTTGAGATTTCTCCGCTCTAGGATATGATCAAACCGCAAGTGCGAAAATCTACTTTATTATTATCGCCGTAAGGCGCGAGGGTAATAAACGAATTAATAGCTCGTACTATGCCTGCCGTGAATGATAACAAGAGACTTGTAAGGAATAAGACTGATTTCCAGATGGGCAGGATTTGGCTTGATTCTCCCGTATACGATCTCCCGACAAAATATGAAATCTCATGATAATAGTCAATAATATAAGAAACATTTTTAATAAAATTCGAACAGCAGACAACGGCAGTATACCCATTACTGATGTCTTTTAGAAATATGAGAACATCTGCTTATAAACAAAACAATCTGAACATACAAATGCAAAATAAACATTGCAATAAATAATTACTGCAATTAATTGAACAAATTGAATGACCAATGAATTTAATTGTGGAAAGCAAATAATAATTAAGCACCTATGGTGATTGATTTCGCAAAATTAGTGAATAATGTTGGGATTTTATACATACAAACATATCTTCACGTCGTATCCCCAACGAGGTAGTCAGAGAGGACGGAGCGCCAAGCGTCGCGATCCTTACATACTTCTTTCGCTTCCTCATATCTCATCATTCTCCTCACACATTTTCGCCTAGGTATGTGAGTGCTTTTGACACTTCCATCGGGTAACACTCTAGCTATTGGATCTTCATAAGTCAGCCTTGGTCTTCCTTGGCCTCTTTTACCACTCACTTTCGCTCTATAGATTTTCTTCATCAGTCTTTCATCACTCATTCTTTCCATATAACACGTTGAAAATTAAAAGTTGTTGATTACATTATAAAAAGCAGTTTCCAAATTCCTACTTAATATTTATTTCTTCCGACAACAACTACCAATTTTAAAAATCCCGATATTTAAAATTTTATCTAGATATTTCGGTTTTCCCATCTGGCAACACTAAATGCGAGCCCCCAAATTTAAACGTCACACCTCACCAAGTTTATCGTGGTATACTGTTCAGTCATTACAAACGAAACGAAATGTTTCTATCATTGCAAATAAAAAGGATGTGTGCAGATCTTTCTAAAGCAACTTTAATAAATAATGTAACATACATATATAACCTCACGCTGTACCCTAACGGTAGTCAGAGAGGACGGAGGGCCAAACTTCGTGGTCCTTACATACTTCTTTCGCCTCCTCAATTCTCATCATTCTATTCACGCATTTTCACTTAGGTATGCGGGTGCTTTTGCAAAACACTGGCTACGATCTTCGTAAGTCTATCTCGGTCTTCCTTGGCTTCTACTATCACTCACTTTCGCTCTGTAGATTTTCTTCGTCGATTTATACTTATTTTATTATTAATTAATTAATAGCTTACTAATAATGTTTAAGTGAGTGATGTCTATACGGTATTCTTTTGCATCGTCTAAACATGAAGCAGTGACGTCACTGGGTTCAGGTCTTGTGTTATTGTGTCATTGTAAAGTAACATTTCAGAAATTTTCACATTGTCAATGGCATAGTGTCTCTAAATAATGCATATGTATACAGGCTTAATTTAAAAATACTAATAACCTCTTAATATTTTGTACTAAACATTATCACCAATAATTTTTGTTTTACGACTTTCAAAAATTCATAAGTTTTTTCTTTCATACAAAAATAAAAATACATTAAATGTTTCTGAAAATGGCACCTATTCTACCCAGTCTCTAAAGGGGCACACGCGCAGCGCGGCGCTGAGGCCCTGCACCATAGGAAATACGTACAGAGTAAATACGTTTCAAGACAGTACAACAAAAAATAACAAACATTTTTTTCGGTACGTATTGAGTTTTGAAAAAAGTCGTAGAACAAAAGTTCATTACATTACATTTTTAATATAGTAGACAGGTACATAATACTAACATGAAATAACTAATATTTTTTAAATTCATTATTGTAACTTAAAATAATGAGATTCTGAAATTGAATCTAGTCAGTTTTGTTCTTTTTTTTTTTTTAGTTTTTAGTTGTTAGATATGTACACAGGAATTTTGCACAAAGAGGTTATTAGTATTTTTAAATTATTTAAATTATTTAAAGTATTTTTAATATATCGAGATAATTATTATAATACACAAAATAAAAAACATTTTAATAAACAAAATAATGTAAGTAATACTGCCTATATACCACTGAATTCATCTATTAAAGAGTCCGTTTATGCAGCCCAGTGTAACATAATTTGTTCATTAACCACGCGCCCTACGACGATAACAATAAAGTTGATTTTCATACTTGCGGATTGATCACATTTTAGTGCGGAGAAATCTCAACCTTTGTTTTTGCACATAATAGTAATTTGCAAAAAAAATACATTACCAATTAAAAAACTGATTTTAGAAATTTGAGATTGAGATTAACCTATCCGTTTTAGTAAAAATCAATTTAAAATTCTGTAGAATTTCGGAGATGCAACTGAATCTTTGTGCAAAACTGGGTTTTTTCAGGATTTTTTTTTATCCAATAATTTTACCACGTTTAATGGTTTCAAGATGAGTCGAAGTTGCATGTATCTAAATATCTAATTCTCAGTCTTCTTAGATATTGAGATCCAGGTCACCAAACACACTAAAGTCTGCATATGGACCTCTTAATCTAGTAAGCGTAAAACATAAGACTCATATTCCAAACATAGATTCAATACGATCTAAAGTACAGACCTCAGCCGGCTGCTCATCCTTCGCCTCAGCCTCGTCCCCAAGTTCTACCAGCTGCAGCGCCTCCTCCAGCAGATCGAAGCGGGACTCTTCATTCACCAGCTCTCTCGGTAGATCACCCTGAAGCACGTATTCACCTGGACAACAAGAGGTTTATGATTAGCTAAATACATAATATACACTGATTGATCCAATGGAGCGGTATTTTTAACAGACTTCAAAAAAGGAGGAGGTTCTATGGTCATCTGTTTTTTTTTATGTATGTTCAGGCATATAACTTCTTTGTTTAAGAACCGATTTTTTTACGTTGGGTTCAGCACAGCTCCAAGATGGTCCCATTTAAATTTTTCGGATATTGGAGCTTGGACTTCAAAGGTGCACCAAATAATCCTAACCGTTTATAAGCGTTTATCTATTCTACATTGATGGTTTTTTTTATATCATTCCGTTGCAGAATTAGAAAACAAGTTAACTCTACAGTTAACTTGTTTTTTAATTATATTCTATCCTAGATATTTGTTTAGGCCAACGTCACTTAAAAAGGAGAAATAACAAATCAATCAACAAATCATGTGAAACAACAGAAAATAATTCTGTTTGGTATGCTCGGCACCGACTTCAGTAACTGCCAATTTAATTATATGGGTATTTGTATCGTATTTATACAGTTTTTTTTTTGTACGAGTTTTGATTAGTGAAAAACAGAAAATTTAGAAACAAACTCCGATAAATGTAAATCTCTGTTTTAAAAGAAGTTACTTTGTTTTTTTTTGTTACAAAAGTTAACCAATCGAGTATCGCAACTGGTAAAATAAAGCCAATGAAATGAAGAATCAGGTTACCAAATATCATTTTCATAAGTTTTGTAGTCACTTAGAAAATTGAGATCCCTGCCGTCAAAATTTCCAATGCGTCGCCTTAAATCAGTGATCAATTTAGTGAATGCAGTGTGTCTGGAAGTCTTAACAAAGCAAGAAAATATTGAGGTTTAACGAATCTCTAAACGTATTAAAATTATTAGTAGTATTAAATTAAAATCGTAGGTAGGTAGGTAATCGCTTAGTGAGTTTCTATATCTGGTGTTTTAGTAATATCAAAAGTAATGTTCAGTGAGTTTCTCTAGTACATGGTGTTCTAGTGAGCTTTAAACATAGTGTTTCAGTGAGTGTTTAGTGAGTTGAATAGCGTGTTCAATATACGTAGTATTTAGTGTGCTTATAACATGCTGGTAAAATCATAACCCGTTTTTATGTTCGCCATACTCGGGTAAAAATACGGATAAAAGAATCTTTTATCTCATAAATAAACTGTACGTAAACCATTGGTTCATTTGCATTGGTGTTAAAATAACTAGCAATCGTTAAAACATTGTTAAATCCTTTCAACGTCAGTCACAAGACTATTTCGAAGAATTTAACCCTTCGGCGGCTACTGGTATAATTGGATACGGTGGACGGGCCACTAAAGCCCCATTGTGATTTAAACAGATTATGTCCATTTCTTTTCAACTAAACGATTCATGTCTGGCGACCGATAAGAACAGTGTATTATGATTTATGGATACATTGAGTTATTTTTGGCAAAAGTTCGTTTTGCTTCGGTTTTGGCGAAATAATGTATTTTACTGTTTTATAGTTGTTGCTTGATGCAGTTTTTTTACTTTAGAAATTGAGGGTCCGGTAAAAATAGAACGGTATAATGCCCCTGTAGTTTCATCTGTCTGTCTAACTAAAATTATACCTGACTGAGCTTCTTGTCGGTTCTTCTGTATCCAGGTTTTGTTTTCGAATCGAACTAAGTACATTTGACGTTCCAAAACACCTTGCGATTGGGTTTACTTGAATAAATTAATTTGACTTTGACTAACCGTACATCACAGCCAATGGCAAACTATTCTATTTTATGTATTTTGACACACAAAATGGCCACTCAAAACCATAAATAAGAAAGCAAATGAAATAACTGGATCTCGAAAGCATTTAAATTTGTAATTTTTCAAAATTCAATTGAACTTCTAGCGAGTCCGACACACTCTTGGCCAGTTCTGTCAAACGTACGAACGATTTCGTTTTAATCTGCTTATTTTAGAACATAATAGATTATGAAGATGAAATAACACAGATGCATAGTAACGAGAATGTACGTATGAGTACAATGTTAATTGCTTGAGGAAACGAAAAAGGTATGAAAGACCGCGATGCCTGGCAGTTCCTACCTACTCCTTGAGGATATACTACGAATATGTGAAAGCTCCGTATGGGGTGTGGGAATAAGGAAAAGCAAATCGTGCCAATTGCTTATTGCCTAAGAGATACGGTATGTTTGTTACAAGGGACTGATGCAAGCTATGGGATAAGAACCTTTCAGCTATCTGGTTTCGCTTAGTCGTTGAGCTCGGATACTTATTGTTAAGGTGGTTAAAGGTTATTTTGCAGCGCCTTTATTTTGGCTATCCTAAATGGAAAATTACGTAATGTACGCTTCTATCCCTATCGCGGTAGACAAAAGGCGGAGGAGCACTAAGCATTGCGGTTCTTACATATCTACTTTTTTCGCCTCTTCCAATCTCAATTTCGGCTAACATTCTAGTTGTTTGGTCTTCATAAGTCAACTTTGGTCTTCCTTTGCTCTGTTGTCGTTTAATTTCGCTCTATAAATATTCTTCGTCTATTGTTCATCACTCATTCCTTCCTAATGTTTGTATCTATAAAATAATATAAGCTCAACACCTCCTAGTCAAATTTTTTTAATTCTCCACAATGGTCAACCACAGTGGCAATATTTCACAATTGTCGTTCAAGTAACAAAAGCTACGACCATAATCCTTCTATTGTTATGGACTTAAAAGACCGAAGACGATTGACAACAGTTTTTTTGGGTAACGGTATTTTAGGGTTATCTAATAATGAATGTTAGACAGTTATTTTAAAGATTCTTCGAAACAATCATAATACGAATGCCGTTAATTTTACAAAAACATATAACCCTGCAATTCTGACGACTAACACGTGACTCTTGTTGCAGAAATTATTTCATCGGTTATCTTACCATCCACACGGGAATACAACAAAGAGTGCCGACTTTTAACATAACCCGTGGGTGCCTGTTGCTCCCGTCCCGTGAGACGTGCAATTTTCCAATAAAGAATTCGTAAAAAAAATAAAACATGCGTGAGACTCTCGCGCGTCAGAAATGAAACTATTTAGGTTCTAGCGCTTGCTGAAGTTTTTACTGTTTCAGGATTTGGAAATGGCTACTTCTTATGTCTTTTGTTCAATTTAATTCATTCTACAAGAAAGAAATTATGAGTTTATGATAGTTCTCTCCGTTTTTACAACTTACGCATGCGTGTAGTGTGTATGACATCGAGTAAACACGATTCTGACGCTCTCCCTACAACTGCTGGTTGAAGTCGATAACGAGGAACTTTTTTACCTTTCGTCTGATACAGACTAATTCGCTCTACCGTGCCTAAATAAGTTTCACTTCAATAATACGAATGACTATTTTGCAATTTAAAACTTTGAAAATAAATGCCTGTCCCAATAGCACACTGTTTCTAATACGATCAACATTATAATACACACTTTTCTTTCACACCTTACAGGTGCGTATTTTTTATAGAAATTATTTGTAAGATTTCCACCGTTGAAAGTTAGACAGTATTAATACGTGAAGCGCAAACTTTGGTTCCCTTTTTAAGAAAATTGCGCGGACGGAGGATTGTGAAATTTGGTACACTTAAAGTTTATATGGAGAAGGACTGGAGACAGCCAGAATTTTTATGTTGTATGGGTTACAAATAAGTATATTGAATTAAATAAAACGTTTATTGTTTACGTTCATGTGTGAGGAGAATGATGAGATTTGAGGAAGCGAAAGAAGTATGTAAAGACCGCGACGCTTGGCGCTCCGTCCTCTCAATGCTGTCATTGCTTAAGTTGCCCAGCAGACTGGCACCATTACCATTATTGTGTAAATTATTTGTTTCGGCTTTTTATATTTGACATATTCATGCATGTTCATTTTCTGCCAGCGTTAATTCAATATTATGCCAAAATTCTCTTGATATAAAAGAAGTGTTTATAATTTACTCTCTTTTAAAAATTAAATTGGATTGAAATATAGATGGACAATTGAGGAACTGCTCTATGGAAATAACACCATATAAGTAAATACAAGGAACATCGCAATAGTCCAACGTTATACACTGCACATCATCGTGATACCTGGATTCAAGTTACCTTCCTTCCAAGTTACTATCCAGACGTAGCCGTATAGTAATAATAGTTTTTTTTTAGGGAATATCAAATTGTATATATTGTGGAGAAATACATATTTAAACATATTTAGTATGTCTAAATTTTGTTTTTTTGGTTTAATTATTGTCGCTGCACGACAAAATGTCTTAATTATCCATAGACACATCTTCTGTTATATTTAAACAGACTAAATTGGTTACAGTTGGACTTTAAATTTCCTAATTACCTTCCACTAAGATCTGATTGTAGGGACACCATAGACAAAAATTGGATTAATTCCAACGAATCCACAGACAACACCTAATATAGTTCCATTACATAATTGGCATTGGTGTTAACAAAGCTATAGTAACCTTGGCAATGACTCCGCAGTGTCACGCCGCCGGTGTTGAAAGTGAATTGATCTATAGATCATAGATCATTGCCGTATCCGTCTCGCTTTGACATTGTCGCTCATTGTTGTATTTTCGAACTTGCTTTGAGTATTTTGACTACATATTTCACTGACTCTTAGTGCGTCTTACCAACCAAGTTGAGCACTGTTTTTACTTGCATTCAATTATTTTTATGCTATTTTATTTTACGCTAAAACAAAACCTATCTTCATTACGATATTGTAAAGACTCAGGTGTTACTTTGCGGAAATCCATTTCATGTGATGAATTCCTAACCAGCACCTAGCTAACCAGCACCGAATTCGATGCTTCGATTCGGTGCTGATTAGCTGACCGAGTCCGATCTCTGGTATATACTGAGGATGCTCCGTTGAGAGGCGAAACACGTGTCGATTGGTGGTTTTTGGAGTTTGAGTGGAAAATAACTAACGATTTTAGGAATTCATCACATATCTTAATTACGTCTGTCTGTCCATATGTCAGGGGCGATTTATCTGTCAACTATACACCTATTGAGTCGAAAGGTACACGTAAATTGGTAACAAAAAACCATTAATGAGAAACAAACAATTAAATACGTATGGGTGCATACTTTGGAACCATTTGAAGTGAACACTGCTATAAACACGTTGGGCGATTATTTGATGGGTAAAATCTTATGAGTTCGCGTCACCGACATGGTATTTTTTATTTTTTATATTCGACCTCTGTACACATTATGCAATGAGTATTTCACTATGGTGGTAAAACTTTCCATTTGTTTGATAATATTTTTATTGTGGATTTTAAAAACAAAGGCTCTATAAATTTTATATAATAATTTTAGATTTGCGTTAAATTTCAAAAATATGATTATTATTATTTATTAGCTTATAATATCGAAATTTTGTAATGAAAAATTTGCAAAGGCTTAAATTTTACAATTCGGCAATGTCGGCAGTCCTCGAAGACTACCAATTTTTAATAAAATAACCCTTATTTGTCTCAATTTGCTAGTGAACATATGTTAATGAGTGTTCAAAAAGCTCTTGGTATGAGTATCATCTGTTTATTTAACAAGAGTTTCATTGAAAAACTGCCCATTACATTATAAAGAAACTCGCGCTGTTTAAAAGACTAGAATATTAGACAGTGAGTTTCTTGGTTTTTTTAATGCAGATCCTTACCAAATCGGCAAAAAATTTGACGTTCAAAAGTACTTCGAGATATGGTTTAATTCAACAACAATGATTTAAATAATTATACCCGTAGAATATTGATTTTGATGAAGATAATGTGCGAAAAATTGAAAAAGGGCTGATCACTTTCCATCAGGTGGTTCGCTCGCTCGTTGCCTCCTCCGCTATAAAAAAAATTCTAAATTGATTCAACTGAGAATCGAATAACGGATTCTCGATTTGAACTATAAACTACCACAGGCAATTTTTTGTAAATATAAAAAAGAAATTGATTGACTGACAAATGAACGTACATCCCAAGCCGCTGGGTCTAAGAAACTTGAACCTTTGTCCACAGGCTCCTCATAAGCATCTGATAAGAGATTTTTTGAAAGTCAATCCTTAAAGGACAGAAAAAGAAAGTCAAATTTAATATAAAAAGAACTACCATATAAATAATTAAAGACGTATGTATTTCCCCGATTTTGAAAAATCAATGCTTAAAATAAAGTAGTAATAGAATAATACCCCGTGAGGTAAAGTACCCTAAAATAGGGTAGAAGATGGCGTAGATATATAACCACACATGAAATTAGTTAGTTTACTACATATAACTATAGAAAAAATTCTTACTTAACATGTGGGCAACACTCACTACCTGGTTCTTATTCGGTAAGGTTTTAAACTACTTAAATACATACATACATACATATCTTCACGCTGTATCCCTAACGGGGTAGTCACAGAGGACGGAGCGCCAAGCGTCGCGGTTCTTACATACTTTTTTCGCTTCCCCAAATCTCATCATTCTCCTCACACAATTTCGCCTAGGTATGCGAGAGCTTTTGACATTTCCATCTGCTAACACTCTGGCTATTTGATCTTCATAAGTCAGCCTTGGTCTTCCTTGGCTTCTTTTACCACTCACTTTCGCTCTGTATAATTTCTTCGTCAGTCTTTCATCACTCATTCCTTCTATGTGCCCGAACCATCTAAGACTACTTAAATGTTTATGTATACGTTCGTGCGAAACCAGGGCATGTCGCTAAAGAAAATATAAATAGAATTTTCAGAGGGAAATCGAGGCGGTAGGTACGCCCCCCGCTTACTGCGACGTTAGCTGGTAGCGTACAGTTTTTTCCAAACACTTCCTTTAGGAATTGTAAAAAAACTACACATTACGTGCGTTGAAAAACAGCGTGTCAAAGTAGAATCGATTAAGCGTTTGGAATTCCATCCGGTCTCGAATTAAAAATACCTATTTTAATTGTTTTGCCAAAAAACTGGTCGCCATTTTTGCACGCGTCATACGAGTGACCTTCACGGTCGACCAATCGCAAAGCTGCGGTGTTTGTGGTATTTACCTTATACAGGGTTCTCGACTACAGATTTTGAAAACCTGGTCACTTAGGAATAATAATAATAATACTCCAGACAATTACACAGATTGTGTGACCCCAAACTAAGCAGTAAGCTTGTACTATGGGTACCACACAACGAACTCTGGGGGAGTTCCCAATAACACCCAGACTCCAAGCCAATTTATAAAAGTTCGTTTCCTAAATTGATCTGACCGGGGATCGTACCCGGGACCCTAGCTTGGAACGCAGATGCATATGCCACTGCGCCAACGGGCCAGTCAAGCCAAGACATTTTGTTTAAAAAAGACACAGTATAAAATTAGTAACGCAATTGTAAATATGTAGGCATTTAACGTCATGAAAATCATGAAATTAATAACAAGTAAGTAATTCTTGTACATACATACACACATATTATCTTCATGGCAGTCAGAGAGGACGGAGCGCCAAGCGTCGCGGTCCTTACATACTTATTTCGCTTCCTCAAATTTCATCATTCTCTTCACACATTTTTGCGTAGATATGCGAATGCTTTTCACATTTCCGTCAGCTAGCACTCTGGCCCTTTGATCTTCGTAAGTCGTCAGCCGTGGTCTTCCTTGGCTTCTTTTACTACTCGCTATTGCTCTGTAGATTTTCTTCGTCAGTTTTTCATCACTCATTCTTTCTATGTGGCCGAACCATCTAAGCATTCCTTTCTTCATTTTTACAATAACACTGTTGAGCAACCCTGCGTATCTCTTGATTGCTTATCCTATCCGCAAGGATGACACCGCTCATATTTCTAAGAGATCGCATTTCTACTACATTTATCTTACTTTCACTCGATTTCGGGCAATTATTTATCAGCACAATTAATTAAATTACATTAAGTAACTTATTTTACATAAAACAAAGGTCCGCAACAAACTTTGTTCAGGAGTTGGCGACTAGTTACTATTTAACACTATAAAGTAGGTAATAATTGCGCAGTACAAATTGCGCCGAAGGTTGCATTGTTTGGTCATGTTTCTATGAATATCAATTAATTATTATTAAATGAATGAAATCTGAGAATGCATTTCGTTTAGAGACGAGTCTCACTGTCTTATTGACGTTGTTGTTAGTGCAACCATCTACCAATTCGAAGGTCCCAAGCTTCAATTTTTTATACATACCATGAAGGTTGCAAACAAGCATACGGCCCGCCAAATGTTGAACGGTTACCGTAGGCTATGGACACCTGCAATTCCAGGAGCATCAATTGTGTATTGCCAACCCTGTAAAAACCTTTTTACACCCTTTTTGAAGAACCCCATGCTGTAGTTTCTTGGGAAATTCCCGCTCAGGTTAATTTAGAAAACAAAATTTTTGTTTTTGGGTCTGAGTGCTACTGGGAACTACCGCAGTTCATTGTGTAAGAACAATTGCAGAAGCCTAGATTAATTTGGGGTCATGCAAGTGGTGTAATAGCTTGTAGTATAAAAAACAATAGAGTTATTATTACGCTACGGTAATTTTATTTTTTGTTAACGAGTTATTATAAAAAAATAATTTAAAAAAAGGGGTTTTATTCTCAAAATAGTAAAAACCATCAACAATACCGCCTCCGCTTCACAATTTTAAATTCAGAACACGTTTAATTTTTTTCAACTGCTGGCCCGCCGTGGGCACTAACCGCCGAGCCTCTTGAGACGCACTTTTGAATTTCGAACGTTTCGAGTGTGGGATGTTCTCGTTTTGAATTCGTTACTTTTTTATTTTTCATATTTTTAATATTGTGGTACGCATTGACAACAATGGCGTTCCGATTGACGTTTTAACTTGACGGTTGATTTTTAAGGATATGTTTTATAAAATATTTTAGGACGTGATTCACTTTGAGAACATCTTGTAAATTTCAATTTGACCTGTTGGCATGAAGGTCAAAACTCTTGCCTTCTATGGTTAAGGTTTTGGATTAATTCAGAAAAACTTTGGTCGGACCTTTTATTATAATTTCCTTCGTTTACGGCATCTGACACCGAGAATGAATTCAAGAAATTGCAATTATTTCTCCTTGTTTGAAAGATTCAGTTAAATAAAAATATATTTTTGAAATGGTCTTTTAAAGCTCTCGAATTTGATAACATCCATCATGATGGTGTCGATTAAACTTTAGCCTTTATGTCTGACCACAGCCGCCGCGTATGAATTTTTTAAAGAACAATCTGTCCAATAACAGACGCATAACTGAGATTAGTCAAACAATACATTATGAGTTAAAATTGGTTGAGTAGTTTCAGTTCAACAGATTGACACAGATGAAGTTGGAGAACTAATGAACTTTACATACATGAGGTATTAAAATCATAACCTAACCTTTTTGTTTTGCTGTAATGGAGTAAAAAACGGTATAAAGATCTGTCTTTGTAATATATTGATACGCTGTCAATCTCGGAGCTGATGTGACGTCATGTATGTACATTTTACCGCTTAACCTTAGTAAGTATGCAATACATTAAATGGTTATCGATTTAAACACTAATGGCATGCACAATTGCACATATGCCCGTATCGTTCGCAAAACTACAAAGCTCCATTTTAAGCACTTTAACATACAATACAAGATTTTATAAAAAAAAAATTAAATCCCCAATGACAGATCTGAGCGTCAGCAATCGATCAAGTTGACTGATTAAACGTCAAAATATTTTATTTGAACGCAACCCGATGCGTTCGTAATTGCTAATTCTTGTGTAGATTTTAACACTGGGTTACTTTTTATATCACAGGGAAGACAAACGAGCAAACAATCCATCTGATGGTGAATGGATTGAGGTCCATGACATTAAAACACAAGGCTGAGAAAGTACTTCAGACTGCAAATAAGTTGGCAACCCTTAAGATTGGATAATGCGAGTCTGGAGAGATTTTGGCGGGACTTTAATTATTCGCAAATTGTTTCTAGTGGATATTGTGATGTAAAATTAGCGTAGTTTTGCGTCCCAAGTATCTACGCTGTTGTGTTGTGGTTCATACTTAAAATAAGATTAATAAAAAGATTTAGGCGTTTCCTGTAAACTTTAAATAAGGCTTAAAAGTATCGTTCCATGAATTTTTAAAAGTTTTCATTTTTGGCTAAATCCTGAGAGACTCCTCTTTGGAATTACCTAAAAATCAGAGCTTGGGAGAAAAATAATCAATTTTCGTATATTTATTTAGTTAATTGACGTAGTTTTGCGTCCCAAGTATCTACGCTGTTATGCATTATGTGGAATTGTTATAAAATAAGTGCTTATTTAGTAGTGAGATATTGAGATTTCTTTAGCGGCTTAGTCTGCCTCAACAGACTATACTAGAAAGACTACCTCAGTATATTTGACACTACAAGACACTACAAGACACTCCCAGAAACATTAAAATGTATAACGTCTACTTTTTAATGAAATTTATATACTACTGAAGCTATCGGCTGTATAGGCATAGATCTCTTCGCATTCCCTCTCAAGGGAGAATCTTACAAACAACAACGTGTGCAAGCACTACTTTTTGGCGGCAGATTAAGCGAGTAAAATGGTTTTAATTAATCGTACGGACCTCGTACGAGGTCCTGTTACCCGTATACTTAATATAATCAACCAAAACTTATAATGAAGATACCTACTTAGGGGAAGATGAATCATTTTAGTAAAGTTGCGTTAGGTTTCTCTTCTACCAAAACATAGACAATTGGAATTATCATCTGTTTTATCGGTTCCTGTGTTTCATAATTTGAGCTTTCATTGAAAACTAGCTCAATCAATATCTATGCTATTTGTAAGAATTAAGTATCATTTACCTAACAGAATAAAGGCTAATGAGGGCAATCTCCTGATTGATTCATTATTGCCCAAACCTAATCGCTAAGGACTGAAATTTGAAAGGAGAGAATGTTGATTTCTATATTGTAGGCTATATTTAAGAAGGGATTTTTCGAAATTAAACCACTAACATAAAAGCGCTGGTAAAGTTTGTATGAGAAATAATATTTTTCTGGTTAGATTTATTTCGAATTTGGTATTAATGCTTATTGGCACAATGAATGCAACAGTTTGTATGACAAAACATATTTCTTCGTGGTAAGAAGGTAAATAAAATAATATTACGCTTTGTACGGTGGGCTTCATTTTTCTTCAGACTTCAAATCAAAAAACTATACAAATCTTATGTCTACGCGAGCGAAGTCACGAGCGGAAAGCTAGTATGGTATATATTGACTATTTTTACTTTATTTTTCGCAAAAACGTAAATAATAAAACAAGTGATATTTATTTTAAACACAGATCGCTATACATATTTATTATTTTTTGAAGACGTTTAAAATCACTACATCATACAACTTGCGATGGCGACAGTTCATTGACCTCGCCATAACCAGTACGCTATGTACGTCAAAATTAAAAAAAAATTAATATCAATCTCTACATTAACTGTTCAATAAGTAACAATTCTTGGAAACAATTGTCCCAATCTTCTCTCATTAAAGAACCTACCCGCCATGTTGGACACGAAATTGCGGCCGTCCCACGACCACATTCCATTTTTAAATTGATCCACAGAGCCAATAATGCCGTCCCTCTTACACACGCCGAATTAAAACGAAACGGGCTGATACTTTTTGTTCGAATTTCGAATCGTTTTTAAATTGGTCCGCGGCGTTCCTTTTCTCTTGTGTTAGAGCGAGACGAGTGTGTTTTTTTAATATTTTTTTTAAAGGCTGCGGTTTTGTCCTTTTCAGCCTGCTTTGTGGTTTGCCGGCTTTAATGTAAATTATGTATTTTGTCTTGGGGTTTTATGTGAGTTTTTAATTGTTATATATGTACCCAAACAGTATTTTTTATGAATCAATGATTGATTCTAGGAATACCTACGTACAAATATATCAGGATCTGCTCCAAGAATGCTTATGTCATGCTTCACAATAAAAAAAAATTAATACTTCACAATAAAAAGTGAGATGAAAAATATAGAAATAAGCCAGTCAAAGAGACAGAGCTTGTTACAATAAAACCTTCACATTTCCTTTTTCCGGGTGGATAGAGAGAGATGTATAATAAATAAATACAAATGAAATGCCCGTTTGCTCACATAGTTATAAAATATTTGTTTGTCTGTTTGTTTCTTTGTTTGGGTTAATCTCTGAAATGACTTAAGTGATTTGAAGGATTTTCATTGGCAGATAAAAAACTCTTCAGAGAGTAATTTCGGGTTCTACTTATCCCGATAAATACCTAATTTAACGCGTCCAAAACCGCAGCGCAAAGCTAGTTGGCGATAACTATAATATTATGAGTTTGAAATAAGAATACGAGATATACCTATACCATTATATCTCGCATTCCATACGCAACGTCAGATACTTCGTAAGGTTAACAAAAAAAATGTCACTAACGATAATTAATTGTATCTTAATTTTGAAGTAATTTAAAAAAATATTATGCAGTTTAACACATATGTTTTACTAGCGACCCCCGCCCCAGCTTTGTACGGGAAGAAATGTTTTTGAAAATAAAATAGTCTATGTTAATGGGTGATAATGTAGCTTTCTACAGGTGAAAGAATTTTTGAAATCGGTGTAGTTTTTGAATTTATCTATTATAAATAAACAATCAAATTTATTCACTTTATATTATAATATTAGTATAGATAGCATATTAAGGTGGTAATTCATTGTATTTTCACTTCATTTGGGATTTAAAATTAATGAAAATGGAATTTTTCCCCGTATTTAAATGACATAATACTTAGTAACTTTTTTAAATAAAAAAAAATTACACGTCAAGCTTTGTTTTGTGGTTAGCGGTACATAACAACAACAGTACATAATAGAAATTGAGCATTATGGACGACTTCATACCAGGATGAGAACTTTTGTTCACAGTGCACTATACCTCTGGCAAAGAAAAGACATCAACGCGCCGTCTTCGCTACAGTATTGCACTTGAAACTAAATTCTTCAAAACTGGCCAAGCACGACATGTAGTTATGCTATTAATGTTTCGTATTATTAGTTGATCCTAAGTCTGTTGTAGCGATTTCTTTTCATATAAATAGCAGTCTATCTTCTGCAATGCAGGTAATTTCTGTTGAATCTACGTTACTTATGGAGGTTACTTCACCTAATTTAATGCTTTTTTTAGTGTTCGAATTCGAAAAAATAGAGGAAATGAAAGAAGTATGGAAAAACCGTGATACTTGACGCTCCGCCTTTTCTGATTCGCCGTTAGGGATACAGTATGATGTGTGTATGAACTTATGTTACAGTTTTTTAAGGCAGAGACGCTACGGTGCTGTCCTTAATTGTGAATAAAGTGTAAAGTAACATTTGGGTCGTGGCCGATAGGATTGCATCTACATCCTTACATGTATTGAATCTCATTGAAAATCATGAATTGAATAAGTTTAGGATATTCCTATTTATATGAGTTATACTGGGAATCACTGGCAGAAATAAAGATGTAAATTTAGAGAGTTCCGCACAATTTTATTGTCCCAACTGAACCCCAATTTAGGTCGCGTTCGTTCCGATCGGGCAGTGCGCAGTAACTGCCGTCGACGCTCGCATACATCACGCTTCCACACAAAACTGCTGATTCGTCTTTTCTAACACACTTACAATGTCCCTACACATGTGAACCAGAGGAGGAAGACTGCTACGCACGGTCCGCGCTGTCATATTACTGCCAGGTTGCTGGACGGCGGTCGTTGGCCCATCGAGCGTTTCGATACAGCGTGAAAGGAGCTTCGATGCGTTTCGTACATCCCGGAGCCTCTCGGCATGCATTGAGAATGACCGCCGTATTAAGCTATTGGTGGTAAAATTCATATATATTTCACCTCTCTCCCACTTTATGGTTATTGCGGTGTCTTCTTGAGGTACTTCTTGAAGGTGTCTCCCACGTTACCAGAAAAAAGGAGTAACTAGGAATAGCTTTAAGATTTAATATCGTAGTACCTGGGTGACCGAGCTTAGCTCGTATCTATACTAATATCATAAAAAGGTAAACTTTGTTTGTTTGTATGAAATGGATGAATTCAAAACCTAAGCAACCGATTTCAAAATTGCTTTAACCTATAGAAAGCTTCATTATCAGCGAGTAACTTGGGCAGTATTTTATTTTCAAAAAATCTTCTACCCTTGCGAATACGGGACGGGTCGTTAGTTGTATACAAAATAAAATAAAAGTCAAAGCACATTGCAGGACTCGAATCCGTGCGCTTCGGCGTGGTAGAGCTACGTTCTAGCCTCCTATTGAGACGGTACACTCTATTGCGATATTACCTATAAATACTAATATCCCTCGCTTATTACGTAACTTGGAGACAGCATGCGACAGCCAATATCGCGCGACATCTGCTGTCAAAACGAGACTTTGCGTAATGTAATTTGTATAGTGACGCTATCTATCTACTGCGAAAAGTGCATTTTACGGTCACAGAATAATAGATACGCAATCTTCATACATGATACTAATTTTTTATTACGATTAGTCACCGGTCGCACAGTGATCGTGTGGCTGTCGCTGTCTGCAAATTTTTAGGTAATAACCCCGCCGATTTTAAGTGCGCGTAAACATGAAGAAAAATAATTTTCCCAGAATTGAGACCTAGCTAAATCGTTGTTTAACCCCCGTGAACTCTTATATTGCAAATTTCATTGTAATCGTTACAGTCGTTTTCGAGAACACGCTTACAAATATACAAATATTGCTCGTACAGGATATGATAGACGTAGATATATGCGTTAGAAGTATAAGTACCTATATGTCTAAGATTGCATGAAATCTGTTAGCGCTTTAGAATTTATTTCTAATACATCTTTCCTTATATGGTTCTAGAAAGTAAAGAGTTATGTCATATGAAAGCGATTGGAAGAAAATCTATGCAATTATAAAACAGTATCTATCAGAGCCGTGTTTATGTACTGGAGACTAGCTGTGTTTCGCGGTTTCACTCGCGCTAAATTTGGTATTTTTTCGCTACAAAAAATAGCTTAGATTACTCTCTGAAAAGTCCTCTACCTGACAATGAAAATTCCGTCAAAATTGGTTCAGCCGTTTCGGAGATTAGCCCAGACAAGCAAACAAACACAGACAAAAATTTAAAAAGCATGTTTAGGTTTTGATTACGTGTAAATAACCACATGAGCTCTTTTAAACTTTCATGAAAACAAAAGTTTTTTTGGATGTTTTTCTATTCGTTTCTTCGAATTCAGAAAAGTTACTAGATATCATTTATTTAGGTATTTTATTTTATTTCCGGTTACATTCACTTTTACAGTTTACCCCAATGCTGTAAGTAAGTACTCAATGTAATGTTTCAATGTAAATCGCATTGTATGAATGTAAGCATAAAAATACGTAATTTTTAAGACCAATCCACGAAAATTGGTATTCAGCTTCAGTTACAAATTAAGGAAGAAGTATTTCAGAAATCCTGGAAATTTATCCTTTATGGAGATAAAATATAAGATCACAGTTTGTATCGAAATTCCGTTATTCTTTTAGTGTAGTTTGTGTTATAAAGCGCACACAAAGTTTAAAAACATTGAAGGAAA
This sequence comes from Zeuzera pyrina, assembly GCA_907165235.1. Lineage (NCBI taxonomy): Eukaryota > Metazoa > Arthropoda > Insecta > Lepidoptera > Cossidae > Zeuzera > Zeuzera pyrina. The sequence continues at coordinate 2,853,941 of OU015647.1, forward strand.
TATTCTTTCAGATTTTTTCGATTCCTTATATCTAACAATACAATATATACTAGTATATATAATATTAAAATAAAGATGTAAACTTCGTTTGCTTGTAATGGATAAAATCAAAAATTATTCAAACAATTTCAAAAATTCTTTCACATACAAAAAGCTTCATTATCAACGAGTAACATGGGCTGTATTTTATTTAAAAAAATGTCTACCCGTGCGAAGCCGGGGCGGATTGCTAGTAATATTATAAAGAACTAAACTTATTTTGTTTGTAATGGATAAACTTAAAAACTACTTCATCGATTTCAAAAATTCTTTCACCTATAGAAAGCTACATTATCAACGAGTAACACGGACTGTATTTTATTTTCAAAAAAGATTCTACCCGTGCGAAGCCGTAGCGGGTCGCTAGTATATTGTAAAAAGGGAACCCTCATCTTTATGTTTGTCTGTACGTATGTAACAGTCGATTTAATACGTAATCTGCACAATATTGGCTCCAATTTGGTATAGCGATGCAATTTTTAACACAAACCCAGAAATAAAAAACGAATAATAAATAATGGATTATGAACGCCATTTTTATTTATTTTTCAATCAGTCTTTGTACGTGATTACCGTAGAACCATACGTTAATACGTGTCCGACACTAACAAGTCTAGTTTACTAAATCTCGTATCTACGTCAATTTTAGTATATTAAATTAATATGTACCTAATACATACGGATACAGCATACTTTCATTAGTTTTCAATTTTAAATATCCAAAGAAATGCTAACACTAACAAAAAAGCACAGAGTAACTTTTTTTTAAATACCAGCCATTATTAATTTACATTAGTAATAACATTCTCAAGACTTATTTTAAATCAAAAAGAATAATTACTAAATCTTTGCTTGTTTATTTCCTTTGCTTTAAATAAAAAAATATAGAGCACAGCGTTCCTAAAATACATCATGCTTAGTAAAAAATATAAACATTGAGAAACTAGGCATACCAAATTGGCAGGCTGGCGTTCCAAAAAGAAATCACTATTATCAACAAAAGTTTTATCACAATCACCAAATATTAGTTCCGCAATTGGCTACTGTTTAAAAAAAACACACTGTCACTGTCAAGTGAAATTCTTATTTTTTTTCTATCGAATGACTGGCCACTTATAAAATGCAGACGAAGATGACCTAGCAGTTCTAGTATGCACTATGAATTTCACTTTTCGAAACGCGAGTCCTGGCTAAGGATACCGCTCCTTACAGCCGCGAGTGAATAATGGAGCCTGGATGAACCTTTTTGTCCCTTGCCCCGTACGTACTGGCCGCATAATTTTTTTTTCACATTGTCTCGTCCAACCGGTGCGACGGCCTACAATAAAACGCCTGTAGGCGGAGCGCTCGAATTCAAACTTCGAACGAGGCGCACGCATGGTGTACTTCTATCTCTTTTCTATACACGTTACTTTCGCATGATAAAGAGAGATGTTCGATTGTATGGATGGTGGGTCCTTGAAATCTGGTTTAGCGTAATAACTTTTTTTCCGGGCCGGCAAAGGATATGAGATATACGGCTCTGTATATCATTCGGTTGACTTTAGGTACCTATTGAGGTGGCGCTATACAGAAATATTTACTTAGATATTGCCTTTTAAGGAAATGGAATCAAGGAATCGTTAGAGTAATGTGATATACGACAAACTGAGATTAATCGGGAATACAAAGCGGATCTGGGTAGGGGTAAAACCCATGGACTTTTCTGGGGTTCCGTAACCTAATAAAACCTTTATAGTTAGTACCTATAGACACGCAAGGTGCTAGAGAGGTAACCGAACACCAGGAATGTGATACAATTAATTATTCAAATTTAAATAATTTATTTGCATAATTATGCAATTGCTATATGATATTTTCATTTGTATTTCCTTATCATTTCATTATTGAACTTTGGACCTATGTTTTTACATCGTACATTGTGATTGGAGACTAGAGAAAACTTACCGGGTGTCAGCCAAAGAATAATCTCTGATTTTCCTGGTCCATTTATAGATCGCGCCAAACTTCTAGTACCCTCATTACAGTATTATACTTAGGTATAGTATATGATTAATATACATTATATGTAGATATTATAAATTGGCCATGCACAGTTACTTGAGTCGGATCTCAATGTCTAAGAAAACTGCGAGTTAGATATTTGTATACATATACAACTTCAACTCTTTATTTTGAAATCCTTAAATGTGAAAACATGATTGGATAAAAAGTAAAAGCCCTGTTTTGCACAATGATTCAGTTGGATCTCGGAAATTTTACAAAATTTTAAAATAACTTAAAATGAATAGGTAATTATAATATCTCAAATCTCTAAAACCAGTTTTTGAATAGGTAATGTAATTTTCTTGCAAATTACAATTATGTGCAAAAACAAATGTTGTGATTTCTCCGCGCTACAATATGATCAAACCGCAACTGCTAAAATCAACTTTATTGTTATCGCCATAGGGCGCAGGGGTAATGAACGAAATCTGATGCACTGGGCTGCATAGACGGACTCTTAATATATCTTTAACTTTTACATCTGTGCGGAACAACTTCGGAATGTACGTTAACTTTGATGGGACCTATACAATAAATATACTTTTACGGGATTACCTACTATGGCTGGCCATTGAGTGGGTGTGTCAAAAAATCGAATGTCTATCTGAGCATATATTAGGTAATTTATTTTATCATCTTTATATTTATTGAACTGAAAGGCACAGATATGTGAACTAGTAACTCGAAACAGAAAACAATATGATTTCGGACTCATTTTTTAAAATCTAAAACGTTCTTCGTTGGTTTTAGTATTTGAAATATGAAACTGTCCTCATTTACAGGGCTTGTGAATGAGGGCAGGGCGTGTGACGAATGACATACATGAAATGCACAACAAAATCCAAATGTCTGCAAACTGGTCCGCTAGGTGGCGCAGAAGTCTAGTAATTGGTATTACAAGTGGTAGGACCTTATACGCAGTAAATCCGGCGAGATAATTACCTAAATATTTGCAGACAGCGACAGTCACGCGATCACTGCGCGACCGGTGATTAATTGTAATAAAAAATTAGTATCACGTATGATCATTGCGTATCTATTATTGTATGACCGTAAAATGCACTTTTCGCGGTAGATTTAGCGCCACCATACAAATTACATTACACAAATTCTCGTTTTGAGAACAACAGCGATAGATGCTGTTATTTCACGCCGATATTCTGTGAAAGGGTGGTATTTCACTGGGCGAGCTAGCCCAATTCCTGCGGCAATGCACCATATCTCTACCACACTAATTAAAAATTCAGGCATGGATCACACAGACCAGTGACAGCCAAAGTCAGACGCTACAAAATCTAGATTTTTCGATGAAGTATAATTCAATAACCAATTTAGGTTACCTAAAACCGCTAGGTCACCTACCTTTGTCGAAACGTAATTTATTTATAGACGTCTGTTCGATTTTTTACTCGACTTTTTTATACGCGATACCAAAACCAATTTTTCGTTTAAAGCTGCACTCTTATTGTGGTTAGTGTAATTAAACCACAACGAATTAATTAATCAATTGTCCACATCTTCGATAAAGCATTAATATCTATCGTAAAGTATATATACGAAAATGTGGCATTCACTAATGTCAGGTTTATTGGCGATTCTTAGATACAGTTAGTTTCTGCAGCACATATTACGTCTGGTTGAGACGTGTATTGAATAAGTTACATTGAAATAAAGAGTGACAAAAATATTGAATAAAGAACTATTGAAATTAGGCAAATTAAATTCAATCACGCAAAATTACAATGGATTTTTGAATGTAAAATCTACTATCGGTAAAAGATAAAATCGGTAAAAGAAAAGACAAAAATATTGAATAATGAACGATTGAAACTATCCAAATTAAATTTATTCATGTATCATCGGTAAAAGAAAAGATAAAATCAGTAAAAGAAAAGATATATATATCGAATAAGGAACGATTGAAACTGTCCAAATTTGTATTCGTGTGAAATTACAAGATATTTTTGAATGTCAAATCTACTATAGGTTTGATCAGAAAATATGCATTGAGAAAAACCGACAAGATACTCTGGTATCATTTTCGACATTTTACAATATATAATTAAATATCTTATTGAGAAAGCCAGTAAATATAATAACTACTAGACTGTATTATCTTCTCTCTTACTCTTATTTTAATGGGTGTTCTTGACTCCGAAGAGTGACTGATTCCGAATCCTCTCACGGATCCAACTCCACCTAATAATTCTTTGACTCTTTTGAATCACTATTGATTATGGTTCTTCTCTTTCATTCTGAATCGGTCTTGTATCACGAACGGTCGCACAGTGCCGTTGGCGCCGAACCCAATACGAATCCTGTCAGACTTGCACTCGTTCGGAGTTGATAAGGATTTAAAGGATTTAATGATAGGTTTCGCGACTCCGCTTGTGGAATTGAATCATTTGAGTCATCTCGATATCACCTAGTCGACTACCAATTGACAATATAGGCGCGTTTATTCGACACGAATTTCTTCACGCCGACATAACGTAGTCGCTAAGGCGCGCGGCGACCACGTGCAGTGTCTAGAGACCACGCTGTTAGAGAAAGATACACTCTATATATTTACATATCTAAGCTCATGTCATGCGCATGTAACTTCACTTTATCTGGAGTGGCCAGAGAGGAATGGAATGTAAATGACGGGATAGCTTTAGAACGCGCGATGATCGCGAATGACCGCCACGCGGTTAGGTAATTCCCAGAAATTTGAATGTGAATACAGTTTACACTCACCTCACATTCTCATATTCTCACAATGAGAGCCGAGCGGCCGCCGAAATATTCGCGTCGTCTAACTGCGCTGCAAGAGGACGCCGAGCAGCGAGGCAGTGATAGTCGGGTGCGTTTTTAAACAGGGTGAATTTGACATTTGGACGAAATCATGTGGGTGGTTGATATCGATATGCATAATAATACTGTACCGAGTTTATGTAAATTAGACTATATTCTTGTAGCACAATTGTTTGTAATTGTTATTAAACGAAATTAGTATTGTTACTCACTTGTATGCGCGTGACGTGATATTTAGACATTAAATACATTCGTTTTTTGAACATGTGTGTTAGAATTGAACAAAATGATAATTATGCTACTATCATTTCTAAGATCGTTCTGTGATTTTTAGGTTCTCATAACTGTTTTTTTTTAAATTTTGATTTGCTAATTACCATGCAGAATTCATATTAGTCCTGAGAACAGCTATATACCCATTTCATTTGTCGAATGTTTTAGATTACGACCGGTAACCGATATACAGATTAAATACATTTTCTAATCCACACAGACGATGTTGGTAATTGAAGATAGTCTGAACGTAAACGCATTTGTTTTTTCGTTGATCAGTAACCGAACATTGAATGCGAGCACCGTAACAAAAATGAGAACAATAAACCGACCATGTGGTTTGGTAGACAAAAAAGTTAATTAAAATTTTGTCTGTTATCAACCACGCTGTTACCGAGACTTTTTAATATATTTTAACTGGCCCGCTAGCACCGTGATTAGTGCGTCCTTCCAATGGTTCCAAGTTCGGTTCCCGTCTAAGTCAATTTAGGAAATCGACATTACTACAGCGCCTCATAACCAGTTTATTGTAGGGTATCCAAGTACAAACTTCTAATACTGAATTTCTATAGACTACATCAAATGCTGCTTGGAAGTAATTGCTGCTTGGAAGTAAGTACGAAGGGCCTTTTGTACTGTATTTATGAGGTTTCTTGTGTATTTGTGTATTTATTGTGTATGTTAGTTTAGGGTCACAATTACTGTCATAAAAATAGCATCCTGAACGCGTTTACTAATAGGTGGGATACAGCCTGCAATTAGTGTTTAATTTAATTTAATAGATAAATACTAACAATAGTTTTATAAGTGATAGTTATCTACTACATATATAGGCTTATAGCCTCGAAATAAAATTATTATTATTATCAACGCTCAAGACATGATAATCTCAAAAATAATATCGGAATCTTCATTAATCCCATTGGTTTGAAATACAATAACATTTTACAAACAAAACGCTTTCTTTTTTTGTCGTAGACTAAAAGCTCTTAAATACATAGAAGAAAAGTATTTTTTTGAATAAATACCTACGTAATACTCCGATGTCACAAATTTAATAAAAAAACAATACTCCCCCCAAATTTCCGTTGCTACTTCATGTTATTAACACATTGCAAACAACATGCCAAAGCCATCTCAATATTTTAAAAAGTCCGCGAACACTTTCGCTGGCAGACGGAAGCGCGGACATTTTCCAGTCATGGTGAGTTGACGCCACAAGATGGCGGCCAGTCATCACTCATCAGCGGTTTCGATACAAAGCCGCGGCGTTGTCGAAACTTTTACTACTAACATGTGCTCTATGGCAACACAAACAAATAGACATCGTGTTTTTTCTAACGAGCAATACTTTTCACTTGCATTTTTTACTTTTTTTTACTGTTGTCTATTAATAAATTATAGCAACATAAAGCCTTTTAAACAGTGTTATACATGAATATTGGTTGGAACAGTTAGATAAATTTTAACACAATAAAAGACGTAAAATAGCATTTTCCCAAATTCAATCAATAATCAGCTCAGTAAGAGTTTTAATATGTAGATTAACTCTTTAATCCTCGACGGGTAAGTGACGTCTACGTTTGTTTATGGGATTGTAGTTCTCGAATCTTCATATATAAAAGCGAAATACCACTCACTCACTCATTCAAAGACTGACTGAATCACGAAATCTCAAAAACGATTGAAGCTACGATCATGAAATTTGGTCTGATGTTAATTTGTGTAACATAGAGGCCCGCCACGAAATCATTTTTGGAAATTTGGGTTGAACTTTGTGTAGAACTTTATATGGAACGAAATATGGCTGTGAATGAGTAAAATATTGCTTACTAGCTGGTGCCTGCAACTTCGTCCGCGTGAAATTGAAAAAGTAGTATACTTCTCCGGGTCTTAAACTATTCCCATTCTAAATTTCATCAAAATTGATGAAGCCGTTTAGGAGGAGAATCTTTAAATGACGATAGCTTTTTTCACTGCCATCCGATTTCGAAATGTTGCTCTAAGCTGAGCTTAATCTACCTGTGAAAACCGCAAGAAAATCCGTTCAGTAGTTTCGGAGATGAACGTGTACATACAGTCAGACACAAAAATAAAAATAAAAAAGATTTTTTGTGTCCTGTTACTTTTTTTTTATCGCCCACAGTCATTTTATGATAAATTTATTGAATGGACAGACACGCGGTTTCCACTGCTTTATTACATGTATAGATTAAAAATAATGAGACACGTGTTTCACATTTTTGTAAATTCAATGCTGGTTAGTTGACCGAATCTGATCTGTGATATATCCTGAGTGTCGATTGGTTTCAGATTTCAGGAATTTATCACATGAAATGGATTTCCGCAAAGTAACACCTGAGCTTATACAACATTTTTGTAAAATTTCACTTGCAAGAAGGGGGGGGGTTGACGGTTGTAAGACATAGGCTACTATTTTATTCCACGCAAAGAAGCCGCGGGCAGCAGGCTATACTACGATACAATGAGTGATCTTATAAGCTCCGCTTTTAAAGGAACATACATACATATTATCTTCACGCTGTATCCCTAACAGGGTAGTCAGAGTGGATGGAGCACCACGTATCGCGGTCCTTACATACTTCTTTCGTCTCCTCAAATCTCATCATTCTACGTACACACTTTCGCCTAGATATGCGAGAGCTTTTGACATTCCCGTCAGCTAACACTTTAAGGAACGGAATCTCAAAACCAGTAAATGATATCCAAAAACGATTTCGGTTTAAGTTACACTTTCAATGACATATCATGAAGATATCGACGCTTAACCGTTCATTCGAAGTTATAGTTATAATTAAAATTGCTTCGCCGAACGTTGAACCTCAATTTGACCCTAAGGGCTAGTCACGGTGACGTCACAAGATGGCCGCCAAGTCATCACCCATCAGCGCTTTCTTTTTAAAAACGTACAACGTGTTCGTGTTAAGATGATAGAGTAACTCCTCACTTTTCTATAGCTACGACAATTTCAGTGTTCCTTATATTTGATTAAGAAAACAAACGCAGAAAGTCCACTCTTAACAGTAACAAAACTGTCTATACATAGTAGTTAAGAAAAACTATGTTTTACCCGCATCTTCGCTCGAATTGTATTCATTAATGATAACCTATGAGAACAGATTAATTAGTTAACTACGTTATTTGAGGCTGATGAGACGATGTTTAATTTGTAATAAAAAAAAGAATGGATGAAACTGTATTTCAAATTGGAAAAAAGTTAAGGTTACAAAAACCTAAATTACCTACGTATTTAAAACATACTTGCAAACAAAATGAAATAGCTATATTGTACCTCAAATTCTTTCCTGAAATCCAGGGGAGAAAGAGTGAGTATTAAAATCTCCGAGACACATACACATGCTAACCAAAACTAGCTTCGAAATGTTAACAGTGATTTAAAAAAAATTTGACACAGACAATAAAATTACACACAATTAACACCTTTTAACTCGTACACAGATTATAGACAAAAGAAAAAAAGGGTTAGCCTTTTTTGTCGCGTCCCTCGACTACCTGACTTCCGAAATTACAAAAAAGTTTACAATCTAGTGGCTTTTAAGATAATGAGATTGTAAAGGAAAAGAAAAAAACTACCTAGTTTATGGTAACAGTTACATTTTGGAACTTGTTAGTTTAATATAGTTTTATAGTATATCTAGAAGTTAGGCAGAAAGGACATCACATCAGCGACATAGCCACGGTCCTGAAATAGTTCTTTCGCCTTCTCAAATAACGTCCTTCTCTTCACAAATCTGGCCCTTCACCGAGGTGTGCTGCTAGTGCTTTTAATATTTCCACCAGCTAACATTTTGGTTATTTGGTCTTTGTAACTCAGCCTTGGTCTTCCTTAGACTCTGCTACCACTAACTTTCGCTCTGTAGATTTTCTTCGCCAGTCTTTCTTCACTATAACAGGCACGAACCATCAAAGCATTCCTTTCATCTAACTAATATTATAAAGAGGTAACTTTGTTTGTATGTAAAATGTAATGGATAAAGTCAAAAACTACTTAATCGATTTCAAAAATTCTTTCACCTATAGAAAGCTACATCATCATCGAGTAACATGGGCTGTATTTTATTTTTAAAAAAATTTCTACCCGTGCAAAGCCGGGGCGAGTCGCTAGTTCTTAATGAAAAGATAAGAAATATAGTCTTTAATTAAAGAATAAACAAAACAGTTTAAATATGCCGGCCTTAATTTAAGGCTTCTATTAAAGGCATTATTTGAAAATCCCACTTATAAGTACCTACTATACGTAAAAATATACATAATTTCCCGCCATTTTTCACGTTGGTTCGGGAGAGACAGCAAAACAAAATGTTCTAGTTACAAAATCTCATGTAGGTCGCAAAAGTCGATCACATTGTTCCAAAAATTACGTTCCTATTTACATATTATGGTATAAATTACGCTACCTATAAGGGCGGGTGTAGTGACTCTGAACCCTTGAAACACAAGACTGTTGTTAATTTTTTTCATAATTTACGTGGAATGGAATCACTGGCAAAAAGTAAAATGTTGCTTCTTTTAGCGATTTCCTAGATATTTATAGTGATTTTAGGTAATCCAAAAAGACTTAAAAACCAGTTTCTTTTAGATATCCTAAAATACCTGATCCGATAGCATATTGATAGTTATTCTTCAGAACTTATCATTGTGAACTTTCAAGCAACTTTAAACTTTAAACCATAAAATGCATATTTTATTAGAATGAAGATAAGTAATTACGTCCAAAGTATACTAAAGATGTAACAGCGTATGTGAAAAATTATGTCATACAAATTTCATTGTTAAGTCCAAAGCAAGAGGTACATTTTTGCTTGGTTTGCTAAAGGACATTTAAATTTCGAACAGATAGGTTGTATTTAGAAAAATTATGTTCAATACTTTACAATTTCAAGGACAAAATGTAAAGTTGGCTAGTACATACCCATTTGTTTTCGAATAAACAAGTAACTAGATCGTTCCATTTTCAAATTGTCTTTGTTTTAAATGTTAAAAGACACAATTTTCGATTTTCAACTTTCTATTAACAACATAAGGTCGACAATTGTATGGATGTGATATACGGAATTACGGCGTTACAGATCCAAATTCAAAATTATTGATTAGTAAGCGAGCAAGCCAATCAGGGGCCGGCTCAAGCAAGATGGCCGACAAGGGTTGGTCTCCCTTGGAAATATCCATTTAATTTATTACGCATTGTGCGGGCCCAGACATTAATCTTTTTGCTTTTATTAATGGTTGCCGCTGTTTTATTTTAATGAAATGGTCGTGGGTGCTTTTCCCGCTCGTTTTCGTGACGCCATCTTGCTTTAGGCGCTTCGCTTGTATTGATTTCTTGTGTTTTCTTCGAAAATAATGTAGCTATTGTTCGATAGATTACTTTGTGGTCGGTTTTTTTAAATTTTCTCACGCATTTACTTCTAACACCATATACGAAGCCATTACAATCTCAAAATTCGTTTTTTTAATTTTTAAACAAATGTTATTCTAAATCTACACATTGAATAATAACATTTGAATCACGGAAAGGAGATATTTAATAATTCCGTAACTTTTTATTTAGTTGCATTTCTACATAATGCCGCCAATTATTTTCAATTCAAAAATACAAGTAAATAGGCCAAGATAGTACAAACGTTTCATATGAAAACGTTCAAATTACCAAAGGAAAATTTCTTAACACGTTTTAAAATCTCTTTTCCATACCCTTAACGGTTAATTTTGAAAAATATTTAAATAAACGCGATTATAATGTGTAAGAGTAATTAATTGTAACTAGTTTTTACTACCAATGCTTCAAGTAAATATTACAAAAAAGTTCTTTCCTCATTCCACTTTTGAAGCCCTTTAGGAGATGAACCACTATTTCACCCCTTTAAGAGATGATTTTCGACAAACGACAAAACATTATTCATTTGTCAATAAAAATTGTTCATCTATCTATACCGATGTAATAAATCCGAAAGTGTCTGTCAGTTAGTTACCCCGGTTAAACCGCTTGTAGTGCGTATTACATGCAATCTGTGTAAATATAAGTACGCAAATCAGTCATAATTAGAACAGCAAAAAAAGGCTGACATGTCAAAGTCAAATCAATTTATTCAAGTAAACCCAATGCAAGATATGTTTGACTGTCAAATCTACTTTAGTTCGGTTCGAAAAGAAAACCTGGACCCTGAAAAGAACCGACAAGAAACTCAGTCAGGTACCTATCATTTTTTCAACATCATCATGTCAAACGAATTATATTATATTCTATGTTAATACGTCTGTAATATCAACAAACCCTGAACGAACGATAAAATTTGGTATGGACAAAGAACCTTAGGGACTGCCGCGGATATTTTTTTAATTCTACGCGAAATCGCAGACATACTACTCATGAAATAATCTATACATAGTATAAAACGAAGTCGCTTCCCGCCGTCTGTCCCTCTGTACGCTTAGATCTTTTAAACTACGCAACGGATTTTAATGCAGTTTTCACCAATAGATAGAATGATTCAAGAGAAAGGTTTATACATATAGTTTAATATTGTTTCGTGTTAATTTGTTGAAATATGACGATAATAGTTCAAAATGTTGGAAAAATCAAGCCGACTGAGAGCTTTCATCGAAAATGCTGTCTTATTCCAATACAATGTATGATGGAATTGTTCCTCTTTATTAGGACTACAAAAAAGTCAGCGATGGCATATGTATATAATAATATAGATACGGAAAGCCTTCTATAACCATTTTAATGTTTAAAAAAATTGATACGAATTATATAGAGTTTGGAAAGCTATTTACATGGATACGAGGAATTAGTATCTACATTGTACCCGTGCGAAGCCGGGCGGGTCGCTGGTAATGAATAAATAAATACGCCAGACAAAACACACCAATCATCGGTTGGTCTCAAACTGGGGCATTCCCTGTGCTATGAGACCCAGACGCCGACTACTGCTACTACGAGACGACTACTACTCAATAGTCTAAAATCTCAATGTGATTTTTTCGTCTGTAATTTCAGAGGTTTCCTTCCATTCAACAAATTTTCAATTAGCAGTTCTTTAGCGTACGAGTTCCAAAAAATCCTTTCTTCGTCGTTGACCCCGCCTCGAAACGAACCTACTGTCCAAATTGTATAGTCGTAAGCAATCCTAACTTTATCTATTTCGACTCAGCGATGAATTCAGGATATATACATCCCATGAAAAATAAAAAATGTGAAATAATGCCGTCTCGCAAGGCAGTTCTTCCACTACAAAAAGTTGTGAGATCTCATGTAAAACCAAGTCAGTTATTTTGGTTAGTGTCTATTGAAGCACTATTCAACAACTTTGTTATAAATTGTTATCTAATCAATTACCTATCAAGATTTATAGCGACCGTATCAATATTAGATATCTTATTTCTATAATAAATATAATGACTTGGCAATCGCACAGCAACATAGCATAAGAATAATCTACTATTTAAACTATACTCCTAATCGAATATAGTGCTAGCAATATGGAATATGTAAACCAGCACAAAGCGCTCAGATCGCTAATATTAGGTAGATGTTATTATACTGCCGTGCGATTTCCAAGTCATTATATTTATTATAGAAATAAAGATGTCTAATATTGATACGGTCACTATAAATGTTGATAGGTAATTGATTAGATAACAATTTATAACAAAGTTGTTGAATAGGTGCTTGGTTTTACACGAGATCTCACAACTTTTTGTAATGGAAGAACTGCGTTGCGAGACGGCATTGTTTTACATTTTTTTATATTTGATGGGATCTCATTTCTTTTTGTAGGTCATCCCCTTTTTTTTCTCGGTAATATATCTTGTCCGTCGACTGTACCTAAAAGCGTAGATAAGTACCGAAAGGTATCTTATGCCCAAAAATTATCCAAACAATATTCAAATATCAATTTTATATTATCCAAATAATATCAGTAAATAAATAAGTAAGCCTTTCAATCATCAAACTAATTACAGCAATCGAAATTATAAAACGAAAATTATAAACGTATAAGTAGCGTTTTGGAGGATATCCGGAACAGCATGTGGGCGTTCGCAGCATTTAATGAATAATAAAATTTTGAGATTTTTAATTTTTTCCTTCCTTTATAGGCTAAACGCTAACTAAAATCAAAACTTGAAGTTTGTACGACTGCTAGAAGTATCTTAGAATTTTTATAATCAGTGAGTGTGTCAGTAACAAAATTAAGTAAATTTGACTTGCAATGGTTTTTAACTACAGGTTCAAATTGAATGTAATTCGGAAATATATCTAGTTGTATTATGACCTCTTAGTCACTGAAAATTCAGACTTCTAGCGTTATCCGCAACGAAGTTACAGGGGGTTCAAAGTGCCGTGAGTCGCTTCGAGAAAAGAATGGTACGGCTGTGCTCTGTACTTGGCGGGCGCACTGCCATGCCCCCAGTAACCTACTACCATAAAACAATACCAACCCGTGTCGACATTTATGAGGAAATTATTGAGATTAGGTTCCTGTGAATAGAGATAAACATACATACATATCCTCACGCTGTATCCTTAACAGGGTATTCAGAGAGGACGGAGCGCCAATTATCGTGGTCCTTACATACTTCTTTCGCCTCCTCAAATCTTATCATTCTTTCGCTTAGGTATGCGAGTACTTTTGGCATTTCCGTCAGTTGACAATAGCTATTTGATCGTCATAAGTCAGCTTTGGTCTTCTTTGGCCTCTACAACCACTCACTTCCTCTCTAGATTTTATTCGTCAGTAATTCTTCACTCATCCTTTCCCCATCAATTCTTTCGTTCTTAACAAATAGCTAAGAAATATAGTCGTTATTGAAAAAATAACAATTACGCCTTGCCCGAAGTTTTTAAGGATTCGGTAACTTTAGCCACATTTAAACACCAGCTTAAGAAGCATTTAGAAAAATCAGACTGATGCTATTAATTGGGTATGTTTAGACTGCGTCTGCCATTGTCATCACTCTGGTCAAATGCATAATTGTAAAATCATGCTGTAAATTAAATTTTCTCATTTTTAGTGAATGTAACATATTCTTATGAGAAATAAAATATCTTTAATCCCAAACAAAACAGTTCAAAATATGTCGGCCTCAATTTGTCGCTTCTATTAAAGGCATCATTTAAAAATCTCAATTATGCAAGTCATATGTATGAATATTCCACAATTCCTATTCATAACATTACATAATAAATACTATAAAACATCCCAATATTTCAAAGAGATAAACTGTTTGTATGTAACGGATAAATTAAAAAACTACTCATCTGATTTCAAAAATTAATTCACCTATAGAAAGCTACATTATCAGCGAATAACATGGGTTGTTTTATTTTCAAAAAAATATCCATACGTGTGAAGCCGCGGCTAGTCGCTAGTAATATATATTTCTAAATATTTGTAGGTATATTTGTGTATGTTTGACTGAAACATGGAAGAATGTATGCTAATACATATTGCATTGTTTGAAAGATTAGGATCCCAGTAACGTAATAGGTTATTTAATACGCTATCTGTATTATAACCAGGTTAGAGCCGTTAACATGTGAAAGTATGAAATTATAGTATTAGATACAAGTTTTATCTGTGAAGGAATAACATTTTAATAGAATATTAGGTGATTTTTGGCGGTAACAGGAGCAGTGAAGTTGACTTTTCATTTAAATTTTATATTTTTCGCGTTTATTGAGAGTTTTAAAGTATAAAAGTGTTAGTATATTGTGCGTTGTTCTGTGCAAGTGCTGAGAATTGGAAAGTTTGAAAAAATATGTACGACTGAAGTGTTAGCGTTTCCCTAAGAAATCATTGTGAACAGTAAAGCCTACTATCACTTGACTGGAGTGTTAGGGACTTTGTAATAAAAGAGACATTTTATATTAGAGATGCACCACTTTCACACTAAAATGGCAAAAATGTTTCTAATATATGAAACGAGTATATAAGAGAGAAGAGCATTAAGTATTTTTTTAATCTGTGAAATATAAATAGAGTATCAAAACATACATTTTTAACCCCCGGTGAAAATAGGGATGTTAAGTTTGATGTCGTAGCCTATCGGCGCAGTTAGACGACGTGAAAGCTTTCGCGACGTCTAACTGCGCCGTATCTGTCTGTATATTTTTGTCTGTTTGTTTTTGGAGACGTAGAACCGGAGTTCTTGAACGAATGAACCAACTTGCATATTTTTTTTAGTATCTGAGATAATCGTTTCTGAGAAAATTGACTGTAACAGACAACTGTAATAACGAAAACTGTCGCAATTGACAACGTCCACCCGTTATATTTATCTATAGAATATTAGCCGTGCTTCCCGGTGTCGCCCGCGTTTTATAAATATATTTCCGGTTTAAAAAGTAGCCTAGATTACTCTCTGAGAAGTCTTTCACTTGCCAATGAAAGTCCAATCAAAATCGGTTCAGTCGTTTTAGAGATTAGACCGAACAAACAAACAGACACAGAGAAAAATTAAAAAAAAGGGTGTTTGTGTTTTGGTTACGTACAAATAACTATATAAGCTTGAGAAAACCCCTTTATTTCGAAATTACGATAGACACTTCAATATTTTAATTACATGTACAGATTATGTTCTCAGTGAATGCATTTTACGATCAATAATTATTGAAGAAAAAATTATCTCTGTATGTTGTGCATGTGTTTGTAACATACATAAGTGTGTGCGTTTACATACGTGTGTCATTTAAAAATAGAACGTTCTTGGTAAATTCATATGATAACGTTAATAACCAATTAAATATCACTTCCTCAATTTAACCCTAGTTTTTATAACCGTGGTTATTATAAATAGGGTCACCGACCGACCAGTAAGAACTGTTTTGATGACTTATCAAATTTTTCACCCAGTAATAGTTAACGTCGCGAAAAAGTACAATCATGATGGTCAAGCACTTTAGCTATGCGAACTAGAAAAAGGCTCGTGTCCCTGTCACAAGGTTACGTTACCACAAGATAAAAGGGTGGGCAGATAAGGGTTCTTTTTGGCAAAACGAAACACGTGTTTTACTCATTTTTATTCCGCTTCCGCTACCACTCTACCTCTTTCTCTGTAGATTTTCTTCGTCAAATTTTCATCACTCATTCTTTCTATTTGCAGCCTTTACAGCCTAAAGTACTGCATTAATGCATCACGCCTGAAAGTGTCTCTATCTCACATACATACATATCTTCACGCTGTATCCCTAACGGGATAGTCAGAGAGGACGGAGCGCCTAGCGTCGCGGTCCTTACGTACTTCTTTCGCTTACTGAAATCTCATAATTCTTCTCACACACTTTCGCCTAGGTATGCGAGATCTTTTGACATTTCTATCCGCTAACACTCTGGCTATTTGATCTTCATAAGTCAGCCTTGGTCTTCTTTGGCTTCTTTTACCACTCACTTTCGCTCTGTATATTTTCTTCATCAGTCTTTCATCACTCATTCTTTCTATGTGTCCGAACCATCTAAGCATTCCTTTCTTCATTTTTACAATAATACACAAATATAGGCAAGCATAATTTGTAAAAACTAAATTCATGAGCAGAGAAAACCATTTCCAGACTAGTTTTATTGTTATATCATACTGATACACGAACGGGAAGTCGAGATATTATATTATATAAATCAAATATGTGATACAATACCAGTGCCGGCGCATGCGGACAATCCCCTTTCAAATTGTCATATATATTTAAATGATTAATGTTTGCTATGAAGGGGCACAGCATACAGAACTAACGTCTCAATTCCTGGGGGGATTAGAAACCATTAATAACGCTATTGTAGTTACAATCAAACCGTGGGTTCACTTATGGTGTAAGGGTGGCTGTCGACAGGCTGCGCTTTAATACATACGAGATACTGCAGTCTAGATATGTACATGTTCGGTTTGGCGTCGGTTTATTCTGTAAACTAAACTGATCTCAGACTTGTGATGAATTCTTGTAACTAGAGGTCGCTCTGTGGTCGAAATTCGATCGTAAATATAAATAATAAACTTATAATATAAACTCTGGCGACAATCTCTACTCTGTGCGACTGTTTGATCCAAGGAGGTCAAAGTCAAAGTCAAATCAATATATTCAAGTAAACCCAATTACAAGGTATTTTTGAAAGTCAAATCTATTTTAGTTCAGTTCAAACAGAAAATCTGGACACTGAGAAGAATCGATAAGAAACTCAGTCAGGTATCAGTTTTTTAACTTCATTTTACAAAAGGTTTATTAAAATACAATATTTTCATTAAACCAGTAAATGCGTGTGCAGGGAAGATTATTTCCAGACTATTATTTTATCTTCAATGAAATCGTTTATTTCATAGTATGATTGTCTAATCAATGTACGTTTTATAACCAATCTAAATGTATTCTCTGTCAATTGAGTAATTTCCCGAGGAACTTTGAGGTTATTACATATACTATATGTATGATCAAGAACTATTATGAGTTTCTCATTAACAGTCCTTTTGACATTGGCAGTATGAACGTAAAACTGCGCCAAATCTCACACTCCTCCATTCGCGCAATATTCTTAAAAAGGGATCCGAAATTTTCGCTTCACGTATTAATTATCTACAATTTTTTTTTTATTGATAACACTAAAGCTCCTTAATAGCTACTAAACAAAAAAAAGAAAATTCGTTGACATACAAACGAGAAAAAGGTACTAAACTGAAGGTTTTGTCTTTACCTATTTATATATTGAACCTATCCTCCACACAAAATTCTAAACCCTTTATCCACACGTGCTTCGCCTCTTAATGAAACTTCTCAGGATATTCCTGAGCTGTCCTGAGCTGAGTTGAAGAATCAGACTCGGTCTTCTAATGGCCACCAAATTAGCTCTCTGTCCTGATCCATTGAAAATCCTGAGAATGCTTAGCCAAAATTAATTCGAACATGCAACTTTGATGTTGCAGAGGCAATATCATGTTATGGACATTACTAATTGACTCATACCTCCATGCAAATTATTATAGCATGTTCAATTTTCTATTACAAAAGGATTTTCCTTCACGATAAATAAAACGTTTGAGTCAATATTTTTTGTTTAAAACAGTTTAAAAAGTATATTTTCAAAGTAGGCTTTGTACTCTTGATATTAGCGAATGATAGCTTATGTTTTAGCCAGAAGCATAGCGACTGCGTTTACATATAGGTCGGAACTTGTTGCGAAAAAACGTCCATATCTCTAAGTGCCAATATCCAACTTAATTATTCAACATAATTATCCAACAAAGGCGAAGAAAGAAGGAGAGCAACTATTTAGACAGTGTATGTACGCATGTATGTATGAATGTGAAGTTAGTTTCAATCTGTTGAGATTCATGAGATACGATGCTCATTAATCTGGTGGATGTAGAGACATCGGTCCGATCCTGTATGTTAAAAACGAAAAATAACATCCAAAATAAACAATGAACAATTCTTATTTACATGAAAAACAAATCAGGAAGTACCTATCTATTCCACTGGCAGTTCCACAAAGAACAGATGATATTATCAAAAGTAATATTAAAAGCATTTATTACGACACAAAGGGAATTCATTGCCGTCAAAAGCAAAGGAATAAAGGAATATGTTCCAAAAATCCATAATATCACCAATTTAGAACTGTTCTCGAAAAAAACTAGTAAGAACCTATGTCAAAAAAAGAACCAAAGTATTAATCACAGAGAACACTGGCCGAAACGATGACTTGTGGAAAAGTCGAGTTGGAAAAAAAGAATGATTCTTTTTTGAAATTCGAACGCGCGGCTGTCACTCCGCCTCAACGACCACATAACTGTGAGCTCTAGATGTACATCGACTTCCCCTCTAATGTTCTACAATTCTATCAACAGAGCGGGATGCGGTGTCTCAGTATACGATGGTACTGTTTGAGCTCATTATTGTACAGACGCCGCTCCGTCCAGAAACGTGTCCTTTTCAAAATTTCGAAGATAATCGACTTTTATTATTGAATTTTTTCTTTCCTTTGTTCCAAAGTCCGCTTTCCGATCATAAATTCAAATTATATTTTAATGCATAAATTTTAAGAAGTTTTGAAAATTGAACATATCTACGTTACGTTACGTTTTTTAAAAATGGAATTCTTATGTTTAAATACTACAGATTATAGATAGTACATATACTTAATTAAATACAGATCATAAAATATTAGCAAATGTTTTAAAATTTTTTATGAATATAGAATAGCAACTTTATATGAAAATTGCGGAATCAACTTACGTATGTATGTAGTTTTATTATAAAAACGAAAGCAAATATGATTTTTAAGAATATTTCTGTTGGTACAACTACAGACCTTTTTTATGTGAACGTAAAAAAACAATCTATCTATGGGTCTACGCGGCTTATTCCCCACGGATCTAGCCACCCCCCGCGTCCAATAGCGTGATGTTATATCATTAGTCTTATGACGCAGCTATTTTTGTAAACGGAATATCGTAGAAATACTTTGGAATAGGCGATGTGTTCTGGGCAGATTATTATAATTATTTAGTGTATTTAGAAAAATAAAATATAGTTACATAGTTATAAATATGTAAGTATTAACGTAAATATTTAAGTATACTAATCTTTACCTTTGGGTTCGGTTGCGTGGTAGTAGTAACGTTAAAATCAAAATTTTCTTCTTAAAAGTGGTCCATAAATACCCTAAAATCAAGCCAAAATATCAAAACTAATGATTGTGACATTCAGTTAAACTGTAGGTACCTACTTATTTTATTTTCGTGTTTGTAAGATTCTCCCTGGAGAGAGAAGAGAGCTTATGCTCACATGGCCGATATCTTCAGTAATAATTTCTATTATTATATCTATCAGTCCCAAACACTCCTCCAGTAAAATAACTTTATTAGAGTTGAAAAGGACTTCTGGAAAACTGCAGCTGTATGTTTATTTAAACCTCCTTTTCTTTCATTTGTACAGAACTATAAACCGCAGAATATACTATCGCTTTTGCACTTAAAAACTCCCAAAAAATGACAAAAAAATAAAAAAATTAAGTAAAACTTCAATTGTTCTCTTTCCTGATTTTATCTCTTTAAACAAACCTGAAAATATTTTTGGTAATTCTTAAGCCTTTCAAATATTTTTCAATTTCGAAAAACCGCTTTGCATTTTCTATACCCCGAATTTGGGGAGGAAACATCTAAGCTGGCTACACTGCCAAATCGTATACGCCCGCCACTCCAATTCCCATGCACCCTCGGTATATAAAAGCGATAAATAGGGGTGCCACCCCTATATAAGGGTGAAGATATATAAGGGAAATATTGATAGCTGTAATTTAGCGTTGAAAATACAACTATTCTATTGAGAAATAGGTATTTCACCTGTATACCTACTGTGTAGTAAATGAGAAGAATTCGAAATCGCTCTGTAAATTGCAATCAATAGATCTAGCAATATCTCTATATCTATATTAATACTATGAAGAAGTAAGCCTTGTTTGTTTGTATGTAATGGATGAACTCAAAACTACTCATCCTATTTCAAAAATTCTATCACCTATAGACAGCTACATAATCTTCTACCTTTAAAATTTTTAAGAAAAAAATTAAATCGAACTAAAAAAGACTGAAAAGTACAAAATAACTATCTATCCTTTATTAATCAAAACTCAAGTACATAAATAACTTTATAAATAAGATAACACCTGCATAATTAATTTTGTAATTAAGTTTGTTTCTACTGTATTTCTCGCTTTGACAGCCTATATTTGTCAAACCGGCCTTTGCAGCCTAAAGTACTACATTCTACAATCACGCCTGAAAGAGTATCTATCTCACATACATACATATACCTACTCACGCTGTATCCCTAACGGAGTATAGTCAGGGAGGAGGGAGCGCTAAGCGTCGCAGTCCTTACATACTTCTTTCGCTTCCTCAAATCTCATCATTCTTCTCACACATTTTCGCCTAGGTATGCGAGAGCTTTTGACATTTCCATCCGCTAACACTCTGGCTATTTTATCTTCATAAGTCAGCCTTGGTCCTCCTTGGCTTTTACCACTCACTTTCGCTGTGTATTTTTCTTCATCAGTCTTTCATCACTCATTCTTTCTATGTTCCCAAACCATCTAAGCATTCCTTTCTTCATTTTTACAATAACACTGTCGTGCGACCCTGTCATACTGCGTATCTCTTCATTGCTTATTCTGTCCGCAAGGGTGACACCGCACATCTTTCTAAGAGATCGCATTTCTACTGCATTTATCATACTTTCACTCGATTTGGGGCATATCCAGGCCTCACTGCCGTACAATAAAGTTGGCACCAACGCCGCATTGTGGATGGCCATTTTGGCAGTGTTAGATATATTCACACTATCTACTAATGCGGACAGCACCGTTCACTTTATTGCCAGCTGCTACCCGTCTCTCCACATTCAACTCACATCTTCCATCCCTCGTAAATACACTCCAATCTCACATATATATATTTACTAAAATTTTTACATTCATGTTACACTCGTAAAGTTCAAAAATTATTTGACTTAACTTAAAAGTACTAACGAACAAAGATTTGTTTGGTTCATAGGTCTGTAAAGTGCAACAACATAACAGTGTTAAAATATTGCGCACACCGATAGAGACGAAATATGTGTATTCACATCCCCTTCTATACACACCGGCACAATTAGCGGAACAGAAAAAAAAGTGAGACTATGAGATAATAACGCATATATTTGACGAAAATGTAATTAGACACAAAATAACAAATTGATTAATATCTTTTAACAACGACTTTGAAAAGTCTTCGTTATTTTTTATTGAAAAATAAAGAAATTTGAAATAAGTGAAATTTTTAGATGATTATGAACCATCACAAAAAATAAAAAAAAGTAAGCATTAAATGATTTAACAATAAAATTAAAGCAAAATTAATAACGAGTGTTTCCCCCTCTTGCTCTGATTACGGTTTCCATTCGTCTGGGCATGCTACAGATTATGTTATCGATGATTTCTTGAGGCAACCGCTCCCACTCCTCAAGTAATGCGTTTCCAAGTTCATTCAGATTGTTGGGGGGTGGCATTCTGGATTTAACCCTTCTTTTTAGCAAGTCCCAGACATGCTCTATCGGATTCATATCGGGGGAATTTGCTGGCCACTGCATCACCGGTATACCTACGTGGCTCAGATATGCCTGTACCGATTGTGCACTATGAGCACGAGCATTATCTTGCATTAGAATAAAGTCGTCACCAATAAATGGGGCAAATGGTACAACATGTTCTTCTAAAATGTCTCTGATGTATCGATCTGCTGTCATGGTCCCTCCTGTGACTATCACTAACTCCGTGCGAGCTCCCAAACATATCCCTCCCCAAACCATAATCGAGCCGCCACCATAAGCCACTGTGTGTTCAAAATTAGACTGTATGTGGCGTTCTCCTTTGCGTCTCCATATTCGCTGTCTCCCATCGATCTGTTTTAAAAGAACTCTGCACTCATCAGTAAAGAGAACCTGCTGCCATTCGTTCAAATCCCAATGACGATGTTCTCGCGCATAGCTTAATCGGTTTACGCGGTGACGTCTCTCAAGTTTTGGGCCTTTGGCAGTTATATACGACCCTAAACCAACTTCTTCAAATCTCCTGCGAACTGTACGCTCACTTACTCGTACTCCTCGAACGTCTTCCAGTTCATTTCGAGCTTGTACAGCCGTTAATCGCGTATTCCTACGAACTCCAAGTTGTAAAAAACTGTCATCTCGCCTCGATGTACATCTTTTTCTACCTTGACCCCTCCTCCTCACAAGAGAATTAGACGATCTGCACCGCTGGATGCTGCGATGAATCGTTGATACTGGTCGACGAAGCCTTGAGGCAATCGATCTGTAGGTATGGCCATTTCTTCTCATTTCATCAGCCCTAATGATTTCCAGTGATGTTAAGTCAGGCATAATAAAGAGCTTTTAATAAACAAAATTGCCTATAGAATAACAAATTTATAAAAAACCATTAAGTGCAATTTTTCAAAAGAATTACAATTACGTAGTTATTACTCGAACAAGTTGACAAAACGTATTGTTCGGGAAAATAAAACAAATGAATGAAAAAAGTGTATGTCATCTAATTTTCTATTTTCAAATTTGACAATAAATTAAAAAAATATCATAACTGGCCAGTTCCTCAAGTAAAAGATTTTAAAATCCTGCTTTTTTTGTGTTCCGCTAATTGTGCCGGTGTGTATATTATAGGCTTACTATATATATTTCTTTTAGTCTAAAATTTGTGACATGTGAAAGGCGATAATATCTTTTAGCAGTAAGTATTTGATTCGGAAACATATAGCCTATGACACGGTACCTTATTTCTTCAAGTATCTGTTTTTTATTGAAACTTAATTCAAATTTAATATTAATGGCCGTGTAATACATTATCCAATATATTACTTAAAGTGACTATGTTTATATTGACTAGAACGCGTTTAATGAAACGTCAGAACGCTTCTTGAAGGTTTGTATATAAATATAATTTTTCTTACCTGTTTCGGTGTCCACGGTGTACGACAGTCCAGCCCAGGGATCATCCTGAACAAAAAACTTGATTGTAACGAAGCATAATCCTGAGTTATAGTGACCATAATATCTTGTTACAGGGAGATGAATTAGGAAGATTTAATCGAGAAGTTTTATGTCATTTCTTTGAACCTAAGTAGCTTTACGAAGCAATATTATGACAAAAAGGAGAGAATAACGCAGATATATACCAGTATAGCTGACTACTGTCTTATTTTAAATATCACTTTTAACCGACTTCAAAAAAGGAGGAGGTTCTCAATTCGTCTGTTGTTTTTTTTTGTATGTTTGTTACCTCATAACTCTGTATATTATGAACCGATTTCGAAAATTCTTTTTTCGTTTGGTAGGTAATACTTCAGAGGTGGTCCTATTTAAATTTCACCGATATTAGAGCTTGGACTTCGAAGATACATTAAATAACGCAACCTGGTTATAACCTTTATTTATATTGATGATTCTCTTGTACATCGTTGCGCTCCGGAATTATAAGTAGGTCAAGAACACTCAAAAGGGAGAAATAAAAAATTTTTATTAAAAAAAATTAAACCGACTTAAAAAAAACACTGAAAAGTATAAAATAACTATCCTTTACTAATTAAAACTCAAATACAATTACAATAACTTTATAAATACGATACACATACTTATAAAATTAAATTTGACAGTTATTGAAGCCAAATCAATGTGCGACAACAGAAAGTTTGGTAGGCTTGGCACCGACTTCAGTAACTGTCAAATTTAATTATATAGGTATGTATATCGTATTTATAAAGTTATTTTAATTGTATTTGAGTTTTGATTAGTAAAGGATAGTTATTTTATACTTTTCAGTGTTTTTTTTTTTGAAGTCGGTTTAATTTTTTTTAATTAAAACTTTTTGATTATTTTGTTTTTGTTAATTAAATTCAAAAATTGTTATTTGTGGTAGCGAGTACAATGAGTCAGAGTATAATAAACTGTATAATTGAACTTTAATAAAAAAATAATCATACGTCGTACAGTACTGACGTCATGTCATTAAGCGCTAAGTCGCGAAATTAAACTCTTAAGAAATAAATTAGATTTTTGATAATTACACGTTTCTTTAACGTTAATTATATAGGTATATATAACAATGCGCCAGACAATACACACCAATCATTTGATCTCAAACTAGGATATTCCCCGTGGTATGAGAACCAGACAACGACAGGTCGTCTCCCAGTACACCCAGACCCGAGACAATCTAGAAAAGTTTGTTTCCTAAATGACCCGATCGGGAATCGAACCCGGAACCTTCCGCGCTTGGGTACGACGTTAAAACCACAGCGACAACGAGGTCGGCAATTTTAATAGTAAAGAGTGTAATAAACACGTACAAAATATATATAAGTACATTTTAAACATTTGTCCAATACCCAAATGTTGTTAGGAGAGTGTAGTGCTCGTACTAGACTTACGTCTGCACACAGATCACCAGCACCTTCAGCAAAAATATCATTGACGAAACAAAAACTTACCTCCTTTTTATCTTCGTCCAACAGAGAAGCCTTCACTTTCTCGATCTCCTCGTCTTCTTCGTTCTTTTGCTGTATCTTCTCTTCAACCAGCTTCAATTCAGCATCCAACTCTTTTCCTAAATCTACTTTCGTTGCTTGAGGCCCATCCTGAAATAAACGGGAATTTATAACTTTTGCTTAAAATTGTGGTTACCCTACATAGAGGAAAATGTTTTCTATGGAATAATTTTCTATGGTTTTCTATGGTTTTCACCAATGGGCGGAGTGATTCAAGAGGAACGTTTATGTGTATAATTCAATAATGTTTTGTGTAAATTGATTGAAATATGACGACGACTGTTGAAGATGTCGGAAAATATCAAGTCCACTGGGAGCTTTCATCTAAAACGCTGTCTAATCTCTTTGAGATATAACAAAACAATATATGGCGAAATTGTTCCTCTTTTATAGGTCTACAGAAAAGTACGGGATGGCATATGTCTATCTTTAAGGATAGCTTACTACACCCATTTTAACGTTTAAAAAAATGGTCACATATAATGTGGCAATTGGAAAGCTATTTAGACGGATACGATATTAATCCTTAACAAATTAGAAAAAAAAATTTGTAGGCATATGTGCTCTGTTACCCGTGCGAAGCCGGGGCGAGTCGCTAGTGTAATATCAAAATATTAATGCATGGATATTTCAGTTTACTCAGACCCAGAAGGCCCAGTTACAAGAAAGTCCATTACAGTTCTTGACTCATTAACGATCAAGTTATCATTTTTTGACAATATAATAATCTTTCCTAATATTATAAAGAGTGAGCACATTTTGTGAGTTTGTTTATAAGTACCTATGCGGAGGGTAATCTCCGGAACTACTGCACCAATTTGAATAATTCTTTCACCATTTGATAGGTAATTATTCCAGATGGATATAGGTTATATATTATGCACATGAGAAAATATGGCGAACAGTGTCGATCGCTCGTGTCGCGTAGGAAAACAGTACAATTAACTGCGACAAATTCTTATGTCTAAGGAACCTTCATTCAGAAGAAATTGGCACTAGTCAGACGAGTGACAGTACTGCTCTGTAAAGGACTCGCTGAGGGCCCCCTTGGAAGTTGGCAAGTCGCGGCTGTTCGGTGAGTTGGTGCAACTTCTCTGTTAACTGTTATGCTATCGACGTACCTAATAATTATAATACATTCAAGCTTTTGGCTACCAGGGCGGTGAGAGGAGCCGC
This sequence comes from Zeuzera pyrina, assembly GCA_907165235.1. Classification (NCBI taxonomy): domain Eukaryota; kingdom Metazoa; phylum Arthropoda; class Insecta; order Lepidoptera; family Cossidae; genus Zeuzera; species Zeuzera pyrina. Next base: position 2,880,398 of record OU015647.1, read on the forward strand.
TATAATCAATAAAGAGAGTGTGAAGAGTATTTAATGGGGTATAACTTAATAGAGTTATTTGCAACAAAGCTTATATTTTATCATTCTGTGCGTGTAATCCTACATCGTTTTTCATTGCTATTTCAGTCGTTCTTGATTATAGGACAATACAATACACGACATATTATCTCTTCAACTCTTCACATAATCCTATATTATTATACGAACAATATTTATATATGAATATAATGTATTTGTAACAGCGTTGTCGTAAACGGCTCTAACGATAGCGATGAAATTTACAATATAGGGGTTTACAGGGGCGAAATTTCTATCTATGTCGACGTGACCAGTCAGATAAATCAGCACACCGTTCCTTGCCCCACAAGATTTTCATTTTCATTATATTACTATTTCATTAAAATTATTCAATCTATAAACTTACAGGTCCGTGAGTTTTAACACAGACCAGTAAGGTCTGTGGTCCTCATTAATAATTTTAAATTACTTACTATTTGGATCGGGTCTTCGAGCGAGAAGCCCATATCGACATCTTGCTTCCACAGAACTTCGATGAGGTCCATATCCTGTGAAAGAAAGAAACACACGTATTATAAAGTGGTTCATACTTATGAAATAACATTAATAAAAAGATTTAGGCGTTTCTTCTAAACTTCAAATAAGGCTTAAAAGTATTGTTCCATGAATTTTTAAAAGCTCTGATTTTTGGCTAAATCCTGAGAGACTCCTCTTTGGAATTACCTAAAAATCAGAGCTTGGGAGAAAAATAATCAATTTTCGTATATTTATTTAGTTAATTGACGTAGTTTTGCGTCCCAAGTATCTACGCTGTTATGCATTATGTGGAATTGTTAAAATAAGTGCTTATTTAATAGTGTGACGTAAAGATTTTTTTAGTGGTTCAGTCTGCCTTAGCCGATCCCACTAGAAAGATTGTTTCAATATATTTGTCGCCAGAAAATGTATTGCGTCAACATTTTCATGAAATAATATGAAGAATGTATCTGTTACTGGAGACATTGGCTGTGTGGGCTTAGATCCCTTTTGAAAGCTATTTTTTTTTATATCAGAGGGGTCAAACGAGCAAGGGTGTCACCTGATGGAAAGTCATCACCGCCGCCCATGGACACCCGCAACGTCCAGGGAATCACGGGTGCGTTGCCGGAAGGAAAGAGTGGGCTCGTTTCTTGAAGGTCCCTAAGTCGTAACGGTCCGGGAATACCGCCGATATAAGTTGGTTCCACAAAATTGCCGTACGTGGTAGTAAATGTAAAAAACGCACAGTTGTAGACCGCCATCCATCAAGGTGGTTCGTTCCTTTAGGATGTCGTCATGGATGGAAACATAGGATATATATTGAGATATAATTAAAAGAAGTGCTTTCTCTAGCTCGTGTATTTCTCGACTGACGTATTTTTTGACATTCAAAACTACCAATATTATTATTATTAAGTAGCAACACACTCAAAATAATAGTGTGCCATTTGTTAACGATTATGATTACAACAATTAATCACGATTATTGACAATAGCTAACACTGCTTCTCAGGGAGAATCGTACAACTAACAACAAGTTTTGTAAACTCGATTAACACTATAGGTACAGATTAAAAAAAATACTAACTGCGCGACTTGCGAGTGGTCAGTTTTTGTACAAAACGTATGTAGGTACTTAATACGTAAAAAATATCTAAAACTAAACAAATAAATATCTCTAATTTAACTGTCTCAATAATTTTTAAACTGATGGTAATGGATTATAATAACAGATGGTTACAGAGATAAACACCATTAAGTCAGGCGCCATGTTTGGCGCGAATTGTCGGCATAGATAACATCTAATTTTTCTTTACATTTCTTTGACATAATGCTTTGAAGTCAAAAAATATGATTTTGTGGGTTAAGATACAACTGGCCACAAAAAAAAAAAGATTATCAGATAACTTTTTAAAATCAGTTTGGAGATTTTATTCGCAGAAATCTTATTTTTTATAAATATATTATTAAGTACAATTAGTACACAGGTACAGGTATAACATTATAATTGTAACACATTATTTGTACATACCTGCCTAAAATGTTAATGTACCTACCCATAATCCCGCCATATTTAATTGGTTTACAACAAAATTACTAATCTCTGGCATTAAATAGGTACCATAGCAGACGGTCGAAATAAAATAAAAAAATTCGTTACAAAAAAGTCGACTTTATACCATTTCGTTAAGATTCCAATTCAAATAACACAAATTAATTCTTGGTGCGTTCTTAATTCAAAAATTCATTTTGAATAATATGATTGTTTTAATTTTAAAACGGCGTTTAAGCAAATCAGTTGCTTAACCACTTCGTCTTTGAATTAAACGCCATAAGGTTCAATTTTGTTTAAATATTTAAAATTTATTTGGCCGCCAATCAAGCGTGCCCACGCTAGGGGTCTCGAAAAAGTTATTGTTCACAGCGGGAAAGAAAACGAAATGCAGGCATTGGAAGAGTTTTAATTACATTTTTTGTTATCACACATACATACTTACATGTTTCATTACAGTCATATGGTAGTGATCGTAAAACGATGTATCTAAGTATAAAAAAGGGTAAAATAATTTGAGCCGAACCCAATTGAAATGGGTTAAAACACGGTAGAGGGACAAAAAATTATAATCCCTGGTCCTGCACTTAGAGTTATTTATGTTGAGATAGCATACATATTTATTATTAACAATAAACCAAAATTATTAGTGAAATGTATTTCAAACAAATAAAAGATTAATATTTGGGAATAACAGAATTATTTTGTCCCAACTTTAGAATATAGGAAACCATAGGTTGCTTTTATAATTTGTCGTTGAACGTTTTATCGTCACGATTTTACAGTTCAGCGTCCACGATATAGATTTAGCTAAGCTAAATACTTAGTTCCCTATTGTGTCGTGAAAAAGACGCTTTTCAACGTCCACAGCATAATGTTATCCTCGCCGGAAAAAAAGCGTCTACATATAACTGCATTACATTTTGCTTATTACCTAATGGACCGTGTACGGTAACATCGTGTTGATATAAACGTTCAAAGCTAAATTTTAAAAGAGTAATATCACAGTAGTAATATCAACATATAGCGCCACCTAACGTAATCGCTATAAAACAATACAACACAATTGCATCGAAAACAGTAGCGCCATCTTTAAATGTCTTTTGGGATAAAAATAGTAAGAACACCGCCACCTGTTGTTCACAGCAATAAACTTAATTTAAGAACTAATGGCATCTATACGGAGCGAGAAGAAATTAAAAGAATAGGTATGTGAAGCAAGAGGAAATTTTGATGCAAAATATTAACTGCTAAACGTCAAGAGAGCAAAGTGTAACGAAAAGTTTACACTAGATGGCGGTGTTGAATTACGTAACTAAACCTAGATGTCGCTACTAACATTAAATACGTAATTATTTGATATATATTAAAAAAAAACTGATACGAAAATACAAATAGTAGTTATAACATTTATAATGCATGACGCAGCGAAAAGCTCTGTTTGAAAAGTATAAATTACGTAATAAAACTGAAAACATATCGTTAGGAAATTATTGGTTGTCGTCGACAATTTTTTGTAGTTAGTAAATTTTTTTTTACATGTATCTTTACGTTGTATCCCTAACGAGGCAGTCAGAGAGGACGGGGCGCCAAGGGTCGCGCGGTCTTTACATGCTTCTTTCGCTTTCTCAAATCTTATCATTCTCCTCACACATTTTCGCCTAGGTATGTGAGTACTTTGACATTTCCGTCGGCTAACACTGGCTATTTGATCTTCATAAGTCATCCTTGGTCCTCCTTGGCTCCTTTTACCACTCGCTTACGCTCTGTAGATCTTCTTTGTCAGTCTTTCATCACTCATTCTTTCTATGTGACGAATCATCTAAGCATTCCTTTCTTCATATTTACAATAACCTCAATTTTTTTAATTTATCAATAACTGAAAAAGGCAATAATTTAAATATTTCTGAATCCGTGCTGAGCAGCGTACTTTTATAAAGAGGAATTATTATAAAATCTAATAAAACCTAGAACAGCAAAATCGCCCCTTGGACCACAGGGTACACTTTACATAGGGAAATAGAGGTATCAATAGAAATTCTCCACCTAGCGCCATCTATTAAAATTAGACTAAAACTGTCAAGTATCTTCATAGATACTACTTACTTCGTATAAAACTAAGTAAAAATGTTAATACTTGATTAATAACAATGAATAATAGTATGAAAATGAATAACAAAGATTGAAAATTCAATAGTTAATATGAAGGTTTGAATTTTAATGTTACGAATCTAAAACTTATAATCAGTCGAGTACAATTGAGCTATAACTATTTACAAAGTAACAGACGAAAAAGTTAATACTTGATATGTATGAAGTGAAATGACCCTGCCTTGCACAACCGAGTGCTTGACAACCACAAAGCAGAAAAAAAATGTAAGCTATTGATGGGATTTTGTCTTAGGATGGGATATTTTTATGATAAATACAATATTTATGTGTAATATTAATACATAAATATCTTTTCCTAGTAATTTTTGTCAAGAATTCAAGGCCGGTTGCAAGACAAAGAATTGTTGATCGAACCTTATTTGGAGCTATACGTGCTTTTGGTAAATTATTTCTTATTTTAAGAAATAATGGACATAGTAAAAAGATGAACTCCACGTAACATATTTCAAAGTTCAATAAAAGCCATCGGTCGCTCTTTTTAGGGATATATAATGGGGCTACAGAATTAGTAAATTTATCTACAAATGTCAATATTTAAAATTGACAGTTTTCTCTACAAAGCTAGTTTTGATATAAATCACATCTTTAAAATTAATGGCCTTTGCTAAAAAAAAATGGTAAACTTCAAAATTAACAGTTTTCACAATAAAATTTTGGTTACAACTTCAATCACTGAAACTTCATGTAAAATGCAATGAATGCTTGGGAGGAAATTGTGTGGACAAAACAAATGCAGGCTAAGGTTTAGAATTTAGATTGTTTCACATTGGGTAAAATATTGCAAATTTTTTTGTACATTACACATCTTCACGGTGTATACCCAACGGCGTAGTCAAAGAGGACGGAGCGCCAAGCGTCGCGGTCCTTACATACTTCTTTCGCTTCCTCAAATCTCATCATTCTCCTCACACATTTTTGCCTAGCTATGTGAGTGCTTTAGACATTCCCGTGGGCTAACACTCTGGCTATTTGATCTTCATAAGTCAGCCTTGGTCTTCTTTACTTTCTTTTATTAATCGCTTTCTCTCTATAGATTTTCTTCGTTAGTCTTTCATCACTCATTCTTTTTATGTGCCCGTAACATCTTATCATTCCTTTCTTCATTTTTATAATAACACTGTCGTGGAACCCTGTCATACTGCGTAGCTATTTATTGCTTATCCTATCCGCAAGGATAGGATAAGCACAAGACACCGCACATATTTCTAAGAGATCGCATTTCTACTGCATTTATTATACTTTCAGTCGATTTCGGGCATATCCAGGTCTCGAAACATCTCTATAATACTCCATCTCTATTCATCTTTTGCTGTTGGTATATTTATATTAGCAATGTTATATATTGCTATTGCGATGTGGTGTATTTCTGACTTATTTCTAAGTGCAGTATTGACACAGGAGTTCGCACTCTAAAGAAATAGTTGAAGTCAAGAAATTTAATCTCGAAACGTCTCTACAATACTCCATCTCCTTTCATCTTTTGCTGTTGGTATATCTATATTATATAGCGATCTTATATAAACTAATAGGTGTATTTCAGAGTTATTTTCAGGGGCAGTATTGAAATAGGAGTCCGCACTCTAAGGAGTTGATATTTGATAGTGGATAGTTGAAGACGAGAAATTTAATCTTGAATCATCTCTATATCCTTCCATCTTTTTTCATATTTTGCTGTTGGTACATGTATCTATAACAATCTTATGTGTTTTTTTTGAAGTAGGCTTAATGTTTTTCTTCAATTTTTTTTGTTAGAAGATAGTGGTACAAAATTATACACCAAGCAATACTCTTGTGTGTTATCAATACTCTTAACTATCAAAACAGCACCTGTTTTCAAACGGCTTATTTAATGTCAATGTGTTGCACTTAAGTACAGGGGGCCCAACTTATTTTAATTGCTTCACTTTTGAAGATTGACGCATATTAGAACATTTACTAATTTTGTTAGAGACCTGCAGTTATTCACAAACGTCGGAAACCCAACTTTCTGTATCCGACAGGAAACTTTGATGATTTATTCTAAACGTTATTCACAAATCCGAAACCTCTCCGAAACGCATTGATTTGACAGTTCATTTCGGGACGAAACCGGATGCATCCGACAACTTTTTAGTGTCGGAAACGTTTCCAAGACAATTAAATTAATAATTTTGGCAAATAATTATTGTTGACTAATACTTACGATTACGATTCAATCATAAAGAGTAGATAACACTAATAATTTATTCAGTTAATAAGTTGGGACATTGGCATCATAGAGTACCTTTGTCAATTGGTATCACCAAGACGCCTGTTCTCATATTATATGTAGTGTATAATCTATGATGTCTGTCTTCAAAAATCCATACAAATTATTCGGATTCGGTGCTGGTTAGCTGACCGAATACTATCTCTGGTATATCCTGGGGATGCTTCGTTGAGAAGCGAAACACGTGTCGATTGGTGTTTTTTGGAGTTTGAGCGGAGAATGGCTGAAGATTTTGAGAATTTATCACATCCAAACAAATTTCACGCGCGTATGTAATCTAGACAAATTTCGTGCTTTTTAAGTACTTGCCTAAGGATTAATTTGCCTTTTAATTTGATAACATATTTTATTAGCTACGCAATCCATAGCTAAATATGGTTCGAGGCATTTTTAGAAACGCAACAACAATCGAAAATAAAAACGTTTTCTACTTTCTAGTTTCTACTGTTGTTATTATTTATATTTTCATTTTCACTAAACGACATCTAGAATCATTAGTTTAAACTTGTTGAATGCACAGACAATAAGCACAGACAGTATGATTCGTATTTACAAAGCTCTTTCAATTCTTCGTGAGTAAAATAATTTCCAAAAAATGTTTAATCTTAAAAAAGACTAAGTAATTTATTTTTCATAATTATCAATTATCATATTTTACCGAATACATTGTGATTGTCAAAATGTCATACATTTAAACCACTAATATTTTCGACTAAAACGAATACAATTTCTACTATTTTGTAACATGGTTCGTAAACGCATTTTTTTTCAGATTCGTAAAGGAGATTTCGATACGAATTAATAGCATTTCTTAATCCGTCAGATTGAATTTATGCTTTCCGACGATCAGCCCTTTCCGTCACGTAGTTTTCAATGCGTTGTGAATAACCATGCTGATCACATTAAAAAACAAAGTACTTATCTAGTTTATAGTAATATATCTATCTGTTTATATTACTATAAACTAGATGACATAATATATATACAAGGCCTGGATATGCCCGAAATCGAGTGAAAGTATGATAAATGCTGTGGAGATGCGGTCTCTCAGAAATATGTGTGGTGTCACGCTTGCGGACAGGATAAGCAATGATGAGATACGCAGTATGACAGGGTTGCACAACAGTGTTATTGTAAAAATGAAGAAAGGAATGCTTAGATGGTTCGGGTACATGGAAAGAATGAGTGATGAAAGACTGACGAAGAAAATCTACAGAGCGAAAGTGAGTGGTAAAAGAAGCCAAGGAAGACCAAGGCTGACTTATGAAGATCAAATAGCCAGTGTTAGCAGACGGAAATATCAAAAGCACTCGCATACCTAGGCGAAAATGTGTGAGGAGAATGATGAGATTCGAGGAAGCGAAAGTAGTGTGTAAGGACCGCGACTCCTGGCGCTCCGTCCTCTCTGGCTACCCCGTTGGGGATACAGCATGAAGATATGTTATGTTTTGTTTATATAACATAACATGACATATTTTTATTTTTGCGAATACTAGTAGACAAAACACTTAAGACTTTCGAGTAATTATTTCATGACCAACTCATCAGCTGACGCGAATTACACTGACAGTGCGAGGTTGCTATACTCACTATAGCTAACTGTTTTACTCTTGGTTACGCTCAATAAGATAGAAAGAGACACGAAAATTCGTTTGATACACGATGATAAGATCCTTAATATGCTACTTAATATGCCTCCGTCTCCTATGTTTGTTGGTCCAAGAGTGGACCGTATCACATACGTGTAGGTAGATGTACACAGTTATATTTTTTAAATCATAAAATAAGTTAATGTCGAATAGCATTTATTTTGTTCTGATCCCGGGAAAAAATGTTCAGACATGACCATGCCTGTTCATGTATGATCAGATCTGAAATTTGGCATAATCATGCCTGTTCCTGTATGATCAGGTCTGAAATTAGACATGATCATGCCTGTTCCTGCATGATCATGACTCATCAGGTCTGTTCATGCCCGGTCATTTTTCATGTTTGAACATATCTGATCAGGCCTGATCATTTTTTCCCGGGATGCTTGTTTCTGAGTAGGTACGTACCTATTGCGTAATTATTCTATCCTATTTTACTTCACAAATATTGCGGTATTCAGATAAATAATGGCATTCGTATAGCCAGTCGAAAACATTATGGACGTCATGACCAAGTACTATCTAGCTCAGAGATTCCTAAAGTTAGTTCCGTATATAAGACACTAAGGTTCTGCGAATGTTACATTGGTCGTTAAATCGTTGGAATTTTTTGGTTACCGTCATTTGTGGCGACATTATTTTTTGTACGGAACTTGGTCTAAGCATACATATTGACAAACATTGAACCATTTTTATTCTATAGGAGGTCCTATACAATAAAATGCTCTATTTTAGACCTATTAATAGTTTTTATAGGAAGCAGTAAAATCATTTCATTCATCTCATTAATCTTTATTCCAAATATTTGAAATAAATTATTTTTACTCTTACTTAAAATTGCGGTAGGTATTTTCTATTATTATAGTTTGCTATAGGGTTCCATAAATTAAATGGGATTTATTGAGTGTTTCATGGTACTAAAAGTTTAGGAACCACTGATCTAGCTCTCTACTCTGGCCTACTCTATGCTTTAAAACTAGATTTAGTGACATAAAGCGACTACTTCGGCAGCTTAATTTTGACAGCTGTTTAAATCGAGATTTTCACTTAATCGACATTGTGCAAGATGCTAAACTAGATTTAGGATGACTTGCACAACTATTTAAACTCGATTTAAAAGTGAGATGTCAAATCCTTAAATATCGAGTTTAGTTTAGTTATATAGTTTAGTTGGTCCAAGCCGCCACCCTTGGCTAAAATACAGATGTCGGTTCCTTAAATCGAGATTTAAATAATTGGTGCAAGCCGTCCTTAGCAGAATGTAATAAAATAATATTAATGCAGTGCCAAATTGATTATTCACGAGGTGTTACAAGCTATGATTATTTAATATCTAAAAACACGGGAAATTAACGCGATTACCTTTTATTTTCGCTTGACGTTTCGGCCGAGTTGCATCGGCCATGGTCTCAAGTAAAAGTAAAAAGAAAAAAAAAAGGAGTTTACTTGAGACCACGGCCGATGCAACTCGGCCGAAACGTCAAGCGAAAATAAAAGGTAATCGCCTTAATTTCCCGTGTTTTTAGATATTTTATAATGCAGCGCGAAAGTTTGTTTATATATGATTATTTATTTAAAATAACCAAAGAGGTCACGAGCTTATTTTCGTAATTAACTAAAAAAATGGATTTTCCTACATGACGTAACAAACCTTTTAATATGGAAAATTCAACAACAGATGGCGCTGTATACAAAAACCAAAAATATTCCAGAACATCTGATTTCAAGGAAGTCGTTACAAATCACGTTACAAATAGTGAGGACGAGGTCGACAGCGGTCAAGGCGAAGCAAGGTCGTAGTCGCGTGCGAAAAATATCGAAAACACGCGTTAGTGCAATGTGAAAAGTATGACGCGAGACGCGGAATACAACGATGAACTCGTTAGGCCCCGTTCTCACATGACGAGCCGTTTGTATCTACGAGGCCTGAACAATGTATGCTGTTCAAAATTAGTGAGGAGAATGATGAGATTTGAGAAAGCGAAGGAAGTATGCGAGGAGCGCGACTCTTGGCGCTCCGTCTTCTTTGGCAATCCCGTTAGGGATACAGCTTGAAGATATGTATGTATACTCATATTTAGACAAATCCGGGAAAAAACATGGCATCGCAATTTTGAAAGAACGTTTTATGACGGCGGAGTGTCGTCTAAGCGCTCGGATTTCCAGAGGGTCCAGACGACCTGGAATTCTGGGAAATTCCTAGAATTCTGTTTCTTGTACCGTGACCAGTATTTATATGTTAAAATTTCGGATATTCCATACAAGATTAAAAATTGTGTCGTGCTGATTTAGTTATAGTTCTTGAACAAGACATTCTCAAAAGGCTACCAAATTAACTATATCGTTGAAGCTGTCAATATAATTATGTACAGTGCAAAAGAGATATTAGCGAAAACTTATTCCGGTCGGTAGCTATTTATCAATCATTTCATCACAAATAAGTCTCACGTGGTATTTGACCTATAATTTCATGAATTCATAATCTTAATCTCATAAAAAGACAACTATTTTATGTGCAGATGCGCAGTAAATTTTAAAGTTTTGAACACTGAATACCTAAGTAATCGTTTTATAAATAAAATTTTCAAAGAAACGATTTTTTTTTAAATTCGGAATAAATTTTATTCCGTTCAGAAATATTGGTTGATTTGGTAATAATTGGTTGAAGTGTATATCGAAGAGAAAATCTTTTTTTTTCTTCGTAATACGCTTATTTATTACGACATATTATATTCATTTATTAAAAATTAACAAAATATTCAATTGACATGAAATTTTTAAGAATTAAAGTAAGAATTTTTATTTATTTAATGCAAAATACAATTTCCATGTAATTTTAGGTGCATTAAGTAATTCTTTGGTAACAACTAATTTGATTTTTTTAATACGGAAATGTATTTCACAATACAGTTATACCCTATTATAACGAAGTTGTTACTTTACTGGGCTATAAATAGAAACTACTCATGTAATGCATGTATGCTAATACATACATTCATACATATCTTCACGCTGTATCCCCAACGGGGTAGTCAGAGAGCACGGAGCGCCAGGAGTCGCGGTCCTTACATACCTCTTTCGCTTCCTCAAATCTCATCAATCGCTTCACAGATTTTCGCCTAGGTATGAGAGTGCTTTTGACATTTCCGTCTGCTAACACTGGCTATTAGGCTAATAGATGGCTAATACGATGGCTGACGTTTCTCAAAATATAAAGTATTTAATTTTATATTTTCGTGTTATAAAAGTCACACATAAATGACAGCCATAACAATATATTATTATTATGTATACTGGTTTTTTGCACTCGTCAAGAGTTCAACAAACTTTTCACACGAAAAGTTAGAATTAGACGTAATAAAATATACGTACCCACATCTATTACTACATCCAGAATCCAGACTAATATTATAAATGCAAACTTCGTCTGTCTGTTTTACTGGTTTTCACGGCTGAAACACTGAACGGATTTTGATGAAGTGTGGAGTGTGTGTTTTTTGAGCCCTGGGACGAATAAAGGCTATTTTTTAGGATTCGTAGCCACAATGGCAAAAGTAATCTACATTACGAGCGTAAGGAGAGGTTCACTTTCCATCAGGTTACTCGCTTGCTCGCTTGTCTCCTCCGCCATAAAAAAAAGGGGAAGACAGCTGCCCGAACACAGACAAACTAGCTAACTAGTTTGTCTGTGTGCCCGAGAGATTCCATATTACTCACTATGGCAAAAATAAATGAGAGACAAACCATTTAATCATTGGCTATTTTCATTGCGTTATACGTTACACTAGGGGTGGTTTGCGCCAAATATTTAAACTCGATTTAAGGATTTGACATCTCGCTTGCACCAATTATTTAATAGTTGGTGCAAGCGAGATGTCAAATCCTTAAATCGAGTTTAAATAGTTGGTGCAAGCCATAGAATAGTAAATAAAAAAAATGACAGTGACGCGGGAACTGGCGCTTAGCCGTAAGTAAAAGCGAGATCCAAGACATTGCCATTGTGTCGTCGCTCCAAATAGGCAAGTCCAACTCAATATGCGATAATGAACTTGCTTACGACATTTTAATTGCTCGTATAATAAAATTAATTAAATTTAATCCATTTTAAATGACTATTATGCAGTATGATATTTATTAAATTGCGCATTAATTTTGTTTATTATTGATTTGTTTTTACCTAATTCGGGAGGACATGTTTGTCCATCCACAATCTATAAGTTCTATAAAATTTGTATCAGTCATGAATTCATATGTAATTTTGTTATATAAATGCATGTTAAATTATGTAAATATAAACCTAGTCAATACTGCTTTGTACTTCGTGCTTGGCTGAATGAATTTAAAAACTTATTTAATTAATAACTTTTAGCTTTCTGTAGCAAAATTTATTAAGCTCAAACTTTTATCCTTTTTTTTTCTTTCTTTATGGCATGGCGCACAGTTTAGCGCATTTGCCAAAGTCACGTATTACTAAGTAGAATCACAAGTAAATTACTTTTTTCATATAAAACTCCTCCAGTAAAGTGATAGTAGGCTTTACTGAAGTTATAAAGGACTTCTTGGAAGAGTGCGAGAATTTCAGCTACACATGTTTATTTTGACCTACTCCATTCTTTTCACTTACACAGAACTTTAAAACACAATATACTATCACTGTTATACTTTAAAACTCCCAAAAATATAAAAAATAGAAAATCTAAATAAAATGACAACCTCACTTCTCCCGTTCCCGCCAAAAAGTCAACTTTCATCTTATCTATCATCGACTATGCTGACGTTTGTTTCCTCGCTGCTACTGAAGAGTTGGTGAACAAATTAGAAAGACTTCTAACCTTATGCGTTCGTTTTATTTTTGGTTTACGTAAGCTCGACCATATCTCCAAATTTAGGATACATTTAAAATGGCTTCCCATCCGTTAGGTTATGTTAGGTTAGACGTAACGTATATTATTTCCTTACTTTAAACATTTTGTCGCCATCCTACCACAAGGAGCGGTTCCATTTCTTATATTCACCTGGAAATTTATGTCGTACTCATGTTAGCTTCACTGCATTCTGTTCACGTCAATTACTCATCTATGACAATTTTGTGAGATTTTGATAGCCAAAGTGGGGTCAAAATACTTTGCCTACGTATTAATGAGGCTATATAAAAGAATCTGACGTTAGTCTTTGTGTAGTGTTATCAAGTAGCATCAAGCGATTGTGTACAGTTTATTTGAACGGAGGTAGTCCGAATTAATTTAATTATACCCTCCGCCATGCGCTGTTAAATAGATGTAGTCTATAGTGCAATCCGTGTTAGTATATCTTTAGCTGTATCCACGAACCGCGTTAAAATATAGGCAAAATTAGTGTTCAGTGAGTTATTCAGTATGCAGTGAACTATTCAGTGAGTTTTATACGTAGTGTTTAATGAGTGATTAGTGAGTTTTATAGTGCATTAAATATACGTATTGATTACTGTGCTTTTACTCATTTAACTACTTCTCTTCAAATACCTTCACATTCCACGGATTTCTATTTTAATTCCTTTACCGTACATGCAGTTAAACTTTTGAATGATCTTCCCCCCAGCATTCGGGAGAGTCGATCGTTACCAAGATTTGAACGAGCGGTTAAGGAGCATTATTTAAAGAATTCACAATAGACGTATTTATTTGAGTGTATATATTCCATTTATTATATATATATATATATGTACGTAATATGTACATAGACCTAATATATGTATATTTCTGTTGTATTTTATATTCATTTTTTATGATATATATTTATTTTATGTTATGTTTGTTTTAATATAACCTAGCACTTCTTATCTATATTATAATAATAATAATACTCCAGACAATTACACAGATTGTGTGACCCGAAACTAAGCACTAAGCTTGTACTATGAGTAGGGTGGGGCTAAAAGGTCCGCGAGAAAAAAGGTCCACCATTGCTATTTCCAGAAATAATGCTCCGTGAGAGATTTTGAGTACTGGTGTAAGTGGGGGTTAGGGGACAAGAACGTACCGCATGGCGCAAGTGAGCTCTGGAATACCGTTGGGACTGCATGCAGTCGAGGCTCAAAAAGTTGACGTGAGTAAAATTTTTTAAATGTTTTATTTTTAGTCTGAGAATTACGTTTGTAACATTACAAAGATGGTTTCTTTCTATTTATATAACTTATGGTATAAAGTTTTAGGTACAACAATTGCTTTTTTATGTACAAATTAGATTTTTATGTATAATCTCAAACTCGACTTGTGGACTCCTTGGGGTAAAAAGGTCCATATGCAGACCTTTCAACCCCATACAATAAATGAAATAAATTTTGTATTTATCCTTTCAGAATGCGGAATTACAAAAGAAAAGCTGATCGAGATACGAAGTCCGTCGAGTTAATGCAGTGTGGTTCTTTTAGTTAAAAAAAAAAACAAGTTAAAAAGAAGATTTTAGCAGAAGGAAGTAAGAAAATTTCGACTTCTGATGAGGAATGATTTTGTTTGATTTGCTGTGTCATATTTAGACAGCGTCCCTGAGGAAGGTTTGGTTCATGACAAATGCGTTAACTGGTCTTTGACGTCTTCAGCATATATCTGTAATAATTGTGATTGCGACGATGACTGAATTCCTTTTTCTTTTGGGCTTTTTTTAAGTTTCTATGTTGTATGACTGAAAATATCCATGTTTAAGTCAATTTTATATGGATAGTGTGGATCTTGGAACAAAAATTAAACTAAAGACTTGTTATTAAGACTGAAATGCTGTGCCATAGTTTTGAGCTCAGTAATAAATGTGATTAGTAATCTATGTCTGGTTTTTTTCTTAATAAATGTAACGAACAGTTGTTTTTTCGTTATAAATATAAAGAATAGTTAATTACACTGAATCACCTTTTATTTATTTGCTTTAATCAACTAAAATCTGCCGTTTATTCATACTGACTTTATGACTCAATCACTGGTCCTTTTTGACCTTAAGGCGGGGTTTAAAGGACCACTCGAACTGACTTTCTAAATCTGCAATATCTAGCGAATAGGCATAAATTAATAATATTTTTTAGTAATTACGTTTAAATGAAGGATTTACGCTACTCATTGGTCTTTGGATCTTTTCCAGGAACTTTGTAATTGAATAATAAATTATTAATTAAATTATTTATTTATTAATTTATCTTACTAAATTGGACCTTTTAGCCCCGCCCTACCCTACGACACAACGAACTCTGGGGGAGTCCCCAGTAACACCCAGACTCCAAGCCAATTTAGAAAAGTTCGTTTCCTAAATTGACCTGACCGGGGATCGAACCCGGGACCGTACCTTGGATAGCAGATGCATATGCTACTGCGCCAACGGGTCAGTCAAAAATAAAAGGGATGTATTGAGTGCTCCAAGACTAGAAATTTAGGAATCGCTGTCAATAAATAATATAGATATCATATCTTAAGGTTACAAGAGCCATGTTTTTATAGGGTTCCTTAGGCGATGGCAAAAACGCAGAGAACTGAGCGGCTAGACAAGCGGCAAACAGTTCGTACAATCAATGGACGCTTTTATAACTTACCGTTGAACGTTTTTATCGCCACGATTTTACCGTGCAACTTACAATAGGTAAGCAAAATGCTTCCCTATTTCAACGTCCACGGAATGACGTTATCGTGCACGGAATAACGATAACGTCATTCCGTGGAAGTTGAAAAAGCATCTTTATCGTCGACATAATAGTTTTATTCGACTTTTTCCAATTTTTCAATTCCATAGTTATTCTTTTATCTCAGTATAGTATTATCAAAGTACACATAGTGTCTACACCTTTTATGAAATATCTCGCGGGTCCGCTGAGAGAAATTTCTTATAGAAATAAGCAGTACCTTTTGCTCTAGATCCTCTATGTATCTTTCTACTTTATAAATGTCGTGTACAATAAATTGTTAAATAAAAAATATACATATTTGATTAACAAATACATAACAAGTTTACTTACTGATATTGTTATCGATGTTTTTCTCATATCGCGCATCCCTATTATACGAAGACACATACATATTTTCACGCTATATATACCTGAGCTATGTGTCAAGGGGAATTGATATAGGTGCAGACCTAAGCCCAGTGCATCGCCCTAGACGTCTAGCCTCAAAAAGGTCGTTTGCCGAACCAACAGAGTTCAATTATTATACAGGTGATACTGAAAACGTTAGTCCAATTTGTATTTCTCATTTTTGAGGTATATTTTTGATATAGATTAAATACTGCATCGTGAAACTTACACATAATATTCTTTGCTTACATTTATAGTTACATATTATATTATATGTGCATATATTAGAAGTTTATGAGATTTATACTTTAAATAGATATTTATGATTCATAAGTCTACCGAACACAGCCTACAAATTACAATTACAAATTATTGCATATACTTTTATATTTTATGCTGTGTTTTTAGCATTTTTGTCAGTTGCTGACAGGATAAGCAATGATGAGATACGCAGTATGACAGGGTCGCACAACAGTGTTATTGTAAAAATGAAGAAAGGAATGCTTAGATGGTTCGGGCACATGGAAAGAATGAGTGATGAAAGACTGACGAAGAAAATATACAGAGCGAAAGTGAGTGGTAAAAGAAGCCAAGGAAGACCAAGGCTGACTTATGAAGATCAAATAGCCAGAGTGTTAGCAGACGGAAATGTCAAAAGCACTCGCATACCTAGGCGAAAATGTGTGAGGAGAATGATGAGATTTGAGGAAGCGAAAGAGGTGTGTAAGGACCGCGACTCCTGGCGCTCCGTCCTCTCTGACTACCTCGTTGGGGATACAGCGTGAAGTTATGTTATGTTATGTTTATATTTATTAATGTAACGATATCGCGAAAGGATCAAATAAAATGTTTGCAATTTAACAAACGTTTGAATTCATCTTGTAATCCGGAAAAACATTGACGATATAATATTTTGGGGCAGTGTTTTTCAACCTTGAATGCGTTACCTATATACAAATAAATAAGTTCTGGCGACCCCCCAGGACCATAATAAAATTGTGACGACGTATTTAATTTTCATTCGAAGGAGACTATACATACATATCCTCACGCTGTATTTCTAACGGGGTCCTTATACATACTTCTTTGACCTTCTCAAATCTCATAATTCTCCTTATATGTTTTCGGCTAGATTTGCGACTGCTTTTGATATTTCCGTCAGCTAACACTGACTTTTTGATCCTCATACCTTGGTCTTCCTTGGCTTGTGCTAGTACTTACTTTCACTACACTCAAATGAGACCATACTACTTGAAAAATCAAGTACACTGTGGAAGTAGTCGCGAGCGCTTTGTGGGCAGTAAATATATTTTTTATCGCGGGAATAATAAATAGACACAGCCTTCTCACGAAAACTATTGTATTTTTATTGTATGTACGACCTACGACTCTTGCTTTTTATATTTTTCTAGCCTACGACTGCTAACCCCCTGAGGGTCGCACCCACAGCAGAGAATATGTCGAAAAGAAGGCCGACTTCCATGCGTAAAAGAATCGCCTACTCTCGTTCGGATACGTAGGGTTGTTGCGTTGAGATGCGGAGAGTATTTCGTTTAGTCATACATTTAGTATATAATAACAGAAAACAATGCATACATTGTAGTTATGTTAAAGAATTATAACTCTGGATTCGAATAACTAAAATGATTGAGGCATCTAAGGACATAATACGCTCGTTTAAGCGAGTTAGACATTTTTGTATTTGTAACGATGTGAAGAACGAATTAAAGACAAACGGAAGCGGTCGCATGTTGCGTCGCGTGCGACCCCGACTGGCACTACAATAACTACCCATATTCACCCAAAATATTACCGTTGTGTGCGTGCCACGGCACACATGTATAAACCGCGTACGCTTTCTATGAAGACATCCTACTGTTATGTTTATACTGTGCCCACAGGTTAAAAAACACGGTTTTATGGTATTCACTATTCGTACCCATAAAAGCACCCACATATCTTTTATCGAAAGGATAGTACTTGTCATTATTCATTAGCATTACCCCAAATATTAATTGTTAAAATTAGCGTCAAAACGTATTTTGTTCTATTTGAATGCTCTGTTTATGTCGAAAAAGAAATAGCGCGAAGGTATGCTATGTAATTTGAATTTGATGCACTTTCTGTAGCGCTGCAGTTGGATTAAATATCATTTTACGCAAGTACGCAACGCGTTGTAAGGTCGACAGCAAGTATTTAGGTCACGACATAATGTAGGATGCCTAGCAGTACCTAGATATGTCGTTTCATTGTATTTATAATCATTAACACAATTATAATTAAATTATTACGTTGTCACCCTTGCGGACAGAATACGCAATGAAGAGATACGCAGTATGACAGGCTTTCACAAGTGTTATTGTAAAAATTTTTATTAAAAAAAATTAAACCGCCTTCAAAAAAAACACTGAAAAGTATAAAATAACTATCCTTTACTAATCAAAACTCAAGTACAATTAAAATAACTTTATAAATACGATACACATACCTATATAATAAAATCTGACAGTTACTGAAGTCGGTGCCAAGCCTACCAAACTTTATGTTGTTGCACATTGATTTGGCACCGACTTCAATAACTGTCAAATTTTATTATATAGGTATGTGTATCGTATTTATAAAGTTATTTGAATTGTACTTGAGTTTTGATTAGTAAAGGATAGCTATTTTATACTTTCAGTGTTTTTTTTGAAGGCGGTTTAATTTTTTTTAATAAAAATTTTTTATTTCTCCCTTTTGAATGTTCTTGACCTAAATAAATATCTAGGGCAGGTCTACAATTAACTTCATTCTAATTCCAGAGCGCAACGATATGCAAGAGAATCGTCAATATAAATAAAGGTTATAACCAGGTCGTGTTATCTAGTGTATCTTCGAAGTCCAAGCTCCAATATCAGTGAAATTTAAATGGGACCACCTCTGAAGTATTATCTACAAAACAAAAAAAGAATTTTCGAAATCGGTTTATAAATGACGGAGTTATGAGGTAACAAACAAACAAAAAAAAAACAACATACAGACGAATTGAGAACCTCCTTCTTTTTTTTAAGTCGGTTAAAAATGAAGAAAGGAATAATTAAATGGTTCGCCCACTTACAAAGAATGAGTGATGAGAGACTAACGAAGAAAATTTACAGAGCGAAAAGAGCGAAAGTGAATGGTAAAAGAAACCAAGGAAGACCAAGGCTGACCTGTATAAAATGTATACTTAATGTATGTATTGTACGGTACACGTAGAGGGAGACCTGGATATGCCCGAAATCGAATGAAAGTAAGATAAATATTGTAGAAATGCAATCTCTTAAAAATACGTCCGACGTTACCGTTGCGGATAAAACAAGCAATGAAGAGATACGCAGTATGACAGAGTTGCATGACAGTGTTGTTGTAAAAATGAAGAAAGGAATGCTCAGCTGGCGCACGTAGAAAGAATGAGTGATGCACGATTGACGAAGAAAATCTACAGAGCGAAAGTGAGTGGTAGCGGAAGCCAATTAAGACCATATTATGAGAAATAAATAAAAATAAGACAACAATAATGTCAATTGATATCGCAGTAGAAGTCTGTCCGTGATTGGTCGATTAAATTGTGACATACAGGGAACGCCGTGCGTTGGCGGCTTGGCGCTGGCACAGTACAAGTAAGCATACAGTATTCTATCTCGGCAATGTCCTAGAGATTACCTACGGTCGCTCGGTACGTAAACACGCAATAGGGCTACTGACTTGGACTGAATGTTTTTCTTGGGTTACGTATTTGATAATAGGTACTATATTAAATTGTCATATTATCTTTCCATTTTATATTATTGCAAATTTAATATGTTTTTATTTATATAATTTTACTAGTATATTATATCTGGTTTCAAAAGTTTGTGAGTTAATATGGTGGAAATGGACAAAAAAAAATGCATTTTATGTGCAGTATAATTAAAAATCAGCAATAAATTAACTAGATCATTATGATCATATATTTCCTACAAATTAGCAACAGAGAAATATTTCCGGTTTCGATATAGATGTATTCAAACATCCATACACTGAACATTATGCTTGTAAACTTGATTGACATAATATTTAGTCAGTAAATGCACGGGAGCGTCTCATACCGTACGACGACAACCGCGGCGCACTCGCAACTGTCGTATGCCGAGAAATGCCGAGATTTCGAGCGCGTCGTTTGGGAGCATTTGTATGAAGATAGAATACTGTATGCTTACTTGTACTGTGGCGCTGGTGTCTATTTTGCCACCGCATATGGAGAGGGTCGAAAGTGTTAGAGAGCGGCTGTAATCCGCCCCACCGACCACATCGACGAAGCTGTCACGCTCGCGGCACCGCTTTTGATTAAAAAAAATAAACAGACTTCAAGACAAACACTGAAATTATAAAATAATTATCTTTTACTAATCAAAACCTAAGTACAAAAACTTTTTAAATACGATTTCGTTTCAGTGTTTTTGAAGTAAATTTTTTTTTTCGTTAGTTTTACTTCGCCTTTATGAGTGGCCTAAATAATTATCTAGGGTAGATCTACAACTAACTTCTTTTTTAATTCTGGAGCGGAATGATATAATGGGTGTCCCAAAATTCAAGGAAAATTTGAACGTATGGTAATAATAATGAAAAAAAGACAGGGTGACAGTTGATTGCTCAAGGTTATTAAAAATGAAGCATTACACGAAAGAACAGCGCATTTTCATACTTGAATAATATTTTTATTTGAAGATTTGACATCAAACGTTCGCAATTTTCGTGCAAAATATGAGCGAAATATTAATTTAATATCATGAACTGTGAAGAGATTATTTGAAGAATTCACGGAGAGCCTTTAGACTGTTTTCTGGAATTTTTTGAAGTCCAAGGTTAACGCCAACAAGTCGTCCCACCCTAGTCTTGAAGGAGGAAATTGAGCGCTGTATTAATGAAATTCTGTCGCATTTAGTCATAAAAATTTCGACAAAGGACTGCGTACGTGCCGGCAAAGTCGTGGAGACCCGATATGTTATTCCATACCATAACCCTATAGGGTTATATATATACTTCATGAAACGATAAAAAAAAAAGAATTTTATTAAAAATTTCTATTTTCCATCAAAATTACTTGCGTGAATTTTGGGACACCCATTATAAAAGAATCATCAAAATAATAAACCGTTACAATTATTTGGTGTATCTTCGAAGTTAAAGCTCCAATATCAGTGAAATTTAAATGCGACCACCTTGGAGCTATACTGAAACCAACGGAGGAAGAATCATTAAAATCGGTTCAAAAACAAAGAAGTTACGCCCGAACATACATTAGAAAATATATATTACATACTACACATATTTAGTAACATATACAGATGAGTTGAGAACCTCCTTCTTTTTGTGAAGTCGGTTTTAAATTGAAATCTAGTTCCTGTTTTTGTCACATTTTACAGATTTAGTCTAAGTAGCTGGCTTTGTGGAGGTTGTACCACGAGACCGCACTACAAACCAACTGACGTAATTCCCATTGACGCGAGACGCGCCGTTATTTTATCAGTAAAATAATTTGAATTTGGTTGAATTTCGCGACTAGACGAAGGTAATATTGATAAAAAAAGTCAATGTTAAGAGCTGATAGCGTTATCATAGTGATATAATGTTATAATAATATGAAATTAAGGAGTTGAATAACCTAGACAACGAAATTTGACGCTATAATGAAGGAACCATGTCGTTTCATTGAGTAAGCGTGTCATCGTGGATGACAATCCACGATAATGTTTGCAAGGAATTTAATTTATACTGGTTCGTTAGCACGGCGGCAAATTATCTCTCTTCTAAGCCAGATCGCAGGCTTCGATCCCCGATCAGGCCGGTTTAGGGAACTTTTCTGAATGGGCTTGGAATGAATGAAGATATGAATATTGTATTTTAAATAACTATTGTAAAATGATGGTGAAAAAATGATTCCTGACTTAGTTTCTTGTCGGTTCTTCTGTGTCCAGGTTTCCTTTTCGAACCGAACTAAAGTAGATTTGACGTTCGAAATCGAAATACCTTGCAATTGGGTTCACTTGAATAAATTGATTTGATTTTGACTTTGAGTATAGATGTTACTGAGTTCCCCCAGTTTGTTGTGCGTACAAACTGTGTACTATACAAGCCAAGTCTGGAGTCACGCGGTTCGTGTAATACTCTGGAGTATTTTTTATATTTAATTTGACACGATTTTGACTCCCCTAGGGGTTGATTTCTGAAATCAACCCAATATCAAACAAAAATTTAAATATTTTAAAAATAAATTCTATAGTATATCCTATTTTTTAATTTTGTCCTTAATGTAAACAAATGTAGCGACTATGACATTTATAACATAACTAGAGATGCGCTAGTTCGCAAATGATTGATTCAGTTGTCATAGTTATTAGTAAAATAAACATTTCTAGAATTTTTGTCCGTTTGTGTGTTTGTGTTTCAATAAGTCACCAAGAATTAAAAGAATAATAAACGTCATGATAACTTAAAAATTAAGAATAAGAGATTATTGTTATTTACGCCTCGCAAACAATAATATTCCTGTTATTTTTCTGTCTTACATTTGGAATGAATCGTGTCACTCACATATTCAAAGTCAAATCAATTTATTCAAGTAAACCCAATTACAAGGTATTTTTGAACGTCAAATCTACTTTAGTTCGGTTCAAATAGAAAACCTGGAGACTGAGAAGAACCGACAAGAAACTCAGTCAGGTATCATTATTTCAACTTCATTTTACAAAAGGTTTATTAAAATATAATATTTTCATTAAGCCAGTAAACGGATGTGCAGAGAACATCATTTCCAGACTATTATTTTATCTTCAATGAAATTATTCAATATTAAATATTAAACTTCAATATTAGAGTGAACTGATTTATGATACTAATTTGATCTAAGAACATAGGCAACCTTTAGGTAACACTTCAAATTAAGAACGAAACGCTTGACAAATTACCAAAATTTTTTCAATGATTGGATAATATTAGTGCTATATGTGCATATTTCATAATTTCGTGTATATGCATCTTACAATATTTATTCTTCGTGTATATAACGGAAAAAAGAGTGTTATTAGAGTGCTACGTGTAATAGTTGGACCAGCGAACGATGGAAATTTAGCGAATTTTTAGTTAGTTTGTTGTTTACATGAATGTCAAAAATGAAGAAAATTGGATATGCATAAAGGTTTTAACGCAGTTTCAACTTTTATTTCATGTTGATTTTAACAGCCCCTTTCAATGCCCCCTAAGAATTGAATTACCGAAAATGCTATACAAATAAATAAAATTGATGTCTGTCCGTATCGTGGTTAAACGCATGGTTATGTCTACGTTACCAAAAGCCAATCACTCTTTTTTAATGTATGTCTGTTTGTTTGTTTCTCCGGGGTAATCTCCGAAACGGCCGAATAGAATTTGACGGGACTTTTATTGGTTTTAGAGGACTTTTCAGACAGTAATCTAAGCTATTTTGTATCCCGAAAAAATACCAAATTTAATATAGCTGAAACCATGAAGCAATACTACTAATAAACAGATACGAAATACGAGCAGATTAAAAATAAGTCGCATCATACAACAGATTTTTTGTTGAATCTGTGATAGATTTCTTTTTGCAGTTAGTGCTTTTTAAAATGATCGTCGCAAGTTTTATTAAAATTGTAAAACATGCTCCGTAACATTTGACATTATCGAATGGGCCTGAATGCATAATGAAGTAACTGGATTGTTATTTATTTATACATTTCGCTTTGATTTTTTTGTTTCTAGTATGACGTCGCCAGAGTTGATTAAATGGATGGATCACGTGTAACTTAGCTGTGATATTTAGCTAAATAAATCAGGTAAGTATTTTCCGTTATGCAACAAATAAAGTTCAAAATCAAGAAACCAAAACGCGATAACAAAAGATGGTAGCACATACACACACACACACACACGTGACCTCGTTAGGGATACACCGTGAAGATGCCTGTGTATCTTCACGGTGTATCCCTAACGGGGTAGTCAGAAGATGGAGCGTCCACCGTCGCGGTACTTACATACTTCTTTCGCCTCCATAAACCTCATCATTCTCCTTTAAAAACAAGAACACGATAAACAATTTGAAAAAAGTGGTAGCACACACACGCATACAAACATCTTCACGCTGTATCCTCAATGGGGTAGTCAGAGAGGATGCAGCAAAATATTTCTGTCTTTCTATTTGTCTATTTGTTTGGGCTAATCTCCGAAACGGCTGAACCAATTTTGATGGGACTTTCATTAGCGGGTAGAGAACTTTTCAGAGAGTGTACCTAGGCTACTTTTTATACCAGAAAAATACCAAATTTAACGCGGGCACATCTAGTTTATAATAAAACAAGAGGTGTTTATTTTGCATGTCATTATAACTTAATATGAAGAAAAAAATTGTGGTTTTACGACAGAATTACACATATTCACGCTGTTCCCTAACAAAAGGCAGAGAATACGGAGCGCCAAGCGTCACGGCCCTTACATACTTCTGTCGCTTGCTCAAATCTCATTATTATCTTCAAATACTCATCGAGACATGTTTCTTGAAATATTGCAATGCTTACTTTGCATTATAAACTACTGGACAGATTTTCATGAAATTTAGTACGATTATATAAGGAAATATATACTAATATTGCAAAGAGATAAATTGTGTTTGTATGTAACGGATAAATGCAAAAACTACTCAACCGATTTCGAAGATTCTACCATCTATAGAAAGCTACATTATCAGCGAGTACCATGGGCTGTATCTTATTTAACAAAAATGTCTACCCGTGCGAAGCCGGGCCGGATCGCTAGTTACCTATATAACGAACAAATTATAAAACTCACCACAACATATTATTTTACGCTAGTATGTAACTAATTATTGTATGCTAATATACCACAGTATACGGGTTAATTGAAAAATACTAATAACCTCTGAACAATTTCTTCTCAACATTATCCCCAATAATTTTATTTTACGACTTTAAATAGTTCATAACTTTTTTTCATACAAAAATAAAAATACATTGAATGTTTCTGTAAATTGCACCTACTCTGCCCGGTCGCTAAGCGCCACACGGACAACGGGGAGCGGGCGCGGCGGTGCGGTGCACTTGCACTTTAGAAAATAGAAATACGTATACAGGGTAATAACGTTTCAGACAGTATAATAAAACTTAAAAAATGTTATTTGGAGAAAGTATTAAGTTTTGAAAAAAGTAAAACAAAAGTTGTTAGGTATGATGACAGGAATTTTGCACTAAGAGGTTATTAGTATTTTTCAATTAACCCTGTATTATATATATCGCAGGTAGAACTAGATGTACACATGTAAATAAACACATTTAACCATTAACAAAAAACAGGTAATTCTTACCTCTTGAGTCAATTCATCGCCAGTGCGACTACCATCAGACTCCGCTTTGAGATCAGAGTCAGAAGCTATATCCATCTCGCTCACACCACTGGAACTCGCTGAAGTGAAGCTAGTGCTGGCTCTTTCACGTTTCACGTTCAACACCAGCTCTTCCTCAAATATCGGAGCCAGTTCGTACACATCTGCGTCCAACGGAGTGTTCTCTAGAAGGTATTTCTCCAAATTTTGTTGTTGTTGTTTAATATCCAATTCGAGATCATTCCGCATGTCTTTTACATCGTCAAACAGATTGTTATAATCCCTCAAATCAGCCATGTTTTGATCGTATACGGAATTCGGTTCACCCATCTCGAACTTTTCTGCTTTAGCCGCGAAATATGGTACGAAATCATCCATAGCGTTATCATTGTACAAGTGGGCCGTATCCTCCTCTTTTTTCACTCTCACGTCCAGCAAATCGGATTCACTTTCCTCTGGCTCCTTCTTGATCTGCATTTCGCTTGGATTTACGAGCAATTCGTTGACATCAAAAGATCGAGTTGCTATATCCGCGAAAATATCCGACTCGGTGTGGTTGTTTAAGAAGTCAGCAGACAAAGTTACCACTATGTCTGGCTGGGGTGCTTCATTGTCTTCTTGATTGCTATCATCTTCCTCTTCGTCAGCGACCTTGACCTCTTGGCCTACGTTCTCATCAGCAGACACGGCATCTTCCTGAGCATTCCCTGCTGGATCCGTCGCAGTCGCGAGCGCAGGAACGACTGCGTCGGTCGCGACATTATTCACTAAATATGTATGAAGCACCGAACCCATGTGCCACATCCGGTCATTGTTATCGAAACGTGAGTTGTAACGTCCGAGAGAGTTCAACTCCTCGAAGAGCTGTCTCTCGTAATTGATGAGAATGTTGTCTAGAGATTTCGGGTGAACGTACCTAGGTCGAATCAGGGTCCTAGCCTCTTGTTCTAGGGACCAATCCGACCCGTTCGAGATGTGGAGTCCCGTTATAAGCTGCTGGCTCTCCCGCTCTAGATAGTCGTCTGGCTCGGCTTTGAGGAGACTGAGCACTAAAGCCAGCCTCAGCAACTCGTCGCCGTAAAGTTTTTTAAGCGCGATCATTTTGTGTTGATTATGCGCGTTTGAATTTCAAATTGGCCGGCTCCGTAGGCTGTTTGAAAGTATAAACTAGTTACGGTATTCAGTCTTTGAAACTTGAGCACTAAAATACTGAGATCATGTATCTAACCTTAATAAGGCTTTTGAGTTTAATATTGATGGTAACGCTTGGCTAGAGTTTGCGAGTCCTAAAATTGGTTTTATTCACACACTTTATCAGGCTCCTCCTTTTGCGTTTATCAGGAGACATCTTGCTGAGCACTCACTTGTGTTTCAACGCATCTTGGCTCACTGTTACTAACTGCGACGAGTTTGGAGACATTGTTACTGAGTCACTAGAATTTAGGGAGGTTTATACAGTTTTTTTTTGGGATTCTGCCAGATTGCTCACACTTCTTGGGAATTCTGCTAAACTGGGACAAAACAAATGACCTTGAACACTGCAGTAGTTTCAGAAGAACAGACTTTGAACGCACACAGTTAACGATGTGTTTTGGAAAGTTATAAAAACAGTACCTCGCCCATTACAATCACAAATAAGTTTTTAGCATGTATTTTTGTATAACTTGAATTATTCAAATCAAATTCAACTTAAAACACTATGACGAATACAGAAGCGATTAATTTGCATTGTTTAAGCTAATTTCCACTCTCTGAACTAATCCGCCATAAAATGTCCAGTTCTATGAAAATCACACGGTTGTTTATCAAAAACTCAATTAAGAACGCGATCGATTGTTTATTTGTGAACGCGGCGCAAAATTTTCGCGCAAATATTTTTTGAATCGTAGTTTGGAAATCGAAAACAATACGCTTTGTTTACGTTCAGAAATGAGCCGCGCGTGCGGCTGCACAGACGTTTTGACACCGACTGAGTTGTTTTTAGACGTGGCTACCGCACGATACAAGCGTTCATTGACCAGTGCGTCACGACCCTGTACACGCCAAACAACCTCCCCGATGTAATCGTAACTGTAAATAGATAGGGAGGAACAAAAGGTCTAGATATTCTGGTCGATAAATAGCATAAAGCGTATTTAGAACACAATCACGTTATTCACGTTAGATGTTTATTCTTTATCTTAAACGGCAACATAATTATTTCTCTTATCTGCATAAACAAAGAGACTTGTGGATTTCGCGGTACGTTTTGATTACGGTTTTTCACACACACACGCACACTAATGAAATTATTATGGAATATTTAATACGAATGTAACTGTTGCGTGTATAAATATAAACACTTTAGTTCCCTACGCCATGACCTCATGCCATGAATTTGATTCAAAAAATTAAATAAAAAATTAATGTCATACCAACGGAACAATGCAGACATTGCTACTCTAAAAAATCATAATATAATCAAAAATTAATCAAAGATTAGTGTAATTTAAATTTTATAGTTTACCTCATTTGGTGCGCTCATAAAGTGACTCATGTCGATTGCATGTCGACATAAGATTTCATTGTAAGTGGCAAGTCGTTTCCGCATGCATGAGTGCAACAGGTTATAAAATTAGGTTTTATGAAAAAATAACTGAATCTGCCAATATATATCTACTATTATAAACCTGTACTACAGACATACATTGAATACAGGCTTTAGCTGGCCTCTGTGAATACGAAACAAATAATTTTGGAATATTTGTCCATTTAATGTTTTTAAACTTTCACGACTTGTACACGACGTCCGGAGCCGGAAAACCGGACGTCGCCAGTGTGTAGATGTCGTTAGTGTAGTGTGTCGAGGTACCGACAGTGACAATAATAAAGATTAAAAAATGCATTGCATGAGTGTGGGTAGTTGCAAGAAACCGCACGCTACGAAGACGACATTCATCCTCATCAGTCTGCCCGTGACCACGATCGGTGCAATCCGGTCGAAACGTCTGGATAAAATAGGTAATTAGCCTTAAAGTATAAACGCGACATAGACCCGTGAGTAAATATTGTTAGATACAGGAGTGTATTTTACTGAAAAATTATTTGTACTTTACTGAAAAATTATTCTTACACTGTTTGAAATACTGGGGTCCGTTATTTAATAGAATATACCTGGGATATATCCTTACAATAACGATGTAATACCATTAACTTATTTTAATACAGTATTAGACATGTATGTTTTCTGCAATCAACGCAAAGTAAAGAAAAATCTAGAACATAGTTAATTACTTTCGGAGTATACACTTTATAAAACCCAATTATATGGTAACACATTTGCATATCAAAAATTTGGTCACGTGTGACTGACTCATGATTTAAGGTTACCGGCTGCATTATATTTACGTAATAACAATTATTATTAAAACTCGTGAATTCGTTCGCATAGAATAAAAAAAATGCTTAGGTCTTTCTTCAGGGATTAATCTATCTCCATACCAAATTTCATAAAAATCGGTCGAAAAACGTGACACACAGAGGTACTTTCGCATAATCTATCTATAGATATATAAGCGAAATACCACTCACTAACTGACTGACTCATCACGAGATCTCCGAAGTATAGGTCCGATTGCCTTGAAATTTGGCATAGTTACTCCTTTCGCGGCGTAGACGCTCACTAAGAACAGATTTTACGAAAGTCCTGTCCAAAATGGCTCTGCTACCCATACGAAGCCGGAGCGGGTCGTTAGTCTTCTATATAAATACAATAAAATGTTGTTCGTTGCTAAGCGCAAAACTTGAATTCGGCTGGAGCGATTTCACGATTTTTTTTTACATGTCCATAATAGCCCGAGTGTGGTTTTTATAGTAAGAAAAATTGGAAAAGTTGTCTGGAAAATTGAGAAAAACCTATAATAACTAGTTAATAATTTTTCTTTGGGATTTTTGTATGAATTCAGGACCATAATATAATCTACTAAGCAATAGCAACGCGTGGCCGGGCGTGGCTAGTTTATAATATTAGTACAGTAAAATATAGACAAATTGTAAATTATAGACAGATTCCTAAATTGACCTAACCGGGGATCGAACCCGGGACCCTAGCTTAGCAGATGCATATGCCACTGTGCCAACGGGCCAGTCAATATAGTTATAGTATATATATAGTTTATCAGAAGTCAGAACATCGACTGTGATCTGTTACAGCCGGACAAACGCGCGGACGCATGAGTGTTCGTAAAATGGTTACATTTTTTATTTTGAAATACGGTGCCATAAAATCAGACGATATATTCTTCCACATAAATCAAGGCAATGGTTTCACAAAGATCCATCAAGCTAAAAATATATAAAATGCAGTGAACTTTCTTTACAATCAGTGTTTTTGTTTTGTTCGTCATTGATATGTCACGAAGGACATTGCACTGATGGCGTCTTTCCAAAATAGTACATGTGTTTGTTTGATCTGTATCGGAGTTTCTCGTTGAAAATATAACAAAACATGGCGTAACAAAGCACGTGACATATATATTTAAAAACTGACAGAAAGACATCCAATTTTGGAAATGAACGTTAAATTCCCAAAATTGGATAAGTCTTTCTGATACGCCGCATTTCTCCGAGACTGCATTTATAATAATTAGTGACCAGTTGTGTCTCACTTTTGAATCAACACATTGCAACGTAAAATCTAACATTGAAAATGCAACGTAGAAATGCAAATGAAATTGTAATAACGATAAATCAAAATATGCTATCTCAGTCTAACCACGTGTATGTACAACATACAATGTTGTACGCGGGATGAATGTAATTGTTGGATTATGAACAGTAATGTGAATGTCACTTATTTTTAGTTCGGTGGCCAAATACCCCTTCAATTTTGGTTCGCACGTTTGTTTGTATTTTACAGGTGTTCATACTAAAATTAAAAAAGAAAAAGATTTTGGACCTTTTAATTTTAACCCTTAGAATATAACAGATTAAACGTACGAAACTCCAGCAATTGGCTACTGACAATTTTCGGAAATATATTTTAAAACTTTAGTTTTAGTAGTTTTATTTTATACCTCTTTTTATTATCTTTTTCTTAAAATAAAGCAATTAATTATATAAAAAAAATATTCTTATTCAAATATTTTTGACCCGCTCGAAAACATCCGGTCCCGTGACATTTGTAAGCTAAGACATCATATTTCAAAAAAGATGCTCGCGTCCCTTTAAAAACTAAAAAAGAACTGATATTCCTCAAACAGCTGAACCGATTTTGATAAAACATTTCTAAGAACCACCGCCAGAAAACCTGCTTTCAAACAAAAAAATAATGCAACATAATCGGTCCATTCGCTTAGGACCTATGATGCCACAGACAGCCCCTCTTTTGCGTCGGGGGTTAATAAACAACGAAGCTCAATACGACGCGCTAACTCTTATCCGTATTTTGAGTGGAAAGTTTAATTTTTTTTACTAAAATTATGAAAATGACAAGTCCATTCATTCCTTAGTCACGAGATTTGCTTTCAAAATCACCAGTATTTCATTATTCCGATCATTTTAAACTACACGCACAAATTTTTATTTAAATTTCTTAAAAGTAATTTTTGTTGGTACTTTCAATGACAAAATTATTACGACCTTGTAGCAAAAATTGTGATTGAATAAGTTCATTTTTTATTAGCGACTTGACCGGACGTCGCACGGGTACAAATTAAAAAAAACTCGTTACTCGCCGATAATGAAGCTTTCTATACATTCAGTCAAAAAAGTATCGGGAATGGATGATTTGTTTATGGTTCCAAATTCAATTTTTTGTTTTTTTTGATGTTGTTGGATTGGCACAACTGTTTTCCATTTTGGCGCGGAGTTTGAGTTGCATCTGTTATTTAGATTAAATAATACTGTTTTTAGTTATATCGTTCTAGTGTATATTGCGAATTTCATAATGGACAAAAACATCGAACAAAGAGTTTGTCTTAAATTTTGCATCGCCAATGGAATTTCGTGTTCGGAGTCACTGAAAATGTTACAGAAGGCTTACGGTGAATCGACTTTATCAAAAACACGTGCTTATGAGTGGTACAAAGCGTTCAAAAGCGGTCGAGATGTGATGGAAGATTTGCCTCGCTCTGGTAGGCCATCAACGTCTGCAACTGAAGTTAACATCGCAAAAGTGAAGGAAATAGTAACTGAAAATCCTCATTCAAGTTTGAGAGAGATAGCCGCCGAACTTTCTGTGTCTCACGAGTCAATCCGTACCATTTTAAATAATCACTTGGTTATGAAATATGTTGCCGCTCAGCTAGTCCCGAAAGACCTGACTTTTCTCCAAAAACTCAATCGCATAAGAGTCGCTGAGGACATGCTAGAACGAGCCAATTCCGATTCAACATTCATGAAACGCATTGTTACTGGTGACGAGACGTGGGTTTAGGGAGTTTGACATGCAAACTAGTCAACAAGCTTCGGAGTGGCTGGCGCCTTCCAACTGAACCGAAACCGAAAAAACCACGCCAAAGTCGATCAAAAGTCAAAGTCATGTTGACTGTTTTCTTTAACTATCGCGGTGTTGTGCACTCGGAATTCTTGCCGGAAGGTCAAACGGTAAATAAAGAATATTATTTGGGCGTTATGCGGCGTTTAAGAGAGCAAATTCGACGAAAAAGGCCAGATTTGTGGAAAGAAAATTCTTGGATTTTGCACCACGATAATGCGCCTTCGCACACGGCCATCATTGTGAACGAATTTTTGACCAAAAACTCAACAAATACCATCGAGCAACCACCTTATTCACCAGATATGGCTCCAGCCGACTTCTTTCTTTTTCCTAAACTCAAATTACCACTTCGTGGCACTCGTTTTCATTCGGTAGAAGACATAAAGGAGAATTCGCGGCGAGCACTGAACTCAATTGCCAAAAAAGCGTTTAAAAAATGTTTTGATGATTGGATTATTCGTTGGCGTAAGTGTATCGTTTCTGAAGGAGCATACATTGAAGGTGATAATATAAATGTGGATGAATAACTGACATTTCGTGTATTATTGATCTTTTCCCGGTATTTTCTTGACTGAGTAGTAAGTGTAAGAATTTTTGAAATCGGTTGAGTAGTTTTTGAGTTTATCCATTACAAACAAACAACAAAGTTTATCTCTTTATAATATTGTTATAGATAGATATAGATAAATTAAAATTATTTGATTATCCAGTTTCGTTTACCACTCGCCACTTGACCCTAGAGGCCGTCGTAGCGAACGGAACGTATTGGGGAGAGCCAAAGGCGCTCCGGCCAGAGAGGTCGACATACCCCGAGGGCCCCTTTCCCAGGTATTCCCCGGGACGGAGCCTCGGCTCAGGTTGCCGCCGGGAAATGCACAGGCGTGCCGTCGAGAAACTATACGGGCGGAGACCTCCCGGAATGGTTATAACCGGCCAGCGAACTATCGGCTGAAGGGCCGAAATGGTGAGTGCCTACCATGGTGCCTACCGTGTGACACAGCGCGAGCAAAAGGCCTGCGCTCGAGTGTCCGTAAGTGTCAGTAAGTCCGCCATTTGTACATTTTTGTGCAATGAAGTCTATTATAAATAAATAACTAAAAAATAACTCTTCTACGAAAGCAAGTTTTGTTAAAATAAGATAGCTTTAAATAAAGTTGAATGTACTATGACGTGTGGTGTGGTCAAATTGTTAGACATCCTCTTAAAAGAATGTCAGTGAGAATTGTTTCCGAACTTATTTGCGCATTGTAAGAACATAGATATGAGGTGCTTGCATGACAAGTTTTAGGTTTTTAAAAAATATCATTGCCTAACAAGTTACAGGACAGTTAATTTCTGATGTTGATAAGAGGTGCCTTGTGTTATTTAAAAGTCAATATTGTATCTATTGCTGTTAATTTCATTACTCAATATGTAACTACACTCATCAAAATTGTCTAGGGATCAAGTACGTTTTACAGTATCGCCTCAATTGAGGATTATTATTTTAACTTTTTTGGATCGCTATTGATTATTTTTAGTGATTTTCACTATTTCAATAAAGAATTTTCTTTAAATTTTGATTAAAAATAGAAAATGAACTGTCAATCAGGATTCCTACAAAAGTTTGTAATAGCGTTTTTACAAAATCATTACAATTTCTGTATCGGAACTGAAAAAAATTGCATCGATATGGAGCGACGACATCATTTGACACGAGAAGAGATCATGAGAGCCGTCGGAATGTTGCAAGCTGGTTCCAGGCAACGTACTGTGGCTGTCGCTCTTGGCAGAACACATAGCGTCATAAGCCGTATCTGGACACGCTATCGTATCACGAGCAGCATGGCCGAGCGACATAGAGGACGATCTCGCATCACCACTCGCAGATATTTCTCGACGGAATCGTACTATGACCGCCATTATGTTGGCTACGAGGCTCTATAGCACTTTAGGCTTGCTGATAAGCGACCAAACCATCTGAAATCATTTACGTGAAGTGAGTCTGCGTTCCCGAAGGCCGCTGAGAGTTCTGCCTATAGCACCCTGCAATCGTAGGGCCCGTTTACAATGGGCTCGCGAACACAGAAATTGGGAGGAATAAGACTGGCGTTGTATGTGCTTTTCCGATGAATCTCGTTTCGGTATGAGGCCAGATACAAGACGTACTCGAGTTTGGAGGACCTTTGGACGTTAAGAACGTTTGAAATTTTGTCAGGAAGTTCATTCATATGGAGGGGGAACAATAATGGCTTGGGCCGGTATTTGGATCGGTGGAAGAACCGATCTCATTTGGATCAGGGGCAACCTCAATGCTCAGATTTATGCGGAGAGGATTGTTTCAAACGTGATCATCCCTCTGCGAAGCCGGTTGGATGATTCGTTTCGACTAATGCACGACAATGCACGTCCACACACGGCTAGAGTCGTAACACGCGCTCTTGCCGACGTTCGCATCAACGTTCTGCCGTGGCCTGCTCAATCGCCAGACCTCAACCCAATTGAGCACGCATGGGATATGCTTTAAAGAAGAGCTCTGCCGAGTATGGATGCCGTGCATACCCCACAACAACTTTTTGACTTGTTAGAAAGAATGTGGGCGGCCATTCCTCAAAGTGATTTTGATGAACTGATTTTAAGCGTGCCAAATCGCTGTGATTGTGTAATTCGTGTCAATGGTGGAAACACAGATTATTAATTTTTTTATCTTTACAATAAAAATTTTAAAAATCCTCATTTTTGCCTTTTTTTTTGCCATTTAATTGACGACATTAACTTAGGTTAATTTCCCACACTGCAAAAATTGTAATTTTTCTTAATTTTTACAAAATATAGGGATAAGTTGTTAACTTAAACATAGGAGTTAAAGTAAGAAGCCAGTCTGGAAGACTAGATTTGATAAATATTAATTTGATAATTTTTTATAGTTAAAAATGTACTTGATCCCTAGACACTTTTGATGTGTGTATTACAACTAATATTTTACTGTAACACGAAGTTTGGATTTAAAAATTAGATTGTTACTTTATTGTCAAATAATGTTACTTAAGACTAGGCTGTATGGTATCTGACATTTGTCGTTTCCAAATAAAAATAAAAAAACTGAAATGGCGCGCAAATCTAAAACGGCGCGAAAATCTGCTAGAGCACGCGTATCTACTTTCGCGCGTGCAATGGCTGGAGATTACTTTCTCTGTGCAATGCTTGGTACATATATTTTTGGTTAACTTTCTTTTTATTTTGTTATGAATACGAAATCACTGCCATTATGCGCAAATGTCAAGTAAATCAAAAGTAGATTTCGCAACCAGAAAATTCTTAATTAAGCAGTGTTATGCAAATACGCCGAAAATCTCATAAAAGCGTACAGAAGCACTAAAAACGTGTTTCGTGAAAAATTTTTATTCTGCGTTTGTTTGGTCATTGCCCGATAACCTTGAACTTTTTAGCGGTCGTTGCGAAAAAGTGTACATGATGACGTAAAATACGGCGAGAAAATGAACCGTCATTTGTTTATGATCTAAACACAATAATATATCTCCATAGGTTTATTATTT
This sequence comes from Zeuzera pyrina, assembly GCA_907165235.1. Lineage (NCBI taxonomy): Eukaryota > Metazoa > Arthropoda > Insecta > Lepidoptera > Cossidae > Zeuzera > Zeuzera pyrina. Next base: position 2,916,014 of record OU015647.1, read on the forward strand.
AATTTATGCAAAAAAGAATGGTTAAAGTCTACATAATTTATATATAGTTTTCCATAAAATATGACGGTGATAACATCTTATACCATCAGGGTTTTTTTTCTTTCTTTATGGCATGGCGCACAGATTAGAGCATTTACTAATGTCATTTATTAATAAGTTGAATCACAAGTAAATTAGTTTTTTCTTATCGTAAAACTCCTCCAGTAAAGTGATAGCAGGTTTTACTGAAGTTATAAAGGACTTCTTCGAAGAGCGCGAGAACTTCAGATACACATGTTTAGTTAGACCTACTCCATTCTTTTCACTTATACAGAACTTTAAAACACAATATAATATCACTTTTGTACTTTAAATCTCCCAAAAATGTAAAAAATAGAACATTAAATAAAATGACAACCTCACTTCTCCCGTTCCCGCCAAAAAGTCCGACCATCAGGGTTACCAGTAGCGCGATTCTCTAACGCAAATTAGTCAAATTCACTTCTTAATCCACGGTGAGATTGTCAACTGTGATTTGGTATTCTCTAAAGTCGACAGAGATACTAGCGCCGCCTCGATGAGTGGCGGCGCGAGTTGTACTATCTATCGTAAATGACTTTTATGAAGTTTCGCTAAATATAACAATCCAATCTAATTAAACGAGTTTTATTTAACGTAATTATCTCAGAAGAAATTAAAATACTCTAAGACGAAATATCGACTGAGATGCTCTTAAAGCAATCCCCGACCAACTCGCATCTAAGATCACTTCACTTCGTTCCTAGAATGTTTGGTTTAGAGAATTTCATTTGAAGGTCAAGTGAGTTCGAATTGTCGAGCGAGTCTCATTTTGGGTGATTCGAGATTTTACAGAATTCATGGCAGGTGGGAAAACCGAAATAACTGCATAAAACAACCGGTGAAATCATGGACAAACAAACATAATGGAAAGAGTCAAAAATCATGTCGAACGAATTTTCGTCTCTTTCTGTCTGTAAAAAAACAGTAAAACAGAAAACAGTTAGCTATAATAAGTATGGCAGCCTCGTAATGTCAGACCAATTCCTGTCAGCTCATGACCTACTTCACATACATTACTGAAATAATTATTTACAAAATACTCGTGAATCTCAAATGTTTTGGCTAATTGAATTAACAGGAATAAAATGTTCAGCTGTGTATTGGAGCCTTCCCTAGCCACGCGCATTAGTAAGTCTAGAAACTCGGTCAACAAAAAAAATGACTCGCTCTTAGAGCAATTTCGATTCTTGGTCCGAGGGTGAAACCGTGAAGCAAAGCTTGTAGGACGTATATTTCACCCGACGGGGTCAGAGAAGATAATTCTAAAAAAAACCATAAAAATCGAATAAAAAGTCTAAAAATATTTGTTTTGTATTCAGAGATAAATAAAGCCTGATAATCATGTCCTCATATTTATCTTCGACGTACATGTAGATACGGATTTATTAGTGCTTTATCTATGTAGATCTATACGTAATAACATGTTCTGCGTGATTCATCATAGCTGACCCAAAATTACTAACGATAGAACTATGTACATAACATCTTCACGTTGTATTCCTAACGGGGTAGTCAGAGAGAACGGAGCGCCAAGCTTCGCGGTTCTTACATACTTCTTTCGCCTCTCCGAATCTAATCTCCTCACGCATTTTTGCCTAGCTAACACTCAGACTATTTGATCTTCGAAAGTCTTGCCTTGGTCTTCCTGACTTCTGCTACTACTCGCACTGTAGATTTTCTTCGTCAGTCTTTCATTACTCATTCTTTCCATACGACCGAACCATCTAAGCGTTCCTTTCTTTGTTATATTATAAAAGTTTATACCAATTATAGTATTAAAAAAATAAAAAACCTTTGAAGGTAGAGTAGGAACAAAAAGTTTATTTATATTTTTTATTGGAAATGTTTATTGTTTTTTGAAAATCAACTTTTAAGGGAATGAATATAGGATGAATTTTTACGAGAAATTTTTTTTATGGTCACGTTAAACGTTTTTTTATGGTCACTTATGAATAAACGTTTTTTTAAAGAAATGAATGCCAATAACATCGATTTCCAGTTTTAGCTGCTGACCCGATAAACGTCCTGTCCAAAATAAGTAGATTAAAAATAAATATAAAAAAGTAATTTCAGTTTTTGAACTATTCAATCTTACGGGCACTTTTGCAATTTTTCTTTCCTTGAAAACCTTATTCGGAATATAACGATAATTAAAAAAAAATTGCCAAATCTGTGCAGGCGTTTTCAAGTGATGCGCTTACCAACAAACAGCTGCTAACAACGAAATGTTACCACGCTCAAAATAACGCCGTACATATTTTTTAATGTTCCCAATTGTTGATAAGCAAAGGGAACATTATCTACACGGCCAACTTTTATATTTCGATGCGCAATTGGTTGGGCTAAAAATGTGATAAGTGTTGATAGTTGGAAATTATAATTATATTTAGCCAGTGACAGATATAAGAGCAACAGGTGTAAGGCGAAACGTGAGAAAAATAATATAATTTACTTTGTTGAACAAGGGAATTTAGGTCGCACGTGAATATAAAGTAAACTCTGTCCCCACAGTTCCGTTCGCGAATATTACGAGGTACTTATTACTTTATTTTTAAGCTTTGATTCTGTTATATATATATATATATATATATATATATATATATATATATATATCTATATGAATGAAAGGTAGATAAATGCAGTAGAAATATGTGCGGGGTCACCTTTATGGACAAAATAAGCAATGAAGAGAACGCATACTGCGTTCAGGATACAGGATTGCATGACAGTGTTATTGTAAAAATGAAGAAAGGAACGAAATTGTCAATAGCACTCGCAAACCTAGGCGAAAATGTGCGAGGAGAATGATGAGATTTGAAGAGGCGAACGACCGTGAAACTTACGTGATATTATGTATGTATGTATGTACATATACAATATACAACCATCCACCCATTTACCCATACAATAATCCCATTTTTTTATACTATTGAAAATACATGGAGCACTTAACCTATAGAGACAAAATTTCGGACCATCTTACTCACCAGGCTCAGTTTAATTACACTAACAAATATCAACTTCGCTCGAATTAAGCATTACATAACCAATACTGAACCTGTGTGTATATTCACTCATTCACATTCATACACATATCTGTATATTCCCACAGATATTTAAATATTTATGTAATACAGTGGAATCTCGATAACTCGAACCTCGTTAAGTCGTAATCCTCAGTAAGTCGAAAAAAATTGCCATTACCTTCTGCTGAACCCCTAAATACGCGGTATCTCGAATTATTTAGACTTTAACTCGAACATAATGTTATTTCCCTGCGAGGTATTGATAAGCATACTTATACTCTATAACTCGAATTTCAAAAAGGTTAGTAAAACACATATAACGTCTTACTTGGGATTTCCCAAATCGTATCAATAAAATCCAAAAGAAATGTTATTGTTTGTACCTTGTACACGTGCAACTGTGTTGCAAAAGTTACCGATTTATCGGGAGATCTACTGATTTCGGCTCTTACCTCCCGATATCCCGATTTAAAGACCTAATCTCCCGAATTTCTATTTTGACTTGGTAACACTAAAACAATGCAAAGGGATTCCCCAAAACCTCTCGCAGGATCTCTCAATACCGCAGTATACGCAAAACATCTAAGTCGAATTGTTATTTAAATTTGACTCTACAAGTCGAAAAATATACTTAGAACTCGCGCCTTTCTAATCGAAATTTTAGCAGTTAAATCCTTTGTATCTCGAAATTCTTGTTAAGTCCAAAAGTCGACATTCGAGTTATCGAGATTCCACTGTAGCTTACTGTTTCTATTCGGTGGTGTGGCAAAAAAAGAAAAAATCAAACTATAAAAAAGAACGCAGTAACCGCAACAGTATTCAGACGTAAATTGTTTTCATACAAAATAAATGGCATTGCCACTATATAGGTTGAGTGCTCCATATGAAAATATTAATGAGCAAACAAGTACTCTTGATGTTAAGCCGACTAAGTGGCCAAGGCTAGAAAGCAATTCAAATTGTCATTGTCATTGACAACCCTGAGGAATAAGATGTTGTGCATCTTGTGCCAAAAATGTCAACGGCTCCACATCCTTACTCTCCACTCCGAAACACAAGTGCTGTTTTGTGCCAACATTAGTGTTTAAGATGGTGTTACCGTTCCGGGTGGATACCGCACCAGGTCCTTCCCCTCATAAAAAGAGGCCTAACCTAAATTTGGCAGAAAAACGCATATAACATCCTAAGTATGCGATTGTCTCCGAGAGTTTCATATTTACGCCCTTTGCAGTCGAAACTTTAGGTCTCTGGGGCCTTGAAGCCCATCGACTGGTTGCTGATATTTCTAAGAGACAGGTCGAAACTACTGGAGACCTAACCTTTATTTGGTTGCTTTGCTTTGCTTTTATGACGGCTGGCAGCTTTTTCCGCCAATGAATCTGTTTGGCTATTCAAAGAGGTAATGCTGCCAGTCTGCTGGACACCCTAAGCTATGAAAGCTTTCTAAGCAGCAACTTAGAGGAAGACTATTATTTGAGATAATGTTTAGTTTTAAGTTTGTAAATATTAACGTTAGGATATGTATGCACTTTTTCGTTATTAATAAATAAATCTGTATTAATTTTGATCATTAAAAACCTAAGTAGTAATTTTCAGAATTTTTTAGGAAATTACTATTTCAAAAATTCACGCTTGATCGATTTTTGCAATAATAGCTACAGAATACTATAAAATTACAAACCAAAACAAAGTATTATATACGTGCTCTATAATATAATCAAACATGTATCTTTGTCTTCTTAATATGGCAGCATTAACCTTGTAACACTATAAGTGTTGCCATGTTGAGGACAACTACTCAGTCTCTTAGTACGTAGATGGTCGTGTAAATTAACTACACAATATAATTTAAAGCGAATATGAACTTTAACGCCTTGTGAAGTAAGATAACAGTCTCTGGAGACTCCAAGAGTCCTTTTAAGTCTGAATTTTAAAACGGATAACTATAAAACAAGGAGACCGTGAAATTCTTACGATTTGTGCAGAAAAGGAGACTGACTGCATTTAGTCCATGGTTTATTGGGACCTTAGACGGATTTTTCCTTTTCCGATATAGGCAAAGGACGTGTACATACAACCCTACTTTTACATCTACTGATAATAATCTTCTATCTACATACATACATACATATCTTCACGCTGTATCCCTAACGGGGTAGTCAGAGAGGACGGAGCGCCAAGCGTCGCGGTATCTTCTATCTGCGTACTACTCGTATTATATAACTAAGACTCAAGTAAGACTCTTATTTGTACATTGAATATATTCTGAATAATGACGTCATAAATATATGACGAAATAATGTAGGACAGGTTAAAATGCTTCCTCAAAACATCAAGCAAATAATTTTAGAATTGTTGTCTGTTTGTTTAACTATAATAGAAAAACTACACAATAGATTCAAATGAGGACACGGCATTAATTGAAAAACTATAATTCCAGTTAAACATTAGATTAGAAGATTAAAATACTGCGGGGACAGAATTGTCATCAGCGATTACTTTATTTTAAACTAGCGACACGCCCCTGCTTCGCACGGACTAGATATTTTTTGAAAATAAAATACAGCCCACTTTACTCGTTGATAATGTAGCTTTCTATAGGTGAAAGAATTTTTTAAATCGGTTGAGCAGTTTTCGAATTTATCCATTACAAACAAACAAATTTTACCTCTTTATAATATTAGTTTAGATTTTTATTTTATTTTATTTAAATTCACCAACAATTGTTACACCAAGTAAAACACCGATTTAACATTAATACTATTAATAATTATTAATAGTAATATTTAGATATAACCTGTGCCGATAACAAGGAGAGGACTCGACAATACTATTAGAAGTACAGAAAACATCCTCACTGACAAAGTTGCGGGAGACAGTTTGTTATAAATATAAGTTTTCTCTCATTAAAGTGAGTAATTTCAAGGTATTGTGAATAACATAATGTATTTTCCGCCCAAAACTTTCTGGGAAGACGCTGCAGTGACCTTTGAACGTATTTATAAGACAAGGCGACGCATTTCTCACGCAAGAGCCATTTTGGTCTCACTCTCAAATGATATTAAGCAACTTTGTTGATGAGAGAACAATTATAACATGTTTCACAGATTATTTATTTAACTAAAATTATTTACTTTCGAGGGTTTCAGTAATATCTCTACTCTCTTGTTCTCTTACTAAAAATAAAAGGTAATCTAACAGGATGAAAAAAATTAGTGTAGAGTTTAGGAGTCACATAAATTATATGAATAAATAATATGTAATGAATTATGCAGGAACTGCGACGCTTGGCATTCAATTCTCTGACTACCCCGTTAGGGATACAGCGTGAAGATAATATGTATATTTGTATGCATTAATGTTTATGTATAGGCGAAAATGTGTGAGGAGAATGATGAGATTTGAGGAAGCGAAAGAAGTATGTAAGGACCGCGACGCTTGGCGCTCCGTCCTCTCTGACTACCCCGTTAGGGATACGGCGTAAAGATATACGTATGTATGTATATCATTCGAAATATATAGACGTACTTTATATAACTTTATAAGACCTGTTTAAGATCGTTATTGAAATAATATGTTTTACAGATTTGGAATTCATATTTTTAAGATACAATTTTATTAGAAAAAGTTCAAAGACCAATCAAAATGGTATCTTCTCGTCATAATAACAGATACGAAGAAAGGTTAAAAGAATTGGGATGACAACATATAAATCCATACAATATATTACCCAAAACAAGACAGACTGAGAGGATACTCCCTGACGTTGGTTGGCACTAGACAATAGACATAGGTAACACTGTGCTACGTCGCGCGATTACGTCAACTCCGTTCATTGCACTAATGTGTCGGCTCACATATTCCAAATGTATTGGCGCATAACACACTATATGCGCATAATATGTGGTCGCCGCTAAAAAGCCAGCGGGATGTGAGTGGCGCGCGCTTTGGGTCTCACTCGGTGTGTAACAGATTAATGGACTATGGCGCAATTTGAGTTAAAACAAAACGCCGACGTCTTGAGATCCGCCTGAGTTACTGTGCGTTGGCGCAAAGAATTTTACTAGGTAGGTTACCCATGGCTTGAGCCCTAGCAATCCCAGACACTATCATGTTTTCTAGCCCATCGCATTTTTATTTATACTACGAGGAAAACGAACAGCAGACGGTCTACTTGACGGTAAGAAGACTGGACATTTACAATTTCATGGCTAAGAAATCACTTCAGAATGCAAATACACGTTGGACTTAGATGACTGAGAACTAAGATGTCGTGTCTCTTGTGCCAGAAATGTCAACGGCTGTCTTAATCTCCACACCAAAACAGTGCAAGCAATCTGTTTAACGGTAGGATTAGCGAGTATAGTGGTGATAATGACCCGGACGGAAGGTCCCACCACCAACAAAACCCGCAAGGTGAGAGTGTGGAACAGTTTGGCTGAAGCAGTGATCAATGAGGCTTAAGTCAACTCTTTCAAAATGGATTGACAAGTCTTTAAAAAATAACACCAACGCAAGTAGACAGGGATATGACGCATCAGCTATAAGCTACCTATGCATTAATAACAATAAAAATAAATGAAGAAAGGAATGCTCAATTGTTTGGGTACATAAAAAGAATGAATTAATGATGAAAGACTGACGAAGAAAATGATCCAGGCCAAAAATGAGTGGTAGCAGAAGCCAAAGAAAACCAAGGCTGGCTTGTGAAGATCAAATAGCCAGTGGTAGCTAACGAAAATGTCAAAAGCACACACATACTTGGGCGAAAGTGTGAGGATTTGAAGATTAGAGAAGGGTAAAAGAAGTGTATAGGGAACGTAATGCTTGTCGCTTAATCGTCTTTGTCTACCACGTTAGGGATATAGCGTGTAATTGTGTTTTTCTGAGATCCGCATATGTTGGTGTTTTTCTGAAGATATTGTACTTGATGTATTTGTAGTTATTAATCCGTTAATCACAGATGTGAATGATCTCAGAACTACCAATGATGTACAAGTGTAGGTGGTGTTCGGTGAATGCACTGAGCCCACAATATGATCGTTATTTTATATAAATAGAATGATAAAAACCTTGTGTCAGTACATTTTACAGATTTACGTAACTAATTTCGACATTGAAGTACCCAACGAGTTCGAGAAGAACCATCGCATTCGTATTATTAAACTCCTTCGGAGCTAGTTAACCCATCGCACTAATCTCTAGGATTTACTGAAGATGTTAAGTCGACAGGCGAAACGTATCGACTAACAAATTCAAACTTGTCAATTTGTCAAACAAGTGTTTCGCCCTGGTAGAAGCATATTCTTTCTCGAAATCATCACATTCGGTGAAAACTATAATCGAATCTGATCTCAGAAACTTTCCGACTGGTTTGTTGAGAGGCGAAATACGTCTTTGACCACTCTTAAGTATGTTCTGCCTTTGGGCAGAATATGTTCTGCCCAAAATCTCTTAAGATTTTGGGCACAAGATAGCTAAAAAATATATAAAACATGAAATGGATTTCCGCAAATACCGTCTGGATGAATATAATATATATAATACTATAATACAAAATATGTATACCTCAATTATTAATACTAGAGGATCCCCAATTTAAATTTAAACTTATGGTATAATATAAACTCTTTGACGACAGTCTCTAGTCTGTGCGACTGTTTAATCCTCGGAGCAAGTATCAAAGCGGATGGAACATTTGCTCTAAGAGCATGTCCTTTTTTTGTTCATCGAGTTTCTAGACTTTTACTGATGTGCGTGAGTTTTGATCCAAAGAGGTTAATATATATTTGATCACAATCTATTATGAGTTAGACATAAAACTCTGCCAAATCTCACCACATCTCGTGTGCGAAATATTCTTAACTAGTGTCCCGCCCCGGCTTCGCACAGGTAGAATTTCTTGAAAATAAAATAGAGCCCATGTTACTCGCTGATAATGTAGCTTTCCGTAGGTGAAAGAATTTTTGAAATCGGTTAAGTAATTTTCGAGTTTATCCATTACATACAAACAAACAAACTTTACCTCTACATAATATTACCATAGATGTATCTTTATAGATTGTCCTGTTTGTAAACTACAGACAAAATAACGCGCAAAGGCTAGTTCAAGCTAGAATAGAGGTATCGGTGATGACATCTTTTATGCGCAGCAAAATAAAGTGATGACGGGTTCAGTTCGTTAATCGGTTTAGTCACTAAACTGTGTGCAGGTGACTGACCCATCACTGTCCCATTCGCTACAGTGAATCACCATATTGTTTTATAGTTTCACGGCCGCGAAAGGACGGTAGATTTCGAAACGGAATGAGTTATACATACCCATCTATAATACAATGTAGCTATTGTAAGTTACATAAATCCTCTTCCGTCTATATATCTATACTAATAATAATAATATTCTCAGACATTTCACACAGCGCCATCTAGTCCCAAAGTAAGCAGCACAGCGCTTGTGTTATGGGTACTAGACAACTGATATACTACTTATATACTTTTCTTTTGTAAATAAATACATATAATACGTATAGATACCCAGACTCGGAGCGGGAATCGAACCCGCTCCCCGTTTTACTTTCCGACGCGCTTAACCGTTGCGCCACGGAGGCAGTCAATACTAATACTAATAACAAGGATAATACTAATATCATAAAGAAGTAAACTTTGTTTGTATGTAACGACTAAATTCAAAGACTACTCAACTGATTTCAAAAATTCCTTCATCCATAGAAAACTATGTACATTATCAGCGAGTAACATGGGCTGTATTTTATTATAAAAAAAAGTTCTACTCGTGCGAAGCCCGGATCTATTAAACTTACGCCATATATTTCTAACACTCTAACAATTCGTAACGTGTGAGACGATATCTATCGATTAGCAGTAAATCTGTGGTATCTTGTGTCAGATATGTCACCGGCTATCTTACCATCTACCGAAAAATACGAAGAAAACAAGGCCTCATACGTTACGGAGTCTCGCCTCATACGTTACGGAAAATTGCCCATCGGCCGGATACGTAGGTTTGTTACGTTGGGTGTGAGATACGGAGAGCATCTCGTTTAATTATACATTTAGCACTATTAGTACATAATAATAAAAAACAATGCACACACAGAAATGTAATTTCTTGTAGTCATGTTGAATGATGATAACTCTGCATTCGAATGACTAAAATTCTTTAGACATCTAAGAACATTATAATACGTTCGTTAGTGCGATTTATAGACATTTTCGCATTTGTGACGATGTGAAGAACGAATTAAAGACAAGGAAACGGTTGCATGTTTGCATCGCGTGCGACCCCGATTAGCGCCACAATAAATTACCCATATCGCCCAAAATATAGCCGTTGTGTGCATGCCACGGCGCGTGTGTATTATCGCGCACACATACAAACCGTGTACGCTAGCTTTCTATGAAGATATCCTACTGTTATATTTATATGCCTCTACGCCGGAATACAACAATGCAAATACTGCTATTTGACGACACCTTAAGCCACTCATTCCCAAAGTGGGCGATAACGCCCTCCTGTGGGCGCTGCAGGCCTAAAGGGGGGCGGTAAGAGACCCAGAAAAAAAATGGAGCGTTGTGTAGAGGCCTGGGGGGTGATTTGTAATTTCATTTAGCTAGGAAGCATCTTAGACAATGACTACATGAGCTCTCGACTCAGTAGACAAAATAAGTTTGGGAACCTAGACCTTAAGCAATGAATAAAATGGTAGCGAGCGGAACGGAACCGCACAAGGTCCTATCGGCAAAAAATTGCGCTTTTTTATATTAATGGTTACAATTCGTCTAATTACCACCTCAACATCAGAATAAAAGTTGTCAGCAGGAAGTGCGAATGTCTACAACAACACGTATAGATGACACACATATCGACCTTGGATTTTCCTTGAGTAGAAGTTATAAACAATACTGTTACTATTTTTGTATTCTTTATAAACCGAAAAATTATGGCAAATAAAAATAAATATAAATACATACATACATATATTCACACCGTATCCCTAACGGGGAAGACAGAGAGGATGGAGCGCCAAGCGTCGCGGTCCTACGATACTTCTATCGCTTCCTCAAATCTCATCATAAATATAAAAGTATATAAATAATCTATATATATACTAAGGAGTAGAAATCATGTCTGTACATTGAATAAATGTATCAAAAAATGTACGGGCGATAGAAAAAAGTAACAGCCAATAACAGCACACAAAAAAGCATTTTTTTTCTTTCTCTTTGCATGAACACGCTAATCTCCGAAACTACTGAACGTATTTTCTTGCGGTTTACACAGGTAAATTAAGCTCAGCTAGAAGCAACATTTAGGCTTTGTTTCATTGAAATCGAATGACAGTGAAGAAAGTTATCGTCATTTATAAGATACATACATACATTATCTTCACATAGGCTTCACGCCTAACGAGGTGATCAGAGAGGACGGAGCGCCAAGCGTCGCGGTCTTTACATACTGCTTTCGCTTCCTCAAATCTCATCATTCTATTCACACATTTTCGCCTAGGTATGCAAGTGTTTTTGACATTTCCGTCAGCTAAAAGATATTTGTAATAAAGAGTTTTTGCTATTATTTTATATTGTAGTTGGTATCTTTTATTAGTAATCTATGTAACGTACGTAATAACACCAAAGCGGCTAGTATGTTAGATGTTGCGCCTATTTTTTTTTTTAAAAACGTGCAATATTTTTAGGCATTACATCAAACAGCCAATGTCCAGTGCGACGACCCCTTTGACTGTCCGTCACTAGCCTTGGCAAGGTCGTTCTATTTAAAAAAATATATTCCCACTGTATAGAAATGTTTCTTGGCATTGATCACGAATTTCGAAAAAATACAATTAAGCAGGCCGTTGAATTAAGCCGGGAACTTCAAAAGAAATTAAGTTTGAATATTTATTTTATTCATTACTAGTTGTCTTCGTTCGCGTGGTCCTTTATTTACAAAATTTTGATTGAAGACTAAATTAAATAAATCGGAAACCAGAAATCGGATAAATGGTTCAGAAACGCATATAAGACAAACAACAAACATACAAAGACAAATTAATATTTATGTATCTATACTAATATTATAAAGGGGGAAACTTTGTTTGTATGTGATGGATAAACTCAAAAACTAATCAAGCGATTTCAAAAACTCTTTCACCTATAGAAACCTACATTATCAGGGAGTAACATGGGCTATATTTCATTTCAAAAAAAATGTCTACCCATGTGAAGCCGGGGCGGATTGCTAGTATATTACAATCTAACATATAAAAATCAATGTTTTTGTTTGTTTGTTCCTATTTTATGGCCATGCCGTTCATTCGATTGCGATGAAATTTGGTATGGAGATAGCTTGAATCCTGAATTCCTAACGAAGGACATAGGCTCTTTTAAAAATAAACTGTAACCTTCCCTAGTCACGCACATAAGTAAAAATCGAGAAAGTCGGTCAGTAAGGACACCGTAAGGACGTGTTCTTAAACCAAATGCTCTGCTCATTGTGATACTAGATCACAGGAAACAACAAGAACTCAAGCATATATGCCTACATATTGCAATTAATCCCAAACACAATATGCTTACATATTGTGTTTGGGACTGTAAGTGTGAATGTTTCGATGTGTATAATACATACTAGATATACAAGATGTTAAAAATGTTAATTATGATATCATATACTTATGTATTTCAAGTTTTTTTAATTTGATCACTCTTTCTGTATAAATGGGTTAATAAATTATTTTTAACTTTCTAACAGTGCCAGCAAGCATTGAAATTATATATAACTCGCTGTAACTGCGTTTCACTGTACTTCCAACGACAACACGTGTTTGTACTCTATGTAGCGAAAATAAACTAATTCAGATGTGACGTATTATATCTTTTGACTGACCTTGGACTGAATTATTATTGCCTGACGGCAAAGTAGGGTAAAAATTTGGAAGTGTATATCGTTAGGGTTGCCAGATGGTCGTAAAATCCGCAAAAGCCCCGAAAGGAGATGTTAGATTTTCGGCTCGCGCTTTGTACACTATTTAGAAAATCGAGGAAAATCTAAAGATTGTTAGAAAAATAATGAAATTGCAATTTTATTATATATTTTTAGTACAAGAGCAATATTTTATTATTTAACATAATATACGGACAACAAGTACGTCATAACGAGTTCGTTCCAAAACTAAATGCGAAGTATTCAATTTACTATCAAACTCATGTGATATGTAGGTATATTATTAACAAAGAAATGATAAAAAAATCTCATACATCAATTTATTCTTTACTAATCAAAAATACCTACTTTCAAAGAGCTTTCAGCGCAACCATTTTTATTTTGTTGAAAACGTGTAGTTGAAAATGTCTTACGAGTTGTGATTATGAATATACTTTGAACGTCGCGCACGTCACGGGTCAAATCGGTCAAAACGCTGTCAAAAACTATGGAGCACAGATTAAGTATTTGTAACAAGCTACACATGCGACAGTCGCTTTACCGTAATTGTTATATATTTCGTTTCGGCGCTACTATCACCTACTTAAATGTCTAGGTTATTTTTTTTTATCACTATTCATATTAACCAAGCTTGATAAAATACAACACCATCTTTGACGTGCTGACTAAAAATCTCTACAATTCACACTAGAACTGCATATATAAAAAAAGGCGTGTTTATTTCTAATTTCGCTTAACTTTGACTTGTTCCTCAAACGGGGTTATTTTTTTATTAAGTACTTATACTTTACCCATATTATTTACAAAGATTAATAAAATAGAACTTATTTAATGTGTTGACTTAACATTTGTTGACGCTATATTGCATTTCTCAAAAGAAAAGTTGATTTGGTTGATCTGTTTCTCGAGGCGTCAAAGATTTCATTTCCTGTAAATTTTTTTATACCCTAAACTGCAGTGTGGATATGTTCAAACTGTGAACAGGCCACTGTTTGAGATTTGAAATAGGTTTCAACAGTTAAGACCCTGCAATATAATTTGTTACAAAGAGTACTATTAATTAACTATTAAAAGTGGAATACGTCAAATATGTCATTGACGCCATCTTGTTTAGGTAAGGTGTTGCCTATGATATGTGCATATAATACTTTTGTACGAAAGAACTAGGCTAATATATACCGAAACCATAATTAAAACACTTTTATTTAATATTAAAGTTTCTAAATTATAAGTGTACAAACTGCAGGCCAGAGCTCTATACATTCATGGAACGTCTCCTTTTCTCTCTTGTCTCATGTCTACTAAATAATTGGTAAATAAAATAAAGTAGTTAATATATGAACATTAAAATACCAGATAATAGTTTGGCAGTGCCAAACTATCGTTACCTTATTGACACATGGTTGCTGTCTATCTATTACATATTATATGAAAATTTAAAAAACCCTCAATTAGAAAAAACCTCTAAAAAGTAAAAAATAACATATGTATCAATTAGCCCTTTAAGTATAAGATAAGTTGTAATATAAATAGTGAAACTCAAGGATAAAAACAAACACACTGATGTTAGAAGCAAAACAAATCTAACTGACCTACCAACATCCATTGACCAACTGAAGTGGAGATGGACCGGCCACAGGCTTCGATGCACAAAAGACAAATGGAGCCAAAGAGTTACACTCTGGTACCCAAGAGATGGCACTAGAAGTAGAGGTCGTCAGTGAAGAAGATGGGAAGATGAATTAAAAGGTACCCTGGGACCCTCCTGGACACGAGTAGCAGCTGACAGACAACAATGGATGGAGTTGGAGGAGGCCTTTGTCAAAAGACACAGAGAAAAGGGACAATATAAACAAAATAAACTCAGAATAAAAGGTTTGAAAATTTACTTTACGCATATTATTATAATAATATAAATAGTAGAAGCATCAGTGGACCAGTTTACTTACTGCTCCACAGATACGATAAAGAAAAAACAGAAAAAACCACATCCACAGATTCCATTGTTAACAGTTTGAGCTGCAAAATCAATGACTCATCACAAACATAATGTAAATACTCTTCCCTTGAATCTACCTAATAGTTTGTTCGATTGAAAACAGATGGTCCCTAGTGTTCCAACATCAGAAATTCTGTTGCAAACTTGGATTGGAGATTAAGGGAAAAAGATGTGGATTAGGTGTACTCCAGAAATATTTAAATATTTTACTTTATGCATTTAAGGATAGGATAGTTTTAATTTTTATTAGAGGAGAGATATGCAATATGACAAAGTTGGAAGAAGTGTTATGATAAAAATGAAGAAAGGTTACTTATATGGTTTCGATAATAAATAGAAAGAATAAGTGATGAAAGATTAATGACGAGAGTAGTAGCAGAAGCCAAGGAAGAATAAGGCTGACTTCTGAAGATCAAATAGCCAGATTGATACATGATGGAAATGTCAAAAGGACTCACATACCTACTCAGTGAATTATGAATGTACATAAGAGAACATGAGATTTGAGGAGGCGAAAGAAGCACCTACATAAAGATTGCAATTCTTGGCACTCTGTCCGCTTTGACTGTCTCGTTAGGCTTGGGGATACAGTGTAAAGATATGTAGGTACATGTATGTATAAAATATTAAATACAGTATAATAAAAGGTGGCTTAATTTGTTAACATTACCAAATGGGCCAATGGTTTCTTTATAAACATTTTAAATGTTGCCAAACTAACAAAGTAAATTACTTTAGCAAATATGCCAAACTATTGTAAAACAAGTGAATTACTTTTTCATTATCCTAATTTTTTTCTAACTATATTATGCAACCATTTGGTCAAAAGTTTCTTTATAAAGAGAGCAATTATAAATGCCCTACAACCAAAGTAAATTATTTTAGCAAATATGCTGAATGTGAGTTTCTTTTTCATTCCTTCCGAGTTGACTGTATCGAGAGTTTTTATTAAGAACATTATTATGAATTACTATTACGTATATTTTAGAAAGTTTATATTATTTTTATTACTAGATGGCGCTGTGTGAAATGTCTGAGTATATTATTGTTATTATTATTATTTTATAATAATATAAACTACATAAAATAAAATAGTCAAGAGTCAAATTATTAAGTTATACTTAATCTAAGTAATGTATTTTTTTTATAATGTCAACAGGCATAATTTAAGCACTATTTATGTTAAATTTAACTTTATTTTCAAACATTTCAGTTGAAGAGAAATTCAATAAGTCCTTTCATTGAAAAAAGTGACACCATGCAAAACTATCCTATCCTATCCTAGCTAAAGCAATAAGTACTCAATTACACATTGTACATTATCTTTTTATTAACATGTTAATGTTTATTGAGTGTTATGGATACATATGCATTTATTGTTTGTTAATTTAAAAATTTATTGTGTGTGTGAATAGAATAAATAAATAATAAAAAAAAAATTAGTTTCCTAAAAAAAATTTACATTGCTCTGAAACAATTATTATACGACTATATCAATTTTGATCATTAATAAACTATTAAGTATATGTTCATTAAAAGCAGTTGTAACTAGTAAAACTCTACCACATAATTAACAATGAAGATTTTATTTATTTGTTCGGTTATCAATAAATCCTGTTCATTTTTTTTAAAATAAGTATTTTAATTAACCCTAGTTAACTGATATAGTAGAATGAAAGCAAAGATCAGAGGGCATACAGCCTAATCTGAAGCGGAAATACAATTTAGAAAAAATAGAGATTACCAGAACAACAAGCTAGTAACAAAATATAAATTAAAAAAAAAGTTTCCCTTTAAAAATTTATTATAATTGATACAAAGATCTAAATTAAAACAGACTGTTACACAGCTGTCATATTTTGCATATCATTATCATTACGTATCCACAAATGTTCTTGAATTTTATGAACGTATTTTGTGCAAAATATGTAAATGTGGTCTTTATATAGACGATATCGCTTTTGGTGTTTTAAAAGTACGTTGATATAGTTAACTCGGATAAGAATTTGGCATGTTAAATAACCTAAAAAATCGCGAAGGAAATATGTTTGAAGAAATGCCTTTTGCAGATTTATTGAGGCAAGGAAATTAAAAAACATCCCATAGTAGTATAAAACACAAAGCTGGCAAGGTTACTGAATGTGCTTACACAAATTCGTATAGAAAGTTAGGTTAACTGTATTGTTTTCATTAATTATGTAAAACTACTGCAATGTACAAGTCGTGCTACGCTCAGTTACCTTCAACAACGGAAGATTGTCAGCGTAAACTGGTAAAAGTAAAGAAAAACACTATTGTATTAAGATCAACACTTTCCACAATATTTTCATATTTAGACACTAATTCACAGTTCAATGAAGTTTGTAACACGGCAGAGATGAATAGCCACAGTTCTCAACTAATTAATAACAACAAAAAAATATTTTTCACAATTATTTTAAAGTTATTATGACTTCAAATATAGAAAAATAAATATAAAGTATTACAAGTATGAACGTATGATTTGCAACTGACTTCCGATCGAAAAACGAAAACACGTCATGTTAACATTTAGAAAAAGACACCGCGATATGATAGAACGGGAAAGATACAATCAGATATTAACCGACTGACTACAAAAGGTTAATAACCTTTGTACTTTAAGATGGTAAAACATGGTTTCTGTAAATAAGTTTCATAACGTGATAAGGATTTTACAAATAAACGATCTTTCATTTGCATGTACTGTGTAAATGAACTATGTTGTGTCATGCTGTGTACTTCGTGTGGAATACATTCTTATCAGATAACAGTCAATGAAATATTTAATGATGGCGCCATCTATTATGTAGTAGAAAAACTACAATAAACATAACTAATCTGCTTTATGTCACAAGCAGATGGCGCAATCTTATATAACGAATATTGCATAATATTACGTGAGGTTGCGAAAATATTTCTTTATCTTTATAAATTATTACAAGGTCATGTCATGATCACGATCATTTTATCAAACCATATTACTTTTATTAAAATACGTAGGTAAGTCAAAGAGATTCGTATTTGTGGAGACGTCATGGTGAAATCTAGTTCTATGATCGATCTGATACACAGGTACTATTTATTGTTACTAAATTCAAAATAACGTTTTACTACTGTCCTTTCTAAGAAAAAAAAAAAAATAATTACCACGCATTATTATCTAGGACGATTTAACCAAATTTCAATTCATAGGAGGGAAGGTAAAGGTATCTTAGCCCATACAACCGAAGTCTTCAGTGATAAATAGGTCAATTCTTCATATTATTTCATTAAAATGTCGGCGTATTATATTTTTATTATATCTTGGAGTTCCTGGCGACAAATATATTGAGGCAGTCTTTCTAATATGATCCGCTGAGGCGGACTAGGCCACTGAAAAAAAATGCCCCACTCTATATTACTTAGTAATTCTACATTCTCTTTGACCACGAGTGCTGTGATCAGCTGTATTGGCGTGATGGCTGACAGAAAGTATACTATCTTGAATTAGGAATTGGAGTATAGTGTGAGGACGGCGCGAGAGAGTAAGAGATAGAGAAAGAGTGAGTGGGAGAGTGAGGCGCAGACAGGGGAATACATGCTTCACCGCAGTGACGATTTTTGTTATTTCGGCTTGTGGAAATCGACAGATTATTTTTTCCCGTTATCCTTGAATTATTTCCTTCATAATAAAAAAAAATTCGAGCGCGCCCGAGAATGTCGAGGTGACGTTTTTTTGCAAGTTTGTGGCCCTCTCACTTCCTTACGTCACGATCAAATCGTCAGATTATTAAAATGCACACTTTTCAGCCTGTAATTAACTCATCATGCCTTAATCTGACGCGCTCGAGTATTTCCAACTTTCGATTTTTTTTGCTATTTTGATCGGCTGCCCTACACGCGTGGCTCTACATAAAGAGTTTAGATTTAGTGGAGGTATACTCAACAGAGTGTAAGGTATCCTCATATTTATCTTAATCTGTTGCGTTTGAGTAAATCCCAAAATCCTCTATTGGGCTCCCCTACTATTAGCATCGATTTCGGCATTTCGGAGTCCCCGGGTTGCTCTGGACTCGTGTCCCACGTGCCTTAGGGTAAAAACGGAACAGTGTAAAGGTGTAAGCACTAAGCGTACCACATACCTGTATATACTTTTTGTTGACAGCAGCGACATCTTCAGGATCGGGGCTTAGACTTCTCATGGTCGGTAAAACTTCTTCCAGCATCTTGAATAGTAATTCTAATCAAACAGCCGAACCCAAAAGACTAGAATCCGAAAATGGCAGGAACCTGAAAGAAAACGTTACCTGAAATTTTAGACAATAATAAATACATATCAGTCGTTAAACACGAAGTTACTATAACGCGTTATACTAACTGTATGGTATAACGATAGTAAAACGCTAGTATACTGTATTTATTGTTAGAAACAAGAAGAGAAACCATTGAAATAGAAGACTTTTTGGAGGAAATGGGAGAAGAAAAGTTGGTGTTTTATTTGGGTTTTCTATTTTATGCATTTTTGGAAGTTTTAAAGTATAAAAGTGATAATAGTATATTGTACGTTAAAGTTCTGTGTAAGTGAAAATAATTGGAAAAGTCTAAATAAACATGCGCAGTTGAAGGTTTCGCATTCTTCCAAGAAGTCCTACTTAACTTCAGTAAAAGTTACTATCACCTTACTGGTGTGTTAGGGACTTAGTGATACGAGAAAGGAACAAGTTTTACACATCAAACGTGTACTTTATGAATTTATTCCCATATAGCAATTTAAGCTTGAACTTGGTATTCACCAAGTTTGCCGTGCAACTGCAGCTGTGGCAAGTTAAATTAGACTTCTTAGTAACCACGCGACAAAGATACAATCTTGATGTAGCAAACAGTGTTTGTGCTAAAGTTGTTCAGGTACGAGTACGATATTCCATCGTCGTACCAGAAGGCAATTATGTGGTAATACACAAAAGTAGCTACTAAAATATAAACAAAACTACTAAAAATAAGATTTTAGCAATATTGTCAAAAATTTTGTTGTCGTATGTGACGTAGTAGTTTTCAATTATGAATTGCAAAAAACTGCTTCGTCGTATTGGACTCGGCGATTTACAATCGAAGAAAAATCAAGCATGCAGCAACCCTATATGCTATCTGGGTATCAATGTATTACCGAAGACATCGGCTGTATGGGCATAAATCTCTTCGCCTTCCCTCTTAAGAGAAAATCTCAAGAACAACAACTACTGAAAAAGGCGGGAAAAAGTATTATTTCACTATCCATTATTATTTATCACAGGAGTAAAGGAATTTTTGGTAGGAGCGGAACAGAAGTTTCCATTTTGTTGAGATAAAATAGTGATTCGTATTTTCTGCGTTAAAGTTCTGTGACTGAAAGAACCGGAAAATCTGAATAAACAAACGCCACTAGTCTTTGAAAACACGTGAAAACAATAAATTGAATTCTTAATTTACTTGGTTCATTTAATAGGTCATGGCGTCATTATACCTCTATACAAACGATGATAGTTTAGCAAAGTAAAAGGAAATATTAGAATGTCATGTCAATTATAATTTATTACTATAGATCGAGACTATTAAAATCTAAAGAAAAAAGTTGTTTCGGCTCTGCGAGGGTAAACATATGAACACACACATGCAAATACACATAATATTATGTTGTGTAATATTAATATGTACATACGCGCTTATACGCTTTTAAAATATGGTTAAAATAAAAACCTTGTCTTTCGCTTCGCTGTAGTCGGTTAAATAAGTTGTGTGCAATGTAGTAAAGAAGAAAAAGTAAATTACATTTAATAACATAACACTTCCTAAGGAAAATTTCAAAATAAAAATCAATTGCCGCATGTATGAAAGATCATCACATGCGAACGGCTTGGACGTTTTGGCTGTTTTTTTTTTTGTTGTGTTCAACAAGGTTTGTATAAAAGAACATTTTTGGAAAAATCACCAAAAAACACGGGAAGGTGGTTCAGCTCTTGTATGAAAATCTCAATAGAAAAAAATTCGGTGTGTTTCAAACATTCAAGCATCTCACCCAAGCGAAGCTAAACCATTATCAGTTCCATACGAAGTCTATGAAAGAGAATACCTATATAAATGTAGAGATTATATTGATTTTAACATCGCCGTCCATTTACACATTAATTATTAATTCACAAGGTCGATTCATACTTTTATACTAATTGCACAAGAGGCGATGAAAGCGTAATGGGTGTTTCAGCTTTTGATACGATTAACGAGGTTAATCGGTGATAGGTGATCTGTGGCACCCAAATATAGCGTTTCCATGCTTGGGAAGGCAAGCTAAGTTAAGGACTGGGGCATCTCGAGTATGTGGCGGGGTGATTGACAGGTTCAGACACATTGAAAAAGGAAGAAGTGCGAGACATACCAAGTTAAGGGAAATCCTTATGGTTTGTAAAAAAATTGGGAGATTCATAGATGAGATAGAGGAGGGAAGTTTACCAAGCCAATAACAATCAAGGTTCCAGTTCGGGAAACGGAACTGAATGACTACTCCCTGGGGTAGCTGATAGCCCGTGTGCAGCCAGGCGGACATCCCTACATAGAATATACATTCACGGGGTAATTGAAGAAACACACTTGGAGTGGCAGCCGATCGAAGCAGTGCTAGATAACCTCGCGATCCAGAGTACGACGGAGTACGTATAATTGGCGATGCCGTTACGGTGCAGTCTCAGCACTAGACCAACACTGTTCCGCTCGCATTACTGCTAAAGTTCTCATAAAAAAATCTTTAATGCCTTTTTACATCACCGTAATTAGACATAAAAAGTCCACTTCAAGTGATCCGACTTCAAGCCTTCACGCGACATTGAAGCTGAAAATCTTAGCTAATTACAGACTTTTATACAAATTGACTTGTTACTTAGTATGTGTAGGTCAATTTTCAACCGATTTCCAAAAAAGGAGGAGGTTCTCAATTCGGTGGTGTTTTTTTTTAAGTTTGTTACCTTATAAGTCCGTCATTTACGAACCGATTTGGACAATTCTTTTTTGTTTGAAAGGATACACTTCCAGATTGGTCCTATTGAAATTTCACTGGTATTGAAGCTTTTGTTTAGAAGATACACGAAATAACACGACCTGGTTATAACCTTTATTCATTTATATTGATGATTCTCTTTTATGTCATTTGTTAACTATCGTTGACCCCACATGGTATAATGGTAGTAGAGAGAAGATATAAATTGCCTGTGATATAATAAATTCAGTCAGTAGAGTCAGTCTTGTGACGGACAGAGAATACGGCTGGTGGCTGTCGTCTTCGGATTGTAAGAATACTGCTAGGGTGTAATTATGATGCAACCTTTACATTGTTCCTTAATAACTGATTGATATTGATATGATATTATATTGATGATATTGATAATGGCCATAATGGGCAATAATATCCCAAGTTCGATCTGTTCGCAACTTTTATGGTTAGGTTTATGCTCCTCAATAGAATGGAAGTTAACACATTGCGCTCCAGGATTAGAAAATAAAGTAGTTGTATTTATTTAGGCCAAGGTCACTCAAAAGGGAGAAATAAAAAAACTTTTATAAAAAAATTAAACAGACTTCAAAAAAGTATGGAATAACTGATCCCTTACTAATCACAACTTAAGTACAAAAATAACTTTATAAATACGATACAAATACCTATATAATTAAATTTGACAGTTATTGAAGTCGGTGCCAAATCAATGTTCGACAACAGAAAGTTTATTAGTTTAGTAGGCTTGGCACCGACTTCAGTAACTGTCAAATTTAATTATATGGGTAGGTATTTGTACCGTATTTATTAAGTTATTTTTTTACTTAAGTTGTGATTATACAACTTAATTTTTAACCAATTCTACTTTCTACCTAACCGATTGAGCTGAAATTTTGCATAAGCATTTAGTGTTGGTAACAATATAAAATACAATCTAGTAAAGCTTGTTTTAAAAAAAGTTTTGTATTAGATACTAATTATTTCGTTCTTAACCGCAGACCAGAGGTCTTTCTAAGTTTCAAACGCACAGAGAGTAAGCCACGTGCGAGCAACCGTGTACTGTTATAGCGATATATAGATACTTTAATATTATCTGTATTATATTAATTACCGTGCATAAAAAACCAATTTATCTGATTAGATTATGTATATACTAGCTGTATCGTACGCTGGTATAATTACGATCTAGTATTGTGTTTGTAGACCCATGAACTTCATATAGGTATGAGTACTCATATCTATTATACATAATATGAAAAACAGTTCCAGATAGCATATAAGGTTACTGCATACTTGCTTTTTCTTTGATTGTAAATTGCCAAGTCGAATATGTTAAATGGAAGTTATTTGCTATGTCAAATATGACAACAAATGATTGTCAAATATGACAACAAATGATTGTCAAATATGACAACAAATGAAAAAATTTGACAATGTTGCTTTTTTTATATAAAGGAAGGGGCGAACTAGCAAGTGGGTCACCGGATGGAAAGTGACCCCCGCCGACCATGAATGCGCGCAACGTCCGAAGAATCACGGATGCGTTACCGGCCTTTATGGAAAGGAGTGATGGGAAGGAGACGGGGGAGATGGGCCACCGGCACTCTCACTCACCGGACGAAACACAAAGCAATAGATGCTGTTATTTCACGCCGTTATTCTGTGAGAGGGTGGTATTTCACCGGGCGAGCCGGCTCAATTCGTGTTGCATGTAGCATGGCTCTACCACCGTTGCTTTGTTGCAATGTTATTATTCTTAACACCTAAGTATCAAGTTTTTGCCTGCATTTTGCTACCTACTTTTGTGTATTAACAGGTAAATGCCTTCTCGTACGATGATGGAGTGTTGTAGGTTCCTGAATATCTCCAGCACAAAACCCTTTGTTCGTTATGTGAACATTGCACCTTTGTCGCGAGATAAGAAGGATGTCTATAATCTTGCCTCAAGTTGCGAGTCAGTTGCGAATCTTACTTGGCGCACGCCGGGTTCAAATTTAAATGAAATGACGGATATACTCGTATAGGGTTAATTTAAAAATACTAATAAACATTTTCTCCAATAGTTTTGTTCTACGGCTTTTATAAATTCATAAGTTTTTTCTTTCATACAAAAATAAAAATACATTAAATATTTCTGCAAACGGCACCTACTCTATGTCGCCAAAGGGGCACAAGCACAGCGCAGTGGTGAGGCCCGATGCGCTTGCACTGCACCATTGGAAATACGTACACAGAGTAATTACTCTGTGTACGTGTATTTTATTTTACGTTTCAGACAGTACAATAAAAATTAACAAATATATTTTGACGAACTTATTAAGTTTTGAAAAAAGTCGTATAACAAAAGGTGTTAGGTATGATGACAGGAACTTTGCACTAAGAGGTTATTAGTATTTTTCAATTAACCCTGTATATATGTACACCCTCGAAAAAGTAGCGCCGCCGAGAACAACAGAGTAAGGCCGGTAAAATTACCTGTACCTAGATACGAGTACAAAGCAACGCGCACAAACCTACAATTTAATCATTACCTAATAGTTTTAGCTAGTCCCTTATAGGAGCGTGACATATTTGTAAATTACTTTATTTTAACGCGAAAATGCTGAATAGTGTGCTTAAAATGTGCAAAAACCTGTATTCTATGAGTCAAAAGCAGGATGGAATCAAGTTTCATACGTAAATAAACTTAGAAGCCCATATTTCAATAATCTCCTCCGATCCGCAGGAGTGTTAGGAGTTGGAGGAGTGTTATCACTAAGTTCTAACACTCCTCCAGACTGGAGGAGTGTCAAAGACTTAGTTATAAGAAAAAAGAGCATAAAGAAAAATCCATAAAGCGAAAGTGAGTGATAGCGGAAGCTCATGAAGTTCAACGCTGACTTATGAAGATAAAATAGCCAGATTGTTACGATAGTAATGTCTAAAGGACTAACGCTCCTTGGCCAAAGTGTGTGGAGGAGAATGAAGAGACTTCGAAAGACTAAGGACCGTGCGCTCATGAAGTTCAACGCTGACTTATGAAGATGAAATAGCCAGATTGTTACGATAGTAATGTCTAAAGGACTAACGCTCCTTGGCCAAAGTGTGTGGAGGAGAATGAAGAGACTTCGAAAGACTAAGGACCGTGCGCTCATGAAGTTCAACGCTGACTAATGAAGATGAAATAGCCAGATTGTTACGATAGTAATGTCTAAAGGACTAACGCTCCTTGGCCAAAGTGTGTGAGGAGAATGAAGAGACTTCGAAAGACTAAGGACCGTGCGCTCATGAAGTTCAACGCTGACTTATGAAGATGAAATAGCCAGATTGTTACGATAGTAATGTCTAAAGAACTAACGCTCCTTGGCCAAAGTGTGTGAGGAGAATGAAGAGACTTCGAAAGACTAAGGACCGTGACGCTTGGCACTTCACTCTTCTTCTGAGCGCGAGTCAAACTCATTAATCTATTATTTTTCATATATTTATACTAATTTTTTTGGCTCTACGATAAATAATCGATTAATGAACAAACATAATATTTGCACTTGGCAATTTTTAGCTAGAGTGTTAGCCGACGGAAAAGTCAAAAGCATTCGCATACCTAGGCGAAAATGTGTGAGGAGGATGATGAGATTTGAGGAACTGAAAGAAGTGTGTAAGGACCGCGACGATTGGCGCTCCGTCCTCTCTGACTACCTCGTTAGGGATACTGCGTGAAGATATGTATGTATGTATGTTTATATGTATGTATTTACTGTCTCCCCTCTAAGTTTTTTATTAAACACGATAAATATTATATGTACCTACTTATAAATTATTTTGTAAACGCGAAATTAACTAATAGCTTTATATAAATGTAAAATAAAAAGAATAAATCAATAATAATTAGAAAAATAAATAATACTACTTAGTTATTTCATACTAATGAAACAGTTTTTAATATGAACTTAACTTTGTAACTTATAAGTGGGAATTAACTTGTAAACGAACAAAAGAAAAATTATACAAATTTTTTTTTAAGATATAATTTCTACCTACATGTTATACTTATTAAACCAGTAGGTATCGATCGTTCGGTTCCTAAGATTCGTTCGTTCATGTTTTGATATGAAAAAAGATTCGGCCAAATGATCCGCGGGGTATTACCTAAACATTTGAAGACAGCGACAGCAACGCGATCACTGTGCTACTAGTGACTAATTCTAATAAAAAATTGGTATCATGTATGACGATTGCGTGTCTATTGCGCTATGACCATAAAATGCACTTTTCGCGGTAGCTTACCCGAGTGGTAGAGCCATGCTACATTGCCGCACGAATAGGGCCGGTTCGCCCGGTGAAATACCACCCTCGCACAGAATATCGGCGTGAGATAACAGCATCTATTGCTGTTGTGTTTCATTCGATGAGTGAGAGTGCCGATACCCCATCGCTCCCTCCTTTCCCTATTTCCCTAAATGTCGGCAACGCATCCGTGATTCTCCGGATGTTGCGGGTGTCCATGGGCGCCGGTTGTTCACTCTCCATCAGGTGACTCGCTAGCACGTTTGCCCCTTCTTTCATAAAAAAAAAAGTTTAGCGCCATTATACAAATTACATCATACAAATTCTCGTTTTGACAGCAGATATTACGCGATATTTGGCTGTCGCATGCTGACTGCAAGTTAGGTAATAAGAGTGTGGATCAATAGTTCACTGTATACAGAATACACGCGGATTACAAAGATTTCTAAACTGATGTAAACACACCCTACGCGCCCGATTCTGAAGCGTTAGATTAGAGACTTCGCAAACCTCCGATTTTTAATCGGCCGATAATATAGTTAATTGCTTAATACGCTATTATGTGCCTGCTAGCCTATTTCTATTACAAAGTCAAACAAAATAAAAATTTAATTATTAAAATAAGACAACAGATGATTGGATAGAAATAATAGACTGCATCAGTCGAAAAATCGGAAGCTGTACTAACGCATGCCTTGTAAGGGGCTGCCACAAGCTTCCTCTGACTTGTGCATAAAAAATCCACACGCGGACCCGCACGCTTATTACGTAACTTACAGACAGCATGCGACAGCCAAGATTTCGCAATATCTGCTATCAATACGAGAATTTGTGTAATATAATTTTTATAGCGGCGCTAAATCAACCACGAAAAGTACATTTTATCGTCATAGAATAATAGATACGCAATCGTCATATATGATACCAATTTTTTATTACAATTTAGTCACCTGTCGCGTAGTGATCGCGTGGCTGTCGCTGTCTGCAAATTTGTAGGTAATAACCCGCCGCTACCTTATTACGTAACTGCAGCCAGTAAGCAATAGCCGAATCTTAAGCGATCTTACGCGATACGCGAATGTCGCGATTAGCTGTCGCTGTATCTGTTGGTTAATCAGTGAACTAAAACTACTGCTAGCGACCCTATTTATGCTACGAAAAGTCCTTTTACCGCATGGCACCGTAATCGCGCAATTAAGTGATATAGTGATTTAAGACAACCGTGCGGGTTGTCCTAACCTAAAAATTTGCAGGCGGCGACAGCCACGCGATCACTGCGCGACCGGTGATTAATTGTAATAAAAAATTAGTATCATGTATGACGATTGCGTATTATTCTATGACCGTAAGTAAAATGCACAGTTCGCGGTAGATTTACCGCCACTATACAAATTACATTACACAAATTCTCGTTTTGACAGCAGATATCACGTGATATTGGCTATCGCATGCTGTCTGCAAGTTACGTAATAAGCGTGACGATATAATGTCGCGATTACCTAGTACTGCCTCTGTTGATTAATCAGTAAACTAAAACTACTGCTAGCGACCCTATTTATGCTAGTCCTTTTACCGCATGGCACCATAATTGTGCAATACGTGATAGTTATACTAATTTAAGACAACCGTGGCGCGACTGCGGCACAGCTATCGCTGTCTGCAGTTCTTTACGTGATAAGTGATAAGGTGACAACCAAGACGATCGGCAGCAAGCGCTCGTAAGACTTTTCAAGCCAAGCCAAACGTTCGAACACAATATGCTAGAACTGCAAACGCTTGTTGAATTTTAGCAAGCGTGTAAGCATACCATAAAAGTCGGCTAACTATCAGCACGCGAAGTCGCGGACTGTTTAGTCGGTGACCTCCAGTCAGTTGCTTCGCTCTGAATGTTTTGCTGAGCTGAGTTTACCTTGATAATTTTTCTTTGTCACCATCTCTTATAATTTTTAGGGATATATGGCATATATTGTAGCTATAGAATTAGTAATTCAATCTACAACTCACAATCTTTCAAATTAATGGTTTTCTCTATAAATTTGCTACTATTCATATTAACGAAATGTACTTTAAAATTAATAATAATAAAACTATTTTTACCCCAATTCTTTTATTATTCTTTAATAGGTTCACAAAACTGGTTGCAGTGCTTTACCTGCATTGCAATATTTACTGATAGGTGTGTTCCAATAGAATGTATCCTAGTATATGTGAACACAACATGCGCTAAATAGGAGATCAACAATTTTTTTTCCTATATGAGAACAAATGGAAATGCTACTTTCTCACGCTACGCGTGATCTCTACAGAGATGTACGCATTTCAACTAAAGCTTCCAAAACAGTGACTTTTTTGAGGAGGCTGCAGAACCAAAAAATAAATCAGAATTGCTCTTACAGCATTATAAGAGGAGTACATGCGATTCAATGGGGAGTGATGACCAAGCCTGGACCTACATAAGGAGGGATCAAAAGTTTTTCGGTTATGTAAGCGACTACCCGAGCGAGGTACCGTAAAATTCAAACGCTCAAGTATGTCAGGTGCATCAATTACATAGTGGACTAGCTTAAACAAAAACATAATATCAAGTACCTTACGTCGTACGTGCAACGAGAATATCTTATAGTGGGAGAGCCGTGATTCATATGAGAGAAGTTGTCTGCATTTGTTGTCATTATATGCTAGGTGGTACAGAAAACGCTTCCGAATTCGTTTGATCCCATCAGAGTGTACCTGGTAGCCAGGGTTCCAGACAATAGAGCAGTATTCCACTATACTGAGAACTAGGCAGGTGAATATTACGATGGAGATGGTTGGCTCTCTGAAAACTTTCATCTGCCTTGATAAAAACCAGACAACCGAGAAGTCCTATTACAGATCGAGTCTACGTGGCTTCTAAAATTGAGTGAGCCGTCCATACTGACGCCCAGATCGCGTATGACCTTGAATTCTGATATTAGTGCCGAATCAATATAATAACTACGACTTTGAGCATTTCTGCGTCTAGTAAACTTGGTATGATAGCATTTATTTATATTAAGAACCATACCATTGCGGCAACACCATTGATAAATACTATTTACGTCATTTTGTAGTAGCTGAGCGTCATATTGGGTTTCAATGGATCTGTATATTTTTAAATCGTCGGCATACAATAAACATTTAGATTGTATAACTTTAGAGCAGCCTTTCTCAAAGTGGGCGATAACGCCCCCTTGTGGGCGCTGCAGGCCTAAAGGGGGGCGGTAGAGACCCAGAAAAAAAATGGGGGCGTTGTGTAGAGGCCTGGGGAGTGATTTGTAATTTCATTTAGCTAGGAGGCATCTTAGACAACGACTGCATGAGCTCTCGACTCTCAACTACAACTTGTGAACATCAACTAATATTAATTAAAAGATTGCTCAAACTCGGTTCGATATTTCTCTCCGCGTAGTTCATATATCTGTCCTGTTTTATTGAATATACAAAATAAAAATCATGTCAATCGGTCGTTCCGTTTCGAAATGAAAGTAGATACAAACAAACAAATAAAAAGGCAACAGACACACTTTCGCATTTTAATAGTTATTAGTACTCCCAGATAGGTAATTTTCGTAGATAATAGACCGCGGGCAATCACGTTTTAACAAGTTTTTGTTAAATAACCCGAATTGTGCATTCCTGTATCAATCGGCTGGTTCATAGAATACTTGTTCTGACTTGTTGAGTACGATTGAGCGTCGAATGAGATAAACGAGTTTATGCATGTTTGTTTTATTCTAATCCTATATAAACAACGTAATATTTATTTTATTTTCATTTGCGGTTTCGCGCGCAATAGATGAGCAGTACTTAAGTTCAACACTTACTTACGTATTTCTCAAAACAAAACAATGTCGGAAGTAAAAAAGAAGAGACGGCAATACTGTGCGGAATATATTAAATTCGGATTCACTGAAAATCCGACAAACCCATCGTCGCCTTTGTGTCTTCTATGTCTAAAAACATTTTCGAATGAAGCAATGAAGCCTTCAAGACTGCAAGATCATTTGAATAAAATGCATCCAGATAAGAAAGACAAGAATGTAGCATATTTTCAAGACCTAGAGAAGCATAATACTCAGCCAAGTGTAGCAAAACTATTTTCGGCGGCTGCTAAGCAAGATGACGACGGACTTCGAGCTTCGTACAATATCTCTTTGTTAATTGTTCAAAAAGGCAAACCACATAACATCGGAGAAGAGTTAATTTTGCCAGCAATAAAGGAAGTAATAACTACTGTGCTTCATAAACCAGCCGCAGATATTATCCGAAAAATTCCTTTGAGTAATAATTCTGTGCAAAGACGAATTGATGAAATGGCTGAAAACATTGAAGGATCATTGTGTGATCACCTGAGGACAAGTCAATTCTCAATTCAGCTCGATGAATCCACTTTACCAACTAATGAAGCATTGTTGCTGTCTTACGTGAGGTTTATTAAAGATGAGAAAATATGTGAAGAACTATTCTTTGCTAGAAATTTAGAGACCGATACAAAAGGCGAAACCATATTCAATACATTGGAAAAGTTTTGTGATGAGAAAGAGATTCCCTTGAAAAATATTATATCAGTTGCTACGGATGGCGCTCCGGCTATGACAGGGTGCCATAAAGGCTTCATAGCGTACTTAAAAAATAAAATTCCAGATGTCCTTGCTGTACATTGCGTTATTCATAGACAACATTTGGTTGCTAGAAACTTAAGTGAACGACTATTTCAATCACTGCAATATGTCATCAAAGCAGTCAATAAAATCCGCAACAGCTCTTTGAATGATACGTTATTTCATCAGCTCTGTGTTACTAATGACGAGGATTTCAACCGTTTGTTGTTTCATACTGAAGTTCGTTGGCTATCAAGAGGCAATTGTCTGACTCGATTTTACAACCTCTTTGACTCTGTTATAGAGTTCTTGGAAACTAAAGATGCAGAATTGCACAACAAGCTCATTACATCAAAGAATGATATAGCTTACATGACAGACCTGTATAAATGTTCAACGACATGAATCTCTTAACTGCAAGGCGATGAACTAAATTTAATTAAAACAAAAAACGGCGTTGTTTGTATGTAATGGATAAACTCAACTGTAGTAATATGGGCTGTATTTATTTTTAGAAAAATTTCTACCCATACGAAGGCGCGGCGCATCGCTAGAATATAATATTCAGAAACCTATAACTTAAAACATTTTTAATGAGAGATGTTATTGTCAAATTACCTTTATTTCCGGGAAATGAATTAGAATCGCAATACTCCCACATTTTTTTAGGGATACGATTGATTTTACACAAAATTTTGCAATTTTAATATGATTGCAAAACATATTATTTAGCTTTTCTCAAACTGCTTCTACACAAAAAGAATATGGGCAGACGTGAGTTTCACAATTTTCCGAATTTATCAGTATCATGCAGCAACGACGAATTGTTTGCCTACTGCCAACATTTGGAAAACCTCCACATTGACTTCACCGAACGATACCAGGACATTTTGAACTTGGAAATACCAGACTGGGTGTTGGATCCGTTTTCAAATGTCAACACAGCAATGTCACCTCAGCTGGAAAAAGAACTTATAGAATTGACTACAAACGAGGAAATAAAAATCAAGTTCAAAAATGGTTACCAAGAATTTTGGCTACAAAAACCGATCCCGCAATTGTACCCTGGATTGTGGTCAATCGTTCAGTGATTCTTGATAGTATTCCCATCGTCATATTTGTGTGAACGTGGATTTAGTGCTGTGGCAACACTGCTTACTAAAAAGAGAAATCGTTTGCATGTTACCAAACGTGGCAACTTGCGACTGTTCTTGAGTAAATTGGAACCTGATATCAACAAACTTATTAAACAGCATCAGATTCATCCTTCACATTAGTTTTTATATAAGGATCGATTATATTTGTTTTATTTTGAATAAAAGATACTCTGTTTGAATGCTATAAAGTTGCGTTTCAATAATCATTCTCATTGGCAGGTGCAGCCCGTAAAAGTTAACTTGAGACCTGAGCGCCGTTGTGTATTACCTACTGCGCTCAGGTTTCAAGTTAACTCTTGCGGGTTATAGTAAAAGTCTCGTTTGGAATTAATGTTTAATCTCCGCTAATATAGCTTACAATAATTAATTAATTTAATTTGAAGTTATAGTGGTTTTTCAGTAGGTAAAAAAATGGGGGCGCTAAAAAATAATTTATTCTCAAAGTGGGCATTAGACAAAATAAGTTTGGGAACCCCTGCTTTAGAGATATCATTGATGAAAATGTGAAAAAAATAGAGGCCCAAGGTGAGAACCCTGCGGAACTCCACATGGCACAGGGGTCGATTTAGACTTAAAACCAAATACAGAAAGCAATTGCGATCTATTACGCAAGTATGACTCGCATCATCTCAAAAGTGACCCATGTATGCCCAACTGTTCAATTTTGTGCAGTTAACAACATTTTTTAAAAACCTTACAGTAAACAAAATTGTATAGCGAAATTAACAGTTTCACTATAAAATTTTGTTTACAACTTTAATCACTGAAAATTTAATGTAGTGTAATGGTAATAATAAATGCTTGGGAGGCTAATATTTAGATTGCTTCATGTTGGGTAAAATTTTACAAAATTCTTATGTAATTTAATTTTACACCATTTTAATTTAAAATTTTTACGATATTAATTTTGTAATTTCTATATAAACACTCTTTTAGGTTAGGTTAGGTATTATTACCACAACGCGCGAGCCGAGCGAGCGAAGCGAGTGTGCTGCGGCAGCGGCCGGCGAAGCGTTAGTGAAAATCAGCTTCATACATGGAGCGGTATTCAAATAGGAGGCTGCGCTCTGAGGAGGTAGTTGAAGTCGAGAAATTTAATCTTGAAACATTTCTATTCCCCTCTATCCCTTTTCATTTTTTGCTGTTGGTTTATCTATATAAATATAGCAATCGTTTATATAATAGTAGGTATTTTCGAGTAATTTCCAAGAGTTAGAATGAGACAAAAATGAAACATTAGTGATCAAAGGAGTACAAGGTGTCGAGGTTATATAATTTGTCTTCAACTACCTCTTCGGATTTAATGATTGGATACGATCTATTTCTATTAGTTAGTTTTTTACTTTTTCGTTTTTAATTTATCTGTCTTAATTTTCAACGCTATTGGACCAATAAAAACGAATAAGTGAATGATAATGCGTGAAACGAAACTTCAAATATCATTGTTAGAATGACAGTTTGAAAAGTTTGTTCTCTAATTTTAAATAAATTTTATCAGTTTTAATAATACAAGCTATTAATTTAAATATTGGGTCCTTATATATGAAATTGGCGTTTTGTACGGGAGGAATATAAAGTATTTTTTTTTTGTAAAATATATTTAATTAATCAAAGTATGCACCGTTGTTATCTATGCACTTTTGCCATCTCATAGGTGGTTCAATGATCCCTTTACTAAAAAAACCATGGGGGCGAGAATCAATAAACTCTTTGAAGGCGGTTTGGACTGCCGCATTAGAGTTGAATTTTTTTCCTTGTAAGAAATTGTTCAAATTCCGGAAAAAATGGTAATCTGTTGGAGCAAGGTCCGGGGAGTACGTGGATGTCGCAGACATTCCAATTGTAGCTCATCTAACTTAGTGGTTGTTTGTTGTGCAGTGTGTGGTCTTGCGTTGTCGTGAAGCAGCAGTGGCCTAGAGCGATTGACCAATCTCGGTTGTTTAGCAGCTAGTTCTTCCTTCATGGTTTGCAGTTGCTGACAATAGATATCTGTCGTAATCGTTTGGCCAAATTTTAGAAAACTGTAGTGAATGACACCGGTGCTAGTCCAACAAACACTCACAAGTAACTTATGAGTCAATTTTCGTTTAGGGCAGGATTTGGCTGGGTCTCCAGGGTTCAGCCATTGCGACGAGCGCTTCCGATTATCGTACAGTATCCACTTTTCATCACAAGTAATGATTCGATTTAAAATCCCTTCATTATTGTGTCGGTTGAGCAAAGTAACACAGCAGTCGACGCGTGTTTGCAAGTTCGATTCACTCAATTCATGAGGTACCCATCGTTCAAGTTTTTTTACTTACCCGATTTGCTTCAAGTGGATTAATACAGTTTTGTCACTTACCCCGAAGCCTGCAGCTATCTCTGAAGTGCTTTGTGATGGATCCGCTTCCACAATAGCCTTTAATTCTTCATTTTCCACTTTGGTCTCCGGCCGTCCACGGGGTTGGTTCTGAAGGTCGAAATTTCCAGAACAAAAACGTTGAAGCCAAAAACGTACCGTACTTTCTTTTGCGACACCAGCGCCGTACACATCATTAATCCTTCGAGCTGTTTCTGCAGCACTAGTGCCACGGTAGAGCTCGTACTCGTAAATATACCGATATTTCATGTTTTCCATTGTGCGGTAATAAGCGACGCCAAAGAAAAAAATAATGAGGAAAAAAACAAATGAATGACTGTTTTCAAAACTCAAATGTACCAGCTAAATGAATTTATAAATTTGAATTTGGAATTCTTAACCAAAGAGGAGATATTTCAGATCAAAGTGGTCAGTACGACAAAACGCTAATTTCATATGTCTATAAATATTTTATAGAATCAATTTTTTTTATGCTAATATTTTTTTAAAGGAGTATCATTTTATTATACATCATTATATTTTTTAATAGCAATTCGTAGCAATTTTATCTATATTTTCATTAATTTTGAAGTGCCATTAAATGTATCCCTAATTTATATTCTACGGACAACGATTTAACCCTTTAATTTTAAATGCAGCTATCATGCAGCTATCGAATAACTAATAACTATTTGTGAACAATCGCCCGACTGTCTATACAGTGTACACTTACTACACTTTTATTTATTTTTTATTTATATTTCTTAAGGCATTGGTAACAAGACCGTCAGCCTAATGACGTAACTTCTGGAGAAACATTAACTGTCCCTAACTCTCCTCCAGTAAAGTGATAGTAGTTTACTGAAGTTAAAAAGGACTTCTTGGAAGAGCGCGAAAATTTCAACTACACATGTTTATTTAGATCTCCTTCATTATTTTCACTTACACAGAACTTTAAAACACAATATACTATCACTGTTGTACTTTGAAATTCCTAAAAATATAAAAATAGAAAATCGTAATAAAATGACGACCTCACTTCTCCCGTTCCCGCCAAAAAGTCCGCACAGTACACTCATCGCTAATGCAGTGTGCGCTGTTACTTATTACAAGCTAATTAGCACCAGTCCGTGCGCTGTGTGCTCAGTTCACAGCGAAACGCTGTCATCGTTGTTTGTTACGTGGTTTCACAAAAAGTGTTGTTTAAAATAAGAGAAAGCTAACATTTCCGTAATACGTATGGTTTAAGTTCAGTAAATTACCACGGCGTACTATTTTATTTAGTAAGTATCTAAAGATTTAAACGTAAATTCTCTCTTTTATGTAATTTTGTAAAGATTGTCTTATTGTTATATTATTAAATTATACTCGTCTCAATTTGTAACTCGGTCAATGTTATAAGCAATCTTCGCTTTTTGGCAGCATAATACTACTCGAATGATGAAACATGGGGAATTTCCGAATAATATATCAACGCAAGTACGGTTAGCAAGTTTAGTTATAAAAATGCTTTTTAATTTTCAGATAAATAAATGTAGTCTAACTTAAAAATGCCGTCTTGTGTTATAAGATTCTGCAAAAATTATACAACAAAATCAAATAAATCTTGTGGAATTACCTTTCACAGGTTTGTATTTTTAGTTGTTTTTAAACGATGAGTTAATATAATGTATTTGTATAAGTATGTTACCAAGAATAAAAACCGTTAAGATCTTCTCAATAAAGTATTGTTTTGTATTAATTAGGTTTCCTCAAGATCCAGTGCAAAAGCAAAAATGGATTGAATTTGTGAGACTGGAGAGATCTGAACATAATTGGATGCCCAATACTCATAGTAGAATATGCTCAGTTCATTTTGCAAATGAAATGTTTCTTACGTCAAATAATGGCTTGCGCAAATTATTATGCAAAGACGCGCTGCCCTGCAAAAAGGTAAAATGAACTTTTATATTGTTGTTTAGGTCATAACTCTGCAAAGTATAGGTCTCGAGATATAAGCACTAAAGTTACGTTTTTGGTTCCATTAAAAATCGACCTTATTCCTTACGCATAAGGTCCAACCGTAACAATATGTAACTGCTTATTATTTTTTGTTCAATGTTATTTTGATATTGAAAATATTATAATAATAATATACTCAGACATTTCACACAGCGCCATCTAGTCCCAAACTAAGCAGCACAGCGCTTGTGTTATGTGTACTAGACAACTGATATACTACTTATATACTTTTCTTTTGTAAATACATACATATTATACATAAACACCCAGACTCGGGGCGGGAATCGAACCCGCAACCCCCGTTTACTTTAATTTTGAATTCATCTGGAATTTATTAAACGTAGATAATAGGTACATTTATTTACATGCTTACTATTAGTACTGTTGGTTTATTTTCAGGTAGTCGAAGATACGCAACCTAATTTTAATCAAGAACAAGCGACGCAGAGTTCTTCTCAAGAACCCGAGATAGATATTTCTGATTTAAACTATATTTTTGATACACCTACTATATATTATTTAAAAAAACGACTTCACAAAATAACAATGGAAAAAAAGAAATTTATGACTGACAACAAATTCTTAAAACAAAAGAGTAAAAAATTAACAAAAAAATGTGAAAGTCTGAAAGACATTACACGAATATTAAAGCAAAAAAATAACTTTTTAATAAAAAAAATAAACCGACTTCAAAATAAAAACACTGAAACAATTATCCTTTAGTACTTAATCGAAACTGAAATACAAAAATTACTTAACGAATACGAAATATTTACTTTTTAGTGTTTATATTTTAAGGTCGTTTTATTATTTTTGTTATTTTTTTTGTTTTTTGAGCAGTTTTGTTTGAAATAAATATCTAGAATTCTAGGATAAGTCTATAAGTAAGCTTTTCTCCAATTCTGGAACAGAGCATTAAATAAAAGGATAATCGAAATATGTAAACCATTGAGAAGTTTTTTTCTTTAAGCAGTACTTATCATCAGATCTTAAGGAAATACCTATGGGATCATTCCGGAAATATACCCATTTAAATAAAAAAGGATCATCGAAATTTATGCATTAGTGGCAAAGATATTTCGCAACGTACATAAAAAAATGTAAAAAAAGAATAATGACGATTTGAGAACCTACTCCTTTTTTTGAAGTTGACCAAAAAGTTTGTAAATGATAAAAATTATAGAGAACTGAAAGGTTACACGTAAAGAACAAACGTTAAAAAACGTCCACGTTCCCAAACCTTAGAAACTTACAAATGTAACTTTATTACTTTTTTTTAATTTATTATTACTATTAATTTACTTATACCATATGATTAACTATCTCACAAATAATAAATTTAAAAAAAAAACTTTATTCGAAGGTAATTAATTCACGATGAAAACGATAAAATTACTTTGTATAGTATAATAATTGAATAAGTAATTGTACGACATTAAATTAATGTTTTAGTAATTATTTAGTCTCGATATATTAAAACATGATAAGTTTCTTGCCATCACTATGTACGGTGTACATAGGAATCATGAAAAGTAGTAAAAATAAAATCGTTATAATAAAATCTTAATTTATTACTGAGTTCACTGGTAGTAAAATAATTTTCGAACCATATAATGGCCATCTAGTTTCGAAAGGACCACAACCGTAAAATTGTTCATTAAAAATATTTATTTTATACGTGGCTAGACTGATGCCCTAGATGTTAATCCTTCAAGAAAATTAAAAAAAACAGAAACATCAACAGTTAAAGCCTGTGGTATCGCGTTGTCAGATCTCATTGTTTAATTTGACACTCGTCTAGTTGAATTAAGTGACTACTTCTCGATAAAGAAAATGAATCTAGTCCCTGCAACTTCACAAGTTTATAAAAATAATTCAATATAATACCAAATCGTCACTGTACTGATGTTTCGTCTGTCATCTTCACGTCATTAGGGTAGACGCCATCTTCTTGTTGTCGAAGTTACTTTAGAAATTAATTTACTACCAGGAAATGAACTAAATGTGACCAAAAATAATAGGTTGACAGTATTTAGTACTACATCATCAACATTATGTAACAATGTCATGGCCCGAACCGTCTTGAATTTTAAAACATCTATTTTGGTAAAATAAAAATTACATTTTTGTGCAGTCAGTACCTATAACATCCTGCGACAGCGTATCGTGAAATTTCGTTTCATGTTCGGATCTCTTCGCCAGTTATTATGCTTTCTCTTTTACTCTTGTTGTCTTCACATTATATTCCTATTTACTATAGATAAGTAAATATTATATAGAAATATCACATAGAAAGAATGAGTGATGAAATACTGACGAAGAAAATATACAGAGCGAAAGTGAGTGGTAAAAGAAGGCAAGGAAGACCAAGGCTGACTTATGA
This sequence comes from Zeuzera pyrina, assembly GCA_907165235.1. Taxonomy (NCBI): domain Eukaryota; kingdom Metazoa; phylum Arthropoda; class Insecta; order Lepidoptera; family Cossidae; genus Zeuzera; species Zeuzera pyrina. Next base: position 2,954,845 of record OU015647.1, read on the forward strand.
AGATCAAATAGCCAGTGTTAGCAGACGGAAATGTCAAAAGCTCTCGCATACCTAGGCGAAAATGTGTGAGGAGAATGATGAGATTTGAGGAAACGAAAGAAGTATGTAAGAACCGCGACGCTTGGCGCTACGTCCTCTCTGACTACCCCGTTAGGGATACAGTGTGAGGATATGTATGTATGTAAGTAAATATTGTTTCTGTGTGTTATAATATGTTTAATGTTTTAGTTCGAAAATTGTTTAAAAATGATTCTGATGTTAAAAACGATTCTATCTCAGTTTATAATAAAAGTGTTTGATAGAATCTTGAAAGAAAATACAGTGGAATCTACTTATAATGACATCAAAGGGAAGTGACAAACATGTCACAATAAGCGGACGTTATACAAAGCATAGTCTTAGAAAATAAACGACTTCCGAATTTTGTTAGGTATTTAGTTTAATAGAGAGAAAAACTACAAATTGTAATTATATCTAACTCAAAGTCAAAGTCAAATCAATTTATTCAAGTAAACCCAATTACAAGGTATTTTTGAACGTCAAATCTACTTTAGTTCGGTTCAAAGAGAAGAGAAAAGAAAACCTGGACACTGAGAAGAACCGACAAGAAACTCAGTCAGGTATAATTTTTTCAACGTCATTTTACAAAAGGTTTATTAAAATACAATATTCAGAGAGCCAGTAAATGCATGTGCAGAGAAAATCATTTCCAGACTATTGTTTTATCTTCAACGAAATCGTTTATTTTATAGTATGATTGTCTAATCAATGTACGTTTTATAACTAATCTAAATATATTTTCTGTTAATTGAGTGACTTCTTGAGGAACTTTATTATAAAAACGAACGCAGTTACCCAAAAATGAAACATTTGACTTATGTAATTTAAATTTTGGAACAACCAAACGTCGTCGTAAGGAAAGTGGCGCGGAAGGTCACGAATACGAGCGAAGGTGTTAGGAATCATGTCGGTCACTATAACCGGACATAATTTCTACAAGCAAAGCGAAGCGAAGCGACAACAAGCGAAGTCATTATATCCGAACTTTGTTATAAAGAATTTTATATCAAAACCAAACTTCGCACTGCAATTATTTCATATTAAGCGGTTGGTCAATATAGGCGGAGTCATAATAAACGGATTCCACTGTAGATACAATTTTTGATTATTCAAAGGACACAATCATGTATTTTTTATTGAAACGAAAGATCAAAGAATAATAATGAGTAATCCAATCTTTCACAATTTCAATATTGTTAAAGTTTTTACTTTACTTCTATCGCGTTTGTAATTTTATCGTTTATGATTTGAACTTTAATATCTGTGTGTTTATCGTTTATACCTACTTGTCTCTATTAGACCTTTTGTCACATATTACATTACTTAGCAAAATTTCTTACGCCAACTCAGTAACTCAGGCGCAATTTACTGCGCGGGCGCTTTGAGATAACTCATAATTACGCCATGGCGCAGCAGTATGTTATACGTGACGAGCGAATCGCGAAGTGCGCGCCACCTACATCCCGTGCCCGCTGGCATTTAGCGCACACGTAGCGCAGGCGCAGTATTAATATAATAAGAATAAGTGAGTCGACATATCCGGCTCCGTGAACGGAGTTGGCGCAATAGCGCAGCATAGTACAGTGTAACCCTTACCCACGTCTACATTACACGGTATACACAATCAATAAAATATCGACTAGTATCAAACGCTCCAGTCTGTCAAATGATTAAAGCGATGAACGATAACACAATATGATCGTTCGATTGTAATTATAACTCGAAGCAATAATCAAAACGGACGGAGCATTTGCTCTAAGAGCGTGTCCTTGCGGTGTCCTTTTTTTGTTGACCGAGTTTCTAGACTTTTACTAATGTGCGTGACTAGGGAACAACAAATCAAAGTCAAACTCAAATCAATTTATTCAAGTAAACCCAATCGCTAGGTATTTTTGAACGTCAAATCTACTTTAGTTCGGTTCGAAAAGAAAACCTGAACACTGAGAAGAATCTACATCATTCTACAATAATTATTTAAAATGCAATTTTCATAAAGCCAGTAAATGCGTGTGCAGAGAAGATTATTTCCAGACTATTTGTTTTTTTCAATGAAATCGCTAACCTTGTAGTATGCTTTTCCAATCAGAGTGCGTTTAAGAACAAGTTTAAATTGCTTTTCCGTTAATTGATTAACTTGTTGAGGAATACAACGATACAGCTGAACATGGCATATTTTTATTTATAAAACACTTAAGATTTACGAGTATTTAGTAAATAATTATTTCATGAGCGACTCAGGAGCTGACACGAATTACACCGACAGTGCGAGGTTGCCATACTTACTATAGCTGACTGTTTTACTCGTGGTTATGCTCAATGAGATAGAAAGAGATGTAAATTCGTTTGATACACAGTGACAAGAGCGGCGACTTATGGTTCTTGGTCCGAGAATTATAATCATCGATACAATGAAATAATTTCAATTAAATGACCGACACAATCACGAACGATATGTCATTAATAACTCTATGGCTGTTACCTCTCGTTTTCTTTTGTCTAAAATTCCTAAGCATTTTAGTGTTTCTGAATTTTAGTAAAAATCAAAACATAAGGATGAGTATTGAAAATGGTTTCTATGCGCGTTATAAAACCAAAGTTAGTTGATCCTTACTTTCATACTAAATGTGTGGTAGTTTACAAGTTGAAATACTTTTAGTATAAAGTTGATTTCGTTCAAAATTTTGTTCAAAACTTACAAAAAAAAAAAAAAAAAATCATAATTTATTGCTGATTTCATTACATTTCACAAAAACATTTATGTTCAAAGCTATTAGATTCCAGAGCTGTAAAATTATTTATGAATAATCTTAATTAAAATCAACAAAGATATATAACAACATATAATAAGCTTTACTTAAGCTATGTATAAAACAAATAGTTTAACAGTTTACAGTAAAAAATACATATTCAAATACTACTTACTACATTTTACAAATACAAATACAGATTACAACACTTTATAACGTTTTGTAATTGTTCTTTATGTACTAAATTATCTATGAAGTATCAGTGTCAGTGGCCCCCACACTAGGCAAAGCCTGTATCGTGGGGACCAAATGAAGAAAAAAATAAAAAATAAATGTAAGAATGTTACGTATATGAGGGGATAATATTAGTGAGTATTTGTATTTTATCACAATATGGAAGCGTTTTTGTTTATTGCATAATTTTCAAGTTCAAAACTTCACGAGGGCTTTAGACACGACGCCCTAAATTAACTGATCGACACATTCTTAGCCATTATTTTTTAATACTCCAGATATTACACAAATTATGTGACCCCAAACTAAGGAATAAGTTTTACTGTGGATATCACACAAGGAACTCCAAGCCTATTTAAAAAAGTTCGTTTGCATAATTGACCTGACTGAGGATCGAACCCGGGACCATAGGTTGGAAGGAAGATGCTCTGCACATCGCCAACGGTCAAAATAAAACAATGTTACGCAGATTTGTAAAAGTAGTTGCGCAATATCCTTTACGAGACCAAATATTATTACTAATACATGTCTGTTTGATTGCGTTTTTTGCTCACATATGACCATCATACTATTCCATGTATTACTTATTACAGACTTTTTATATAAATATTTTTTGTTTAGCTTTATTTTGTATGTTCTATAATGTATGTATGTAGATACTATAGCCGTACTTTGGAGAGGAAATATACATATGTGCCTATATACATATTACAGGTATTTAAATGAACAACAAAATAATAATTAATAATTAATTCAAAGTATAGGTTATTAAATGATTCAACTAAATTAAATACTCCACAATTACACAGATTATGTAGCTATTACTATGAGATCTATTTCTTGTATTCTATGATTATGAGTACCACAAGACTTTTTGCAAGGGTGACACCGCACATATTTCAAAGAGATCGCATTTCTACTGCAATTATTATACTTTCACTCGATTTAGGGCATCGATTTGTAGTTAATATCGTATTTTTTAATTAGTTATTATGAAAGTATTAAACAAGTGCTTTGAATATGAAATGAAGTAAAATTCGCTACGTCGCGTCGTTCACTGCACAAGCGTCGAATTGAAAGTGAGCTAGGAGTGGTCTCCGAGCCTCGGTTGAATGGAATATAGCAACTGTTTCGAACACTTAATGGTCGTTTTTATAATTTACCGTTGAACGATTTTATCGCCACGATTTTACCGTCAACGATAAATAGGGAAGCGAAGCGCAGTTGTATGAAGACGCTTTTATATTTTCCCCACGATAACGTCGTGCCGTGGACGTCCACGGTAAAACGTGGTTGCGGCAATGTTGAGAGTGTAGTGTGTACCCACAAAATTCAATGAGTGAGTTGGCATTCATTGGCAGTCGGCGCTCGCAAAGCGCAAACCATGCAGAGTGGCGGGTTCTGTTATAATAGCGAGTACATTTCAATTGCATACAAACTATTTCGATGACGTTGCATTCAAGTTCCAATTGCAATTGACCTCATAATTACGATTTCATATTTACGACAGTCTGGTTTTGAACTTCGCGATGGACACACTAAAATTCTTGTACAATTATAAAATTGAAATAAATTACGTCATTCTCAAGAGAACATTTTCTTTTTTAAAAAGTTCTTCAGGACCCGCCCGGTAACAGTTCGCTTACTTTCTTTGTTTCAAGATCGTTGTATTACGTATACGTTTTAATTATTAACTTGAGGTCGCCCTGTGGTCGAAATTCGACCGTAAATATTATAATAAACTTATAATATGAACTCTTTGGCGACAATCTACTCTGTGCGACTGTTTGATCCAAGGAGCTTACATTACATATGATTTTATTTTATTATATTAATATTTCTTAAGGCATCGGTAACAAGACCATTAGACTAATGACGTAACTTCTGGAGAAACATTAACTGTCCCTAACGTACCTCCAGTAAAGTGATAGTAGGCTTTACTGAAGTTAAAAAGGACTTATTGGAAGAGCACGAAAACTTCAGCTACACATATTTATTTAGATCTCCTCCATTATTTTCACTTACACAGAAATTTAAAACACAATATACTATCACTGTTGTACTTTAAACTCCTAAAAATGTAAAAAATAGAAAATCTAAATAAAATAACAATCTCACTTCTCCCGTTCCCGCCAAAAAGTCCCATTATATATGATCACAATTATTATGAATTTGACATTGACAGTCTTTTTGACATTGACAGTATGAACGTAAACAATGAGCGTTTTATTGAATTTAATCTAATGTATTTATTTATAACACATATTACATAAAAATTTTTGCTTTCTTCAGTCCTTCTCCACATAAACTTAAAGTATACCAAATTTTACATCTACCGTCCACGCAATTTTTTTAAAAAGGGAACCAAAGTTTTCACTTCACTTATTAGTGTATTATCTTCAAATACGATATCGCTACACTTATTGAACTCAGAAGAAATACGACCTAGTAGAACTTGAGACAATCTATTGATTTAATTAAAGACAAAATAGGTAATGAATATGTAATTCGAATTAATAATTATAATTTTACAATTGAAATAAATATGTAATTAAAAAAATTGTCGTATCTTTCTTTAGTTTTTCAAAAATATACATCACGTCTGTTTTTAGGAGTTAAAGTACAAAAGTGATAGTATATTGTGTTTTAAAGGTCTGTGTAAGTAAAAAGAATGGAGTAAGTCTAAATATACATGTGTAGCTAAAGTTTTCGCGCTCTTCCAAGAAGTCCTCTAAATTTTCAGTAAAGTCTACTATCACTTTACTGGAAAAGTTTTAACGATAACGATTCTATCTATAGTATTACAATACGTGACATTGGTAAATGCGCTAATCTGTGTGCAATGCCATGAAGAAAGTAAAAAAAATGGTAAATCATGAAAGCGCCCAATCTATTAGCACAGTACAAGTAAGCATACAGTATGCTATCTTCATACAAACGCTCCCAAACGACGCGCTCGAAATCTCGGCATTTCTCGACATACGACTGTACGACAGTCGCGAGTGCGCCGCGATTGTCATTGGACGGTATGAGACGCTCCCGCGCATTTACTGACTAAATATTATGTCAATCAAGTTTACGAGCATAATGTTCAGTGTATGGATGTTTGAATACATCTATATCGAAACCGGAAATATTTTTCTGTTGCTAATTTGTAGGAAATATATTATCATAATGATCTAGTTAATTTATTGCTGATTTTTAATTATACTGCACACAAAATGCATTTTTTTTGTTCATTTCCACCATACTAACTCACAAACTTTTGAAACTAGATATAAAATACTAATAAAATTATATAAATAAAAACGTATTAAATTTGCAATAATATAAAATGAAAAGATAATATGACAATTTAATATAGTACCTATTATCAAATACGTAACCCAAGAAAAACATTCAGTCCAAGTCAGTAGCCCTATTGCGTGTTTACGTACCAAACGACCGTAGGTTATTATCTCTAGGACACTGCGAGATAGAATACTGTATGCTTACTTGTACTGTGCTATTTGGTACTTCATAGATATCGTATTATCGTATTTTTTGCGCGGAACTTGACGTAAACAAACATATTGATAAACAGTAAACTATTTCTATTCTGTAGTGGGTCCTGCATATTAAAAATGCTCGATTTTAGACTTATGTATTATTTTTACAGGAAAGGATTTTTATTCTTAGTTAATTACAGTATTGTATTGTGTATTTTTTATTTGTTAGGGAGTTCCGTAAAATAAAAAAAAATAATACTCCAGACAATTACACAGATTATGTGACCCCAAACTAAGCAGTAAGCTTGTACTATGGATACCACACAACGGACTCTGGGGGAGTTCCCAGTAACACCCAGACTCCAAGCCAATTTAGAAAAGTTCGTTTCCTAAATTGACCTGACCGGGGATCGAACCCGGGACCGTACCTTGGATAGCAGATGCATATGCCACTGCGCCAACGGGTCAGTCAAAAATAAAAGGGATGCATTGAGTGCTCCAAGACTTTAGAAATTTAGGAATCGCTGTCAATAAATTATATAGATATCATATCTTAAGGTTACAAGAGCCATGTTTTTATAGGGTTCCTTAGGCGATGGCAAAAACGCAGAGAACTGAGCGGCTAGACAAGCGGCAAACAGTTCGTACAATCAATGGACGCTTTTATAATTTACCGGTGAACGTTTTTATCGCCAGGTTTTTACCGTGCAAATTACAATAGGTAATAGGAAGTTGAAAAAGCGTCTTTATCGTGGACATAATAGGGAACGACGTTATCGTGCACGGTAATAACGATTACGTCATTCCGTGGAAGTTGAAAAAGCGTCTTTATCGTCGACATAATAGGGAAGCATTTTCTTACCTATTGTATTTCGCACGGTAAAAACGTGACGATAAAATCGTTCACCGGTAAATTATAAAAGCGTCCAATGCTGGCGTTATCGCTTATCAAAACTGACACGTGGCTGCGTTTATACGGCGGTTTTCACACGATTTTACCTTTCGTTTTTTATATAAGACAGTCAATAACATTTGACTACCAATTCAAAATTCGTTACGCTAGATCACGTGGTATTTCTCATTCTATTCTTGTTACGGATCTAATACAGCGCTAGTCTAAGAAAAACTATATCTGTGATAGGGAAGGAGTTTCTCTAGAAAAAAGATCGTTCTTCGAATCGATTCGAATCGAAGTATGAAAAATCGATTCATAGAAAAATCGAAGTCTAAAAAATTGATCTCTCGAAAATCGATTTTTTCTCGACATACTATATAAGTTTGTATTTATGACATATATGAATAATTATAGAAAACTTGGTAGACGCTAAAATAATCAATCTAATCATTTTTAATGAATTAAACAATTACAACTGTATTTAAATGTTACTTGATAAGAACCTCTACTTAAGATAATTTTTTTTTATAATAGTTAAAAAATTATAAAATTCAGTTCCCACATTCAACTCATTCTAAACAGTTTTATATTTCTTATCATAAAAAAATAATCGAATCTCGATTTATAAGTGTAAAGTATCGATTTACGGAATCGATTCACTACAAAATATCGATTCAAAATCGATTTATTTGGTCAAAATAATCAATTTTTCGATTTATCGATCTCAGATCGCCCTCCCTAATCTGTGACTTGTCACTACTATCAAAATTGAACCGAGGCCGAGCCAGCCCGTCTCCTTATAATAAAATTAAAATATAGAGCATTTAATCGATAGATAGAAGCAGAGTTGCAGACACTAGTCACGTGCATGAAAGAAGATTGTGAAGTAAAAGGATTGAAAATGAATGTGAACAAAACTAAGGTTCTGGTGTTTGAAAGAGAAGCGGTACAAACGAAATGTGTGATTTGTGTAAATGGAAAATGTCTAGAACAGGCGAATGAAATTGTGTACCTGGGGAGTGCGTTTTCGAGGGATGGAAGATGTGAGTTGGATGTGGAGAGACGGGTAGCAGCTGGCAATAAAGTGAACGGTGCTCTGTCCGCATTAGTGGGTAGTGTGAATATATCTAACACTGCTAAAATGGCCATCCACAATGCGGTGTTGGTGCCAACTTTGTTGTACGGTAGTGAGGCCTGGATATGCCCAAAATCGAGTGAAAGTATGTTAAATGTTGTGGAGATGCGGTCTTTCAGAAATATGTGCGATGTCACGCTTGCTGACAGGATAAGCAATGATGAGATACGCAGTATGACAGGGTTGCACAACAGTGTTATTGTAAAAATGAAGAAAGGAATGCTTAGATGGTTCGGGCACATGGAAAGAATGAGTGATGAAAGACTGACGAAGAAAATATACAGAGTGAAAGTGAGTGGTAAAAGAAGCCAAGGAAGACCAAGGCTGACTTATGAAGATCAAATAGCCAGAGTGTTAGCAGACGGAAATGTCAAAAGCACTCGCATACCTAGGCGAAAATGTGTGAAGAGAATGATGAGATTTGAGGAAGCGAAAGAGGTGTGTAAGGACCGCGACTCCTGGCGCTCCGTCCTCTCTGGCTACCCCGTTGGGGATACAGCGTGAAGTTATGTTATGTTATGTTAATCGATAGAATATATCAAGGTGACTAGAAATTACTGCAGTTTCATTGGTGCGATTTTTATCCTTGAATTATCACGTTAGAATCCTGTCTAAGACAATTCTACTAGCCTTTACGACAATTGTACCACTTGTTTAGGCCCTGAACCTTTACTTCTTTGTGGCCGCTTGACTGTGTTATATCCACTCACATTCAAAATGGTAACTCGAAGTTAGGAACCAGGAAAAATAAAACAATGTAAATTTTATAATTTTTCTCCAATTAACATTGTACACTAGGGTTCGAAGATCTTTTTTTTTTCGAACAGGGTCACAGCCACAGCTATAATTTCGATATAAGAATACGTCTATTAGCTTTTAAGACCAGGTATTCCGGTATTGAAGGAATTGAGACAGTGAGGCAGAGGTCAAGAACTAGGGTTGAATTTTGTAAAGCAAAATATGAACCTTTATCATTTGGACACGAGTAATGTGATAAATTCCTAAAATCTTAAGCTATCCTCCGCTCAAACTCTAAAAATCACAAATCGACACGTGTTTCGCCTCTCAACGAAGCATCCTCATGATATACCAGAGATAGAATTCGGCCACCTAACCAGCACCGAATCGGATACGGTTTTTGGTCTTCTAATTTTTATGAGTCACACAACTGCACTTAATTTTATTTACTAACTGGCTGTGTCCCGCTGTTTTAACTGTGTTAAATATGGGATTTGTCCAGGATGAAAACCAGCCTAGATTACTTTCTGAAAAGCACTCTATCTGGCAATGAAATTTACATTAAAATCAGTTCAGCCGTTTCGGATTTTAGCTAAGACAAACAAACAGACAGACAGACAGCAAAAAATTTAAGGAGTTTCTTAAATTTTTTGCTGTTATGTTTTGTTAACTCGCAAATAACTACATGAGCTTAAAATAAGGCTTCATTTCGAAATCACAGATGGACACTTAAAAAAAATTAGAAAAAAAGAAACCTTAGAAAAAGAAAACTTAGAAAAAAATTAAACCTCCTTCAAAAAAAAACACTGAAGTGTAAAATTAATATAACATTTTTGTGAAATAAAGAGCAAATGCCGGTTTGAGTGAGAAAAACTAGAGTGAACACATCAACATAACATCTAGTAGTAGTAGATCTGGGGAAATATCAAATATTTTTAACCGACTTCAAAAAAAGGAGGAGATTCTCAATTCGTCTGTATGTTTTTTTTTTGTTTTTTTTTGTATGTTTGTTACCTCATAACTCCGTCATTTATGAACCTATTTTGAAAATTCTTTTTACGTTTGGTAGGTAATACTTCAGAGGTAGTTCCATTTCAATTTCACCGATATTGGAGCTTGAACTTCGAAGATACACTAGATAACCGACCTGGTTATATCCTTTGTTTATATTGATGATTACTTGTATATCGTTGAGCTCCGGAATTAGAATGAAGTTTATTGCAGACCTGCCCTAGATATTTATTTAGGTCAAGATCACTCAAAAGGGACAAATAAAAAAATTCATTAACAAAAATTAAACCGCCTTCAAAAAAAACACTGAAAAGCCAAATCAATGCGCAGCAACAGAAAGTCTATTAGTTTGGTGAGCTTGGCACCGACTTCAGTAACTGTCAAATTTGATTATATATTTATGTGTATCGTATTTATAAAGTTATTTTAATTGTTCTTGGGTTTTGATTAGTAAAGGATAGTTATTTTATACTTTTCAGTGTTTTTTTGAAGGCGGTTTAATTTTTTTTAATTAATTTTTTTTTCTTATTTTAATAATTACGTTTTTTTTTAATTTATTTGTACATCTAGTTAGGCCACTATAGAATCGATATTTCCAATCGTAGAGGGGCGAATCATCAAACGATTTATACTGAACAAGATAGCTGATATTCTTTGATCATTTCCTGTAGCGGTGTTTCACGAAATATAGGCACACCATGATCTCTCCAATTTTGTGTTCGTACGGAGACATAGATATATTATATTACGTAATTTGAATTAGATCAGCATCGTTCGTAGAAGTTCCATTTTCTCCTTCTGCGAGGCCATAGTGGTGCAGAAGGAAAACTCCGAGGTTGATCAGGAGAAGGCCGTGATTTTCTTCGGAAACGATGACTAGTGTCGATGGCAAAATACGCCCCGGACTGTCAGCTGTGTAGTCAAGGCCAGGGTATAAGGTTATGATGATCCCGGCGACTAAAGGAGCCTTTGGGGTTGCGGCCAGAGCGTGGGCTTCGATCGTCCATCCATATGACCCCGAGGAGGACGATAACGCGCGTGGGCCCAGCTGTCTTGGCACCGCGAGAATGCAAGGGAGGCTCTATCACTATCTTCATAGAAGTGCTTCGACACAGCACAAAAGGGACTACGGTGCGTTCCCTAGGAGAACTCAGAGCCCCTCGACAACGCGCCGAGAATAACTGCCGTAGGAATTTGAAACAAAAGTATAGTTTTGAAGATGAGAAATATTCGTAACATGGTAGGTAAGTATTAATATTTCACAAACACAAAGTACACATTATAAAACCGGCCTAAAGAGTTCGCAACAGCGCAGTCGCTCACGTGTTTCTAAGCCATGTCGATTATAACATTCAATTCATTTTATGCTATTTACGTTTGTCTTAAGGTATATTTCACATTGACAAATCGCGTTATTGAAAAAAAAAATGTTTTTGTGTTAAATAGACTTACGCCGTCTTGCCTGATGGAAAGTAATGATGAGATCGAAAGTTAACCACGTTTGCCCAGAGGCACCTGTTTAATAATAAATAAATTCAGTGCTCAAATAAGTGTTGTTTTAGATGTTTCTCTGGATTTGACGACTCCAACAGCCCTACAAGAATCGCACAGTTTGGTCCTTCCAGCCGGATCAAACATTTAACATTTAAAAGGACAATTATTTGCGAACTGAATTTATTTAATTTTTATAGCACTTATACAAATATCGTGGCAGGCGTGGTTGAGTTACACAGCAAAGAGAGCGAGAGCTATATTTGAAAGAGATAGGTGTAGCACGCCTTACAAAATTGCTATAATATTTTAATTGTTTGTTGAAGATTCCAACACCATAAACATTCGTTTGACACACAATGGTAAGAGTGGCAACTTATTATGAATCCGGCTATTATGTTTGCTGGTCCGAGATGAAACTATTTATACTCGCGCTTCATTTTTTAAAGCTACTTATTTTTTAGAGCTAGTTGGGAATTGTGTTGGGAATCGTTTAAAGAGCAACATTAAATATAATGAGTCAGTTAGAAAATAGTTCAGAAATAACTAGGACGCAATGATAACGAATGCGACAGCCAATATCTATTGACAAAGGTTAAAAAAACAAAATTGGCATCACTAAAACACCACCACATATTAAACAAACTTGCAAATAAGGTAAAATGACTTTAATTTATTAAATTTATTGCCGAAGTCAAAAAGCAAGTCACGATAATAAGCCTGAAGAGAATGCCCGCACTAGCGCGGTCACTCACGTGGTTCTAAGTCGTATCTATTATCATTCAATTCAATTTATGCTATATATGTTCGCATTAAGATATATTTCACATTGGCAAAGCTCGTTATTTAAAAATATTGTTACTGGAGATCACAATAGATTAATTTTGGTCGCGGTGATACAATTCTGGTGGAACCTGCATAGCCGCTTATATCAAATAAAATAAAAAATATGTTAAATAGGTAGGTTTACGATAGGCCACATTGTCGGCTGATGGAAAGATCAGTCAATAGCGTTTGCCCAAAAGATAACGTCACTCTTACCTTAAAAATGCCTAAGTTATGTGTGAGGATACCACGAAGAAAAAAGAGGATACAGTGTCATGACGTCGGAAGCGTGTTCCAAACTTAGAGGAAACAACTACGGCAATGAAATAAAAAAAAAATTATTATTTTTATATGATTGATTTTTAATTTTATTTTTGTTTCTTAAGAGAAACAGGTTTGTTCTAACGTAGAGCACAGATTAATTAGTTCCTACTTAGAGGTAAAGAAAAGAGTCGAGATTTGAAAAGTAAAATGGCAGTTTTTGGCGGGATTTTTTTAATTATTTGCGAATGATTTCTAGTGGATATTGTGATGTAAAATTTGTGTAATTTTGCGTCCCAAGTGTCTACGCTGTTGTACTGTTATGTGAAATTGTTAAAATAAGTGCTCATTTCGTAGTGTGATGTTGAGACTTTTTCAGTGGCTTAATCCGCCTCAGTGGAACCTACTAGAAAGACTGCCTCAATATATTAGTCGCCAGAAACTCCAAGAAACAATTAAAATGTAACGCAAACATTTTAATGAAATAATATGAAGAATTTATCTATTTACTACTGAAGACATCGGTTATATGGGCACAGAACCCTTTAACTTCCCTCCTAAGGGACAATCGTACTAAAAAAAAAATTAAAAGTTGTGTAAGCCAACATTTGGACGACGAATAATTTATTAAAATGTTTTTATTAAACTTAATAAAAAATGTAATCGATAAATCATTTAGCTCAATAGTAATCAGTTCGTGTTACCACAGGTATTACCACAACAAAATCTATTACAATTTGTGTGTGTTTGTATATTCTATTTGATAGTGTAAAATTGGGTATTTTTCCTTTGCATTTGTTTTTTTATAAGTTTATATATGACTGCAGTGGAACTGTCAAATATTTATCATTAAAGTGCTAATTCACAATATGTTCGAATTACATCCTGATATTCGATATTAAATAGAACCAGTTCAATCTGACGACTATTTACTTCTTTTGAACGAAAATACAGTTTATTCATTGAACAATGATCAACTGTTAATATTTAACTAAGTTATCATGTCATTTGTCAGTTTTCAATTCGTCTACGACGTATCTGACTTTGTCGTAAGAGACGACACTTTTGGAGTCGAGGCCGATCAGAAGGGCTTCGGTCGTCTATCCATGCGAGGACAACAACTGCTAGGGTACAGGGGATGCTATATAACTGCCCCCCGAGAATGTGCTTCAGCAGCGCGAGAGGGACTCCGCTTCCGCAGGAGATACCGAAACTTTTAATTTTTTTTTAATTTTTAAATGGCACCATACGCGAGTACATTGCCATCGTCAAGTAAAGCGAGAAAACAATTCAGTAGATGATTAGCGCATTTGCTAATGTCACGCATTAACACAAACTAGTATACAGTCACAGAATAAGTAGAATCCATGTAGAATCACAAGTAAATTAGTTCTTTCTTATAGTGAAACTCCTTCAGTAAAGTGATAATAGGCTTTACTGAAGTTATAAAGGACTTCTTGGAAGAGCGCGAAAACTTCAGCTACACATGTTTATTTAGATCTCCTCCATTCTTGTCACTTACACAGAACTTTAAAACACAATATACTATCACTGTTGTACTTTAAAACTCCTAAAAATGTAAAAAATAGAAAATCTAAATAAAATGACAACCTCACTTCTCCCGTTCCCGCCAAAAAGTCCACACAAGTCTTCATGACATGGATCACATGACTTCATGACACAGATTAGCGCATTTGCCAATGTCACGTATTCATAACTTAATAAGTAGAATCGACATGAAACAAACTCCTCCAGTAAAGTGATAGAATAGAAATAGAAATTATAAAGGACTTCTGGAATAGCGCGAGAACTTCAGCTACGCATGTTCATTTAGATTAGACCTACTCCATTATTTTCACTTACACAGAACTCTAAAACACAATATGCTATCACTTTTGTACTTTAAAACTCCCAAAAATATAAAAAAAAAAATCTAAATAAAAGGACAACCTCACCTACGTTCCCGCCAAAAAGCCCGATACCGGAACTTCTCAGCAACGCGCCAAGAATGACCACAGTTTTGGCGGTCTAAGTCCGGATTTTCCCAAAATAAAATAAAATAAGACATCTCGCATGTGTCTTGTCAACTACAGACATGGTCATAGCTGCAACCAAAAGCACGTAATGCTTTCCGAAAAACAGACACACTTGATATGGATGCTACTAGATCACCCATCTAGTAGCGATTTGCAGCGTTACTTAACCTTAGTGACCGAATGAAATACTGAACATCATTCCGCTATCTAAATTAGTATAAATATGAGAGTGAGATAATTATAAACAGACGAATGGGCGACAGCGCGCATCAAAACAAAAGGGGATTATTCGTTAGAGAACCCTAAAATGTTTGCGATTGCTATTGCTTAAAATTATAAACAAGAAAGTGAAGGCAAGTTACTACGTATTATACATATTATATTACATCATAATTTAAGACCATATACAAATAATAAGGAAAAATTCTACATAAACTGTTTAATTGTAGCTATATACCAATTGCTTTTCGTATTCCATAACACAAGTATAAGAAAACGACGAAGAAAGTTACTCAGAACTTTTCCAATAAAAAAAAGTAAACATTCGCAAATATGTAATCCTACCTTGTTGAAAAGACTGAGTTTAAGTTTGTAATGTTCAGACCACGTGATGCACTTCACTTGGACGGGTAATATCACCAAGGACGCATGCAAACACCGCAGACAACCGAGAGATACTGAGTTATTTTTTTAATAATGGCTGCCAATGACGTTATCATATGAGTATAACACGTTTCAATACGATTTACCAAATGAATTTTATATGAGTTGTGTGACTTGTGTGAGACTCAATGGTAATTTTACTTTTTTCTTTTTATGAATGTAAGACATTAGCTTTATTAATCTAAAAGTACAACGAAATGGTAATTATATTATAGTGGACGATATTATTCACAACAGAGATAATGACAGTAAATATTTTTAGAATTTTTATTTGTCCGTGTATACATACTGTTCCCGGCCACGCGTTGCTGTGGGCATTGGCGCGTGTCAAACAAACAAGCATTTACATCTTCATTTATGTAATTATTAGTATACAGTGTATGTTTAAATGGGACAGTATGGGAAAATCTGAATCCATAACAGAGACAAGGGATATATTCTTTTAAAATAGTAATTATTGATTCGATTCTTTCGTTGAATAAAAAAATATTTTATTAAATTTGGTCAACTTTTGCTGTCCGAATTTTATTCTTCAGATACAATGAAATTATTCTTATGCCTGAGTCGACCTGCATTGTAAATAAATTGTAAATTTTACTAATTTTCGTGGACTCAGATTTGACCAAAAAAATTATAATGCTATAATTGGTGTCACAAAAGAGACAGAAAAGGCCTTAAGACATTTCTCCTGTATCTCTTATGGACTCGAATTTCCCCATACTGTACTGTACGAAAAATTTTTTTTTTAAATTTGACTAACTTCTGCTGTCCATATTATTTTCTTCCGTTACTACAAAATGATGCTTACATGAAACAGTTAATTAACATTAAAAAAAATTGTCAATTTTATTAATTGTTATGGACAACTCACGCTTGACCAAATATCGATAATGTCAAAATTGTTTTCACAAAGAAAGACCGAATCGTATACAGTTCCCTTGTTTCTCTTACGGATGCGGATTTCCCCATACTGTCCCATTTAAAAAAAAAAGCACTGTATATCACAAAAACACGCGTATAAGATTGTAACGTTGTGTCAAAATTTTAAGTCAATCAACCGACTGGTTTTTGGGTTTGCGACCACGAATATACGGAAGTTGAATTTTTTAAACTCGTTAAAATTAATAAAGCCGGACATGGTTAGGCTTCTCTAGAAAATTAAACATTCTCTGGCTTGTCCCGTTTAGTTAGGCTTTTGTCTCTGTACCTACTTTGCCTCGCCTGCGTTCTACCCAAAGAAATTAACATAACATAACATATCTTCACGCTGTATCCCCAACAGGGTAGTCAGAGAGGACGGAGCGCCAGGAGCCGCGGTCCTTACACACCTCTTTCGCTTCCTCAAAACTCATCATTCTCTTCACACATTTTCGCCTAGGTATGCGAGTGCTTTTGACATTTCCGTCTGCTAACACTCTGGCTATTTGATCTTCATAAGTCAGCCTTGGTCTTCCTTGGCTTCTTTTACCACTCACTTTCGCTCTGTAGATTTTCTTCGTCAGTCTTTCATCACTCATTCTTTCCAAGTGCCCGAACCATCTAAACATTCCTTTCTTCATTTTTACAATAACACTGTTGTGTAACCCTGTCATACTGCGTATCTCATCATTGCTTATCCTGTCCGCAAGCGTGACACCGCACATATTTCTGAGAGACCGCATCTCCACAGCATTTATCATACTTTCACTCGATTTCGGGCATATCCAGGCCTCACTACCGTACAACAAAGTTGGCACCAACACCGTATTGTGGATGGCCATTTTAGCAGTGTTAGATATATTCGCACTATCCACTAATGCGGACAGAGCACCGGTCACTTTATTGCCAGCTGCTACCCGTCTCTCCACATCCAACTCACAACTTCCATCCCTCGAAAACGCACTTCCCAGATACACAATTTCATTCACTTGTTCTAGACATTTTCCATTTACACAAATCACACATTTCGTTTGTACCGCTTCTCTTTCAAACACCAGAACCTTAGTTTTGTTCACATTCATTTTCAATTCTTTTACTTCACAATCTTCTTTCATACACGTGACTAGTGTCTGAAACTCTGCTTCTGATGGTGCTATTAGCACAGCATCGTCAGCGTACAATAGGCAGTTTACCACTGTGTCATCACATCCCATACCACTCACATTACCTTTCAATCTCTGGAGGCATATTCCAAATACAGCACGAACAGCCAGGCAGACATCACGCAGCCCTGTCTGACACCAGAACAGACTTCAAACCAGGGCGACATGTCACCGTCTATCCTTACACAGGCTCTGTGACCACGATATAATGACCTCACAGCCTGCAGTAAGGAGCCCTCCACGCCATATTCAGGCAGAAGACTCCACAATTTCTTCCGTACTACTCTATCGAATGCTTTTTCTAGATCCACGAAAGCGCAGAAAACTTTCCGGTCTATAGCCAGAAACCTTCCCACGATAACGCGAAGCGAGAAAATCTGTTCTATACAACCCCTACCGTTCCTGAAACCACCTTGCACCTCCCACAAATATCTTTCTGAAACGCCTTTCATACGTTCAGTCAATACCTTAGTATAGACTTTACTCGCTTAGTTGACCAAGCTGATGGCCCTATAGCACTCACAGTCTCGATGGGAACCTTTCCCTTTATATATAGGTACTATGACTGCCGTGCACCAGTCCTCTGGAACCTCCCCCTTCTGCCAACAAAGGTTGCAGAGTGCACAGAAGGCATCCCAGACCCTAGGACCACCATACTTGATCATCTCAGCAGTCACCTCATCATTTCCCGCAGCCTTTCCAGATTTCAAACTTCTTATCACTTTCTCAATCTCTTTCATACTATGGCATCCTCCAGTCCCTGGCCCGAGTGTGGCAATTCATTAGAATCGCTCTCAGTATCAGAGATGGAGTTGCCACTCTCATACAGTTCTCCATAGTATTCACTCCATCGCTGCAGAACATCTTTTTTATTTGTAAGCAGGTTGTTTTCTTTCGAACGCACTTTATTCATTCTGCAAGGTGCCGGACCACTTCGGATCTTACGTACTTCTTTCCAAAATAATTTGGAATTTTCCTCGAAGTTGTCCGACATCTTGTTTTCATCTAACACCCTACACCTTTCACGCTTCTCTTTCACTAGTGCCTTCGTTTCTGCTTTCTGCAGCTTATATCTGTCTTTCATCAAATTTTTCATACCACAGTTATTTTTAGTAGCAAGGTAGTCCCGCCATGCTTTCTTCTTCTTATGCACAGACACTTTCACCTCATCATCCCACCACACACCACGCTTTTTACCATTACCAATCTTATTCATTCCACAGACTTCTTTCGCAGCCTCGATCATGCTATCCCTAAGGTTCTGCCAACATTCTTCAACATCCTCGGTCATCACTTTCAATCTATCATCAAATTCCTGGTGGTCACATCTTGGAGTTTCCAGCTTTTAATGCGACAAACCGCTGCAGGCTTTGACACTACGCGATGTCGCCATGCCGCAAACAGGTCCCTTATTCTAGTTACCACTAGAAAGTGGTCCGTTCTCAGATCGGCTCCTCTGTGTGCTCTAGTGTCCATAACCTACTTTTTGAGCCGGCTGTCCACCAGGAATAAATCAATCGTACTTCTTTCATCCTTCCTTTCCCACGTGTACTGATGACTCCTTTTGTGCTTAAATAAGGTATTAGCAACAAAAAGATCTTTTTCCATACACAGTCTTAATGCAATCCTACCAGCATCATTCACTCTCTTATCTCCATACTTGCCTAGGACAGACTCAAATCCTGTTCGAGCTGTCCCAACCCATCCATTCATGTCTCCACACACTATAATTCTCTCATTCTCCTCAACCGTCTCTAGAACTTCCCTAACATTCTCCCAAAACTGCTCTAGCTCAGCCAATCCGACAGAGGACACTGGGGCATACACCACTAAAACAAATAACGTCGTCAACCCTGTCTTGAGACGCACCCAGAGCAGTCTCGGGTTTACACACTTATACTCAGTTACACAGTTAACCAAACGAGAGGACAGTAAGATGCCTACCCCCTGGCATCCCCTTTCTTCTTGTACACCTTACCACAAAGCGATGCCCCCTCCAGGCAAGTCGACAAGTTCACTGCCCTTTCGCTTGGTTTCACTCAAACATAACACATCCAATGTTCTTTCTTCCATAATATCAATCACTTCATTCATCTTCTCTTCAATCCCACCTCTCACATTCCACGCAGCTATTCTGCACTCCTCCCTCCACTTCCCGCCGCTAGGTACACAGCGTGTTGGGTGGCGGTCCCTAACGCCGAACTGCACTCTGCTCACACCAACGGGGACAAACCGGTGTACGTCGCTTTCGGGGGACGCCCTAGCATTCATATTTGCACTGTCCCGCATGGTGTGCACAGAAGAGGAATTGAGGGCTGGCAGGGGTCGCGACGAGCACGCTTCCTCAGTTGACCCCCAATGAAATTAATTTTGTTAAATCGTTTATATTCTTGAATCGATGGAGATGGTTTTTATGAATTCATTAAAATAAGTTACAAGATGGCTTATTTCGTAAACTTTATATATACCTACATTAAATACTGATTCAAATTATAAATACCTATTTAATTATCATATAAATATGAAAATTATTTTGAATAGTGTCTAGCCTTGTTGACCAAATGTTACAATACTTAACAATCTGTAGTTGTAAGTTTGTAAATATTAACAATCTGTTAAATCTGATGTTCTAATCTTTTTAAACCTGGCAAATATAATCCCAGTTATATACTACGCTACTTTTGTAATATGGGTAGGTATTACCATTTAAGTGCAATAATATAAAATTGATTTACACAGGGTATTAGTATATTACTGTAAGTTGAAGGTACTCAATGCACCACACGGACGAATCAACGGGCACAAGCAAGTAGTGTGAAAAGACAGAGCTACCTTTATACATTGAAGATATTTATACAGAAATTTTCCCTGTTTTTATACTACCGGGAAGACAAACAAGCCTACAATTCACCTGATGGCAAATGGCCTGAGTTGTCCATGACATTTACGATATCAAAGCTAAGAAAGCATTTTAGATTAAGTATATAAATGCGTTGTCAACTCTGAGGATTGAGATTTTAGGCCACTTGTGTTAGGAATGTCAGTGGTTGTCTTACCCTACACACGGGAACACAACAGTATAAACACAGGGTTGGCAGCAACATTTACGAGTAATATGGTGATGCTGTTGTAGACGGACTCCGCAAAAAGTCGTACCACCCGCAAGTTTGCGGGTGGTAGTAGTAGTTACCACTTACTTCTAAGAACCGACAGGAAACAAATCTTATATCCAGTTACTTTTAAATAACTGGGCAATTTAACTTCTAGCAACTTTTATAATAAAATAGTCGGACAAATTGGTAACTTTGGTAACAATATAGTATATATAATATACCTAAAGTAGGTAATATACCTAATATATAATATACCTAAATAAGGTAGCAGTTAGTAACAAATAACAATGTGCATAGCCGGTAGTCGACCAAGAGCTAAGCTGTCAGTGTCTCATTTAAATTGAGGGGGGCATTATTAACAATGTCACGTCAACTTTTGAAGAATATAAGAATAACATTATTTACAGATAATAAAAAAAATTATAAAATGTTTCATTCACATTTCTTGGAGTGTATTATATTATTATAGTATTATTTTTTTGCTTTATGTAAACAAATAAATTTAGTCCTTTAACACAACTATAGCGGAAAGGACCATAAAAAGAATGAGTGATGAAAGACTGACGAAGAAAATCTACAGAGCGAAAGTGAGTTAGTAGCGGAAGCTAAGAAAAAGTAAACTTAATTTATAACGATCAAATAGCCAGAGTGTTAGCTGACGAAAAACTCAAAAGCACTCACATGCCTCGACAAAAGTGTGTAAAGAGAATGATGATATTTGAGGGGGCGAAATAAGTATGTGAAACCTGCGATACTTGGCGATTCGTACTCTCTAACTACACCTTTAGAGATACAGCATGAGGAAATATACCTATAAATATAAGAATGTTACATTACTTATTGAAAGCTTTAAAACTATTGAAAATGTGGATAATTGACTCTAAAAAAGACTCTCGCTGGAAACTAAGGCTCGTTGGATTATAAGGGTCGTTAACTTTTAATATTTCAGGGGAGAACTCGTGATTAAAGCGGTGAACGCTGAACTTGGAACACTCCTTAGGAAATGGTCGATACTTTGTATAGTCCCTTCGCGAACGATTTTATTCACGATTATGAAGAGCCGGGTTAAACGAAACTGCGATGGCCTTCCGCAACCTATAATACTCTCAATGGTGGGCACCGTGCCTTGATCGCCATGCACTCGCGCTACAGTTTATGTATTCATCTCGCCGGGTTTTTGAGCATACAGTGCGTATTTTTTGCTTTGCAAATGTGGAACTCCCGAACTTTCTTCATTGTCGCATCCAATTTGTTGTTAGCATCTACGACGTCATTATTTATCTTGTCGATATGGGCTTTATGGACCCATATAAATCTAATAGAGCAGCCGCTTTTAGATAACCGAAATAGAGGTTTTTAGTTACCAGAAGCTAGAAGGTGGGTCTTTAAGTGCAAGCAAGCAGAGCGAGCTGTCTTTGAGCATGCACGCAATTCAGGAGCCAACAGAGACAACTCATAAATAGCATCAATATTACAAGAGACCCCAAACCGGTCATCGTCGAGCTTGTTACCCTCGGTATTCAAGCAAGTGCTGTAAGGTTCCAGACTATTTAGCGCTTCTTGTGATGTAATTAGGGAAAATTCGTTAGGACTTCTACGGGCTGGGCGAGCAAACTGACCTAGGTTTGGGAATTGGTATTTCTACTTCCATATCATTAGGTGCTAAGTGGCTACGTAGTACTTGATGATATAAAAGTAGTGGCTATGATGATATGATGGCATATCATCATAACGTAGTGACACCAGAAAATTTCATACCGTGCGTCTTCAGAATTTCCAACAATTTCAGATGCAACGAAGTGTTTTTGCGTAAAGCCGCCGACACAGTCGTAGAAATTGTGCATGAAACGTCTAATCGCTTCAATGACAATTGCGAGCGAAATAGTATTTGCTTTTTCTTGGCAACGTCTCTCCATATTTCAACGGCATAAGTGATGGTTGGTACGATGACCTGATGGTAGGTAGTCCTAATATTGTTAATGTGGATGCTCCAAACGAATCAAGAAAAAAAAAATTTAAGAAAAAATTAAACCTCCTTCAAAAAAAAACACTGAAGTGTAAAATTAATATAACATTTTTGTGAAATAAAGAGCAAATGTCGGTTTGAGCGAGAAAGACTAGAGTGAACACATCAACATAACGTCTGGTAGTAGCAGATCTGTGGAAATATCAAATATTTTTAACCGACTTCAAAAAAAGGAGGAGGTTCTCAATTCGACTGTATGTTGTTTTATTTTTGTTTTTTTTTGTATGTTTGTTACCTCATAACTCCATCACTTAAGAATCAATTTTAAAAATTCTTTTTTGTTTTGTAAGTAATACTTCAGAGATTGGAGCTTGGACTTCGAAGATACACCAAATAACGCAACCTGGTTATAACCTTTATTCATATTGATGATTCTCTTGTATATCGTTACGTTCCGGAAATAGAAAAAAGTTAATTACAGACCTGCCCTAGATATTTATTTAGGTCAAGATCACTCAAAAGGGAGAAATAAAAAAAAATTATGAAAAAAAATTAAACCGCCTTGAAAAAAAACTGAAAAGTACAAATAACTATCCTTTACTAAACAAAACTCAAGTACAATAAAAATATTTTTATAAGTACGATACACATACCTATATAATTAAATTTGACTGTTACTGAAGTCGGTGCCAAATGAATGTACAACAACTGAAGTTTAAAAGTTTGGTAGACGCCAAATAACACTGCTTCGCATCTTCGAAATCAAAGTTCTAAAACCAGTGAAATTTAAATGAGACAACCTCTGAAGTATAACCACCAAACAAAAAAGAATCATTGAATCAATTCAATTGGCGGAGTAATCGCCTAACAAACATTAAAAAAAAACATATTGTTGAATTGAAATTCTCCTCCTTTTTTTGAAGTCGGTTAAAAATAAGCAGAGCAAAATTTCACTGTGGGTAATGTACTTAAAGTAACTATTGATTAAGCCGTTCGTCAATTATTAATCCGAGAAGTTTGATTGCCTTGACAAACTCGGCGTAGTTTAGCTTTTGGTCTACAACCGGCATTAAAGTCGACCAAGGCCTATGTACTCGTATACGCTTCCGAGTTGACCTGTCTTTATCTGGTTCCGTTTTGACATTTGCAAGCAAAATTACTTATGTAGATAAACGGCTTCAAGGTATGATTTTAATGATCTTTTTGATTTTTATTTTATTTAGCATACACGACAGCAACAGTTATACGAACAACAATGGATTAACATAACTTTTGTGAACTTCAATTCAAAGCATGAACACACATAGAAATAATACAACTGATAAAAAGAAATACGTAGAAAAAATAAAGTTAACTTAAAAATAATATTGCTGAGAAAAATGTATGAATAGGAAAAATAAGAAAATACATACATACATATCTTCACGCTGTATCCCCAACGGGGTAGTCAGAGAGGACGGAGCGCCAGGAGTCGCGGTCCTTAAACACCTCTTTCGCTTCCTCAAAACTCATCATTCTCTTCACACATTTTCGCCTAGGTATGCGAGTGCTTTTGACATTTCCGTCTGCTAACACTCTGGCTATTTGATCTTCATAAGTCAGCCTTGGTCTTCCTTGGCTTCTTTTACCACTCACTTTCGCTCTGTAGATTTTCTTCGTCAGTCTTTCATCACTCATTCTTTCCAAGTGCCCGAACCATCTAAACATTCCTTTCTTCATTTTTACAATAACACTGTTGTGTAACCCTGTCATACTGCGTATCTCATCATTGCTTATCCTGTCCGCAAGCGTGACACCGCACATATTTCTGAGAGACCGCATCTCCACAGCATTTATCATACTTTCACTCGATTTCACTACCGTACAACAAAGTTGGCACCAACACCGCATTGTGGATGGCCATTTTAGCAGTGTTAGATATATTCGCACTATCCACTAATGCGGACAGAGCACCGTTCACTTTATTGCCAGCTGCTACCCGTCTTTCCACATCCAACTCACAACTTCCATCCCTCGAAAACGCACTTCCCAGATACACAATTTCATTCACTTGTTCTAGACATTTTACATTTACATAAATCTCACATTACGTTTGTACCGCTTCTCTTTCAAACACCAGAACCTTAGTTATGTTCACATTCATTTTCAATCCTTTTACTTAATCTTCTTTCATGTATGTGACTAGTGTCTGCAACTCTGCTTCTGGTGGTGCTATTAGCACAGCATCGTCAGCGGACAATAGGCAGTTTACCACTGTGTCATCACATCCCATACCACTCACATTGCCTTTCAATCTCTGGAGGCAACTGTACGAACAGTCAGGCAGACATCACGCAGCCCTGTCTGATACCAGACCAGACTTCGAACCAGGGTGACATGACACCGTCTATCCTTACACAGGCTCTGTGACCACAATATAATGACCTCACAGCCTGCAGTAAGGAGCCCTCCACGCCATATTCAGGCAGAAGACTCTACAATTTCTTTCGCACTACTCTATCGAATGCTTTTTCTAGATCCACGAAAGCACAGAAAACTTTCTGACCTATAGTCAGAAACTTCCCCAAGATAATGCGAAGCGAGAAAATCTGATCCATACAACCCCTACTGTCCCTAAAACCACCTTGCGCCTCCCACAATTATCTTTCTGAAACGCCTTTCATACGTTCAGTCAATACCTTAGTATAGACTTTACTCGCTAAGCTGACCAAGCTGATGGCCCTATAGCACGGACAGTCTGGATAGGAACCTTTCCCTTTATATATAGGTACTATGACTGCCGTGCGCCAGTCCTCTGGAACCTCCCCCTTGTGCTAACAAAAGTTGCACAGTACACAGAAGGCGTCCCAGACCCCAGGACCACTATACTTGATCATCTCAGCAGTCTCACCACATCAATTCCCGCAGCCTTTCCACATTTCAAACTTCTTATCACTTTCTCAATCTCTTTTATACTAATGGCATCCTCCAGTCCCTGGCCCGAGTGTGGCAATGCATTAGAATCACTCTCAGTATCAGAGACGGAGTTGCCACTCTCATACAGTTCTCCATAGTATTCAATCCATCGCTGCAGAACATCTTTTTTATTTATAAGCAAATTGTTTTCTTTCGAACGCACTTTATTCATTCTTTAAGGTGCCGGACCACTTCGGTACTTACGTACTTTTTCCCAAAATAGTTTGGAATTTTCCTCGAAGTTGTCCGACATCTTGTTTTCGTCTAACACCCTACACTTTTTAACCGACTTCAAAAAAGAAGGAGGTTCTCAGTTCGTCTGTACGTTGTTTTTTTTTTGTATGTTTGTTACCTCATAACTCCGTCATTTATGAACCGATTTCGAAAATTCTTTTTACGTTTACGTTTGGTAGGTAATACTACAGAGCTGGTCCCATTTAAATTTCACCGATATTGCAGCTTGGACTTCGAAGATACATTAGATAACACGACCTGGTTATAACCTTTATTTAACGATTCTCTAGTATATCGTTGCGCTCCGGAATTAGAATGAAGTTAATTGCAGACCTGCTCTAGATATTTATTTAGGTCAAGACCACTCAAAAGGGAGAAATAAAAAATTTTTATTAAAAAAATTAAACCGCCTACAAAAAAACACTGAAAAGTATAAAATAACTATCCTTTACTAATCAAAAATCAAGTACAATTAAAATAATTTTATAAATACGATACACATACCTATATAAATAAATTTGACAGTTACTGAAGGTATGTGTATCGTATTTATAAAGTTATTTTAATTGTACTTGAGTTTTGATTAGTAAAGGATAGTTATTTTATACTTTTCAGTGTTTTTTTGTAGGCGGTTTAATTTTTTTTAATAAAAATTTTCACGCTTCTCTTTCACTAGCGCTTTCATTTCTGCTTTCTGCAGCTTATATCTGTCTTTCATCAAATATTTCTTACCACAGTCATCAGTAGTAAGGTAGTCTCGCCATGCTTTCTTCTTCTTATACACAGACACTTTCAACTCATCATCCCACCACACATCACACTTTTTGCCGTTCCCAATCTTATTCGTTCCACACACTTCTTTCGCAGCCTCGATCATGCTATCCCTAAGGTTCTGCGAACATTCTTCAACGTTCTCGCTCATCACTTTCAATCTATCATCAAGCTTACCGGATAATACCCTTTCATATTCATTCCTGGTGGTCGCATCTTGGAGTTTCCAGCTTTTAATGCGACAAACCGCTGCAGGCTTGGACACTACGCGATGTCGCCATGCCGCAAACAGACCCCTTGT
Organism: Zeuzera pyrina; assembly: GCA_907165235.1. Classification (NCBI taxonomy): domain Eukaryota; kingdom Metazoa; phylum Arthropoda; class Insecta; order Lepidoptera; family Cossidae; genus Zeuzera; species Zeuzera pyrina. The sequence continues at coordinate 2,981,850 of OU015647.1, forward strand.
TCTAGTTACCACTAGAAAGTGGTCCGTTCCCAGATCGGCTCCTCTGTGTGACCTAGTGTCCATAACCTGCTTTTTGAGCCGGCTGTCCACCAGGAATAAATCAATCATACTTCTCGCACCTTTTCTTTCCCACGTGTACAGATGGATCCTTTTGTGCTTAAATATGGTATTAGCTACAAAAAGATCCTTTTCCATACACAGACCTAACAAAATCCTACCAGCATATCAATCACTTCATTCATCTTCTCCTCAATCCCACCTCTCACATTCCACGCAGCTACTCTGCACTCCTCCCTCCACTTCCCGCCGCGAGGTGCATAGCGTGTTGGATGACGGTCCCCAACGCTGAACTGCACTCTGCACATACCAGCGGGGACAGACAAAATAAAGCGTTAATTCCGACATCGTAAGTTACATTTCATTGCATAAAGTTATTTATGTGACTATAAGATTGTGTGCGGACATAATATTGCAATTAAAATGCATACGCATATACACACTATTAATACTTTTTTGTTTTCACAATGTGTTTTTATCATTTCACTCATTGGGATACGAACTCTCCTTCGGAAATTTCATTGCACTGGTCGTCATTCTTTTTATTTTATTAGATCCAACACCAGCTTACCTAGGGTCTCCAGGGATATGCGATTTAAAAGTCTTTATGGCTCAAGTAAATTATTTCGGTTTCCTGTGGTTAATCGGTCTTAATGTTCTAAGACTAGCTCTGCCGTGCGGTTTTGACTTGCGTTAAAGCTGATGTTTTTCTGGGACAAAAAATACCCTAAATTGCTTTGTAAAGCCCTCCTGTCAATCAAAATCTCATTAAAATCGGTCTAAAGTTTATTACGGACAAACAAATAGATAAATATTTAAATAATACCCAGATATCTTGTAAGGTTGTTACATGCTTGATTTCTCTTTGATTGTAATCGAATCAAATATGACCATGCAAGTTTTTGACTATTAATGATTAAAACTGCATTGTCAAATATGACAAAAGTTTTTGGCGATATTGCTGCAATGTATCATTTTTAGTAGGTATCAAGTTCTTGTTTACATTTTGGTACTTACTTTTGTAATTACCACACAATTACCTTCTAGTATGACGATGGAGTGTCATACCTGAATAACTCCAGCATGAAACATTTTATTTGCTATGTCAACGTTGTATCTTTGTCACGTGGTATTAGAACACATGATTTAAACTTGTTTCAAGTGTATACAATTGCTGCAAACTTGGCGCACGTCTGGTTCAAGTTTTAATTTCTGTCTGGGTAACTAATAATTAACGGAAAAAGCCTTTATTCCTAAATCACAGACATAAACTTCACTTTTATTTATTGTTATAGACGTATACATGTAGATCAGCTTCGGTTTACTAAATAAACTAGAGGACCCGTGCTCCACAGCATTGTGTTAATAATTTAAAAATAACACTCTTATATGATGAGTAATTGTAACCTAACCTAAGTTGAATACAAAAATTGAAAGTCGAGTTGAATGTTCACAACACTAGCTACCCTCCAACTCAACCAATTTAAGAGAGCAAAAGCTCACATGAAAGAGCTCGGTCCAGCGAGTGTTCTTAGACCAAAACAATTCACGTACCTCAATTAAAACCGGAGATATAGAGAAAGAAAGCTATGAAAACAAAAGAAATATACAGGAAGTAATCGCGTTTGAGTACAACTTGAGAAGGGTGAAAGTTAGTCGATTTTAATACTAAATACCTAATCAATAAAATAGAAAAAAAATTATAAAATTTATGTTGGTCTCGGGACTCTCGGGTCAATATACCTACTTCGGTCATTATATAAATAATACCTTCCTCAAAAAACATTGTTTTATTGAATGAAAATAGCTCTTTTTTCGAAATCTCCGGGTCTGCTCTATTTGAAAGGTGGCAGCCCTAGTGGTAGATATCATAAGTTATAATCAGCCATTCCCAAAGTGGGCGATAACGCCCCCTTGTGGCCGCTGCAGGCCTAAAGGGGGGCGGTAAGAGACCCAGAAAAAAATAGGGGCGTTGTGTAGAGGCCTGGGGGGTGATTTGTAATTTCATTTAGCTAGGAGGCATCTTAGACAATGACTGCATGAGCTCTCGACTCAGTAGACAAAATAAGTTTGGGAACCAGTGAGTTATAATATAAAATGAATGAAATGTATTAGTGTACAATATTCAGTTAGTTTCCATTATCAGTGTGTTCATTTGAAACGGACTGTAGGTAACATAGTATATCTATATACACACTTATGAAGTATTATTAGCAAGCTGTGATAATTTATGATAAGGTGTTTATTTATCGAATGTTTAAAGACATTTTTTAGCATAAATGATACTTTTATCTTCATTCAGCAAAACTGTTTTATGATACTTGAGGATACTCTCGTTAAAGACACACCGCAAAACTGGCTAATAGCGTGCAGCCACTTAATGAACTTTATCTTATCGCAATAAACGCAGTTTTACCTTGACTTTGCTTGCTTGGTAAACGATAGGTTTACCAAGGAGCAGAGGGGCTAGACAAGTGCCAAACGCTTCGAGTACCATTTGGCTACTTTTTAAACGGCGGTTTTCACACGACTTTACTTTTCTTTTTATTGAATACAAAGTGATTTGATGACCAAATAAAATGCATTACGCTAGGTCACGTAGTATTTGTTATTCTGTTCTACCACTATTCTACTAGCGTTTATGACAATTGAGCCACTTGTCTAGGCCCCCTGGACGTTTTAAATAAATATCTCGTGATTAAAAAGTTAAAACCAAAAGTAAAAACCGGCAAATTGTGTCGGGCCATGCACATTGAAAGGTTCCGTACTCAGGATGAACCAAAGCAGAGATCGGGATTTGCTTGATGTCATTCGAGTTATTTTGTAATGTCATCTGTTGTTTTTTAATAGCTAATATCAATGCATTAAAATAAAAGCCTACTAGAACCTTAATATTAGCTTGCTGGTGTCACGATATTCTATGAGATGGCGCTAGAACTAATATAAAAATTAAAAAATTTGTGTGATAACGAAGTTCGAAACGATTTTTTTCAGGTAGATGAAGATTTTATAGTAAAAATTCGCTACATGCTCACAAAACAACCAAAAATAACAATAATAACTCGAACTAGAGCATTCCTTGTGTTATGAGAACCAGACGACGACTACTGGGCGACGATTTATGTAACTATTACTCAAGTACTTAATTTAGGAGAAATACTTAAAAATCTCTCAAAACGGCATCACATTGAAGAAAAAAAGTAACGAACGAAAATACATAAATTGCGTTATGGTTTCCGGCAGTCGATAGAAAAATATTTAAATTTCACGTAAGAATTATATATTTAAATTTCACATTCATTAAACGTGCCGGCCGGTGCAGCCGGGTTTTAATCATCAGCCATGTAGCCCGGACCAGAGAATACGACTACGATGTTTCTCATCTGTCATAGCAGGGATCCTGACTCTTGGAAGGACCCCCTAAAGTCAAAAAGGCAAACTTGTGCATTTTTGGAGTTCTAAAAAAAGGTTCTCAAATTCGGTATGCCCATGCAAGGGCCCTGCATGGTTTAGATCGGCCCACGGCCCTGCATATTATAGTTTAATTAATTACATTTTATGTTCAATTAAAAATGAATTGGTTTTGAAGCAACGATTAAAATCATGCGCTATGTATGTATTGTAAGTACTTCATAAATTTTATGTGTTATTGTGAAACCCTCATAACAAAAACGTATTTTAGGAAATAGTAAAAAATGTAAAATTATGTACATTCTGAGTGCAGCTGTAATAGGTAAGGTTGCTTATACAGGTAGAAGGTTCTTATCTAATAGCGGCATTAGGGTATGGCTTGTGCCGGTCTACCTTGTTGTCATGGCCAGGCAATAAGACTACGACGTTCCTCGCTTGTCGTAAGAGAGTCGCAGACGATCGGAATTGGATTTCCAGTTGTCCGCGAAGAGGACAACAGCGCGTGTACTCCACGCTGTTTTTGCACTGGAAGTGTGCAGGGAGGGCCTTGTAACTGCACGCAGAGAAGTGTTTCGGTACAGCGCAAGAAGGATCCCAATGCGTTCCGTAGGTGACTCCGAAACACCTTCAGAACGCGTGGAAGACGACACAGCAGGCGGTTTAGTGGCTAAAATCTTGAAATAACCGTGTCTCACCTCCAGCGGGCGGGATACCTGTGTGCAGGTTTCTACTGAGTCACTAAACAAATGCGGATACTGTCAAGAAGACATATCTACGCACATTCTGTATGACTACGGATCACTGACGTACACTCGTCAAATCTCCTCCAGTATTTCCTGTGTCTGGGAGAGTATTGTGGTCGCTACTATGTTTAGAACATAGTAGCGAGCACAATACACACTCACATCTGTATCACTGTGACCATGCAATATTAGTGATGGTTGCAGATCGCTTTGATACACGTCTGGCATGACCTCCATAAAGTGCATGGAATAGCCACGTATATTCACATTGTTACCGCTGTCAGAGCACCGTTAACTTAATTGCCGGTTGCTATATTCCTTTTCATATTCAATCCACATCTTTCATATCTCGAAAATACACACTTTTATCTGTTCTAGACATTCTCTATTTACACTGGTCTCAACACCCTCTTTCAGACACCAGAAATTTAGTGTTGAAGAGTAAATACTAACATTTTATTTCAGGTTGTGTGTATATAATTCACGAGGGATTGCTAACAGATGTGGACTGGTCAAGGTTGCAAAATGAACTTACACCGAGCACTTTCATTAATTTATATGATAACAGCACTAAAGGTAATAAATCATATAGAGAACAGAGTCGAGAGGAATAGTGATATCTCATGACATTATTTCTTTAGTTCTTGACTGTACCGCAGGTCCACAGATTTGTTGGTTACTTATGTTTATGTTATATGTATGTATAGGTTATGGGCTATGACTTAAATGCCAATGCCTTAAAAAACTATGAATAGAAAACATATCTTATACAATGAATCAAAATACTTATCAAAATAAGCAATGAAGAGATACGCAGTATGACAGGGTTGCATGATAGTGTTATTGTAAAAATGAAGAGGGGAATGCTAAGATGGTCTGGGCACATGGAAAGAATGAGTGATGAAAGACTGACGAAGAAAATCTATAGAGCAAAAGTGAGTGGTAAAAGAAGCCAAGGAAGACCAAGACTGCTTATGAAGGTCAGATAACTAGAGTGTTAGCCGACGGAAATGTCAAAAGCATTCGCATACCTAGGCGAAAATGTGTGAGGAGAATGATGAGATTTGAGGAAGCGAAAGAAGTATGTAAGTACAGCGTGAAGATACGTATGTGTATTTATATTTTATACAATTCTATTTTATTTATACGATTCTATTTTTAAAACCCTACTGGCGATCCGCCCCGACTTCGCACGGGTAGAAATTTTCTTGAAAATAAATTAACAGTCCACGTTGCCGGCTGATAACGTAGCTTTCTATACATTCTAGGTTCCCAAACTTATTTAGTCTACTGAGTCGAGAGCTCATGCAGTCGTTGTCTAAGATGCCTCCTAGCTAAATGAAATTACAAATCACCCCCCAGGCCTCTACACAACGCCCCCATTTTTTTTCTGGGTCTCTTACCGCCCCCCTTTAGGCCTGCAGCGCCCACAGGGGGCGTTATCGCCCACTTTGGGAATGGGTGCTATATATGAAAGAAATTTTGAAATCGGTTGATCAGTTTTTGAGTTTAATCATTACATACAAGCAAACAAAGCTTACATCTTTATGATATTGTATAGATAAATAAAATAGGAGTATCTGTCTGTGATTTCGTATTAAAGGTATTTAATTAACCTTGTAAGTATAACAAAACCTATTGACACTTTTTTTAAACTTTTATCTTCGTCTTTTGTTTGTTCAGACGAATCCATATTTTGATGAGATTTTCATCAGTTTGTAGAGCACTTTTCAGAGAGTAACCTAGGCTACTTTTAACCAGAAAAATATCAAATTTAACGCGATGAAACCGCGAAGCACACCTTGTGTATTCGAAATTCTAATCATTAAAAAGTTATACTTAAAGGAGGTCGCGGCATTTGGTAATCTACACGCGCAATTGAAATGATTATTCTGTAAATATAATCGTTGGAGCGTCTGTTAGTTATCGTATAACTTCACACGAGTTGACCGATTGAGATCATATTCCAATATATTTGCTAGTAAACTAATTAATCTGTGATATTTGTTTGTTTTGTCAAAACGATGATTAACAGATACACCAGGATCCAATAGATAGCGCTGTAACTTATTAACAATAATGCGAGTGAAAGTGACAATGCAATTCTGAAAATTTTCCTTCAATCTATGTTTTATTCATAACTAGCTGTAGCCAACGACTTTGTCCGCTTTTTTATTTAAAAAAAATCTTTGTTCTTCCCCGGGGTTTAATCTATCTCCATACCAAATTTCATCGCGATCGGCGCGCTTATTACGTAACTTGCAGACAGCAGGCGACGGCTAATATCGTGCGATATCTACTGTCAAAACGAGAATTTGTGTAATGTAATTTGTATAGTGGGGCTAAATCTACCACGAAAAGTGCATTTTAGGGTCATAAAATAATAGATACGCAATCGTCATACATGATACTAATTTTTTATCACAATAAGTCACCGGTCGCGCAGTGATCACGTGGCTGTCGCTGTCTGCAAATTTTTAGGTAATAACCCCGCGGATGAACGTACCGTTATAGCAACTTATAAAATACGAACAAACAGACATTGATTTTTATATATTAGACTAGCTGATTCCCGCGACTTCGTCCGCGTTTTTATTTTTAAAATAGAACAAACAAACATTGATTTTCATATATTGGATGAATAATTTTTTTTTATTTTTCTGAGCGATGCCTTTGAAAATGGCGATAGCAATTATTCAATAAAAAATGTAACGCAGGGTACAATGTGTCCACAAACTTCATAAGTCCAGACAGTCTACCCCATACTATGAAGTGAGACAATTAAATCTAAATAAAGTGTAAATGTATGAGGTGCTGCTTACCTAACGAAACGGTCAATTTAGAAAACAAACGTTTCTAAATTGGCTTGGAGTCTGGGTGTTACTGGGAACTCCCCCAGAGTTCGTTGTGAGGTACCCATACTACAACCATACTGCTTAGTTTGGGGTCACACAATCTGTATAGTTTTCTGGAGTATTATTATTATTATATTACATATAGTAGCAGCCTTAGTAAATTTATCAGGAGTTCCGAGATCTAATTAAGACGCCCTTCCATATGTACAGTCACCATGGACTTAGAAAATATAGAGATTGGAAATGACGTCAACTTCGTGGCGAGAAACCCTTTATCTTTTACTAGAAAGGGATGAGGTAAAATTGAACCCTCAGGGGACTTCTACACAGGGGCACATATTTTAAAAAACATAATTTTTCAATTCGTTCATTCGTTACTTATTAAATAATATTTACGACGTAAATGGAATGAATGTTAGCGAGTAGAACTAAGAGCAAGCTTCCAAAAAAAGTTTCTTGCGTAGGCTCCGCCCTCAAACTCCAGAACGCGACATATGTATATATCGTTGTAACTGGAATATTAATTCATATAACAAAATATCCTTTAGCCAGTATTTTTTGAACTGTATTAGATATTATATAGACTCAGGTGTTACTTTGCGGAAATCCATTCCATGTGATGAATTCCTAAAGTCTTTAGCTATTTTCCGCTAAAACTACAAAAACCACTAATCGACACGTGTTTCGCCTCTCAACGAAACATCCTTAGGATATACCAGAGATCGGACTCGGCCAGCTAACCAGCACCAAATCCAATTCCGAATCCGAATTCGGTGCTGGTTAGCTGGCCGAGTCCGAAACACGTGTCGATTGGTGGTTTTTGTAGTTTGAGCAGAAAATAGCTTAAGATTTTAGGAATTCATCACATGAACAGTATTATCTTCCTGTTAGCCGCAATTTTATGTAACTTGCTCAAGTAATTTAGGAGAAATACTTAAAAATGTCTCAAAAAGACATCACATTGAAAAAAGTATCAAAAAAAGTATCAAACGAAAGTACATAAATTGCGTTATGGTTTTAGGCAGTCGATAGAAAAATGTATGAAGAAATACATATTTAAATTTCACATTCATTAAACGTGTGCCCACCTCAGCAAACTTATTTAAAAACGCTAAAAATTTTGGCAGTTTTATTTTTACGCCGGTGATCTATCGTCGCTTTTCGCAACCATACAGTAGCGGTATGGTTGAGGCCTGTGGCAAATTCATAGGAGGGTACTCCCTCAACGTAAAGAAGCTCATTCAAAGTGGCTAGGATTTATTGACTACGTTCAGCATGCGTTCTAAAATTGGGCGATTCCGTTTTATTATCAATGCTAAATGCATTCCTACTTCGATACATGTGATGTATCAAAGTATGTATATGTAGGTAACTTAAATGAATAGAAAACAAAACTATTTTATATTAAATTTTATGAAATAAAAATTAGGTTTCTCCCATGCTCGCGGTTCTCTCTGGTCAGAGACCCTCCTCTCTCCGGGTACCCGTGACATTTCACCCGCAATGTCACCCTATTGTTTTTTTTTTAATTTATTTTATCTGCTTCCCCTGGCTTCATCATCTGTCAGGGACCTTATTTACAAATTTTATATTTATTCTTTTCTTACTTAATTTCTTACATATTATTCCTATTGTTTCGATACTGGTTTCATTATTCTAATATCGATAGGGTATATAAATAATTCTTGCATTTTTTAGAATATAAAGAATTCAATTGGGCAGATGTGGAGAAGGACATGTCGAAAGCTATAGCGAGAGCGAACTTGGAAGACACAAGGGGAGAACCAAATGATTACATTAAGTCATGTTTTTATATCCTGTACATGTATAGAAACGCGTAAGAAAAGCTCTCACTGTATTAACTAAATTCATGGTGTTCACTGTTCGCTTATCTTATAATGCAAAGATTATTCCTTACTGTAGTGAAGGTTACTAACTCCGAATTTCTAGTGAATCAAATCACTCAGACGGCTAAAAACTTTGTATAAACAGAGATAGACTCGCCCTACTCCAAGAAACAGAATTTTTTTATGCAATCGTCGAACGACAAAAAATAACATACATAAACAAACAATATTTCCGTAATTTGAACGCAATATAGAGATTAAAGTAAAATTTTAAGAAAAACATTTAACAAACACTGAAAAGTACAAAAAATAACTTAATAAAAATAATTATCAAAACTCAAGTACAAAAATAACTATAAATACAAATACCTATATAATTAAATTTGACAGTTACCGAAGTCGGTGCCAAGCCTACTAAACTACTAGACTTTCTGCTTTGCACATCAATTTGGCTTTTGGCTTTGGCTTTTCTAATTCTGGAGCGGAATGATAAACAAGAGAGTTGTCAATATAAATAAAGCTTATAAACAGTAAGTGTTATTTGGTGTATCTTCAAAGTCCAAGCTCGAAAACTAGTGAAATTTAACCGGGACCAACTCGGAAGTATACCTTTCAAACAAAAAAAGAATTTTCCAAATAGGTCTACAAGCTATCGCTTATCGGTGAGCATACATAAAAAAAGAAAGAAACATACATACATACATACATACATACGAACACAGAACCTTCTCCTTTTTGGAATCGGAAAAAGAGAAAGTAGTTTATGGTTTTTTAATTTTAAACAACATTTTTTGAAGACCGCGTGACGTATAACAGGCACAGCCCAAACTGGGGCGCATCTACTTCAGTTTATATAAAAATCTTTGGCGACGTCTGGAGCTTACCCTAAATGAGACCCTACTAACAAGGAGACAAACCTACTTCATCTCCACTTTGTTATTGCGTAATGTTATAAAATTATCACCCTCGTGTACTTTTACGTACAACTTACTTCCCTTACCCTGCATTGTTATAGATATTATCTGCTTTTTCATTACTAAAATCATCTAATCACTCAGATTTTCATACTCTTATTGTATTCTAAATATGTCTATATCGAGGTACCTACTATTCTGTCAAGAAAGTACCGGGAAAAGATCACACAATACACGAAATGTTAATTATTCATCCAAATTTATTTTATCACCTTCAAAGTATGCTCATTCAGAAACGATACACTTACGCCAACGAATAATCCAATCATAAAAAAATTTTTTAAATGCTTTTTCCGGAATTGAGTTCAGTGCTCGCCGCGAATTCTCCTTTCAGCTTCTACTGAATGAATGAAAACGAGTGCCACGAAGTGGTAATTTGAGTTTAGGAAAAAGAAAGAAGTCGGCTGGAGTCATACCTGGTGAATAAGGTGGTTGCTCGATGGTATTTGTTGAGTTTTTGGTCAAAAATTCGTTCACAATGATGTTCGTGTGCGAAGGCGCATTATCGTGGTGCAAAATCCAAGAATTTTCTTTCCACAAATCTGGCCTTTTTCGTCGAATTTGCTCTCTTAAACGCCGCATAACGCCCAAATAATATTCTTTATTTACCATTTGACCTTCCGGCAAGAATTCCGAGTGCACAACACCGTGATAGTTAAAGAAAACTGTCAACATGACTGACTTTTGATCGACTTTGGTTTAAGACAAACTCTTTGTTCGATGTTTTTGTCCATTATGAAATTCGCAATATACACTAGAATGATATAACCACAGATTAATTAGTTTACTACCGTAAAATATAACTAAAAACAGCACAGTATTTAATCTATATAACAGATGCAACTCAAACTCCGCGCCAAAATGGAAAACAGTTGTGCCAATCTAACAACAACAAAAAAAAAAACAAGAATTGAATTTGCAACCATAAATCGTCCATTCCCGATACTTTCTTGACTGAATGTATATCATGATATAGATGCACCTATTGCGAGGACCAATGTATCTGATTTAACTCCTTTTTTTTTCAAGTTACATTATATGTAGATCAAAGTCAAAGTCTAAGTCAAATCAATTTATTCAAATTAACCCAATTACAAAGTATTTTTAACGTCAAATCTACTTTAATTCGATTCAAAGAGAAAACCTGGACTCTAAGAAGAACCGACAAGAAACTCGGTCAGAGATCATTTTTTGAACATCATTTTACAAAAGGTTTATTAAAATACAGTATTCAGAAAGCCAGTAAATACATGCCAGTAATACCAGCCAGTAAATAAGCCAGTCAGTAATCCCAGTAATGCAGTAAATGCAGTTTGTGATCAAAAAGTCGCACAGAGTAAAGACAGTAGCCATAGAATTTTAAAATGTCGCCAACAAATAAGAAAATTATTTAAAACGGGAAAAAGGCGATTACCTTTTATTTTGGCTCGACGATTAGACCGAGTTAGCTTGAGACCACGGCCCGATGCAACTCGGTCGAAACGTCAAGCCAAGGTAAAAGAGAATCGCGTTTAATTTCCCGTTATAGATATTTTATAATGAAACGAGAAAACATAAAAGTTTTTAAATAAGAAAATTACTGACAAATCCTCTTAATTAGTTTCGAGCTGTGAACTTTGTATGACATGTGAGTTGTGAAGCTGTTTCGAGTGAATGTCAAGGGAAAAAAGCGTTTATTTTATATTTGCGTTCGAATTTCGAGCACTTATTTTATTTTTATTCAAACAAATATATGAAAATAAATAAATCTAGGTATATTTTATTTGATATTGTAAAGGAAGATCTATTGATTAAAATAAAAGTAAAAGACTATAGCAAAATAGCGAGGGATAGGGAAACAATGAAGGATTGACATATATCGTATGGATGTTTACCCGGAAGGTAAGGCGCTGCAAACGATGGTGGACGCGACAGAATTTCACTTTTGCTCCAGACATCCAACGAAGAACATCAGAGCGACTAACCAAGTGGCAACTGCTTTGTACAATCGTCAAAAGTACCATTTGATTACGTTCTATAGGTACGGCGGTTTTCACACGACTTTCCTTTTCGTTTGATGTAATAGAAAGCTAATAACGTTTGACTTCCAATTTGAAATTCGTTGCGCCAGATCACGTGGTATTTGTCATTCTATTCTATTAGCGTTCACGACAATTGAGCTGTTCGTCTAGGACCCCTAGTCTCGATTGCTAATTCGTGACTTGTTTTCTGTTCTTTAAGATTTACTTTGATTTCTAACAAAATAATTCTCTAAATTGATATTAGGAGTTAGGATAATCGCCTCGTGTATATTTTTTTAATAAATCCTACTTTTGATTATAAGAATATAAATGACATCTACGTTTGTGACGGCTTGTTATGGCATCCAGCTCGTGCTATTTGTGTCATGCTTTCATTGATTACGATTCATTCACTCCACTAGAGACATCTCTGATTTGCACTTTGATATCCATTTAGTATCATATGAGATATGGAGCTTTGCTTACAATTGGACACCTGTAAAAATTTTGCTCGAAATCATGCGAACTGGAGAAACCACTTTTTTTTTGTAACATCTTATATATGTTTCTACCCACGTTGAAATCACAAAAAAAGATGTCACTGTAATATTTTTGAAACTGGATGATGATAGAATAATAAAAAGGAACCGCCATTTAAAAAGACAGCAAAATTGAACGATTGCATTTAAATAATTTCAAATTAAAAACCAAAGTTTCATCATAATCGAATGAATGGTTCAGGAACGCATAGAGGACAAACATACAGAGAACATTCATTTTTATATATAACTAGCGATCCGCCCCGGCTTCGCACGGGACGAAATTTTTTTTAAATAATGTACAGCACATGTCACCCGCTGATAAATAATGCTTCCTATAATAAGAACTTTTGAAATTTCTTGAGTAGTTTTTGAGTTCATCCATTACATACAAACAAACAAACTTTACCTCTTCATAATACTATTAGTGTAGATGTAGAAGGAAATAAAGTCGTGCAGGAAATGTATCAGCATATTAGCTGGCACAAATGATAGGTACGCAAATAAAAGATCTGAATTTTATCTCACTATACTGTTTGTAGCATAAAAGACATCAGAAAATATTATTCAATAAGGCAGCTATACAAGGGAACTGTGGAATATGAAGTTGGATATCTGACATATGAGATCATTAGAAGATACCAGAACATAGTGGAAATATATAATCTCATGAACAATCTGTACATGAGCGCAAAACACTATAACTCATCACATTTCAGATACGACAGAGCACCAGCCGCATTTGTGTTTCTCTTGTATACAGATATTTTGAAGGTATTTTTACTTTGCTCTAACCAATTTCCTTCTATTATACCAGATTATGCCTTTGACCCCTGATAGCAATTTCAACTTAAATCAGGCTTGTGCCAAGTTTGGCGTGCAATTGTACACACTTGAGGCAAGTTTTATTGGATTTCCTAGTGTTAAATATGAAATATAACGGGAGCACTGATCACTATGAACATGTTGTCAATTCTTCATCACAACTATTATGTACTTGACTATTCGACGGCTTCTCAACAACTGAACTCTCACAAGACCAAAATCAGGCTTTTATGCAGCCCCACTACACGCAGGAAATCCATTCTACCCTCGTTCTTGTTACTAAAATGTTACAAAATATCACACGTGGGTACTTTATGTGATTAAAATTAATGTGGAACTAATACTAGTTATCACGCGGCAAAGATACAATGTTGACATAACGTTTTGTGCTGGAGTTATTTAAATACGACACTTTATCGGAGTAACTGAAGGTAATTGGGTAGCATCGCACAAAAGTTTGTAGGTAAGTAAACAGAAACTTGATATCTATTAAAAACTAGCTGACCCGGCGAACTTCGTACCACCTTCTTTCCGTAAATATTTTCAAAATTTCTGAATTTCAGACTATCTACTGTTTATACCCGCCTCAGCATCACATAGGTGGTGTACAGTCGTGGACTAAAGAAATGTAACACTTCCGGTAAATTCATATCGTTTATATTGCGTCAGACAATATAGTATTTAAATATTTACAACATATCTATTGTAATGCTTTGTAATGTACAATATTTTTCGTTTTTCCTCCTGGAGAGAAAACAAATAGTGCCAATGGTTTCCCAACTCTTGAGCACGCAACGTACAACTGCCCATGCGAAAAACACGGCAATTCAAGATTTATTCCACACACTTCTAACGATTGGCCTTGGGATTTATTAATTGTCATTGCGAATGCAAGGCGCACTGGAAACTGGAGACGTTTAAATTCAATAGGAAAGTCAGTTGGCATTAGTGGTATTCTTGGAATGAGCACAACTGTGCGTATTGTGGAACATCCGCTATATTAGATATACGATGATGTCACATATACACAAACCTTCCCCCGCGTAATACATTTCATTTAATACCCATATTGTTGGTGTTAAACAAAAAAGTAATTTCCTATTGTGGAACATCCGCCATATTCGATTTATAATGACGGCACATATACACAAACCTTCCCCTTCTTATTCCACTAATCTGTCAATGTTTTGTCAATATATTCTCTCACAGTCTTCTGTCTCATTCACTCTCACTTTTTATATTATGAGATTTAAAATTTTTTTTTTCAATATTTTTTTAAATGTTTTGTCAATATATTGAAGATCTCTCACAGTCTTCTGTCTCATTCACTCACTCACTTCTCATATTATAGGTTTTAAAATTTTTCTTTTTTTTTAATTTTTTTTTTATACAAACCTTGTCCTGACAATAACGAACATGAAAAAAAAGAATTATCTAATTTGGTGCAGTCGTTTGGAAGTTATGCGCGTACATACATTTCGACGATTCATTTTTATTTATATAGATAATAAGATTGCAGCTAAATTGTCAAAAGTTTGTTATCATATTTGTTTAGTCAATTACGAGTATGCGATCTATGCTATAACACCTGTAATCGGACCACGCAAAGTCATAGTGAGCGTGGCTCAGTGCTCTGTGGCTCAGTGGCAATTTTACCGTGACGTAGAATGGATATACTGGTGGTGTACCCCTGCGCGTGCGACAAATTTGAACCCTTCCGTGGACCCAAATAACTGTTATATGTTGTGAAGTGTGTCGTACCTACTACTATACGTGTGTTGTTATATGTCAATAATATAACAATAAATAAAAAAAAACCGGCCTCTACCCATTACTTATTCCAGCCATGTATTTCTTGACTAATCGTCAAATTACGTCAGTATCGCACAATTAGGTAACGTTATAAAGAGTTTGCCTATGCAGACTTTGGTATGTTTTATGACCTGGATCTTTATATCTAAGGAGACTACGAATTAGATATTTGGATACAATCATACAACTTTGACTCTTTATCATGAAATCTTTTAACGTGGAAACATCATTGAAAAAAAAATCTCGATAAAAAAATTCCAATAAAGACTGTTTTGCACAAGGATCCAGTTGCATCTTCGAAATTCTAAAGAATTTTAAATTGTTTTTTTCTGAAGGTGATAAAGTAATTATAATAGTTCAAATCACTAAAACCAGTTTTTTAATTGGTAACGTAGTTTTCTTGCAAATTACAATTATGTGCAAAAACAAAGGTTGAGATTTCTCCGCGCTACAATATGATCAAACCGTAACTGCAAAATCAACTTTATTGTTATCGTTATAGAGCGCGGGGATAAGGAACGAATTCGGTCGCACTGGGCTATATAGGGGGACTCTTAACTAACTTTCCTTTTTTCCATCCTTTTTCATGCATATTTCCTATACAAAATAGTTTCGGCGTTTCACATCTGCCACGCGTCCCGCGACGGCTCATTTTTAACCGACTTCAAAAAAAGGAGGAAGTTCTCAATTCGTCTGTATGTTGTGGAGCTTGGACTTCGAAGATACACTAAATAACGCGGCCTGGTTATAACTTTTATTTTTTATTAGCAGCTAGCTGTACCCGGCCTAACGTTACTGTGGCTCATTAGGTATTATATTATTATTCGCGAGTTATGATTTCGAGTTCATACAAAAATTCCATTGAAAAAAGCACTCAGTTTATTTCCAATTTTTTATTTTCCGGAAGCTTTTCCAAATTTTTTTTCATAAAAACTTTACTCGGACTATTAAGAACACCTATGCAGCCCAGTGCGACCGAATTCGGTCATTACGCCCCGCTCTATTATGATGACAATAAAGTTGATTTTCGCAGTAGCGGTTTGATCATATTTTAGCGCGGAGAAATCTCAACATTTGTTTTTGTACATAATTGTAATTTGCAAGAAAACTACATTACCAATTAAAAAACTGATTTTAGGGATTTGAGATATTATAATTACTTATCCACTTTAGTGAAAATCATTTTAAAATTCCGTATAGTTTCGGAGATGCATCTTTGTCCAAAACAGGGTTTTTTCTGGAATTCTTTTTATCAAATTTTTTTTTCCAATCGCGTTTCCACGTTTAAGGATTTCAAGATAAAGAGTCGAAGTTTTATGTATCCAAATATCTAAGTCGTAATCTCCTTAAATATCGAGATCCAGGTCACAAAACACACCAGTCTGCGGACTTTTAAAAAAAAATCCAAATCAGTGTAGTCATTCTCAAGTTTTGTGCTTAGCGACGAACAATCTTTCATTTTTATTTATCTGAATAACTTTCCCCTGACGTATAAAAAGTGGACAGCCTTTGTTTTATGTATAATTTCAATTAGAGCAGCTTCTTTAAAGAACGCTTAAACGTATTGGTTATTTTCAGTTGAGTACATCCATAATACATTTATGTAACATGTTGCATGAAACGGATCGGAAATACGCTATGCCAAGGGAAGGAGTATTCGATGACTACCCGTATAGCCCAGGTGAGTACAGCGACAGACCCCTAGATTCTAGGGATTGAAAGTTCACCGTTAAATTTTAAATAATAAATTAAATAATAGTTAAGTTAAATAATAAATTAAATATAAATTTTGTTATTGACACCTAAACAACGTAAATTTTGTCAGCAGCAAAAATGTTTGTATTTCTCAAAGACCTAGAAATTACCTGGATGAACAGGATCCTAACAGACATCTCGAGAAGGTTCGCTGGTAATAATTTACTGCTGAATGTACAAAAAACCAAATGTATTAAATTTTCCTTTTCTGGCTGGTGGACTAGCGACGTCCGTTTTTCCGGCTCCGAACACACTCACCGATGACGCCAGTGTGTAGATGTCGTTAGTGTAGTGTGTCAAAGTACCAACAGTGACAATAATAAAAATTAAAAAATGCGTTGAATGAGTGTGGGTAGTTGCAAGAAACCGCACACTACGAAGATGACATTCATCCTCATCAGTCTGCCCGTGACCACGATGTCATCTATAAATATGATAGTGGCACGAGCAGGTAAGGGACAGCAAAAGAAAGACGCTATTATAACCAGTTTCGAATGACAGGTGGTCACAACTCGTCACGCTGTGGAGAACGTTGTTAACTTATTTCAATATTTTGTTTTATTTCTGTTTTATTTCAAAGAAGTACTGAATTTTAATAACGATTACGTGTTCTGTATGTGATTGTGTGTGAATCGTTCATATCATGGGTGACATTGACAAATTTAAAATCGTCACGCGTCACGTTCG
The DNA here is from genome assembly GCA_907165235.1 of Zeuzera pyrina. Classification (NCBI taxonomy): domain Eukaryota; kingdom Metazoa; phylum Arthropoda; class Insecta; order Lepidoptera; family Cossidae; genus Zeuzera; species Zeuzera pyrina. Next base: position 2,999,355 of record OU015647.1, read on the forward strand.
TCTATACGCCAGTATAATTATACTAAAAGTTTGTGGTATATCTATAGATATAAATAAAATTGAAGTGTCTGTTTGTGATTTTAAAATAAACGTTTAACTTAACCATTTAAATGGTTATTTGCACGTAACCAAAACTCAAACACGCTTTTACTCAATATTTGTCTGTTTGTCTTTCTGTTTGTTTATCCGGATTAATCTCCGAAACGGCTGAACCGATTTCGACGGAACTCTCAATAGCAGATAGACGAATTTTCAGAACATAATCCAGGCTACTTTTTATTTTAGAAATGTACAAAATTCAACGCAAATGAAACCGTGAAGTACATCAAGTACATTGTAAATAAAAACTCACTAACGAATTTATCGGCAGGTCCTGGCGACGATGTCAATGAGATAGCATCACAAGTGGCCCAATATAGGGAAGCTAGAGCACAGTTCTTCAAGAGAAGAGAAAAAGAGAAAAGAAAGAAACAGCGAATGTTGAGGAAAATACGCAAAACCCAATACCTACATTATGGCGTGAACCGTTCCATAAAATACACATTGAAACCAAGGAGGTGATGATATATCTGTAATATCTGATAATGTTACATTTAACATTGTGTAGTGGAGCCATGCTGCATTACAGCATAAATTGGACCGGCTCGACCGGTGAAATACCGCCCTCTCACAGAATATCGGCGTGAAATAACAGCATCTATTGCTACTGTTTTTCGTTCGGAGAGTGAGTGCCGGTGGCCCATCTCCCCTCTCCCCTCCTTTTCTTAACGGCCAGCTATGCACCCGTGATTCCTCGGATTCTATCATGATTTCCAATAGTGTACGAGAGTACAAAAATTCTCGCGTTCGGTTGGCGTGCGATCCGGCACGTATAGAAGCGAACGGACGACACGAGATATGTCTTACAATGTGCGGGATCTAGTACAAAATGTATGCACAGAGTGCTTTCCGGCGTGCAGTTTTCCAATTAGGAATTTCTCTAAATGTATTGCTGGCCTTAACAGCGTGAATGTTCTAATTAAAGATCCTCATTAATATTATGTCGAATAACTATTAACTAGATGGTCTGTAATATTACGAGGTGTCTAAGACTTTACTTTAATTTCGATAGAAAAATTAAGTTTATTTTAGAAAAAGTAGAGTTACGACAGAGAATATGTTTGCAAGATGGTCGACTCCAGAGTCATTGTGTAACAGAATTACCTTCTCGCAGCCGGATACGTAGGGTTGATGCGTTGGGTGTAAGATGCGGAGAGCATCTCGTTTAGTTTAGTATAAAATAAATCCACAATGCGGTGTTGGTGCCAACTTTGTTGTACGGCAGTGAGGCCTGGATATGCCCGAAATCGAGTGAAAGTATGATAAATGCTGTGGAGATGCGGTCTCTCAGAAATATGTGCGGTGTCACGCTTGCGGACAGGATAAGCAATGACGAGATACGCAGTATGACAGGGTTGCACAACAGTGTTATTGTAAAAATGAAGAAAGGAATGCTTAGATGGTTCGGGCACATGGAAAGAATGAGTGATGAAAGACTGACGAAGAAAATATACAGAGCGAAAGTGAGTGGTAAAAGAAGCCAAGGAAGACCAAGGCTGACTTATGAAGATCAAATAGCCAGAGTGTTAGCAGACGGAAATGTCAAAAGCACTCGCATACCTAGGCGAAAATGTGTGAGGAGAATGATGAGATTTGAGGAAGCGAAAGAGGTGTGTAAGGACCGCGACTCCTGGCGCTCCGTCCTCTCTGGCTACCCCGTTGGGGATACAGCGTGAAGTTATGTTATGTTATGTTATGTTAAAATAATTAAAAACAATGCACATAGATAAGTTTTTCATGTTCATTAAATTTAATTTCTTGTAGTTACGTTAAGAAATGATAACTGGATTCGAAAAACTAAAATTATTTAGGCATTTAAGGACATTATAATATGTTCGTGTATGCGATTTAAACATTTTTGTATTTGCAACGATGTGATTTATGAAGAACGAATTAAAAACGACTAGTGCTACAATAATTGCTCATATTCGCCCAAAATATTGCCGTTGTGTGTGTGTGTGGAACTGTGTACGCTAACTTTCTATAAAGACGTCCCATTGTTATATGTATACCGTGGTTACGACGAAGAGGCTATTGTAAAATCGAGAACGATTGTGTCAAATACTGGCTCTATTAAATAATTTATACATACATATCTTCACTCTGTATCCCTAATTGGGTAGCCAGAGAGGACGGAGCGCCAAGCGTTGCGGTCCTTACATACTTCTCTCGATTCCTCAAATCTCATCATTTTCCGCACAGTTTCGCCGTTCGCGAGTGCTTTTGAAATTTCCGTTGGCTAACACTGTCTATTCGATCTTCATAAGTCAGCCTTGGTTTTCCTTGGCTTCTTTTATCACTCGCTTTTGCTTTGTAGATTTTCTTCGTCAGTCTTTCATTACTCTTTCTATCTATGTGCCCGAACCATCTAAGCATTTTTGTCTACATATTTATTAAATTACTTAAGGCTTCCTAATAGGCGGAATATGGCTCCTCCAATCAAAAAGTGAATTCAGAGTGCCAGGCTGACTAGAGAGGCTCTAATGGTCAATGAGTACAAACTCTGACCAGAGGGCCTATAGTTGTCGATGGGTAGTCTTGTCGAAAACCTCCGGGATCTTCATCGGAACACATCGGAGCTACTCTCGAGAGAGCCTCCGCCCCTCTAGAGCTGTGCCAAAGGATCTTTCCGGGGCAGTTACAAACCCATAGTGAGGGGAACCTACACGCACTGTCGTTCTATGGTCGTCCTCGTGTCCACATGACCTTTACCTAACCATCCGTGTTCGGTAAACGAAACGAAACCCAAAACCACGACTCGGGGCGGGGGAGCAAATACTAAGCTAGTTGCTACATAAATTACCGAAAGGTAAACAGTTGAATATTACATACTAGCGACCTGCCCGGCTTCGCACGGGTCGAATTTTAATTGAAAATAAAATACAGCCCGTGTCACTTGCTGATAATGTAGCTTACTATAGGAATAGGTGAAAGAATGTTTGTAATTGATTTACTAGTTTTTGAGTTTATCCATTACATACAAACGAACAAGTTTACCTCTTTATAATATTAGTATATATTTGGATTCCAGCTGCTTTTCTTTCGTTATTTACTTAAACTCATTATTGTATTATTTTTAGTTATTGGGAATTGGATTACGGCTGGTCAATTGAAGATTGGTGAAGCATTTTCACTTCAGCACGAACCATATAGTTGCTGTAATGGCTCTGAAAGTATTTTACGTTTAATTACTAACGACAATACTTCAAAATACCTTTTCCATTTAAACGCTGAATATTATTACCTGAATATTGTTTTCAATTATCATAATAAATTATAACGAGTTTTATTTATATGTTATCTGTAACAGCCTTTAAGTAGATCCTGATTATTGGGTACATGCGAAGTACGTACTAGGTACAGGGGGCTTACCACCGTCTCTTATAGCATTATTACTTTAAAGTTACTGGATTAGAAGCTCGAAATTCTGACAGTAGGTTAGCGCTTAGCGATAAGTTTTATCATTCGACATTCAGTTATCAGTAGGCGAAAGAAATACGTAAGAACCGCGATAGTTTAGCCTCCAATAGAATTAAAAAGGGTAGGAGGAATGAAAGGAAGAGTGAACTCAGGAGAAGTATGATAAGACAGATGAGTGAAAGGAAGTAGAGAAAAATAAAGGACAGGAAGTAAGAGGTGAAGCATGAACTAAGAAAAAAAAATGAGTATGATGGAAATCGAAAAAAATAAAATGATAGGAAGTATGAGGTGAAGCATGAGCTAAGAAAGAGAATAATGAGAATGAAGGAAAACTGAAAAAGAAAGAAAAGGTCCCTAACATTAGACACGTCAGGGGAAGCAGCCATAATAAAAAATGAAAAAAACCTACCTTAAGTCAAATCCAGCAACATTAAAACAATAATGCAAAGAGATGGCGGTAAAGCCCCCAGGTCTCTTCTCATAAATGAGTCACCTCATTCATGAGAATAAATCTCGACTTGCTTTATAGCCTATGATTTTGTGTCCTAATACAGACGCCACATTGAATTAAAAAAAAAAATAACCTAGCCGATTTAATACTAATAAATAATATTGCCTTGATGTAGCCATCATACCAAATTTCATCAATGTCTGTTCAGCGGTTTAGCCTTAACATCGCAGTCAGACACTTTTAAATACCTTGAGTTTCTGTGTTGAATTTCACAATAGGCTAGTTTACAGTACTTAAAAGTGATGTCAAATTCATTGAACTAAAATAATTAAAATGAATAAAAACAAATGAAAAAGATATTTGAATTATATTTGGAAGGACTTTTTGGCGGGAACGGGAGAAGTGAGGTTGTCATTTATTTAGATATTAATTAATATAATATTTTATTTAGATTTTCTGTTTTTTATATTTTTAGGAGTGTTAAAGTACAACAGTGATAGCACATTGTGTTTTAAAGTTCTGTAAAGTGAAAAGAATGAAGTAGGTTTAAATAATCATGTGTAGCTGAAGTTCTCGCGTTCTGCTTCCAAGAAGTCCTTTATAACTTCAGTAAAGCTTGCTATCACTTTACTGGAGGAGTTTTACGATAGGTAGGATAGATTCTACTTATTAATAGCGACGTTGCCAAATGCGCTAATCTGTGCGGCATGCCATGAAGACAGAAAAAAAAGGAAAAAGATACTGCATTCTATCGTCGCGCCCAAAAAATCTCTATATCACAAAAATGTTTTTATATTAATTTTTCACTTATAAAGTTCAAAAATAATTAAAAAACTTAAAAATGCTAACGAACAGAGATTTGTTTTGGTCATAGGTCTGTCAAATAGGCTTAACAGTCCAAAAACATTGAGCACACCGATAGAGACGAAATATATGTATTTCCATCCCTTTCTAAAACGGGTTTATGGCATAAATTTCTTTCATTCTAACAATGCGTGACGTGTGAAGGGCAATATTTATAGTGTAGATCTGTAATTGGTGGTAAATCTGTGGTGTCTTGATTGTAGGCACATAGAAAAATTAAGTCCGACCACATTGCAGTTCGAACCCGCGTACTTCGGCGTGGTAGACCTAGGACTAGGGTTGCCAGATACAGGCTTTTCATTGGCGGGACAATTCGAGGGTTACGGATTCGGTCGGTAGGAAAATATATGAAAATAAATACTTTTTTTTTATCGCTATAATAAATTTACTTGTGATATTTTACATACTATTACATTTAAGTAATGTATACAAATATTTCTTGTTTCTTGACATCCGAAAAATAAGTTTTAAAAATGAATTTTTAATTTTAACTCCTAATTAAAAACGGCTCCGTCCATATCAGGGTTGAGTGGATCAAAAACAAACTCCTCCTTATATTTCCTCATTCTCATTTCGCTCTTGTATCTCCTCTCTTCTTCTCTCATTTTGTCTAGTCCAGCTCGCATCTTTGGTTTCGGTTTTCGTTTCTTGCGCTTCTTTCTTCTCTTCTTCCTAGCTTCTTCTTTTGCCTTTTCAACCAATTCGTGATATATCTGCGCGTAGGTATCGAAGAAAGTGTTCCCCATCACTTTCAACATGTGATATTCGTTCTCTAAAATGTAATACACAGGTGAATTAGATATGTTTTTTCAAAAAACATGTAGGTTCTTATAAATATAATAACAGAAATGTCAAAAACTGGCTGAGAGTTAAAACTTAGCGCTCTGCAACAATTCTGAAATTTAAAAAAAGTGAATTAAAAAAAAATTAAAAATATTGGTTGTGGCATGACATAACAAAATGGACAAACTGCTACATAATTCTAAAAACACAGCATCCAATACAAAAATGATACTGCCACGCTTCACGGTGACTATTTTTTTAAATTATATACTCGTATAATGGAGCTATAGAAATAGTAATTCTAGCTACAACTCATAATCTTTCAAATTAATGGTTTTCTCTATAAATTTGCTACTGTACATAGTAATGACATAACATAACATAACATATCTTCACGCTGCATCCCCAACGGGGTAGTCAGAGAGGACGGAGCGCCAGGAGTCGCGGTCCTTACACACCTCTTGTACTTTAAAATTAATGGTCTCCGCAAATAGGAGACTGCGCAAACCTGTATCGCCTTTAGGTAACTATAGGCATTAAATAATATTTAAAATTAATGTCATATTTATACAAACATCTTGTCTTCGGTTGGTCAAAATTATATGTGGGATTTTCATTTTCATTATAATTAGTACCTAGCACCTACCAATAGACTTCCGATTTTTATTTCGCTATGGAGGCGTTTACAAGTACACTTAAGTTTAATATTTAATGATTTTAATGTACCATGTTTTGAGTTCACTTTAAATAAATATCTATAATTATTAACTATATTTACGAAACAATTTCAATAACATTAATTTACTTTTTCACTAAAAATCTAACAGTAGTGTTAAAGTTCGCATAGATCTGATGTATGACGTGACTATCAAACTCCGCAAACATTACCGATAGTGCATAGTTTTTTCACTATGGTTAGTGGACTTAATTTATAATCATTATAAATTTGATTATTGTGATCGATCGATTAATGTACAAATAGTTTTAAAGTGCAAATACTTTTCAATTTTCTATTTTAAATATGAAATTATTTGATATCTTACTAATTAAATATAAAATATGTAGGTATTTTAAAAATAGGAATGAAAAAAGGAAAGACGAAAATAACAAAAATACCTGTAAGGTTTGATTGTCAATGCTGGCAATATTTTAATTTAGTTAGTAGGTATTATTTTAATATTATTATTTTGTGTTTTAAAAAAAGAAAATAGGTACTCATGTTAGTTTGGGTACTTGGAATAAAATACGCTTCTTTAATAGGGCATTTAAATACAAAAACACTGCTAAAATGGCCATCCACAATGCGGTGTTGGTGCCAACTTTGTTGTACGGTAGTGAGGCCTGGATATACCAAAAATCGAGTGAAAGTATGTTAAATGCTGTGGAGATGCGGTCTCTCAGAAATATGTGCGGTGTCACGCTTGCTGACAGGATAAGCAATGATGAGATACGCAGTATGACAGGGTTGCACAACAGTGTTATTGTAAAAATGAAGAAAGGAATGCTTAGATGGTTCGGGCATATGGAAAGAATGAGTGATGAAAGACTGACGAAGAAAATATACAGAGCGAAAGTGAGTGGTAAAAGAAGCCAAGGAAGACCAAGGCTGACTTATGAAGATCAAATAGCCATAGTGTTAGCAGACGGAAATGTCAAAAGCACTCGCATACCTAGGCGAAAATGTGTGAGGAGAATGATGAGATTTGAGGAAGCGAAAGAGATCGGATTATAGACAAAGTTTCACATAAGCTAAACTTTTGCCGAGTATTTACTTAGCCCGTTTACGACTATAAATTCGACAGGTAAGTTTAAGCAAACCAGGAACTCAGCCAAGTGCGTGTAAAGCAGCCATTCTCAAACTGGGCGATAACGCCCCCTTGTGGGCGCTGCAGGCCTAAAGGGTAAGGTAAGAGACCCAGAAAAAAAATGGAGGCGTTGTGTAGAGGCCTGGGGGGTGATTTGTAATTTAATTTAGCTAGGAGGCATCTTAGACAACGACTGCATGAGCTCTCGACTCAGTAGACAAAATAAGTTTGGGAACCAGTGGTGTAAAGGAAAGTCCAAGGTAAGTACGCTCTATAAATCTCAGCCTTATTTCTCTTCAAAAACTCCCACTCACGCATAACTAAATAAGCATCCATCATCTGTGCGCGAGTATAGTTGGCCTCTCGGAGCACGCTTATATCTGAATACTTCCTGTATATGTTGACCATATCTTGAAATTTGTTTTTTATCCTGGAAGCCAACTGGCCCAGGATAGCGGCTGGTGCACCTTTATGATTATTGTGCACTTTATCAGCGTACATCAACTTCGAATTTACGTCTGGAAAAATACAAAAACGAATTTCAAACCATGTTGATTCACTTACATATTATAGATATATACAATATAACAAATCGTTTCCCGCCCCCTTCGCTGGGCGTAAGTGAAAATTTTGTACGTAATAGTACATATTTATTTGAAAAATGGTGAAGGGTCTATGGAGTTAAAAAAATATTAAGCCTATAACCATTTACAACTAATTCCGCGTCGAATGGTCCCATGTCGATCGGTCCAGTGGTTTTCAAGTTTATCACGGTCAAAGAAAAAAACTTTCATTATATATAATTATATAGATTAGCTGTAGTTTCTTGAATTTTTTATGGGAGTCCGAGGCCTTAAGGCGACGCATTGATAAACAATAATTTAATCCAAAATAGACCTTCTGGTCTATGCAAAAGTGCGCGCGCTAGCTTACGAAAAATACGAAATAGTAGTTATTTTCGTTTATTTTATACTATATAATTAATTTTAAAAAATCCAACGGACATTTTGAAGAATATGTTTAGATTAAAACTATACAGAAAATTTAGAAACATAAATCGGTCCCATTACTTCTAAAAGTGTAAATCTCTGTTTTAAAAGAGGTTCCTTTGATATTTTTTTGTGCTACAAAAGTTAAACAATCGTGTATCGCAACTGGCAAAATGAAGTCAATGAAATGAAGAAACAGGTTACCAAATAACACTTTCATACGTTATGTAGTCAGATAAAAAAATTACGTTCCCTGCCGTCAAAATTTCCAATGCGTCGCCTTAAGCAAGGGAGAGTTTTAATAGGTCTCCGACCTAGGACCAAGAGAGTAAGTAAGTTTAAGTCAAATTTTTTTTGTTTTTTCTTTTTTTTTTCATGACATAATAACTTTATTAACAAAAAGTACATACATATGTTAATATTTACAAACTTAAAACTGCACATTATCTTAAATAATAAACTTCCTCAAAGTTGCCGCTTAGTAAGCTGTCATTGCTCAAGGTACCTAGCAGACTGGCAGCATTGCCTCTTTGAATAGCCAAACTGATTCGTTGGCGGAAGAAGCTGCCAGCCCGGCAATTTTTTTTGTAAACTTTCATAGCCAAAAATATTTTTGGCTTCTTATATTTTATTAGCCTTAGTGCTGACCGTCATAGTGAGCTTATAAAATAATTCAATAGTCTATGTAATTAGTTAAGGGTACTATTAGGTCTTTTATTGTGTCATAGCATAAAATTAATTATATTAGTGTAAGACTTTGTTTGTTACCTTAACCAATAAATAAAAAATAAAAAAAAAAATAAAAAAAGTAATGTAATGGCCGAAGCCATAATAAGTTGCCACTCTTATCGCCGTGTGTCAAACTTATTTTCGTGTCTGTTGTTTTTTCTGTTCCGTAACCGTAACCATGAGTAAAATAGTTCGCTATAGTAAGTATGGCAACATCGCACTGTGAGTGTAATTCGTGTCAGCTCATGACCGACTTCATGTACATTACTGGAATAATTATTTGCAAAATACTCGTAAATCTTAAATAAAAAAAATAAATTCAAATTCATTTGTCTATTGGTGTACTCTGACTCTTCCCTAGTCACGCACACTAGTAAGAGTCCAGTGGTGCAATTCTCTAACGCAAATTAGTCAAATTCACTTCTGAATCCGCGGATTCGTGCTCGCGCTACCGTCCAGTTTGTTCTTGGTCCGAGTCTCCGACTCTCCAACAGGTGTCATGACACGTGCATACAGCGACGCATGCGCGAGTTGCTGCTCCGTCGACGGAGTTTCGTAATTTTCTATGCAAGCATCAGCAAGCGTATACCAAGCGTATAACGACGAATAAGCATCTATGAGGCTACACCTCCGAGAGTAGTGGGCTAAAGGCCATAGATTACTAGACATCTATCTACATATATAAAAGGCGATGTATGTAAAGGTTATGTAACTATGTTCCTTATGGACTCCAAAACGGCTGGACCGATTTCGATGAAATTTTCAGGCAATCTTCAGATTGGCCTAGCGGGTGTTCCTGTAAAGTTTGGTAGCGATTGGATCAGTAGATTTTTTTTTTTACGCCCCGTGAAACTAACGCCCAGTGAAACGGGCCGGGTTTGCTAGTATTATTATAGATTAATTTTTTAAATTCGCTAATACAGATTGGTTCATGTTGAATTGACCCAGCACTGTCAGCACAGTGCTGGATCACTTTAGACACAGAAGTTTCTTTAACTCTTATGGAAATAATGTAATCGACCGCCCAGTTTATTAAAAGTTGAATAGATGTAGCCCGAAAGCTTAGAGTTTAAAATTACTTCAAACGCCGCGCCGTGTCCCAGTAACGGCAGTGAGGTAAATCAGATAAGCCGACTCACATGTACATACGATACACATTTGTCAAAGTGTCAAAGAATAAATGGAATTCAAATTCAAATACAAATTCGAAATTTTTGTCTGTTAGTACAGACAGGTAGCACATTATAGTATAGATACATAAATAAAAAATCAGTTCTCTGCAATCTGCTGTTAGAGTAAGACAGAAAATGAAAACAAGAAAATGAATACCACGTAGGGGAAGTTGCAGCTAACAGTGTTGGATAGCCAGGTTTTTACGCTAGATTATAGCCATATGTACCACTTCTAGCAAAGTGATGTGTGTGATGTTCAGTGACTGAGAGTGCCACCGGCACTCTCAGTCACTGAAAGAAACAACAGCAATAGATGCTGTTATTTCACGGCAATGTTCTGTAAGAGGATGGTATTTCGCCGGGCGAGTCGGCCCAATTCTTTCTTACATAGCTTCAAGCTGTATTCCCAACAGGTTAGTCAGACAGGACGGAGCGCCAAGCGCCGCGGTCCTTAAGTGTCCGCCTATGCAGACTTCGGCGTGTTTGGTGATCTAGATCTCGACATCTAAGAAGACTGAGAGTTAGATATTTGGATACGTACTCTGTCAACTCTTTATCTTGAAATTCTTAAACATATATACTTCTCTCGCTTCCGCAAATCTGCCTGCCGCCCCGGACCATAGCCCCCATGACCCTAAGGTAAATATGCCACTACCTTTACCCATGCGAAACTGCGGCGCGTCGTTAGTAGAGTCTATTACCTTTGACAAGGTCTGCAGTCATGTTTTGTAATCGATAATTCATAAGAGTCTCGAGCCAGGCGTCCCAGATGTTTTGACGGGGTAGATAATTCGCCGATGCCGAGTCGCATGGCTGGAAATCTGAAAACAGTAAAGTTTTGAGCTCCTACGGAAAAAAACCTGAAAAAAAGGTGAAGATTGGTAATAACTTAATGGTGTCACTTAGGATTGTTTAGTCGAGGCAGAGATAAAAAAAATGTGGAATCAGATCTGAATTAATTTTTTTCGATGAATTCTTATAATTATTAGGGTTGTGTGGTAAAATAAGGTATCCAAAAACTTTGGGAGAGGGTCATATCTATACTGTTATCATAAAGAACAAAACTATGATTGTTTGTTTGTAATGGATAAACTCATGAACTACTCAACCGATATCAAAATTTCTTTTAACTATGGAAAGTTATATTATTAGCGAGTAACATGGGCTGTATTTTATTTTCAAAAAATAATCTACCCGCGCGAAGCCGGAGCGGATCGCTAGTTAATAGTAAAATAAGTTAAGTGAATGAGAATTCATTACGCAACAAGATTATGAAAAATCAAATAGAGTTTTGATGAAAAGCGGGAAATGGAAGACCCAATCTGTAAACTGCAGGTGTTAAAATCGATTTTATAAACTGCGGCCAAAAATATAGCCTCTTTAATCAGTTGTGAAATGTTGGGATTTCAGTTTAAAAAAATATTTAAGAATCCGCTTCCATACTTTATACCTTGTAGGCAAATATCCTAGTAGCAAAATATTCCGAACCCAAGTCAGATTCTTAGTATTATACAATAAAATGAACACAAGATACTTACGATAAAACGGTAAAATTAAACTTATTAAAGTAATAACTCCCATTATTTTTTATTAAATAACAGAATAAATCTTCCATTCACACATTGAAATATCAACTATTTTAAATGCTAAAATGTTAATTAAATAAATCCAAAAATAATTAAAGGTAATGAACGAAATTTACACAATAAAACTCTTATGTAACTGATTATACCGACTAGCTTTTCTCCGTGCCTTTACTTCGGTATGCCAATAATTTTTTTTCATTAAACGGAATCCTTATACGGGCATCAGTCTGTACGTTCATTATTGTTATCATTTATTTATTATTTATTGTACATCATATTACTAATACAGATAAAAAACATACAAGAAAAAAAAATTACGATTTTAGCAATAGAATTGGCGGTCTTATCGCTCTCGCCGATTTCTTCCAGACAACCTTAGGATGGAAAACGCGCAAGATAAAATAAAAATTAGGTAGTATGTGGTAAAAGTACTATATTGATAAATATCGTCAGAAATATACATACATACATATCTTCACGCTGTATCCCTAACGGGGTAGTCAGAGGACGGAGCGCCAAACGTCGCGGTCCTTACATACTTCTTTTCGCTTCCTCAAATCTCATCATTCTCCTCAAACATTTTCGCCTAGGTGTGCGAGTGCTTTTGACACTTCTCTCGGATAACACTCTAGCTATTTGATCTTCATAAGCGTCAGCCTTGGTCTTCCTTGGCTTCTTTTACCACTCACTTTTGCTCTATAGATTTTCTTCGTTAGTCTTTCATCACTCATTCTTTCCATGTGCCCGAACCATCATAGCATTCCTTTCTTCCTTTTTACAATAACACTGTCGTGCAACCCTGTCATACTGCGTATCTCTTCATTGCTTATTTTGTCCGCAAGGGTGACACCGCACATAAATATCCTACTAAAGATGTATAATAAAGGTCCTACTAAAGACGGGTAGGTCCGGATTTTTAAGGATACGGGTCCGGATGTAAATTCGGCTCTGCGTATACGAACGAAAAGAGGACGTCAACTGAATTCACGACAGCGAATTATCTACGTGGCTTATTCGTGATTGGTTGATTTTAATAATCTGTGAACGCCGTGTGTTGGCGCTTTTCTGCCACCAGACGTGGACAGAGTCGAGGAGACAGAACGGCTGTTGTAATCCAATCGCCTTACTCAGTGGTGGCTCTAAGGCGGTGCGAGCGGTGCGACCACACCGGGCGCCGGCATGGGGCGGGGGGGCACCAAAATTAACCAAAATGTGACCACCGGCCACCAACTCGTTAAGCTTCGGTCTCTTGATCGGAGCGCACAACGCTGCAGTAAGCGGTTCAAAGTCAGCGTCATGACGCTGCGTAATCGCATCCGAACCTACCCATCTCTAAGTCCTACCACCCTCAAGATACATTATGTACATTATGTACATGCCTACAAGTTGAACATCGTAATAGGGTGAGAGGACGAAACTAGTACATACACATGTAACATACATACACGTGAACAACAGTACCTCTCAACGTCGTAATCGGAAAGAACTGTAATCAATGTATTTTATAGCGTTAGATTAATAGCCTTGCGAACTATGATATCATTGTTATTTGTAATACAAATACAGCTATGTCTCGGGGAACGGAAAATGCTGGTGTACTCTTACGTAAGTATGTACTTAATTTTTTGAAGTAATCACGTCGAATTTTACAGATTTTTAGGGTCTCAAAAGCATTAAATTAAACGTTACACTAAGAAAAGTGAATCAAAAAAAACCCTTGAAGCATATAATTAGAATGAACGCCCAACCGCTCCCCATAAAATCCCGCCAAAAACTCGTTACAATAGTTTGATCAAACAGTCGCACAGATTAGAGATTTTCGACAAAGAGTTTGTGTTATAAGTTTATATTTACGGTCGAATTTCAACCATAGAGCGACCTCCAATTCGAATAATTATTCGAATAGCTTGCTGTTGTAATTTTCTGAAATAATCGCCCCTCTGTACTGGGGACCCGACTCGCCGCCGTTTTATGTCGACACCGCGAGTTCGAACTTACTCCTGTAATCGCCTCGTACGAGAAGCTTGGATAGATAGGTATATTACTACAGTTTTCTGTTTACCAGAATACCAGTAGGGCTATTCACAGACGTCTGAAACTCAACTTTCCGTATCCGACAGGAAACTTTTCGATGATTTTGTCTATACGCGATTAACAAATCCGAAATCGTATTATATTTATATTATATATATATATCATATTATTTATAGTCGTATTCACAAATCCAAGCCATCGGATTGAATGTATGCTTTTCGACGATCGGCCTTTCCGCCATGGAAAGTTTCCGACATTTGTGAATAACCCCCAAGGATACGTCGATAACCATCGTTAATTGTTAATAAATAAAGTTTCAGTTGTTCTATTGTGCGTCGGCGCTGCAACCCTCGACATGCCGTCAGACATAAGCGCAATATTCCAAGAGCTATCTTGGCCAGTGAAATTGATGTTGCTTAAAGATTACATCGAAAATATCAACAGTCTTCAACATACACGGCCGCCCGTTGTTACACCCAAAGGTCGGAGAGTTGCTATATTTGCCCTACAGATGTCACCATTACCCTCTAGGTAAGACTGGTATTAGAATCAAACTAGACGGAGCTTGTGCCCCAAGAGCCGGACGGCTCCGGACATTCAAAGAGAAAATTATATATACTGAGCGGACATTCGTCGGACATCCGTCGGTTATAAGTGACACGAATTACACCGACTTGATCAGCTCCTGTCTAACTTGACGTACAAAACTGAAATAAATAATTCCAAAACCTTATGTCCTATTTTACTAAAGTCCTCTAATAATAATAATTATTATTATTTGCATGAATATGAGTATAACATTGATGTTGATATTTCATACATAAATATAAAGCTCTTCACATTCTGCCAACAACATAGCATGCAAATATTTAATAATGTAATATTTAATCTAACATTTAACAAACCCCTAAAACCGTAAAGGGGTCCGCTAACGATGAAATTTTCATAGCAGTTTCGGTTTTAGGGGTTCGCTAAGTATTAGAGGACTTTGGTGAAATCGGGCATTAATCCCGTAAATCTCGTAAATTTTGTGTTTCGGCTATGGTACCTACCTATTGAAGAAAATAAAAAAATATCATGTTCAGTTATCTATTGTTGTACTGTGACACATACCTGGTCACACACTTTAGTAAAAGTCTAGAAACTAAGTCAACAAAAAACGGACAGCTTTTAGAGCAAGAGTTCCGTCCATTTTGATTTTTGGTCCGAGGTAGTTAGTATATTGTATAGATTCAGATGTTACTTTGCGGAAATCCATCTCATGTGATAAATTCCTAAAATCTCTAGCTATTTTCCGCTCAAACTGAAAACCACCAATCAACACGTGTTTCGCCTCTCAACGAAGCATCCTCAGGATATACCAGAGATAGGATACGGTCACCTAACCAGCACCGAATCCGTTAGGTCACCGAATCGTATCTCTGGTATATCCTGAGGATGCTTCGTTGAGAGGCGAAACACGTGTCGATTGGTGGTTTTTAGAGTTTGAGCGGAAAATAGCTAGAGATTTTAGGAATTTATCACCGATATAGTGTGTAATAGTCTGCAAGATTTCGGTACATATTACTTTAAAATTACCAAAGTGTCGTCTATACCCTTTAGTAGGTATGTTGGAATGTGATAAAAGACTAGATATAAAGTATTAAGAACCATCAGCTTGGTTAACTTAACAAGTAAAGTCTATGCTAAGTTTGATGCTGAATTATGGACCGAGTGCATGACAGCTGACAGGCCTTGCTGAAAAATATTTGTAGCAGGCATAAAACGGTTTTAAGAATGGTAGGGATTGCATGAATGAGATTTTCTCACTTCGCATGATCACGGGATGGTTTCTGGTGACAACTCAGATAGTTTTCTCGCTTTTTGTATAGAAAACGTTAAAAATTAGCTTTTGTTGAATTCTAAAATTCACATGAAAGTTGAACCACCCACGCACCTCTGCGACTATTATTCAGAAAATTTAATAAAAAAACATGTACGCTGAGAATAAGGTACACAATTAATAAAAAAATGAAGAATTACATCATAAATTAGTGTTAGAACTGTGAAATAATTATGTACTTGAATAGAGAAACAACGGATCCACGTTTTTATGATTTATTTATAACATACTGGGACATTTCACACAGCGCCATCTAGTCCCAAAGTAAGCAGCACAGCGTTTGTGTTATGGGTACTAGACAACTGATATACTACTTATATACTTTTTTTTGTAAATAAATACATATACATATTATACATAAACATCCACACTCGGGGCGGGAATCGAACCCGTAACCCCGGCGGGGTTATTATCTAAAAATTTGCAAACAGCGACAGCCACGCGATCACTGTGCGATCGGTGATTAATTGTAGTAAAAATTAGTATCATGTATGACGATTGCGTATCTATTATTTTATGACCGTAAAATGCAATTTTCGCGGTGGATTTAGCGCCACTATACAAATTACATTACACAAATTCTCGTTTTGACAGCAGATATCGCGCGATATTGGCTGTCACATGCTGTCTGCAAGTTACGTAATAAGCGTGCCGTTTACTTTCCGACGCGCATAGCCGTTGCGCCACGTAGGTCGTCAAAATTTATGCCATCACATATTTATATATCCAACCAACAACGGGGAAGAAAAATAGAGACGATAGAAAATTGCCACATTACAAAATGTAGATGTACTATCTACTAGACATTAGTCCTAGATACCATATAAGGTTGCTGCAGGCTAGATTTTTCTTTGATTGTGAATTGCCAAATCAAATACGACAAAGCAAGTTGACATTGACTTATTTTTATGTTAGTATTTATAGAAACAAATCCAAACTACTTGGCTGTTTTTAGCTTTTTATATTCGTATAATTAAACTGCAATAAATGATAGAGAATGAAATTTTGTATACAAACTCAATACATACGTTATTTTTGTTATACCCACATGCTTGTTACGTAACTTGCAGACAGCATGCGACAGCCAATATCGCGCGATATCTGCTGTCAAAATAATTTGTGTAATGTAATTTGTATAGTGGCGCTAATCTACCGCGAAAAGTGAAATTTACTGTCATACAATAATAAATGCGCAATCAATTTTTTATAACAATTAGTCACCGGTGGCGCAGTGATCGCGTGACTGTCGCTGTCTGCAAATTTTTAGGTAATAACCCCGCCGCATGCTTAATACGTAACTTGCAGACAACATTCGACGGCCAATATCGCGCGATATTTGCTGTCAAACCAAGAATTTGTGTAATGTACCGCGGAAAGTGCATTTTACGGTCATACAATAATAGATCGTCATGCACGATACAAATTTTTTATTACAATTAGTCACCGATCACGCAGTGATCGCGTGGCTGTCGCTGTCTTCAAATTTTTAGGTAATAACCCCGCCGGCCGGCCGCTTCACCGTCTCGATCGCCTCCGCTTTCCGTCCCTTCATTCACTAGCGTCTGTGGTTCGCACTCACTCGTTGCAACTCGCACAATAGCTATGAAGTTTTTGCTCACATTTTGGTACCCACTTTGTGCATTACCACATAATTGCCTTCTGGTAGGAAGATTCAGTGTCATGCTTCGCTAACTCCAGCACAACGCACTCTGATTGTTATGTCGCCATTTTATCTTTATCGCGTGCTAACGAGGGAGTCTAATTTGAACTTGGTTCAAGTGTATATAGCGGCATTGCTAAATTGGCGCATGCCTCGTTCAAGTTTAAATTTCTATCTGGGTTTTATATTTATAAAAGAGGGTGCAAACGAGCCTGAGTCGCCTGATGGAAAGTCATCACCGCCGCCCATGGACACCCGCAACGTCCGAGGAGTCACGGGTGTGTTGCCGGCCTTTAGAGAAAGGAGGGAAAGGAGGGAGAAGGGGAAGATGGGCCACCGACAAGCTCACTCACCGAACGAAACACAGCAGTAGATGGTGTTATTTCACGCCGATATTCTGTGAGAGGGTGGAAATTCACCGGGCGAGCCGGCCCTATTCTTGCTGCGATGCAGCATGGCTCTTGTTATATAAACAGAAATCTCCTTACATTTTACATAATGAAAAACTTTGATGACAAAATTTATAGTTTGCGTAATAATAATAATACTACTGTAATCATTTCAAGTATATTTTCGCATCTTTTTAAAAAATACCTCAATTGTTTTCAGGCGCCAAACGAGCATGCTGGAACATTCGCCTTCCCTGACCCCCTCAGACGACGAGAAGAGCATGAAAATGAAGTTATTTAGGCTGATGTATGAAACAGTAAGAGACAGCGACTTGAAGGTTAAAAGAGCTGAACTTATAAAACACCATTACTCCAATTCGACCGCCTTTGAAATAGGATACCTAATGGGAGATATTACCGATAAATATAACGTTATGACGGACGTTGCTTTGACATTAAAAAAGTTTTATGGCGATTGGAAACCAATAGAGCACATTAACGCTTACGAACAGATCGCAAATCAAGCTATAGAAATCAACCACTTGACAGATATAATGAGGTCTTTAAACAAGAAAAACAACACAAATCCAACCTTTCCTTGGTCGTAAATCATAACAAAATAGGAGCAGAAGAGAATGCGGAGTCTTCAAAAATATCACATACTCGTAATATATAATATTAACAATTGATAACAACTTATCATTACAAGTTATTTTATTAATTCAACAATACTGTCTTGTTAATTCCTAAAATTCATAATAAAACCAACATTAGTCTCGTACTATTGATTACTTACAATACTAAATTCTTTTCTTACAATCAAACAAAGTTGATAATCAATTAAATTATTTCGAGTATTAATTCTTTTCTAAATGAATAATTCGTAACCATGTTGATAAATCTGTCATTACGTTTACGATTCACCATTACGTTTCGAGCAGTTACATTATTCATTATATCGATAACAGGCGACCTAAGCTGGTAGTCCAAAACAATAGCAGAGAATATTATGTAGAAAAGAAAGTCGACTCCCGCCTCATACACATACATACATACATATCCTCACGCTGTATCCCCAACGGAGTAGTCAGAGAGGACGGAGCGCTAGCGTTGCGATCCTTACATACTTCTTTCGCTTCCTCGAATCTCATCATTCTCCTCACACATTTTCGACTAGGTATCGAGTGCTTTTGACACTTCCGTCTGCCAACACTCTAGCTATTTGATCTTCATAAGTCAGCCTTGGTCTTCCTTGGCTTCTTTTACCGCTCACTTTTTCTCTATAGATTTTCTTCGTCAGTCTTAATTTCACCACTCATTCTTTCTATGTACTCGAACCATCTTAGCATTCCTTTCTTCATTTTTACAATAACACTGTCGTGCAACCCTGTCATACTTCCCTTCATTGCTTATTTTGTCCGCAAGGGTGACACCGCACATATTTCTACTGCATTTATCTTACTTTCATTCGATTTCGGGCATATCCAGCCACATGCGTAACGGGATTGCCTATTCTCAGCCGGAGACGTAAGGTTGTTGCGTTGGGTGAGATGAGGAGAGCATCTCGTTCAGTTATACATTTAGTAGTAAATAATAAAATACACACGGATTAGTTTTTCTTGATTGTAAATCTTCCTATACGCACGGTGTGTGGAACCGAAAATTTTAGAGCCTATTTCTTATAAATTATTCAATAAAATCTCAGTAAAATCATGTTTATTATAAGACGGGAATATATGAAAGCATGTAAACCAAAATTTAATAGAAAATATTTACCTTTATTTATGATTAACAGTGTTTTATTACAGCCGTTGCTAAGGGTCATCTTCATTTCTATTTGTCAATAATATTAAGGCTAAAATGTACCTCCAACCTATAAATAATTTTCAGATATTTTAGACAAATAGACAAATAGACAAACTTTATTCGACACACACAGAAAATATACATTTATGCATTCCAATACGATCGACATACAATATTAGGGAAAAAAACAAGTTTTATTAATTCAAAAATTAAAGATGTGATGCCGAACAGGACTTCCAACTCAGCATAGTGCTACGGTTCCACCTAAACGTCACCGAAGCGCTGATTTTCAGTTGGGCTCTAAAGTGTGTTGCGCGTGCGAAACGATCGGACAATAACAAATAGAGTATATAGGTATACAAAATAGATTCATAGATGAAAATAATATTATACATCTTAAATAAATAACTGAATAACTGGAGGCTATGCAAGTCAAATTAATATAATATTATAAACTTTATATATATATACATATACAAGGACGTGGGTTATATAAATGTTCTAAAATTCAATACATACACCAAACAAACATAATAATGCAACTGATAAAAATAATAATAATAATATTTATAGGTAGGCGTTTGCTACCGCGCGTAGGTGTACGCATGCGCGTAGGGAGTTAAGCGGCTACCGAAGGGAAACTGTTTTTGGTAATGCAGCAGGCGTTCTTTCAGACGGAATCTGAAAGTAGCCAGACTGATGGAGTCCCTAAGAGGAGGTGGTAGATTATTCCAACATTTTGTAGCCGCATAACGGAAACTACCACGAAACGCCGCTGTTCTTCCAGTGTATTAAACGAGCATTGGGACCACAGTACGAGTCGAGCGAGCGTCTCGTCCACCACGCCGTTTTAACCTTTCGAATAGATACTCCGGTCTTTCAAATTTAACTAGACCAAACAGAAGTGTGGACAAATGGAGCTCTCTTTGTCATTCATTCTTTGTCAAGTCATTCTCAAAATGCCGGATTCATTTAGATACGGTGTCACATGGGTGCGTGGTGGTATCCGAAAACAGAAACGCGCGGAAGCATTCTGCACTCTTTGTACGACGCGTTCTGTTCGAGACAGGAGTCGAGGACCATACACGCTATCTGCATAGTCCAGGCGAGATAGTATTAGGGAATCACATAATCTGACACGAAGGTCTACATTCAGAAAATCACGCATTCGATATAAAATGTTAAGTCTATAAAAGCAGTTTCTCACAATTGCGAATACGTGATTCTCAAAGTGCAGCTCCCCGTCCATCGGAACACCAAGATTACGCGCCTCTGAAACTCGCTGTACTTGATCGCCTCCAACATTAATATTTACCCCATCCACCGCGGCGACTTGCTGCCTAGAGCCCAACAGTATGTACTTGGTCTTGCTGGGATTAAGAACTAGGCCATTCTTTTCCGATCACGCCACTATGTGCTGCAGATCCTCATTTATTTTGCTAGATGCCACTGCCCCCCCCCCCACGGCGATCGAACGACAGATAGATCTGAATGTCAACAGCATATATATGGTATTTACTATGTCTAATAACCTCGTAGACGTCCGCAGAGTAGAGTACAAATAATAACGGGCCTAATATTGACCCCTGCGGTACACCTCTTGTAACAGGATGTGGATCTGATGAGATAGAACATCTTTTTGTATTTGTAACTTGTACTAACTGCGAGCATCCACTAAGGTAAATAAAACCATTTAACGATGTGTTTGTCAAAACCACGATAAGCTGTACCAACAACAAGTTTCACGCCGCCAGCCATCGTAAGGGAGAGCCATATTTGTTCAACAGGCGGAGCGGAAGGGTGCGGCAACGCGCGTGCAGTAAGTCCGCGCCGCAGGTAGAAACCGACCTCAGCGCTGCGCCCACGCACCTCCAATGGTCGAGGCGTATGCCGCAATCGATAGTTGGGTACGACTGGTGCACGATTTTCCTCATCGTACCTGAGCCATGTTTCATTAATGGCCATAATATCTACAGTATGCCGTTCCATAGCTACAATAAATTCTTCATGACCCGTCCCTAGTGATCCTGGGTTAAGGGAACCAATTTTCAAGTAAGATGTTTTAACCATTAGACAGTAAAACCTATAAATATGCATGAATAAACAGCGAACCAGCTTAAATAACACATGTAATAGATACACAGAATAAATACAGAATAAATAAGAGCAAGGATAAGCATAGCGAATAAATACGCCACGCCATCGCCACCACGATATTTCACTGCATACATTTTTCTATAGTAATTATTATACCAATAATATTTAATCGCTAAATAAAATAAATAATTATGTAAAATAGTTATAACTACAAATATAATATTTTTTATATTTATGAGCGTTTGGAGTATAAGATTTTGTATAACAAATGATTTATAATAATAGTTATGTGATTTTCGCACGCACATATAAGTCATATTTAATTTAATAACTGAGTAAATAATCAAAACACTACACCAAGACATTACGTAAATAGGCATAAACCATATAGAGTACACATACAAAGCACAAAAAGCGAGAAGCGCTATACAAGCTGCAACCAATGCTAACAGCAAAAAAAAAAACGTGAAAGCTAATTCGCACAAACAGGAGAAACTCCAAAAATCTCAGTAATGTCAGCCTCCACCCGCACAGTCGTCCCTCGCTATCTTGTCGCCGTCTCGTATAAATACGGCCGTCCTTGATCCAGACGTATTTCCATTCGTGCCGGGAGGCTGCCTGTCGTGTAGCGTAAAAAAGCTGACGGTTCACACGACTCAAGCGTTCGTTAACATAGAAACGGACCGGTGGGTCCGGTAGCTGCATGCCGGCAGTGTCAACGCCGCGGCGCACGCGCGCATTCTTCAGCAGCTGGTCCCATAACGCGCGGCGCGCTAGTCACACAACAAGCGGACGCGGCCGCGTCCTCTCATCGTCCACAGCGCCACCACGCCGCAACCTAGCACGTCCAGCACAGATTATATCTCGTTCGCCCATCTCCACGCCCAGCTTCTCCGCTACTAACATAGTCAGATGTAATGGATTCTCCATAGAAGATTCCGGTATACCAGTGATTTCCACCTCAGTAAGCAACAGCTCCTGATCGCGATCGTTAATGTCTGACTTAAGGTGCTCGATAGTTTCTTTTAGTGAATCATGATTGCATTTACTGGGACTCGTGTTCTCAAGCGCAGTAACTCTACTCTCTATGTGATCGATGCGGGTATTTATCGATTCGATAACGTTGACAAGTCTATCAACCTTTGAGCTCAGCTTCGACATATCATCTCGCATTTCGAGCATCAAAGAGCGCAACTCACAACCCAGCAAGTCGCTATCCGACACTGGTTTTTCAATTGGTGTGTGGTCCTGGGCACTAGCAGGTAACTTTTCTAACATACCTTTATTGTCGTCTCGCGGGGTTCTGGGCTGCTTGACAGAACACTCCGGGCAGATCCAGTCAGGTGGCACCTCTGTTGTTCTCGACATTTTAAGGCAGAGACGATCATAAACGCCACCGCAACGGCAGCATTTAATGCAGTCAGATGCAGTGACAAAGCGTCCGCAGGCTAAACACTTACTCATTTTTTCTACAATACAAACAGGCTCACACAATCTAACTGGCCGAAGACGTCACCCGCAATCGCACGCAGCCGACACGCAGCACGGTATAGCACGCGCAATGCGTAGTTGCAGTATCAGTAGTAGCGATGTTTCGCACGATGACCCACACCTCCCGGTAGCCCGGGCGCAGCACCGACTACCGCGTCGTTTGTCCCGCCTCGGTACGGCGCCTCTTGGGTCCTCGGTTCGCTACCCACAAGGTGCGCACGATTAAAATCAGTAGTGCGATTCTCTAACGCAAATTAGTCAAATTTACTTCTGAATCCGCGGTGAGATTGTCAACTGTGATTTGGTATTCTCTAAAGTCGACAGAGATACTAGGGCCGCCTCGACGAGTGGCGGCGGCGAGTTGTACTATCATAAATGAATTTTATGAAGTTTCGCTAAACATAACAATCCAATCTAAATAAATGAGTTTTATTTAACGTAATTATCTCAGAAGAAGTTAAAATACTCTAAGACGAAATGTCGACGGAGATGTTTATTCTTAAAGCAATCTCCGACAAACTCGCATCTAAGATCACTTCACCTCGCTCCTAGAATGTTTGGTTTAGAGAATTCCATTTGAAGGTCAAGTGAGTTCGAATGCGAAGTGGGGTGAATTGTCGAGCGAGTCTCGCTTTGGGTGATTCGAGTTTTTACAGAATTGCATGGCAGGACAGACTTTGCACTTCACGGTTTGTCTCTCTCTGATACCTCCTAGTGGGTGGAGCCAGGTCATAAACAGTCCATAAGAGTAATAAAGAAATTCAAAATGCACTTATTAACCAATCACAGATTTTTAAAACTAATTTTTAGAGTCAAAGTTACACAGGGTTTGATACACGTCCGTTCGCTCCGCAAGCGCAAGCGCACTTCAACTTCACTTTTACATGGTATTAAGTCAATAATAATCTATATATATAAAAGGCGATGTATGTATGTATGTTATTGTATAGACTCAGGTGTTACTTTGCGGAAATCCATTTCATGTGATGAATTCCCAAAATCTTTAGCTATTTTCCGCTCAAACTCCAAAAACCAGCACCGAATCCCGAATTCGGTGCTGGTTTTTGTTAGCTGACCGAGTCCTATCTCTGGTATATCCTGAGGATGCTCCGTTGAGGGGCGAAACACGTGTCGATTGGTGGTTTTTGGAGTTTGAGCGGAAAATAGCTAAAGATTTATCACGTGCATGTATGTTCCTTATGGACTCCGAAACGGCTGGACCGATTTCGATGAAATTTTCAGGGGATCTTCAGATTGGCCTAGCGGGTGATCCTGTAAAGTTTGGTAGCGATCGGATTAGTAGAATTTTTTTTTGTTTTTTTTTTGCAATATCAAAATAATTATAAAAACGGTTTAATTTATTTTAACTTCAACTAACGCCCAGTGAAACGGGCCGGGTTTGCTAGTAATAAATAGAACATAATAATAGCAATTGTTAAAAATGTTTCAGACCGATAGCTATCGTATATGGTAACAGATGCTGTCGGCACAAACGCTTGTGACGCTCTAAACCGAAGGTAGTCATGAATCATGCAGCTAGCAGTAAGCTAGCAGTGGGCTTTTCTTTTCCGTTTAAAAAAAATAGATAAATCGTCGGTTTTACAGACCAATGCGCGGTCACAGCAAAGTTAAAGAAGATTGGCAGAAAGCCACGCAGTTTCAGTGTCGCACACAGAGTTAATGTAGATCTACGTAATTATAAAATTAAATGTAATTACAACATATTTTTCTGAAATGGGGTTTTACTGAAAAACTTGGCTAAGCAAGCATGAAGTAGTAAAGTGATTTTAAAAAGAATACAAAATTGAGAAACAAAATTGTTTAATATTATTCAGTAATGTATAATTCAATTCAGTAATAAGTATTGTAAATTGTAATGAATAAAATAGGTATCATTCCAATACCTACTCAAGACATAAGTCGCACGTTTAGTCACTACAGCGTACAAACATATCGCATCAATGTTAATGAAATATTATCTGTACATAGACTGACAGAGTACCTTGAAGTCTCGTTTGCATTATTGTACTCGTATTATGATTTTTAAATTAATGCAATATGTTTTTGAAGCAGACTTCACTTGAAAGAAATTACAATTGAATCATGATTACACATTGAGGTACGAACATTCCTACATTGATTCCTTAGTCATTACCACAGACTAGTATGTTATTCCAATTGATTGCAATTTACGATAACAATAATACAAAAACAAAACGTGGGCGACAGCTGACAGCCAAGTGACACAGCATGTTATTAGGTTATAATGTTGCCAGGACATTCTCGCAAAACGTACCATTGTGTTAACTTTCTTTTACGTATTAAATGGAATACATAATTATTTTCAATAATATAACAATGAATCAGTATGACTAACGTAACTATGAATTCCCTGTCAACTATCTTTGTTGTTAATGTAACAAAGTATATTGTTGTTTATTCAAATATAACCACTATTACAATTGTGTACTAAACTACAGAGCATGGCAACATCATTAGTTTTGGGTTTTGATATTGCTTCATTTTTGCAGATGTATTATAATCCTTTTTATTATTTTATGTTTGTACCGCTTTATAATAAAAACTAATCAACTGAAAATAAACCATCGTATGTGCTTTATAAAATGTATATACTTTTCCTCACATACATTCCATATTTAAAATGACACTGACATCGCCATTCTTCTTTAATTCCTTGTAGTTATTACGTATGAATGTTACATTCTCTTTCTTATGTTGAAGAATGTTAACTTTGGATTCGAATAACTAAAATTGTTTAGGCATCGAAGATTATAACACTGTTGCGGTTGGACCTTATATTCAAGCAATAAGGTCTATTTTTAAATGGCACGAGACACACAACTTCTAGTGCATATATCTCGTGACCTAGGCTTTGCAGAGTCATGACCTGAAACGCATTGCTAGGTTTAAGGTCTACCATCAAATGGCTTAAGCGAAATTAAGATAAAAGAACAAAATTGTACTTCGAAAATTCCGGAACGATGACGTTGCAAACAGGCGGCGTCGAGAACAATGTCGAATTATTGTTAGCGAGCGTAATTAAGTAGAAGCTTCCACGTTCTTTATTTCTATGCGTTATTACTACAAGCATTCGGGTTTCCTCTAGAAATTTCCACCCTCGTTTTGTCGAACTATAAATAGAGCTACATGTCCGCCGCCGAGTCAGTCCCGTTAAAATGCACGCAGGTGCAGAAAACTCCCCTGGCGACGCTTGAGCCCGAGGTCCGTCCTCCATACGAGGTATCCCTCGGCTGGAGGAACCCTCAGGCGGTCGATCATCTGGCAGAGTGCCTTTAGCGCACGCCCCAACGCGACCGGTGACGCTATAAAATTCACTAGGGTTAACAAAGAGGGAGTTTTTTTAGTCTTAGTTTAGTTTTTTTTAGTTTTTTATGGAACATCTCAAACAAAATTAATGTTATCGTCACAGATAACGGCCGTAACATCGTGAAAGCTGTAAATGAGTTTTCTTGTAAGAAAAACGTGCTTCATCCATACTTTGCAACGAGCAATTCACGGTGCTTTGGAAGCGCAGGAAAGTGTTAACGAAGCCATAGCGGCAGGCTGTCTTATCGTAACTCATTTTAATCACTCTAAACCGGCTCAAGAAAAATTACAGCTGATACAGACTGAACTCAATGCACCCAAGCACAAACTTGTTCAAGACGTCAGCACCCATTGGAACAGCACTTTTTATATGGCTGAGAGGTTACTGGAGCAAAAGGGAGCGATTTCGTTATACATATCTGACAACAGCGGCACAATAAATTTTAAAACAGAGATGACATATAAATATATATAAAACAGAGATGACAGAGAGACATTGGGATCTTCTTAAAGAATGTCTTACCTTACTTCAACCTTTTGAAGAAATCACAAAAAGATCAGCTTTTCCTACTCCTGCATATCACAGGTCTTATCTAATTTTACGATTCTTTCCAGGTATTTGACCAAAGAATAAGTTCAAGTGGCTTGTCCTAATGTGAACACAATGCGTTTGTCACTAAAAGAAGGACTGGATAGACGTTTTCCGGGGATTGAAGATGACAAGTACTACAGTCTAACAACATTGATGGATTCGCGCTACAAAATGAATTTTACACCAGGTAAGTATTGTACCAATGAGGAGACGTACCTTCCTGTCGGAATTTGTGAGGTGCAAGGATATTGGAAATTCAAGCAGTGACGTCGTCCAGGCAGCACAGAGATCCTCACCATCATTCAATAACGAAAACGTTAGAACGTTCTAGAGTTGCTACGAGGAACTAGCAGCAGTAAAGTTACCAAATGTACAATAAACCAAAAGTCCAATTGCATCAGAGTTAGACAGATATCTCAATGATGTTCTGCTGCTCAAAAGACATATGTCCGTATGGCTAGTGGGCTAAGAATAAAGACAAGTTCCCTAACAAGAGTTATTTGGCTCGAATATTTTTGTTGACTCCTGGAAGCTCTGTATGTTCTGAGCGACTTTTCTCAGAGGCAGGAAACGTATACGAACAAAAACATAACAGGCTTCTGCCAGATAAGGCAGAGTCTTTGGCGTTTTTACACCATAACCTGCCTCTAGTAAAATTTAAATACGAGTAGATAGTTAAATTTGATTGTTGAGAACAAACACATTTTAATAATTAAAGATACTTAATGTTTCTGAATGTTTAGTTTGTGAACTAAAAAGGTGATTTTTTTGTATTCAATTTACGAATTCTAATTAAGACGTTTGTTAGAACAATACTAAGTTTATTTCATTTTTGTTACATGTCTAATTTTGATGTCTACTTAATTAGGTAAAGATTTATAAAACTATTAAATTAAGAAGTAATTTATTTAATTTGTTATCGCATACGAGTTAAGGTTCCCAACTAAAATAACCATGAGTACATAAAAGACTTAATTTTATTTTACTGTTATGACAGACATGCTTTCTATACATTTCAGTCAAAATACTGCAATTAGGTATTCTTTACTAGTGCCGAAAGTTCGGCATTTAAACCGAATTTCGGCCGAATGCCGAAGTTCGGCCCGAGTTGCCGAAATTCGGTTAAACCGAATGTAAAACGAATTTCGACCCTTTCCTGTTAACAACTGCTTCCCCAAATATGACAACAAAGTTTTCGATAATATTGCTGCAATCTTGTAATTTTCAGTAGGCATCCAATTTTCGTTTTTATTTTGGTACCTACTGTTGTGTATCACGCACAATCGCCTTCAGGTACGACGATGGAGTGTCGTACTTGAATAACTCCAGCACAAAACACTGATTGTTACGTCGACATTCTATCTTCAGTATTGTATTTTAAGTCTAATTCAAACTCGTCTAAAGTGTGCACAGTTGCATCGCAAACTTGACGCACGCTTGGTTTAAGCTTAAATTGCTATCTCGACACCCGTATGTAATATAATATTATTTTAATATTATTATAAGGTAAAAACGTGTGGTTTCACTCTCGCAGATAATATAAGCAATACGCAACGCGACAAGGTTGGAACTTGGAAGACAGTTATTGTAAAAGCGAAGAAAGGAATACTTAGATGGTAGAGACGCATAGAAAGATTGAGTGATGAACGATCAACGAAGAAAATCTACAGAGCGAAAGCGAGTCGTAGCAGAAGCCAAGGAAGACCAAGACTGACTTGCAGATCAAATAACCAGAATGTTAGTTGACGCAAATATCGAAAGCGCTACAGCATACTTAGACGAAAGTGTGCGAGGAAACCGATGAGATTTGAGGAGGCGACAGAAGTATATAAGGACTGCGATGTTTGGTGCTCCATCCTTTCTGACTACCCCTTTAGACGTACAGCGTGAGATTAAGTATGTACAAGTACCTATAATGTAAACTGTAATTGCGCTCTTATCGATAGATTATACCACAGTGTGATTAAAACAGTTCATTAATCACGAAAGACCATAAATTTTTAAAGTATCAAATTATAATATTTCACTATGGAGTAATTTACAATCCATGATAATGGCTCTTTTTAAATATATTTGCGTGGTTTTCGGTAAGCTCAATTTAAAAATAACCCGTCTGTGAGTAAATTGTGGAAAAAATGTCTAGTTTAGGTAAACAAATATCGAGGTAGTATCTATTTTCGAAATAAATGCTTTTCTATAAGCTCACATGGTTATTTGCTTTTTTTAAATTTTAGTCAGTCTGTTTGTTTATCCGGGGTTATCCTCATATCTGCTGCACAGATTTTGACGGGACTACCATTGGAAGGTTTTTATCAGGGAAAAATACCAAATTTAACAAAGATGTAACCGCGGGGCGCGACTAGTCTTCTATATAAGGCGATGTATGTATGTATGTATGTTCCTTATGGACTCCGAAACGGCTGGACCGATTTCGATGAAATTTTCAGAGATTCTTCAGATTGGCCTAGCGGGTGATCCTGTAAAGTTTGGTAGCGATCGGATCGGTAGAATATTTTTGTTTTGTTTTTTACGCCCAGTGACACTAACGCCCAGTGAAACGGGCTGGGTTTGCTAGTACTCAATGAGAGGGCACGACTAGTACTCAATAAGAGCTCAATTGCTCCCTACCCTTGTCATAAATGTGGAGTAATTATACATATTTAAGATAATTTAAGAATCTTAGATACCATAGGATTATACTTTCGGACCAATAATCATAACGGATAGAGCCATAATGAGTGGTCGCTCTTGTTTTAAACGAATTTTTGTGTCTCTCTGTCTGTCTCGTTGAGCGTAACCACGAAAAACAGTTAGCTTTACTAAGTTTGACAACCTTGCACTATTGGTGTTATTCGTGTCAGCTTGTGACCAACTCGGCGTACAAAACATTGCACTGCTGAAATAATTATTTGCAAATTACTCGTAAAGCTTAAGCGTTTTAGCTACAAGCATTCACAAAAATAAAAATATTTCAAGTTTTAGGCTCGATTCTCCCCTAGTCACGCACTTTAGAACAAGTCTAGAACCTAGATAGACAGAGACACAAAAATTCGTTTGACTCACGGTGATGAAAGCGACAACTCATTATGGCTCAATATATTATGATTATTGATCCGAGGGTTAAATCGCGCGTCGCCATTTTCAACAAAAATAAAATGACGGCCGATGAATATGCCAAAATCTTCAAACCCCTATATACGTGACCTGCGCCGGTATACCGAAGCAGCTTACATTTTCGGTAACACTGTACATGTGAGTATGTGAAAACTGTATGAGTGTATGGCACTGACTTGTTATTACCACACTTGACTAGCTGTTGTCAAGTTATAATTGTGCCAATTTGATTTACGCAATTTTGTCGCTATCGACATATGGTCGACATTTACGAGAGTACATGGAACTAGCCATGTGTAGTATAGCAGTATATTTCAAAACTAGTTTATAGCCATATCAAAATTAGTTCTCGAGAACTTCGCATTTCGCAAGTGGCGCTTCAAGTTGGCGCACTAAATTAGCTGTCATTTGCTTCGTAAAGCCTGTCCAGTGGTAATTTATATACATGTCAGTGGTGTATGATATCTGTCTATTAAGTTAATTTTGCAAAATACGAAGTAATCTTCTATATCTTTATATCTATAGCTATATTATCTATTAACTTTATTATTTTATCATTATCTATCTTCTGTTATTATTATTATTATTATTGTCATTATCTTCTTATCTATCTTATCTTCTATTCTATATTCTATAACCTATATTATCTATCTTCTATCTTATCTATACTAATATTATAAAGAGGTAAACTTTGTGAGTTTGGATTTTACGTTAGTAACTAATTAATCTGTGGTTTGGATGTTCGGGATAATCTCCGGTACTACTCCGATTTTGAAAATTCTTTCGCCAATAGAAAGCTACATTATCAGCGAGTAACATGGGCTGTATTTCATTTTCAAAAAAATGTTTACCTGTGCGAAGCGGGTCGCTAGTATGAAATATAAGTGCGATTTTCATAACTAACGAATGTGTCAAAATCATTCGGGACGCAAGACGTTGTTATAGTCTGTACTGGGCGGTTAGACAAGTGACAAGCGTTTCGCAAAATTGAAGCGCTAGCTGGAGTTATTGCTCGTAAAAAGTGCCATTTGGCTTCTTTTATACGACGGTTTCACATGACTTTAATTTTCATTTGGTTTAATAGAAAGTTAATAACGTTTGACTACCAATTTAAAATTCGTTACGCTGGATCACGTGGTATTTGTCATTCTATTCTACTAGCGTTTACGACAATTGAGCCGCTTGTCTAGGCTCCCTGGTCACATCAAGATTGGACGTTTGATATTCGATAGAGAGAGGCGGAGTTTTGTCGGCGTGGTCGTCTTTACTCGCGACGGTTGACGCCACTGGGGCTAACAGCAAATAAGAACGTTTTTTTAGTCGATTCGAGTCCGACAATACTCAGCCAGCGTAGAATCCGGCTGAGTGTCCTTGGGGATTATTTGCGTTCTCAGAAACCAAAGAAAAATTTGACTTACTGGCTACTTGCTAAACTACATCTGTAAAGCGGGTTTGCAAATTCTATTCATTATAGGAAAGGCTGCAATAATGGTTCATACTATAGTCACTTAAACGGATAGTAGCATTAAATAAATATTCGATTCAGGTATTCTAGGTGTATGCATAGTATATGTGCAAGGAGCATGGAGATACTTTTGGTCCTATGGCTACACCGACATGATGGGACGAACAGACAAAGACAGAGTGATCAGAATCTCGGAAGAACTTTACATGTCAGCTGTTAGCACAATGAGAACAGTGCGTACTATGACGGACGACGTCGGGCAGTACTTTGCTTACGAAGTTGGTTATACTTTAGGTGAGATTTGAGACAATTATGTATAAAATATACTCACACACACTGTGTTCACTAAATTGTTACTGACTTTTAATATCATTGCACTTCTATACATGTTATACGTATAAACTGAAATGTCTTTCGAAATAAAGGCTATTTCTAAAGCTATGTGGGCGTCCAAGCAAAAAGGGCCCAGTAGTGGGGTATTGAGTTGACTGGATTCGGAATTTAGAATAGTCAATAGATAACAAGGGTTAAAAAAATACTTATTTAAAAACTGGCAAATATTTTTTTATCAGACATTTATAGTTGAAACTGAAAAAGGTTGTTTTAAGAAAAAGCATTTTTAAAGCTTGATTGGAAAAACAACACACTTCTACTTGTTTGTTTCTACTTAGAAACATCATATTAAAGTCATTTACTATATGAACTTGTAGAACTATAATTGAGCATCAATTTAATAATCAATTAAAATCGC
Organism: Zeuzera pyrina; assembly: GCA_907165235.1. Classification (NCBI taxonomy): domain Eukaryota; kingdom Metazoa; phylum Arthropoda; class Insecta; order Lepidoptera; family Cossidae; genus Zeuzera; species Zeuzera pyrina. Next base: position 3,031,882 of record OU015647.1, read on the forward strand.
GAAATGCCATTTTTTCTTTGAACTTTATAAAACTGCGTATATATCGGAAACTAAATGCCGACTACTAGACCCTTTTTGCTTGGACGCCCACATATGGTTCTTTGCACGTAACTACAACCTAAACAGCTTTTTTCATTTTCGTCCATCTGTTTGTTTGTCCGAGCTAATCTCTGAAAAGACCGAACCAATTTTGAAAGGACTTTCATTGGCGGATGGAAGACATTTCAGAGAGTAATCTAGCCTAATTTTTATTAAATAAAAAGATCGAATTTAACGCGGGAAAAACCGTGATGCACAATTAGTAGGTAGTCAATAAGAATGTAGAGGACTGTCTAATGGCCAGCGGTGGTTAGAATGAAATTATATCTATCCGAATTGGGAACGGGCGATAGATCAATTAATAAGCGTACAGAGAAGAAAAGAATATTAAGTGAGGTTTTTTTTAATTAGTTGAATGAAGAAGAAGACTGCTTTCAGAATGAAAGAAGAATCCTTCCTCGTGTAAGCTATTATCAATATTCTCGATTAATCGTTCTAATCATAATCGTTAACAAATGGCAGCACTGTTTTCTTGAAGGTGTTGCTACTTTCATAATAACATATTATTTTCGAATGTCAGAAAATAAGTCAGTGGAGAAATACACGAGCTAGCGAAAGCACGTCTTTTAATTATATCTCGTCATCCTACGTTTCCATCCAAGTCAACATCCTAGAAGAACGATTAGCTTTTACTCATATGGTTTATTTCTATTGGTTCCTAAGTGATTGAATTGTAGTTAAGGCATTTTAAATATTTACAATGAATACCGTAGCTACAATTTGTGCTTAGTTTTAGTGTTGATATATATTATAAATATTACGTAGGTATACAGATAAAAGAAAGTAAAATAAATTATAATGTGTAACGTTTTTCAGAAATCGGTCCATTACAAATCAGCCTTATGTCAGCTTATTAAGAAGTACTGGCTTAGATGATAGGCTTACAATAGCTCTATATTTGTTCTCTTCTTATAACACCCCCCACATTATGTAAGAAAAATCTCTTTTCAAAATATCTAAAAGTTTCTAGACTAATTCTAGACGCAGCATTTCCGCTACGCATCGATACGTAATTCAGTGAGTCGGTCTGTTTCATTTTTTTACAATACTGGGGACCCGCCTCAGCTTCGCACTGGTAGAATTTTTTTTTTAAATAAAATACAGTCCATGTTACTCGCTGATAATGTAGCTTTCTATAGGTGAAAGGATTTTTGAAATCGGTTGAATAGTTTTTGAGTTTATCTGTTGCATACAAACAAACAAAGCTTACCTCTTTATAATGTTAGTATAGATAGTATAGATGCGATAGTAAATAATAATAATACTAATAATACTCCAGACAACTACACAGATTGTCTGACCCCAAACTAAGCAGTAAAAGCTTGTACTATGGGTACCACACAACGAACTCTGGAGGAGTTCCCAGTAACATCCAGACTCCAAGCCAATTTAGAAAAGTTCGTTTCCTAAATAGACCTGACCGCGGATCAAACCCGGGATCCTAGCTTGGAAAGCAGGTGCTATGCCACTGCGCCAACGGGCCAGTCTAAATAACAAACCTAACCTAACTAAATAAATAACCAAGTATAATTGATTTCAGGTATAATTAGAGAAAATTATAGACTTATGATGGAAATATATAGCACAGCAACCACGAAACTGACGAACGTTAATTACTACGGAAAAACACCTTATATAGTGGGACAAAAGTATAATACAAGTGTTCGACCCATTCACATACTGAGTTTGATGGAAGACGTGGTGGCACTACATCGCAAAATCGATTACTTAGTTCACATTATAGGTATGTGAGTAACATTGAATATGTTTACAGTGTCAAAGTGTACGAAAGGCTGTGGGTGTATCGATTTGTTCTTGATTTGATCTAGAATTCAATAAATTTCAAGAAATATAAACCCTTAATTAGAGTTGGGCAGCACACACTTTAAAATGAGTGTGCTGATGAGTGTGCTGGCACAGTGTGTTAGCACATACAAAGTCAAAATCAAATCAATGTATTCAAGTAAACCCAATTACAAAGTATTTTTGAACGTCAAATCTACTTTAGTTCGTTTGTGGATGCTGGAGAGGTGGGAGGTGCCATTGTTGAATGCACGATGCACGTTGCGTTGCACGCACTGTGCAAGCCTGCAAGCGTGCATGACGCGATGACTCCCGGGTGACGAGGTATGTAGATGAGGCGAGGACTCGCCAGTGGCGAGGATAGTTAAAAGAGCAAAATAAATTTTATACGCCCTCTCGCTCGCACGCAACAAGTACGAACGGAATGTATATTTATCTAAGTATACATTCACCAGCTTAAATTATCTATTCGAATGAAATTAACATTATGTCATTAGCCATAGATAATAAAACTTCGAAAGATCACTGTGATTCAATCACTCAACTTGCGCCTCACATCATCGCGGTTTGCGGCCGGTTCAATTGTGCAACTGTCTTAGTGTGCTCCACAATTTTATTCTACGAAGCACCCTTTTTTCCAAGACTGTGCTGATACAATTGTCCTTACTTCAGTGCTGCTTACTTAGCACTAACTGTCTTATTTTAAGTTTACTTAAAAAATATAATGCAGAATGTCCTAAGAATTATACATTAAGATAAATTCTAAACAGTCTTGTTGCATTCAACATTGCTTTTGGTTAAATTAGCGCCTACATAATTTTTGATTGCAGCAACAAGTTAGATAATGTTAAGTATACGTTTTTGAAACAACGAGCATGTTAGCTTTAGTCCAGTCACTAAGTCAAAAAAAGGGTCAACCTCGGAATGAGACATAATAAGCTGGAACTTGTATACACCTTCACTTTGGCATTTTTAAAGTTGACTCAAAAGTCTCATAAAATTTCGTGTCCGCGTCTGAAAATATTCAAGGTCAAAGGTCACAAACAATAGGTTATTTGCAAATATCTCGCTTCCTATGGTTTTATGGGGTAGTCAGAGGGCAGCGCCAAGCGTAGCAGTCCTTACATACTTCTTTCGCTTCCTCAAATATTTAATAGTATTTTTCATTTATCGAATATAATTGTTGAGTGAAATACTTTAAGTATTGGTTTCGCTAAATATGGTAATGCGTGGTGTAATATAAAAGGAAACCATGGGAAGTGGACTCATCAGGGGAGACTGGGGCGTCAGTGGTATGGGCACAGCTCCTCGTAGTTTTTACTGTTTTTTGTTTTACATGTATCACCGTAATCTATGATAGGATTAGGCGTACGCGGACAGCAACGCGCAAAATAAATGGACGCGTGCGGCGGGTAGTGAAATAAATCGTAGAATGTCTTTTTTTTGATGCCATTCAAAGGTGATTGTTTTTAGAAGAGAAAGGAATAGGAAGGTAAGGGGATAGGATTGACACCACGCTAATTAAATAATAGAAAAATAAAAATCAAAGCTAACAACAGATGGCGCTACCATTAATTATACTGCATGCGGAGTTTACCTGTAAGTGGTTTTTACACTTGACGCAGTTTATTTATCACGTTATTGCGATTAGATTATTTGAATCATACTTTATGCACGAGACGTAAGATTGCAATTTAAATATTTTATTGAACGAACTTCGTTTCAATGTCATGCAAGAATCGTTTACGAGCGTTTATAACCTTATGGTTTGACAGTGAGGTCTATTTTAGATTAACACAATATTGCCGATAATACTTTACGATATTAAAAATATATACGCCAATTCGGACAATAATTCGTTTAAATTTTATAGGAGATTGTGAATCTAGATCTTTATATTTGTGATCGAAGTACCTAAGAGATAGTGTGAACCACTGTTGGTAAACCTAATAAAATAAAATAAAAAATAAAATGAAATGTAGGATATGTACAATTGTACATAATATGTCAATTAAATGCCTAAGCACATATTTTTCTAATTATAAAAATTAACCTTGTTAGACCTTTAAGAACTAGGGTGAAACTAAACGATTTTTAGTTAAATACTACGTTAGGGATACAGCGTGAAGATATGTATGTATGACCTTCTGTATTGATGACCTCGATCGCTCAGTGGTTCAGACATTGCATCCAAACGCGTAGGTTCCGGGTTCGATTTCCGGTCCGGTCAACGTAGGAAACGAACTTTTCTAGATTTAGAATTTTGAAGAATATATAAACTTTTAAACTTTGGCGTTGCATTATAAAATATCTAAAACGGGAGATTCAACGCGTTTACCTTTTTATTGTGGCTTGACGTTTCGACCGAGTTGCATTGGCCGTGGTCTCAAGCAAACTGTCGCAGCAAGTTTCGCTCCGTGTCTGAGGTAGACGTAAACGCGTGGACACTGTGAGTGTTGTGTGTAGGTATCCCGAAAACTATTTATAAATATCGGGGGTAGATGACAAAACGTCTACCTCAGACACGGAGTGAAACCTGCTGCGACAGTTTGCTTGAGACCACAGCCGATGCAACTCGGTCGAAACGTCAAGCCACAATAAAAAGGTAAACGCATTAAATCTCCCGTTTTAGATATTTGAAGAATATGTTTAGATTAAACTATACAGATAATTTTGAAACATAAATCGGTCCCGTTGCTCCGAAAAATGTAAATCTCTGTTTTAAGTAGATAGGTTTCTGTGATATTTTTCTGTAGTTCTGTAGTCTTTGATACGTTTCTGTAGCTTTCTTTGATATTTTTTTTGTGTTACAAAAGTTAACCAATCGTGTATCACAACAGCAAAATAGAGAGAATGAAATGAAGAATCAGGTTACCAAATATCATTTTCATACATTTTGTAGTCACTTAGAAAAATTGAGATCCCTACCGCCGAAAGTTTCCAATGCGTCGCCTTAAATTCCAACTCAGCAGGTGTAAAGATAACGAACTAACTGGATTGTAACATACAGGGAGATCCCAGAATAGGGTTTCCTAACCTTTTTGTAATCGAGAACCACTTTTGAAAATCCAAAAGTACGCGGAAAGTTTCAATAGACTTGTAGGAAAAGAAAACAAGATAAATTAAAAATACTTTACATTTGGTAGCACTGGACTGTGGAGGATAAAAATAACTTGTGTAATTGAGTATTGTATTACAATTGGCGAGAATAAGTGCGTTTTTAATTTTTGCTTATAGGCTAACCATGCATCCCCGGCGCTTGACTTTGGCCTCTCAGTAGTCTATGAACCCCAGATTGAGAAACCTGGGCTTAAAAATTAATGGACAGAAAGACGTCGTGTGGAAAGTTTATGGTTGCGCATTTTTGGCACTTTGGGTATGAAACCCTATGTACAAGTCCCAAAAAATCCCACAAAATATTGGTTTGAAATAAAACTCAATATTGCGGTCAAAGGTAGATCGTATATTGGAGAATAAAATTCAACACCTTATACTACATGGAATACATCTCAACATTGCGTCTCAGAAAATGCACTTAATAGCACAGCTTCATCTATAACTACAAACTTTAGCAGTCTGAACACCCTATGTGCAGAGAAAAATGAAATCCCACGTCAGTATGTCGCCAGTAACAGCTTTATATATATAACAATAAGTACATTAAGTATGTCTTGTATTGCAGAGGAAATATCAGATGAAGAACTAGTAGAAAATCCGCCTAACACATTAATACCGAAAGAGTACAATGAGACGGATGCATCGACAAAAGAAAAGAAGAAAAAGAAAAAAGAATTACTTCTGAGAGAGAAAGAAGATTTGGGTGAGTTCTGAATAACTACAAATGATATTAATACTTCAAGTGTATTTCATTATTATTAAAGATCAGAAACTCTACCTATACATTACCATTATCCATCTGGGGCTGTTAGGTAAAAATTATATGAAGGGGGGGACGTGTGTGGGTATCCTAGTGAGATATGATATGCACTGTTTTAATCGATCACGCTTAATATTTTGTTCGAGTCGATGTACACTGTCCGATCGAGACGGATTACTCGGAACGCGGTGAAGTCGGACCGAGGTTGGCAATAGTATCGCCAGACCTGTGTCGGTCGTGATTGATTCGAACATTTGATTCCAATCATTTCAAACTAAAAGTATTGATGATTGCAATCACATTTATTGAACGAACATATCGTTCATCGATTCGATCATTTGACCGATTCAATCTCGGTACTTTTCAATATTTAATTGATTGTCTATGGCGTTTAAAAAGTGAAGTTCAAAAAGAATTACACATTTTTTTTTAAAACACAATCAATAGAATTAGAAATGCGGCAAAATTATAATAAGAATTACAAAAAAATATCGAAATCGTAAGAGATCAGATTACTCATACAATTGTTCGATCTTTCATTTCAATCAAAATTACAATCATAATTGTACCTGTATACAATCAATGGATCAATGATTGACTGGATCATTTGACCGAATCTTTTTTCAAATTAATATTTGAATGGTCCAATATTTGTAAATGAACGTCGTCGAATCGTCCGTCCGGTTCTGATTTATTCTGCTTTGCAGTTGGTAGTTTATTACCGCCATTCTATCAACATTCTCTGGCCAAAACACTATTGACAGTTCACCAATGTCGCCAAATTCCAAGTCCGGTTCGGATCAATGACTAAGGAAACTAAAGGACATGGCATGTTGATCTATAGCAACATTTAGTTATACATATTCTAACTCATAACATTCAAACGTAGTGTTGTCTCTTTTTGACTTACGGCTTCTTGCGTGTGTAAGAGAAAGCAACAGTACTTTTCTTAAAGAGTAATTTTTTTATCTGACATCATTATAATATCAAAACGTGCCGGTCCGCCGTTTATTGCGACACGCTGACAAGTACACGAAGTGTCAAAACATATCAATGAATTTAATATTTTTAATGCTTCTGTGATTTTGTGCTGGATATTGGAACTGTTTTGATAAAGGAGAAGCTAGCATAATGCCACAATTATTTCTAAGTGTAGTGTGTTAGGATGCGGCTCGAGGAAAAGCAATAATCAACGAAATCTATTGCATTGCACTGGTACGTAACAGAAATTCATTAATTTAGTCTGATGTCGTATATATTTCCATCGTAATTACTGTGTTTCTTAGTTTACTGTATTATAGTCATGTATTTTTTTAGTTATTAGCAGCTTTTATTCATATAATAGAGTAAATTACTTCATATCATATTTTGTTGTTATTGCAGTTAGGGCTGTCCATGTATCTATATTAAAAAGATATCGATAAATATAGGTATCATGTTTATATGTCGTAATTATCTCGTTTCAGATTACCATCATATATTATAAAGAGTGGCTTGACGTAATTGGAAAAGAAAATCGAAACCTCTGTAAAAATTACATACGAGTACATGTATACGATATATACATACATATCTTCACGCTGTATCCCCAACGGGGTATTCATGATATACATTTATGTTACTTGCATTTCGAAGCAGCTTCTTTCAATAGAACATTAAGAAAATAATTTTACGGTATGATGCATTACCCTCGCAAAGATTATTGTGAATCAGAGAAAATATTTACAGTGGTAATTAATTACTTTTTAATTTCCTGACTATGTAAATCCTCTAATGAGAAAAAGTAACAGGAAAATATTAATTATTTACAGAATGTGGCTGAACTTTGTTTTGATGTTTCTGAGAGAGAAAAATCTGCACATAGTTCTAAATATCTGCTTCAGAATGATGTGAATCAAGACCAGGCAGAGTTATTTTTGCGACCAATAAGAGCTTGTAGTGGTTTTACTAATAACCCAGATGCGGTACAATTTAAAGAATCTTTTAAAAAACTTAAAGAGCAGAATTAAGAGACGAAGGTGTTAGAAACTATTTTATTCTTTTCTTGACGTACAAAAAACTACAGCGACATGATAAGTACAATGACTGCTTAAATTCAAATCTCAGTATTCAAAAGTTTCATCCAGGAATTCCTGGAATCCTGGATTTAATAAAAATTGTGCTATTTAGTTAGCTATATTTATTTATTTTGTGAATATGTTATTAGAGACTTAATATACTTAATATAATTATTATTTTACCAACAATAAAAATAAATACCAACAGTAAAAATATGTTACTATAGTACATTAGATATAACTAGTCTAACATTGGTCACCTTGTAGTGCCTAGCAATTTACTATCTTAACTTTAAAAAAGTTTTATTCCAAAGGCTGGTATGTTGTGGATTTTTTACGCTAGATAATATTATAAACTATAATATTACCTACTTATTTCTTCACAATGTAAAGAAATAAAATTTGTTTGTTTGTATGTACGGAGTAACCTCTGGAAGTACTTAACTGAATTTGAGAATTCTTCGACTAATAGAAGTCCACAGTGTTCAATTCCTAATTGAAATGTTATTCCCAATTACTGTGTGATAAGCCCACTAATTCTTAGTAAAATTACATAATTATTCTAGTATTTAGTTTATCAAAGTGCTTCAGTACGCCATGGCTATAGATTTAGTCGGTCCGTATGTATGTTTCTCATAGCACTTATTTTAATTTCACCATCACCTTTAGAAGAAGTAACGTTATGCATGTAAAGAAAAGAAAAGCATTAAAAGGACTGTGCTGTTCTTCGACTACTGTGACCTATGTTCATTGATCTTCAACATTTATAAAAGCGCTTTATAAAAATATGGGTTTCTTTTAAAAAGCAATTTTATTTCTGTAATAATCACGGACGTACTATTAAGTATTACAAAAAGAGATACCTAAGTAATTTGTTTGTATATAGGGTTCATTTAAAGGTCCATATAAAAATGATCGAACGACAGAAAGGGGCTATACTTGAAGGTGTCTGTTGCTATCGTTGCTAATAACACCTTAAAATTGCCTTAAGCGCAGATTCTAATTATATGCCGACAGCATCGAAGTACACTGACTGCTATTTTCAGTTTGAACAATATTTCAGTACTTTTGTATAAATCTATGACACAAAAAAAGCCCTCCCTTTTTCTGAAGATATCATACAAAATGATTTTCAATTTTTTCAATACTGATGCTGTAACAAATCTCATTTCAACAACTCACTTAACGACATCTACATAGTAGATATTTGGGACATCACTAATCGGCAGCCATTGTTTGCGACACTCGAAGTTTAGGTGGCACGATTATTTTGTACTTGTTTCATGTCCTTTAGTTTCCTTAGTCATTGGTTCGGATTGACGTTCCGCTTTACGCTATACGACATAAACATATAATATATCCTACACGTTCAGCGACCTCAAACCTAACGATAATCTATCAAATCGTTCAAGCTACTGGATGCTCATACATTATGTACATCCTTCCAAAAACATTGCCTTACAGCAGTTAGATGAAAAATACGCCTATCTGCATATACAGTATTATTCGTACTTACAGAAATTCATCTCGGTAATTCATTTGTAAATTTCTTTAGTTATCTTCTGCATTAAGTTTCAAACTTTTACCAAGTTCATGTATGTATATGTGTATATAAATTGGTAAACAGTTCAATACCTTTTCCTCCTTTGTTTGACAACCGATTTTCCTTTTTTTTGTTTAGTAGCTATTGACGAACTTCAGTGATAGTCGAACTCATAATAGTGTGTAATCATAAATATCAAACAATCGCACAAAGTAGAAATTGTCGCTAAAGAGTTAATGTAATGTGCACCGGGCGACCTCTAGTTTGCTTTAAACGCCGTCTGTCGAGTCTGAAGTCTGGAATGTCCTTATGTTTCGTTAAGAAATGAAATACGAACTTTATAATAACTTTGAAATTTGAATCCTTTGAAAGGGCTGAAGATAATTAAAAACTTAAATTTAAAAGTCTCAGGATACTAAATTTCGAATCGATGTGACCAGTAGAAGTAGCTCGCATCCCTTCAACAACTAAAAAAGAGTTGATAATCTTCAAACGGCTGAACAGATTTTCTTGAATTATGGCAAAAACACTCGATCAAATCACTTTTCAAACGACGAAATTGGTTCATCCGTTTAGGCGCAACGATGCCACAGTCACACAGATGCACAGACACACAGATATACAGACACACAGATATACAGACACACGGATACACAGACACACAGGTCTTATCTTTCTAATTTTTCTAATATGTGATTTCACAGCAAGTCTAAGTTGGTATAAATAAAACCGTATGCGATACACAATAAAGCGCATTTTTGTTCCAGTAGTTATTACCGTTGTCTGTAAGTGCCAGTTAGCGCGAGACCACAAATGTCTAGATAGAATTAATTGTTTATGAAATAATTAAGACTGAGTTTTAAAAAACATTTTGTTCTTTCGATACTTACCAAAATTGAATATTTAGTGGCGTATGACCTTCTGATTACTTCTGTTACATATTGTATGTTAAATGTACAAAATATTACGTCTTGTTACAGATTTATACTTGAAGGAGCAAAGCGTAAAAAGCGGTTATCGTCAGGAATATTTGATGAGGAAAGTTGGGCTATCCACTAACCAGCGAACTACTCGCAAGAGATTTCGGGGACTGTGGCCTGTTGAGGGTTCATGGGACCCTAATAATGATATATCTGATATATAATCATTAAAATACATAAGTTAATCAACTATTTTTTGTAATAAATAAGACATTGTAGAAAATACAAAACCCGCCAAACAGCACGTTAAACTTGTACCAGAAGCGCAGTAGGTTTGACGTATCAAAAGATAAGGTTGTACAAAGTTTGCAGGGCAACCATATAACAAGTTTACACACTTGAGACTAGTTATTATTTGACTTTCTGGTTACCAACTTGACAAACTTGCATGATGTTCTTTTCTACAAAAAAGATACAACACATACAAACTTGCAGGATGATTTACAAAGAAGGTGGTATTTTGCCATCGCTAACGGCAAATAATTGAAGTTTCTTCTGGAATATTAAAACAATAATTTAATATTAAACGATAAAAATCTTGGCTCATCATATCTAACGTTAACAATCAAAGAAAAACCAGGCATGCAGCAAACCTATAGTGCTATCTGGGAAACCAAGCAAGTTTCCACTATAAATTTTAAGTCATCGAGAACATTCTCTATCACTGTTTCGCGTAATTACAATAAATTTAAAATAGTTGCTCAGACCAAATGCACATAAGCGCTATATCTCTATATAAGTAAAATACCACTGACTGACTGACTGACTCATCACAGGATCTCCGAAACTATAGCTCTGATTGACTTGAAATTTAGCCTAGTTACTCCTTTCGCGGTGTAGACGCTCATTAAGAACAGATTTTACGAGTCCTGTCTAAAATGGCTCTGCTACCCGTGCGAAGCCGGAGCGAGACGCTAGTAAGTAATTTGCGTACCTACAATGCAAAGATCAAATCTGAGAAGGCACATAGATACTGCATACCGCCACCTGCAAATAGTACTCCGAAAGTTGAAAAGCAGAATTAGAAAAAAATTTAAAAATAAAATGAAACAGACTTCAAAAAAAACACTCAAAAGTACAAAATAACTATCCTTTACTAATTAAAACTCAAGTACAAAAATAACTATAAATATGATACAAATACTTGCAAATATAATAATTATATTTGACAGTTGCTGAAGTCGGTGCCAAGGCTACCAAACTAGTAGATTTTCTGATGTTGCACATTAATTTGGCAGTTATTGAAGTCGTTCAATACCTGTCTTTAATGACTTTGTACTTGAATTTCAATAAGTAAAGGACAGCTATTTCGTAGTTTTAGCGTTTTTTTTTTAGTCGATTTAATTTTTTTCTTTTTTATTTTGTTTCTCCCTTTGAAGTGACCTTGGCCTAAATAAATATCTAGGGTAGATCTACAAATAACTTCTCTTCTAATTCTGGAGTGCAATTACATACAAGAGGATCATCAATATAAATAAAACTTATAAAATAAGCAGTTCGCGTTATATGGTGTTATTCGGTGTATCTTTGAAATCCAAGCTCCAATACCAGTAAAATTTAAATGGGACCAATCTGAAAGTATGTCCTTTTAAATAAAAAAATAATTTTCCAAATCAGTTTATAAATGACGGAGTTCTGCGGTAACTAGAATAAAAAATCAACCGAATTGAGAACTCCTTCTTTTGAAATCGGTTAAAAAATAGAGTTATAGAGAGCTTAAATTACTTTATTTTTAAAGTTAAGTTAGCTACTTTAAAAGGACTAACTTATTATTAGGTCACTCATACGCCCATTTCTTCCTCCAAACTTGAAATTTATCAGATAGTGTATATTGCGACCAATGTCTCACATATCGCACTAGTACATTTAAAAATACTTGTAATTAAAGAAGGGGCAAGGGGGAAAATTAGGGATTTATGTGTGGTAGAGCCATAATGCTACATTGCTGCACGAATCGGGCCGGCTCGCCCGTTGAAATACCACCCTCTCACAGAATATCGGCGTGAAATAACAGCATCTATTGCTGTTGTGTTACGTTCGGTGAGTGAGAGTGCCGGTGGCCCATCTTGCCCCTCCACCTCCTTTTCTTCCTTTCCCTAAAGGCCGGCACGCTTATGACGTAACTTGCAGACAGCTTGCGACAGCCAATATCGCGCGATATCTGCTGTCAAAACGAGAATTTGTGTAATGTAATTTGTATAGTGGCGCTAAATCTACCGCTAAAAGTGCATTTTCTGGTCATAGAATAATAGATACGCCATCGTCATACATGATACTAATTTTTTATTACAATTAATCACCGGTCGCACAGTGATCGCGTGGCTGTCGCTGTCTGCAAATTTTTATTAGGTAATAACCCCGCGGGAACGCACCCGTGATTCCCGGACGCTGCGGGTGTCCATGGGCGGCGATAATCACTTTACATCAAATGACTCACCTGCTCGTTTCTCCCTCTTTTATAAAAAAAGATTGACTCGATTTCATTATTTCCCCTTTTATCTACGAAATTGACTTAGAATTTAAAAAATGTTACAGTAGATACTTATATACAGTTTGTTAAAACCCTGTACGATCTATGATGGCATTATTAGGTATCGATATTCGATTCTGTTTATATGATCCTGTTCAGATAATTAAAAAAATTATAGTTTAAAAAAACTAAAAAAATACGCTTTAAAGGGAAACGGAATTACAATAGTATATTGTGCGGTACAAGTGCGGTAAGTCGTCGATTGTCCACTCGATACTATACTTTTTAATAACTCGACTTTTATCTTTAGCTACCAATAAAATATTTTTAACAATTGATATCAAGCACCCTACGCTTTTTACAATAAAATCATTTTTTTGTCAATCACTTTATTCTTATTTTAAACCATTTTTATCACTATTAAACAAAATCTTAATAGATAAACATTATTTTTTACTTTTTAGTTCGGTTTCTAAAAATAACTAAAACTTTGCTCAGACTAAATATTTACCCAAAATCCATATTGTGAGACTGAATACAATAGGAAGCTTCCACAGGACAGGAAAATTTTAAAAAAATTGTTTCTAAATTTTTCATTTCAATATCAAATTAATTGTCATCGGTCCTTGATAACTGTGCAGTTTCAGTTTAATCTGACATTTTGAAGTGGGTGAAAATCTCGTTCAAAGATTCCGTTACAAATATACAGGTGAAGCTAATAAATCGTGTCAAAAAAAGCAACCGTCACCGAAGATGACGGTGTTGTCGCATTTTAAAAATTTGGTAGTAAATCTAGGTAAATTCGATTCCTTTGGACAACAGTGAGAGTGGGAGCCTACGTAGTCTTCATTGTTTTTCGTTAGCGACAATAGTATTTGTTCATAGATATTATTGATTTACAAAACCTGTAAAATTTTTAGTTTCATTTGCTGAATTTTACAGTCTAGCAACAAATTAGAAGATAAAACTGCAACTTCATAGTTTATTAACTCAACAGCATCTTCAATTTGTTAAAGGACTTTTTGGCGGGAACGGGAAAAGTGAGGTTGTCATTTTATTTAGATTTTCTATTTTTTACATTTTTATGAGTTTTAAAGTACAACAGCGATATTATATTGTGTTTTAAAGTTCTGTGTAAGTGAAAAGAATGAAGGAGATCTAAATAAACATGTGTAGCTGAAGTTTTCACGCTCTTCCAAGAAGTCCTTTTTTAACTTCAGTAAAGCCTACTATCACTTTACTGGAGGAGTGTTAGGGACAGTTAATGTTTCTCCAGAAGTTTCGTCATTAGGCTGATGGTCCTGTTACCAATGCCTTAAGAAATATAAATAAATAAAAATAATAAAAAATCAATTTGTTAAAAACATAATTAGGGATACGGTATCGTGACGAAAGTATCGATATTGTACTTAGTACTAGTATCGTATGAAATGTATCGATGATATGCAAAGTATCGAAAGAGAAGTATCGATACTTTAAGGTATCGAATACTTTTGGATTTTATTATTAAAAAAAATGGTATTCAAGCTTAATTTTAAGTTTTATTCAGATTTAACAATCAGATATATAATGGAGGCGGTATAATAAAAGTATTAATTTATTTCAGTCAACATTAACAAGAATATAAATGTAATATAACATAATAACGGATAATGAAATACTAAATACCTAAAAACAATTTTCAAAAACTGCATGACATGCGGGCCAAATGAATCCAATGTTGTTACTTGCTACTTATTCTTGAAATGATTACTATCAAAACACCGACAACTGCCATGAAAATAATATTTTTTTAGCTTATATTGTTCGCATTGATTTTTTACGCTATAATCAAATCAAATTATAATTCCTGTTTTCCTTTTACAAAATTTACACAGTCACACTAATGCTAATATATTTGTCCTTAGTCATCTCAAACGAGAAAATTTCCGCAGCGGTAAACTTTTATTTGGAGATTCTTCAACAGATGTAAGTCATAAAAATTAAAAGTTCAAAAATGTAATATTACCAGCAAAACTTGCAATTGTATAGGAATATTAACACTCGTACTTAGATTCACAAATCTATAAACTATGTATAAATGTATGTGATTACACGCATTAATTAATTAATATATTCCTTGGATATAAGTAGAACTCTGACAGTACGCACAATATAGAGAGAGATTACAAAGGATCGATACCTACGAATAGTATCGATACTCGGTTCAGTATCGAAAACAAAGTATCGATACTTAAAATACTTGGTATCGCAAGCAAAGTATCGATACCTTACAGGAATCGATTCCTTTTCCGTATCCCTAAACATACTACACTACGTGGCCCGGTGATATAAAAGATTAAAACGTACTACAATTCCAATATCAACTTATCTGAGTTACCCATTGGAAGCCTTCGATCACAATAAAGAACTAGATTCACAATCTCCTATAAAATTTAAACAAATTATTGTCCGAATTGACGTATATATTTATAATATCATATAGTATTATCGGCAATATTGTGTTAATCTAAAGTAGACCTTACTGTCAAACCATAAGGTTATAAACACTCGTAAACGATTCTTGCATGACATCGAAACGAAGATTGTTAAATAAAAAATTTTAAATGCAATCTTACGTCTCGTGCATAAAGTATAATTCAAATAATCTATTTGCGTTGCTATTTATGTCATTTAGATTTGTTACGTGAAAGTGACAAGGATAAGACATATATTGTCAGGCAATATTTAAAAATATGATTACGAATTTAACGAAAAAGAGCTATGTAACGTTATTACTATGATGAAAAAATGAACACGTACATAATATAATTTATTTATTAACCGAAAATAAGAACTCGCGTCTTTGCGACATGTTTGCTGTTAGCGTTTTCGAATACTATTAAAACAGAAGTAAACTCAAATACTCATTTGAGTGCACATTTGGTTCGGATATTTTTGGAGCGTTGTGTATTTAGTTTTTTATTTGTGATCGAAGTTTGAGATGATAAATTTGACAGGCAACAAAAGCACAGTGTATCGTTAATATACTACTCGTGATTTTGTTCTTTATCGGCCTCGTGTTCTCTGTGAGTTCCTGTCAAGCGCTCGACAATGGCTATACTTTCGTAATTTTCACTTCGATTTTTATTTTGTCTGTAGATCATTTAAAATAGGTTCGAGGACGCCAAGTTTGGGAACCGCAGGGTTCCCTAACTTTAATATATTTAAAATTAAAAAGAAGGATCAGGAATTGTATGAAACATTGTAAGTAGTTGTGATAATTTCCCTTCAATGTTTAATAAAACTAGAAGTGAATGGCTTCTTCATTTAAGTAATGTTCTAAAATAAAATGTTAACAAAAATATATTTATGACAGTAATGGTAATAAACACAAATATTATAAACAAAAATAAAGTCATTTATTTACACAATAGAATCACCAGTAGTAATCTATTTCCCAACCATATTCGAGAGGCCACATGGCTGATTTATTTTTCTTTTCATGTATAAAAGAGAAGTTCATAGAATTCCCTTTCATAAACGTCTCTCTCATTTTCTTATACATTGACATATGTTTCTTTTTGTCTCTCTCTCTAGCTTTTACTTCTGCCTTTAACGTAGATTTGGCTTCCATGAGGAATGGATCTGCGCCGCCTTGATCGATTTGACCTGCAATAATTAATCTTTGTAATGATCTTAAATTTTCAATACCACTTACACATATCTTAGCATTTATGAATAAATAAAATGAAATAAAATAAAATAGCTTTTTATTTCTTGCAAGAGATTACAGTTAAAATGTACACAAAATCTTTTGTTTTAAAAAATTTTGTGTATTACATTTCTTTATAAATACTTATTAATAATAGTGTTAGTATGTTATCGTTTTATAAGAACCACTCCGCAGGCGTAGGCGACGCATTGGAAATTTTGACGGCAGGGATCTCAATTTTCCTAAGTGACTACAAAACGTATGAAAGTGATATTTAGTAACCTTAACACAAATATTTGTTAAGGTTTCAGGTTGTTCAGGTTCAGCTTATTATAAGTTATAATACATTTTCTGTATACTACTAGCGGACGATACAGACGATGTCCTGTCCAAAATAAAAAATATCCTAGAATCTGATTGCGGCGCCAACCACCGGGTCCATTTGTGAATCTAAGCCATCCAGGGACCCACTCAACCCGACAGACGTTCTCCCGGCCGAAAAAAAATAATCAAGAGCCTGATTGTGAATCTAATCTAAACCAACCAGCAGACTTTTTGGCGGGAACGAGAGAAGTGAAGTTGTCATTTTATTTAGATTTAATTTTTACATTTTTGGAGTTTTAAAGTACAAAAGAGAGTATATTGTGTTTTAAAGTTCAGTATGAGTAAGAAGAATGGAGTAAGTCTAAATAAACATGTGTAGCTGAAGTTCCTGCGCTCTTCCAAAGAGTCCTTTATAAGTTTAGTAAAGCCTGCTATCACTTTACTGGAGGAGTTTTACGATAAGAAAAATGAATTTACTTGAGATTATATTTATTAATACGTGACATTAGCAAATGCGCTAATCTGTGCGCCATGCCATGAAGAAAGAAAAAAACCATCCAGTAGAGACCCAATAAAACACACAAAAAATTTCTTCAAAATCGGTCGAGCCGCACGCTTATTACGTAACTTGCAGACAGCATGTGACAGTCAATATCGCGCGATATCTGCTGTCAAAACGAGAATTTGTACGGTGTAATTTGTATAGTAGCACTAAATCTACCGCGAAAAGTGCATTTTACGATCATATAATCATAGATACGCAATCGTCATACATGATATCAATATTTTATTACAATTAGTCACCGGTCGCGCAGTGATCGCACGGCTGTCGCTGTCTGCAAATTTTTAGGTAATATCCCGCCGTTTTCGCATTTTTGCGGGATTAGCGCGCGGCAATTTGTTTTCTATAATTAATATTATAAAGAGGTAAACTGTGTTTGTTTGTATGTAATAGATATACTCAAAAACTACTCAACGATTTCGCAAATTCTTTCACCTATAGAAAGCTACATTATCAGCGAGTAACATGGACTGTGTTTTATTTTCAAAAAAAATTGTACTCGTGCGAAGCAGGGACGAGTCGCTAGTTATAAATATAAATATAAAGTACTTATCAACTCGACGTGAGCGGACAGTGCGTGTATCAGCACGGCCTTTAGATGCGAATACACCAATAAAAAATAAATACAGTACGCACTGGGTACATTACGAGTCTGAATAAAGATCATACTGTCATTTTTTGATGTTACCTTTACTCTTAGACATAAAGATTGCCCTCAAGTAAAACTAGGAGAAAATGTGCTTCCACATAATACTACAGTTAAATATCTTGGTTTTCATCTGGACAGAAGACTTGTATGGAGAACACACATTGAAAAGAAACGAGATGAGCTCAATTTAAAATTCAGATCTATGCTTTGGCTGCTTGGACGACAATCGAGGCTATCACTTAACAATAAATTGTTAATTTCAAGACAGTATTGAAACCTATATGGACATATGGAATACAACTATGGGGTACTGCTAAACACTCCAATATAGAAATTCTGCAAAGATTCCAAAATTTATTTTGAGAACAATAGCAAATGCACCATGGTTTACAAGGAATACAGAGTTACACGAGTATCTTGAGGTGCCTACTGTCCGGGAGGAGGTGTCTCGTTTGATAATGGCCTACAAGGAGAGAATAGGCAAACACGAAAACGAACTGGCATCAAATTTAATAAATCCTTTACAACACGACGTCTCCGAAGGGAGGATGTATGGGAGAGAGTCAGAGGTTAACTTTGAGGCAACCTGACATTGGAAGGGTTGGCCTGACATGACAAATTGTATTAAAAACCTAACTGCTTATGGTCCCTGGACTGATCGCAAGTTGGAGAAATCATAATAAAAAAAAAAAAATTTTTTTTGATACATACATACTTATCTTCACACTGTATCCCTCACGGGGTACTCAAAGAGGACAGAGCGCCAAGCGTCGCGTTCCTTACATACTTCTTCGCTTCCTTAAATCTCATCATTCTCCTCATCCATTTTCGCACAGGTATGCGAGTACTCTTCACACTTCCGTCTGCTAACACCATTTGATAATAATTACGATAATATTAGTTAATAAAACGGGGATGATTTTTAATGGGGTATATTGCAACTGGGTGTTCTGATTTCTAATTAATTCTACCCATTGTATTGAAATAATATAAAATCATCACCGGTGGCTAATTTATTACTAATATTACAAAGAGATAAACTTTATTATTTGACTGGCCCGTTGGCACAATGGCATATGCATCTACTTTCGAAGTTAGTCCGGGTTTGATCCCCGGTCATCAATTTTGGAAACGAACTTTTCTAAATTGGCTTGGAGTCTGATTGTTACTGAGAACTCCCCCAGAGTTCGTTCTGCGGTACCCATAGTACAAGCTTACTGCTTAGTTTGGGGTCACACAATCTGTGTAATTGTCTGAAGTATTATTATTTGTTTGTTTGTAATGGATAAACTCAAAAACTACTCTACCAATTTCAAAAATTCTTTCACCTACAGAAAGCTACATTATCAGCGAGTAACATGGGTTGTATGTTATTTTCAAAAAGTTTCTACCGGTGCGAAGCCTTGGCGTGTCGTGTGATTATAATTTTATTGGTACCTAAGCCAATATTCGTTATCAACTCTTACCAAGCATGCACGGATGCATCGCATACTTGTGCGGGATCTCGTGGTACATATTCACGAGATGATATATTTCCATGTACAGCCGCTGTATATAATCCGTATACCTAAGCGTCTCATAAACAGTGTTCGATTTGTATTTCTGAGTTGTCTTCACGTGACTCACCATTTTTTTGTATCTGTAATAGGTAATAGATGCCCTTGTAGTAAGTACACCTCAGATAACAAATAAAACTTGAACCAGGCATGTGTCAAGTTTGTCACATAACTGAATCCACTTGAGGCAAGTTTGAATTAGACTTCCTCGTTACCACGACAAATATACAATGCTGATATAACAGTGTTTTTTTTTATAAACAACGAAACGCAAACGAGCAAGCGAGTTATTTGGTGGAAAGTAATCACCGCCGCCCATAGACCCGCAACATCCAGGAATTCACGGGTACGTTGCCGGCCTTAAAGTTCTTGACAATATTACTGCCAGGGTCGGGCCCGTTCATAGGCAAACTAGGCACCGACTTAGGGCGCTCGTATTAGCAAATATAAATTTAAAAATAACATTACAATTTTTTTATTTAAACTTGAAAATACTCCCTCTTTATTCCCCATTTTTCTACCAATACATTTTTCTTAGGGCCTTCTTAATAATAGCTTAAATCGTGCAAGAAATATGAATCTTAGTTAAAGGAGGAGGGGAGAGGAGACGGGCCACCGGCGGGGTTATTACCTAAAAATTTGCAGACAGCGACAGCCACGCGATCACTGCGCGACCTGTGACTAATTGTAATAAAAAATTAGTATAATGTATGACGATTGCGTGTCTATTATTGTATGAGCGTAAAACGCACTTTTCGCGGTAGATTTACACAAATTACATTACACAAATTCTCGTTTTGACAGCAGATATCGCGCGATATTAGCTGTCGCATGCTGTCTGCAAGTTACGTAATAAGCGTGCGGTACTCTCACTCACTGAATGAAACACAACAGCAATAGATGCTGTTATTTCACGCCGATATTCTGTGAGAGGGTGGTGTTTCACCGGGCGAGCCGGCCCAATTCGTGGTGCTATACAGCATGGCTCTACCACACTTTACTAAGTTTGAATTAGACTTCCTCGTTACCACGCGACAAATATACAATGTTGACAATCGACATAACAGTATTTTGTGCAGGAGCTATTCAGATACGACACTTCATCGTTGTACCCGAAAGCAATTGTAACGTAATAAACAAAAGTAGGTACTTACCTAAAAATAAACATGAACTTGATATTTTTGTTTATTTATAATCAAAGCTAAATTAATACCTACTAATAATAATAAGATTGCAGTTATCAGCGCCGGCCCGAGAATTCCTGGCACCCTAGGCAAAAGACTGCAATGGCACCCTTTGAAAAAATTCATGGCAAAATAAAACAATAATCTAAAGTTCTACTCGTAAACAGATTAAGGCGACGCATTGGAAATTTTGACGGCAGGGATCTCAGTATTTCTAAGTGACTACAAAACGTGTGAAGGTGATATTTGATAAACCGATTTTTCATTTCATTGACTTTATTTTGACAGTTGCGATACACGACTGGTTAACTTTTGTAACACAAAAAAAATATCACAGAAACCTCTTTTAAAATAGACATTTACATTTTTAAGAGTAACGGAGCTGAATTATGTTTCTAAATGTGCTGTATAGTTTAATCTAAACACATTCTTTAAAATAAGTTGGATTTTAAAATTAATTGTAGTTTTTAATATTAACGAAAATAACTACTCTCTTGTATTTTTCATTATTGTATTGTATTTGTGTATTATTTTTATTTTTTTTTATTTTTAAGTTAGCGCGCGCACTTTTGCATAGACCAGGTCTATTTTGGATTAAATTATTCTTTATCAATGCGTCGCCTTAAGTGTGTAGTGTAATACGAGCGCCCTAGGTCGATACCACGGGAAGGTCGATACCTAGTTTACCTATATGAGCGGGTCGGCCCTGGCATTAATATCGTCAAGAACTTGGTTGTCAAATTTGACAGCAGTTTTTAATTATTTTTTCATTCTTCATGGCATGGCGCACAGGTTACCGCATTTGCCAATGTCACATATTAATAAGTAGAATCACAAGTAACTTAGTTTTTTCTTGTCGTAAAACTCCTCCAATAAAGTGATAGTAGGCTATATTGAAGTTATAAAGGACTTCTTGGAAGAGCGCGAGAACTTCAGCTACACGTATATTTAGACCTACTCCATTCTTTTCACTTATACATAACTTTAAAACACAATATATTATGACTTTTGAACTTTGAAACTCCCAAAAATGTAAAAATAGAAAATCTTAATAAAACGACAACCTCACTTCTCCCGTTCCCGCCAAAAAGCCTTTTTAATCATTAGATATCAGAAACTTGCTTCTTCTTAGCAATTTACATTCTAATAAAATCAAGCATGCAGCAACATTATACAACATGCTGATTTCATAAAATTGCCTATATAAAATAGAAAAGAAAAATAAAAGAATCTGAAAGAAAGAATTTCTTACACCCGTTCTGATTCAAAAACTCGGAATCCGCATCTTACGACGGACGAATAAACACTTGTACGGAATTGAATCATTTGACTCATTGAATCCGGAATTATATAATATATTCAACTACCGTTCGATTAGGTACATCCCAGATACGATATAAGGTTGCTTCTTGCTTGACTTTTATTTGGTTGTAAATTGCCAAGTCAAATTTGACGAGGCAAGTCTGTGACACTTAATTAATAAAAAGTGCTATGTGATGAATTCCTAAAATATGTAGCTATTTTCCGCTCTAACTCCAAAAACCACCAATCGACATGTTTTTCGCCTCTGAACGAAGTATCCTCAGCATATACCAGAGATCGGACTCGGTCAGCTAACCAGCACCGAATCATCATTCGGTGCCGCTTAGCTGGCCGAGTCACCATTCGGTGCTAGTTAACTGGCCGAGTCCGATCTCTGACATATCCTAAGGATGCTTCGTTGAGAGGCGAAACACGTGTCGATTGGTGGTTTTTGAGTTTGAGCGAAAAATAACTAAATATTTTAGGAATTTATGACATGAAATGGATTTCCGCAAAGTAACACCTGAGTCTATACCAAAACTGCTATATCAAATATGACAAAAAAGCTTAATAGTGCTGCAATCTTCATAATTTTTAGTAAGTATAGAGTTTTTGTTTATATTTTGATACCTACTTCAGTGTCCACACAATTGCCTTCTGGTACAACGATGGAGTGTCACAACTCAATAACTCCAGTACGAAAAACTATTGTTATGCCAACCAAGTATCTTCGTCGCGAGGTAACTACGAAGTCTAATTTAAACTTGCCTCAAATGTATGCATGACAAACTTGGCGCACGTCTGGTTCTACTTTCAAATTGCTATCTGGGATATAACCTGTCAATGATCTCCCCTATGACATAGCCCTCTTCGAAGTGCGTTGAGTTCTCTTGAGCCCACTTTATTTCATCCAAATCCTCAATCCTCCTTTGCCCCGTTTTGTAGTAACTACTCATCATATCCACCAGTCTCTGGTATACTAAGAGAGAGTTCCTATAATCGTCAATATAGGGGAGGATAACATACGGTAGCTTTACTGAAATAAAGGCAATTATTAATATTGGTCTTGGGCTGTTCTGTAAATGCTACCTATTAACGTGTAAACGCTTATCTGAGAGAGGATGAGAAAATAAAAGATAATAAATTGAAACCCGAATAGGTATTCAATAAGAACTTGCATAAATGATGAAATCATGCTAATTTCTTCAACTCATTCATTCATTCCTTTGATTATAGTATAACGTATGCAGCGCCGCGCCGGTCCGAGAATTCCTAGCGCCCTAGCCGAAAGATTGGAACGGCGCCCTTTTAAGAAAATTCGTGGCAAAATAAACAATAATATTAACAGATTAAGAGTAATTGTTAATCAAAAAAATAGAGTTCTTATTTATTACATAATGAAGTTTATACACCTTCCTTCTTTGCTATATGACATACTTAGTAAAACTTAAAAAACACATTAAGTTAGGTAAGATGTTCATGTCTTAATTTTCTTATTATTTGCAATTATTATTTGCGCCGTACGCGCGCCGGACGGACGGGACGGGTGGCGCAATCGAAAAAATTTCGAAATTATTGATAATGTCATGTACGTACATTGTTTGTATCGTTATAATTTCGAGGTACCGTCTGTTAGCAACACCGACGAATAAATATAAAGGGGAACACTGGTGCCCTCTAGCAGAGCGCGACGGTGTTCGTGACGTCATAGACAAGAACGACCCACGTCTCGTTCCCCACTACCACTCGAGATTATATAAGTTAAACCTCGAGCGCTCCACGTCTCTTATGCCCCCGCCCCCGTGACGAACCGCCGATCTGCGCAAATTGCGGGGAGGCTCACACATCGAATAGCCCTACCTGCTCGATACGACGCCAGGAGCTACGGAATAAGAAGGCGGGCACTGCACCGTCTACCCGACCAACAAGTAACCACCAACAACAGCTGATACCTCAAAAGAAGGAATGCGAAGAGTACGCGGAGGCCTCATTAATGGCCCCCGCTAATGCAGCCGTACCAAGAAGCGGGCCTGCAACGCCCGCGCAAGCCATAAAGAAGAAGAAGAAGAGACCCAGGAAGAGGAAGAAGAATGAAGCGATCTCCGAGGAGTCGGAAGGGAGGACACCATCCTCCTCCTCTGAGCCCCAGACACCAATGGCCCCCCAAGGCACACTAGGGAAAGTCATCCGAGACCCCGCCTGACCGCCGACGGCCAGGATAGTGTTGCACGACGTACTTAGGACTGTATTCGAAGCCCTGAAGGGAACATTAGAGGCCGTGCAAAATAAGGAGAACCCGACCTTGGCGATCCTCAAAGGACTCACCAGATTAGGGGAGCTCCTATCCAGATCGGAAATTTAAGTATTCTTTGGCCACGTCCACGCTCACGCACCGCCCGGCAGTGATGGCCAGCGGAGCGGGTATGGAGTTGGCCCGAAGAAGCGAAGCCGTTGAAGAAAGCAACGAAACACTAAATGCTACGGCAGAGACATAAATGACCCTCGCCTGGTAGGGCGAGGCGAATGAAGGCCACAATAGAGAGGCAATGCGCCTCGGAATTGTCTCCCCGCGGCTCACTTAGTCCGCGAGAAGAACCACGAGTCCACGTCTCTCTATTGCTTTTTACCTTCACGACTGCAGCACGAAGTGTTTGAATACAAATTAATTAATTATTAACTGATATTAAATATTAATATTCATCGATTAAACTTAAACGATAATTTAAGTAAAGTTTGGGGTGTTCCATTATTATAAGTAGGTACTATCTAACTTACTGTTTTATTTTATCGTAGCTTACTCGTATCGTAGCTTGTAAGCTACGATAATTTTAAACGATTTTGAGCTCAAAAGGATCAACGTGGAAGGTGGAACCTTTGCAAATGTGAATTACGATGTACCTAACTAACAATCCGCCTATGCAACCCAATGCAACCCAATTCGTTCATTACCCCCGCGCCGTATGGCGATAACGATAAAGTTGATTTTCGCAGTTGTAGTTCGATCATATTTTAGCGCGGAGAAATCACATTTGTTTTTGCACATAATTATAATTTGCAAGAAAACTGCATTACCAATTAAAAAACGAGTTTTAGAGATTTGTGATATTATAATTACCTATCCATTACAGTAAAAAGCATTTTAAAATTCTGCAGAA
Organism: Zeuzera pyrina; assembly: GCA_907165235.1. Taxonomy (NCBI): domain Eukaryota; kingdom Metazoa; phylum Arthropoda; class Insecta; order Lepidoptera; family Cossidae; genus Zeuzera; species Zeuzera pyrina. The sequence goes on from OU015647.1 coordinate 3,057,137, forward strand.
TTTCGGAGATTTAACTGAAGCTTTGCGCAAATCAGGATTTTTTTGGAATTTATTTTATGGAGATTTTTTCTTCAATCATGTTTCCACGTTTAAGGATTTCAAGATAAAGAGTTGAAGTTGCATGTATCCAAATAACTCTGTCTTCTTAGCTGTCGAGATTCAGGTCACAAAACACACCAAAGTCAGCATAGGCGGACCCTTGTGGAATAGTATCTGATGAACCCATTGTATATCCAGAGCATGTATGCAACGTGCCTATTTACAATACAATTAATTGCCTTACAGCAGATTGCAACAACAAATTGCTAGTCAGATTGCACCTTATGGCCTCTAAGTAACCGTCGAGTAGGTACTTGGCACTTAAAATTTGGATATAGAAGTTTGTTAAACGCATCTTATGTTAACGGATGGTTTTACTTGCCAAGTAATTTACTTGTGGTACAAATGTATACTTTACTTAGACATCGTGAAACAGACCCTAATTGTCAAAAACCCGTTGTATATCCAGAGAATCTCAATACTCACCAAATACTAAAATAAGAATTAAATTGGACTGTTCCATTCTTATCTTCGTAATATTGGAGATTCTGTGAAATGATATTAATAATGTAAAATTAATAAAAACAGTTACCTATAGGCAATTAAGTTTCTAATTAAAAAACACACAAAAACTTACAGAGTAAGACCACATAAGTGCATTTATAATTAATAGGTAGTTAAGAGTTTTTATTCTTTCATTTTATTTGCCTACCTTCGTTTATTATTACTTCAATTTTCTTTACATTTTTTATTTTTTAAATACATTTTGTTTTTTTTCTATTTCTAATTAATATTATGAAGAGGTAAAGTTTGTTTGTATGTAATGGATAAATTCAAAAACTTCTCAACGGATTTCAAAATTTCTTTCACCTACAGAAAGACATTCAGCGAATAAAATGGGCTATTTTATTTTAAAAAAAATTTTTACGCGTGTGATGCCGGGCCGGCTCGCTAGTTTTTATATAAAATTCCGATGTGCGTATGTTTGCAATTCTTCTCCTCTTAAACGGCCTAACCGATTTCGATGAAATTTAGAATGGAGATAGATTAAGTCTTGAGGAAGATCACAGGCTTTTTTTTAAATATTATATGTAGATATGTATTTACGACAAATGGTCAAACTCTTTATGTATATTGATCCGGGGAAGACTGTCTCCTAAAATACAGATTTTCCTAGTTTAGGAGACAGGGCTTAATTTAATTAGGCCATCACTGTATTAGGTAGTACTGACAGTGTAAAAAAGAGGTATTGAGTTGAATAAATATGTTGGTATTAAATCTTAATTAAATGACTATTATATTCTCTAAAACTAATTCTCAGCGAAGCGTCTTCAAGGAAGTTCAGACTCGGTCGGGCATCACAAAATGACTGGTACAGAATTGGGACTTCACGAAGTATCTTCAAAAGTAGAGAAAAGGTCAGTCATCAGTCGTCACCAAGACTAACAGAGTTTGTACTTAAGAGACTTTATGAAACATTATCAGAAAAGATCCAGAATCAGTAGTCATCATCAAATGACTATTTCAACTTTACACAGCACATTCAGGTAGGTCCAATATCGGTCAATAGTCACCAACCCAGATAGCAAATTAAACTTGAACCAGCCGTGCCGTGTAGTTTGAATTGCAACTTGTATACAAGTTTGTATATGAAACCGAACATACAAATGCGACGTTGCCGGTCTGCTGCTTAAAAGGCCTTACTCACAGTGCAATCTGACTAATAGCAATTTTTTACTGCAATCTGTTGCAAGGCAACAAATAAAACAAGCAAGTTTATTACGTAACTTGCAGACAGCATGCGACAGCCAATAACGCGCGATATTTGGTGTTAAAACGAGAATTTATGTAACGTAATTTGTATAGTGGCGCTAAATCAACTGCGAAATATTTTTTATTACAATTAGTCACCGGTCGCACAGTGATCGCGTCGCTGTCTGTAACCCCGAAGGTAAGATAAGTTGCATGTAACCTGCAACCTGTCTAATTGTTGCAAATACTGCCTAATGCAATTAGTTACCTTGCAACAGATTGCAACAACAAATTGCTAGTCAGATTGCACCTTAAAGCCTTTAAGTAACCATCGAGTAGGTACTTTGGCATTTAAAATTTTGATATAGAAGTTTGTGAAACGCATCTTACGTTAACGGAAGGTTTTACTTGCCAAGTAATTTACTTGTTACAAAACACTTTAGTTAGACATTGTGAAACAGACCCTAATTGTCAAAAACTTCCCTCTTAATATTTTTGGCAGTTTACAATCAAAGGAAAATCTAGCACGCAGCGGACTCTATGCTATCTAGGAACTGACTGGACTGACAGAATGGCTTTTCTGAAGATCCTACATTGATGAGCAAAACTTGTGTTGGTTCAAATTTAATTTTGATGATAATATAGTTACAAATGTACATAAATCACATAGTTCCGTATTGTTTTATTATTTTATTTAGTCGTCTGACTTTTCTGAAGATCCTGGACAAAATCTGGACTTTTCCGAAGATTGCGACTTATACGAGATAGATTTTAGGAAAATAAGACCAAAGAAAATACAGTAGTCACTATAAATGAACAATAAAACTAAAAATTAATTAATATATCTTTTATTACTCTCATAATCGTTCCACATTATAAATATTTTTACATAACTCTCGTATTACTATGAACTAATATATTACAAACTGCATGTATACAACTCTTTATTATGTTGTAATTAAGATGTACAACCTTAATTTAAAACTAAATAAGAACTACCTTCCAGGCAGTCGATAAACTTGCGACTGTCCGCACACAGCCTAAAAATACCACAAATGTCATTTTTGTATTGCCAGTAAAAAATTACATTATTTTAATAGAAACTTTCCTACTATCGTATGAAACTTTTAAAGTAGAACAAATAGCAAAGGTCTCACGCAGGCTATGAGCATTTACTACTAATAGTAAGCGCGTTATTAGTGATGGTTTCAGTAGCCTGTGTGCGTCCAATCTAAAAACTGTCAAAAATAAATCTGCGGAAGTCTACAATTACGTATGTCATAACTTATTTTTGAAAAACTACAATATCTGTCAAGAAAAAAATTCTTTGAACCTAACAGATAAATATTGAAACGAGATAAAAATCAATTATCTGGCAGTCTATTTATCTAATAATTTATCGAAAGGTGAAACAAGTCAAAAATGAAATATTTAACATACATGGTTAAAGAAAAAACACACTGACGCACAATCATTACTCAATATAGATATGCAAACAATTCAAAATAGCGGATTCTTACAGCCATTTTAAGTTTTTGTAATCTATATCAAATTGTAAAGCAACATAAAAGGAATTACTACCATTCCTACTATTTAACACAACATTTATGTATGTATTCGATTTTTAAAATTCTCCTAGTAAAAAGAATTTCAAATTCGGTTTGTAGATCTTGTAACAAGGTTCTCTTTGAAAAAAAGTATTTAGATTCATAATTAAAGAAATTCAAATTTAGAATATGACAAACATGATTTAACCCAGTGCAAAATTATGTCAGTTTCTTTTTTTTAATAATTCAGCGTGGCACTGAGGGTACGAATGCGGGCAAATAAAAATATCTACAACTTCAGGCATTAATATAATCAGAAAGGGAAAATACGTTATGTTAGTTTTTAGATCATTATATGACCCACAACACAACAACGATACGATGTGTCATACGACAGAGATAGAATGACGCACCAGACTGTAGTGGGAGCAAGACAAAACATCGTTAAATGTCCTATATTCAGGGGATCCATGTTCAAGGAACATCCGTTTGTTTAAAATCATTGGCATTTACAATATTTTGCGATATTTTTCGACATCTGAGCATTTCGACTCGTATATAAAGTGAGATGCAAATTAAAACTTAATTATCTAGATTGTGAAAAACTGTTTTAAAGAAGGTAATGAAATTGGTTCGCAAAATGTCTCTTTGATATTTCCTTTTGAATTGTCTAATCACACTATAAACACATGAATATTTCAGAGTACAATGCAGAATGACCTCTTCGTCGCTCCGTCTCGCTCTCCAGTATATAGTACGAGAGAGACGCGAGATCAATACATATACAATATGAATCATTATACAACTTCAAGACGTATTTGACAGTTATTATATGTACTAACATAAATTGTACAAAACATTACAAATTATGCGTATACAATACGAATGAAATCAAACAAATACGAATGAAATCAAAAAACCCAATTCAATATGTAAAAATGTGTAAGAGTAAAATCCTGTAACATAGAGTTGTTTCAATTTTATACACTTTTTGCAATTAAAATGTAACTAATTATTCAATTCCAATTTTGTATTAAACAAAAGAAAAATCACATTTAAACATGTCTATTTTATTTAGTTCCATACAAACATCTTTGCCGAGGCGTAGCCGGAAGGAATCAGGTGGACCCAGTCCAAAATTCTTCTGGTTAAATCCAAAATTAAGGTTTGGTCATCTGTGGTTAGTCAGCAAAGGCTTAAAATCAATGCATCCCCTCAGGAAAAAATAATTGGTGCATCTTTGATTGTACTTCAGTCAAATTCATGTCTACGGTATTGGTGTGACTTTATTTCAGTCAAAACTACATAATACCAAATACGTAAGTGTATAATTCAATCTTAGAAGTCTCCAAGGATTTGAAAAAATAATTTGGAAAAAAAAATGTCAAAACTACTTTCAGCAAATCTATATATGAATACATGACGAGAGAGCTTTGTATATATACGCACATTGCGCGCAAGGAGGAATGTGAGATTTGACACATGTATAATAAGTGAGTTTATATGGTGAGAGTGCGGAAAGCTACAATTTATTATATACATATACTTGACACACTGTATAATATTATACGTATGTATTACAAATACATTAAATTTTCCATCTACAGAGTAATTCTCAAACTATTGACATTGCTTTAAATGAAAATTACAATTACGTAAACCAGTTGAAATAAAAAAGGTATAAATCTTCGACTGTGAAACCTTGAACATGTCGTGTAGCCGTGGAAAGACAATTTGAGTTGTTAAGCATACAAAACAGTACCGTCACTCCCCGCCGCAAGATGTGCGATGTCACTCTCTAACTCATCAGTCTATTGTAACGTGCCAATTTGTACCCTACTAGCCGTGTATATAGCCCAGTAAAGATAGACAACGCCATATATGGTGTAATGCAAAAATTCTGTATTAGATATGTATGTTATTGTACTAATTGAAAGGTAAATTAAATTGCTTCTAAACATTTACTAAATTCACCTTAAAAAATATAGAAATATATTGAATTGAATGTTTTTTAATTCTAAAAAATTATAAAGAAAAATAATACATGTATTGAACATATTGTTACGGTTGGACCTTATGCGTAAGGAATAAGGTCGATTTTTAATGAAACTAAAAACGTAACTTTTAGTGCTTATATCTCGAGACCTAGGCTTTGCAGTTATGACCTAAAAACGCATTGCTAGGTTTAAGGTCTACTATCGAATGGTATAAGTTAAATTAAGAAAGAAGAACCAAGTTGCACCTCGAATATTCCCGAGCGATGACGTGTCATGTACCTATGACTCATGCAAACAGGCGGCGTCGAGAACAATGTCGAATTACTGTTAGCGAGCGTAATTAACTAGAAAGTTCCACCCTCGTTTTATCCGACTATAAATAGAGTTCCGTGTCCGCCGCCGAGTCAGTGTTTCTCAACTATCGTTCGAGGCGACATCAAGGCGAATTACGAAGACGACTACAACGACTACTACGACGACTTTGGATAGAAGAACTCTGCGATTCGGGAACGTTGTTATTGAGTGAAGCGTGTACCTTCGGAAACTACTACGCGAGTACGTATTTCGAGGGCGACTACGAAGACTAGGGACCGCCGTAATTAAGTTCGCGTGTTCTTGACATCTGCTTGTACGAAGGAAAATAGACTCTGCACCCTTAACCGGCATCTTATTACCCTCAGCTCGTAACAATATTTTATTGTTTAAAAATATTTTTTCTCTGATATACACACTAAATCAACCCCATATTTTTCAACGGAATATATTTAAAAAAAGTCGTTTATTTGTTTAGATGTATTTCAATTTAAAAATTTACTGCACGTAAACAAAAAATGGTAGTAGCTTTTAAAGTCTTTATCAATTGTCTTATTTCTATGAAATTAAACTGTAAATCCACAAAGTAAACCGATATAATTGTATCCAGATCATTCTGCTTGCCAATGTGTATGGACAAAAATGCTAGTAAATAAGTTATTGGTAGACTTTATTGCAATTGTTGTATTATATTGTATAAAATCCATTTTAAATATGAGATGACAAATTTATATAATAAGAATTAATGTTTATACCAAGCAAACAATAATAGCATAGCACCTAATGGTGTCTTACGTCACTAGCGGAATGCTCAGTACCAATCAGTACCGTGACTTTGACCCTGCCGCCCGCGCGTCCCGCTAACACGGTCATTCCGCGGGATTATTACCTAAAAATTTGCAGGCAGCGACAGCCACGCACTCAATGCGCGACCGGTCAGTAATTGTAATAAAAAATTGGTATCATGTATGGCGGTTGGGTATCTATTATTCTATGACCGTAGAATGCACTTTTCGCGGTAGATTTAGCGCCACTATACAACTTACATTACACAAATTCTCGTTTTGACAGCAGATATCGCGCGATATTGGCTGTCACATGCTGTCTGCAAGTTACGTAATAAGCGTGCCGTTGGTCGTTGTGGTTAAGGCGACGCATTGAAAATTTTGACGCCAGGGATCTCAATTTTTCTAAGTGACGACAAAACGTATGACAGTGATATTTGGTATCTGATTCATCATTTCATAGACTTCATTTTGACAATTGCGGTACACGGTTGCTTAAAAATTAACCAACAACACAAAAAAAATATCAAAGAAACCTCTTTTAAAACAGAGATTTACATTTATCGGAGCAACGGGACCGATACATATTTCTAAATTTTCTGTATAGTTTACTTTAAACATATTTCTCAAAATGGCAGGTGGATTTTTTAAAATTAACGAAAATAACTGTTTTTTCGCATTTTCCGTAAGCTAGCGCGCGCACGTTTGTATAGAACAGGTCTATTTTAGAATAATTTATTGTTTATCAATGCGTCGCCTTAATCGTTCCGTACTTTTCAACTCTAAAATGTACGCGTAAGGTAAAAATTCGTTTGTGAAATCTAAGAGATGCTGTGATTTTGTATTAATTACGACAAATATTGGTGGATTCTGATGCTAACAGCTTCGTTTTGATTTAAAATGCAGTCTACCATAAATTACAGCTATTACATTTTTGCTGTGAATGTAATCTAATTAAACAAAATGTAAACCTACTACATGTCGTTAATAGTTAAGATTTTTGAGTGTATTTAGTGTAGATATACGAAATATGTACTTTAAACAACAAAACGTCATATAGCAATTAAAGTGGTCGATTTATTATCAAAAATCAAAACTAAGTTTTTTTCTAAACATTCAATAATTTACGGTTTATTTTGTTGGATTTCTATTGTATACTCGTTTTTTTGTATACTATAATTGTACGAATAAATATACATATAGCATTTACGCCGAAGATATAAAGCATTATTTTAACATTTGCATATTTTTTTAATATGCGTAATACCTGAGACCAGGTGGATTCGTGAATATGGTATTTTAAAATTACATATTACCATTATAGAATATTTTTAATTCTATATTCCATGTAGAAAAAAAGTCTAATTAGGAATTATTGTTTTTTAAATCGTATTTTTACTGGGCTAATATTTCTCATCAACAACATTTCAAATACTAGAGTTATTGGGTAATCTGCTCTACCCATGTTTTACATTTTGGTTGCGAGAAATCTAATCACCAATTTCCATCTTACTAACTTCAAGAATAACGGAGTTCTACAGACTTTTATCCCCTACTTAGGAATTCCCTTAGGAAATGAATTCTCCAAACTCCTTCCTTATTGACTTTTATATGTTTGCATAACTTTATTGCACATTTAAAAATAAAAACTAAAAATAGATGAGTCATCAGAATATGTGCGACTTATTTGATAGCTCATCTGCTTCTGTTAGTAGGTATTATCTGTGGTAATGTATAAAGTGTAGCAAAACTTTTTTGAATATTATTTACAAGTGTTATTTGAAAAAAACTAGTATAAAGATCACTTGGAAAATGTAACACAAATATTACTTGAAAAAATCTATAATATTAATATTAAAGACTTATCAATATCTTATTGTTTATGAACAATAAAATTTGAGAAAAAAGATATATCAATTTGATACATCCAATAATTAATTTTACAATAACATTTATTAAGTATTTATAATATTTATTATATATTTTGGAATCTAATTAAATACATAATGCGTTATGTACATTGATAAGCTAATTTTAAATCACATCTTAATACAATATTAATTTTTTAATTCTTACTAATAAGTATTTTTCAAAACTGCCAAATAACGCGTAAAAGCGTGAAGCAGCGCCGGAACGCCGTAAGAAATCGACAAGCGATAAAACGCGGCGTTAAAATGCTCTGATCAACAGAGCTACTACTGGTTGTAAGATTGGTCTAATTGGGACAAGTTTTGCGATGTATTTACACTGTCTTGCTTTTGATGCGATTTTGAAGCATTTCATAGGCAAGTGTTTCTAAGAATTCTCGACTTGGACAGTATTTTTGGCATTTTTATCTATCTCGCAGAATGGCATCTGCTTTTCTCGCAATCGTCCTGACACCTGCAGTCCTCTGTGATAGAATCGAGCGACATCAAGCTCTCTTGGGAAGTCCTCAGACACGCTCTACACCGTGAATCGACAGAATTTCCGCTTTGAGAATTCGCGTCTTCAGATACAGACTCCAAAGATCTCAAACTTTCCACTGAAGTCAGTTTGTATGATCTTCGAAATTCCGCTATTTCATCCTCACTCATGTTCAGAGCTAGTAAAGAGTCTCTCGCCATTTTGCCCAAAGAAGACACCTTTTTCTTCTTCTTAGACAGTATTGGGTCCATTTTTGATAAGGGGCATGGTTTATTTAAGCTTTCGGGCAGCGATTTGGGACTTGATCCACTTCTGGTACGTAATTTCGGCCGTCTCTCTGGTATTTCGCGTGGTGTAGTCGATGGCACTGAAGGGATTTTGAACACAATGTTCCTTGTTGGACTTTTTGTCTTCTTCGTTTCTGGCAACTGCAACATTTGGGAGAGGTTCTCCAATGAATTGGATTTCTTTAGCTTCGCTCTCTCCGGTACGACTGGCGATGTGAAACCTTTGATTTCTTTCGTTGCGAACACTTCAGGGACTTCTACTGCTTCGTCTATTACCAGTTCTGGTGATAGATCTAACAATTGTTCCTTCATTTCGGCATCTTTTAATTCTTGAGCTAAAGAACTCTGCGGGCTTTTTATACCACAAATATTATCAGCATCAGGTTCAAAGTCCTGGTTTTCATATATGAGATAAGACAGTGCGTCTTTTCCCAAGTCGACATTTTCAAATTCATTTCCTATTTTGACTTCTGTAAGCTTACTTTCGTCTGATGTTTCTAATGTTACTCCGCTATCCGCTGACTCATTTTTGTCGTCTGTTTTGACGTCATCAATAAAAGCTAATGCTTCAGCGTTGAATATGTCTTCATCACAAGTTTCTTCCATAGTAGCTATCGGGGCTAAATCGCTCTGAATTTTACATTCTTCTATTTTAGGCCCACTTCTATCTAGTAACGGCGTGGAGACTTCCCAAACAGCGTTAACTATTGGCTGGTTTATAATCTGCCTTTCACTCAATTCGAAAGCCAATGCCTTCGTGTTGCTCATGCTAGAAGTCAACGTGTTTTCTGGAGAAATGTTTTCTTTGATCCCTCTTATCACCTTGCTGGGAAATTTGTCAACAGATTGACCTGAATCCGGACTCGTCTGTTTGTCTAAAGAGTTTTCTGATCCTGATGATTTGAGGATCGCAGCAAATGACCGGGGTCTTATAGGTTCAACTTTATTGACCTCGTCTAACTTAACGTCTAGTGATTTCGAAGCGTTTTTGTCTATAGTGTAGGTAGATTCCGCGTTCTTATTGCTATCTCCAGCTGGAGCATCACACACATTTTTATTTAAATCGTTGGGTTTTATGAGATCTATAGTATCACACGCTCGATGCCTATTGCCGTTCGAGCTTGCGTTGTCAGTTTTAAAACTTAAATCTAATTTTTGTACTAAAACGTCGTCGGTGGTTATTATATCGGTAACTTGTTCGACCTTTCTCTCGATGTCTTGAGATATATCACTAGTTTCAGAGTTCCCTTGCATGGGGAGCGACTGGAATTCACTTAGCGTATTATCAGTGTCAGTCGAAGGTGTTTTACTGTCCAACTTTTTGGAAAATGATTCGTCCACAAAAGAAACTTGAACTCTTTCAGATAAAGTCGAGTCGGTGGCTTCAGAGAGGCTCTCTCTGTCGTCTCCTTTATCTTCCTTTTCTGTCTTTTCAGTAGCACTGCCCCAAGACCAGAAAGAGCTAGTTAAAGAAGAGTCTTTTCTAGGTGGTGTATTAGAAGCGGATTTTTTCTCTTCCTCGTGCGATGCGCTTCTTGAAAATAAACTGCTGGGATGTTGGAAGAGACTCAACAATTTCTCCAAATGAGAAGGCAGTTTCGATTCTTTTTCTGGTTCCTGTTTGGGGACGTGAAAACTGGCAGACGGTGCTACCCAAGAAATTTTCCTCATGCGATCTAACCCTTTTGATTTTAAAGCTGGTACATCTAACAGGCTGGAAGTTCGTTTTGGAGAGGAGGTAAGAGTTTCCTGTAGATTGAAATTATCTGGTTTTTTGAGTGTATCCTTCAAACTGGAGGTGTTAGTCAAAGTACCTTCATTAGATGAGCTATCTTCTTTACTTTCAGAAGGATTTTGTAATGAATGCTCTATACCAGAATCTGCTGATGTGACCATCACTTTTTCTTGCTTATTCGAGTCTAACGAACTGACACTGGCTTCTAAACTAGATAAAGAGCTATGAATTTTTTGTGTTTTACCAAAAATTATCGGCGAAACACTTTCGTTAGAACTAAACGACATGTTTAAAAAGTTACTACTGTTAACTGGCGTCACTTCACTGGTATTAGATTCGATAGAGCTTTCGGTAGACAGTGTGATTTGGTCAGGTTTTCTTCTGTCTAATTCTGTATCAGATTCGACAGATTCCTGAATTGTTATTGGTTTGATGTTGGGAGTTTGGTCGTTAAGACTCTCTATTGAGCTTCCTGAAAAGGAGCTACTGCTATCGCAGAAGGCGCTACCGATCAATTTTTTATTCATAAGCCTTGAGACTTCTAAATCTGGGCTGTCCAAACTGGACTCGCTCTTATTTTTCTTAAGAACTATACTATCTCGTACTAAACTAACAGGTACATTGTTCATAGTATCTACATTATTATCTACATCTGTTCGTGTACTGTCAATTTTGACTTTATGTTTACTCAGATTATTCTTTATAGTGAAATCCTTCATTACTTGTATAAGATGATCTAAATCTTCTGTTATAGCTTCTATCTGTTTCATTGGTGTTTCTTCTTTCCCTGTATTATCTAAATTACTTAGTGTAACATCATCTATGTTCCTAAATTCATATTTATTTTGGTCATAGTGTACTTTGGCTGCTTGTGAATTATTTACAATATTCTGTAAACTCTCCTTCGTGACAATAACTTCTATATTAATGTCTACTTTCTTGGTATCACTCACTTCAGTACTACTTTTAAGTAATTTTGTTTCTGTCTTCAACACTCTATCATCACCAACCAATCTAACTGCTTCATCATGCACTATTTGTTTGGACTTATCTTTATAAACAGGGAGTTCACTTTTAACAGTGTCACTATAAATCTTATCAGTTTTTAATTCACTTTTAGTAGCAACTTTATCAATTTTATTGACATCATCACTTTTTTCAATAGAAATGTTTCTATCATCAGTTTTATCTGTTTTCACAACACACAATTCGCTAAGTTCTTCACTGCTCATATCATTATTCACTTCACTTATACTTTCAACAGTTTTTAAGTCTTTTATGCTAGTTGAAACGGGTTCAGGTACAGTAACGGGGTCTTCGACACCGAGTTCAATATCAGATTCAGTCGTTTTAACTGATGTTGGAGGTATTGTACTGTCAGATGCTTGACCAGATCTATCTATGTTTTCAGATCCTGAAGAAGCAGTCATAGTAACAGGCACAATGGCACACCCGGAGGTGAGATTAGATTTATCCGAAGACGTAGCATCGGGCTTCGCCCCAAACCCTCTATCACACTCGGATGCTGGGAGATCACACTCCGACACAGTTTCGAGGGCGCCAGAGGGAGCGTCAGGCTTAGAAACAGGCACAGCTTCAGGCTTGGAGGTAATCACTGCTTCAGATGTGGGTACTGATACTATTTCAGTTTTGGGCTCAGGTACAATTACGAATTTGGGTTCAGATAAAACTTCAAATTTAGATTCAGCTACAACTTCCGAATTGGACCCAAGAATAACTTCGGATTTGGACTTAGGCGTAAGTTCAGGTATGGACTCTGTTACTGGATCTTGCTTGGATGTAGAAATATTTCTAGGTTCAGATACAGCAACTATTTCAGGCTTGGATATAAGAGTCACAACAGATATAGTCTTAGGTACTTCTCCAGACTTTGACTCATTTTTAGCCTCAGGTCTAGAAAGTGTTATGACTTCTGACCTGGAACTAATTGGTCTAGGGTCACTTGTTACTTGTTTAGCCGAATCTTTTGGGGCTGCAGGCGAAGGTGGTGTCAGCGAGGGATTGTACATCGAGTCGTAGTTTCTCGTTACGGAGAACCGTGACGAAGATCTTCGCGGCGTACTCGGGGACTCCACCTGGATTTGTGGGGGTTCGGCCACCTGTAGAAGTCCAAAAAATATCGTTAATTTTAACTATACTATTGTAATTCGATAGAGTGATTTGACGTTTCCAGGGTCTTACAATTAAGTAAGTTCTTGCCATTTTTTAAATAGTGATATCCCTCCTATGTCTATTTCATTATTATTAATCAGCGGTTACCTCGATGCGCTATCCGCACGAAATCTCTTTTTTGTATCATTCCCTTAATGAGTTACCAGTAACGTCAAAAATATATGAATATTTAAAGTAATAAGGAAAGTGGGTGAAATAGTAAGAAAAAAGAAAAAGAAAATATTATGTTTATTTATTGGAATGTAATGGCGACGGTACAGGCCCACGTCAGTACCAAATTAAATATATTAAAATCAGCCATTCCCAAAGTGGGCGATAACGCCCCCTTGTGGGCGCTGCAGGCCTAAAGGGAGGCGGTAAGAGACCCAGAAAAAAAATGGGGGCGTTGTGTAGAGGCCTGGGGGGTGATTTGTAATTTCATTTAGCTAGGAGGCATCTTAGACAACGACTGCATGAGCTCTCGACTCAGTAGACAAAATAAGTTTGGGAACCAGTGTATTAAATGTTAGACCAGTCGACAGATTTAGTTGAACCGTTACTTCAGTTCTATTACTGGACAACACTATTTTAACTGGACATATTATTTAGAAGTTTGACATTTATTGTAATGCTAAATCACTCTATCGAATTCAAGTTGGACTATAGAAGTGTTCCTGACTGTAAGATAAGTTAGGCATGCTCATACTCATTTATTCAACCGTACTATTTCGTAATAAGCTACATTTATCATAACAAATTCGGTTGCTTCGGAAAACGAGCTATGAAAGCTATTTTTGCCGTAATATTCGTTATAATTTTCAATGAAAGTATTAAGGCAGTTAATTGGCTACAGTGAGAAAGATATTCTAAAAGGGGAGCAGTGCATGAGCTTTCAAATAAATTTTATTACATGTTCTGCACAATATCCTGATGATTCGTACCTGTACAACTTTGAAGCGCGATGGTGTCGAGCTATAAGTGGGCCTGGCAGGTGTGGGTGGGAGGCTTTCTGTGGACGAGTTCCTCTCGGGAGTCACCAGTGTTACCTGTGACATATACATGTGAAACTAGAATAGATGTTACTAATTCATAGTTCTTTAGTGTATCTGTCTGTTTTTACGATGGTCCCCGTATACATACATACATATCTTCACGCTGTATCCCTAACGGGGTAGTCAGAGAAGACTGAGCGCCAAGCGTTGCGGTCCCTACATACTTCTTGCATTTCCTCAAATCTTATCATTCTCCTCACACATTTTCGACCAGATACGCGAATCCTTTTGAAATTTCCAGTATACAGATATGTACAAATGTTTCTATTATATCAGTAGATGTTCTTCCACAGATTCTTTCTCCGCATCTTTACAATGATCTCTTAAGACATCTTTGGAACGGTCCTTAGTATATAAAACGAACGTTTATACAATTCGTTTATGTACGTGTGCTTGCATGGGTGTGTGTTCTTTCTATCTGCATGTTGTTAGGTGTTATTCATGCTACATGTTGTTTCCATTAATATTTTTCAATATTTATTCTTATTCCTAAATTCCTGGCCCTAAAATTTGTTTATGTTTTGTATATCATCTATTTGTTGATACAAACTTTGTTTTCGTATGTAATATTTCGTAATTTATTGAAGTGTTAATTTAATTTTAAACATTATTTTTCCATTTAAACAAGCCTATTTCGTCATTTAATATAAATAAGTAATTTTTTCAAAACCTGTTTACTATGGGCGAGTAAGATGTATCGATTATCGAAATTGCATATCTATTTAGTCTGTACAAGCGTCGATGACCTCTTAGAATGTAACGCCGAACGTCACATCGATTTCTTTAGAACTGTCAGAATAAATACTTTCATCACTATGAACAAACAAAAGCACACAATGTACCCCCTACTATAGTCTGTGAGATTTAATAGGTCGGATTTAACATCTGTCACATGGCTGCGACTAGTTATGGGACCAAACAAATATGTCTCGATTATTTTCGATTCTAACGAAAATCGATACCATTGTCTAATAACATAATAAAATCATAATATTTCACTTATGATTATTAGTTTGTTAGCTACATAGTACGTTTGTTGAGATATGGTATTTGTTACAGTAAAACATATTTAAGTATATGAATAAACTTAATTCCATATATTTATTTTTTGGGACTAATATATAAAAACTTCCTCAAAATAAAGGCAGACTGTAATATTGGTGAAAAATAAATATTTAATCATTTTCTGAGCTTGGATCCATGTCCGTAGAGCTATCTTCGTCTCCCACTATTATGATTAATTCATTTTCAATTAAATTGTCTATTCTGACGTCTCTTTCAAAGTCTTCTTTTATTATTTTTTTTGTTTTCTCCACCACCTTAGCCCAGTTATCCTTTGATATTTGATTACATGCTTCTGTCAGTAAACTCATCAAAAAAACAATACAGAACTAAAATTATTTAAAAAATATAATAATATCTTAATTTTAAATTATTCGATTATTAAAACATTGCAATCGATTATCGATTTCGTTTGATAACGAAACGATTGCAAATGGTAGCAGTACTAGAGCAATACGCCTCGTGATATAACATTGTAACAACGTCCATTTAGAAAATTATTTTAAAGATATATAACGAAATATCTGTGTTTTTAACTAAAAGAAATCAAAGTTAGTAGTTTTGTGTAATGATCAGTAGTGGGCAAAATAAATAACGTTTATTTATTCAGCATTAACGTAATTGAATTTGTATTAGATATCAGGAACGTTGATACAAAGTTATAGCGGCATGAAAATTAAGAAACGTCAAATCCGACCTATTAAATCTCACGGACTATAGCAAGAAAAAATAAGGTGCATAATGCTAACAAATTTCAAAGTTCCGAAAGTAAACTTCAAATGTAAAAAGTATGATCAAATCAAAACAAACGCAAAAGCTGACGACGATTGATCTATTTCTTCCTTAGTCTTTTCGGACTTCTGGACAACAATGCCTTACTGGTGTCCTTAGTGTTAACTGCAGCTTGTAGATGAGCTGTGCTTCCAGAGTTTTCAAAAGATGGAGTTGGGTAAAGGGTGATTGTAACTCCGATATTAACTCAATTTTCCAACGAGATCCATCAGGCAGTTTTAATATAATTTTGCCTTCCGATGACCAACAGGTCAAAATACCAGTGTTTACGAGCTGACATAAACAGCTGATGTCTTTGCTTGGTCAGGAACTCCGAGATGATAATGCTGGTGCCTTTGAGTGCAGTTTTAGCATCCCACACAATATTGCGCAATTGCACATCAGCAAATCTGACCGACATTGGCCTATTCTTTGTATTAATAGAACCTAATCGACAAACGTGTAAGTCATTATTATTTGTACAGGACAATTTAAAATGGTCAGATAATATAGTTGTGACGACATCCATAGCTTTTTCATCTTTCTATTCAGGTATTCCACCGAAGAGTAGGACTTAATATAGCCTCATGACAATCTAAGCCAAGGGTAAAAATTGGTTCTATTTGAGACTTCATGTTTTCTGAGTTTGTAAAACAAGGACTTACATACTCCTTCATTCGAGAATCAAATAGTTCTGTCATTTCTTGATGACTAACAGCTAACTTAGATGAAAGAATTATGATGCAGTTGAACAATTTATATGGGTACTAATGTGAAAGGTAAATATCACAACTATAGAGCTGGTTGAGTGGTGAACACAATTTAATCTAAATTTTCATGAAAATCACGCTGTAAGTAATTTATGTTAATATTTAATCAGCAGTCTCAAAAAACACATCCTCACGCTTATTACGTAACTTGCAGACAGCATGCGACAGCCAATATCGCGCGATATCTGCTGTCAAAACGAGAATTTGTGTAATGTAAGTTGTATAGTGGCGCTAAATCTACCGCGAAAAGTGCATTCTACGGTCATAGAATAATAGATACCCAATCGTCATACATGATACCAATTTTTTATTACAATTACTGACCGGTCGCGCATTGAGTGCGTGGCTGTCGCTGCCTGCAAATTTTTAGGTAATAACCCCGCCTATATATTTAGTGTCTACCCACAAAACACGATGGTGTTATTTCACGCCGATATTCTGTAAGAGGTTGGTATTTTACTCCCGGTGAAATACCACCAGCCCAATTGGTGCTGCTATGCAGCATGGCTCTACCGTACACAGTGTATTTATGCGTGTATTTCCGTGCGTGTGCGCGCGTCCCTGTGAGTGGGCGTGTTCGTTGCGTACCGAGAAGCGCGAGTGCGGCGAGTGCGGCGAGTGGGGCGAGTGCGGCGAGCGTGGCGAGTGCGGAGGCTGCGCGGCCGGCACAGGGCTCCCGGCGGGCGAGGGCGCGGGCGAGGGCGCCGGCGAGCGCAGCCGCCCTCCGCCCGCGCGCCTCTCCTCCTCCGCGGGCGGACTCTGCACACACCCACACACACATTACTTCGAACTAGCCACGACCCGCAACTTCACCATCACATTGTTCTCGAAGTTATACTTCTTTTGGCGCGTTTGGAAAAACAGATCAGAGCATAGGATTAGAGTATTTTTTAACGTGTAACGAAATAGTGCGCGCCGATATAACAGATAATTAACTATTTTTTTTATTTCATTCATTTCGAGTGGCCAGTATTGTTTCTTTATATGTGATCAGTTTTGTTTTTTATATTTATTCACTTCAAAGAAGTAAAACTGCTTACGTGCGTACGTGAGTACGCACATGCTTTCTTCTTCTATAACTTTTTTATCCATTTTAGTAAAAATCATTTTAAAATTCTGTAGAATTTCGGAGAAGCAACTGGATATTTGTACAAAACGGAGTTTTTTCTGGATTCTTTTTTATTGAAATTTTTTCTCCTATCATGTTTCCACATTTAAGGATTTCAAGATAGAGTTGAAGTTGTATGTATCTAAATATCTAACTCTCAGTCTTCTCAGATATCGAGATCTAGGTCACAAAATACACCAAAATCTGTTCAAGTGAACACTTAATTACAATTTCTCTTAATAACCTTGTAAAACGTTATTACATGTCAATGTGACAATAACTAGTAATATTATTTGTTCCACTCATTCCCATATACCAGGCTATTACAAAAACTGAGTAATAAAATCGTTACTGTTTTCACTTAAGCCCGGCTTCTATGCCATCATTATTCTAAAGTCTGCTCGTCCTCCAATTAATGAAACAAAAAACTTAAATTCTCGTATCTTATAAATGAGTAATCTGAATAGAAATATAGAGTAATTATTACAAAATATGCTTTAATTTTTCTTAAAACTCCATCCAAATCGGTTCAGTAGTTTGCGCATGATACATTGACAAAAACAATAACGGTTATACTTTTAATGTATGAACTTAAAATATAAATAACAATTCTCCATTACCCTAGCGAGGTAGGCAGTGTGGCAAGTGAGACTGATTTTCCTATGCACTCGGCGCTCCGGTGAGGTCGCATCGGGCTCGTTTCGGCGACAAAGCGCGCGGATCTCGCGCGTCAGTCGTGCAACTGTCGCTGCTTCGCTGTCCTCAGCCGTCAGACTTGTCGACTCCTGTTCCAAATAAAATGTTAATTTTGACACAATCTCTTTACTAAATAAAAATATTAAAGATTAATCTCTAAATACTCTATACTATGGTATAGAGGTAAATTTTGTTTGTATGTAATGGATAAATTCAAAAACTACTTAACCGATTTCAAAAATTTTTTCACCTATAGAAAGCCATTACCAGCGAGTAACATGGGCTGTATTCTATTTAAAAAAAAAAATTGTACCGTGTGAAGCTGGGGCGGTTCGCTGGTATAAAATAAAGTCGTTGTCCGAGTCTGTCTGTTTCTTTGTTTACTTCTAAACTACACAACGGACTTTGATAAGGTTTTTATTGTTATTAGATATTGTTAAAGACCAACATAGTGCAAAATACTAATTCTATTAGACTATTGTAACAGAGATAGTGTAATTATGGAATTGCGTCATGTAATAGTTTGTGAACTTGAGTTCATCATAGGCCATAGAGATCACATAGGTCATAGAGATCACACAGGCCATATAGATCATAGACATAGCTACATGAATAGGTAATATATGGAGATTAGGAGAATAGGTAATATATGGAGAGCAATATTAGAGGTTTTATTTAGAAGCTCTAATATCAGTCCGTGTACAATAGGTCAAACTAGGTCAGAATAGAAAAACCTGCCCCACTCCCTCTCAACTCTCGTACAGATATTTTTAAGGGAGGTTTGTATTATATATACAACATAATGAGTGTGTAACGGTCGTTACACACCTCGTATAAACTCGTATGTGCGTATGGAAGCACTCACCGCAGGATCGTCAAGGTCGATCTGCGTCAGCGTGGTGTTCTCCTTCATAGCCGCCAGTATGGTCTGCAGGCCGGTCACGCCCAGTCTGTTGTCACGCAGGTCCAGTCTCTATAAACAGACCAAAGATTTCAGTAAGTCATTACGTGTATGTATGTGTGTCTTCGTGTGCCAGTGAGTGCCCTGTCCTCTAGAACTACTGGCTCGTATGACCGTATGAGTTGAGCTACAGTTGCGTCCGTGTGTAATAATAATAACATACTCAGACATTTCACACAGCGCCATCTAGTCCCAAAGTAAGCAGCACAGCGCTTTTGTTATGGGTACTAGACAACTGATATACTACTTGTATACTTCTTTTACTCGAGGCGGGATTCGAACCTGCAACCCCCGTTTACTTTCCGACGTACTCAACCGTTGCGCCACGGAGGTCGTCGAATCCGTGTGTGTACGTGTTTGTGTGTATGTACGTGCGTGTGTCTCCCTGTGTGTGCGTGTGTGCATGTCCGTGCATGTGTGTTTACCAATTTTTAGTATGTGTCTAGGGTTGATAAATGATTTACAACGACCTTTAATATTAAGTACAATATATTTACGGACCACTACTCATTGCAAACGTTGGAAGCCGACTAAAAGTAATTACATACAAATGATATTCTTGAATCATTATTAGTACAAATTAGGGAATAGTGTCAGAGCGCAGTTACAATGTTACAATATTATTTATACAATAAATATGTAGGCACATGTGTATGACCCCGTGTGCGCGTGTCTCCGTGTGTACGTGACTGTGCGTGTGTATATGTCCGTGCATGTGTGTATGTTCGCGCGTGTATGATCCCGTGTGCGAATGTCACTCGCCGTCAGAAGACGCAAAAAAAAGCAAATTTAATCATAATTATTTAATACCTAAAATTACAATATCATTTAATTCTAATTTACTACTAAAATGATAGTTGCTAGTGGATTCGATGTTAGATAAAAATTAAGTAATTACATGTGTTGCAATGATACTCATAAGTACATAGGTCGTCGCAACGTCGGCGAGATGCAGCAGGAGGACTCGTATAACATGCGCGTGTGTATCCGTGCGTCTGTCCACGTGTGTACGTCCGTGCGTGTACGAGGCTGTGTGTGCGTGGCCGTACGTGCGTGTCCGTGTGCCCCCGTGTGCGCGTCTCCGCGTGTGTGCATGTCTGTGCGTGTGTACGTGTCCGTTCACGTGTGTACGTTCGTACGTGTACGAGCCCGTGCGCGTGCGTGTCCGTGTGTGTGCGCGCGTGTGTGTGTGTGCCTCACCGAGAGCGCGGCGCCGGCCCGCACGAGCGCGGCGAGCGGCGCGGCCGCGTCGGGCCCGAGGCGCGCCGCCTGCAGCCCCAGCGACACGAGCGAGGCGAGCGCGCGGCCGCCGCACAGCGCGCGCACCGCCTCGCTGCCGAGCGCGTTCCGCCCCACGTTGAGCACGCACAGCGACGGCGACGACCTCTGCGGCCCGCATCACACCGCATCACACCGCACCGCACCAACCGGCCATACGAGACGAACACCATTTATAATTTTTAGCACACAGTTGCTAGGTATCATTTTTTCAATTATCATTACACAACATCGACATTTTCGATGTAACGATACTTCTTTAACAAGTAAATGTACAAATCGATCAAGAACTAGGGACGTTTAACTAGAAAAAATATCGATATTCTTTTCAATATGATATATCGCATGCCCGCATCGATGTACCATACCTATCAAAGTTAAAGTCAAATCAATTTATTCAAGTAAACTCAGTTACAAGGTATTTTTGAACGTCAAATCTACTTTAGTTCGGTTCAAATAGAAAACCTGGAGACTGAGAAGAACCGACAAGAAATTCAATAAGGTATCATTTATTTCAATTATCATTAGACAACATCGCCATTTTCGATGTAACGATATTTCTTTAACAAAAACAAACAGAATCAGCTATCCCTGTGTCATTCCACCAGAAAAAACAAACAATTGCAAATTATACCAAAAAATGATCCAAACACGATCGCGAGGGTTACCACATAAAGAACTGCAGCGACAGCTGCACCGCGGTTGTTTTAAATGACTTTTTGTAGCGTAAATAGCGTCACCAGCAGTAGTTTTTAGTTCACAGAGGCAGCAGTGGCGATATCGTGCGCGATTTAACAACATATTGAATTAGAGATATTTATTTCTCATAAGAATATGTTACATTCACTTAAATGAGAAAATTTAATTTACAGCATGATTTACACAATTATGCATTTGACCGGAATGATGACAACGGCAGACGCAGTCTAAACATACCCAATTACTAGTATTAGACTCATTTCTCTAAATGCTTCTTAAATTGGTGTTTAAATGTGGCTAAATTTACCAAAATCGCAATTACCCGCGTAAGATTCGGCGGTCGTTTACTCACTGCAGTTACGTAATAAGGTCGCTTATTCACGTTCGTTGTTTCCATCATATGAAGCACACCAGTGTATCGTATTGATGTCGATCTTAGTGATATATGAGGGTAGTTAGATACATGAGGAAAAATATAGATATGTTTAAGAAACAGGATATTTACGGTACGGAAACCCGAGATCATAATAATGTGGTTATTCCTTCAATCACAGATAAAAACAAGATACATATTTGTTAGCAACACCGACGTTTAAACACAAAGGAGAACACTGGCGCCCTCTAGCAGAGCGCGACGGTGTTCGTGACGTCATAGACAAGAACGACCGACGGCTTGTTCCCCACTACCGCCCCAGATTATATAAGTCAAAACTCGAGCGCTCCACGTTCTCTATTGCTTTTTACCTTCACGACTGCAGCACGAAGTGTTCGAATACAAATTCATTAATTATTAACTGATATTAAATATGAATATTAATCGATTAATCGATAACTTAAGTAAAGCTTGGGGTGTTCCATTGCTATAAGCACCTAACTTAATATTTAATTTTATGTTAGCTAACACAGTATTGAAAGAATGAATAAAGGAATATTATTAGTAAACAAACTGTGTTTTGGATCTATCTTCCGTTTTGTGGCCTTACGGCGCCGGGAGCCACCTCTGACTTCCACTACCCTGAAGACTAACAGACATTAAGACGACGCATTGGAAATATTGACGGCAGGGATCTCAATTTTTCGAACTGACTACAAAACGTATGAAAGTAAATGAAGAAAGGAATACTTAGATGGTTCGGGCACATGGAAAGAATGAGTGATGAAAGACTGACGAAGGAAATATACAGAGCAAAAATGAGTGGTTAAAGAAGCCAAGGGAGACCAAGGCTGACTTATGAAGATCAAATAGCTAGTGTTACCCGACGGAAATGTCAAAAGCACTCGCATACCTAAGCGAAAATGTGTGAGGAGAATGATGAATTTGAGGAAGCGAAAGAAGTATGTAAGGACCGATAAAATCTATACAAATCTATTATTATTATTATTATACTATGCCCGCGACTACGTCCGCGTTTTTTATTTTTAAAACAGTCTATGACCTTCCTCAGGATCCAAGCTATCTCAATACCAAATTTCATCACAATCGGATAAACGGTATAACAACCCATACAATACAAACAAACAAACATTCATTTTTATATATTAGACATTATACAATCATACCAGTAAAATATGAAGATGAATGACGGTAGTCAGAAAAACTTAATAAAGTTTATGTACTACCGACCGGTTATTTTTATTATTGTAATATCTTAGTAATAATAAATTTAAAAAAAGACTAGCGACCCGGCCCGGCTTCGAACGGACAGAAATTTTTTTGAAAATAAAATACAGACCATTCTCGCTAATAATGCAACTTTCCATAGATAAAAAAATTTTTGAAATCCATTGAGTAGTTTATGAGTTTATTCTCCCCATAAAATCTCGCCAAAAACCATTTTACCAGTTTTAAGAGTAGTCGTCTAGTCTATTTGTAGCGCAGAGTATAAAATCTACACAAATTTAAACTAATATTATTATTATTATTATATTGTATATTATTACTATTATAAAAAATTATAAATAGCAAACATTGTAATACTGACTAATATCGTTAAATTAGTTATTCATATCCGCTGTGGTCACTTAATTGGGTCTGCATCCTAGCATCTATTTAAAAAGTTTGTTATACATGTATGTTTGGTAAAGGCATCTGTCAAGCGTACCGTAACGGCTCTTTTTTTTTATGAGAAGACAACATAACCAAGACCCTAAATTTCTTTCGGTCCTCTGTCTATTCAGTTAAAAACATACAAGAGGCCACGTAAAAGATTTTTTTTGTTATGTAGCAGAAATCTGTACCCAGATACCTAATGTCCTGGGGGAGATATTTACCCACTAAATTCTACCGTATTCTATCGTGACTCTAGTAATTAATGAATTAATCTGTGGTGTAAGTATTATGAACAACAGACTCACCAACGCTTTACTGAGATGAATCGCGGAGTTCCTCGTCAGCTGGTTATTCCATAGCACCAAAAAAGCTAAGCCTCTCGCCTCGTGATTGCTTATCACTGTAAATAATTACAAAATTATATTTAAAATGATTGCGCAAATTAATGTGATTTGTTTACTGTCAAAATGAGTTATTTGAGGAAGACCAAAGCATTTGCCTTGATCTTATGAAGATCACAAACAATTATAATTGACAGAAATGTCAAAGTTTTATCTTTGCTCAATGGAAATTTTTGCAAAACATTGATGTAGGTTTGCATTACATCGCATCACATTGAAAAAAATATCGATATTTTTTTTGTCGTACAACCCTATAGAAGTAGAAGTATATACTGACAATAGAACACGCTCCACACTTACATCGCCTTACCGCAACTACATTTAATTAAGTGTACTTGGCGCATCCACTGTTAGTTGACGTTTGTCAATAGCTGTATTAAGAACTCCAATATTTATATTATTTTGTAATGTAAAAATGCCATCTTATGCTGTAGAGGCGTGGAAAAAATCACTTTAAATAAGAAAATGGAAAATTGCGGTGTCACTTCTCATGTGTAAGTATTTCTCTTTAAGTTATTCCCAGTTACAAAATAACAACATTTCAATATATTACTGCCCATACTGCGAGTTTGTTTATTATCATGACAACAACTGGTGATGTCATCTTATGTTATCGATAAATTATTTAGCACAAACATAATATGTATATGCAATAGGATGTTAATATGAATTTGACGGTGCGTCAACCACAGACAAATTAATATGGCGGCGAATCAACCATAGATTACAAATTAGCACTACTCCCACTAATGTTGCGTAACTATGAGCGCTGACGCGTAGTGGCGGGAACGATGACAGCAGGCGACAGACGAGAATAAGCAACCATCACCGCCGTTCCTGCAGTCGTATGGCAGGGAACAACTGGGATCTGAGCCCAAACGCCGTATTGGAAGACACGGTATTGGAAGAATATTCCGGGCCAGGAGCATTTCAAATGTTCCGTGGCTGTATAAAGCCATTGAGGCAGACAATTAGTTATGCCTCTGTGGTCTGGTACAAGAAAGCCCACCAGAAGACTGTGATTGATAGGCTAGGTGGCTTGCAAAGAACCGCCTGTCTATTAGCAACCGGTGCCATGTCGACCTCGCCGGGTGCGGCGTTAAATTATTTACTGAGCCTACCGCCCCTTTACTTGTATATGTTAAAGGAGGCGAGGAGCAGTATTAACAAATTATCCGCCCAGGACGGAACAAAATGGCTATCGCAGAAACTGAGATCTTTTCAACATTTTATAGTAGAGATACCTTCCAGGGATGACTGGATTCAAGGAAGAATGACCTGGAAACTTGGCAGTCTACTTTTGTACACCGATAGCTCAAAATCGGACAACGACGTAGGATGTGGAATTTTTGGAGTGCCCAAGTTTCAAGAGGAGCCTGAATCTTGGGAGGTACGCCTCTATTTTCCAGGCTGAAATGTTCGCCATTATTGAATGTGCGGACATTAACGTTAGAAAGCACTACGTAAACCAAACCATATACATACACTCTGATAGTCAGGCAGCTCTTTTGGCATTGGCCTCGAATGTAATCACATCGAGGCTAGTTAATAACTGCGTGACTATTTTAAACACTCTGGGAAATAAAAACAGAGTGATTCAAAGATGGGTTCCTGGCCATGCGGGCATCGTAGGCAATGAAAATGCCGACGAACTCGCAAGGGCCGGCACCAAAATCACATTTATTGGTCCAGACCGTGGTATCCCCAAAAGCCAGGCTCAACTGATTTTGTGGAAATCCTGCTTCAAAGCGTCTTGCGAGTATTGGAAGAATATTCCAGGCCAGGAGCATTCCAAAGTCCTAATAAAGCCATATAATCGCAAGGTGGCTTCTAGTGTCACGGCAATGATCCGGAGCAACTTGCGTATCTTGGTTAGAGCACTTACTGGGCATTGTTGCTTAAATAAGCACATGTTTAGTATGGGGCTCTCCAACACAAGAATGTGCCGGTACTGCCAGGAAGCGGATGAAACGCCTATGCACATTTTGTGTGACTGCGGACCACTGATGCGCACTCGTCGATCCTACCTCGGCCAGTATTTTCCGAGTCCGGAGGAGGTTCAGCATATCACTCTAAGGAATACCTTGCAGTTTTTGACTACAGTGGAACTTGGCAGTGTTTTGTAACACAGTGGCGATCACAATAGATCATTTTTGGTCGCAGTGATACAGGTCTGATAGGACCTGCATAGCCACTTACATGAAATAAAAAAAATAAATAAAAAAAAACCATCATCGGCACCGAATCATCATTCGGTGCCGCTTAGCTGGCCGAGTCACCATTCGGTGCTAGTTAACTGGCCGAGTCCGATCTCTGACATATCCTAAGGATGCTTCGTTGAGAGGCGAAACACGTGTCGATTGGTGGTTTTTGAGTTTGAGCGAAAAATAACTAAATATTTTAGGAATTTATGACATGAAATGGATTTCCGCAAAGTAACACCTGAGTCTATACCAAAACTGCTATATCAAATATGACAAAAAAGCTTAATAGTGCTGCAATCTTCATAATTTTTAGTAAGTATAGAGTTTTTGTTTATATTTTGATACCTACTTCAGTGTCCACACAATTGCCTTCTGGTACAACGATGGAGTGTCACAACTCAATAACTCCAGTACGAAAAACTATTGTTATGCCAACCAAGTATCTTCGTCGCGAGGTAACTACGAAGTCTAATTTAAACTTGCCTCAAATGTATGCATGACAAACTTGGCGCACGTCTGGTTCTACTTTCAAATTGCTATCTGGGATATAACCTGTCAATGATCTCCCCTATGACATAGCCCTCTTCGAAGTGCGTTGAGTTCTCTTGAGCCCACTTTATTTCATCCAAATCCTCAATCCTCCTTTGCCCCGTTTTGTAGTAACTACTCATCATATCCACCAGTCTCTGGTATACTAAGAGAGAGTTCCTATAATCGTCAATATAGGGGAGGATAACATACGGTAGCTTTACTGAAATAAAGGCAATTATTAATATTGGTCTTGGGCTGTTCTGTAAATGCTACCTATTAACGTGTAAACGCTTATCTGAGAGAGGATGAGAAAATAAAAGATAATAAATTGAAACCCGAATAGGTATTCAATAAGAACTTGCATAAATGATGAAATCATGCTAATTTCTTCAACTCATTCATTCATTCCTTTGATTATAGTATAACGTATGCAGCGCCGCGCCGGTCCGAGAATTCCTAGCGCCCTAGCCGAAAGATTGGAACGGCGCCCTTTTAAGAAAATTCGTGGCAAAATAAACAATAATATTAACAGATTAAGAGTAATTGTTAATCAAAAAAATAGAGTTCTTATTTATTACATAATGAAGTTTATACACCTTCCTTCTTTGCTATATGACATACTTAGTAAAACTTAAAAAACACATTTAGTTAGGTAAGATGTTCATGTCTTAATTTTCTTATTATTTGCAATTATTATTTGCGCCGTACGCGCGCCGGACGGACGGGACGGGTGGCGCAATCGAAAAAATTTCGAAATTATTGATAATGTCATGTACGTACATTGTTTGTATCGTTATAATTTCGAGGTACCGTCTGTTAGCAACACCGACGAATAAATATAAAGGGGAACACTGGTGCCCTCTAGCAGAGCGCGACGGTGTTCGTGACGTCATAGACAAGAACGACCCACGTCTCGTTCCCCACTACCACTCGAGATTATATAAGTTAAACCTCGAGCGCTCCACGTCTCTCTATGCCCCCGCCCCCGTGACGAACCGCCGACCTGCGCAAATTGCGGGGAGGCTCACACATCGAATAGCCCTACCTGCTCGATACGACGCCAGGAGCTACGGAATAAGAAGGCGGGCACTGCACCGTCTACCCGACCAACAAGAAACCACCAACAACAGCTGATACCTCAAAAGAAGGAATGCGAAGAGTACGCGGAGGCCTCATTAATGGCCCCCGCTAATGCAGCCGTACCAAGAAGCGGGCCTGCAACGCCCGCGCAAGCCATAAAGAAGAAGAAGAAGAGACCCAGGAAGAGGAAGAAGAATGAAGCGATCTCCGAGGAGTCGGAAGGGAGGACACCATCCTCCTCCTCTGAGCCCCAGACACCAATGGCCCCCCAAGGCACACTAGGGAAAGTCATCCGAGACCCCGCCTGACCGCCGACGGCCAGGATAGTGTTGCACGACGTACTTAGGACTGTATTCGAAGCCCTGAAGGGAACATTAGAGGCCGTGCAAAATAAGGAGAACCCGACCTTGGCGATCCTCAAAGGACTCACCAGATTAGGGGAGCTCCTATCCAGATCGGAAATTTAAGTATTCTTTGGCCACGTCCACGCCCACGCACCGCCCGGCAGTGATGGCCAGCGGAGCGGGTATGGAGTTGGCCCGAAGAAGCGAAGCCGTTGAAGAAAGCAACGAAACACTAAATGCTACGGCAGAGACATAAATGACCCTCGCCTGGTAGGGCGAGGCGAATGAAGGCCACAATAGAGAGGCAATGCGCCTCGGAATTGTTTCCCCGCGGCTCACTTAGTCCGCGAGAAGAACCACGAGTCCACGTCTCTCTATTGCTTTTTACCTTCACGACTGCAGCACGAAGTGTTTGAATACAAATTAATTAATTATTAACTGATATTAAATATTAATATTCATCGATTAAACTTAAACGATAATTTAAGTAAAGTTTGGGGTGTTCCATTATTATAAATAGGTACTATCTAACTTACTGTTTTATTTTATCGTAGCTTACTCGTATCGTAGCTTGTAAGCTACGATAATTTTGAACGATTTTGAGCTCAAAAGAATCAACGTGGAAGGTGGAACCTTTGCAAATGTGACTTACGATGTACCTAACTAACAATCCGCCTATGCAACCCAATGCAACCGAATTCGTTCATTACCCCCGCGCCGTATGGCGATAACGATAAAGTTGATTTTCGCAGTTGTAGTTCGATCATATTTTAGCGCGGAGAAATCACATTTGTTTTTGCACATAATTGTAATTTGCAAGAAAACTACATTACCAATTAAAAAACGAGTTTTAGAGATTTGTGATATTATAATTACCTATCCATTACAGTAAAAAGCATTTTAAAATTCTGCAGAATTTCGGAGATTTAACTGAAGCTTTGCGCAAATCAGGATTTTTTTGGAATTTATTTTATGGAGATTTTTTCTTCAATCATATTTCCACGTTTAAGGATTTCAAGATAAAGAGTTGAAGTTGCATGTATCCAAATAACTCTGTCTTCTTAGCTGTCGAGATTCAGGTCACAAAACACACCAAAGTCAGCATAGGCGGACCCTTGTGGCATAGTATCTGATGAACCCATTGTATATCCAGAGCATGTATGCAACGTGCCTATTTACAATGCAATTAATTGCCTTACAGCAGATTGCAACAACAAATTGCTAGTCAGATTGCACCTTATGGCCTCTAAGTAACCGTCGAGTAGGTACTTGGCACTTAAAATTTGGATATAGAAGTTTGTGAAACGCATCTTATGTTAACGGATGGTTTTACTTGCCAAGTAATTTACTTGTGTTACAAATTTATACTTTATTTAGACATCGTGAAACAGACCCTAATTGTCAAAAACCCGTTGTATATCCAGAGAATCTCAATACTCACCAAATACTAAAATAAGAATTAGATTGGAGTGTTCCATTCTTATCTTCGTAATATTGGTGATTCTGTGAAATGATATTAATAATGTAAAATTAATAAAAACAGTTACCTATAGGCAATTAAGTTTCTAATTAAAAAACACACAAAAACTTACAGAGTAAGACCACATAAGTGCATTTATAATTAATAGGTAGTTAAGAGTTTTTATTCTTCCATTTTATTTGCCTACCTTCGTTTATTATTACTTCAATTTTCTTTACATTTTTTATTTTTTAAATACATTTTGTTTTTTTTCTATTTCTAATTAATATTATGAAGAGGTAAAGTTTGTTTGTATGTAATGGATAAATTCAAAAACTTCTCAACGGATTTCAAAAATTCTTTCACCTACAGAAAGACATTCAGCGAATAAAATGGACTGTATTTACCGGGCCGGCTCGCTAGTCTTTATATAAAATTCCGATGTGCGTATGTTTGCAATTCTTCTCCTCTTAAACGGCCTAACCGATTTCGATGAAATTTAGAATGGAGATAGATTGTCTTGAGGAAGATCACAGGCTTTTTTTTTAATATTATATGTAGATATGTATTTACGACAAATGGTCAAACTCTTTATGTATATTGATCCGGGGAAGACTGTCTCCTAAAATACAGATTTTCCTAGTTTAGGAGACAGGGCTTAATTTAATTAGGCCATCACTGTATTAGGTAGTACTGACAGTGTAAAAAAGAGGTATTGAGTTGAATAAATATGTTGGTATTAAATCTTAATTAAATGACTATTATATTCTCTAAAACTAATTCTCAGCGAAGCGTCTTCAAGGAAGTTCAGACTCGGTCGGGCATCACAAAATGACTGGTACAGAATTGGGACTTCACGAAGTATCTTCAAAAGTAGAGAAAAGGTCAGTCATCAGTCGTCACCAAGACTAACAGAGTTTGTACTTAAGAGACTTTATGAAACATTATCAGAAAAGATCCAGAATCAGTAGTCATCATCAAATGACTATTTCAACTTTACACAGCACATTCAGGTAGGTCCAATATCGGTCAATAGTCACCAACCCAGATAGCAAATTAAACTTGAACCAGCCGTGCCGTGTAGTTTGAATTGCAACTTGTATACAAGTTTGTATATGAAACCGAACATACAAATGCGACGTTGCCGGTCTGCTGATTAAAAGGCCTTACTCACAGTGCAATCTGACTAGCATTTTTTTACTGCAATCTGTTGCAAGGCAACAAATAAGACAAGCAAGTTTATTACGTAACTTGCAGACAGCATGCGACAGCCAATAACGCGCGATATTTGGTGTTAAAACGAGAATTTATGTAACGTAATTTGTATAGTGGCGCTAAATCAACTGCGAAAAGTGCATTGTACAGTCATAGAATATTTTTTATTACAATTAGTCACCGGTCGCACAGTGATCGCGTCGCTGTCTGCAAATTTTTAGGTAATAACCCCGAAGGTAAGATAAGTTGCATGCAACCTGCAACCTGTCTAATTGTTGCAAATACTGCCTAATGCAATTAGTTACCTTGCAACAGATTGCAACAACAAATTGCTAGTCAGATTGCACCTTAAAGCCTTTAAGTAACCGTCGAGTAGGTACTTTGGCATTTAAAATTTTGATATAGAAGTTTGTGAAACGCATCTTATGTTAACGGAAGGTTTTACTTGCCAAGTAATTTACTTGTTACAAAACACTTTAGTTAGACATTGTGAAACAGACCCTAATTGTCAAAAACTTCCCTCTTAATATTTTTGGCAGTTTACAATCAAAGGAAAATCTAGCACGCAGCGGACTCTATGCTATCTAGGAACTGACTGGACTGACAGAATGGCTTTTCTGAAGATCCTACATTGATGAGCAAAACTTGTGTTGGTTCAAATTTAATTTTGATGATAATATAGTTACAAATGTACATAAATCACATAGTTCCGTATTGTTTTATTATTTTATTTAGTCGTCTGACTTTTCTGAAGATCCTGGACAAAATCTGGACTTTTCCGAAGATTGCGACTTATACGAGATAGATTTGAGGAAAATAAGACCAAAGAAAATACAGTAGTCACTATAAATGAACAATAAAACTAAAAATTCATTAATATATCTTTTATTACTCTCATAATCGTTCCACATTATAAATATTTTTACATAACTCTCGTATTACTATGAACTAATATATTACAAACTGCATGTATACAACTCTTTATTATGTTGTAATTAAGATGTACAACCTTAATTTAAAACTAAATAAGAACTACCTTCCAGGCAGTCGATAAACTTGCGACTGTCCGCACACAGCCTAAAAATACCACAAATGTCATTTTTGTATTGCCAGTAAAAAATTACATTATTTTAATAGAAACTTTCCTACTATCGTATGAAACTTTTAAAATAGAACAAATAGCAAAGGTCTCACGCAGGCTATGAGCATTTACTACTAATAGTAAGCGCGTTATTAGTGATGGTTTCAGTAGCCTGTGTGCGTCCAATCTAAAAACTGTCAAAAATAAATCTGCGGAAGTCTACAATTACGTATGTCATAACTTATTTTTGAAAAACTACAATATCTGTCAAGAAAAAAATTCTTTGAACCTAACAGATAAATATTGAAACGAGATAAAAATCAATTATCTGGCAGTCTATTTATCTAATAATTTATCGAAAGGTGAAACAAGTCAAAAATGAAATATTTAACATACATGGTTAAAGAAAAAACACACTGACGCACAATCATTACTCAATATAGATATGCAAACAATTCAAAATAGCGGATTCTTACAGCCATTTTAAGTTTTTGTAATCTATATCAAATTGTAAAGCAACATAAAAGGAATTACTACCATTCCTACTATTTAACACAACATTTATGTATGTATTCGATTTTTAAAATTCTCCTAGTAAAAAGAATTTCAAATTCGGTTTGTAGATCTTATAACAAGGTTCTCTTTGAAAAAAAGTATTTAGATTCATAATTAAAGAAATTCAAATTTAGAATATGACAAACATGATTTAACCCAGTGCAAAATTATGTCAGTTTCTTTTTTTTAATAATTCAGCGTGGCACTGAGGGTACGAATGCGGGCAAATAAAAATATCTACAACTTCAGGCATTAATATAATCAGAAAGGGAAAATACGTTATGTTAGTTTTTAGATCATTATATGACCCACAACACAACAACGATACGATGTGTCATACGACAGAGATAGAATGACGCACCAGACTGTAGTGGGAGCAAGACAAAACATCGTTAAATGTCCTATATTCAGGGGATCCATGTTCAAGGAACATCCGTTTGTTTAAAATCATTGGCATTTACAATATTTTGCGATATTTTTCGACATCTGAGCATTTCGACTCGTATATAAAGTGAGATGCAAATTAAAACTTAATTATCTAGATTGTGAAAAACTGTTTTAAAGAAGGTAATGAAATTGGTTCGCAAAATGTCTCTTTGATATTTCCTTTTGAATTGTCTAATCACACTATAAACACATGAATATTTCAGAGTACAATGCAGAATGACCTCTTCGTCGCTCCGTCTCGCTCTCCAGTATATAGTACGAGAGAGACGCGAGATCAATACATATACAATATGAATCATTATACAACTTCAAGACGTATTTGACAGTTATTATATGTACTAACATAAATTGTACAAAACATTACAAATTATGCGTATACAATACGAATGAAATCAAACAAATACGAATGAAATCAAAAAACCCAATTCAATATGTAAAAATGTGTAAGAGTAAAATCCTGTAACATAGAGTTGTTTCAATTTTATACACTTTTTGCAATTAAAATGTAACTAATTATTCAATTCCAATTTTGTATTAAACAAAAGAAAAATCACATTTAAACATGTCTATTTTATTTAGTTCCATACAAACATCTTTGCCGAGGCGTAGCCGGAAGGAATCAGGTGGACCCAGTCCAAAATTCTTCTGGTTAAATCCAAAATTAAGGTTTGGTCATCTGTGGTTAGTCAGCAAAGGCTTAAAATCAATGCATCCCCTCAGGAAAAAATAATTGGTGCATCTTTGATTGTACTTCAGTCAAATTCATGTCTACGGTATTGGTGTGACTTTATTTCAGTCAAAACTACATAATACCAAATACGTAAGTGTATAATTCAATCTTAGAAGTCTCCAAGGATTTGAAAAAATAATTTGGAAAAAAAAATGTCAAAACTACTTTCAGCAAATCTATATATGAATACATGACGAGAGAGCTTTGTATATATACGCACATTGCGCGCAAGGAGGAATGTGAGATTTGACACATGTATAATAAGTGAGTTTATATGGTGAGAGTGCGGAAAGCTACAATTTATTATATACATATACTTGACACACTGTATAATATTATACGTATGTATTACAAATACATTAAATTTTCCATCTACAGAGTAATTCTCAAACTATTGACATTGCTTTAAATGAAAATTACAATTACGTAAACCAGTTGAAATAAAAAAGGTATAAATCTTCGACTGTGAAACCTTGAACATGTCGTGTAGCCGTGGAAAGACAATTTGAGTTGTTAAGCATACAAAACAGTACCGTCACTCCCCGCCGCAAGATGTGCGATGTCACTCTCTAACTCATCAGTCTATTGTAACGTGCCAATTTGTACCCTACTAGCCGTGTATATAGCCCAGTAAAGATAGACAACGCCATATATGGTGTAATGCAAAAATTCTGTATTAGATATGTATGTTATTGTACTAATTGAAAGGTAAATTAAATTGCTTCTAAACATTTACTAAATTCACCTTAAAAAATATAGAAATATATTGAATTGAATGTTTTTTAATTCTAAAAAATTATAAAGAAAAATAATACATGTATTGAACATATTGTTACGGTTGGACCTTATGCGTAAGGAATAAGGTCGATTTTTAATGAAACTAAAAACGTAACTTTTAGTGCTTATATCTCGAGACCTAGGCTTTGCAGTTATGACCTAAAAACGCATTGCTAGGTTTAAGGTCTACTATCGAATGGTATAAGTTAAATTAAGAAAGAAGAACCAAGTTGCACCTCGAATATTCCCGAGCGATGACGTGTCATGTACCTATGACTCATGCAAACAGGCGGCGTCGAGAACAATGTCGAATTACTGTTAGCGAGCGTAATTAACTAGAAAGTTCCACCCTCGTTTTATCCGACTATAAATAGAGTTCCGTGTCCGCCGCCGAGTCAGTGTTTCTCAACTATCGTTCGAGGCGACATCAAGGCGAATTACGAAGACGACTACAACGACTACTACGACGACTTTGGATAGAAGAACTCTGCGATTCGGGAACGTTGTTATTGAGTGAAGCGTGTACCTTCGGAAACTACTACGCGAGTACGTATTTCGAGGGCGACTACGAAGACTAGGGACCGCCGTAATTAAGTTCGCGTGTTCTTGACATCTGCTTGTACGAAGGAAAATAGACTCTGCACCCTTAACCGGCATCTTATTACCCTCAGCTCGTAACAATATTTTATTGTTTAAAAATATTTTTTCTCTGATATACACACTAAATCAACCCCATATTTTTCAACGGAATATATTTAAAAAAAGTCGTTTATTTGTTTAGATGTATTTCAATTTAAAAATTTACTGCACGTAAACAAAAAATGGTAGTAGCTTTTAAAGTCTTTATCAATTGTCTTATTTCTATGAAATTAAACTGTAAATCCACAAAGTAAACCGATATAATTGTATCCAGATCATTCTGCTTGCCAATGTGTATGGACAAAAATGCTAGTAAATAAGTTATTGGTAGACTTTATTGCAATTGTTGTATTATATTGTATAAAATCCATTTTAAATATGAGATGACAAATTTATATAATAAGAATTAATGTTTATACCAAGCAAACAATAATAGCATAGCACCTAATGGTGTCTTACGTCACTAGCGGAATGCTCAGTACCAATCAGTACCGTGACTTTGACCCTGCCGCCCGCGCGTCCCGCTAACACGGTCATTCCGCGGGATTATTACCTAAAAATTTGCAGGCAGCGACAGCCACGCACTCAATGCGCGACCGGTCAGTAATTGTAATAAAAAATTGGTATCATGTATGGCGGTTGGGTATCTATTATTCTATGACCGTAGAATGCACTTTTCGCGGTAGATTTAGCGCCACTATACAACTTACATTACACAAATTCTCGTTTTGACAGCAGATATCGCGCGATATTGGCTGTCACATGCTGTCTGCAAGTTACGTAATAAGCGTGCCGTTGGTCGTTGTGGTTAAGGCGACGCATTGAAAATTTTGACGCCAGGGATCTCAATTTTTCTAAGTGACGACAAAACGTATGACAGTGATATTTGGTATCTGATTCATCATTTCATAGACTTCATTTTGACAATTGCGGTACACGGTTGCTTAAAAATTAACCAACAACACAAAAAAAATATCAAAGAAACCTCTTTTAAAACAGAGATTTACATTTATCGGAGCAACGGGACCGATACATATTTCTAAATTTTCTGTATAGTTTACTTTAAACATATTTCTCAAAATGGCAGGTGGATTTTTTAAAATTAACGAAAATAACTGTTTTTTCGCATTTTCCGTAAGCTAGCGCGCGCACGTTTGTATAGAACAGGTCTATTTTAGAATAATTTATTGTTTATCAATGCGTCGCCTTAATCGTTCCGTACTTTTCAACTCTAAAATGTACGCGTAAGGTAAAAATTCGTTTGTGAAATCTAAGAGATGCTGTGATTTTGTATTAATTACGACAAATATTGGTGGATTCTGATGCTAACAGCTTCGTTTTGATTTAAAATGCAGTCTACCATAAATTACAGCTATTACATTTTTGCTGTGAATGTAATCTAATTAAACAAAATGTAAACCTACTACATGTCGTTAATAGTTAAGATTTTTGAGTGTATTTAGTGTAGATATACGAAATATGTACTTTAAACAACAAAACGTCATATAGCAATTAAAGTGGTCGATTTATTATCAAAAATCAAAACTAAGTTTTTTTCTAAACATTCAATAATTTACGGTTTATTTTGTTGGATTTCTATTGTATACTCGTTTTTTTGTATACTATAATTGTACGAATAAATATACATATAGCATTTACGCCGAAGATATAAAGCATTATTTTAACATTTGCATATTTTTTTAATATGCGTAATACCTGAGACCAGGTGGATTCGTGAATATGGTATTTTAAAATTACATATTACCATTATAGAATATTTTTAATTCTATATTCCATGTAGAAAAAAAGTCTAATTAGGAATTATTGTTTTTTAAATCGTATTTTTACTGGGCTAATATTTCTCATCAACAACATTTCAAATACTAGAGTTATTGGGTAATCTGCTCTACCCATGTTTTACATTTTGGTTGCGAGAAATCTAATCACCAATTTCCATCTTACTAACTTCAAGAATAACGGAGTTCTACAGACTTTTATCCCCTACTTAGGAATTCCCTTAGGAAATGAATTCTCCAAACTCCTTCCTTATTGACTTTTATATGTTTGCATAACTTTATTGCACATTTAAAAATAAAAACTAAAAATAGATGAGTCATCAGAATATGTGCGACTTATTTGATAGCTCATCTGCTTCTGTTAGTAGGTATTATCTGTGGTAATGTATAAAGTGTAGCAAAACTTTTTTGAATATTATTTACAAGTGTTATTTGAAAAAAACTAGTATAAAGATCACTTGGAAAATGTAACACAAATATTACTTGAAAAAATCTATAATATTAATATTAAAGACTTATCAATATCTTATTGTTTATGAACAATAAAATTTGAGAAAAAAGATATATCAATTTGATACATCCAATAATTAATTTTACAATAACATTTATTAAGTATTTATAATATTTATTATATATTTTGGAATCTAATTAAATACATAATGCGTTATGTACATTGATAAGCTAATTTTAAATCACATCTTAATACAATATTAATTTTTTAATTCTTACTAATAAGTATTTTTCAAAACTGCCAAATAACGCGTAAAAGCGTGAAGCAGCGCCGGAACGCCGTAAGAAATCGACAAGCGATAAAACGCGGCGTTAAAATGCTCTGATCAACAGAGCTACTACTGGTTGTAAGATTGGTCTAATTGGGACAAGTTTTGCGATGTATTTACACTGTCTTGCTTTTGATGCGATTTTGAAGCATTTCATAGGCAAGTGTTTCTAAGAATTCTCGACTTGGACAGTATTTTTGGCATTTTTATCTATCTCGCAGAATGGCATCTGCTTTTCTCGCAATCGTCCTGACACCTGCAGTCCTCTGTGATAGAATCGAGCGACATCAAGCTCTCTTGGGAAGTCCTCAGACACGCTCTACACCGTGAATCGACAGAATTTCCGCTTTGAGAATTCGCGTCTTCAGATACAGACTCCAAAGATCTCAAACTTTCCACTGAAGTCAGTTTGTATGATCTTCGAAATTCCGCTATTTCATCCTCACTCATGTTCAGAGCTAGTAAAGAGTCTCTCGCCATTTTGCCCAAAGAAGACACCTTTTTCTTCTTCTTAGACAGTATTGGGTCCATTTTTGATAAGGGGCATGGTTTATTTAAGCTTTCGGGCAGCGATTTGGGACTTGATCCACTTCTGGTACGTAATTTCGGCCGTCTCTCTGGTATTTCGCGTGGTGTAGTCGATGGCACTGAAGGGATTTTGAACACAATGTTCCTTGTTGGACTTTTTGTCTTCTTCGTTTCTGGCAACTGCAACATTTGGGAGAGGTTCTCCAATGAATTGGATTTCTTTAGCTTCGCTCTCTCCGGTACGACTGGCGATGTGAAACCTTTGATTTCTTTCGTTGCGAACACTTCAGGGACTTCTACTGCTTCGTCTATTACCAGTTCTGGTGATAGATCTAACAATTGTTCCTTCATTTCGGCATCTTTTAATTCTTGAGCTAAAGAACTCTGCGGGCTTTTTATACCACAAATATTATCAGCATCAGGTTCAAAGTCCTGGTTTTCATATATGAGATAAGACAGTGCGTCTTTTCCCAAGTCGACATTTTCAAATTCATTTCCTATTTTGACTTCTGTAAGCTTACTTTCGTCTGATGTTTCTAATGTTACTCCGCTATCCGCTGAC
The DNA here is from genome assembly GCA_907165235.1 of Zeuzera pyrina. Lineage (NCBI taxonomy): Eukaryota > Metazoa > Arthropoda > Insecta > Lepidoptera > Cossidae > Zeuzera > Zeuzera pyrina. The sequence goes on from OU015647.1 coordinate 3,095,744, forward strand.
TCATTTTTGTCGTCTGTTTTGACGTCATCAATAAAAGCTAATGCTTCAGCGTTGAATATGTCTTCATCACAAGTTTCTTCCATAGTAGCTATCGGGGCTAAATCGCTCTGAATTTTACATTCTTCTATTTTAGGCCCACTTCTATCTAGTAACGGCGTGGAGACTTCCCAAACAGCGTTAACTATTGGCTGGTTTATAATCTGCCTTTCACTCAATTCGAAAGCCAATGCCTTCGTGTTGCTCATGCTAGAAGTCAACGTGTTTTCTGGAGAAATGTTTTCTTTGATCCCTCTTATCACCTTGCTGGGAAATTTGTCAACAGATTGACCTGAATCCGGACTCGTCTGTTTGTCTAAAGAGTTTTCTGATCCTGATGATTTGAGGATCGCAGCAAATGACCGGGGTCTTATAGGTTCAACTTTATTGACCTCGTCTAACTTAACGTCTAGTGATTTCGAAGCGTTTTTGTCTATAGTGTAGGTAGATTCCGCGTTCTTATTGCTATCTCCAGCTGGAGCATCACACACATTTTTATTTAAATCGTTGGGTTTTATGAGATCTATAGTATCACACGCTCGATGCCTATTGCCGTTCGAGCTTGCGTTGTCAGTTTTAAAACTTAAATCTAATTTTTGTACTAAAACGTCGTCGGTGGTTATTATATCGGTAACTTGTTCGACCTTTCTCTCGATGTCTTGAGATATATCACTAGTTTCAGAGTTCCCTTGCATGGGGAGCGACTGGAATTCACTTAGCGTATTATCAGTGTCAGTCGAAGGTGTTTTACTGTCCAACTTTTTGGAAAATGATTCGTCCACAAAAGAAACTTGAACTCTTTCAGATAAAGTCGAGTCGGTGGCTTCAGAGAGGCTCTCTCTGTCGTCTCCTTTATCTTCCTTTTCTGTCTTTTCAGTAGCACTGCCCCAAGACCAGAAAGAGCTAGTTAAAGAAGAGTCTTTTCTAGGTGGTGTATTAGAAGCGGATTTTTTCTCTTCCTCGTGCGATGCGCTTCTTGAAAATAAACTGCTGGGATGTTGGAAGAGACTCAACAATTTCTCCAAATGAGAAGGCAGTTTCGATTCTTTTTCTGGTTCCTGTTTGGGGACGTGAAAACTGGCAGACGGTGCTACCCAAGAAATTTTCCTCATGCGATCTAACCCTTTTGATTTTAAAGCTGGTACATCTAACAGGCTGGAAGTTCGTTTTGGAGAGGAGGTAAGAGTTTCCTGTAGATTGAAATTATCTGGTTTTTTGAGTGTATCCTTCAAACTGGAGGTGTTAGTCAAAGTACCTTCATTAGATGAGCTATCTTCTTTACTTTCAGAAGGATTTTGTAATGAATGCTCTATACCAGAATCTGCTGATGTGACCATCACTTTTTCTTGCTTATTCGAGTCTAACGAACTGACACTGGCTTCTAAACTAGATAAAGAGCTATGAATTTTTTGTGTTTTACCAAAAATTATCGGCGAAACACTTTCGTTAGAACTAAACGACATGTTTAAAAAGTTACTACTGTTAACTGGCGTCACTTCACTGGTATTAGATTCGATAGAGCTTTCGGTAGACAGTGTGATTTGGTCAGGTTTTCTTCTGTCTAATTCTGTATCAGATTCGACAGATTCCTGAATTGTTATTGGTTTGATGTTGGGAGTTTGGTCGTTAAGACTCTCTATTGAGCTTCCTGAAAAGGAGCTACTGCTATCGCAGAAGGCGCTACCGATCAATTTTTTATTCATAAGCCTTGAGACTTCTAAATCTGGGCTGTCCAAACTGGACTCGCTCTTATTTTTCTTAAGAACTATACTATCTCGTACTAAACTAACAGGTACATTGTTCATAGTATCTACATTATTATCTACATCTGTTCGTGTACTGTCAATTTTGACTTTATGTTTACTCAGATTATTCTTTATAGTGAAATCCTTCATTACTTGTATAAGATGATCTAAATCTTCTGTTATAGCTTCTATCTGTTTCATTGGTGTTTCTTCTTTCCCTGTATTATCTAAATTACTTAGTGTAACATCATCTATGTTCCTAAATTCATATTTATTTTGGTCATAGTGTACTTTGGCTGCTTGTGAATTATTTACAATATTCTGTAAACTCTCCTTCGTGACAATAACTTCTATATTAATGTCTACTTTCTTGGTATCACTCACTTCAGTACTACTTTTAAGTAATTTTGTTTCTGTCTTCAACACTCTATCATCACCAACCAATCTAACTGCTTCATCATGCACTATTTGTTTGGACTTATCTTTATAAACAGGGAGTTCACTTTTAACAGTGTCACTATAAATCTTATCAGTTTTTAATTCACTTTTAGTAGCAACTTTATCAATTTTATTGACATCATCACTTTTTTCAATAGAAATGTTTCTATCATCAGTTTTATCTGTTTTCACAACACACAATTCGCTAAGTTCTTCACTGCTCATATCATTATTCACTTCACTTATACTTTCAACAGTTTTTAAGTCTTTTATGCTAGTTGAAACGGGTTCAGGTACAGTAACGGGGTCTTCGACACCGAGTTCAATATCAGATTCAGTCGTTTTAACTGATGTTGGAGGTATTGTACTGTCAGATGCTTGACCAGATCTATCTATGTTTTCAGATCCTGAAGAAGCAGTCATAGTAACAGGCACAATGGCACACCCGGAGGTGAGATTAGATTTATCCGAAGACGTAGCATCGGGCTTCGCCCCAAACCCTCTATCACACTCGGATGCTGGGAGATCACACTCCGACACAGTTTCGAGGGCGCCAGAGGGAGCGTCAGGCTTAGAAACAGGCACAGCTTCAGGCTTGGAGGTAATCACTGCTTCAGATGTGGGTACTGATACTATTTCAGTTTTGGGCTCAGGTACAATTACGAATTTGGGTTCAGATAAAACTTCAAATTTAGATTCAGCTACAACTTCCGAATTGGACCCAAGAATAACTTCGGATTTGGACTTAGGCGTAAGTTCAGGTATGGACTCTGTTACTGGATCTTGCTTGGATGTAGAAATATTTCTAGGTTCAGATACAGCAACTATTTCAGGCTTGGATATAAGAGTCACAACAGATATAGTCTTAGGTACTTCTCCAGACTTTGACTCATTTTTAGCCTCAGGTCTAGAAAGTGTTATGACTTCTGACCTGGAACTAATTGGTCTAGGGTCACTTGTTACTTGTTTAGCCGAATCTTTTGGGGCTGCAGGCGAAGGTGGTGTCAGCGAGGGATTGTACATCGAGTCGTAGTTTCTCGTTACGGAGAACCGTGACGAAGATCTTCGCGGCGTACTCGGGGACTCCACCTGGATTTGTGGGGGTTCGGCCACCTGTAGAAGTCCAAAAAATATCGTTAATTTTAACTATACTATTGTAATTCGATAGAGTGATTTGACGTTTCCAGGGTCTTACAATTAAGTAAGTTCTTGCCATTTTTTAAATAGTGATATCCCTCCTATGTCTATTTCATTATTATTAATCAGCGGTTACCTCGATGCGCTATCCGCACGAAATCTCTTTTTTGTATCATTCCCTTAATGAGTTACCAGTAACGTCAAAAATATATGAATATTTAAAGTAATAAGGAAAGTGGGTGAAATAGTAAGAAAAAAGAAAAAGAAAATATTATGTTTATTTATTGGAATGTAATGGCGACGGTACAGGCCCACGTCAGTACCAAATTAAATATATTAAAATCAGCCATTCCCAAAGTGGGCGATAACGCCCCCTTGTGGGCGCTGCAGGCCTAAAGGGAGGCGGTAAGAGACCCAGAAAAAAAATGGGGGCGTTGTGTAGAGGCCTGGGGGGTGATTTGTAATTTCATTTAGCTAGGAGGCATCTTAGACAACGACTGCATGAGCTCTCGACTCAGTAGACAAAATAAGTTTGGGAACCAGTGTATTAAATGTTAGACCAGTCGACAGATTTAGTTGAACCGTTACTTCAGTTCTATTACTGGACAACACTATTTTAACTGGACATATTATTTAGAAGTTTGACATTTATTGTAATGCTAAATCACTCTATCGAATTCAAGTTGGACTATAGAAGTGTTCCTGACTGTAAGATAAGTTAGGCATGCTCATACTCATTTATTCAACCGTACTATTTCGTAATAAGCTACATTTATCATAACAAATTCGGTTGCTTCGGAAAACGAGCTATGAAAGCTATTTTTGCCGTAATATTCGTTATAATTTTCAATGAAAGTATTAAGGCAGTTAATTGGCTACAGTGAGAAAGATATTCTAAAAGGGGAGCAGTGCATGAGCTTTCAAATAAATTTTATTACATGTTCTGCACAATATCCTGATGATTCGTACCTGTACAACTTTGAAGCGCGATGGTGTCGAGCTATAAGTGGGCCTGGCAGGTGTGGGTGGGAGGCTTTCTGTGGACGAGTTCCTCTCGGGAGTCACCAGTGTTACCTGTGACATATACATGTGAAACTAGAATAGATGTTACTAATTCATAGTTCTTTAGTGTATCTGTCTGTTTTTACGATGGTCCCCGTATACATACATACATATCTTCACGCTGTATCCCTAACGGGGTAGTCAGAGAAGACTGAGCGCCAAGCGTTGCGGTCCCTACATACTTCTTGCATTTCCTCAAATCTTATCATTCTCCTCACACATTTTCGACCAGATACGCGAATCCTTTTGAAATTTCCAGTATACAGATATGTACAAATGTTTCTATTATATCAGTAGATGTTCTTCCACAGATTCTTTCTCCGCATCTTTACAATGATCTCTTAAGACATCTTTGGAACGGTCCTTAGTATATAAAACGAACGTTTATACAATTCGTTTATGTACGTGTGCTCGCATGGGTGTGTGTTCTTTCTATCTGCATGTTGTTAGGTGTTATTCATGCTATATGTTGTTTCCATTAATATTTTTCAATAATTATTCTTATTCCTAATTTCCAGGCCCTAAAATTTGTTTATGTTTTGTATATCATCTATTTGTTGATACAAACTTTGTTTTCGTATGTAATATTTCGTAATTTATTGAAAAGTGTTAATTTAATTTTAAACATTATTTTTCCATTTAAACAAGCCTATTTCGTCATTTAATATAAATAAGTAATTTTTTCAAAACCTGTTTACTATGGGCGAGTAAGATGTATCGATTATCGAAATTGCATATCTATTTAGTCTGTACAAGCGTCGATGACCTCTTAGAATGTAACGCCGAACGTCACATCGATTTCTTTAGAACTGTCAGAATAAATACTTTCATCACTATGAACAAACAAAAGCACACAATGTACCCCCTACTATAGTCTGTGAGATTTAATAGGTCGGATTTGACATCTGTCACATGGCTGCGACTAGTTATGGGACCAAACAAATATGTCTCGATTATTTTCGATTCTAACGAAAATCGATACCATTGTCTAATAACATAATAAAATCATAATATTTCACTTATGATTATTAGTTTGTTAGCTACATAGTACGTTTGTTGAGATATGGTATTTGTTACAGTAAAACATATTTAAGTATATGAATAAACTTAATTCCATATATTTATTTTTTGGGACTAATATATAAAAACTTCCTCAAAATAAAGGCAGACTGTAATATTGGTGAAAAATAAATATTTAATCATTTTCTGAGCTTGGATCCATGTCCGTAGAGCTATCTTCGTCTCCCACTATTATGATTAATTCATTTTCAATTAAATTGTCTATTCTGACGTCTCTTTCAAAGTCTTCTTTTATTATTTTTTTTGTTTTCTCCACCACCTTAGCCCAGTTATCCTTTGATATTTGATTACATGCTTCTGTCAGTAAACTCATCAAAAAAACAATACAGAACTAAAATTATTTAAAAAATATAATAATATCTTAATTTTAAATTATTCGATTATTAAAACATTGCAATCGATTATCGATTTCGTTTGATAACGAAACGATTGCAAATGGTAGCAGTACTAGAGCAATACGCCTCGTGATATAACATTGTAACAACGTCCATTTAGAAAATTATTTTAAAGATATATAACGAAATATCTGTGTTTTTAACTAAAAGAAATCAAAGTTAGTAGTTTTGTGTAATGATCAGTAGTGGGCAAAATAAATAACGTTTATTTATTCAGCATTAACGTAATTGAATTTGTATTAGATATCAGGAACGTTGATACAAAGTTATAGCGGCATGAAAATTAAGAAACGTCAAATCCGACCTATTAAATCTCACGGACTATAGCAAGAAAAAATAAGGTGCATAATGCTAACAAATTTCAAAGTTCCGAAAGTAAACTTCAAATGTAAAAAGTATGATCAAACCAAAACAAACGCAAAAGCTGACGACGATTGATCTATTTCTTCCTTAGTCTTTTCGGACTTCTGGACAACGTCAATGCCTTACTGGTGTCCTTAGTGTTAACTGCAGCTTGTAGATGAGCTGTGCTTCCAGAGTTTTCAAAAGATGGAGTTGGGTAAAGGGTGATTGTAACTCCGATATTAACTCAATTTTCCAACGAGATCCATCAGGCAGTTTTAATATAATTTTGCCTTCCGATGACCAACAGGTCAAAATACCAGTGTTTACGAGCTGACATAAACAGCTGATGTCTTTGCTTGGTCAGGAACTCCGAGATGATAATGCTGGTGCCTTTGAGTGCAGTTTTAGCATCCCACACAATATTGCGCAATTGCACATCAGCAAATCTGACCGACATTGGCCTATTCTTTGTATTAATAGAACCTAATCGACAAACGTGTAAGTCATTATTATTTGTACAGGACAATTTAAAATGGTCAGATAATATAGTTGTGACGACATCCATAGCTTTTTCATCTTTCTCTATTCAGGTATTCCACCGAAGAGTAGGACTTAATATAGCCTCATGACAATCTAAGCCAAGGGTAAAAAGTTCTATTTGAGACTTCATGTTTTCTGAGTTTGTAAAACAAGGACTTAAATTCAGACAACTCACTAGATAAGGAGGTAATGTTGCAGCTTAACGTGACGCATTGGAAATTTTGACGCCAGGGATCTCTATTTTTCTAAGTAACTACAAAACGTACGACAGTGATATTTGGTATCCTGATTGTTCATTTCATTGACTTCATTTTGACAGTTGCGATACACGATTGGTTAACTTTTGTAACACAAAAAAAATATTAAAGAAACCTCTTTTAAAACAGAGATTTACATTTATCGGAGCAACGGGACCTATATACATTTTTAAAATTTCTGTATAGCTTACATTAAACATATTCCTCAAAATGACAGTTGGATTTTTTTTAAATTAATTATAATTTTTAAATTAAACGAAAAGAACTATTTATTCTTATTTTCCGTAAGCTAGCGCGCGCACGTTTGCATAGACCAGAAGGTCTATTTTAGATTAAATTATTGTTTATCAATGCGTCGCCTTAATTTCATACTCCTTCATTCGAGAATCAAATAGTTCTGTCATTTCTTGATGACTAACAGCTAACTTAGATGAAAGAATTATGATGCAGTTGAACAATTTATATGGGTACTAATGTGAAAGGTAAATATCACAACTATAGAGCTGGTTGAGTGGTGAACACAATTTAATCTAAATTTTCATGAAAATCACGCTGTAAGTAATTTATGTTAATATTTAATCAGCAGTCTCAAAAAACACATCCTCACGCTTATTACGTAACTTCCAGACAGCATGCGACAGCCAATATCGCGCGATATCTGCTGTCAAAACGAGAATTTGTGTAATGTAAGTTGTATAGTGGCGCTAAATCTACCGCGAAAAGTGCATTCTACGGTCATAGAATAATAGATACCCAATCGTCATACATGATACCAATTTTTTATTACAATTACTGACCGGTCGTGCATTGAGTGCGTGGCTGTCGCTGCCTGCAAATTTTTAGGTAATAACCCCGCCTATATATTTAGTGTCTACCCACAAAACACGATGGTGTTATTTCACGCCGATATTCTGTAAGAGGTTGGTATTTTACTCCCGGTGAAATACCACCAGCCCAATTGGTGCTGCTATGCAGCATGGCTCTACCGTACACAGTGTATTTATGCGTGTATTTCCGTGCGTGTGCGCGCGTCCCTGTGAGTGGGCGTGTTCGTTGCGTACCGAGAAGCGCGAGTGCGGCGAGTGGGGCGAGTGCGGCGAGCGTGGCGAGTGCGGAGGCTGCGCGGCCGGCACAGGGCTCCCGGCGGGCGAGGGCGCGGGCGAGGGCGCCGGCGAGCGCAGCCGCCCTCCGCCCGCGCGCCTCTCCTCCTCCGCGGGCGGACTCTGCACACACCCACACACACATTACTTCGAACTAGCCACGACCCGCAACTTCACCATCACATTGTTCTCGAAGTTATACTTCTTTTGGCGCGTTTGGAAAAACAGATCAGAGCATAGGATTAGAGTATTTTTTAACGTGTAACGAAATAGTGCGCGCCGATATAACAGATAATTAACTATTTTTTTTATTTCATTCATTTCGAGTGGCCAGTATTGTTTCTTTATATGTGATCAGTTTTGTTTTTTATATTTATTCACTTCAAAGAAGTAAAACTGCTTACGTGCGTACGTGAGTACGCACATGCTTTCTTCTTCTATAACTTTTTTATCCATTTTAGTAAAAATCATTTTAAAATTCTGTAGAATTTCGGAGAAGCAACTGGATATTTGTACAAAACGGAGTTTTTTCTGGATTCTTTTTTATTGAAATTTTTTCTCCTATCATGTTTCCACATTTAAGGATTTCAAGATAGAGTTGAAGTTGTATGTATCTAAATATCTAACTCTCAGTCTTCTCAGATATCGAGATCTAGGTCACAAAATACACCAAAATCTGTTCAAGTGAACTCTTAATTACAATTTCTCTTAATAACCTTGTAAAACGTTATTACATGTCAATGTGACAATAACTAGTAATATTATTTGTTCCACTCATTCCCATATACCAGGCTATTACAAAAACTGAGTAATAAAATCGTTACTGTTTTCACTTAAGCCCGGCTTCTATGCCATCATTATTCTAAAGTCTGCTCGTCCTCCAATTAATGAAACAAAAAACTTAAATTCTCGTATCTTATAAATGAGTAATCTGAATAGAAATATAGAGTAATTATTACAAAATATGCTTTAATTTTTCTTAAAACTCCATCCAAATCGGTTCAGTAGTTTGCGCATGATACATTGACAAAAACAATAACGGTTATACTTTTAATGTATGAACTTAAAATATAAATAACAATTCTCCATTACCCTAGCGAGGTAGGCAGTGTGGCAAGTGAGACTGATTTTCCTATGCACTCGGCGCTCCGGTGAGGTCGCATCGGGCTCGTTTCGGCGACAAAGCGCGCGGATCTCGCGCGTCAGTCGTGCAACTGTCGCTGCTTCGCTGTCCTCAGCCGTCAGACTTGTCGACTCCTGTTCCAAATAAAATGTTAATTTTGACACAATCTCTTTACTAAATAAAAATATTAAAGATTAATCTCTAAATACTCTATACTATGGTATAGAGGTAAATTTTGTTTGTATGTAATGGATAAATTCAAAAACTACTTAACCGATTTCAAAAATTTTTTCACCTATAGAAAGCCATTACCAGCGAGTAACATGGGCTGTATTCTATTTAAAAAAAAAAATTGTACCGTGTGAAGCTGGGCGGTTCGCTGGTATAAAATAAAGTCGTTGTCCGAGTCTGTCTGTTTCTTTGTTTACTTCTAAACTACACAACGGACTTTGATAAGGTTTTTATTGTTATTAGATATTGTTAAAGACCAACATAGTGCAAAATACTAATTCTATTAGACTATTGTAACAGAGATAGTGTAATTATGGAATTGCGTCATGTAATAGTTTGTGAACTTGAGTTCATCATAGGCCATAGAGATCACATAGGTCATAGAGATCACACAGGCCATATAGATCATAGACATAGCTACATGAATAGGTAATATATGGAGATTAGGAGAATAGGTAATATATGGAGAGCAATATTAGAGGTTTTATTTAGAAGCTCTAATATCAGTCCGTGTACAATAGGTCAAACTAGGTCAGAATAGAAAAACCTGCCCCACTCCCTCTCAACTCTCGTACAGATATTTTTAAGGGAGGTTTGTATTATATATACAACATAATGAGTGTGTAACGGTCGTTACACACCTCGTATAAACTCGTATGTGCGTATGGAAGCACTCACCGCAGGATCGTCAAGGTCGATCTGCGTCAGCGTGGTGTTCTCCTTCATAGCCGCCAGTATGGTCTGCAGGCCGGTCACGCCCAGTCTGTTGTCACGCAGGTCCAGTCTCTATAAACAGACCAAAGATTTCAGTAAGTCATTACGTGTATGTATGTGTGTCTTCGTGTGCCAGTAAGTGCCCTGTCCTCTAGAACTACTGGCTCGTATGACCGTATGAGTTGGGCTACAGTTGCGTCCGTGTGTAATAATAATAACATACTCAGACATTTCACACAGCGCCATCTAGTCCCAAAGTAAGCAGCACAGCGCTTTTGTTATGGGTACTAGACAACTGATATACTACTTGTATACTTCTTTTACTCGAGGCGGGATTCGAACCCGCAACCCCCGTTTACTTTCCGACGTACTAAACCGTTGCGCCACGGAGGTCGTCGAATCCGTGTGTGTACGTGTTTGTGTGTATGTACGTGCGTGTGTCTGCGTGCGTGTATGTCCGTGTGTGTATGTCCCCGTGTGCGCGTGTCTCCCTGTGTGTGCGCGTGTGCATGTCCGTGCATGTGTGTTTACCAATTTTTAGTATGTGTCTAGGGTTGATAAATGATTTACAACGACCTTTAATATTAAGTACAATATATTTACGGACCACTACTCATTGCAAACGTTGGAAGCAGACTAAAAGTAATTACATACAAATGATATTCTTGTATCATTATTAGTACAAATTAGGGAATAGTGTCAGAGCGCAGTTACAATGTTACAATATTATTTATACAATAAATATGTAGGCACATGTGTATGACCCCGTGTGCGCGTGTCTCCGTGTGTGCGTGACTGTGCGTGTGTATATGTTCGTGCGTGTATGATCCCGTGTGCGAATGTCACTCGCCGTCAGAAGACGCAAAAAAAAGCAAATTTAATCATAATTGTTTAATACCTAAAATTACAATATCATTTAATTCTAATTTACTACTAAAATGATAGTTGCTAGTGGATTCGATGTTAGATAAAAATTAAGTAATTACATGTGTTGCAATGATACTCATAAGTACATAGGTCGTCGCAACGTCGGCGAGATGCAGCAGGAGGACTCGTATAACATGCGCGTGTGTATCCGTGCGTCTGTCCACGTGTGTACGTCCGTGCGTGTACGAGGCTGTGTGTGCGTGGCCGTACGTGCCTGTCCGTGTGCGCGTCTCCGCGTGTGTGCATGTCTGTGCGTGTGTACGTGTCCGTTCACGTGTGTACGTTCGTACGTGTACGAGCCCGTGCGCGTGCGTGTCCGTGTGTGCGCGCGTGTGTGTGTGTGCCTCACCGAGAGCGCGGCGCCGGCCCGCACGAGCGCGGCGAGCGGCGCGGCCGCGTCGGGCCCGAGGCGCGCCGCCTGCAGCCCCAGCGACACGAGCGAGGCGAGCGCGCGGCCGCCGCACAGCGCGCGCACCGCCTCGCTGCCGAGCGCGTTCCGCCCCACGTTGAGCACGCACAGCGACGGCGACGACCTCTGCGGCCCGCATCACACCGCACCGCACCAACCGGCCATACGAGACGAACACCATTTATAATTTTTAGCACACAGTTGCTAGGTATCATTTTTTCAATTATCATTACACAACATCGACATTTTCGATGTAACGATACTTCTTTAACAAGTAAATGTACAAATCGATCAAGAACTAGGGACGTTTAACTAGAAAAAATATCGATATTCTTTTCAATATGATATATCGCATGCCCGCATCGATGTACCATACCTATCAAAGTTAAAGTCAAATCAATTTATTCAAGTAAACTCAGTTACAAGGTATTTTTGAACGTCAAATCTACTTTAGTTCGGTTCAAATAGAAAACCTGGAGACTGAGAAGAACCGACAAGAAACTCAATAAGGTATCATTTATTTCAATTATCATTAGACAACATCGCCATTTTCGATGTAACGATATTTCTTTAACAAAAACAAACAAAATCAGCTATCCCTGTCATTCCACCAGAAAAAACAAACAATTGCAGATTATACCAAAAAACGATCCAAACAGGATCGCGAGGGTTACCACATAAAGAACTGCAGCGACAGCTGCACCGCGGTTGTTTTAAATGACTTTTTGTAGCGTAAACAGCGTCACCAGCAGTAGTTTTTAGTTCACAGAGGCAGCAGTGGCGATATCGTGCGCGATTTAACAACATATTGAATTAGAGATATTTATTTCTCATAAGAATATGTACATTTACTTAAATGAGAAAATTAAATTTACAGCATGATTTACACAATTAAGGATTTGACCGGAATGATGACAACGGCAGACGCGGTCTAAACATACCCAATTACTAGTATTAGTCTCATTTCTCTAAATGCTTCTTAAATTGGTGTTTAAATGTGGCTAAATTTACCAAAACCGCGATTACCCGCGTAAGATTCGGCGGTCGTTTACTCACTGCAGTTACGTAATAAGGTCGCTTATTCACGTTCGTTGTTTCCATCATATGAAGCACACCAGTGTATCGTATTGATGTCGATCTTAGTGATATATGAGGGTAGTTAGATACATGAGGAAAAATATAGATATGTTTAAGAAACAGGATATTTACGGTACGGAAACCCGAGATCATAATAATGTGGTTATTCCTTCAATCACAAATAAAAACAAGATACATATTTGTTAGCAACACCGACGTTTAAACACAAAGGGGAACACTGGCGCCCTCTAGCAGAGCGCGACGGTGTTCGTGACGTCATAGACAAGAACGACCGACGGCTTGTTCCCCACTACCGCCCCAAATTATATAAGTCAAAACTCGAGCGCTCCACGTTCTCTATTGCTTTTTACCTTCACGACTGCAGCACGAAGTGTTCGAATACAAATTCATTAATTATTAATTGATATTAAATATGAATATTAATCGATTAATCGATAACTTAAGTAAAGCTTGGGGTGTTCCATTGCTATAAGCACCTAACTTAATATTTAATTTTATGTTAGTTAACACAGTATTGAAAGAATGAATAAAGGAATATTATTAGTAAACAAACTGTGTTTTGGATCTATCTTCCGTTTTGTGGCCTTACGGCGCCGGGAGCCACCTCTGACTTCCACTACCCTGAAGACTAACAGACATTAAGACGACGCATTGGAAATATTGACGGCAGGGATCTCAATTTTTCGAACTGACTACAAAACGTATGAAAGTAAATGAAGAAAGGAATACTTAGATGGTTCGGGCACATGGAAAGAATGAGTGATGAAAGACTGACGAAGGAAATATACAGAGCAAAAATGAGTGGTTAAAGAAGCCAAGGGAGACCAAGGCTGACTTATGAAGATCAAATAGCTAGTGTTACCCGACGGAAATGTCAAAAGCACTCTCATACCTAAGCGAAAATGTGTGAGGAGAATGATGAATTTGAGGAAGCGAAAGAAGTATGTAAGGACCGCGACGCTTGGCGCTCCGTCCTCTCCGACTACCCCGTTAGGGATACAGCGTGCGGGTATGTATGTGTATGTAGCACACAGTATAAAATTTATACAAATCTATTATTATTATTATACTATGCCCGCGACTACGTCCGCGTTTTTTATTTTTAAAACAGTCTATGACCTTCCTCAGGATCCAAGCTATCTCAATACCAAATTTCATCACAATCGGATAAACGGTATAACAACCCATACAATACAAACAAACAAACATTCATTTTTATATATTAGACATTATACAATCATACCAGTAAAATATGAAGATGAATGACGGTAGTCAGAAAAACTTAATAAAGTTTATGTACTACCGACCGGTTATTTTTATTATTGTAATATCTTAGTAATAATAAATTAAAAAAAAGACTAGCGACCCGGCCCGGCTTCGAACGGACAGAAATTTTTTTGAAAATAAAATACAACAGACCATTCTCGCTAATAATGCAACTTTCCATAGATAAAAAAATTTTTGAAATCCATTGAGTAGTTTATGAGTTTATTCTCCCCATAAAATCTCGCCAAAAACCATTTTACCAGTTTTAAGAGTAGTCGTCTAGTCTATTTGTAGCGCAGAGTATAAAATCTACACAAATTTAAACTAATATTATTATTATTATATTGTATATTATTACTATTATAAAAAATTATAAATAGCAAACATTGTAATACTGACTAATATCGTTAAATTAGTTATTCATATCCGCTGTCGTCACTTAATTGGGTCTGCATCCTAGCATCTATTTAAAAAGTTTGTTATACATGTATGTTTGTTAAAGGCATCTGTCAAGCGTACCGTGACTGCTCTTTTTTTTTATGAGAAGACAACATAACCAAGACCCTAAATTTCTTTCGGTCCTCTGTCTATTCAGTTAAAAACATACAAGAGGCCACGTAAAAGATTTTTTTTGTTATGTAGCAGAAATCTGTACCCAGATACCTAATGTCCTGGGGGAGATATTTACCTATTAAATTCTACCGTATTCTATCGTGACTCTAGTAATTAATGAATTAATCTATGGTGTAAGTATTATGAACAACAGACTCACCAACGCTTTACTGAGATGAATCGCGGAGTTCCTCGTCAGCTGGTTATTCCATAGCACCAAAAAAGCTAAGCCTCTCGCCTCGTGATTGCTTATCACTGTAAATAATTACAAAATTATATTTAAAATGATTGCGGAAATTAATGTGATTTGTTTACTGTCAAAATGAGTTATTTGAGGAAGACCAAAGCATTTGCCTTGATCTTATGAAGATCACAAACAATTATAATTGACAGAAATGTCAAAGTTTTATCTTTGCTCAATGGAAATTTTTGCAAAACATTGATGTAGGTTTGCATTACATCGCATCACATTGAAAAAAATATCGATATTTTTTTTGTCGTACAACCCTATAGAAGTAGGAAGTATATACTGACAATAGAACACGCTCCACACTTACATCGCCTTACCGCAACTACATTTAATTAAGTGTACTTGGCGCATCCACTGTTAGTTGACGTTTGTCAATAGCTGTATTAAGAACTCCAATATTTATATTATTTTGTAATGTAAAAATGCCATCTTATGCTGTAGAGGCGTGGAAAAAATCACTTTAAATAAGAAAGTGGAAAATTGCGGTGTCACTTCTCATGTGTAAGTATTTCTCTTTAAGTTATTCCCAGTTACAAAATAACAACATTTCAATATATTACTGCCCATACTGCGAGTTTGTTTATTATCATGACAACAACTGGTGATGTCATCTTATGTTATCGATAAATTATTTAGCACAAACATAATATGTATATGCAATAGGATGTTAATATGAATTTGACGGTGCGTCAACCACAGACAAATTAATATGGCGGCGAATCAACCATAGATTACAAATTAGCACTACTCCCACTAATGTTGCGTAACTATGAGCGCTGACGCGTAGTGGCGGGAACGATGACAGCAGGCGACAGACGAGAAAAAGCAACCATCACCGCCGTTCCTGCAGTCGGATGGCAGGGAACAACTGGGATCTGAGCCCAAACGCCGTATTGGAAGACACGGTATTGGAAGAATATTCCGGGCCAGGAGCATTTCAAATGTTCCGTGGCTGTATAAAGCCATTGAGGCAGACAATTAGTTATGCCTCTGTGGTCTGGTACAAGAAAGCCCACCAGAAGACTGTGATTGATAGGCTAGGTGGCTTGCAAAGAACCGCCTGTCTATTAGCAACCGGTGCCATGTCGACCTCGCCGGGTGCGGCGTTAAATTATTTACTGAGCCTACCGCCCCTTCACTTGTATATGTTAAAGGAGGCGAGGAGCAGTATTAACAAATTATCCGCCCAGGACGGAACAAAATGGCTATCGCAGAAACTGAGATCTTTTCAAGACTCAGTAACGAATATTCCGATTCTGAGTATGCCAACTGACGTTATGCTCTCGCGGTGTACCTTCGAAAAACATTTTATAGTAGAGATACCTTCCAGGGATGACTGGATTCAAGGAAGAATGACCTGGAAACCTGGCAGTCTACTTTTGTACACCGATAGCTCAAAATCGGACAACGACGTAGGATGTGGAATTTTTGGAGTGCCCAAGTTTCAAGAGGAGCCTGAATCTTGGGAGGTACGCCTCTATTTTCCAGGCTGAAATGTTCGCCATTATTGAATGTGCGGACATTAACGTTAGAAAGCACTACGTAAACCAAACCATACACATACACTCTGATAGTCAGGCAGCTCTTTTGGCATTGGGCTCGAATGTAATCACATCGAGGCTAGTTAATAACTGCGTGACTATTTTAAACACTCTGGGAAATAAAAACAGAGTGATTCAAAGATGGGTTCCTGGCCATGCGGGCATCGTAGGCAATGAAAATGCCGACGAACTCGCAAGGGCCGGCACCAAAATCACATTTATTGGTCCAGACCGTGGTATCCCCAAAAGCCAGGCTCAACTGATTTTGTGGAAATCCTGCTTCAAAGCGTCTTGCGAGTATTGGAAGAATATTCCAGGCCAGGAGCATTCCAAAGTCCTAATAAAGCCATATAATCGCAAGGTGGCTTCTAGTGTCACGGCAATGTCCGGAGCAACTTGCGTATCTTGGTTAGAGCACTTACTGGGCATTGTTGCTTAAATAAGCACATGTTTAGTATGGGGCTCTCCAACACAAGAATGTGCCGGTACTGCCAGGAAGCGGATGAAACGCCTATGCACATTTTGTGTGACTGCGGACCACTGATGCGCACTCGTCGATCCTGCCTCGGCCAGTATTTTCCGAGTCCGGAGGAGGTTCAGCATATCACTCTAAGGAATACCTTGCAGTTTTTGACTACAGTGGGACTTGGCAGTGTTTTGTAACACAGTGGCGATCACAATAGATCATTTTTGGTCGCAGTGATACAGGTCTGATAGGACCTGCATAGCCACTTACATGAAATAAAAAAAATAAATAAAAAAAAACCACCGCCGCCACACGCATCACGCACTCAGTGGAACGCTACCAGTTTTGTTAATTACCTTCATTAATTTAATTGTGACCATATAATTACGTTGAGATCTGATTGTAACATATCATTTCTATTTAATTGCTTCGTAAGAACATTGATTTGAACATATCAAGTCTTATCATTTCTCCGCCTGAGTATTCCCACGCCTTGACAATGGATGGCTGCCACGAATCAAACGTCTCGCCTTCTGATCATGGCCATTTGCAAATTAAATAATTTATGTACTAGGTACCATAGTATTATTGTATTTACATTGTTTTGTATTGCAACTCATTTTATTATTGTGTATTATTTCAGCTTTCCATCTGATCCAAAAAGAAAACAACTGTGGATAGACACTTTAGGAAGAGATAATGAATGGTATCCTAAGGCTCCAAAACTAATCTCTAAATATGTTAAAATAATTTAAAAAAGTAACATTTTTATAAAAATACAGGCTTTATTATAAGTTACGTATACATCAATATTGTAATAATAATTGTTATTAAATAATTTGTGTTTGTGTAAATAATAAATAAGTAATATAAAATATAGTTAGCGTCATTTATCGATAACATGTAGATCGTCCTAACGTCCTACTCTCCCTAGCTGCTGCGCGTGTTCGACCTGGTAACTGCATTCTGCTTTTTGGCGGGAACGGGAGATGTGAGGTTGTCATTTTATTTAGATTTCCTATTTTTTACATTTTTAGGAGTTTTAAAGTACAACAGTGATAGTACATTGTGTTTTAAAGTTCTGTGTAATAGACAAGAATGGAGGAGATCTAAATAAACATGTGTAGCTGAAGTCTTCGCGCTCTTCCAAGAAGTCCTTTATAACTTCAGTAAAGCCTACTATCACTTTACTGGAGGAGTTTTACGATAAGAAAATTTACTTGTGATTCTACATGGATTCTACTTATTCTGTGTCTGTATACTAGTTTGTGTTAATGCGTGACATTGGCAAATGCGCTAATCATCTACTGAATTGTTTTCTCGCTTTACTTGACGTTGGCAATGTACTCACGTACGGTGCCATTTAAAAAAAAAACTGCATTCGTTATTCTGCATTTTATAATAATGTTCCTCAAGAAGTCACTCAATTACGACCTCGATGGCGCAGTGGTTTAAACGTTGCACCAAGCGCGGATGGTTCCGGGTTCGATTCTCGGTCGTGTCAATTTAGGAAATGAACTTGTCTAGATTGTCTCGGGTCTGGGTGTACTGGGAGACGCCCCCAGTAGTCGTCGTCTGGTTCTCATAGCACAGGGGATACCCTAGTTTGAGGTCAGATGATTTGTGTATATCGTCTGGCGTATTGTTGTTAGTTATTGTTAATTAACAGGAAATAGATTTAGATTGGTTATAAAACATACATTGATTAGACAATCATACTATGAAATAAACGATTTCGTTGAAGATAAAACAATAGTCTGGAAATGATCTTCTCTGCACATGCATCTACTGGCTCTCTGAATATTGTATTTTAATAAACTTTTTGTAAAATGATGTTGAAAAAATTATACCTGGCTGAGTTTCTTGTCGGTTCTTCTCAGTGTCAAGGTTTTCTTTTATCTTCTCTTTGAACCGACCTAAAGTAGATTTGACGTTCAAAAATACCTTGTAATTGGCTTTACTTGCATAC
Source organism: Zeuzera pyrina (assembly GCA_907165235.1). Lineage (NCBI taxonomy): Eukaryota > Metazoa > Arthropoda > Insecta > Lepidoptera > Cossidae > Zeuzera > Zeuzera pyrina. Next base: position 3,114,485 of record OU015647.1, read on the forward strand.
ATTGATTTGACTTTGACCCCTCTCGCACTTCGCCTTGGCACAACATTGTCATTGACATTGTCTCATACTGCTTGTATTGTTATCTATACATACATACATATCTTTATGCCGTATCCCCAACGAGCTAGTCAGAGAGAGCGCCAAGCGTCGCGATCCTTACATACTTCTTTCGCTTCCTCAAAACTCATTATTCTCCTCATACATTTTCGCCTAGGTATGCGAGTGCTTTTGACATTTCCGTTGGCTAACACTCTAACTATTTGATCTTCATAAGTCAGCCTTGGTTTTCCTTGGCCCCATTTACCACTCACTTTCGCTCTATAGATTTTCTATATCTATAATATACATCTTACTTCTATGTACAACCGTAATGTATTGCAGTGGTAACTTACTAGAGTACGCGTGGGGAGTTTCGGGCGAAGCGGCCGCTGACGGGGGAGTTGGGGTATGAGCGGCCTGCTCCACTAAAGCATCAGCTATATGCCCAGCACCGGCGTCCTGTGTGCAAACACCATCGTTACACGTAATTAGCTTTAAAAACTTCATATTTATGCAGCAAAAAAAAAAATTAAGAACTGTAAAAAAAATTCAATTGACTTCAAAATAGAAAACAAAATAACTATGAAATAATAATTCTTTAGTAATCACAACTAGAGTACAAACACAACTTTATTAATACGATACAAATACCTACATAATTAAGTTTGACAGTTATTGAAGTCGGTGCCAAGCCTACCAAACTAGTAAACTTTCTGTTGTTGCACATTAATTGGACACCGACTTCAATAACTGCCAAATTTAATTACATAGGTGTTTTTATCGTATTTGTGAAGTTATTTTTGTACTTGAATTTTGATTAGCAAAAGAATTTTTTTTAAATATTTAATGTTTATATATTGAAGTCGGCCACGTTTTCCTTAAAAAGTTTTCTTTTTTGAGTGGATTTTAAAAGAAATACAAGTTTACAACTATTTTTTTTCAATACTGAAATGGAACATGAAATAACAGAGTGGTTAGACGAATGCCAAACACTGTACATTCGAAGCGCTTGCTAACGTTATCGCTCATCAAGAGTGACATTTGGTTACGTTCCATACGGCGGGTTTCACACTACTACTTTTAGTTTAATTTCATAGAAAGTTAATCATGTTTGACTACCAATTCAAAATTCGTTAAGCCAGATCACATGGTATGTCATTCTATTCTACTTGTGTTTACAACAATAGAGCCACTTATCAAGGCCCTCAGGATTGTCAAAATATACAGGGTGTATATGAAAACGGGACAGTTACTTTAATGGATGAAAGGTCATAACTTTAGTATGTAGTTACAAAAAGAATTATCGAAAAAAACGTATCCGTTTAAGAGTTATGACCGTTTTAATTTTCAAGTGTTATCCCCACCATTTCTCGTAAAATTGGGTTGATCGTGTAATTTCATCCGTTACTGAAATACAGCCTGAAAACCCCCATTGGGGTTATTGGCATTATTTTCGAAAATGGTTTTCAGGCTGTATTTCAGTAACGGATGAAATTATTACAAAATAAAAAAATACGTAAGATTTAAAATCTGTAACTGTACACGATCAACCCAATTTTACAAGAAGTGATGGGGATAACACTTGGAAATTAAAACGGTCACAACTCTTAAACGGATACTTTTTTTTCGATAATTCTTTTTGTAACTACATACTAAAGTTATGACCTTTCATCCATTAAAGTAACTGTCCCGTTTTCATATACACCCTGTATAATCCGTTATTTCTTTTAAACAGAACTCCATCATAAGATTCAGTATAAGATCCTCACTGAGTTTTTATGGGATCACCCTACATAGTATCTAATATATAAAAATCAATTGTTAGATTTGATAAAATTAAATAGTAAGTTAGATACTTATAGCAATGGAACACCCTAAACTTTACTTAAATTATCGATCAATTGATTAATATTAACATTTTGATATCAATTAATAATTAATTAATTTGTATTCGAACACTTCCTGCTCCAGTCGTGACGGTAAAACCAATAGAGATGCGTGAAGCGCTCGAGTTTTGACTTATATAATCTCGAGCGGTAGTGGGGAACAAGCCGTCAGTCGTTCTTTTCCATGACGTCACGAACACCGTCGCTGTCCGCTAGAGGGCGCCAGTGTTCCCCTTTATGTTCATTCATCGGTGTTGCTAACACAATGTTTGTTTGTATTTTAATAAAAAACGCGGACGAAATCGCATGTATCAAGTTCAAGAAAATTTTAAAAATAACAATAAAAAAATTTATATTTAAAATATATATCGGAAGAGACACGGGGCAATTCGTGCTCTTGTGACTCAGCCATGAGAAATAGGTACCTAATCTTACAAGAGGCGAACTACTCCATAAAATACAACGCTAAGACAAAGATAATTTGCAAACGACAAAAAATTCTTTGTAACAAATAAACTCAGACTCAGACATTTCACACAGCGCCATCTAGTCCCAAAGTAAGCAGCACAGCGTTTGTGTTATGGGTACTACACAACTGATGTACTACTTATATACTTTTCTTTTGTAAATAAATACATATTATACATAAACACCCAGACTCGGGGCGGGAATCGAACCCGCAACCCTCGTTTACTTTCCGACGCGCTAAGCCGTTGCGCCACGGAGGTAGTCAAAATTATTACGTAGGTAATTGAAAATTTAATAATGGCAAACGATCCGTCGGAGAAATGCTATCGCACCGGCCGCCGTAGTCTAACAGACCCTCAATGCCGGCTCCGACGTTCCGTTAGCGCAGCCATTCCCAAAGTGGGCGATAACGCCCCCTTGTGGGCGCTGCAGGCCTAAAGGGGGGCGGTAAGAGACCCAGAAAAAAAAATGGGGGCGTTGTGTAGAGGCCTGGGGGGTGATTTGTAATTTCATTTAGCTAGGAGGCATCTTAGACGACTGCATGAGCTCTCGACTCAGTAGACAAAATAAGTTTGGGAACCAGTGCGTTAGCGCGTTCCCTTCCAAACCGGGAGTCGCTCTTTGCCATAGTATAGTCAAATGTGTGCCTTTTTTATTTCCACCGACATATATATCCAAATCAGTACTCATGGTGGTGAAATCGATGAACATACATAAAAAAAGATTACAACAAATTGCAAATCTCTTTTTTTGAAGTTGATTATCATCATTGAAATCAACGAATTCGGAAATACTATGGAACTCGCATTCATTTAAAAATATGACACAACGCTAACTCCAATCAAGTGGGCGGGGCTAAAAACCACAATTTACGCGCTACTTAGTCTACCGTGCGCTCAGTGACAGTCAGCCGTCGCAAATAAAATTGGTTTGTTGACGTGAAAACTGGCGAAATGTAAATTAAAAATGACCTTCTGTGTGGCTAAGTGGTGTAGAAGACAGAAAGAAGTCAAGATATGATAACTTATCACATGTATATAAAATAATTTTACGTTTACAAGAAATTAAATAAAAATATTGTGATCTGTATTATGCAACAAGTAGCCAGCTGGTTTTTATTACGTAAGTTATTTTTATTGTATTTTTATGCAAAGTATGGGAATTCTCTTTATGGAATTAGATCTTATAAATTTGTTCCTTTAATATAACCAAAAATGAGCTTCGGTTATTACGGTCGATTAAAGCAGTTCACTTAGAAAGAAGAGAAGATGACTGGTTACCAAAATAATGCCAATAACCCTATCTATACATTTTGAAAACGAAGAAATCTATTCTTATTGTAGAGGCATCGCATGATTATCGCATTATCTAATTTCTAGGTTCCCAAACTTATTTTGTCTACTGAGTCGAGAGGTCATGCAGTCGTTGTCTAAGATGCCTCCTAGCTAAATGAAATTACAAATCACCCCCCAGGCCTCTACACAACGCCCCCATTTTTTTTCTGGGTCTCTTACCGCCCCCCTTTAGGCCTGCAGCGCCCACAGGGGGGCGTTATCGCCCACTTTGGGAATGGGTGATCTAATTGAAGACTGAAAAGGTTTTCAGTCGATTTAGAATCACTGCAAGTGCAGTGGCTCTAAATCGATATTTCTCGAAAACTGTAGAATAAATAGACATAATTACAGTTATTAAAAATAAACAGGCAGGAAAACCAGATCGCGACACTATTTTAATAAAATGTATTTTAATAATTACGAGCTCTTCTGTACTGTTTGTAAAAAAAAAAGATTCTCTATTAGATTCTACAAGACACAGACTAAATAAATCAATAAAGGTAACATAACACATCAAAAACTTGTAAATAAAATGCAGATGAATTTCAAAATATGTTTTTTTTTAATTTTCAAAAAATTTGTAAATATTTTTTCAAATGACAGAATCATAATAAAAACTATTAACTTCACGTAAATAAGGTAAATAAAGATTACCAATAAGTTGCATTGCGATGCGCAGTAACGCATAATAACATCCTCGCTTACTAGCACTTTCCTGTGCGATCACGTGATCAGTGATCACGTGTGCCTGGGCATCCACTTACCGTTGACTTTGAAATGTAATATGAAACGGTTTAAACGCTCGGCTACAGTTGAATAAAGATCATTTTAAAAGTTGACTGTTGAGTTTGCGACCTTTCGTGTTTCGGAGTATTTTAATCAGACTCGCGGTACCGTGTTTTTCGGCCATAATTGTTCTGAATTACACTTCCATAGTATTTCCGAATTCGTTGATTAAATGTCTTATTTTATTGTGTATGAGTTGCATGTGGTCATATTTTCTCTCACTCATACCTGTATCTGATTATTGGACAAGTCCAGCAACTGCAACCTAGTGTTTATCTTCAACAAGGAGCCCAGATGTGCGGCATCGGTGGACGTAAGACGGTTGTCGCCAAGTCTCAGTTCACGGACGGAGCTGTTCGACTTGAGAGCGGTCACTGGAACAAATGAGCACACATTATTGTCACAAAAAATCTTATAGGTTTATTTATTTACCTTTAATTTTATAAGTACTTATGTTATAATGACTGGCCCGTTGGCGAAGTGGCATAGCATCTGCTTTCCAAGCTAGGGTCTCGGGTTCGATCTTCGGTCAGGTCAATTAAGAAACGAACTTTTCTAAATTGGCTTGAGTCTGGGTGTTACTGGGAACTTCTGAGTTCGTTATGTGGTACCCATAGTACAAGTTTACTGCTTAGTTTGGGTTCACACGATCTGTGTAATTGTCTGGAGTATTATTATTATTATTAACTAGCAACCAGCCCCGGCTTCGCACGGGTAGAAACTGTTTTGAAAATAAAATACAGCCCATGTTACACGCTGATAATGTAGCTTTCTATAGGTGAAAGGATGTTTGAAATTGGTTGAGTAGTTTTTGAGTTGATCCATTACAAACAAACAATCAAACTTTTGCTCTTTATAATATTTGTAAAGATATGATATGCCTTGCCACAGAATTATGCAATTGGACAGTAATGAAGTGATATAATGCATGATCCTTTTACTGATTTTTTTCATTGTGACCGAGCCTTTTTCTCAGCAATTTTTTAATTCACACTTAAAAGCATTCATACTTAAAGCTTCTTACGGGTTATAATCCATAATAGTATCACAGACTTATCCTGCAAAGACAATTAAACAGATACAAGCGGACACAAGCGGAGTCAAAGACGAAGGTAATAAAGTAAACTCACCTAAACAGAGCAAAGGTTCCCCAGACAACGAAGTCCGTTGAAGACAGAGCGACCGAAGCCTGCAAGTCTGGGGGCGGAGCGCCCGCGCCAATACCGGCGCGTGGCCCGCCTCTAGTGGACTGTCTTTGATTTCTAGTTCTGAAAGCTCCGCGCTCTGAAATAGAAAATTATTAAAATGAAACTTCTATAGACGATTTGGAAGTGGTCAGTCCGCTACTTGAGCGATCTTAGGCTTCGGTCTGGTTCGGCAGCTGGTGTGTGACACGTAAAAAGAAAATTTTTTTTTTTTTTATTAAAGAGGGGGCAAACGAGCAAGAGGATCACCTGATGGAGAGTAATCAACCGCCACCCATGGACATCCGGAGAATGACGGGCGAGTTGCCGGCCGACAGGGAAATAGAGAAAGGAGGGGGAGGCGTGATGGGCCACCGGCACTCTCACTCACCGAACCAAACACAACAGCAATAGATGCTGTTATTTCACGCCGATATTCTGTGAGAGGGTGGTATTTCATCTGGCGAGCCGGCCTTATTCGTACTGCAATGCAACATCTATAGGTGTTATTCTTAGTGAACCTTTTAATTTTAAATATTTACACCCAAGAATACACACCATTTATCGCCCGAGGCCCCATTTTGATTTTGACCCTAAATCTATTTATTTCATCCCACACTCATTCTGTAATCTTTTATTCTTGCAAATATTGTTAAAATAATATTGTTAAAAAATTACACCCTAAAATCTACATACATATAAACATACAGATTATAATCAGTCAGTATTGGAACACCATATTCCAAAATTATTTCTATTCCACCTTCAAGACATATATGGTCCCGATAACTAGACTCAAATAAGTCTCTGAGAAACACGACTTTCAAAATCGGATAGATACAAAACTGGTTTCGTAAGTGTTCAGCTCGGAATAGAACATTAAAAAATTAGAAAAATGAAAGATACTTTCGATTCATCCCTATATACCAGAACATATGTACTTGCTGCCTGCATAAGACAGAGATTTGAAACTAGTCATGGACAAAGAATCCAATCCATTGGAGATGTTTTTCGAATACTTAAATTATTGACATACATATTTGTTGCGTGTATATAAAAAAGAGTCACGACATTTCCACTGAGACACATCTTCTGCTTTGGTTTCGACTACTTCGACCCTGCGACTGCTTCGATCGTTTCTCACAAGTAAATGCACGAAACGATCAAAGAACTAGGGACGTTCAACTAGAAAAAATATCGATATTCTTTTCGATTTGATATATCGCATGCCCGCATCGATATACCATACCTGTCAAAGTCAAATCAATTTATTCAAGTAAACCCAATTACAAGGTATTTTTGAACGTCAAATCTACTTTAGTTTGGTTCAAATAGACAACCTGGACACTGAGAAGAACCGACAAGAAACTCAGTCAGGTATCATTTTTTCAATTATCATTAGACAACATCGACATTTTCGATGTAACGATATTTCTTTAACAAAAACAAACAGAATCAGCTATCCATGTGTTATTCCACCGGAAAAAACAAACGATTGGAGATTACACAAAAAACGATCCAAACAAGACCGCCAGGCTTATCACATAAAGAACTGCAGCGACAGCTGCGCCGCGGTGGCGCGACGGTTGTCCTAAATGACTTTTTGTAGCGTACGTCGCTAGCAGTAGTTTTTATTTCGCTGATTACTCCACAGAGGCAGCAGTGGCGATATCATATCGCGGTTGATCGTCAGATTCGGCGGTCGCTTACTGGCTGCAGTTACGTAATAAGATCGCTTATTCACGTTCGTTGTTTCCATCAAATAAAGCACACCAATGTATCGTATTGATGACGATCTTAGCAATATATCAGAGTAGTTAGATATATGAGGAAAAATGTAGATATTGTTACGGTTGGACCTTATGCTTAAGGAATAAGGTCGATTTTCAATGGAAATAAAAATAACTTTTAGTGCTTACATCTTGAGACCTAGGCTTTGCAGTTATGACCCAAAAACGCATTACTAGGTTTAAGGTCTACTATCGAATGGTATAAGTAAAATTAAGAAAGAAGAACAAAGTTGCACCTCGAAAATTCCGGAGCGATGACGTGTCATATACCTATGACTTATGGAAAAAAGCCGGCGTTGAGAACAATGTCGAATTATTGTTAGCGAGCGTAATTAACTAGAATGTTCCACCCTCTTTATTTCTATGCGTTATTATTACTACCATTCGGGTTTACTCTAGAACTTTTCACCCTCATTTTTATCTGACTATAAATAGAGCTCGGTGTCCGCCGCCGAGTCAGTGTTTTTCAACTAGCGATCAAAGCGATATATCGAGGCGACATCAAGGCGAATTGCGAAGACCACTACGACGACTACTGCGACGACCTTGGATAGAAGAACTCTGCGATTCGGGAACGTTGTTATTGAGTGAAGCGTGTACCTTCAGTGACTACTACGCGAGTACCTACTTCGAGGGCGACTACGAAGACTAGAAACCGCCGTAATTAAGTTCGCGTCTTCTTGACATCTGCTTATACGAAGGAAAAATAAACTCTTTGCCCTTAACCCCTAACCGGCATCTTATTATCCTCAGCTCGTAACAATATGTTTAAAAAAGGGGATATTTACGGTACGGAAACCTGAGGTCATAATAATGTGGCTATTATTTCGATCACAATTAAAACACAAGATACACAATCAACGCTCCAAAAACTTCATCAAAGCAACTTAGAAACTTGTTACTTGGTGAAAATGTTGGTTTTGGCTATTAAAAACTGTAGTTTTTTCTTCGGTGCTATATTTTAAAATTGTTTAAGAAAATTTTATTTTGGTGAAAAAAGCTCTCCGACATCGTAGAGAATTTTTTCAGAGCTCGAGTTTTACTATCATGCGTAATTGTTTAGAATTTGATTTTTTAATTTTAAGTACAAAAAATTGCACCAGAAAAATGTCAACATTTAGAGGTTAGGCTTTTTCGCTGCAATTTTTATCAATTCAATATTTATTGAAACCAAACTACTATTTAATTTAATGAGTTTATACTACTGTCTAATGTCTAAGTATGTATACTAATACTTACTGACTGATAAAAAAATGTTGTTGACGTTTATACAGAAATAAAAAGAAAACTACAGTTTCCAATAGCCAAAACCAACAATCGAAAGATTGTTGTCGAATTGAGTCGATGTAGATACAATTATTTTATCACCACAAGTTTCCAATTTAACTTTTTTGTATGCAAGCTCAACTTTTTGTTTTATTAGCGAAAACCCGTTTTTTTTACTCAAATTTTTTAATTTTTTTAAATTTTTTTTTAAGGTTCGCCATTGATAATCCGGAATAAAACGCTATCTTTGTTAGAATTTATTATTCTACACAACACCATCATAATCTTTTTTCCTACCTTAATTATCTGGAGCATTTTCGTAGATTAGGCTATAAAGGCCTCACGCACGTAAGTGCATTAAAATTAATAAATTATTTAAATTAAAATCGCGAATTAGATCGATTTTGAACGCGTGCATTTTCGAAAATCGATCTAATTCGCGATTTTAATTTAAATAATTTATTAATTTTAATGAATAATTAAGGATAACAAATTGATTTTTTAAACAATTCTTTAAATAATTTCTTATCAATTTCAAAACACATATAATGATTTAACGCCCCCTGAAACTGCCGCCCGGGGCGGGTGCCCCGGTTTGCCCCACAACCCCCCCCCCAATAGATCCGGGGCGGACTGTAACCCCTTAAATCTGGAACTTGAAATGTATTGTGAATCATTAGTAGTGATGTGCCGGATATCCACGGGGAAAAAACATCTGTATCCGTATCGGTTACTTTTTAGCATGAACGGATCTTTTATAATAATAAAGTTAATTCTATGGCATTTTAAAAATAGATAGCAATGAAATATAATCATTTCAAATTGCTTTTTAACTTTTAAAATTACAGTTTTGGCACTTTTTATTGCAAAAATCAAATAAATAATTACAATAAATATTATAATAATGTTACCTCACTATGTTTACATAAAACAGGATTGATTTAATTGTATTACAAACGAACAAACAAAATACGAAAGTTGAGGTCCGTATGCGTATCCGTATTCGCAGATCTAGATAGTAAGTCTAGATCACTGGTTCCCAAACTTATTTTGTCTACTGAGTCGAGAGCTCATGCAGTCGTTGTCTAAGATGCCTCCTAGCTAAATGAAATTACAAATCACCCCCCAGGCCTCTACACAACGCCCCCATTTTTTTTCTGGGTCTCTTACCGCCTCCCTTTAGGCCTGCAGCGTCCACAAGGGGGCGTTATCGCCCACTTTGGGAATGGCTGGTCTAGATAGTAGCCGTATATCCGTGTTCGTATCCGCGGATATACATTTTTAACAATCCGGCACATCTCTAATTAGTTGTATGTGTATTTATTAGTATTCATTAGTATGTGCGTCTAAATAGATAAATAAACTCGCTTTCTTGATCATCCTGGACGCCGCCTGCCACCCTCTGATGCCAAATTGTCTCGGACCGCTAATGCACAGTGCCACCGCACTCTCATAGTACTCGATCATGTCAAATATCGCCTCCTGGAACAGTTACAACAACTACATACAGAACTGCTTATAGCTAAAAACTCCCGAGGTGGAAATTCGACCGTAAATATAAACTTATAACATAAACTCTTTGGCGACAATCTACTCCGTGCGACTGTTTGATCCAAGGAGGTTACATTACATTATGATCATACACTATTATGAGTTTGACATTGACAGTATTTTTGACATTGGCAGAATGAACGTAAAAAATGAATGTTTTATTTAATTTCATCTATTTATTTATTTATTTATAATCAAGGAAGACCAACAGCCAAAAACAAAGAATGTGAAACAATAGTAGCAATGTAAACAGCCAATAAAAGGTCTTCACAAATAAGACACTAATTGTTACGTAAAATGCAAATACATAGTACATTAAGTTAACATAATTAACATATTGTAAACGTACAATTGTTATAGCCATTACTAACATCAACCTAATTATTGAGTTCAGTTAGAAATAAAAATAAAAAAATTAAACATTAGATTGTATATCTATCAAACGGAAACACAAATTAAAGAAAAAGCTCGTTACTCTACGCATTCTCCTTGCCAAAGGAATACTGACGTTATGAATATCAAAATCCAATCTTTTTGCCAATTCATTATAGTTACTACTAGCTCGCAATAAAAAGGAATTCTTACGAAAGTTAGTAGATGCAATTGGTACATAAAGCGGTGGATTCCACCGAAATTGTCTACTCGGTACCCTCAAATAAATTTTATCTAGAAGTTCCGGACAATCAATTGAACCGCTTACTATATTTAGAAGAAGAATCTTTTCTGTGATCTTCATTTTTACGGGACGTTGGCAATATTCAACTAAAGAAGAAAAAGAAGTAATTTCATCTTATGTACTTATTTGTAACACATATTACAGAAAAATTCTAGCTGTCTCCAGTCCTTCTCCATATAAACCGTAAGTGTACCAAATTTCACACATCCCGGCCGCGCAATTTTCTTAAAAAGGGAACCAACATTTTTGCTTCACGTATTAATACATACATACATATCTTCACGCCGTATCCCCAATGATATTGATCAAATTGTGAAATTATTTTAATTTTATAATACGGTATAATAGATCATCACTCGCATACCTAGGCGAAAATAATGTGTGAGGAGATTGATGAGATTTGAGGAAATGAAAGAAGTATTTAACGACCGCGAAGCTTGGCGCTCCATCCTCTCTGACTACCCCGTTAGAGATACAGCGTGAAGATACGTATGTACATCATCACGTCAACCTTAGGAAGATTTTAGAAATCTGCTTCATAAAAGATTTTTTCCATTTTTTATTGATTTGTCCGTGTTTACAATACCAAACTGTGAAAGGCTCAGCGATGAAGTTCATGTTTCATGTTTGGTATATAAAATACGTTCCGTTTCACGTAAGATGAAAAGGAAGATATTTTGTAGAAAAAACTTATAAATTTTGATTAAATTTTTCAATAAAGCACTATTTACAGTTTTTATTAATGAATTATGACCCTAATATCTTATTATAATTTTGATGCAAGGTCCGTAAAGTTATGAAAAAATAAATGAACATATGTTCAATACCCGGCCCTACAATTTATACTTATAAAGAATTTTGAAACATTATATCAAATTTAACTGTATATACATGTATCTATAGATGTATCACATATATAATTGTAGATGTAACCGAAGATGCAGCTGTAAATTTGGCTGGTCTGTTGGCGCAGTGGCAGAGCATCTGCTTTCCAAACCGGGGCCCAAAATTCGATCCCTAGTCATGTTAACTTAAAAACAAATTTTTCTAAATTAGTTTGGAGTCTGGGTGTTCCTGGGAGCTCGCCAATTCATTATAATACCCATAGTAAAGTATAGTGCTTAGTTTGGGGCGAAGTCACACGATTCGTGTAAATGTCTGGAATATTTGTTTATTCATTTAATAAAAATGTAGATGTAACCGTGGTTGCAGCTGTTAATAAAAATATAACTGTACATGTAGATGTAACTATACGTGTATCTGTAGATGTAACTGTAAATGTAGCTGTAGATGTAATGTTAAATGTATCTGTAGGTGTAACCGTACATCTTGCTGTAGATATACTTGTAGATTTAACGTTAGATGTTATCTGTAGATGCAACTGTACATGTAGCCATAGATGTACCTGTAGATGTAACTACACATATAGCTGTAGATGTACCTCGAGATGTACTTCGAGATGTAACGTTGATGTAGCTATTGATGTAACTGTACATATATCTATGAATGTACTTGTAGATGTAACATTAGATCTATCTGTAGATGCAACTGTACATGTAGCTGTAGATGTACCTGTAGTTGTAACGTTAGATGTAGCTATAGATGTAACTGTACATGAAGTTGTAGATATACTTGTAGATGTAACGTTAGATGTAGCTGTAGATGTATCTGTACATGTAGCTATACCATCAATTTATCTGTAGATGTAACGTTAGATGTATCTTTAGATGTAACTGTACATGTAGCTGTAGATGTACCAGTAGATGTAACTACACATGTAGCTATAGATGTACGTGCAGATGTAACTATAATAATACATATATTTATAGATATAAACAACGATGTATTTAACTACGAACCGATTAATGTAGCTGTGGGTGTAACTGTACATGTGTGTACCTGTAGACGCAACGTTAGATGTATCTGTAAATGTAGTATGTAGATGTACCTACAGATGTAACTGTAGATGTGGATGTAGACTCACCGCGCCCTCGTCGTCGATCTCAGCGTGGTCGATCTCCAGGCGCCGGAACTGCGCCTTGCGCAGCACCGCCTCGAGCGCGTCCGCCCACGCCGCGCCCAGCAGTGCGCACGCGCACAGCGCCAGCCGCCCGGCGCGCGCCGCGCCGCCGATCGCGTTCTCGGGCAACTCCTGACCATCGACTTAGTATACAATATACTAGACTAGCTGTACCCGCGACTTCATTTGCGTGGAAAATGTTTTCGTGGCATTCCCGGATTAGGTTAGATTATATGTACATGTTCGTAGTAACTTTAAAGATTGTTTTTGAAAAAAGTCTACGTCTAACCTACGTCTGTCTCCGGGAACATACTATCTCTGTACCAAACATCATAATTGCTTCGGCGGTTCAGCATTTCCCATTCAAAGTTTCATCCCCCTTTTCACCCCCTTAGGGTAGTTTTTTGATAAAAAAGTAGCCTATGTCCGTTCCCGGGTGTTAAACTATATCCCTGCTACATCATAATCAGTTCAGCGCTTTAGCATTTCTCGTACAACGTTACGTCCCCCTCCCTCCCGTGCCCTTTTACACAGATTTTTGGTAAAAATCTCTTAGGGGTACATTTTCGATAAAAAAAAGTAGCCCATGTTCGTTCTCTGATGTCAAACTATCTCCCTGCCAAATTTCATCATAATCGGTTCAACAGTTCATCATTTCCCATATAAAGTTTCATCCCCTTTTCACCAATTTAGGGGAAGATTTTCTAAAAAAATAAGTAGCTTATCATGAGCGCAATCACATGTTCTTACGACGTACCGATTTTCATCAAGATCAGTCAAGCCGTTATTCAGTTATAAAAGGACTGACAGACAGACAGACAAAAATTTTAAAAATGGTAGAATTGAAGTCAGTAAAATTTGACAAAAAAATTGTAATTACAGACAAACGCTAGAGATTTATATAGAATAGTATAGATATATACTAGATAGCTGAACATAGAACTCGTTGAAGCGTGACGATTTTAAATTTGACAATTTAAAATCTCTTATGTCACAATCACATACACAATACGTATCCATTATTGAACACATTAGAAGCCATTATTTAGAAGTTGAAGTTGATCCATTATTGAAAAATACAGTAACTTCTTTGAAATAAAACAGGAATAACACACAATAATAAGATAAGTTCTCCACAGCGCGACGACTTGACAACGTGAGGAGAAAAAATATTTTTACAAATTAAAAAATTATCAATTGATTATTGATTATCGATTAATTATCAATTGATAAAAAATTAAATTAATTAAAAAAAATTAGTCAATCAATGAAATCGATTAAAAAAATTATTAATTGATTAAAAAATAACAATGGATTATATTTTTTAAGGATTAAAATATTTTTAATTACTTCATTTAAAATATATTTAATAACAACTAATTTGACCTTTCACAAAACAATGAAGTATGTGAATTTTTCCATTCACCATAATATATGTCTGACGATGTCGTAACTTTTCTGGGGTAATCGGTAGGTATGTACGTATGTATTAGTCTAGTCGAGAAGTGGATTTCAGATGTGGATTGAAAAATAGTTGCCCGTCTCTTAAAAATATGAACGATAGCTCATTCGATCTGTAATGGCATCTAGAAAAAGACGTTTTTTGGATTTTTTCTGCCAATAACTTTTTTTTTAACTTTTTTTTAACTTTTTTTAAACTTTTTTTTAACTTTTTGAAAAATTGAGATAACGATTTTTTTCCAACGGGACCACTTTCTTTGGAGTGTCTAGATAACACCTTGTAAATAACCTTGTAAATAGGTTTAAATTTCTTATTCAACTTTATCGATGACGTAATAATAGCAAGTGACACGATAGAAATGCATAAAACACACTTGCGAATGGTGCGAACTTTAGGATATACCTATTTATGTGAGTTGTACTAGGAGTCACTGGCAGAAATAAAGATGTAGATTTAGATAGTTCCGTACAATTTTATTGTCCCAACTGAACCCAAATTTAGGTCGCGTTCGTTCCGATCGGGCAGTGCGCAGTAACTGCCGTCGACGGTCGCATACATCACGCTTCCACTCAAAACCGCTGATTCGTCTTTTCTAACACACTTACAATGTCCCTACCACCTAAATTTTTTCAAATTTTTCAATTGATATTTAATACATAAAAAAATTATTATATGTGCTGTACTCTCTATAAAGGCGGCGCGCGCATGCCGAAAGTGCCGCGCGGAGGCCTATTTTCAACGTAAAATTATAAATATTAGAGCTAGAGTTCCGGGAGTTGGGAGTTTTTCATCAGAAATTTCCTCCTCTTTTTGGAACTTTTCTCTATGGCTTATAGTTTTTGAGTTATTGTCAAAAAATTAAACCCCCTTTTTTTTGTTACTAACAATTGCAATTTTTATTGGCAGAAAAAATTCAAAAAACGTGTTTTTCTAGATGCCATTACGGATCGAATGAGCTATCTCATATTTTTAAGAGACGGACAACTATTTCTCTCAGGAAATCCACTTCTCGACTACACTATATGGTTTTCACTACTATCTAGATCAGCGTTTCTTAACCCCGGGTCGCGACCCAAATTCGGGTCGCAAGCGGTATTGCGATGGGTCGCGGGAATTCTCTAAATGACCATTGGTTATCCCGCGGAAGAACTTTAGCCAGAGTTCTTTCTCTTAAAACAGAAATAGAAATATTTTTGACTGACGAAAACACGAATGTGCTGATTGCTTCATTGACAACAAGTGGATGGCCAAATTGGCATATTTAAGCGATATGATAGACTGGATCCTCAACATGACATGTGGTGTGCACTTACCATAAACTTAACTACACGTATAAATCTTCGTTGCTCAAAAATATAACATCAGGGTAGTCAGTCATTAAAATTAGTAACAACCCTCAGGTTATATATTTTTTTGTTTTACTTTGTTGATGAAAAAATGAAAAACGTTTTTCAACTATGAATGCCGATATTGCCGATGTATGCTTGTTTAGTTTAACTTACGATTTGAATAAAGAAAAAATCTATAATGTTGTTTTTTTTATATTTTATAATGACATCAATTTTAGCAAACCACTAGATTTTAATTAATCCTATTATTTTATTATCACTGGAAGATAAACAAAACACCAGGGTCGCAGACTTCAAATATTGGATACCTGGCTGTATATTTTGGGTCGCCGGCCAAAAAAGTTAAGAGCCGCTGATCTAGATTATCAGATAGTGTGCCAGTTCAAGGCAAGGGACGCGCGACAATAAATAAATAAGACGATTGAACTTAACGTGATGTATATATTAATTACAATGTACAAATTGTGGTACAAATTAAAAGTGAGTACGCGGCTGATCGCTCAACTGGTCGCGTCGCTGGTCGGCTGGTGAGTGCGGGCGGCGGGTCGGCGACGTGCAGCCCCCCCGCCGCCGCCGCGACCACTGTCCGCTTGTGCGTGCGTCAACAGATAGGTACCCATCTCCTACACATTGTAATTAAATGACTGACAGCCATAAATAGCTTTCTGTATAGATGCACAAATTAAGAAATGGCATGACTTTTTTGCGCTTCAAGACTAGTTATTGCTATGTCATCATCCCCCGACATCGTAAAAATAGAGCGCAAGATGACCACTGTTCAGACAGAAATTGTGAACTGTAGGTGGGTCAAATAAAACCGATCGTGTGTGTGCTCTAGGGGCGTCATGCCAAACATCGTTTCATGCCGATTGGAAGGGCTTGATCAAGCATACTTGATCGTGTGTGGCGGGCATAACGCGAGGCGCTTCGCCGTAAGTAAAAGCGAGACAGTATTATTGTTTCGTCGTTCAGAATGGGCAAGTCCAATTCAATGTGTGACAATGGACTTATTCATGACATTTTAATTTTACATATTCATGCAATCTAATTTTAAATTGAGTATAAGTTTTCATTATTACTTCCATAAAAGTATTACGGAAGCGTAAAATCATTTAATTGTATATTAACTGTTCTAAGCACGAAATTATGTGAAATACGCTACATTGTTTACTGCATACTCATCAAAATGCATAAGCTCCATTGAGTGGAACATAGTAAGGGTTTCGAAAATTCACTCTAATGTTACCTATGTAACTTGTACTTCTAACTACCTGGTTACCACATGTAGGTTCCGAGTCCAAGGACTCGTACGAATGGATCGAACACAACTATATCTATATTTTACCTATATTCCATTCGTACGAGTCCTTGAACGCAAGGACTCGTACAAGTGGATCCTCAGAGCTGGATTTACAACCGAACCAGTAAGGCCGGACGCACATTACGAGAGTAAGAAAATTCTAACGCGCGCCGGAGAGTACTCTAAGCATACATTTTGTACTCGATCCGTGACCGTGACAACCGTGCGCTTCCAATTCGCACGCCAACCGAATGCTAAAATTTTTTCTCAAGAGGCCCATCTGCAAAATATGTTTTGTATTAGACCCCGCGCACTATCGAAATTCGTATCAGTTTGAAAGACGCCGTCGTACGCTTTACACGCCTTCTGCTATGCAAAATGACCGAAATGCAAGATTCGATAACCGAACGCCGAGTCACCAGACCTGATAGTGTGTGCGGTGCGCTGATGGTTGTCCGGCGCGCGTGAGAATTTTCTACTAGAAATTTCGCCTAAAATATCGAATTACCCATCGCTATTGCCATTTCTGCTGTAATGTCTCGGTCTTACCCGTATTTGTTCCAGCACTGATTCGATGGGTGGCGTGTTGTGTCGTCGACACGACTCGAGGTACTCAGCGGCGAGTTGCGCACGCGTCGTTGTTGGAACTGAAACAAACGATAAATCTATCTATACTATTGGGTAGTCAAATACGGTAAATAAGGGGTAGACCTCTTACAATATATAGAGCACTTAACCTACAGAGCCGAAATATCCGACCATCGTAATCACCACTGTTCAGTTTTATTTTATTTTTAATTTTAACATTCTAGGAAGACTCACAGCTTAACAATAACACAATAGCAGAAATAGTGCAGTTTCTTGACACTAATAAATATCAACTCTACCTCGCATTAAAACAGTACAGAACCAATAATGGAACCTTATTTTACTTCCTGGAACCTGTGTGTACATCTCTGTATATTCTGAGATTTAAAATATTTATATAATGGCTTACAGTACAGTACAATAGTACAGCTATTCGATGATATGGCAAAAACACCAAAAAATCAAACTATAAAACAGACACAATCTCATTTCATCGGTAAGTAAACAGTAAAAATATAAATTTTAAATTTACATTCATTTTAATACGGGTCAAGTTAAACTCGACTACTAATTGATGTGCTTGATGAATGATGACGTATATCTATGCGTCTCGCTTTCGCTGCAACCTCTATTACGTCATACGCACGTCAACATAGGTTCTGTTTGATTTTGGACTGACCAATCGGCGTGCAGTAACTGCAGCACTGTTTAGACGTAAATTATTTTTAAACCAAATAAATGACATTTCCACTCTTTAGGTTAAGTGTTCCATGCCTTAAAATGAGAGACCATAAGTTAAAAATTTACAGATCTTTTTTTTCACATCCATAAGACTGGGTGAAAAGTCTCGTGCATATAATCACGTGTCTGCATTTTAACATATCTAACCATAACTAAATGAGGTGGCAAAAATAAATTGATTTGCCAACATTCTGTTTCCTGTGCGTCAAATAGTGGTTAAAATTATAAAACTTGTACAATTTTTTTACAAATTTTGGTTCTTAGTAGATTTTTTTATCAATAACCGTTATCGAGATACCGCACTTAAAATGGGAAAGCCTATCCATATTATGAATTATTTAGAAAAATATTTTTATTTACTTTGTACATAAGTACATAAACTAATTTAACTATTTATTTACAAATAACTAGCTATGCCTCGCGCTTTCCGCTGCGTTAAATTTAGTATTTTTCTAGATTAAAAAGTATACTAGATAACTTCTTGAATAGCCTTTTATCTGCCAATGAAAATCTCGTTAAAATCTGTTTAGCCGTCTCGAGATTAACGCGGTCAAACAGCTAAACAAACCGACAAAAAAACACGTGTTTGGGTTTTGGTAACATGCATATACGTTAACGTAAGAATTTTTTTTGGAAATTTATATTCATGTAAGGCACAGAAATTATATTTCTAAATTCCATAGACAAAGTCGCGGACAAAGTCTAGTAGATTTTATACGCTGCATGCTATCTTATTCTCTCTTACATGCAGTTCACTAGGTCATGAGAATGACATCACTTAGTTTATATACGGAATCGTTAGCAGTACGTAATATTATGTGCAAATGTCGGCATGCTTTTATTACTCATGGTATGGGCGAGCGCTAACAGAGCGTGAAAACGTCGCGTCATCAACAAGACGCCGCGTTATACGGGGATGAATTTGAGAACATTGGGATCAATAAATTAATTGAACCTTGAACAAATTCTTCTAATGACACTAACTTCCACATAAATCTTAACAAATATACACTAATTTTTTCTTGTGAATGCATTCATATTGACCACACAAAAAAATTCTATTATTGTGATTAGCCTCAATTTCAGATTATAAGGAGTGCCCTTTACTCAATTTATCACAACGACAGCGAAACGCTCTATAAGTTGAACCCTGCATTAAGCATTTGAATATAATCTGGAGTATTCTTGTGAAACTTGAACAAACCAAGGGAGAAACTAAAAACATTGTTTTGGATTCAAAAAATGTCCTAGATCATATCTTAGAAAAATAGTATACAAAGTACAAACTAATAATAATTTACAATATATAAACTAGTTAATATACAATACTTTATAATAATACAAGCTGTGCCCCGGAGTTTCGCCCGTGTGTATGTAATTTGTTAATAACTCGACTACATCGACACCTATATGTATAACTATGAACTATCATCTTGACAAAACAAATATATTGCAAGAATATGACCTCAATCGGCGAAGAAGAAATTACACGATGACTAAAAGACGTACTAACGATTATTATACATGGAATGCGAATATTAGCTACACCAATTTTAAATAATATGCACGTCTGAAAGTTATTGTGTAAGATAGACATAACACTGCGCTACGCCTCGAAATTACGCCACTTTCGCATTCACAGTGCATGATGTGTCGACTGACATTCCAAATGTATTGGCTCATAAGCTCATAACACACTTCAGCGCATAATACGCTGCCTGCGCTACAAGCTAGCGGGCGTGGGATACGGGTGGCGCGCACTTTGCGACTCACTCGGCGCGTACCATTTCGCTGTGCCATAGCATTGTTTTGAGTTAACTCAAAATGCCGGCGCAATGAGATGCGCCTAAGTTGACGTAAGGATCTTTGCTAAGGTGATAAGGAGCCTATGCCTAGTGTAGGATGTATGAATGACGAATAAATGGTGTTATGAAAGTTGAAAAGAAATATCTAGTAATTTCGAAAATCCTTTCCACTTATCATATACGTATGTACATATATATAAAGATTAGTTTTCACCCGCGAATTCATGTACATGATTTTACGTTTTATAATTATAATTCAATATCATTACTGGCAACATTTTGAGGTAGATTTATTGTTGGTGACAACACAGCTGCCGCTCCCTTTCTACCATTTTATATTCATGCAGTAACATATGCATTTATAAAATACAAGTAATTGAGTTAAAAGAAATTTTAAATTAATAGACTTTTAGACTAATGCTTTTTTAAAGGCGTCCTCAAGCGTTTGTTACGATTACTTTGTACATGGCCTAATTCTTATATCATCTATAGAATTAAACTAATATGATTCACTTTACTAATTTCACATTGCTCGCACTTGAGATATAAATCAAAATTTTTTTAGCAAATAAATGTAGGTATGTCATAATTCATAATTATAGTTTTTACATAACGGTAAAGGCCTGTTAAGTACGCTGAAAACACGTCTGGTTTCATAGTTGTTCATTACACTTTATTAGCCGATATAAGTATTATCGAATTCGCTTGCTTCTGAATGTATGTATGTATGTTTTCCAAAATTTATTTCAGCTATAAAATTATTTACAATTTTCATTGAAATCAAATTTAATTGGAAAACGTTACATACAAAATGTGTTCAGATTTCTTGCGTTAAAAAATTCAAAAGTTGATTTAAACTAAAGTTAGTTTTAGAGACCTAAACATATATTTAGGACTGTTTGATCCCGAAAACCGGGATCCCGGGATCACCACCGCTCTACAAACTCGAAATTTTCGGATTAAGTTTTTCTGACCCCGAGATTTTCGGAATTAACATCATTAAAAAAAGTTGCGAAATGGCGTGAAGCGAAATCAAAGAGCTTTTGTGTTTGTCACTTTAATGTAACAAAATTAACAGAGTTCATTTGAGACGATCGCTTGAAATAAAACATCTTGTATTATACGTATTGAACTAAAATGATAGGCAACCAATTCTCAATGGGCTACTTGGGGATGGTTTTTTGTGATTAAAATACTTGTAATTTCAATTGCAATGATAGGCAAGCACGCTCAATTGGTTAACTCGGTGAAGCTTGCTTAAAATAAAAATTCTTGTATTTTAAATCAAAATGACAGCAAGCAAACGCAACAGGGTTACTTGGTAATGTAATGCTTGCTAGAAATTAATTTCTTTTTCTAATTTAATGGCAAGCAAGTCGTGGAGCAAATTTAGCTAGGCGTATACCGTAAGATTTTCTTATTGCTTATTTGTAGCCCTCAATACCGAAATTATCCCGGGATCCCGGGATTGACTAAGCATAATTCCAAAATCCCGGGATTAGAAATAAACGCCAGGATCTAATTCCTTATAAGTCGCAGCCTTTCTAGCAAGGAAATGGTTTTTTACGTAAGATTACAGTGGCTAGACAAATGGCAAAGGAAACGTACAATCGAATGCTTGTTGGCATTATTGCTTGTCAATGCACTTGGCTATGCTTTATACGGTTACGGTTCTCACACGACTTTACGTTTCGTTTCATTGAATAGAAAGTTCATAACGTTTGTCTAACAATTTTAAGCTAAATTACGTGGTATTTCGTTAGCTAATGTCACAATAACTGAACACTATTCGGTTAAGAACGACTGCACTTGACCAGTCATTTCTTTGTATAGCTCCACTATAACCTTCAACTTAATTGTAATCAATTCCTACTACAAAGTGTACAAGTTGTTGGAGTTACCAAGTCCCGTCGGTGACGTCACTTGGCAGTATACCACCGGTGGCGTGCCGTCGTGACTCATATCGGAGTAAATAAATGTTCGGAAAGTATTTTGCGATAACATTTTCCATAATAGCCTAAAATAGTAAATGAAGTCAGATTCAAAAATCAGTATATTCGGCGCCTTAGAATGCTAACCTGCTAACTCCCTACCAGTGAACTCATGAGGATATGAAAAAAAACTGAATTATTATTTTATGCTTCAGAAGATGGAAATTATTAAGAGATTATTGAGGCCCGAAAAGTCGTCTACCAGTATCTTTGACGCAGTTAGTATGTTTGAGCTTTGCTTGTTCTGTTTGTACTAAAAACTTAATTATGGCAAATATGGAGTTAGCATATCAGCACTCTTAGACGACGATATGCAGACTGGTGTGTTTGATATCTAACAATAAGGAGAATCAAAAATCCAACTCTCAGTAGTTGGATTTTTGATTATACCAGGTCATTTATTTAAATGGGACAATATGGGCAAATTTTGAACTATGAGACAAAGAGCACTGCCGCTTTTAAAGACATTCCTTATTTTTCAATTCTAAGTGAAACAGAAAGAATTTTTTTTGTCAAGAGTGAACTTTTCTCAGAAATGGTAAATGTTTAAATTTTGTTAATCCATAAATAGATCCAGTTTCACGTCTAGATCAAATTATTATATGACATCCAAAATTTCTTATGTTGCAATTTGGCGAAATTTAGAAAAAAATATTTCATGAATTTTCTTCACAAATGTAATAAATGCTGTAGAAAATGTTTCCATTAATTGTAACGCAATTTTAAGTATTTTTTAAAAACAACTGTCATTATGAAGTTAATTTATTTAGAAAATGTAATGCACCAAGTTTTTCAAAATTCACCAAGTTCCGATGACAAGTTTTTTTGATCTCACAGATTAACTAGACATGAAACTGGATCGATTTATGAAATAAAAAAATTTTTAAACATTTACTATTTCTAGGAAAAGTTCACGCTTGACATAAAAAATTTTTTCAGTTTCACTTAGAATTGAGTAACAAGGAATGTCTTTAAAAGCGGCAGTGTTTGTCTTATAGTTCAAAATTTACCCACATTATCTCATTGAAAAAATGACCCTGTATCCAATTTCAACTCTGTCCTAAAATGTATAATCCTTAGACGTGGCAACATGATTGAAGAAAAAATATCGATAAAAAAAATTTAAAAAAAACCCTGTTTCGCCCGAAAATTCAATTGTAATTTGGAAAGTCTCCAGAATTACAATATGATTTTACAATGGATAGGTATAATATCTCAAACCAATTTTTTAATTGGTAGTTTTTTGTAAATTACAATTATGTACAGAAACATACATTTTAACTTTCGCGTTGCATAACAAAATATCTAAACGGGAAATTAACGCGATTACCTTTTATTTTGGCTTGACGTTTCAAGTTTCAACCGAGTTGCATCGGCCGTGGTCTCAACCAAACAAGTAAGCTTAATAATTTGCTTGAAAAGGCCACGGCGGATGCAATTTGGTCGAAACGTCAAAAATAAAAGGTAATCGCATTAAATTCCCGTAAAGTACAAAAAACAAATTTTGATTCGTAACATTTTAATAAGTATCGACCAATGCGATGTCGTAAATATAAATCGTTGTCGTTCGATTAAAAAGTAAAAATATCATGTTCCCTCAATGGACCCGCGTGATACAGTACCTACAGTCAACACCTAGTCCGCTTTTGTAACCTTAAAAGCCCTAACAAATCGTAAGCACTTGAATTTAGGGTATTGGCGTGCTCGGACACTCATGTATGCGTGCGACTTTCGTAGCTTTATTGTAGTAGTGTGAGTAACGAAGCGACTTCAGTATAAAATATAATTTTGATACTTTTCCGAATCAAATTTCGATTTTTGTTATTGATTTTTTTTTTCATTTTAGATAAATACATATAATATTTGTAATTAGCATTAAGTGTTCTCGACCGCGTTACATGCATGTAAAGCAGCCATTCCCAAAGTGGGCGATAACGCCCCCTTGTGGGCGCTGCAGGCCTAAAAGGGGGCGGTAAGAGACCCAGAAAAAAAATGGGAGCGTTGTGTAGAGGCCTGGGGGGTGATTTGTAATTTCATTTAGCTAGGAGGCATCTTAGACAACGACTGCATGAGCTCTCGACTCAGTAGACAAAATAAGTTTGGGAACCAGTGATGTAAAGGAAATACAATAACACTACTTAACACAAATATTTTGTTACGTGTTATTATGTTTAATATAGGTACTATTTTAAAAATAAAGATTGAATAGAGATAAGTATTTATCTCTCTAGAACTACTAGTATTGTGATCGGTTATCTAGAAACCACTAGTAACGTAGTCATGATTAGATATAATTATCTTTTACTAATCAAAACTCAAGTTCACATCCTTGACTAATTAAAAATAATCTCGCACCGTTGTAATAAAGATGAATGTGATGGTATTATGCATTTTATTAAGTAAGTGATACTCCAGTTCTTCAAATAGAGAGATTCGTAGCTATTCAATGGCAGTTTCTTACCCTTGAAGAAATAAACGTAAACACACAGACAACAATTCTATAAGTATTTTTTGGAATCAGAGAAGCCTAAAATGCATGTTCAATCATTTTTAAAAAGATCGTCAATGTACAGACATGGCTTTGTTGCTGTTTTATAAAAAAAATATAAATAAATGTTTTTGCTAAACTTATATATGTTCACGGTAAAAAATATAGGATCAACGGAAAAAACATTATAAAATAAACCCATATTACAGATGCAACTTAACTAAAGAGAGCTCATTTTAGATCTCAACTTCTAACGGCGGGTCACGATAAAACATACCTAATGTACAACCTGGACTCTAAGAGATGCTATTATGAAAGCCGTCTTAAAATTATTGCAGTACTTATTATAAGATGCTTAAGTATATATATGTTGTATATCCAGACAGATAAGACGGATAAAAATTCTAAAAAATTGTTTTGATTCCCATTAGTTTTTGTGGGTAGCTCTCGGGTTATTTTTTGTATACTACTCTGTCGAGAAAGTACTGGGAAAAGATCAATAATACACGAAATGTTAGTTATTCATCTAAATTTATTTTATCACCTTCAAAGTATGCTCCTTCAGAAACGATACACTTACGCCAACGAATAATCCAATCATCAAAACAATTTTTAAACGCTTCCGGAATTGAAGTCAAAGTCAAATCAATTTATTCAAGTAAACCCAAATGCAAGGTATTTTTGAACGTCAAATCTACTTTAGTTCGGTTCGAAAAGAAAACCTGAATACTGAAAAGAACCGACAAGAAACTCAGTCAGGTATCATTTTTTCAACATCATTCTACAATAGTTATTTAAAAATACAATATCTATAAAGCCAGTAAATGCATATGCAGAGAGGATCATTTCCAGTCTATTGTTGTGTCTTCAATGAAATCGCTAATTTTGTAGTATGCTTTTCCAATCATTGTGCGTTTAATGACAAGTTTAAATCTCTTTCCGTTAATTGAGTAATTTCTTGAGGAATTTTATTATAAAAACGAACACAGTTACCCAAAAATTAACCACTTGACTTTTGTAATTTAAATTTAGGAATAACTATCTAATCACGACCATGAGTTTCCACATCATTAACAACGCCTTTCTTTTGAAATAGATCTAAATTTTTTCTAGTGTAGATTATGTTTTCATAGATGTATAACGAGGGTAAGGTGAGTACATCAATGTCTTTAAAATGATCTCTCAGCGACTCTCGTGCGATCATACTGTAGATCAGCCTTTCCCAAAGTGGGCGATAACGCCCCCTTGTGGGCGCTGCAGGCCTAAAGGGGGGCGGTAAGAGACCCAGAAAAAAAATGGGGGCGTTGTGTAGAGGCCTGGGGGGTTATTTGTAATTTCATTTAGCTAGGAGGCATCTTAGACAACGACTGCATGAGCTCTCGACTCTCAACTACAACTTGTGAACATCAACTAACATTATTTAAAAGATTGCTCAAACTCGGTTCGATATTTCTCTTCGCGTAGTTCATATATGTCCTGTTTTATTGAATATACAAAATAAAAATCATGTCAATCGGTCGTTCCGTTTCGAAGTGAAAGTAGACACAAACAAACAAATAAAAAGGCAACAGACACACTTTCGCATTTTAATAATAAACAATGTAATATTTATTTTATTTTCATTTGCGGTTTCGCGCGCAATAGATGAGCAGTACTTAAGTTCAACACTTACTTACGTATTTCTCAAAACAAAACAATGTCAGAAGTAAAAAAGAAGAGACGGCAATACTGTGCGGAATATATTAAATTCGGATTCATTGAAAATCCGACAAACCCATCGTCGCCTTTGTGTCTTCTATGTCTAAAAACATTTTCGAATGAAGTAATGAAGCCTTCAAGACTGCAAGATCATTTGAATAAAATGCATCCAGATAAGAAAGACAAGAATGTAGCATATTTTCAAGACCTAGAGAAGAAGCATAATACTCAGCCAAGTGTAGCAAAACTATTTTCGGCGGCTGCTAAGCAAGATGACGACGGACTTCGAGCTTCGTACAATATCTCTTTGTTAATTGTTCAAAAAGGCAAACCACATAACATAGGAGAAGAGTTAATTTTGCCAGCAATAAAGGAAGTAATAACTACTGTGCTTCATAAACCAGCCGCAGATATTATCCGAAAAATTCCTTTGAGTAATAATTCTGTGCAAAGACGAATTGATGAAATGGCTGAAAACATTGAAGGATCATTGTGTGATCACCTGAGGACAAGTCAATTCTCAATTCAGCTCGATGAGTCCACTTTACCAACTAATGAAGCATTGTTGCTGTCTTACGTGAGGTTTATTAAAGATGAGAAAATATGTGAAGAACTATTCTTTGCTAGAAATTTAGAGACCGATACAAAAGGCGAAACCATATTCAATACATTGGAAAAGTTTTGTGATGAGAAAGAGATTCCCTTGAAAAATATTATATCAGTTGCTACGGATGGCGCTCAGGCTATGACAGGGTGCCATAAAGGCTTCATAGCGTACTTAAAAAATAAAATTCCAGATGTCCTTGCTGTACATTGCGTTATTCATAGACAACATTTGGTTGCTAGAAACTTAAGTGAACGACTATTTCAATCACTGCAGTATGTCATCAAAGCAGTCAATAAAATCCGCAACAGCTCTTTGAATGATACATTATTTCATCAGCTCTGTGTTACTAATGACGAGGATTTCAACCGTTTGTTGTTTCATACTGAAGTTCGTTGGCTATCAAGAGGCAATTGTCTGACTCGATTTTACAACCTGTTTGACTCTGTTATAGAGTTCTTGGAAACTAAAGATGCAGAATTGCACAACAAGCTCATTACATCAAAGAATGATATAGCTTACATGACAGACCTGTATAAATGTTCAACGACATGAATCTCCAACTGCAAGGCGATGAACTAAATTTAATTAAAACAAAAAACGTCGTTGCTGCTTTCGCAGCCAAACTGCTTCTACACAAAAAGAATATGGGCAGACGTGAGTTTCACAATTTTCCGAATTTATCAGTATCATGCAGTGACGACGAATTGTTTGACTACTGCCAACATTTGGAAAACCTCCACAATGACTTCACCGAACGATACCACATTCATTAGAAATTGAACATTGACATTATGAACTTGGATATACCAGACTGGGTGTTGGATCCGTTTTCAAATGTCAACACAGCAATGTCACCTCAGCTGGAAGAAGAACTTATAGAATTGACAACAAACGAGGAAATAAAAATCAAGTTCAAAAATGGTTACCAAGAATTTTGGCTATAAAAACCGATCCCGCAATTGTACCCTGGATTGTGGTCAATCGTTCAGCGATTCATGATAGCATTCCCATCGTCATATTTGTGTGAACGTGGATTTAGTGCTGTGGCAACACTGCTTACTAAAAAGAGAAATCGTTTGCATGTTACCAAACGTGGCGACTTGCGACTGTTCTTGAGTAAATTGGAACCTGATATCAACAAACTTATTAAACAGCATCAGATTCATCCTTCACATTAGTTTTTATATAAGGATCGATTATATTTGTATTATTTTGAATAAAAGATACTCTGTTTGAATACTATAAAGTTGCGTTTCAATAATCATTCTCATTGGCAGGTGTAGCCCGTAAGAGTTAACTTGAGACCTGAGCGCCGTTGTGTATTACCTACTGCGCTCAGGTTTCACGTTAACTCTTGCGGGTTATAGTAAAAGTCTCGTTTGGAATTAATGTTTAATCTCCGCTAATATAGCTCATAATAATTAATTAATTTAATTTGAAGTTATAGTGGTTTTTCAGTAGGTGAAAAAATGGGGCCGCTAAAAAATAATTTATTCTCAAAGTGGGCAGTAGACAAAATAAGTTTGGGAACCCCTGCTGTAGATGGTACGTATTGGCCTCTTTTGTAAAATAAAGATAGTTCAGTGAGTTCAGAGCTCGCCGCGAATTCTCCTTTATGTCTTCTACCGAATGAAAACGGGTGCCACGAAGTGGTAATTTGAATTTAGGAAAAAGAAAGAACTCGGCTGGAGCCATATCTGGTGAATAAGGTGGTTGCTCGATGGTATTTGTTGAGTTTTTGGTCAAAAATTCGTTCACAATTATGGCCTTGTGCGAAGGCGCATTGTCGTGGTGCGAAATCCAAGAATTTTCTTTCCACAAATCTGGCCTTTTTCGTCGAATTTGCTCTCTTAAACGCCGCATAACGCCCAAATAATATTCTTTATTTACCGTTTGACCTTCCGGCAAGAATTCGGAGTGCACAACATCGCGATAGTAAAAGAAAACTGACAACATGACTGACTTTTGATCGACTTTGGCGTGGTTTTTTCGGTTTCGGTTCAGTTGGAAGGCGCCACTCCGAAGCTTGTTGACTAGTTAGCATGTCAAACTCGTAAACCCACGTCTCGTCACCAGTAACAATGCGTTTCATGAATATTGGGTCGGAATTGACTCGTTCTAGCATGTCCTCAGTTAAGACTCGCTGTAAGAGTCAGCTAAGAGTGCGATTGAGTTTTTGAAGAAAATTCAGGTCTTTAGGGACTAGCCGAGCGGCAACATGTTTTATACCCAAGTGATTATTTAAAATGGCACGGATCGACTCGTGAGACAGAAAGCTCGGCGGCTATCTCTCTCAAACTTGAATCAGCATTTTCAGTCACTATTTCCAGATATATATTATATTTTTTCACAGATATCATCTTGCTTGCAATACTTCTTGTAAGCATTACTTTAGATCTTTTTTATTTAACTTTACTACTAGTGATTATATTTACAACACAAAGTTTACATGCCTAAGAAAAATGCAGGTAATCAGACCATAAGTCATAATACACTCGTGGAACAGAGAAGTCAACATTGGATCAAAAGAAGGCAGTCGGCATATAAGGGTCGCTATTTAATGTCTTAATGTCACAGTTAATGTTCTCGCTTACGATCGCTCGTTATGAAGAGCGCATAAATTTTTCGTCAGATCCTACCTCGGCAAGCGGTTGCACTGGTCTGAGGAACACGCGTCAACATCGCGTATTTTATATAGATTTTATTGTTTGTTATAGTTATTACATAGATTAATTAAAAATAATAATTTCTACCATATATTGTACATTGAATGAAGTTTCATATCATATCGTATTTTTGATAAGTCATTGCTTTTTTTGGAACTAAATCGACGTTTAATCACGATACTTTACCTTTGAAATACGTCTTTTTAAATATTTTTTTACATAAAAAGGAAGAATTTTTGATATTTCCACAACACTAATATTCAATAAGAATATGTATTTGATCTCAACATAATTTTAGAAATTGTTAGAACTCGTCGAAACAATAGGACGTCAAAGTCGTGCGCCTAAGAATTTTCGTTGTAAACTGACTTCGTAGAATGGTTATTGCAAGATATTATTAAAAAAATTATGAAAATATACATCGATATTCAAGAAGGGAAATGGATCTATTATAAACTGCCAGCGGAATACTAAAAAATCTTAAGGTTTCTGAAAATTAGAGCGTCAAAATATCACTATTTCGCACATAAGTATAATAATATCAAGGGGTTCTTTTTAGCATTTTTTTACTTTTTTTTAATACGACAAAGGCATAACTAGCATTTTATGCGCCCAGTGCGAGTTGTATATAAGCTACGTGCACATGCATGTTCCAAAACTCAGTCCTGAAAATTTTGCACCCCTCTAAGGTCAGTGCCCTATGCCTGGGCACCGCTGGCACCGCATTAGTTACAGCACTGTAAACTAGCAAACAGCCCGCCTGATGTTAAACGGTTTCAGTACCCTATCGGAGCAGTTAGATGACGCGAAAACTTTCGCTACATCATCAGCGAGTAAAATAGGCTGTATTTATTTTCGAAAATATGGCTACCCGTGCAAAGCCGGGGCGTGTCGCTAGTTTTGAATAAATTGACTTTGAATTATATTCCATAAACTGTGGGCTAACAACCCGTAGCTATCTAATTTCGCTTTGGTATCTGTAAGCTTAAATTGCTCATTGCTGATATCAAGACATAATTTTGTTGACTTGCTCTCTTCACCCCAAAAAACAAATTGCGTACTAATATGTACTGATTCTGAAAACCTTGTATTGAGATCGCCTTGACTACAAATCGTTGTTGGTGACGATTACACAAAATATATTTCTGAATGCATGAATAACGAGACTATTTTTGTCGGTAGCAAATATAATGGACGAGTGCTAATGAGTTATTTCTAGAATATTCTAAAATTAATTTTACCTACGTCTTTACTACGAGCGGTAGACAGCGGCGTGAATGTGGGGAAGGGGGTGAGCAGACGGAATGACGACTGTCATTTAGAGAATGGATCTACATCTCCTATACATAAAAATCACCACATTAAGGGACATCTTCATATTTTTTGTACGAAAAGTGTAAGAGATGAGTTAGAAGAGGGAGGAACACCAGGCCAGTAACAAGCAGAGCTTCAGTTCAGGGAACAAGGCCGATTGGCTGCATGTTGGAGTAAGTAAACAGCCCGTCTGCACCTGACGGACATCATTACAAAGAATCTACATCTACGTCTATACTAATATTATAAAGAAGTAAACTTTGTTTGTTTGTATGTAAGTAATGGATAAAAACTACTCAACCGATTTCAAAAATCCTTTCACCTAGACCTCGTGCGTTCATAAGTCTTGAGACAAAGTAAAACTAAAATATTTTTGGTTAATGTTAAATCATTATTTAATGTTAATGTTATTCATTTATCGTTTACATAAATTATAGCTACTGACATCTAGATTTAAATATAAAAACAACAAATCATCCAAAATAGCCGCCCTTGTTTTCAATGCAGGCCTTCAAACGCGTGGGCCATTCATCTATGGCAGCACGAATCATTCCAATAAAAATCCGTTTCGATTCCTTAATAAGGGTTCGCTTGACAGAATCCAGGTTTGGGTGAGACTTTCTGCATGTCCTTAACTCCAATTCAGTCTATAAAGAATAATCTAAAGGATTCAAGTCAGGGCTCGACGACGGACAATCTTCGCTTCGAATAAAGCATGGCAAATTGTCCTCCAGCCAACGTCGGGTAGACAGCTTTATGAGAGAGTGCAGAGTTCTGTTGGAAAACCCAATATTTTCTGGCGATTGGGTAACACTTAATGGTTTAACCACCGCTTCCAATATGTCATTTTGGTAATTTTGTGCCTTGCTGGCAAAAATGAAGAGAAGTGACCCCGCTAAAGATTTGCGTGTGACTGTAATTTCGTTGATACGAGCTGGAAAAAAACCAATGCAAATGTTTTTTAGTGAAATCCGAAGTTTGGGATGTAGCCGAAACTGTGTATTATACGAGAAAGAGGTATAAGGAGACCGGCTCTTTGGAAGACCGTGAAAAATGTGGCCGTCCGCAGTCTGTAAGGATGCTCGCCAGCATCAAAGTGATAAGAGAGCGAATTCGTGGAAATTGTCGGATTCATAAGAAATCAGCTCTTTAGACAAATATTTTGCGAATATCGGTGAATAGATTACTTAAATATGACAAACTAAAGGCCTACAGTCGAAGAAAAGTGCAATATTTAAAAGAGCGTCTTTGTAAATTGCGACTGGAACGACGTCGGAACCTTTTGAAGAGACACAATCCAAAAAATATCCTGTTCACCGATGAGAAGATCTTCATGGTGGAAGAAAAGTTTAACCGGCAGAACAATAAAGTTTACGCCAGAAGTTACGAAGGACGTCCAGGCTGTACGCAATGTCCAGCGCACTCATCATCCGGCAAGTGTGATGATTTTGTGGGGTGTTTGGTCTTTAGCTGACGCCATTTTAACGAAGAATGAAAAGTCGTTCAAATTTATATTTTTTCTGATTCGTAACATTCGAAATTTAAAATGTTAAAAATAGGCTGCCAGTATTACTATTTTTAAATTGTTTATAGAAATTCGTCTCAAAATTCGTCTCAAAACTTATGAACACACGATGTAGAAAGCTACATTGTCAACGAATAACATGGGATGTATTTTGTTTTCGAAAATTTCTAGCCGTGCGAAGCCGGGGCTTCATACCGTTAATCCGATTGCGATGAAATTTGGTATGGAGATAGCTATAATCCTGAGGAACGATACAAGCTTTCTTAAAATTAAAAAACGCGGACGAAGTCGCGGACATCGGCTAGTAATAAATAAAAATCAATTGCCACATGTATGACGGAGCATCGTGTAGTATACTAAAATTATAAGAGAAAAAATTTAATTGTTTGTTTGTCTATAGTAGTCTATATCTAAGATACTATCTGTACTAACATTATAAAGATTTAAACTTATTTTGTTTGTATATAGTGGATAAAATCAAAAACTCAACTGATTTCAAAAGTTCTTTCACCTAGAAAGCTACATTATTAGCGAGTAAGGGCTGTTATTTTCAAAAAAATTTCTAACCGTGAGAAGCCGAGGTGGGTCGCTAGGAAAGAAGTGGAACATAGACGTGAACTTCAAGGCTAGAATTTTGACTTCTGGGCAGTGACGGCCCGAGAGGAGGGAGGTTACAGGGGACATGACGCTCCCCAAAATCGTACACGTCAAAATCGACAAACCTCTAATTTCTCATAGTTTTTTTGTGCAATAAATTTTCATTTGCTCAGCTTATTTTACTATTAAAGTGACCACACCAAGTCTAAAAGACATTAGGGCTAACAGCAAAGACGGGTTTTGTTTAGTCGGTTCGAGTCCGACACTACTCAGTCGGCGTAGAGTCCGGCTGAATGTCCGTGGGGATTTCACTTTGCCTCTCGGAAACCAAAAAAAATTGGCTGTGACCACGCCTGCTTCTGGGGCTTACTTTTACGGTGGCTTGCACCAACTATTTAAGCTCGATTTAAGGATTTGACATCTCACTTGCACTACCTATTTAATAGTTTGTGGAAGCGAGATGTCAGTTCCTTAAATCGAGATTAAATAGTTGGTGCAAACCGCCTTTAATATTTAAAAATAATTTTTTGTTTATCATTTTCATTATACATATGTAACATTGTTGGATCAAACAGTCGCACAGAGCAGAGATTGTCGCCAAAGAGTTTATATTGTAAGTTTATAATATTGGATCAAGAAATATAATAGCCGGAGCCATAATAAGTTGCCGCTCTTATCACCGTGTGTCAAACGAATGTTCGTGTCTCTATCTCATTGTGCGTAACTACAAACTAAACAGTTAGTTATAGTAAGTATGGCAAACCTCTCACTGTCAGTCTAATTCGTGCCAGCTAATGAGTCGGTCATGAAATAATTATTTACAAGATACTCGTAAATCTTAAATGTTTTGATTACTAGTATTCACAAAAGTAAAAATGCATCATGTTCAGTTGTGTATCGTTGTACTGTGACCTTCCCTAATCACGCACATTAGTAAAAATCTAGAAAATCGGTCAACAAAAAAAGACACTTAAAGGACACGCTTTTAGAACAAATGCTTCATCCATTGTTACTTGATCCGAGTTCAAGAAGTAAATTTTTTTTTTGTTAATCATATTATATTTTATAGTATAACCTCCTTGGGTCAAACAGTCGCACAGAGTAGAGATTGTCGCAAGAGTTTATATTATATGTTTATAACTATATTTACAGTCAAATTTCGACCACCGGACGACCTGTAGTATACAAAAATTACCTCTAGTATATTTAATATATTATATATAGTATATAAAATGTATCTTTTTATGTTTGTCTTCTATGCATTCCTAAACCATTCATCCGATTGTGATGAAACTTTGGTGGGTTGATCGGCGTACACCCGCGAAGGTGTCTGAATTATTTAATTTAGTAAATAAAAAACTATGCGAACGAAGTCGCAGGCAACCGCTAGTTACTAATAATGTTGAAACGCCACGCTGTCTGGGTGGACAGCTCACGTGTTGTATCACGCATATACCCCTCCCCGTACCACTTCCCCTCCAAATAATCATTGTCATGCTGATTACCAGACCAAGATAGGAATGAGCGATATTGTATAAAATACGATATTGATATCGATAGCTCAATATCGATATTCCGATATCATCGAACGCAAAATATCGATATTTAATATATTAATTAAATGCATACTAAATACTTATAGGAGACCATGATCAACTATAACTTAGGTAGGTAGCTAGTAATTATGTTAAAAAGTACAAAAAACATGAAAAACATTTAATGGGTTTCAGAAGTATTGACAAGAAACGATGGGACGTCTGTTACCTACGTCCTATCAACATTTGACTGTAGTAGGTACTAGGCAGGCTATAGTGAAAAAATAATAATACTATAAATAATACTCCAGACGAATACACAGATTGTGTGACCCTAAACTATGCAGTAAGTTTGTACTATGGGTACCACACAACGAACTCTGGGGGAACTCTCAGTAACACCCAGACTCCAAGTCAATTTAGAAAAGTTCGTTTCCTAAATTGACCTGACCGGGAATCGAACGGACAGCAGATGCATATGCCACTGCGCCAACGGGCCAGTCGATAATTTTAGCACAATCTGTTTTTTTTACAATATTTATTCTAAGATATTACATTGAATGTTCTATTAACTCCGTTAGTTCTAAAACACATTGTAAATGAAATAATAACGACATTAGGATATCTTAATAAAAACATCGACATCGCGATATCTTGTTAAAAATATCGATATTTCAATAATTAAAAGTTATCGTTATCGAAATTTAAATATCGACATTTAGAACACTGATATCGATATCTCATCAATATTGATATATACATATCGCTCATCCCTAATTTTCCCTAGACTAAGTTATGGCATACTCTTATACGATTATAATTAGATTCGAAGTAATGTGGTAATAATACGAGTCATAAGCATTTAATTTTATGTCATCGTAATGAGCCATTAGCATGTTAAACTAGTTGATTAAAATAAAGTAATAAAAACAGTCAAGTGTAATGTTGACTGGCATACATAAGGTTCCAATACGACATTTATGGAATGGTTTTCTACACTTCATTTCTGGCAAGTTACGAGTATAGGACTTTTGTCACAGACGACGACAACAGACATCGCCTTTGACACGTCACTAATTGTTAGACTGAAATAAATATGTCGTAAGCCTATAATAGAAAGGGATGGGAATACTATTTCGTCTCTATCATATGCTCAATGTTGGAAGACTGTTATGCCAACTCTAAGCCATTTGTTAAGCAGACTCCAAGCCAATTTAGAAAAGTTCGTTTCCTAAATTGACCTGACCGGGAATCGAACCCGGGAGCCCCTAGCTTGGAAAGCAGATGCATATGCCACTGCGCAAACGGGCTGGCCCGGCTGGTCAATAAATATAGGACACAGCGTGAAGGTATGTATGTGTGTATGTTATGGAGTTCCACGACCGTAACCAAAACTATCGGATATCCGAAGTAAAAATGTATCCGAAACCGGAAGTCTAAATGTTACACGTTATGACAGGTTTCCGCCGGCCGAGCCGACCCACTAGGCATGGATATATCAACAAAATTCCTTGCGCGAAAACTCAAGCGCATCTCACTGCGCCGGAATTTTGGTTTATTCAAAACAAGCTTTTGGCCGCTACTTCGTTCGCATATAAATTAAGCCTATTTGTTTTTCTAATATATGTTATATTACTGTAAAGTTTCATCAAAATTTGTTCAGTAGTTTTTGCGTGAAAGAGTACCAAACATCCATAAATCCATCCTCACAAACTTTCGCATTTATAATAATAGTAGGATAGTAAGATAGGATTGTGTCATAGTGCAGCAAAATGTTACGCGCCCAGTGAGTCGCAAAGTGCGCGCCACACACGCGCCGAGTCCGCTGGCTTTTAGCGTCGGCAGCGTATTATGCGCTGAAGTGCGTTATACGCCAATAAATTTCAAATAAATGAGTCGACACATTCGGCACAGTGAACCGAGTTGGCGCGGCGTAACGCAGTGTTACCCATGTGTAGTTCAGATAGTTTACATTATTTCTATTGCATAATCGGTTATCCATTATTGTGGGACTCCAATTATTTACATAGATTAGGGTTGCCAACCGTCCTATTTAACCGTATTTTCGGTATTGGCTAAACCGTATTTTCCCAGGACATGTCCTGGTTTTTGTAGTATCCTGGGATGTCCGGGATAGTTTTTAAGCTGCGTCCTGGGTTTTTGAATGCCCTGTTAAGGTTGTGTATTTTAAAATTCGCGAGCCTCTTTTGCAATCCTTACATAACGGGTGGCCTCACGACTCGCGAGTGTTCGCACTGCCCGGGCCCGTGCCCGTGTTGTTTCAAAACAAAGACGCAACGTCCCACCTACTACGAGTATTTAGTTATCAACTTGTAAGTGAACAGGCTACTGAAAGCGTTTGTTTTATATTTTAATAGCTCTTTTTCAACTTATATAATTTTATTCAAATACTTACATTAAAAATATATGATTATTATCATTACTAGAATTTCATTTAACCTATTTTCACTACATATTAATTTAGCTATTGCTACTCTAATACTGCGTCCTGTTTTTTAACTGAATTGTCCTGGTTTTCCGACTTCGAATCATAGTTTTGTAAATTTGAGACAAACGCGGTTGGAACTTTGTTTCATACTATTTAAAGATAATCAGTGATTAAATTACTTTATCTAATGTTTATCTTAGGCTCACTTGTTTGTCGCGAACAGACAAATATATCTACAGATGTCGAGAACGGTCAATCACGTGCTTCATAAATACATATGAAATATAACTCTAACTACACAGTAATAATGTTTAAAATTGAACAAATCTTAAATATTTACTAGCTCATTTCCATTTTATCCATTTTAAAGTTTTTTCCAATGTCTATATATGTATACTTACTCGTTTAGTGTACTAGCAGTGGTCCGCGACCTCGTCTGTGTGGAATTAAAAAAAGTAGCCTATGTCTGTTTTCCCCTGGGCTCAATCTATCTCCATTCTAAATTTCAAAATCGGTCCAGAGATCTAGTGATTTAGTCAACCTGGAGAGAGGGTTGTATTTTATTTACATGCTATTTCTATCTTTATTTCTGGGTGAGGGGGAGGGGGGTGTGGTATCCCCAAATCCCCCCTCCCCCGCCACTCGGTACACCTACACCTTAGGCCTTAAGGTAATTCTTCCGTTCCGTCAGTTTTGCGGATTTCAGCAGAAATCCGTCGAGACCTAAGACTCCAATTTCGCGCCAAAACCGAAAGCTCCGTTGGAGACCATTCAGTTGTTCTATATCAAAACCTAGAACAAGTCATTTTCGTTTGTTTCTCGTTTGTTGCTTTGTATAACTACATAACATAACATAACATAACTTCACGCTGTATCCCCAACGGGGTAGTCAGAGAGGACGGAGCGCCAGGAGTCGCGGTCCTTACACACCTCTTTCGCTTCCTCAAATCTCATCATTCTCCTCACACATTTTCGCCTAGGTATGCGAGTGCTTTTGACATTTCCGTCTGCTAACACTCTGGGTATTTGATCTTAATAAGTCAGCCTTGGTCTTCCTTGGCTTCTTTTACCACTCACTTTTGCTCTGTATATTTTCTTCGTCAGTCTTTCATCACTCATTCTTTCCATGTGCCCGAACCATCTAAGCATTCCTTTCTTCATTTTTACAATAACACTGTTGTGCAACCCTGTCATACTGCGTATCTCATCATTGCTTATCCTGTCCGCAAGCGTGACACCGCACATATTTCTGAGAGACCGCA
This sequence comes from Zeuzera pyrina, assembly GCA_907165235.1. Lineage (NCBI taxonomy): Eukaryota > Metazoa > Arthropoda > Insecta > Lepidoptera > Cossidae > Zeuzera > Zeuzera pyrina. Next base: position 3,152,862 of record OU015647.1, read on the forward strand.
TCTCCACAGCATTTATCATACTTTCACACGATTTCGGGCATATCCAGGCCTCACTGCCGTACAACAAAGTTGGCACCAACACCGCATTGTGGATGGCCATTTTAGCAGTGTTAGATATATTCACACTACCCACTAATGCGGACAGAGCACCGTTCACTTTATTGCCGGCTGCTACCCGTCTCTCCACATCCAACTCACATCTTCCATCCCTCGAAAACGCACTCCCCAGGTACACAATTTCATTCACCTGTTCTAGACATTTTCCATTTACACTAATCACACATTTCGTTTGTTCCGCTTCTCTTTCAAACACCAGAACCTTAGTTTTGTTCACATTCATTTTCAATCCTTTTACTTCACAATCTTCTTTCATGCACGTGACTAGTGTCTGCAACTCTGCTTCTGATGGTGCTATTAGCACAGCATCGTCAGCGTACAATAGGCAGTTTACTACTGTGTCACCACATCCCATACCACTCATATTACCTTTCAATCTCTGGAGGCAACTGTCCAAATACAGCACGAATAGCCAGGCAGACATCACGCAGCCCTGTCTGACACCAGAACAGACTTCAAACCAGGGCGACATGTCACCGTCTATCCTTACACAGGCTCTGTGGCCTCGATATAATGACCTCACAGCCTGCAGTAAGGAGCCCTCCACGCCATATTCAGGCAGAAGACTCCACAATTTCTTCCGCACTACTCTATCGAATGCTTTCTCTAGATCCACGAAAGCGCAGAAAACTTTCTGACCTAAAGCCAGAAACCTTCCCACGATAACGCGAAGCGAGAAAATCTGATCCATACAACCCCTACCGTTCCTGAATCCACCTTGCGCCTCCCACAAATATCTTTCTGAAACACCTTTCATACGTTCAGTCAATACTTTAGTATAGACTTTACTCGCTAAGCTGACCAAGCTGATGGCCCTATAGCACGCACAGTCTAGGTAGGAACCTTTCCCTTTATATAGAGGTACTATGACTGCCGTGCGCCAGTCCTCTGGAACCTCTCCCTTCTGCCAACAAAGGTTGCAGAGAGCACAGAAGGCATCCCAGACCCTAGGACCACCATACTTGATCATCTCAGCAGTCACCTCATCAATTCCCGCAGCCTTTCCACATTTCAAACTTCTTATCACTTTCACAATCTCTTTCATACTAATGGCATCCTCCAGTCCCTGGCCTGAGTGTGGCAATTCATTAGAATCGCTCTCAGTATCAGAGACGGAGTCGCCACTCTCATACAGTTCTCCATAGTATTCACTCCATCGTTGCAGAACATCCTTTTTATTTGTAAGCAGGTTGTTTTCTTTCGAACGCACTTTATTCATTCTGCAAGGTGCCGGACCACTTCGGATCTTACGTACTTCTTTCCAAAATAATTTGGAATTTTCCTCGAAGTTGTCCGACATCTTGTTTTCATCTAACACCCTACACCTTTCACGCTTCTCTTTCACTAGTGCCTTCGTTTCTGCTTTCTGCAGCTTATACCTGTCTTTCATCAAATTTTTCATACCACAGTCATTAGTAGCAAGGTAGTCTCGCCATGCTTTCTTTTTCTTATACACAGCCACTTTCACCTCATCATCCCACCACACATCACGCTTTTTGCCGTTCTCGATCGGCTCCTCTATACGCTCTTGTGTCCATTACCTGCTTCTTAAGTCTGCTATCCACCAGGAATAAATCAATCATACTTCTCGCACCCTTTCTTTCCCACGTGTACTGATGGATCCTTTTGTGCCCAAACATGGTATTAGCCACAAAAAGATCCTTTTCCATACACAGTCCTAGCACAATCTTACCAGCATCATTTACTCTCTTATCTCCATATTTGCCTAGGACAGACTCAAATCCTGTTCGAGCTGTCCCGACCCATCCATTCATGTCTCCACACACAACAATTCTTTCGTTCTCTTCAACCGTCGCTAGAACTTCTCTAACATTTTCCCAGAACTGCTCTAGTTCAGCCAAACCGACAGAGGACACTGGGGCATATACTGCCAAAACAAAAATTCTTGTCAACCCAATCTTGAGGCGTACCCAGAGCAGTCTGGGATTTATACATTCATACTCAGTCATACAATTAACCATACGAGAGGACAGTAAAACGCCTACCCCTTGGCATCCCCTATCTCCTTGTGGTACCCCTGACCACAAAGCGATGCCTCCTCCGGGCAAGTCGGCAAGTTCACTGCCGCCTCGCTTGGTTTCACTCAAACATAGCACATCCAATCTTTTCTCTTCCATAATATCAATCACTTCATTCATCTTCTCCTCAATCCCACCTCTCACATTCCACGCAGCTACTCTGCACTCCTCCCTCCACTTCCCGCCGCTAGGTGCACAGCGTGTTGGGTGGCGGTCCCCAACGCCGAACTGCACTCTGCACACACCAGCGGGGACAGACCGGTGTACGTCGCTTCCGGGGGACGCCCTAACATTATAATTGCCGTTGTCCCGCATGGTATGCACAGAAGAGGAATTGCAGCCCTGAAAAGGGCTGGCAGGGGTCGCGACGAGCACGCTTCCTCAGTTGACCCCCTTGTATAACTACAAAATTTAAAAAAGGAATTATGCTATTATTCAATCGTATCGATTATTATGCTACCCAATAAGAATTATTTTACATTGAAATTTAAGGCTGTGTCCATTTGTTTTTGCACTTCCTTGTAAAGTTTTCTCTGAAGCTTTTAGCAGCCATATTTTACGGGTTAAAGGCAAACTTGTGTTTATTTTCATTTTTTCAATTTTTTTATAATTATACCATTCGATTTTTTGTACAATTTCTTGTCGAGAATTATTTCAAAGTTAAATAAACAGAACTTTGTATACCGGAAAAAAACAAAAACTTGCTTGAGGACTTGATTTTTATAGCAAACTTTCCAAATGCGGTAACTCAAAAAACTGACTTCTTGAATTAAACTTAGTAGGTTTTGCCTTCAACAATTCATTTAATAATCAAAAGTAGGAATTCTGACGGTTTCAAAGTGAAATAAATTTATTTAAAGAACAGACAAGAAACTCGGTAAGGTTTTCAAGGTACATTTTTTCACCATCGAATTAAAATATTTTAAAATACAATATTCCGAAATCCAGTAAATACATACAATAGAAAAGATTATTCCCAGACTACGGTTCTTCCTTCCATACATACATACATAAATAAATACATACATACATATCTTCACGCTGTATTCCTAAAGGGGTAGTCAAGGAGAACAGAGCGCCAAGCATCGCGGTCCTTACATACTTTTTTCGCTTCCTCAAATCTCATCATTCTCCTCACACATGTTCGCCTAATTAAATCGATAAATTCACAAAATCAGTATTTTCCGCTGAAATAGTGAGTATATTAAAACCTGTAGGATTACAGCGTGTTATGAGTGTTTAATGTTGGAAACATGGTATTTTCCTCTGTTTTCATCACAATGTTTTGGCAACGGAGTACAAAGGTGATTTTGTAAATAACGCTGTTTTGAATCGGCCAGTGAATGATAGCATTTAAATTCATAATCATCTATAAAAATAAAAATGAACGTTTCTTTGTATGTTTGTCCTCTATGAGTTCCTAAAGCATTCACCCGATTGTGATGAAACTTTAGCGAGTTGCTCTATGTACACCCGCGAAGGTTTCTGAATTATTTAATTTAGTAAATAAAATACTACGCGAACGGAGTTGCGGGCAACAACTAGTGTTACATATACACATTCTGGCCATAAATACTGATACAATATAAAAAAACAATAATATTACATTTGAATTTGGAACCTTTCTTTCTTATATGAATATTCAGTGTTTTCTTATTTTCGCGCCAATCTTTGTTAAATATTCTTGTGATATTAAAATGGAGTGGGGTGATATAAAGAAAACCGGATTGCTGTGATAGCACTAAGTACCCAAAGTAGGTATGAAGCCAAATGCAATTTTTGAAACACACCATCCGCTTGGTATTAGTCGAATGTTTGTGTACCGGGCTATTTATAGGTATAATGAAACGTCCTGTTTGTGACAGAAAAAGATCTGGCCGTCCACGTAGTATTCTTACTAAAAAGGCGATCAAAGCAGTGAAGGAAAGACTCCGAAGAAATCCTGTACGAAAACAAAAGATTTTATGTAGGGAAACGAATATAGCACCCAGAATCGTGTCGCGTATTTTCAAAGATGACTTCTGATGACATAGACACTGGTAATTACTTAACCGGTAATTTAAAAATGAATAGGATGGTAAAATCAAAACAACTTCTAAACGGTACGCAAAGGGAGGTCGCAGAAAAATTTTATTTAGCCACGGGAAAATTTTAACTATCAAGCAACATTTTCTAAGGTAAAAAAATAAACTACGGTTGTACTAAAGTTAGCTTCATGATTATTACAATAAAATTACGTTTAAAATAAATACGTAATTGTATATTTTCCGAGTAGTGTTTGTCAGGAATTCGGGGACAGCTGAGACAGAAAATAATTTGTAATACATGCAAAAAGCCGAAAAAGTGCAAATGAAATATTTGCGAAAATTATGAAACATTTATTTTATTACATATATTTGTAAACGGCATCCCACACGTATTTTTTACGCATATTTGCAAAGATCTTTAGACATGTGTGAGACCGGCATAATAGTAAGTATGTATATAGATTATGTAGATAGCTATTCATATATTACGTAGATCTACTATCTTATGATTTCATCTACAGCCACTAATCTGATTCACTTGTAAACTGTTACGCATAGTACGGGGGTCACATGACGTGACAATTATTATTATTGATGATGTGTATTATTTTGTTGTTTTCCGGTATTAAAGCAACCTATACTATGCTCATAAGTCTTCTGCCTGCTAATGAGTCTCGTCAAAATCGGTTCATCCGTTTCGGAGATTAATCCGAACAGATTGACAAAAATTTTAAAAAACGCGTTGGTTTTTGGTGGCGTGCAAATATACGAGCTTAAGAAAAAGCCTTAATTCCAAGGCGCATACAGACATCAATAATAATAATTAAGAAAATAATAATAAATGTCCCAGACAATACACACCGATTATCTGATCTCAAATTAGGACATTCCCTGTGCTATGAGAACCAGACGACGATTACTATATTACATTTTTGGGTAACTGGATTCGTTTTTCTAATAAAGTTCCTCAAGAAGTCACTTAATTAACAGAAAATAGAATTAGATTGGTTATAAAACGTACATTGATTTTGTTACTATAAAATAAACGATTTCATTGAAGATAAAACAATAGTCTGGAAATGATCTTCTTTACACATGCATCTACTGGCTCTCTGAATATTGTATTTTAATATACCTTTTGTAAAATGATGTTGCAATAATTATACCCAGCTGAGTTTCTTGTCGGTTCTTCTCAGTGTCCAGATTTTCTTTTCTCTTCTATTTAAACCGAACTATAGTAGATTTGACATTCAAAAATACCTTGTAATTGGGTTTACTTGTATAAATTGATTTGACTTTAGACTTTAATAGGAGCGTCTTCCAGTACACTCAGTCCAGAGATAATCTAGAAAAGTTTATTTCCTAAATTGATCCAACCGGAAATCGAGCCTGGAACCGTCCGCGCTTCTATGCAACACCTAAACTACTGCACCATCAAGGTCGTCAAATCAATCAATCAATTTTATTTATTTGTATAGATTTAAAAATAACTCAGCCCTTGTTAATACTTTCTTAATAAATATTAAAATTGTATACCTTACAAAATGGCCTAATTTCTACTAGGCTTATTATTTGGACAAATATTTTCCCTTCCAAGTATGTTATGCATACAAATAGTCAACCCAGTTAGTTAAGATGTTATTAGGTAACCTATATTTGCAGACATAAACACAATATTTCACCAGGGCCCATTCTTCGATGGCATGACTACAGTTAATTTTGTAGATACGCCAAATGTACTAGACGGGGCGTCTACAAAGATGTGAGACAGAAAGAAATAAATTATACTTGATTAGTTGCCGAGTACATCTGCTACATGAAGGGATCTTAAATAGTAGATGAAATAGCGATATTTACCTGACTATGGCTAACTAAGTAGGTTATAACTTTAGCAACATACAAAGATTATGCTGTGCTGTATATGTAGATAGAAAGAATATGTGATGAAAGATGGACGAAAAAATCTACAAAGCGAAAGTGAATGGAAGATCAAAGCTAACTTATGAAGATCAAATAGCCAGTATTAATTGGCGTAAATGTCAAAAGCACTCACATTCCTGGGTAAGGTAAAGAAGTATGCAAAGACAGGGATACTCAGTGACCCATCCTCTCTGACTATCCCATTAGGGATACAGCGTGAGATATTTATCATTTACATAGATATGTATGCAGAGCATGTATGTTCATTTGTTCCCTCACAAAGCCAAAATCACTTCTAAAATTTCTCAACATAAGAAATACCATTTTTGTCCCAATTACCTGTGTTACAGGCTACATTGTTTTTTGAAAAATCTTATATGGAGTCCATGGTATGACATGAAAAGATAGAAGAATTCTAAATAGGTGTAATGATGGGGATCAAAGTCTACGGCAGAAAATGTCCATTTCAAATTTATTTTAACTTCATTGCACGAAAATAATGCCGCATAGTAATTCGAATGAATAGTGTCACTCACATGGAGTTAACTGATTTATAACACTAATTTGATCTAGGAACATAGGCAACCTTTAGGTAACACTACAAATTAAAAACAAAACACTTAACGAATAACCTACATTGGTGAAAAATTTAGCGAATTTTTAGCGAGTTTTTCTTGTTAGTTTACATTAAGGTCAAAAATAAAAAAATAAGATATACTTAATTTCAAATATAATAAATTGTAGTTTGATTACTCTGTAGCTCATTCATATATTTCAAAATATTTATGATACTTTTTTTATAAGAAAAACAAAATTGTCTGGCTATTTTGCACATTGCCCACACACTAGTATAATGATTAATGACATATTCAATAAAAAATGTAACACCTATAACAATAACAATGTATATTACATTTAAGAATCAGATTATACATTCTATATTTCTCTCTAAGATAATTTAAATATCTTGAGACAGTAGTTTGTGTTATCTAATGGAGATATATATCATATGTTGTATATTTGTTTACTATTTAACTCTGTAACATCAGTTACAGTAGACATGTTATTCAACTTTTTATCAAACTTATGTATTTTTCAATGTTCTGCTCCACAGAAAATTAATGGAATTACTTCGGTATCTTTGTCTATCGGTAAATTTTAAACTCTGATGAAAAAGGTATTATATCACTATTAACACTGTTATAATATTTCTGGCATTGTTATAAAGCTATTGACACTATTATAGCACTATTGGTAGTCTGTCTGTTCTTTTTCTGTGGCATAGTAAACTCTCAAACATCTGTTCAAGTGAATGATTTGTTCATGCTTGTCTCTTACTGAAAGCTAGTTTTTGTAAATGTTCTATATTTAGAGGAAATCAGTACAGTAATTCTCAAGATATTCAGCTCTGAATCTTATATGTAGATCTTACAAGCGCTAATGCTGCTAAAAAGTTCGAATTTAATCTCTACTGGGCAGGCGAAGATCTGATGATGACTAGAATAAGATTTTATTTAAAATAGGTAATAATTTTCTTTTATCTTGCTTTAACGACTAATTATTGAGTATAATGTCTCACGAAAGTTTTAATAATTTAATAACTTGCTTTAAGTAAAGAAGGTAACCAGAGACCCTGCTCTAATCAGCCATGAATCTAATGGCCCCTTTTTAGTTGTTTGATGGATAGGGGGTTTACCAGACCATAGTTATGAGGTCATTAGGGATCATTCAAGCATTATGTAAGCACCAAAGTTGGGCAGGGGGGTCTTTGCTTTTATTTTTGATGACATGGGGGACGAGAGGGTCTAAATGGCGATTACGTCAGCAATATTTATTTACTTTTCATATTAACTATGATGAGTACTTGCTCATGAATAACAGCCAGCAACCAACCCCGGCTTCACACAGGTAGAAATTTTTTGAAAACAAATTACCTAAAAGAATTTTTGAAATCGGTTGAGTAGTTTTTAGTTTATCCATTACATATATCCATAGTATGTAAGGACAGTGAAGCTTGGCGCTCCGTCGTCTCTGACTACCCCGTTAGGGTTATCACATGAAGTATATGTTTGTATATATAAGCAAACAAAGTTTACCTTTTTATAATATTAGTATGGATAAAGAAATTTGAACAGATTTTTTAAAAATTATACAAATACTTAAAAATATATGCATAGGATTGGGGATGTAAAAGCTTTGCTTACTTTCGCTGACAAAGGGGAGGGGAGTGTTAAAGATGACTATAATTCTGCTTACATAATACATGAATGGTCCAGACACAGAAACGGAAACAGACATTTCAAATTGAAAGACATTTTACAAACTATGTATTTAAGGTAAAAATCTAAAGAGTGGATATTTGGTTGCAGTTGACAGGAAGATTAAAGCCGAAGTAGGAAAAGCAAATAGCAGTGTTACCTGATGGAAATGCCAAAGGCACTATCATTTTGCATAATACTTCATGACTAAAGGACAAAAAAATTCTCAACAACTATTGACATAATATCCCGTTAGGGATACAGCGTGAAGATATGTATGCATGTATTGACATAAATAAAAAAGTCACTTTGAAACGTCTAAATTTTTGAAGACATCTAAAATATGCTACATATTTATGTGCACTAGAATTTTTTTCATTTACATGTATGGTGTAACACCCCTAATTTTTTTTTTTTAATTTCCCTTCATCATTATATTAGGTATAGCCCTTCACAAAATTACTTACTGTCCGTCTATATAGTGCTGATAGTTATCAAGCTGTGACATATGAACAGACAAATGGCAGGATGAAATTACATGGGTTCAATTTTTTGCCATTTGGTTAGGGAATCCCAAAAAGTAGGGTGTCCTCTCCAAGATCCAAGCTATCTCCATACCAAGTTATATCATAATTGGTTCAGCGTTTTAGCTGTGAAAATGTAACAGACAAAGAGACTATATGATTTATAACATTAGTTATGGATAGCAATGCTATGTAATTATCAGTCATTGTAATTACTTAATTTTAATATAAAACTATATAACAATGTATTCAACAATGTATTCACAAGCTCTTTTTCTTACTATCCCTATTAACAAGTACATTAAAAAGAACATAACTGTTTCATACAAAATATAGAACCTCATGTTTTGCACACAATACCATTGGCCAAATAGGCTATTACTTCATAGGACAGTGAAGCCATTGGGAAAACTAATGGTTTATGAAGAAAATATTAGGATATTAGGATATCTATCAAATTTTTCTGATTTTTACATGTATGAGTATAAATCAAAAGCTGCTAAATCAATTTATATGCAATGCTATGCTAAAGTTTGTATTCTAAGCGTTCCAGTTACATAATAGGGTATATACTATCACGCTATCTTCGTGAAAAGAGGGGACAGATCCATAGAAGTTAATAATTACATAGTTAGTCAAATAAGATGTTAGACATCTTTTACATTATTTAAGCGGGCGAAATCACGGGAGTTAGCTAGATTTATAAAAAGCAGTTTTGTTACGAAGAATACATGAACCAGTACAAATAATATTACAGTGAGTTATTAAAAAATATTTGATTACATGCCAAATACCATTTCACTCACCATCTTGCCAAGGGTTGGCTGGTTCGAAATACTGTGTGATTAACTGGTCTTCATCAGGGAAGGACACCTTTCTGTGAGGTTTGATCCTTTTTTCAAATAATTCATTGTCGCTAACATTAATGTTTCGTGTTTGCTCAGTCGTTTTTTTGTCACACTCGCCTTTATCAGCATTGGTAGACATATCTACTGTCTTTATAACCACATAATAACACCACGGACCACATTTAGCAAATTACGGAATATTATTTTAAATATAAAAATAACACATTTAGTAACGCGAACGTACGCGTCGTGCACACTGATGCAGCATTTTAAAGGTGCATCGTCGTTAATGCGCAGGCCATCGCGTATTTCCCCGTGTTTCGATTGAACTTTTTTAATTATTTTTTATTGTACGTTTAAAATCAAAACATTGTGCACCTTTCATACTACATTTGCCGCCATATTGGATGGAATGAGACAAAAGGGAAATTTTGCAACTTTTGCCGCTAGGGGACCGCAATATAGGGATACCAGCCTCAAGAAAACGAAAACTACTTTTTTCACTTGTTTTTAATTATTTTTAACAAATAACAGTAAACACTTATAGACTTAGGAAATCTGTGGAAACACTCAAGAAATAGTGAATACATCACCAACGTCAATATGGTATGGTAGCTTAGGCTGAACATAGAACAGGATTTTTAAATTCGTTTTTAATAACTAGTGTTTTTTGTACATCCATATGTATACATGTGTTCACGCTGTATCCCTAACGAGGTAGTGAGAGAGGATGAAGCGCCAGGTATTTTGTACATAACAAATAAAAATTACTAAAACTTATTTAATAATGAATCTGAAGTGTATAATTATTATTAATCTGTGAAACTTTGATATGCTGTAGTTGGTCGTGAATTGGTCCTCTGTTATTTCTAATTTATGTGAACATAATGAATATAGACGTCGAAATTGATTTTTCTAACATCTACAAGCCCTTGGTGCAAGCTCAAATACGAGTCGATGATGAAAGATTCAAAAGTGCTTAGATTTCATGGCTATGTGAACACTGTACACCCCAAATAATAGAAAATGACGTGAATTATGCATAATTTTTTTTTAAAACCTAAGGCGGTATGTATATAAAAAAAACTTTTATGCTGGACCATATTAGACTCCCAGAACATTATTATTCTCACAAAATAATGGGACCAGGGACCAACGAAGTGAATAAAAAAATCTGTTTTATATGATATAACACTAGATGGCGCATATAACAACTTACTGAAGAGTAAAATAAAAACAATGTTGGTAAGTAGTTTTTTTTAACCCCCGACGCAAAAGAAGGGGCGTTATAAGTTTGACATGTCTGTGTGTTTGTCTGTGAGATCGTAGCTCCTAAACGAATGGACCGATTATGATGTGGTTTTTTTGTTTGAAAGCAGGTTTTCTAGCGGTGGTTCTTAGACATGTTTTATCAAAATTGGTTCAGCCGTTTGAAGAATATTAGCTCTTTTTTAGTTTTTATATAGACACGAGCATCTTCTATTAGTCTAATCGATGCGAAATTTAATATATGCTGCAGCATCATCTGAAGTCAGCATGATATCCAACTCCTCGCCACTATACAGTGGAGGTATCATGTTTAAGCTCATTGAGATGGTCTCTATGAATAGGTTATAGATAGATAGATGGTAATCAGGGTCTGATAATGGATCAGACAACTATTGTCAGAATATTCAGATTTCGGCGAAGCACGATATCGTGTCGCAATTTCGTGTATCGTCCCGGAATGTATTTGCGTGAATGTGGGGATAGAGTGTAGATCATAGTGTTTAAAAAGCATGAAATAAAATTTTAATTTCAAATTTAAAAAACCCCCGACTCAAAAAAGCCTCCAAAAAGTAAAAAAATAATATATACCTCATAGCCCTTAAAATTTGTGATAAGTTTCAATATAAATAGGAGTAGTAATACATCCAAGCGTCGTCACGTCGCGTCGGGGAACCGCTAAGTAAATAAAGTAATAAAATGAGAATACAACTAAAAATGATAAAGTATGTATGAAATTTAAATACAAATAAACTTAGCGGTCCCCCGACGTGACGACGCTTGGATATATTACTACTACTATTTATATTTAAACTTATCACAAATTTAAAGGGCTATGAGGTAGCAAGGGCGTCGCCAGCTTATGACTAAGGGGGGGCAATGGGGCAATCTTATGGAGGATAAAAAATATGAACGCCGAGAGCATGAAGCGGTACACTTTGGAAGTCTTTGCCTCGATGACGATTGTAATAAGAACGGTTCTAATATCAATGTATAAAACTTCACAAGCCCTCGACAGCACAATAACTAAATCAAACTTTTAAACAATGTAATAATTATTTATTTTAACAAAAATAATATTTAATTAAAACATAACCTGCGGGGATTTTTTGCATAACTTTCAACCACTTAATCATTAAAATTATTTAGGTTTCTATTTATTATGGCTTTGTGTACACTCATCATGGCCAGACCATTTAGGCGATCTTCTGCCATGGTACTTCTTAGCCATGTTTTTAGTCTTCTGAGGCTGCTAAAGGATCGCTCTACTGTACAGGTCGTGCATGGTAAAGCGATCAAAATTTTCAATGCTTTTTCCGTTTCGGGAAAGAAGGAATTTGTTTCTTTTAGGACATCAACAACTGTTAGATTTGTTAGATTAAGCCTATCGTGCCACAATTGCTGCCAAAGTTCGATTTTATTCTTTATTTTTGGTAAATCAAAAAACTGGGCAATAGATTCACAAGTTTGTTTCAGATTTTCAGTCGTCATCTTTTGCATCTGCGCCGGGTGTAACTTAGATAATGCGAATGATGGCGTGTTTTCTTCAGCAAAACGTACTTCAAGGGAGGTGATAATTGAATCCAAGTATGGTATTACTAAAGACCTCTTCCAGTATTCTGAAGGGCTTTCTGCTGGATGATTGCTTCTACGACGTTGTTTCCCCGTAATACGCGGCATTGATGTAATGTCCTCCTCCAGTCCGACTTTCTCCGCAACAGCAGTAGCTTCCTTTATAATTTCGTCTGTCACTTTTTCCGGATTTTCACGGTGGTTTTTAATTAAAAGTAAAATCCTTTTAACGTGTTCCGAGGCTTTGACCACGTCCAAAGCTACAGATTGGAGTACGTTGACAACGGGTTCCATCAAAGCCGAGTATTTGACTACCAACATAAACCCGAGAATGAAAGAAATTCTGGAAGTAGCCGTATGCAGTTGGAAGGCACTTTTCCGAGTTGCACTATTTCCTTCCTGAAATAATGTTTGTAAGGCTTCCAGAATTACTGGAAGATTTTCTTTAAAAACTCTGATGGTTTTGTGTTTCTCACTCCATCTTGTCTCGCAAAGTCTGGAAATATTAAGTATCAACTTCCTCCTCAAAACTAATTCCCGAAAAAAGTTTATAGTATCTTTAGTGGTTCCCATGGCATTTCTAATTTCAGGAAGTGAATTTAGATCATTGATAACTAGATTCAGTTTGTGGGACGAGCAATAAATGTAGAGGGCTTTGGTGTACTTTTAAGATCGCTTGTACCCCTCCGTCTTTTCCTGACATCGTTGAACAACCATCAAAACCAAAACCAACGCATTTATTTATATTCAGATCTTCTTTTGTCAAAAACTCATCTATGCTATGTGCAATCGATTTCGCATCCAAATCTTTTAGCTCAAAGAATCCGACAAACATTTCTTGGACTTCCTGTGTTTCTTCATCAAAATATCGCATCCCAATCGATAGTTGCAATGTTCCGTGCCAGAAATATCAATATATTGGTGCCTGGAATATACCAATCATGGAGAGTATGTTTCCAACCAAGAATAATTAAATTTTCTCTTTAAATGTTTTGCATCTTCCGCAAAGTTATAGGTCGCGGAAGGGGACCAACAGTTTTCAATCAATTCCTTCTTCTTTTCGGTTGATAACATGTGTGCCCGTCCAACATATCGCCCGATATCATTTTCATTGCAGTCATCCATCAATGAATCACAATTCGGCGCCTGATATCTAGAGGAACTTGGTCTAGGTAGTTCCTGCGGCTGAATATAACCTGTTGTGGTTGTGGTGACCGATGAAGACACATGCGATATTGTCGTTATTTGTTCATCGCTGTCGCTACTTGATCCATCAGTTTTTTTTCGTTTCAAACTTCCTGCAAAACAAAACGCTTTGATAAAACTTTATGTAATTAATTAAATTTTTACGAGAGAGCAGTTTTGTTCAATTACTTATAAATATTAAAATAAATACTCAGTTGTATTTTTTAGCTTTATTTATATGAAGGATCTGTTTTAATTTGTATTTAATTAAACCACAAATATAATTTATGTTTTGTTTTTATAATTAATTACTGAAAACGAAACCACTGTTTAGTTAACGTTAAATTCATAGAGATTGAATCAATAAACTCATTTTTAATAAAATAATAGTTTTTCTTAACATTTCCCTTCACATAATCGATCCTTTCTTTCCATATCAAAAATATGCCAGATAAAATTAAAAATGATATTCTTAACGATTATTATACGTCTCTAGCTAGTATATCCGTTACCAAAGCTATTAGCTAAGAGAAATAAAATAAAAATACTAGCTCCAAGTCCAAGATTAAAGCAGTACATAACTTACCAAAAACTTTCTGATGTCCATTTTGATAAGATGATGAATGGAGACACACTCAGAAACTTCGCAACTCTACACTGAGATCTTATTATTTAATAAATATAAATCAATATTGACTAACACAGTCAAGCCGGTAGTCTTATATTCGCTTTCCAATTCGCTTGTTTCGTTGATCGCTTCCAATTAAAAAGTGACTCGCTCGCAGCGGCTCACGACTTTATATACCCAAACGAACATCATACTAGAATGTACGGTAACATTCTACCTGGTCTAGTAACTGCTACCAAATTCCAGAGAGTTCATTGAACAAGCGCCATCTAGCGTCGAGTAGCAATACTAGGTTTTACAAGGATTGTAGTCGATTTATTCAACTTGTGTTTCTTATGAACACTTACAGATGGGATTGTCCACAAAACCAATTAAAATTGTATGTTCGTAACAATAACTTCTACTTTATTTAGGTATGCCGCATACAAATTATACAAAACTAACGTGAATGCTGGTGAACGGCTGTCGTAGAAAGAAATGCAATGCACACACACACCATACCTACGTACATATTTTTACACTGTTTAATGGCCTTGCGTTTTGGCAAATCTGATATAGTCGTGATGAAAATGGGGGCGATTTTAAAAACGGATGTCAAAATCTTAATGTTATTCTGAATATTTCAATACTTTCTACAATATACATTAAACCTTGTGAATTTATTTACGTTTTGTCATACGATGCGGAATTTACTAATAGGTAAGGAAGTCAATTGCTCGCACTTTGGTCGCTTTGCGGCCAGCTACATTTGATCTCTAGGGGGGGGGCAACTCCCCCCCCTGCCCCCCCTTGCCGACGCCCTTGTGAGGTACATATTATTTTTTTACTTTTTGGAGGTTTTCTTTGAGTCCCGGGTTTTTGAATTTTTAATTTATATGAAATAAAAAAGAAAATATTTAGGTAACTAAGTGATTTATTAAAATCCAACATCACGTATTCCTTTTATATGAGATTTACTTACAATTACTCGTTCATTTTATGTTTATATATCGCATTTATACAAAATACGTTACTGTAAACAAACTTATGTAAATAACAGATATACTTTATACTTTGACAATGGACAATACACATATCATATTTATAATAATAATATAATAAATCCAAAACTAGCTGTAAATATTTCTATTAAAATGATTGATATATTCTTACATTTTTAATCTGAGGAAAAGATTTAAAAATATTGAACACTTTCAGAAAGTATTTTTTAAAAGTATGTGTTGCCATTTTTTTACAAAATTTATCGACACTTTTTTTTGTTTGTACATATGACACATTTTTAAAACAGTGTGTAACTTACACACACTAACAAACGAAAATTTAACTATAATTAACGAGCAATAACTTCGCTATTGTAGGAATTTAAACTTCTAAAACACTTTAAATTCTCACCACTTACACGATATAGATATATACATATAGATGTATAAAATATAACAATAGTTTTTGGTCTTTATAATATAATAATGGAGTTTTTTTGCGCTTCCTTCGCCTCTGTCACTGATTCTCTTTTTTAATTTTCAAATCGAGCACACCATCTGTAAACAGATAAAATGGCAATATTAACAAAAGTTCGATTTTTTATTCCAAGTAAATGATCCGTATCCGCGGATCTTGGCACCAAATATCCGTATTCGGATCCGTATCCGCGGATATACATTTTTAACGATCCGGCACATCACTAATATATACTAATAAACAACAAAATACAGGGAGTTGCGTCAAACTTAACTGCATTTAACACTGCATTTACATCAACCTAATGTATTAATAAATTATACAGAATATTTCAAATGTTAATTAGTGCAACACATGTAGGTTAACAAAATATGTCACTATGTCTATGTAAGGGTTAAAACCCTAAAAAACAGCTCTCCCTAAAAAGGCAGCTTAGGGTTGTTTAGTGAAATCTATAGACCCTCTAGTCATAATCTAGTGCTCTCCGAGATACACAAAAATGCTTTACTGAAATATTTTACCTCAAATTGTAGCCAAAAGAATAATCTATTATTATACACATGATTCACACTTCTGTCTGTTTCTTTTTTATAATAAAAAGCATATAAAACATTCAATGAAAAAATGTTTAAAATAATTCTTGAATTTTGCTTTTCTAAGTATGATTTTACAGTGGCTTTCCCATGAGACTCATGCACGTGTTGTACCATTTCAGAAAGCTTACAATGAACTTCATAAATTTGCACTTGTTTGTATGTATACGAAACCACTAGAGAAGTACATACTATATCTAATGATACGTAGTTTTTTATATTTTTTTCTACAATTGAATTTGAGAAAGCGAAAGAAGTAAGTAAGGATCGCGAAACTTGACGCTCCGTCCTCTCTGACTACCCCGTTAGGGATATAGCGTGAAGATATGTATGTATTTTCTACAATTTTCAATTACAGCTTTACAGTAGTAGCCGAAATCTGAAACTCTGTTAGTAGTCTTATTTTGTAGGAAATTTAATGCAGATTTACAGGATAAAAGAAATTGGCAGTTTTATAACATGGGTTAATCTACTAAGTGAATGTATTTTTTTTAAAGTTAAAAATAAACTTGTTGATGAAAGTATTTATCCTTATTGATTTTCGACTTAGCATCAATCAATTTGATATATGAGGCTTGCTTATTCTACGTTTACAATCTATACCAAAAAATGGTCTACCACAACAACAGAAAACAAAGAATAAAAAAACAATAAGACCTAAGTGGCAAGCACTAATGATGGAAACATAGTAGCTTTTTCAAAATTATCGTCGCACATCGAAAATCAATGGTGTAGTAGAGGAACTTATAAAACGATTTAATATATTATGGCAAGTTAATAAACACTAGTCCTTTATTGACATAAATCAGTACAAACATATTATCTTAACGTTAATATATTTACAAACTTAAACATTAACTTAAATAATAGACTTCCTGAAAGTTGTCACTTAGATAGCTGTCACTGCTTAGGGTACCCAGCAGACTAGCAGCATTACCTCTTTGAATAGCCAAACTTTATTGCAAGCTATGTCAGGAGGTAGAAGTATCAATGCCACATTTGGTCAGTATGGATTGGACGTAGCATAACTGTATGTAAATTTAAATTGTTACGGTTGGACCTTATGCGTAAGGAATAAGGTCGATTTGTAATGGAACTAAAAACGTAACTTTTAGTGCTTATATCTCGAGACCTAGGCTTTGTAGAGTTAAATAAACCGCCGTAATTAAGTTCGCGTGTTCTTAACATTGGGTTGTACGAAGGAAAATAAACTCTTTGCATCCTCAACCGGCATCTTATTACTCTTAGCTCGTAACAATATAAATAAGAATGAAATGTTCGTTGCTAAGTGCAAAATTCGAGAATGGCTGGACCGATTTGACAATTTCTTTTACATGTTCGTAACAATCCGAGAAAAGTTTTAAAATGGAAAGAAATATTGTAAAAGTTTCCCGAAAAATTGGGAAATTCGGGAAAGTCAAATCAATTTATTCAAGTAAACCCAATTACGAATACCCTGCAGTTCTTGACTGCAGTGGAACTTGGCAGTGTTTTGTAACATAGGGGCGACCACAATATATCAATTTTTGGTTGCTGTGATTCAGGTCTGCAGGTTATTCACACGGTTCGAAAACTTTCCGTGGCGAAAAGGACCGATCGTCGGAAAGCATAAATTCAATCTGGCGGATTGGAAAATGCTATTCACAAACTCTATCGGAATCTCATCGGAAAGGACTTTACGAACCCGAAAGAAAATGCATTTATGAACCATGTTACAAAATGGTAGAAATTGTATTCGTTGTGGTAGAAAATATTAGTGTTGTTTAAACGTATGATATTTTGACAATCACAATGTATTCGGTAAAATATCATAAATAATAATTATGAAAAAAAATTACTTAGTCTTTTTTACTATTAAATATTTTTTGTAAATTATTTTACTTACATTCGAAGAACTAAACGGGCTTTATAAATATGAATCATACTGTCTGTGCTTATGTTCTGTGCAATCAACAAGTTCAAATAAATTATATTAGATGTCGCTTAGTAAAAATTAAAAAATTAATAATAACTAGAATAGAAAGTTTTTAATTTTGATTGTTGTTGTTTCTAAAAATACCTCAAATACCTCAAACAATATTTAGCTATGGATTGCTTAGCTAATAAAATATGTTATAAAAATATAAGGCATGTATTTAAAAAGAGCACGAAATTTGTCTAGAAGTCTAAATTACATGCGCGCACACAATTTCTATAGATTTTTGACGATATACATCATCGATTATACACTTTATAAATATATGAGAACCGACGTCTTGGTGATACCAGTCACCCAAAATGGTACAAATTATTAGCGTTATCCTTTCCTTATGATTTATACGTAATCTAAGTAATAATCGACAATAATTGTTTGCCAAAATTTTTAATTTACTTGTCTACTACTACTAGCTGGAATATAGCTTCTCCAATCAAAAAGTGAACTCAGAGTGCTTGACTCTGACTAGAGGAGATCTCTTGTGAAATGGGGCTAAAATAACCTATAACTTAATGAGTTGCCACTTACCATCACAATCATACATGTAAGCTATCCTTTTCGGCGCCGACTGCTTCCTCCCATGACTCTTTCTCCTACCCTCTTTAACCGACAGATTCAAAACGCCCATTTCTTCATTGAACATGTCTTTAAGACCGTCATTTAAATTTGTCTGTATAACCATAGATTTTATATCGGATGTGTGTACAATACACGAGTTTTGATTGGAAATAAAGATTGTTTTGGCACTAACTTTCTTTTTGTCTCTTTCTCTCTCTTTGTAAATATGATTGACACTTTGCTGTACCAACTTCTCTATCCTACATTCGAATATCTCTTTCTCAGTCACATCGAGATTATCGATTTTTTGGTCCCGGCAACACTCGAGCGGTTTTGTTTCTTTCTTTGTATTCTCTTCCCTTCTCTTCTCGTGCTGAGATTCGGATAATGGCGTTAATTTTATGTCAATCGAAGGTACTTCTGTGCAATCTGACCGCTCTTTAAGAATCTGAAAGTGAAAATCGAATTTACTGTTATATCCATAATATAACTAACTGTGCCGGCGGCTCCGCTCACATGGACTACGCACTTACTCTTAATTTTTTGATATTAAGTTTTCACATTGTTATATAACCATATTGTTACAGAATAAAGGTACAGAATTGTTACAGAAAGTACAGAAAGGTAATCAAGACATTATTAGGGTCGAGTTTCATGTTATCTGAGATTCTGTATTTGGGAACAGTCAAGTGTACTAATATAGAAAAGGATTCCGTCGTCAATAGATTAACGCCAATAGACAGAGATCATGCTATTTTTATATAAGAAATAATATTGCATACATTTTCCTATAACTACATAAGTTAGTGACTTTATCATTCTCCATAAAATGGTCATAATCCACTACTATATTAAACGAGCAATATTTGTATATATACATTTGATATCGCTTTCTCGAAAACGGCTTTAACGATTTCGATCAAATTTACAATATAGGGGTTTACGGTGGCAAAAAACGATTTAGCCAGGTCTCAGTTCTGGGAAAATATGTTTTCCCATGTTTTTACACACTTAAAATTGGTAATGGGTATTGATTGGTAATTTTACAACAGAGTTTACCTTCTAAATAACACATTGCTCAGAGTGTAGGTCTACCACGCCGACGTGTGTCGGTTCTAATCCTGCAATGTGGTTGGATTTTTACGAGTTCGACCGCTCAAGTACTTTGAAATAATGAGACACGCACTCGGACCAAGTATCACAATGGGTACAGAGCAGTTGTACCAAAAGCGTGTCCTTAAAATGCCCTTTTTATTGACCGAGTTTTTAGATTTTTACTAATGTGCGCGACTAAGGAAGGTCACAGTACAACGATACACAGCTGAACATGACATATTTTTACATTTGTGAATACTAGTAGTCAAAACATTTAAGATTTACGAGTATTTAACCGATTTCAAAAGAAGAAAGAGGTTCTCAATTCGTCTGTATGTTTTTTTTTCTACGTTTGTTACCTCATAACTCAGTCATTTATGAACCGATTTCGAAAATTCTTTTTTCGTTTGGTAGGTAATACTTCAGAGGTGGTTCCAGTTAAAGTTCATCGATATTGGAGCTTGGGCTTTGAAGATACACTAGATAACACGACCTGGTTATAACCTTTATTTATATTGACGATTCTCTTGTATATCGTTGCGCTCCGGAATTAGAATGAAGTTAATTGCAGACCTGCTCTAGATATTTATTTAGGTCAAGACCACTCAAAAGGGAGACATAAAATGTTTTTATTAAAAAAAATTAAACCGCCTTCAAAAAAAACTGAAAAGTATAAAATAACTATCCTTTACTAATCAAAACTCAAGTACAATTAAAATAACTATAAATACGATACACATACCTATATAATTAAATTTTTTGCAAATAATTATTTCATGACTCATAAACTGACACGAAATACACTAACAGTGCGAGGTTGCCATACTTACTATAGCTGTTTCACTCATGGTTACGCTCAATGAGATAGAAAGAGACGACAATTCGTTTGACACACGGTGATACGAGAGGCAACATATTATGACTCCGTCCATTGTAGTCATCGGTCCGAGGAATTGTGTCCCACATTTTTGTAAAATTCCACTCGCGAAGAGGGGAGGGGTTAAACTTTGTAAGAAGCTGCCTGTTACGTTTTCACGGGTAAAGCGCTGGACCGCATGCTTATTTATTTGACTACCTCCGTGGCGCAACGGCTTAACGCGTCGGAAAGTAAACGGGGGTCGCGGGTTCGATTCCCGCCCCGAGTCTGGGTGTTTATGTATAATATGTATTTATTTACAAAAGAAAAGTATATAAGTAGTATATCAGTTGTATAGTACCCATAACACAAGCGCTGTGCTGCTTACTTTGGGACTAGATGGCGCTGTGTGAAATGTCTGAGTTTATAATTATTATTATAAAGTAGGATTATTACCTAACTTGCCGTCAGCATGCGACAGCCAAATATCGCGCGATATCTGCTGTCAAAACGAGAATTTGTGTAATGTAATTTGTATAATGGCGCTAAATCTATCGCGAAAAGTGCATTTTACGGTGATGGCGCAAAAGACTCTCATATCAAGAATCGTCATACATGATACTTAATACCAATGTTTTATTACAATCACCGGTCGCACAATGGTCGCGTGGCTGTCACTGTCTGCAAATTTTTAGGTAATAATCCCGCCGAATTGAACTAGAAGCGGAAGTTGCGTGTGTCCATGGACGGCGGTGGTTAATTTCCAGCCGATGTCTCGCTGCTCGTCCCCTCCGCTATAAAAAAGAAAGTAGCAGGGCCGGGCCTCACCTGCGTGACGTATTTCCGCAGGCGGCGGCAGCGCTCGCGCACGGCGTCTCTGTGCGAGTGCAGCGCGCGGCGCTCGCTCAGTGCGTCGGCGCGGCACGCGCGTACCGCGCGCAGCTCCCGCGTTAACCGCCGCAGGTGCTCCATACTGCGCCGACGGCTGTTCTGGGACGCCAGCTGCAGTGCGATCCACTTTTACAATAATGGGTCACTAACATTGTTTAAGAATTTTTCATACTTTTCAGATATTTGCCCATTTTTGAAATTTCCCAAATTTTTCCATGTTTTGAAAAATTTCGGGTAATATTCATTATTAGTGCGATACAGTGGCGCAATCTAAACACCCATCCAGACTAAGGCGGCCCATACACCTATAATAATATTGCGCAATATTGATGATTGCGCAATACTATTGAACGTTTGGGCAAAGAATATGTAGAAACTACTCTCGGTCGGATACGTGGGGTTGTTGCGTTGGGTGTGAGATACGGAGAGCATCTCGTTTAGTTATACATTTAGTATATAATAATAAATAAAAAACAATGCACACAGATAAGTCGTGTTTGTTAAAAATTTCTTGTAGTTATCTTGAATAATGATAACTCTGCATTCGAATGAATAAAATGATTGAAGCATCTAAGGCCATTATAATACGTTCGTTTATGCGATTTAGACATTTTCGTATTTGCGACGATGTGACTTATTAAGGTATATTTTACTTTTTTCAAAACTAGCAACCCGCCCCGGCTTCGCGCGGGTAGAAATTAAAAAAAAAAAAATACAGCCCATCTTACTCGTTGCACTAATAATCTAGCTTTCTATAGGTGAAAGATTTTTTTAAATCGGTTGAGTAGTTGTTGAGTTTATCCATTACAAACAAACAATAAAATTTGTCTCTTTATAATGTTAGTACAGAGAAACTAAAGCATTCAACGATTTTTGTATGTAAACGTAAGGTCATATCATATCATATCTGCACGCTGTATCCCCAACGGGGTAGTCAGAGAGGACGGAGCGCCAGGAGTCGCGGTCCTTACACACCTCCTTCGCTTCCTCAAATCTCATCATTCTCCTCACATATTTTAGCCTAGGTATGCGAGTGCTTTTGACATTTCCGTCTGCTAACACTCTGGCTATTTGATCTTCATAAGGCAGCCTTGGTCTTCCTTGGTAAGGTAGGATCGCATCGATAATTGACAACGAGCACTGATTTCCTTTCTGACCACTATCTAAAAAGTTCATTTAGTATAAGAACAACAGATACCCAAGGTTTTGAGAGTTATGTGTTATTGATGATAAGATAACTGATGGATTATAATTATAAAGAGTCCGTGTCAGTGGCGTTGCGCCTTAAATGGGTTCTGTATCAATATTTCTTAAGGGCCCTTTTACCCGACTGCAGTGAAGCCAAAAAGGAGCGTAATGTTTTTCTAAACCTAATATTATAAAGAGAACAAAGATTGTTTGTTTGTAATGGATAAACTAAAAAACTACTGAACCAATTTCAAAAATGTTTTCACATATAGAAAGCTACATTATCAGAGAGTAACAGGGGCTGTATTTTTTTTTTAATTTTACCCGTGCGAAGCCGGGGCGGATCGCTAGTTATTTATAAGTAAGTAAGTATATTTATAAGTGACTACTATACAATTATATAGATATGTATTACAAGCTTAGAAACAACGATCCTAGGATCAAGTCAGTCAAATACTATTTACAAATACACGAATTTTTGCTTACACACGCCGGAGTCCCTGTAGCTAGGGGGCCCCGCGTATCATTGATATGGCTGATACGGCGGTACTCCTGGCCTGTTCTGAAATATCGTTGAGACACAGTACAAGTAAGCAAACAGTATTCTATCTTCATACAAACGCTCCCAAACGACGCTCCTCGAAATCTCGGCATTTCTCGGCATACAACAGTCGCGAGTGCGCCGCGGTTGTCGTCGTACGGTGTGAGACGCTCCCGCGTATTTACTGACTAAATATTATGGTATTAGGCTTTCGAGCATATTGTTCAGTACATGGATGTTTGAATTAATCTATATCGAAACCGGAAATATTTCTTTGTTCCTCATTCGTAGGAAATATATTATCATAATGATCTAGTTACTTTGTTGCTGATTTTTAATTATACTGCACACAAAAAAACATAAAATGCATTTTTTTGTCCATTTCCACCATACTAACTCACAAACTTTTGTAACAAGAAATAAAATACTCGTACTAGTAGAATTATAAACAAAAACTTACGAAATTTGCAATAATATAAAATAAAAGAATAATATGACAATTTAATATAGTACCTATTATCAAATATGTAACCCAAGAAAAACAGTCAGTCCCAGTCGGCAGCCCTATTGCGTGTTTTCATACCGAACGACCATAGGTATTTATTTCAAGGACACTGCCGAGATATAATACTGCTTGCTTACTTGTACTGTGGTTGAGATTTGCTTCAGCCACACTCAAAGTGTGCTCCGCGGAGCCCCGAGGCTCCGTAAGGCTTCTGCGAGGGCGTCGCTAATGTAACATCATACGAAATAAAAAAAATATCTAATATCATCAAAATAATACCAAAAGAACATCAACATCATTATAAATACATCATATCAAGTCGATTTCTGAACGCGATTTCACGAAATTTATAATACCTATTTTCATTAAGTTTTTCAGCAAACTAATGAGAAACAATAAGAACTATAAAGAATTTAATTAATTAACGATACCATCAATACAGTATTTCATAACTTGTATAAAATATCTATATATTTTTGTATGATTTTTATTAAACTTAGAATAAACAAAACCAGTTTTTTTTTATTTAAGGGCTCCGTAAAACATTTAGGTGTTTTAAAATGGTTGCGTTGCCAAAAAAGTTTGAGAATTAGGGTAGCTTGCGCTATTTAAACTCGATTTAAGGAACTGACATCTCGCTTGCACCAACCTCCAAATTATGTACCATTTTGTAATTATTATGTAACATTTTGTAATTAATTATTATTCGACAAATAAAATTGCATAATAGTCAATATAAATGGTAATACCTATTGTTAAATAAATTCTAGAAATTACTTTACTATTTATTTTTATAATATTATTTTCACTGTGTTTTACTCTGTATTTTACTCTGTATTTTTGAATTATTTACTCTGTATCTTTGTAATTAATACAAAGATTAATTTGGATACAGATTAATTAACTTGGATACAGATTAATTACTCTGTATCCAAGTGCCTCAGTCTCTGCTTGTCTTGCTATTTCTTTTTTCTCTCGGACTCTGCTTCATCTCTTTAAGATAAAGCTCTGTCAAAAAAGGCGGAGCTGTTATGACCAAATACTCAAGGCGATTTTGCTGATCAAAGCAATGCCACGCAAATACGCCACGCGGTAGCCAACGATATAAAAGGCGATTTCCTGCACGACCGCGAGTGAGTCCATCAAATTAATTCCATAGTCAGTCACTCAGTGAGTTCATCAAATTAATTCCATAGAGTCAGTCACTCAGCAAGTACATCAAATTAATTACATAGTATCAGTCACTCAGTGAGTCCATCCAATTGATTCCAGTACTACATCAAGCATTTAGCCCATTTAATTCAGAACCGATCTCAAGCAGGCATTGAGGCACCAATTAGTTAAAGAATAAATTGGTGGTCAAAAGAAAAGTGTTTTTTAAAAAAAGTCTACCAGACCCGGCCTCCTCACAGTTCGTATAATAACCTAAAGTCCCCCCAAACGAAGTTGCAAACACTACTAGTCGTAGCATAAGAATTCGCCTAGTACAGTTCTTAAAAGTAATAAAAGCTAAGGGCGTATGTACACGATGACTTTCAAACGCTTCCATTACGCGTTTGTGAAACACGCGTTTAAGCTGTTATATCTACAGACCAAATTGAGTGCACCTGCGACTGCTTATAATTTGGTAATTTTCACTATAATATTATATGAGCTATATTTGTACATATCGTCTACTAAATACATCGAAATTTTAGGTTTTTTAATTCGAATGTTTTCCCAATTTCGAACTTTAAAACCTGCAATAAAAGCACTTATTGTAATTCCTCTCTTTTCGGTAGA
This sequence comes from Zeuzera pyrina, assembly GCA_907165235.1. Taxonomy (NCBI): domain Eukaryota; kingdom Metazoa; phylum Arthropoda; class Insecta; order Lepidoptera; family Cossidae; genus Zeuzera; species Zeuzera pyrina. The sequence continues at coordinate 3,178,688 of OU015647.1, forward strand.
GAGCATTATGTGTCATTACAAAACTCCATAATGCGATGTTGGTGCCAACTTTGTTGTACGGTAGTGAGGCCTGGATATGCCCGAAATCGAGTGAAAGTATGATAAATGCTGTGGAGATGCGGTCTCTCAGATATATGTGTGGTGTCACGCTTGCGGACAGGATAAACAATGAAGAGATACGCAGTATGATAGGGTTTCACAACAGTGTTATTGTAAAAATAAAGAAAGGAATGCTTAGATGGTTCTGGCACTTAGAAAGAATGAGTGATGAAAGACTGTCGAAGAAAATCTACAGAGCGATAGTGAGAGGGAAAAGAAGACCAAGGCTGACTTATGAAGATCAAATAGCCAGAGTGTTAGCAAACGGAAATGTCAAAAGCACTCGCATACCTAGGCGAAAATGTGTGAGGAGAATGATGAGATTTGAGGAAGCGAAAGAGGTGTGTAAGGACCGCGACTCCTGGCGCTCCGTCCTCTCTGACTACCCCGTTAGGGATACAGCGTGAAGATATGTATGTATGTATATGTTTTATGGTGCACCAGCTCAATAGACAAAGTTTTCTCAGATCAGAAAAAAGGAAAATGGCGGCTGTTGAGTATGAGGCTCCGAACAAAAATCCTCGAATCCCTTTGTGTAATACACCCATTTTCTAGTTTTCTTTTCTTAATTTCTGGCTTTGGGTCACCAAATTACATCTCTGTACAAATTTAAGTCAATAAGTGTAAACATGATGGAAGCTGTGACAAATAAATTAAGAGGGTTCTTTTGATCATCTTGTCTAGGAACTTCAAAAAGGAATGCTAAGTTCACAAGAAACGGCATTGTATATGCCTAAAAATCGTCGGGTGTATGTGCCCTAAGACTTTGAACTCAACAACATGTAGATTCTTAATTTTTAAAATACAACCTTATGCATATGAGCATTGGCTAGACTATTGAATAACATAAACTCTGGATTACTGATCTAACATTCTCACTGTGGTTAACCAGTAGTAACACAATATGTATACAATTTTACATTCTCCGGCAATAGTTTGATTAAGTGTTGAGTTCTATTAAAATCATATTACAAATGTAAAACAACAGCATAATTGGTACATGTAGGGTTCGGTAATGAGCCTTACATTGCCGCAATAAGAGCTATTTCACATTAACATATTCATTTACTTTAAAAAGAGTTTTTTATTATTTTTTTTCATTATTTTTAGTATGTACATTTGTAATTAGGATTTTCTTTAAAAATACTGATTAAAGAGTTTCACTTACACATAAGACTTAAGAGTTTTTGGGTTAGTAATTAGAAATACATGTCCACAATGGCTTAAGGAACAAATATGTCATTAATGCAGGGTGAAAAAAATGGTTCCAAAACAATGCTTATTATAAAGACAGGGCTCCATATGATATCAAAGTTAAAAGAACAAAACCAAAACTATAAGAGTATATATAAGTTTCATCAAAAATGCCATATAATTCTTCCCAAATTATTCATCAACTAGCACCCCCCCAGCTTTGCACGGTAGACATATTTATTAAATAAAATACAGTCCATGTTACTCGCTGATAATGTAGCTTTCTATATGCAGAATAATTTTTCAAATCGGTTTAGTAGTTTTTGAGTTTATCCATTACAAACAAACAAAGTTTACCTCTTTATAATATTATTATATATAGATATAGATTCTTGAGACGCAAAGGGAGCTATGTACTATGTCCATACAGCCCTGTCTTTCGTTGTAATTATTCAGAAATGAATTGCATCCAATGTAAAATTTATTCTTTTCTCTTTTCACTAAAGTCCTGCACACCTTTCTTACTTTCGCATTACTGGAGTTAAAAGGGATTTCTTGAAAGTGTAAAAACTTCACTTGCACATCATGTTATTTCGATCTTCCAACTCCTTTCATTTGAACTTCAACACACAATACTGTTGAAAACTCCCAACACACTTTAAAACTCCGAAAAGCATAAAAAATAGAAGATCCACAGAAAATGGACTTCAGTTCTTCCCTTTTCACCAAAAATCCCACCATATAACTTGGAAGCATGTTGCAATAACTACTGCTTATGTGTTTTTATACTTAACTAGCTATACCCGCGACTTTGTACGTACGTAAAGTTTTTCCATAGCTTTCTAGCCACAATTACCACACAAAATTCGATTTTTTCAATTTTCTGCTGTTCCTTTGGGTTTTCCTAATTTTCTTTTTCCTACACCAGTACAGTATTCAGATGAACAAAACAAAACAATATTCAAATCGGTCATGCCATTTTCGAGTTTTTGGGAGACTAACGCATGGCAATTGATTTTTATATAACATAATAACATATAGATGTCTCCCCCGTTGGGGATACAGCGTGAAGATATGTATGTATGTATATAGATGAGGTGTATTATTGAAATGACAATGACAGCGTTTGTTTTTTGATAGAAGACTTTAGAATAGTTAAAAAAAAACTTAGCATCAAAGCCTTATGCTCAATTTCACCAAAATCCCCTTATACTTAGCGAACACTAAAAACGGATATTACTATGAACATTTCATCACTAGCGGACTCCTATCCGGTTTTAGGAGTTTGCTAAGTATTAGGGGATTTTGGTGAAATCGGCCATTAGACTTCTAACCTAACCGCCAGAAGTCGTTTTTGGGTAGAAAAGATTTCATAAACGGAAACTTAGTATTTGATTAATTCCTAAAACACCATCTATACAGGCATAGTTTTGGCTCCTAAGAACTAATTAACAATCTCTGTTGTCAAGTGCCAAAATGCGAAGCAGTAGTTATTGAAAAGCTAAGCCTATAATTGAAAACCAGACAAGTGTTCTAGATTTAAAAATAGTCATAAAAAAAAATAAAAAATATACTAGCAACACAGTATTCAACAAGTACTATTACTACACAATTCAATTCAAATTAATAATAATTCCTACCAATATATGGCCAATAATAATAATAATGAAGTTGAGGTATATACCCTATTCTTGATTCTCCTTCGTAGGCCTTTTAGGAATCCAAGGTCATCCTCATTCAGTCGCAGAGCCTGTACACGTTCTGCATATTTGACTGTTGACAGTCCCGCAACTTCTTGCACAGTCATGTTGATACCTCGAGCTGTACGTTCAAATACATTATTAGAATTGTAGATGTAAAAATTATAAATGTACCTATATGTAACAATAGGTTATTCATTTTTTTTATATACTTATACGATTATAATTTACTGAATGTAAATTACTAAACTATAATCCATAATCATATAAGTATAAACTATAATCATATAAGTTACATTAAGACAAAAAAACTAATAACATTATATTTTTGTCGTTGTAAATTTTATTATGCTTTGTGAGTGCAGTGATGAAAGATCTACGATCGAAGATCGAAGACGAGGAAAATCTACAGAGCGACTGTGAGTGGAAGCAGAAGTCGAGGAAGACCTAGGCTTACTTACAAAGATCAAATAGTGTTAGCTGACAGAAATGTCAAAAGCACCCACAAACCTAGGCGAAAATGTGTGAGGAGTATGATGAGATTTGAAGAGGCGAAAGATGTAAGGACCGCGAAGCTTGGCGCTCTGCCATCTTTAACTACCACGTTAGGGATACAGCGTGAAGATATGTATGTATGAGTCATTGAAAAATTTATTAAAAATGTAAACACTAATGAACATACATTAAAAACGTATTATATTTTTAATTTTTTCAGGTCAAATTGCCATAACAATTTATTTAAAAAATATATAAGCTGTTTTCTATATTATGATAGGTGCATGATAAGAAAAGACAGCTGAATAAAATAAACAAAATAGACATCTGCAGTTTCCAATTACATAAAAACTAATATTATATTTTAGACATTACAAAAAAGCGACAAAAAAGTAAAAAGTCGACTTTTAGTGCTTTAGATATTACTTATTTCGCACAATAAAAACAAATATAATCTGCGCGACAAAGGCGATACCTGTTGCACAAATTCCTGGAAGCTAGCTACAACTTCTCAAATTACAACTCAAAAATAAGTATTAACTTACGCACCGTCGAGTATTTCCTGGTCCAGTTGGTACGAGGACGCATGTTTTGCATTGTCATCCATTCTTCATATTCGTAAAGTTATTAGTTTAGTGGAATTTTTTCATTATTTTTCTCGACAAATTCACATAGCTTATCACAGTTGAAATAGGTTATGTATCTGTCAAAGGTTGATGTCATAATAACAATTATGCCCGGTTTACAAGTTATTAGCTGGTAGGCGGTAAGTTGGTAAGTCAACTAACCACTTGTCTTTTTGGCAACATGATGATGGCAGCATGATGGCATGTCTTTTTTTTAAGTATGATTTTCCCTTAGGGGGGAAGGTAAAGGTTTTGTGTCCATATAGCCTATGTCTTCAGTAGTAAATAGATAAATTCATCATATTATTTCATTAAAACGTGAACGTAATACTTTTCAACTGTTTCTTGGAATTTCTGGCAACAAATATATTGAGACAGTCTTTCTAGTAGGATCCGTTGAAGCGGACTAAGCCTCACTCTTCTAAATAAGTACTTATTTTAACAATTTCATATGACAGTACAACAACGTAGATAATTGGGACGCAAAACTTCGCTAATTTTACATCACAATATCCACTAGAAACCATTCACAAATAATTAAAATGAACGCCCATCCGCTTCTAAAAAATCCCACCAAAAATTCTCGCTGAGAGCTTAATAAATAGCAACCCATAGCAACCAAAGGTTTTTATTTTTATACTGAGGTAGGCGTGCACTACACCTATTTTGAAACGTTAAGAATTTATGTTATAGTTAAATAATTTAGGATTCCTAAATTCGAACATAGGAAAGAAAATTATAAAATAAGGAACTTATGATAACACCCAAGAAAGACCAAGGCTGACTTATAAAGATCAAATAGCCAGAGTATTAGCAGACAGAAATGTCAAAGCACTCGCATACCTAGGCGAAAATGTGTGAGGAGAATGATGAGATTTGAGAAAGCGAAAGAGGTATGTAAGAACCGCGACGCTTGGCACTCTGTCCTCTCTGACTATCCCGTTGGGGATATAGCGTGAAGATATGTTTGTATGTATGTATGATAACAGTTGAGATGCTTAGGATTTTAATTAGGAAGTTGAAATTCTGACTTGTCTGTCTTGCTAATTAAGAGAGGTGTAAAGAAAGTGTAATCCCAATCAGTAGTCAGTACGCTACACGCTGTAAGTATAGGTGTGCACAGTTAACTTAGTTAATCGTTAATTCTTTAATTAAAAAGTTAACTTCAATAACTGTTAAAGCGCTAAATTTTCGAAAATTAACGGAAGTTAAGTTAACCGTTAAAAATTAACCATCTGAATTTTATATTTCTTTTGGGTTAGAGTACATAGATGAATCAATAAAACAAAAACGAGTGAGTAGATTAAAAGTTAACTTAAAACTTCGTTAAAAAACGTTTAACGGATTAACTAGTTAATGCCCACCTTTAGCTGTAAGTATGGTTATAACTCTGAACCAATCATGTTATAACATAAGCTTTACTAATTTTAAACCAGGCGAGGCAAAAATCTATCTTCGATATGATTGTATTATTTGCATCTGATCAGTTTAATGATTCGAATCAGTGAAACGTTTCATTTGGATCATTTGGATCATGATTCTCATTTAGAACAGTTAATGTAGTTCTAGCGCTAATCAATTAAATAAAATCGCTTTTCATTGACCTTTATTAATTTAATACACATACATATATTAATTTTGTGAAATGAAGAAAATTAAAAAAAAACTCAATATTGTTATATAATTTATAGAACACTCGTTCTATACATTTTTATGAAATTTGTAACAAAAAAATCGATTTTTACTTCCGTAAACAAAGGTCAATCAAACGTAAATAAGCAAACATGGCGACATCGCTTTCTGTCGAGTGCGTAATTGATTTAAATTCGTTTTGCATCTCTTCTTCCTCTCGCGTAACACGTGGGACAGTGAGATGGCGACCGCCGACGCGACCCAGTTTCATCCGAAACGCCCCGAACAATACAGCAAGTGCGTTGATCGTCGTCGAACCGATCGAGCGAGATACAAATTGAACCAAATGAAACATTTGTAGCGATGTTAGTGATTCGGATCAGTAGATTACTTTAAAGAAATGACTCACTGAGTTGTTTCGGTATAGAGTTATGTGGTACGTCTATAAACAACAGTTTTTGTAAGACCACGTCATTTACAAGTTATTTACTTGTGATTAACTGTGTGGTAATCAACATTCAGTGGAATAGCCCCTACATACATATGATACAACGGTGACAGTGTTTCGATGTGAACTAAAACTGAACATATTGATATTAATATTAGAAAATTATTTAGCTTCATTATGGAAAAAATAGGAAAATTCATGATATTGTGAATAATTTAAAAAAGACTATTGAAAGCTAAGACGTGTGATTACTCCATGTTACTCATAAGTCGTCATCGAGATAAGAATTATAATAATATCTATTATACTTTTAGCATATTTCAATTTCGAGTTCGAAATCACTTATTAAAACAAGCGCTGCTATGCTGTGGGCCGCGGGATTTAGTTTAAGTATGACCGCAATCATTGAGTACCTACAACGGGAGGTGATATACGCGCTATTCCTCATGCAAAACTTTTTAGCATTTTTTGTGAGAGGTACTACCACAAGTAAATGGGAGCACTCAAATGCTATGATGAGTTGTGTCTTTACGCTTACGCACAATTGAAATTTTATTCGTGAGCTATTAAGGTCTAAAATTAAATGCTATTACGAATTATTTTCATTCTTTAGCAATTTTATTGTAATTTTATTTGTAACGACTTATGATCTTTAATTAAATATTAGCTAAAAATATAGTCTTGCTAGGGAGTGCGTTTATGTCATACTTTATACAATTCGGCAATTGAAAACCGTAAGGTACAAATTTAAGCCAATTCAAAGTTTATTAATGTATGACAAACCTTACGATACGACGTTCTGGAATGGTGAACAAGTTAATGCAACATATTCGAATGAATCGAAATGCGTTATGACGAGATCGGTAAATCGAGATCGATAATCGTATCGGTAAAACCGATTCCGAAAAAATATATTAAAATGGAAAACTAGTAGTTAATACAACAATTATATTTATTTTCTTTGGCTAGACTACATGTGGTGGATTTTTCGTTGCACCTCTTGATGGCATAAGATGACAATTTTGCAGAGCACTTTAATAGTTAATTCGATAATAGAAATTGTAACAAATCGATTCAAAACTAGTTCTTGGATATTTTTTTTACTTATACCACAGATTAATCAGTTACTAACGTAAACTTATACCTTGACGAAGGGAAGTGCCTGTGAATCAACTGTAAAACGCGGACTACCATTTTAGGTACTCACAGACAAACTATTGTCTGATCCACTCAATGATTGCAATAAACAAACACTGACCAACGGACTGTGTACCATAGAGTTTGGAGTATTATATTTCTTGTTATACAGCAACCCTAAAGCAACAAAATACAGCTTTACATTATTTTACATTGACAACACAGTATTAAAAATCAAAATTTTGTCCTTTTTGTTATTGCTTTGTTTTTTGTCGGCATTTTTAATTTTCCGACCGATTGAATAAAACTGGTGAGTATAATTCAGAATTGAGTATTTCATTATTTTATCTCTAATATCCTCAATTATAATGTAGATAACATCGTACCTTTTTGGTATTATTTAAAACTTAAGTGCTGACACGCGCACTTTTCGACTTATTAAATGTTTGTTTTTTTATTAATTTGTGCAGAACTTTCTCTACATTTCTTAAAATATTGATTGGTTATCATTTGTGCTTTCGAGTATTACTTATCTATTACAACTAAAAACGCATGTAGGTACAGTGTGATGCATACTCACACGGGTTTGAATCTCTTCACTTGAAAATGGTCTGAATTGCTACAGATACGAGCTTATTATTTTTATTACATCAACTTGTATTGCCCGCAACTGTCTGCATGGATTACATATAATGATATAAGGCTAAGAAAATGCCAATATTCTATTAGGACCAGTCTTATACTTTCAGATTTCGGTGGCAATTCTTACCCATAACATAAAGATAGCGTGATTAATCAAAACCTATATTGTGCTTGAGACTTTAATCTTTCAAATATTGCAGTCTGCATTGAAATAAATTTAGCAGTTTTTCCATGAACTTCGAACAAACAAAAAATATTTTTTTGTGTTCAAAGAAACTTAAAATGCCTGTCGTAATTATTTTCCATAATTTTTTTAATGAATAGGTATCAATTCTGTTTTATAATAATTATATTATTAATAAGAAAATCATAAACGTTTTTTTATTCAAAGGATATAATCTGAATTTAATATTTAGCAATTTTTCTGTTGTTATAGCCAGACGCATGTATAACTAAATACATCTTGTCATGATTTCTAGTTATAAATACTTGTTTGTAACTGATGGCAAAGCGTATTGACAACTTCCTAATATATTATAATGCTTTTCCATCCATTCCAGCATTTCTGAATAGTGATAGCTTTTTTATTAAAACACTGCTAGGAGTTACTTCTTTAATTGTTTTTCCTTGTGTTCGTACACTGATACCTGCAATGAACAACATCATAATTTATTTTGAATAGAAAGTTATTGATATTTGATAATAACCTGTATTTTATTTTAAAATGGATATCTACTAAATTAAATTCTAACACTGACTGTCAGACAATGCACAGCATAAACCATTGAGTCTAGAACCATTAAATTTTTCACACGATTTTCTTATATTTCGTTGGTAAACACTAATAATTCAACACTAATATTGTAAATTCATTCCCTAAAGCGGTTAAATAGGTGGCGAAAGTCTGTATGGAAGTAAAGGCACACTAACTGATATGTATGTTAAAACTTACTAATCACTCAAAAGCTCACTGAATAATTTCACTGAATACTAAATAATTCACTGAACACTATTTTTGACTATATTTTAACAACAACTGTTCATGGATACAACTAAATATGTATTAATACTGATTGCACTTGACTACTTCTATTTAATAGCACATGGCGGAGGGTATAAAAAAATTTTCTCTGATTACCTCCATTCAAATAAACTGCACACAATAGCTTGTTGACAACTGCTATGCAAAGACTAAAGTCAAACTCCTTTAAACAGCCTCACCAATAGGTAATTAACCTAATTTAACTCTACTCTTGCTATTAAAATGTTACAAAATTATCACAGATGGCTAACATTGATATGATTAAAATTGGAGTGAAGCTAACAGGAGTTAGTAATTTTTGAAGTTTGGACCTTGCTGATTAGTAGTCTTCTGTTTCTCTTTGCAACCAAAGAGTAAAACAGGGAGCATGGACAGAGCCAAGACTAATATTTCAGAAGTCAGATGATTTTTGAGATGTTTTCTATGTGAAATCACAAATTGCCAAAAACGGAGTAACAATGTTGTTGCTTACATTCAGATATTCAAACTTAAGGGTCGGCATATCCATGGCCCGTTGTCAAAAGTAGGCACAATTCCGCTCAAGACGCTATGCATACAGTCACAGACTACTCATGCACATATAGATAGTTCCACATAGTGGTACCACAGTTGTCGCGTACTTGCGTCTCAGTATTATATATTTAGATATGACACATTAAAATCATAATTAAATTTTAGACAAAATTATATGTTCATACAAAACAATTACATATCATTTTATTTCGTTAGTTATTAGAGTTCTGTAGCCAAATAGCAAAAAACGCAAAGATAATTTCGTCCTGTTCAGACGAAACCTATCTACCTGTGGCAGACGTCACAGGTATTTTACTCTGAGATAAATGAATAAATAAAGAGAAAAAAAAATCAGATCCAAGCTTACAGATATCACTTTTAGTGACGTGAAACTGTACTTTGGAAAAACAAGAATCTTTCAAGCATACTGGATTTTACAATATTAATATTCTTTTTGAAGACAGGAAAAATAGTCTTTCATGACGTCATGAATATTTATTAGAAGTCTGGCTAATGAAAGTAAACACTTTATTTTTTTTTTGATTTTTACATGGCAATGATAATATAAACGTCAACGTCAATTTCTGAACTTGTTGGTTGAGAATGACAGAACACACCATTCACGTTGAAAAGAAATAGATAGAATTATTGAAGAAAATTTACCAATAAGGGAAACAGTAACACCAGTCACTGATAAATCTATTCATCTAGAAATGTTGGATTCAAGTTTAGATTATAGCGAATAAAAAAAAAATATCAAAATTTGTTGTTTTTTAATAATCATTTGTAATAGATATTTTTTGGTTATAATATAGTAATACTTATATCACTTATCTCATGTCACCTAGGTCAAATAGGTGGACTGACTACCACAAACATATGGGAACAAAATGTACATACACTCATCTTGCCCCAAACTAGACAAGGCTATGGGAACTATACAACTGATAAATAATCTTAGGTAATTAAATTAACACTCAGATAAAAAAAAATATTCCGAAGTGTCAAAATAGGTTATATATTTCATATAAATTTCGGGGTGGCCATGCGAATATTTTTAAATTTGCCTCGCAATTTCAGTGTCTATTTTCATTAGCCAGACTATATTTCTTTTACATACATATCTTCACGCCGTATCCCTAACGGGGTAGTCAGAGAGGACGGCGCGCCAAGCGTCGCGGTCCTTACATACTTCTTTCGCTTCCTCAAATGTCATCATTCTCCTCACACATTTTCGTCTAGGTATGCAAGTGCTTTTGACATTTCCATCGGCTAACATTCTAGCCATTTGATCTTCATAAGTCAGCCTTGGTCTTCCTTGGCTTCTTTTACCACTCACTTTTGCTCTATAGATTTTCTTCATCAGTCTTTTATCACTCATTCATTGTGGTTGCACAGTGCAACCTTTGTTGACAGAAGGGAGAGGTGCCAGAGGACTGAATGGCAATTTTTAATATTTTTTTTTGTCAGTATCATGGCTTCAAGACGTAATCAGAGCAATGACAACTGGGACCCAATGAGAGATGACTACATCAAGAACAATACATATGACCCGCAATATCCAGATCCTGATGTCACGTAAGTTTTTGCAATTATACATCAAGTCTGTAAAGTATGTGTTTATTTCTGTATTCATTAACAACATTGAGATTATTGATTTCAACATGGTTTTTTCCACTATTTAGAACTCTGACTAAGAATTAAAATGGACAGTGTTGCAACGGCAACACAGGCCCGCGGGGCCCACTTATTATTTTTAATCTGTTTTTTCTTTTATATAATTTTTTATCTACCCTTATTTTTAGACTTGCCTGTGAATTTTTCTTATTACACGATTGTATATGGCGAATTCATATTTTTATTTTGTCGTCGTATTCTTAGCACCTACAATCAAACTTACCAGCTACCTATGGATACAGTTCCACAAATACAGAGCATTTGCTCTAGGAGCGTGTCCTTTTTTCTTGACCGCATATGTATGTGTATGACAATACACAACTGAATATAACATATTTTTATTTCTGTTAAAATTTGTAGCTAAAACACTTAAGATTTAGGAGTATTTTGCATATAATTATTTTAGTAATATACATGAAGGTCATAAGCATATTTTTATTTCTGTTAAAATTAGTAGCTAAAACACCTAAGATTTAGGAGTATTTTGCATATAATTATTTTAGTAATATACATGAAGGTCATAAGTTGACACAAACACTGATGGTCCGAGGTTGCCATACTTATTATAGCTAACTGTTGTACTCGTGGTTAAGCTTAATAAGATAGAAAGAAACACGACAATTCGTTTAACACACGGTGATAAGAGTCGCAACGTATTATAGCTTCATCTGTTATGTTTTTGATACGAGATTTAAATGTTTAAAATTGTGTTCTTTAACAGTTATAATTCAATTAAGGCGGTGTTCCTAATAGTACCTTTGGTAGAAAAGGGATGTTTTTAAGAATATTGCATTCACAAATTATTATTTTTATATATTTTTTTATAATAAAGTCAAAGTCAAAACAATTTATTCACATAAATATAAAGAAAACATATTTTTCCAATTCTGTAAAATTTACGATTGACGTTTGCTGAGCCTATGCGACGTTCTGATTCCCCTCAAATTATGTGATAAATTCCTAAAATCTCTAGCTATTTTCCCCTCAAACTCCAAAAACCACCAATCGACACGTGTTTCGCCTCTCAACGAAGCATCCTCAGGATATACCAGAGATAAGATTCGGTCAGCTAACCAATTCGGTTACCACCAGAGATAGGATTCGGTGCTGGTCGGATTTTAGGAATTTATCACTTGAGATGGATTTCCGCAAAGTAACACCTGAATCTATACAATATCCCCTCATATTGTTTCTACGCTTGGGCACACTCCCATAACGGATTCGGTGCTGGTTAGGTGACCGAATCCTATCTCTGGTATATCCTGAGGATGCTTCGTTGAGAGGCGAAACACGTGTCGATTGGTGGTTTTTAGAGTTTGAACGGAAAATAGCTAGAGATTTTAGGAAGTTATCACTTGAGATGGATTTCCGCAAAGTAACACCTGAATCTATACAATATCCCCTCATATTGTTTCTACGCTTGGGCACACTCCCCATATCAGTTTCAACAGTCAACTGCCCTATTATATGTACCATTTTATTTCTTTCGTAGCGGTGGTGTGCATTTGGACCACTCTCGCCTCTACATAACCAACATACCAACCACGCTGACCGAGGAAGGGCTGCGTACGATATGCATGAAGTTCGGTACGGCAACCGAAGTATATATCAGCAAAGATCCAAACAAGAGATATGGTTTAGTTTCGTTCGAGACGACCGGGTGAGTATTTTTTTGTAACTAGCCACTGCCTTTATCTTTAATTATCTTTAAACTAAAACCGAGCGACCCAAACTAAAGTCGGGGCGGGTCTAAACCCCGCATGGGTAGGATTTCTTTTAAAATAAAGTAGGTACATCCCATGTTACTCGCTGATAATGTAGATTTCTATAGATGTAAGAATTTTTGGAATCCGTTGGGTAGTTTTGAGTTTATCCATTACATACAAACAAACAAAGTTTAACTCTTTATAATATTAATATAGTAGATTAAAAATTACTTTCTAAACCTTGTTCATATATATCAACTTTGTGGACAAAATAAGCAATGAAAAATAAGCAGTATGACAGGATCTTATGATAGTATTATTGTAATAATGAAAAAAGAAATGCTTAGGTGTGTGATGAATGAGTGATGAAAGACTGACGAAGATAATATACAGAGCGAAAGTGAGTGGTAGAAGCAGCCAAGGAAGACCAAGGCTGACTGACGAAGAGCGAATAGTGTTAGTTGACGGAAATGTGAAAAGCACTCGCATACCTGGGCGAAAGGAGCGTGAAGAGAAGGATGAGATTCGAAGAGGCGAAAGAAGTATGTAAGGACGCTTGGCGCTCCTTCCTCTGACTACTCCGTTAAGGATACAGCGTGAGAAAATGTATGTATACAAACCTTTTATAGTAAGGGATTGATTTCAGCTCAACTGATAGGTATTAAGATGTCAATTATTGACATTAATGTAGTGCACTTAATAGTCTACACTTATATAACATAAACACGTACATATACATTATACACGCCTTCTTACGCATGCAAGCGAGCACAGACACTGACACACACCCACACACGCCGCTGATACAATTGCACACACATACATACATATCCACATATACATACATTTCCATTTTTAACTAACATCACTCACACACACTTTTATACGCAGTAACAATTATTCTGTACCCTCTTGTGTTGTATAAACAGTTTGTAATTTGCCGAACTTCGTAATTGGCTATTTAAATGTTAATTCAAGTACTTTTTTCTTTCAATTGTATAGCTGTGAAGTTTGCTAATAAATAAAGGTTAATGACCGTTAGCATTAATATGGAAATAGATTGAAACCTAAGTAAGAACATGGATGTATGTATTTTTTTTTAATTCCACACGTATGATGTTGCGGTCAACGGCCAGGAATCCTGTAATTATTTTACGGCATCATTATTCTTTTTGGCGCTACGTCCTCTCCGACTACCCCTTTAGGGATACAGCGTGAAGATACGTATATATGAATTATTGCTTTTCATTTTCTACTATTGTTAGGGTTGGACCTTATGTCAAACACGTAAGGTTAATAATCGAATGGCACGTAACACACTATTTTTAGGGCTTATATCTCCAGACCTAGGCTTTGCAGAACGTGGTGGTAAAGGTGGTAGAGCCATGCTGCATTGCAGCATGAATTGGGCCGGCTCGCCCGGTGAAATACCACACTCTCACAGAACATCGGCGTCAAATAACAGCACCTATTGCTATTGTGTTTCGTTGGGTGAGTGAGAGTGCCGGTGGCCCATCACCCCCTCCCCCTCCTTTCCCTCCTTTACCTCTTTCCCTAAAGGCCGGCAACGCACCCGTGATTCTCCGGATGTTGCGGATGTCCATGAGCGACGGTTCGTTACTCTCCACCAGGTGACCCACTTGCTCATTTACCCTCTTTTATAAAAAAAAAAATGCACTGCTGACTAACGTCTACCGTCGATCGGTATGTGCAATATTAAGAAATAAACCAAAGACGTCCGCCGAGCTTCGATCACAAATAGAGAACTAATTCACAATATTCTGTAAAATTAAAATAAATTATTGTACTTATTACTTATACTTACTTACTTTTTGTAATTATTGACATATATTATGTACATTTATAATATGGTATGGTAGTATCGGTAATATTGTGTTAATATAAAGTAGACCTTAAAGCCGAAACATAAGGTTGTAAAAGTTCGTAAAAGATTCTTGCTTGACATAGAAATGAAGTTTATTAAAAATAAAATATTTAAAATTCAATCTTATGCTTCGTGGCTTAAAGTATAATTCACGTAATACATTTAAATCGCTTTTTACGTCATTTTGATTTGTTACGTGAATATGACTAGGATATAACATTTACTGTGCGCATTTTATTACGAACCTGTACGTAATGCAGTATGAAAGCCGGATTTTTAAACAAGCTTACAAAGCTTGGCTGCAAGCCAGTATGTGAGAGAGAGACAACTGATTACTCTGATAATGTCTTGAGAGGTTGTTGGCTGGGTGTTGCCATTGATTGGCCGCGACTTGGGGTTCTTCCGTTATTTTCGTTTGTATCGTATTTATAAAATCATTTTTGTACTTAAGTTTTGATTAGTAAAGGATAATTATTGCGTACTTTTCAGTGTTTTTTTTTTTGAAGGCGGTTTATTTTTTTTTATTAATTTTTTTTATTTATTCCTTTGAGTGACCTTAGGCTTAAATAAATATCTAGGGCTTAGGGCAAGTTTTCATACAATTTCTTTTGTAATTCTGGAGCGCAATGTGTTAACTTCTATTATATTGAAGGGCACAAGCCGTGGGCTCTCACAGTAAAAGATCGAACATCATATATTATTACCCATTATCAATATCATCACTATCATATCACATCAATACCAATCAGTTATAAAAGAACAGTGAAAAGGTTACATCATAATTACACCCTAGCTGTATTCTCTATCCACCACAAGACTGACTAGAATTTATTATATCACAGGTAATTTATACCTCTCTCTACTACCATTATACCATGTGGGGATAAGGATAGTTAACAAATTAAGAGAATGAACAATATAAATAAATATAGGGTATAATCAGTTCTCGTTATATGGTGTTATTTGGTGTATCCTTGAAACCCAAGCTCCAATATCAGTGAAATTTAAATGGGACCAATCTGAGAAAGTATCCTTTCAAATAAAAAAAGAATTTTCCAAATCGGTTCATAAATGACGGAGTTACGAGATAACAAACAAATAAAAAAAAATTGCAACCGAATTGAGAACCTCCTCTTTTTTTGAAGTCGGTTAAAAACAGCAGTGGCAAATAGGATGGTCTTATATTTCGGCTCTATAGGTTAAGTGCTCCATGAGCATATGCCATATTCGGTAACTACTATGTGCGTGCTTCGAGGAGTGCAAATACCAGGAACCACTATAATTAAATTCGCGTGTTTGATACCAGCTTATGCAAACGAAAATAACCTCTTCGTATTCTTATCCGGCATTTTATTACCTCACAACTTATCACAATATTTTCAGTGTAATGGTGACACTCTATTGTAGGGTATTGTATTTTTATATCACTGTTTTTTATTTTTGTCATAGTATTTTGTTATTTTTTAATTGTTTCAGTGAAGCCAAACTTGCAATGATGAAATTGAACAGAATGGAACCAATGAAATTGAATATATCCGTCGCACATAAGGTATTTTTATGCTTTTTTTTCAAACGCCAAACAACGTCCGCTTATTTACACGACATTTAACGACCATAGCGGCACAGTTTAAACGTAACAGTAGGATGTCTGCATAGAAAACCAACGTGCGCGGTTTGTATGTGTGCGCGCTAATACGTACGCGCCGTGGCACGTACACAACGCTAATATTGTGGATTAATATGGGTAATTATTGTAGCGCCAGTCGGGATCGGACGCGATACAAACATGGGACCGCTTCCGCGGGGTTATTACCTATAAATTTGCAGATAGCGACAGCCACGCGATCACTGCGCAACCGGTGACTTATTGCAGTAAAAAAGTGGTATCATGTATGACGATTGCGTATCTATTATTGTATGACCGTAAAATGCACTTTTCGCGGTAGATTTAGCGCCACTATACAAATTACATTACACAAATTCTTGTTTTGACAGCAGATATCGCGCGATATTAGCCGTCGCCTGCTGTCTGCAAGTTACGTAATAAGCCTGCCGTTTGTCTTTGATTCGTATAAAAAAATCTAAATCGCTTAAATTAACGTATTACAATGTCTTTAGATGACTATATAATTAGTTATTGGAATCCTGAGTTATCATTGTGCAACGTAACTGCAAGAAATTGAATTTAACAAACATGAAACAGTTATCCGTAAGCATTGTTTTTTATTTTTATATACTAAATGTATAACTAAACGAGTTGCTCTCCACATCTTACACCCAACGCAACAACTATACGTGTCCAACCGAGTGCATGCAACTCCGTTACGCATGAGGCGGTAGTCGGCCTCCTTTTCTACATATTCTCTGATAGCTAAAATAGACATAGCTAAAATAGACATCGCTAAAAAAAAAATTTTTGATCTAGCTCAGCGGGATATTAAACTAGAAGGATTTTCTGAATTTTCTGGCCATATTTTGTCAAAATCGGCCGATTACAAAAGAAATGGCGCATTATGCAACTAAGGCTAAAAAAAAATTTTCACCGCTAATAACTCAAAAAGTTATTAACCGACCGGGCTGAAATTTTGTATACTTACTTAAGTTGGTAATGGTAACATTTTCCAAGATTGTTGCTTTTCTAGCTAATTTTTTTTTTCTTATTATACGTTGAAAAAAAGCACTTTTTAACTTTCAATGTCATTTGCAAGTTAACAATAGCACTTAGCGATGTGCAATTGGGCTTATTTTGTAGATAATTTAATCCTCTATAAAATCTATGTAGGCTATTATATTCGAAAAGTGCACTCCAACGGAGATATAGAGCAAAAACAAAAAAAAAAACACAAAATGTTGTCTTAATTGTTGAATAAAAAAAAACGCATAGGGTCTTTCTTTGGCGCAAACTTTTTACATATAGTTGACACCAAAACAAAGCGATTTCCGTCAAAAAATTTGATTGAGGCCATTAGTCCACTCTATTTTCCCTGCCAACTGGGCTATGATAGCGGTTAGTAGTTACGAGTAGCGTTGAGTGATGGAAATAACTACGTTCTACGTATTTACGCAATACTAGTAAACCCGGCCCGTTTCACTGGGCGTTAGTTGAAGTTAAAATAAATTAAACAGTTTTTATAATTATTTAGATACTTACTGCAAAATAAAAAAACAAAAAAAAAATCTACTGATCCGATCGCTACCAAACTTTACAGGATCACCCGCGAGGCCAATCTGAAGATTCCTTGAAAATTTCATCGAAATCGGTCTAGCCGTTTCGGAGTCCATAAGGAACATACATACATACATTGTCTTTTATATTATATAGAAGATAGATTACCAACAGAAACTAAAATTATATGTAGTTTAAAACCAGTCAAGTGTTACAATAAAGAAATTTGTCGAGTCTAATAATGAGACCTTTGCATAATATTAATAACATACTAATATTTATTCCTGGCGCTATTCGTTTATACCGCGACGCTTGGCGCTCCGTCCTCTCTGACTACCCTGTCAGGGATACAGCGTGAAGCTATGTATGTACGTATGTATGGTATATGTTTTTTCGTAACTCGATGTGAAACATTAGGACCAGCAGTGCAATTGTCCAATGCAAATTAGACGAATTCAGTTCTGGAGCCGAGATGAGATTGTCAACTTTGGGGTATTCTCTAAAATCGACAGACGCTAGCACCGATTCGATGAGCGCGGCGGCGAGTCGTACAGTCTTAAATGAATTTTTTGACGTTTCGCTAAATATAACAATCTGATGTCAATAAAAAGTTTTATTTAACGTAATTATCTCAGAAGTTGAAATACACTAAGACGAAATGTCTACTGAGATGTGTATACTTTCAAAGCAATCCCCGCCAAACTCACATCCAAGATCAGTTCACTTCGCTTCTAGTATAAGCCAAACGGTTAGTTAGAGAATTCCATTTGAAGGCCAAGTGAGTTCGAATGCGAAGTGAGGTGAATTGTCGAGCGAGTCTCCCTTGAGCGATTTGAGTTTTTACAGAATTGCATGGCAGGTGGACGTGTCCTCTTTCTGGTTTATACTCGTATTATCTCTGCTACCATCAAGATACATATATCTAATTCTTTTCATTTTTGTCTTTAATGCAAACAAATATGGCGTCTGTGACATTTATAACATAACTAGAGATGGGCTAGTTCGCTCATGATTGACTTAGTTGTCATACTTATTAGATATTAGAAAAACAAAATATTTTTAAAATTTTTGTCCGTTTGTCTGTTTGTGCTTCAATAAAAACCATGAATGAAAACGTCATTTTAAGTGTAAAAATTTGTATTTTTAAAAACATTTAGAAATAAAGAATGAGAGATTATTATTGTTTGCACATCGCAAACAATAATATTCTTCTGTTATTATTCTCTTACATATTGAATGAATTGTGTCATTTACATATTAGAGTGAACCTGAGTCAATTGATTTATGGCACTAATTGATCTAGGAATATAGGCAACCTTTAAGTGACACGCAAATTAAAAACAAAACGCTTGACAAATAACCAAATTTTTTTCGATATTGTACTGTATTGGATAATATTTAGTGTTATTTGTTAATATTTCATAGTTTCGTGTATATAACGAAAAAGTAGTGTTACTAGAGTGCTACGTGTAATATGTCGGACCAGCGAAAAGTGAAAATTTAGCGAAATTTTAGTTAGTTTCTTGTTTCTTTACATTAAAGTCGAAAATGAAATAAATAGGATATAGTGTATAATAGTATTACCACAGATTAATTAGGTATTACGGTGCAATAAAATCAACTTTACGCTACTTCCAACACTATGAGTGTTTGTTTTTAAATGCCAACGCAGAATGAAATAATTGTAGTCTGTTAACTCGTTGCCTATATAAGTTCCTTATTATAATAATTTAACAAGACAGATTTATTGATAAATAATATTAAATAATAATATTAAACAATGATGGAGAACAGTATTTTATTCCGATCTATTCTTTTTCAATCACAGATTCACGGACTATATATTTCGCAGTATATATGAGAGAATTCAATACACAGATTCAAAGTGCTCTATATGCGAGAGACAACTCGAAAAGGAATCACAGAGTATATATTAATTAATGACACACCGCTCCACTCCTCACTGCACCACACCGCTCCAATCCTCACTCTTACAATAATAATGTTGCGGTTTCGACCTCTATTCGTATTTTTAAATACCTTTTCAAAGTATATTTTGGATTTTAGAATGTTTTAAAAATATGTGTTTTTCTAACTTTACGGCCATTTACGGATTTCTTTTATTTCCATTAAAAAATAACACCTAAAATACGTACAGTCCTCGTTCGCCAATGAATACCATTTAATGAATTTAACTTGATATGATAATTTGAATGATTCAATCATTTTTTTACCAGAAAAAACCCCAACAACATGACAACCAGCAGGCAAGAGAGCGTAATGTGAAAACGAAGGAGACGAAAGACAGGGGCTACCACAGAGACGACGTTAGCATGAGCAGCAGAGGCAAGAAACGGTGAGTGGTATATACATATATTATCTATAGGAGAAGCTTAAAGAATAATGGTGTTTTTTTCTTTCTTTATGGCATGGCGCAAATATTAGCGCATTTGCCAATGTCACGTACTAATAAGTAGAATCAAAAGCAAATTAGTTTTTTCTTATCGTAAAACACCTCCAGTAAAGTGATAGTAGGCTTTACTGAAGTTTTAAAGGACTTCTTGGAAGAGCGCGAGAACTTCAGCTACACATGTTTATTTAGATCTCCTCCATTCTTGTCACTTACACGAAACTTTAAAACAATGTACTATCACTGTTGTACTTTAAAACTCCTAAAAATGTAAAAAATAGAAAATCTAAATAAAACGACAACCTCACTTCTCCCGTTCCCGCCAAAAAGTCAGAATAACGGTTATTACCACCTATAGAGCACTCAATCTATAGAGAGGAAATTTCATTTATTTTATTTGAAATAAATTTACGTCTGAACACTGCTGCGGTTACTGCGCTCCGATTGGTTGAATACACACACCATTACATGAATAGACTGAGATAACGTAGTAGAGGTTGTACCGGTGAAAGCGAGCTGCATAGATACACGTCATCGAGCATGTTAGTTGAATTTCCAGTTTAACGTGATGAAATGAATATCGATTTGGAAATTGTATATTTACTGTGATTTAACGATGAAATGAGATTGTGTCTGTTTTATAGTTCGATTTTTGCTGTTTTTGCCACAGCACCGAATAGAACAGGAAACCATATGTATCTAAATATCTGTTGGAATTTACGGAGATGTACACACAGGTCCAGTTTTGGTTACGTAATGTTTTAATACGAGTGAGAGTTGATATTTTTGTTAGTGTCAATAAACAGCAGTGGTGAGTAATATTGGGTCAAATAAAAATACGATATAAATCCTTCTTGGTACATGTATTTTATTCGCACTACTTAAATCACAATACACAAACTGCACTTTCAGACCAAGAACCTTCCGATATGCGTGCTTGCAAGCAACTGACTACAAGACTATAATCTTAAAAGTTAAAATGCTTCGATAATGTACTAATGTACGACCTCGATGGCGCAGTGGTTTAGACGTTGCACCAAGCGCGGAAGGTTCCGGGTTCGATTCCCGGTCGGGTCAATTTAGGCAACGAACTTTTCTAGATTGTCTCGGGTCTGGGTGTACTGGTAGACGCTCCCAGTAGTCGTTGTCTGGTTCTCATAGCACAAGGAATACCCTAGTTTGAGATCAGATGATTGGTGTGTATTGTCTGGCGCATTATTATTTTTATTAATACCGTCGAAATAAAAATAATAACATAGTAACAATCATGAATATGTTTCTACGTTCGAGAAGACGTTAAATGAATGTAAAATTGTTTCAAGTAAATTATACTTATATGTTTTGTCAGTAGTCTAAGTTATCAATCAGTAGTTTAATTTATCATATAAAATCAGTGTAAGAATTGTTTCAAGTAAATGATACATATATCTTTCGTCAGTAGTTTCATTTATCAATCAGTAGTTTAATTTATCAATATAGTACTTACATCATGTAACCTAACAGTAGGATGGTCCACATTTCGGCTCTATAAGTTGAGTGGTCCATGTTACCACCACACCCTCGTTGTGAACGCGTGGTCGAGGAGACATCGCCGAAATGACGTCACGCCGTCAGCGAGTGGATGTTACGTGGTCAACTGTGACAGGACTATGAGTTTCTCAATGTTAATAATTTGATAATAATTTGTAGAGGTTTTTATTGGCTGTTGATTATGTTCTAAAAATGTCTGAATAATCGTAAGTCAACCGAGCTTTGCTTGGTGTTTATAGGTTTCATCGTATATCAAGAAGAAAAAAATACATGCATATATTCCCTTCGATCACAAATAAAGAACTAGATTCACAATCTTCTATAAAATTTAAAGAAGTTATTGTCAGAATTGACGTATATATTTTTAATATCGTAAAGTATTATCGGCAATATTGTGTTAATCTAAAGTAGATCTTACTGTCAAACCATAAGGTTATAAACGCTTGTAAACGATTCTTGCAATGACATTGAAACGAAGTTTGTTATAATAATAAAATGTAATCTTACGTCTCGTGCATAAAATATAATTCAAATAATCTATTTGCGTTGCTATGCATGCCATTTTGATTTGTTACGTGAAAGTGACAAGGATAAGACAAATATTGTCAGGCAATATTTAAAAATATGATTACGAATTTAATAAAAAAGAGCTATGTAACGTTATTACTATAATGAAATAATAAACACGTAAATAATATTATTTATTTATTAACCGAAAATAAGAACTCGCGTCTTTTTTTAGCGTTCTACATGTGTTATTTTTGCAATTTTTGAAGGAGCACTTTGACATGTTCGCTGTTAGCGTTTTCGAATACCATTAAAACAGAAGTGTATATTTGGTTCGGACATTTTTGGAGCGTTGATTGTGTATCTAGTTTTTTATTTGTGATCGAAGCATAATATTCCCTATTTATAGGTCACAGGAAAAAAAGTTTGTTTAAATGTGGAGGGTAATCTCCAGAACGACTGCACCTATTTGAATCTTTATCTCACTATTTCAAAGGTACGTTATTCCAGATGGACATAGGCTGTATATTATGTCCCCGCTTCCGCCTCGTTCCGACTTTGCCCGGGTTGAACAACCGGCAAAGTCGGAACGGGGCACAGTTTTGCGTAAAATAAAATTAGGGGTGGCACTCCATGTAAGAACATGAATGCATGCATGTAAGAAAGATGAAAAGAAATCCAGCCGGGCGGAGCGCCTTCTGCTACTCCCTCCCCAACGCATTCGGTTCGCTACGACGGCCTGTAGGGTCAAGTGGCGAGTGGAGGGTCGTTTTAGTCGGTTCGAGCTCGACACTACCCGGCCGGTCCTCACGTTCTCTCCTGAGGCGTGAGGAGCGGTTGCGTTCTCGTGCGGAGTTTTTTCCCTTCCAATAAAAAAAAAAGAAATCCAGTGCACGTACGCGTATGCGGTATCTTTAGATAGGCCTTCCAAAATGATGGAGGTCTTATTAAGTAAGTTTTTTATTTAAGTCAATAGTTGCTGAGATATCCGTTTCTGAAGTCGTAAGAAGTGCCTCCCCACCACGAAGTAAAAACGAAGAGGAGGAGACGCGGAACAAATGGAGGCGGATGTTGCGAATCTGCCGCCATCTAGCGAGTTGTAGCAGTCTCTTTGTGTTATCATTTTTCAAGTAGTTTTATTATTGACCATCAGATGAGTAAAATACATTCTCGATACAGAGACGTACCTACTTAGTGATTAATCGGTAACTCGAAATTGCACAATTCAAAAATTTTCACATTAAGTTATGAAATATTTATATTTGTAGTTAAGAGTAAATTGATATAAATCCATAATGTTAATTATGATGGAGCAGTAAAGCGGATAAGATGTAGTTTTAAGATTTATTTTTTTATCATAATACAACGGATCGTTTGACACAGCGTGAAGATATGTATGTATATATCGTGAGTGTTGGGGACCGAATAACGATCTAGAATAGCAATTTTTAAATTAACGTTTGTCCATTTGTTTGTATGCGCATCATGCAACTGTTACTGTCTCTTTATTTAAAATAAATAGAATGATAATAGAGATCGGGCCACAAAAGATGAGTTTTGACAAGCGATTGTAGTGGGGAATCCGCCTAGATTCGCTCTTACGAAATTGTAGTGTTTTTAGGGGTTATCTTAGTGTCCATTCTCTTCATTTATTGTAAATCCAAATTAATTACAAGTTAGTGTCGAACTTTTATTTTTCTTCTCACACAATTTCACTAGCACGAAGTGGCATGGCAGGGCGATGGTATGAAAGCGACTGGCGAGCCACGCGTTCGAATTACTTTATACAAACACACATACATACATATCTTCACGCTGTATCCCTAAAGGGGTGGTCAGAGAGGGCGGAGCGCCAAGCGTCGCGGTCCCTACATACTTCTTTCGCTTCCTCAAATTGCTTTATATTCTACTAAAATGCAATTCAGCACTTTTAGCATCGCCAGGTCGCTACATATTTGTTATTAGTAAGACAATATATCGCATCTTTAGAACGAAAGCGACTTAATTTAAAATTTTAGATTTTCGGATTAAAATAATAAACTTAAAAATACCTACTGCTTAATTTAATACATACAGTACAAACTCGCCTGTCTCATTAGCGACATATCGCGAGAATATTTAAACATGTATTTGTGAAAAATCCGATTTATTATTTTATGTGAATTCAATGTCGGAACTTGCCAAAACAAAATCTCAAAATTTTGAATTGGACCAATTTCATTCTATGGTCTATGTAAGCAGTTCCCATTACTATTAAACCGCTACACCAGTATATGCGTAATTTCTTTTCGTAATTTTAGTTTCGGTCAGTTATTTATTACGTTATTTATAACTTCGTTATGAAATAAAAAATATTAGTGCAGTATCAAATAATAGTTATTATTAAATGAATTAGTTTATGAAATGCATATAAAAATTATCCTTTATACAACAACAACTTATTATCTTTTTGCTGTATCTAACAGGGTAGTCAGAGTTACATACTTTTTTCGTTTCCTCAAATCTCATCAGCTCATCACTCATTATCACTCCTCGCACAATTTCGCCTAGATATGCGAGTGCTTTTCACATTTCCGTCAGCTAACAGCTCTGGCTATTTAATATTCGTAAGTCAGCCTTGGTCTTCTTTGGCTTTAATTATCCTTTATAAAAGAGTATATTAGTATTAATACGTCTGAGTGCGGTCCTTATAATGTTAGTTTTGCAAAGTAACTTCTATTCCCCATCAGAAATTATCCGTAGCAAAAAAAATACGTTAGTATTATTGTAATACGGCTGGCTACCTCCTGCGTGCGGTCCTGGTGATAATGTCAGTTTTACCAAGTATTTTTATTCTTCAACAGAGGTCACTTCACTCAGCGTAAATGAATCGACGTAGCTTTTTTACAAAAAAATTCATGAATTAAATTAACAATTAAGCAATGTAGGAGTAAACAGGTAGGTTTTCAAATATGCTTAGCGAAATCTGAATGCAAAATGTGATTTTAAGGGGCGATTAAATTGACATCTGTCGACGAATAGTAAAACCTACACGAACAAGAAAACTTTCTAGAACTTTCGATGTAATATTGTATAAATTGATACTTATACATGAAATGTGATATTTTTTAGAGTATCACAGCATCCATCTGAATGCGACTTGCTACCTACCATACGGCACTTGATTTTCTAATTGACAATCACTGAAAATCTTTTTTTTTTTTGTAAAATAATACGCGCGTCTGTCAGGATCGAACTGGCATACGTGTAGTCGAACACACCTACGCTTTAAATCTGAGCCTCTATTTCAACGAACAGGCTCAGTCTCATTACAGCGTCTCCTCCTTCCTCCATGCTCCCCACCTTCTAACTAACTTTTCAAACGGAGTGGAAAATTCTGAACAAAATCAATACTATGAAATACAAATTAATTTTTGCTACCGATTAAATGACAATCATGCATTACATCTACGGAACCCATCACTGCACGTGATCCGACACGCACCTGGCCGCTTAATGAAAAATTTGGATCAAAGTGATATTCTAAATTGTCACTTCGCGAGTGAGTGACACAGTGTCACTGACACTCGCACTATACTGATTTAATGTACATAAACATCCCTGAAAATGCAGGTCTTAACATTGAAAACCATATCGAAATAAGTTCAGCGATTCTTGAGATTAGCCCAGTAATACAAACAGAGAGACCTATTCAAATAATTATCACTCGCATATTCTGTAGGTGTCAAAATATGAGATAAATATACGTACCTACAACCTACATGAGATAAGAGTTTTTGTATATGAATACAACACTGTTCTTGTTTTGTCTTTCTAAGAAAAGCTACAAAATAAACAAAGAGTATTTAAAATGTTTCATTGGACTTATGACACAGTAATGATTCCGTTTATGTGATTGGTTGGGATTTGACTCCTCTCCTACTTTTGACTTCACCGTAATCGATTAGTAATATTAAATAATATAATTACAAATAACTGTAATTGTACAAAGATATACATTATACATAGATTATATTATTAGTTTCAGAACATTACATTTAAATTGAGAAAATGAAAAAAGTGACCATTCAAAAATTCGCGCGCTATTTTTATCGATTTCTTGAACCAATCAGCATTTTACTAAAACCGGAATTTGATATTATTCGCGCGCTTGCGGCTAATACATCCGGTAACAATATGGTCGTATTTTCTTTAGACGTTCCAACGATAATTTTGTATTTAGCTTTTATTTTGCCTTTCTAACTGTAAACAGTTTTTTGCTGAACTCAACGAAATATCGTGTTAACTCATAACTGTTTATCTTTTATATAAGTGAAGTGTATTAAATGGATAACAATATCCTTTTGAATAGGTTTTTGTCATCACTCGATTTAAACAAAAATTCGTAAGTGTTTTATAAAATAAATAACAATCGAAAATGAAAACGAAGCCGAAATTTAGCATTTGTATTATAAATTAAGGTTACTTTATCTTTTAAAACCACGTGAAATTAATATGTGTTTAAAAAAGCAAACAATATTGTAGGTACTATTTGAAAAGTAGGTGGGTTACAAACGCCGAGCTATTTCACAAACTATAGAAATTCGTTTTTGTTGAGATTTTCTTACTGTTATAATATATTATAATATGTACAGTGAGATTATGAAATAAATATGATTGTATAAGTTCTGTAAATTACTTTAAATAGTTGCAACTTTGTATGGTGTGATTCCAATATCAAGTTTTCTTGTTAAAAATGTGAGCATTTAATCGTTTGTTGTAAGAAGTGTTGAACAGATATCGAAAACGCGTTATACTATTGCTACGCACACTATAACAACTTAATTTCTGAGTAGTGCCTTATGTATGACAGGCTTGGAGGCCCCCGAGCAACGAGCAATCGAAATATGCCATGAACACGAGTTTATTATTATTATTTGCATGTAAGGCGAAATAATGGTGCAATAATAGGTGGCAATTGTTTATTTTTGTGCACATTATTTAGTAAAAGTCGTCCAAAGAATAGGCATTGTTACCTTATACTGGAAAACACGCCGACTTCTGACAAAATCCTTGGGTGCTCATTAGAGCTGTTCTTTGCTTTTACTGCATACAGGTATCGATTTTCTATATAAAATTTGTAAGATTCTCATGGTGGCTTGCACCAACTATTTAAGATCAATTTAAGGATTTGAGATCTCGCTTGTTCAAACTGAAATTGTTGGTGCGAGCTCATTGTCAAATCCTTAAGTCGAGTTTATATACTTGGTGCAAGCCACCCTCAATGTTGAATAATGCCTGCTGTTTTAATACCATAAAAATTCAAAGCCACACTGAGGCTGAGATTTATAGTGTACTTTGCCTTTACTCTGGTTACATTGGATATTGAATATTGCAAAGCAAGTAGGCGGAGAGATGTGGCGTTGTTCGCCGTTTAAGTAATATGTTACTGCACTAGGCGCAGTCGGAGGTGCCCTCATAAACATCATCTAGACTCTAGATGCTCTAGATTCTAGAGCTTTTGTGTGGTACTCTAATAAATAAATTAATTATCCTGTAGAGTTTTCTGATATCTAGTTTATTGTAGATTAGTTTGTAACATGCAACTTCGCTCGAATGTTATTTAAAAAATAGACTATCTTCATACCAAATTTCATCTAAATTGGTTCAGCAGTTCAGCCATGAAAACATAAACAAAGACATTTTCACATGTCTGTATGTAATATGTATTATTAGATTATTACCATAAGTAGTATTAGTATTTTATGGGTATACATATTTGAGTGCATGTAAAAAAGACATTTCACAACTTTTTAAAGATTTGTTTTTGTTTCAGACGAGAGGAGGAATTTACTAACGGTGACGAGATGGATTATACCCTAGAAGATGATATTGTGAGTGCAATATTTAAATTTATACTCGACTTGTGGCTCGCACCCGGTTTGCATGGGTAGAACATTTTTTGAAAATAAAACAGCCCATGTTAGCTTTCCGTAGGTGAAAAAATTTTTGAATCAATATAATTAAATGTTTTTTACTAATTTTAAAATAAGACTAATGCAATTTACAAAAAAATTATTTTTTGTATAAAACATGGTGTGCTTTTTACTACATTTTTTTAATAACTCCACTTTTATCAATAGCTACCAATAAAATATTTTTAACAATTGATATCATGCACTCTACATTTATATACAAAAAAAAGTATATAAGTAGTATATCAGTTGTCTAATACCCATAACACAAAGGCTGTGCTGCTTACTTTGGGACTAGATGGGTCTGTGTGGAATGTCTGAGTATATGATTATTATTATATGACTGTTATATTTGTATTATTATATGACTGGCTAGAAGTTCATAATTATTTTTCTCTCTCAGGGTCTCTCAGACCCCGATCTTCATCTGGAGCTGGAGCAGTTGAAATTGGAGCATCTTAAACTACAAGAGGCACAAGTTCTCTGCAAACATCGCATGCTGTTGCTAAAGCAGCATGAGAAGGTAGAGAAAAGAAATTATACTTATTAAACAAACTACCTCTACCTACCTACCTCGTTGGGGATAAGGCATGAAGATATGTATGTATGTATTAAACAAACAGAGCAAAAGTGAGTGGTAAAAGAAGCCAATGAAGACCAAGGCTGGCTTATAAAGATCAAATAGCTTTAATGTTAACTAACGGAAATGTCAAAAGCACTCGCGAATATATTATTTACTGACATCATCTTATGAAATATAGCGGTTTCTTATAACTTCGTACGGGTGAATACATAATATATAGCGTATGTTCATCTGGAGTAATGCACCATTCACAAGGTGAAACAATTTTTCAAATAAGTGCAATCGTTCCGGCGATTACCCTCCGCATATAAACAGGCTTACAAAATTCGCTATCTCATTTTATTTTTGTTATATTAGTATAGATTGAGGTACCAAATAAGTCGTTGTAGTTTAATATTACAGTCCCGCCGCTATGAGAATGCATTCCTGACAGTTCGTGATCGAATAGACGACGTAACTTTTAAATGGCGTTGAATCTACGATAAAAATATTTTTATTGTTTATTTGCCCAACTAACGAATAATTATCATTAAAAACTGTATTATTATGTCAACTGTAAATAAATGTTATAATTGTTGCGCTAAATTTAATGTTAAATAAACAAGAAAACAATATAAAAACTTGTAACAGCGCAGTATGAATTTAAAAAATACATACTGCGTTGTTACAAGGTTATCTGAACTATTTATTTTTGTAGCGATGTGCTAAAAATCACAGGCAATTGTGTCGTTATACTGTAATAATATTTCATAAGATATTTTTATTATTGATTTTCTGTCAAATATTTCTGAATATTACTCGCCTTTTTATTTTCTGACTAGTTACATTCAGGAATTAGAAACCAGGGAAACAAGTATTGAAACTTGTTACTCTTTTCTTGGATTGGTTGAAGAAATAAGATAACGAGTGTTACTACAGACTTCAGGAATGCATTCTCTCAGCGGGTGGACAATAGTTTGAATTATTAATGCATTGAAAACCTCGAAAGATGGCGAAGTTCTGTCGTCCAAGTAATTTTATAGGTATTGATGATATTGATATGTTATATCACACTTTCAGTTCGGTCAATCGACTGCTACAACTAACAGGTGTATTCTGCCTGATGGCAAAATTGTCGTGAGAAACACAACCGATCGGTAAGTATTTATTTATTAATTAATTAAACACAAAATACAGAACGCAGTCACTATACATCGTAAAAATAAAATTCAGCCATACAATACTGAACAAACTGAGATCCACTATAATTGTGCAAACAAGTTCAAAAAGAAAATATATATATATATATATATATATTGTTAGTTCCACATTAATTTTAATCACATAAATTACCCACATGTGATATAATGTAACATTTTAGTAATAAGAAAGAGGATTTTATGGATTTCCTGCGTGTAGTGGAGCTGCATAAAAGCCTGATTTTGATCTTGTAAGAGTTCAGTTGTTGAGAGCTGTAGAATAGTCAAATCCATAATAGTTGTGATGAATAATTAATAGTGTGTTCATAGTGATCCATGCTCCTGTTACATTTCATATTTAACAATATATAATTGAACGTGGTAACAAAATATTTAATTACAAATAAGAAAATATAATACAATACATATAACAAAAAAAAGGAAAAGAACACCATATAAAGAATATAAACTTAACAAACAAAAAAATTAAAAAACAAACAAAGATAATTTATACAAACCTTAAATATTCATTTGGAAATAAAAAGTATATTTACTGTCTTTTGTAATTAGCATTTACCAATTGTTCCATTCTCTTGGAACTGGAGAATGGTGAATTATGCCTCAGCTAGAAGAAGTACAAGTTTGTGATGGCTAGTAAAAGCACGCTCTGCATTCACTCAGATGTAGATTCTTTTTAGGAACTTCCGCCAGGCCGCAGACGGGCTATGGACCTTCCCATTTCCTGCAGCAGACATTCAGCCCTGTCCCCTAAACAAGCGCTGATTGTTAATGGCCTGGTGCTCCTCTCTCTTCTAGCTCATCTCTTAATCTTCCACTTTCCCTACAAAACATGATGGCGTCCCTTTCGGTGTATCTGAACCTAGCATATGAAATCCATATGTTCTAATAATTCAGCTATAATGTGTATGCGCTTGTCTCTACCCTATTGCAGTGTTTGCACAGAGGGTCTGGCGTTAGTCTGAGTATCATTCACTAAACTTATGCAGATTTTACCATAAACTTAGCATGTACTGTCGTATAGACGTACAAATAGTGCAGAGTGAGAAAGTAATCTTTTATGATAGTGGCACGAGTAGGAAAGGGACAGCAAACGTGACGCTATTGTAACCCGTTTTGAATGACATATCGTTACGCTGTGGAGAACGCTCACAAATCATCACGCTGTGCAGAACGCTGTTGACTTATTTTATTATTTTGTGTTATTCCTGTTTTATTTCAAAGAAATACTGTATTTTTCAATAATGGTTATATGTTCTGTATGTGATTGTGATATTACATATTGCTATAATCAAGGGAATCATTCATTTAATAGGTGACATTGACAAATTAAAAATCGTCACGCGTCAATGAGCTCTTATGTTTATCTATACGCCAGTATATACTAAGTTTATGGATTTTACTGGTAATTTAGACTACAACAATATCTGTTCACACTACATTTGAAGTTATTACAGATTCTGTCAGGTAGCTATATAATTTAAGCTAAGTTTATCTATTTATTTACCAAAATAATAGTTATTCCTCACATCTCAGTCTGTATCCAGCCATATATCTTACCTACTTTGATTTGAGCCTCAGTAATTTGCCTGAGCAATGTACCCGCTACGGCCCCGACGTCCCATTTAGTCGTAAGTTTTCACATGAAACAAACATAGAAAATCTTTTGGCCGACTTACGAACAGTATAGTACATTAACTGGCACGTTATGTATTTATCTTTCTCTCATACCTGCACGGAAGCAAAAGCAAATATTATTTCCTGTTCCAGGAGCGAAATTCGTGACAATGAAAGCAACTTCGCCGGTGCTGGTGACTCGGTAAGTTACTATTAAGTATTTATTGTTGTTATTATACAAAATATACATAATAAAAAGAAATTCCACAGTTCATATCTATAACATTTTGAGTTTCATATTATTATTTGTTTTAATGGCAACACTATGTAATATTTTACCATAGGGCAACACTTTCCCCTCACCTACTCTCTGTGTGTCTGTCACATAACGACAAAAAAAATTGTAGTGTTGACCGAACCGAACCCAAGTCCACTATAATGATCTTAATGGTCTCAGAACAATCACTTAGCTGGTCTTATCATGTATTTTAATATTTCTTTTAGGAATATGATGAGATAACTGTCATTATAATTTACAATGAAACATTCACATATGTTATACATACTAATATGTAATATATGTATAATGTGTTCTAATATTTTATTCGAAACTATTTTTGATGCTGACATTGTCAGCAAAACAACAAAATCGGGAAATATTTCCCTAACTCTATGGTTTAATGGTGTTTCATGGTACAGTTGTAATTAAATTACAGTTAGATGTAGTGATAGTGTTATAAGCCAGCGTAGCTGCTTAAGTGAAATTATTAAATCAGCAGTCGTAACTAAAGTTAAATTCTCGTTGTATTTAAAAAGCGTTGAGCGTTTTCTGCAACGTGTGGGCTTTAAAAGACATTAAGAAACAGTAGTTAGTACAACAAAACCTGGAGCCTCACATCAACCCAGATATTTGTCTGCAGAACGAGAGAGACGCCTACATATGCAATACCAAGCTCAAGTGTACCTGGGAACACGCCTGTGCTTCTGGCAGCTCTACCCCATCCACTTGTGTTTTCCGTTCCGAAGATAGAAGTAAGATTGAAAGACAGACAGACATTCCGGGTCTGGCAGATAAGTCCGTTGTTAATAAATTTACAGACATGATTACCACTAAAGAGACAGAATATGCATCCAAAAACATGTTGACCATGTTAAAATCTGTTGTCAGCAAAAATAGTATGGACATACCTAGCAAACAATCAGAATGCACTAAAGCCACTGATAAAACAAGTAGGAGATCAGATGTGATGAGTAAGGGAATAGCTAATAAAGCAACTGGGAATAAAAGTGAAGTGTCTTGTGAGGCCAAATTTAGTGAATTCGACAATGACAGTAATGGCGAACCTGACGAAACTAGCAGACTAATTCAACTAAGGAGTTCAGATTATATGGACATTGTAGAGGACTCTTTAAAGGTTGTTATAGTTTTAGCTGGATATCCCAAATTGAAGATGCGGTTACGCCAAATGGAGATGTTTCAGCGTTCTCTCTCTGACATCATGGATTTACAGTTAAAAAATGGTTTATTGAAAAGAATTCCGTCGTTTTTAGATTATTATCTCAATAGGGGTGCGATTGTTTGCATCTGCAAAAACATAGACACTAGAGACTGGGTGGTAAGGATTTCTCCAAAGTTGGAGAAGCGTATGAACAATAATTTGATGCTCTTGAAGGCTAAAGTGAAGAGATTATGTTTGGCCGTAATGAAAATACCTAGACATTCTTGGCCAGCAAATGCTTTTGATGCTTTCAAACTTTTACAATACTTTAATCCCACACTCAAAATTAATTCTTGGAAGATTTATGCCCAGAAAATCGTTGATAACGTTGAGAGTACGTCTTTTCTTTTAGACAGGTATTCCGGTGAAGTGATACGCGGGCCTACCTTCAAAAACGTAATAGATTACAGTCAGATGGAGTTTGAACTTACGGGCTATGCCGAAATATACTTCGAATGTTTTCTGTCTGATATGGAAGACGATTTGAGTAGCGTAACATCAAGAGTTAAGCTTTTGGTCAATATGAGATCCGAAGAAGCTACACCGAGGGTTTCTGAGGCTATTTTACAGAAATGTAATATGTCCGAAAATAAAAACATTGAAGTAGAAGATAAAAATTATACAGTTATAGAACATTTAAATAAAGTAAGTTCGGATATGAAGGCAGAATTAGAAAGTAGCCTACAGAAGGACGTTTTGAAGAAACTGAAAGACGTCAAATACATTAGCGAGAAAGATGAAGTCATAATTTGGTCAGATGAAACTAACAATTTTAGTGAAGAAGGAAACGAAAAAATTAAACAAATCAAGCATTCTGAAATATGTACAGATAATATCGCATCTAGTAGTGTAGCGACGTCAGAAAAGACGGAATCGCTCGTAGAAAGTGGTTATAATCTCAATAGTAGGAATAGTAATTTGAATATTGATAGCAATAGAGGTATAGCTTATCACAGACGGACTAACTATCTGCACGTCGATAATAAATTGAAAATCGCCATAACTTTAGAAGGTTATCCCCAAAATAAGTTAGAAGGTACCCACATAAGGAGACTTAAACATTTATTTAAAGAATATCTTCACAAAGACATAAAGCAGCAAAAATTTCCCTCTTTCATTATTCCAAAATTCCAAGACATATACTTGTCAAATGGCGCTGTGATCTACATTTGTGACAGTTTAGAGACTAAAGATTATCTGGCTGAAATTCTGCCTAGATTTATTAACTCGACAGGTCTGAAACTAATTTTTAGAGACATAAAAAACCTCGTCAGGTACACTAGAGTGGTCATGCGATTGCCCAAAGAATTCGCTCGTGTCGAATCTCTGGAAGTTCTAACGAAGCTACATTCCAAATATCCCAATCTAAACCCAGGTTGTTGGAAATATTATTCCAACGTGGTTGGAAAACAAAAAAGGCAGTTCGGTGTTGACCCGCACTCTTTAGAGGTTATTAAAAGTCCGGATTTTGATCCTTCTTATGAAGGTGAAAAACTGAGTTTTAGAATTATTGACAGACAGAAAAGAGATGTCAGCTTAGAAGAATCTAATGTCAAAGATAAGGAAACAGATAGAAATGTCGAAACGAAAAGAATAAGAGAAAAAATATGTAAACTTATGTATGTTTCCATCGCTTCAGAAATAGCTAAGGCACCCTTGACTAAAACAAGAATTAATCATTATTCAGAACTCGTCGCAGATGATCTGAAACTTTATGTAGGTCCTTCAAATTATCCGGAAACTCGTATCGATGAAGCGCTGTTCCATACGATTAAAAGAACTTTCGAGGACACAATTTTTGATGCGTTACAAAAGAAACGCTGTGAAGAAAACGCTATACCTAAATTATACGACATATATTTATTCGACGGGGTAATTTTCATCATATGCCAAGACATAAAATCTAGGAAATGGATAGAGCATAATTTGATTGAAGTCAATACACGGTTACAGATGAATCTGAAGTCGACCGAGTTCCGTGGAGCCGTCGGCATCGTCAGCATGATGATTAAGACAGAATTGGAACCCGATAAAGTCATAGAACAACTTCAGAAACAGAATCCCAGGCTACGTACGAAATACTGGAGAAAAATTAGTACAATTCGAACTAAGACTAAGTTAGATGTAGTTTTACAGATAGACAAGTTATCAGCCCAGGTTATAACTGACGACAATTTCAATAAATATGTTGATAACACACCTGTACATTTCAAACTAGGTCACCTACAGTCTTTATTGAGACCTATTTTGAATTTAGAAGAAATAAATAGGGGGTCAGAATCTAGTGATAGATTGAAAGTGGACACGTTACAGGAACTTAAAAAGCCAAATATGGAGCAGAATGATTGCCCAAACAAGAAAGGTCAAGAAAAAGCTGATAATGAAAATATACTACAAATTTATGGCAATACTGATAAAAGAGAGTTTAAATCTAGTAACAGTACAACTAATACTTACTTAAATATGGGAAACTCATGTCTAGATCCAGTAATAATAGAATCGGGGTCGCCGCAAAGCTTGGAGTATGAAACCTACACACCCACACAAAATCAAGAAGGCAAAGTCAAAATGTATCTTAAAATACCTTTGAATGCGTTGCCAGAGAATAAAGACGATTTGAACATAATATTCGACTTATTGGAGGACAAGAATCCGGGCTTGAACACGGAACTGTGGTATGTGTCTACAGAAGCTTATCCTAATAAGGGTAAGTTTGCAATAGTAGTCGATAAGCAGTCCGCGGCCATTATAAGAAATAAAAATTTCAACTCTAAAATTGCCGGCGAAAGGTTGAAATTTTATTTTTGATAGTGATGTATCGCATTTATCGATCTAAATTGTTTTTTTTTTATATAATTTTTGTAATGTTATCTGCAAAATTAAACATTAATTAATGTTAACGATAAAAAGCTCTTTTTAGTCCATTAGAGTGTAAAACGAAAGAAATATTTCAATTATAGTTAGTACAGAACAGTTCGATACCGGTGACAGTTGTCAACAATGCTAACTATGTAACTTTGAACAAACGTCATGATAATAATTTTATTGCAATAATCGCCATCTCTATTTTACAATAGTAAAACACATTATAAATAAAAATAAATATAACACTTAAAATTTAGCCATCAAATTTCGATATTGCATCACTAGACACGACTATGACATGTCACAGGTTTTAAGCTATTTTTACTGTTGAACGATTTTATCGTCACGATTTTACTGTACATGATACGATGGGGAAGCAAATGGCTTTCCTATTGTATTGTACAAAAAGACGGTTTTTCCGTCGTCATACCGTGGACGTTATCGTCGACGAAAAAAAAGCGTCTGCATACAACTGCATGCATTTTGCTTCCCTATTGTATCGTAGACGGGGAAATCGTGGCGGTGAAATCGTTCTGCGGTACATTATAAAGCGGTCATTCTGACGAACTGTAGTTATCGATAAAATATGATAATTATTGACATTTACGTACAATTACCCGCGTTTAGCGCGATATTGCTATTCCTTTCGTTATAATATAGTTTTGTTCACTTAACTACGTTAATAACGGTTATCTCGGTTTTATAATTGAAACTAAAAGACACTAAAATTAAAATCGTGTAATTTTCTTAATGAAATTAGATATGCTAATACTATTTTAATTAATATTGTTATAAATTATATTTATGTACTTTTATTTATTTTATGGTAAGTATTGTTTTGCTGTTTGATTACTTTAGATTTTAATTTTAACAATACTTTTTGCTTATTTCTTATGTAATTTAATATATTGATTACATAATAAAACTATTAAACAACCTTTATTTTTATTATTTTTTATTATAAATTTAAATATGTAAGACCGTTAGGATTGGGATTTCATCTGAATATGACGAAAGGGTTTTTAATGAAGCAAAAAAATATTCCAAAAAATTACAACCGTCCACGTTATTCTTCTACTGTCTTTAGCTAAAGTATCTAGGTACCTTATAATGTTCTCAAGAATCTTTGAATATAGCTGGATATCGTATTCTGAAGAAGAAGACCTTGAGTAACGTTTGATCACTAACATTTCATTTCTTTCTCTTTCTAACTCCTGGAAATAAGTCGTAAATACACCTACTGGTATATATAAGATTGCTATATATAGATATACCAACTGCATAAAATGAAGAGATGGAGGAGTATAGAGATCTTTAAAGGTTAAATTTCTCGACCTCAACTACCTCCGCAGAGTGCAGACTCCTGTTTAAATAATACTCCTATGGCTGTAACTAATGTTGGGCAAAATGTAATTCTAAAAACATTTTGTATGGCAAAATTACAATTACATTTGTAATTATAATTGTTTTTACCGACTTAAGAAAAACTTTTTTCTTTTGATAAAAACCCTCGATCAGAAATTGTGATCGAAGGTGTAGTAGTTGTTAGTATAGTGTGTCGAAGTACCAACAGTGATAAAATATTAAAAATTATAAAATTGGGTGAATGAGTGTAGGTAGTTGCTAGAAACCACATACTACGAAGACGACACTCATCCTCATCAGTCTGCCCGTAACCACGATCAGTGCCATCCGGTTGAAACGTCGGAATAAAAAAGAATATGGCCTTAAAGTATAAACGCGACATACATACATACATAACATATCTACACGCTGTATCCCCAACGCGAAAACGCGACGTAGACCCGTTAATTAGTACTTATCACCATATATAGTAAAATATAAAGGCAAAAAATCACTTTATACTGCCAAAAATAGTAATTGATCACTAAAATCAAATCCCCATTTTAGTTTGAAATTATAATAAAAACAATTTTCAACTTGTTATCCTATTAACTCCAAACTAATCATTGTTGAACCCAAAAATAGTACATGACCTCCAAAAATTCAACCACATTTTAATATAAAATGTCACCCAAATATTTCACATCAGCTATAAAAGTAAATTACACGAGATAAATCATTGTTTATTTAAAAATAGTAAATGATATCCTTTTAAATTTCTCGATTTCAAACTACCTCCTCATAGTGCAGCCTTCTATTTAAATACCGCTCCATGTATAATGTGTATTTTGATCTGGCGCTTCGCCGGCCACTGCCGCGGCACGCTCGCTACGCTCACTAGGCTTGCACGTTGTGGTAAAAATACTAATCTGATTTAACCTAATCAAAATGCTTGTTAAAATTTGGTGATCATTTACTACATTTGCTTTTTGAATACAACCTGAACTGCAGTCATGACTAAAAGAGCTAGAACTGTTGTAGTTTTAGGTTTTCTTTTTTTGGTACAGGTTTAATTTTTTTGGCGTTTAGTGTATTTTTTTAGCCAAGAGAGCTTAGCGTCTCATAATATTTCTTGGTGGTCAATATATTTAATCTTAATATCTATTAATAATAAATTCGTAGCCCCAATCTATACCATACGTCGCACACATAACCGTGAATGACTAATGGCCGACAGCTAAAAATCCCCGCGCTACAGCGCGTTGCGTCGCGCTGGTGCGTTTCGTGCGGCGCGGGCGCAGACGCGTTCTGCGCGCGCTGCGGCGTCACACCCTACTGTTCCGTGCGCTGCCAGCGGCGCGACTGGGCCGACAGGCATAAGGCCGTCTGTCATAATCTCGCTCGGTGAGTCCTTCACAGAACATCTAAACATGCTCGCTCATCCACACACTTCTTTTTTTTTTTCTTTATTTATGGCATAGCGCACAGTTTAGCGCATTTGCCAATGTACGTATTGTATAGTATTATGTAGAAACGTTATCTTAAAACTCCTCCAGTAAAGTGATAGTAGGCTTTACTGAAGTTATAAAAGACTTCTTGCAAGAGCGCGAGAACTTCAGCTACACATGATTATTTAGACCTACTCCATTCTTTTCACTTATACAGAACTTTAGAACACAATATACTATCACTTTTGTACTTCAAAAATCACAAAAATGTAAAAAATAGAAAATCTAACAAAATGTCAACCTCATTTCGCCCGTTCCCGCCAAAATGTCCACACTCTTCTATACTACAATCACTACATAATATCATGATGCACTCAACCTATAGAATGGCAATGTCATTATTTTATAAGAAAACAATTTACGCCGAAACACTTGCGGGGTTACTGCGTTCTGTTTTTACCGACTTTAAAAAAAAGGAGGTTATCAATTCGACCCGTATGTATGTAATATTGTTAGAATTGCAGTTTAGTATAAAATATGTTAGTCTATACCAGCTTCTAGACATGTATGTAAAATTTAATAAGTGTATATATGTATGTCTGTTTTTATGTGTTTGTATGTCCGCGCATATCTCAAAAACTGTAAGTCGGACTGCAAAAACTCTTGTCATTATGCATGTTGTTTTTTTTTTTCAATGTTTGCATCAATTAGTAACCCCTGAAGGGG
The DNA here is from genome assembly GCA_907165235.1 of Zeuzera pyrina. NCBI lineage: Eukaryota > Metazoa > Arthropoda > Insecta > Lepidoptera > Cossidae > Zeuzera > Zeuzera pyrina. Next base: position 3,218,329 of record OU015647.1, read on the forward strand.
TCAAAAGGGGAAGGAAACTTTGTATAGGACATACTAAACTGCTGAACCTGTTGTGATGACATTTGGCATGGAGATAGTTTGACATCAGAAAACGAACATGGCTACTTTTTTTTTATCAAAAATTTACCCTTAAGAAGATGAAAAGGGGATGAAACGTTGTATGGGAAATGCTAAACCTCGGTTATGATAAAATTTGATGCGGTGGTACTTTTTATAAGGACATGGGCTACTTTTTTTCTCGAAAATCTACCCCTAAATGGATGAAAAGGGGGATGAAACTTTGTATTCGAAATGCTAAACCGCTGAACTGATTGTGATATGGCATGAAGATAGTTTGACACCTGGGAGCGGACACAGACTACTTTTTTTTTATTAAAAATCTACCTCTAAGGGAGTGAAAAGGGGGATGAAACTTTGAATGGGAAATGTTAAACTGCTGAACAAATTATGACGAAATTTGGTACAGAGATAATACGTGCTAGACAGACGTAGGTTTTTTTTAAAACATCTTTCTATATGTATACATAACAGATAAATAATCTAACTTAATCCGAGAAAGCTACGAAAAATTTTTCCGCGCAGACGAAGTCGCGGGTACAGCTAGTATACAATATATTACATAATACACATATTTTTAATATTATTTTAATTTCAGCTTGGCGGCAGAAGCTGATGTCAAGGATCTTGAAAATATCGAATCAACGTATGTTGGAACTTTTGTAATCTGTTGCATGCTTAATTTATGTCCCTTACATATGTGGCACTCATAATGTTAGTTACGTATCACCTAATAATTACAATTATTAGGTGATACGTAGATACGTAAAATAACAGATTATTAGGTGATACTATCTATCCTATAAAACTAAATTACACTAGATAAATCATTGTTTACCTAAAATAGTAAATGATATCCTTCAAGATTAAATTTCTTGATTTCAAATTCCTCCTCATAGTGTCGCCTCCTACTAGCTGAAATAGGCATTTTTAATAGGAAAATAGTACACCTAATAATCTGTGGTTACATTATGTAACAACAGATAGTCATACATTTTGTTATCTCATATAATATTAAGTACCTGGGCGACCAAAATTTGCTCGAATTAAAAAAAAAATGAAGTCTTTATCTATTTATAAAAAGATTCATATTGTAATTACTTACAAGTTTTTATTAAATTTCCGTTTGTGGGAAGGTGGTTGTGATTACTCTACGTTATTGTATATTACAGTATTACCCCTCCGGCGCCCCTGCGTCGCCCTCGCTCGCCTGTGAAAGGCGACAAGCGCGAGCCGGCGCGACGCGATGAAGACCCCGACCCGGACAGAAACAAGGCAAGTATTTCGACTCGATGTAATTAATAGACCGAATATAGACAATAAATTATCTTTTACACACTCCAATCTTATACACTCCAAAGATTAGAAACAGCTCACATATCACACAAAATTCACAGCTCGAAACTCATCAGGCAAGTTGTCGGTATTTATTGTTGGCACCATTTTGCCATGTGAGTGTGTAAATGCAGTAGAAATGCGATCTTTTAGTAAGATGTCGGTGGTATGGCGGTGTCACCTCTGCGGACAGGATAAGCAATGAAGAGATACGCAGTATGACACGGTTGCATGACAGTGTTATTGCGAAAATGAAAATAGGAATGCTTAGATGGTTCGGGCACATAGAAAGAATGAGTGATGAAAGACTGACGAAGAAAATATACAGTGCGAAAGTGAGTGTAAAGTGGTAAAAGAAGCCAAGGAATACCAAGGCTGACTTATGAAGATCAAATAGCCAGAGTGTTAGCGTATGGAAATGTCAAAAGCTCTCGCATACCTAGCCGAAAATGTGTGAGGAAAATGATGAGATTTGAGGAAGCGAAAGAAGTATGTAAGAACCGCGACGCTTGGCGCTCCGTCCTCTCTGGCTATACCCCGTTAGGGATACAGCGTGAGGATATGTATGTATATTGTATGTATGTAACATTTTTAAATTTTTGACGACGATCTCACTGTGTGCAACCTATTTGGGCTATTAGCGTGTCCGATTTTTGTTTGTGCGAGGTTCTAGACTTGTATTAATGTGCGTGAGTAGAGACGGCGGGGTTATTACCTAAAAATTTGCAGACAGCGACAGCCACGCGATCACTGCGCGACCGGTGACTAATTGCAATAAAAAATTGGTATCATGTATGACGATTGCGTTTCTATTATTCTATGACCGTAAAATGCACTATTATTTAACGCCATTATATAACTTACATTACACAAATTCTCGTTCTGACAGCAGATATCGCGCGTTATTGGCTGTCGCATGCGTCTGCAAGTTACGTTATAAGCGTGCGAGTCAAAGTATAACAATACAGCTGACTATGACGTATTTTTATTTTCGAGAATGCTAGTAGCCAAAACCGCTCTTAAGATTTACCAATATTTTACAAATAATTATTTCAGTACTGCAATATTTTGCACATCAAGTCGGTCATGACCTGACTCGAATTACACCGAATGTGCGAGGTTGTCAAGATTACTATAGCTAACTAGTTTACTCGTAGTTACACTCTATGAGATAGAGACACAAAAATTTGTTTGATACATGGTGATTAGAGTGGCAACTCATTACGACTCCCTCTATTGTAATTCTTGATCCAAGGTTTGACCATAAACTATTGTTTGACATTAGCGGTATGAACGTAAACAATGAATGTTTTATTTTATTTTATGTATTTATAACAAATTATTAAGGGGTTTGAACATTTTGACATACGTACCATCCGCCATTTTGTTATTTTTTCAAAATGGCGGCCACGGATAATTCTTATAAAAATCCCTAGCTGACATCAATACAAAGAAGAAATATTCTTTGACAAAATCTCGTAAAATATCTAGAAGGGAAATTTAACGCGATGACCTTTTTATTTTTATTCAAGCAAACTGCTTGAGGCCACGGCCGATGCAAAGCGGTCGAAACGTCAAGCCCGAATAAAAAGGCAATCGTGTTAAATTTCCCGTTTCAGATTTTTTATAACGCAAAGCGAAAGTTTAAAAGTTTATAAAGTCTCGTAGTGTCAAACTTCCAGTTTTCCATAAAAGGTTTTTGGATGCTTACATCTCCGAAGTTTGACACTTTATGAGGCTTTGTCAAAGAATATTTTTTGTTTGATTTGATGTCAGCTGTCGATTTTTATAAAAATTATTCGTGGTCGCCATTTTAAAAAGTAAGCGCGTCGGAAAGTAAACGGGGGTTGCGGGTTCGATTCCCGCCCCGAGTCTGGGTGTTTATGTATAATATGTATTTATTTACCAAAAGCACTCGCATACCTAGGCGAAAATGTGTGAGGAGAATGATGAGATTTGAGGAAGCGAAAGAGGTGTGTAAGGACCGCGACTCCTGGCGCTCCGTCCTCTCTGACTACCCCGTTGGGGATACAGCGTGAAGTTATGTTATGTTATGTATTTATTTACAACAGAAAAGTATATAAGTAGTATATCAGTTGTCTAATACCCATAACACAAGCGCTGTGCTGCTTACTTTGGGACTAGATGGCGCTGTGTGAAATGTCTGAGTTTATTATTATTATATTATAAAAAAAAAGAAAAAATCAAAACGCATGACAGTAGGTAGGCCACGCTATACTAAAATCTTCAAAGCCCTTTTAGCTATCTGCACTCCTTCTTAATACAAACTTTAACTGTGCCAAATCTCACACTTCTCTGTGCTCGCAATATGCTTTTGGCTACGTGCAAATAACCATTTTATTTCGAAATTACATGCATACACTTCAATTTTATTTATATGTATGGGATATCTAGATATATATATGTCGGTGGAAATAATAAAAGGCACTCATTTGACTATATTATGGCAAAGCGCGACTTCCGATGATGCGCTAACGGAACGTCGGGGCCGGCGCTGAGTCTGTTAGACTACGGCGGCCGGTGCGATAGCATTTCTCCGAAGGATCGTTTGCCATTATTATATTTCCAATTACCTACGTAATAATTGTTACAAAGAGTTTTATGTCGTTTGCACATTAACTTTGTCTTAACGTTGTATTTTATGAAGTACTTCGCCTCTTGTAAGATCAGGTACCTATTTCTCATGGCTGAGTTGCAAAAGCACGAATTGCCCCGTGTCTTTTCCGACATATATATACATATGTATATAACACGTACATACAAAGACATAAATACAATAAACGTACGAACTACATAAATACGAGTTAAAGCGTTTTAACTGAAATCTTTATTTACGTAATAAGCGCGGTGTTGCCAACTTCTTATATTTCTTTTCTTTTTTCTAATTACCATTTACTAAAATAATACGCATCATTCATACCCATATATATACCGCATTATTCAGAGAGAATAACATTATTTTTTCTTTATTCTTTACAGAATTCTTTCAGCTCGTCAGGAATCAATCCATCGACACGCGGACCGAACCGCGGCAACCGTACCGGCCATAACCGCAGACCGCAAAATGCCGACAAAGGGCACGACAATCGGAAGCCGAAGACCAACGATGAAGATTGGGAACCGAAGAGTGAGTACTGTACTGTACTGTCACAGTGTAAGAAAAAAGTTAGATAAACAGTGGTGCAATGATATTGTATAGACTCAGGTGTTACTTTGTGGAAATCCATTTCAAGTGATGAATTACTAAAATCTTTAGCTATTTACCGCTCAAACTCCAAAAACCACCAATCGACGCGTGCTTCGCCTCTCAACAAAGCATACTCAGGATATACCAGAGATCGGACTCGGTCAGCTTACTATCACCGAATCTGCTAAATATGCTGGTAGTTACTGTTACTGTAGTGTTGTCCGATTCTCAAGAAGCACTGGCTCGACAACACACGATATACGCAGGCGCACGTCAGCTCTCGCCTGTAGCTCTGGCCGTAATAACGTGCGCCCCGCCACACTGTGAACACGAGATAGTGTATATAACTATTACTATAGTCACATAATAAATAACACGAACACTACAATTACAGTGGTGAAATGACGTGGAAAAAATGATACCTGGACTGAGAGTTTCTTGTAGGTTGTTCTCAGCGTCCAGGTTTTTTTTTCAAACAGAAATGACGATTGGGTTCCAGAGTGAGTACTACTGTACTACTGTCACAGTAAGAAAAAAATTAAATAAACAGTGGTGATATGATGTTGAAAAAATGATACCTGATTGAGTTTCTTGTCTTGTCTTGTTCTTCTCGGCGTCCACGTTTTCTTTTCGAACCAAATAAAGTAGATTCAACATTAAAAAATACCTTGCAGTTGGCTTTACTTGAGGAAATTGATTTGATTTTGACTTTGGATAAATGAATACCTTTGATGTTTGTGCCAAAGCCGTCAAGCAATACATTGCAAGAGTTGTTTCGATTTTTTTTTAAATAGAATACAGTTATTGTATTTTTAGTGTTTAATCAATTTACTTTTTACTTTTTTTTAAATGTTCTATATGCCATGGCTATGTCATATAATTGATAATTTATTAGTGACGGTTTTGTGAGGAACGGGGGGCACTTTACAATTTTCACTTTACAACAATTATCTTAATTTGGGTGCTAATTAGACGTATTTAACTATATCTTCGTAATAAGGCCTATTATTTAACTTATTTCTACGACTCACGCAACAAGATTGCAATATACTTATATTTCCCTCTCAGATTAACACCTAAACTTCTAAAGGGTTTAATCAAAGAAAAATATTGTATAATGTTATGTTCATTGTCAGTCTTATAAGAATCTTATTTAATTTCAGCTAATCAGACCGACACTAAACAATCAAGCTCTAAATCACCAACGAAAATGCGGAATTTCCACGCGTCGAAGCCAACAGTGGAAGAACCAGTTAAGACTGAGCCTGAACCACCCAAGAACATAGCTGCTAGTGAGGCCAGAGAGAATGGTCCGTCTGTTAAAGCATCCAATAGCCAAGTTGCTACCGCAGCTAAGGAGGTTAAGTCGCCTGGAACTGTCATAGACACCACCCCGTCTCGAAAAATAGTGCCGAAGAAGTGAGTTGTAATTAATTACAATAGGTTATCTCCACGCCGTATCCCCAACGAGGTAGTCAGAGAGGACGGAGCACCCAGCGTCGCGATCCTTACATACATACTTCTTTCGCTTCCTCAAATCTCGTCATTCTTCTCACACATTTTCGCCTAGGTATGCTAGTGCTTTTGACATTTTCGTCGGCTAGCACTAGCTATTATATCCCATACATACCCATATCCCAGGTATAGGTTAAATGGCCCCTTAAAAGTTATCGGCATCGTTGAACTAAGACTACCTACTCATGATACAGTTTAGATTAGGTCTAAAATTGCATAAATTAATTAAAATAATAGTCGATTTTTAACTCTGAAACCTCAAACTTGTCTTGTAAATATAAAAATGCAATTCAAGGCGACTTACATTTTCTAATAAATTCGTCGTTCTGTGGCGATTGTTTAGGTGTGTTGACGCAAGCGCACAACTTATACCAGAAATTGGATTTCAGAACTTCCTTAGAAGAATGTCTTCAATAGACACCTATATGAAACATTTGCTTTATGAAAATTATTTTGTTTATCCTCGATTGTTTCTTTCAAACTCTTAATTATACCAGCAATATTCTTCATTCATTTTAAAGATTAAGAGCTCTGCTAAATGCCGCGACTATTTGTTTTGTATAATGTTATACACTCCTTGAGAGGGGGATTCTTCCAGAAATGGACCAATGTGAATGATTCAAATGATCATTTGGGTAGCTTGCTAAGTTGCTATAAAAATTATTATACCGCAGAAATGGAATATTTGAATAGATCGAATGAAGGTAATCGTTTGAATGACAATAATCCTTTGAATAAAGAATCAAATGTATTACAGTGTAGTGTAAATACACAGTGTAAATAGAAACATTACAGTGTAAACTTAAGAGACATTGCAGAGTGCCAGTTAGCTGACCGAGTCTGATCTCTGGATTGTCCTGAGGATGTTAGGAGGCAAAATACGTTGTCAATTAGTATTTTGTGCGGAGCATAGCCAAACATTATAGAAATTCATCACGTGATAAATGTTTTAGATACATAAATGTTCCCAAATAAAAATACTTTAAATAAAATGCAATTTGGTATATTTATAGCAATTTGGTATATAAGGTCACCTTTAGCACAGTATAAACAGTATATAAGGATGTCTTCATAGAAAATTAGCGTACGCGGTTTGTATGCGTGCGCGCTAATACGCACGCGCCGTGGCATGCACACAACGGCAATATTTTGGGTGAATATGGGTGATTATTGCAGTGCCAATCGGGGTCGCACGCGACCCGAACATGCAACCAATTTCGTTTATCTTTAATTCGTTTTTCACATTGTTGCAAATACAAAAATGTCTAAATGACATAAACGAACGTATTGTAATGCCTTAGATACAAAAAGAACAATACAAAAAGTTTTTATTACAAATGGTTTGTTTATGAGGTGAATACATATCCGATAGCTTCCTCACTAGGCAAAGCCTGTATCGAGGTAGCCAAAAAGTAAAAAAAAAGGTCTCACAGCTACGATCCTCTGGCGATAGTGAAGTTTAAACATCATTATGCTTGTAGCAATACAGAACAAAAAAGAAAAATTTAAAATAATATAAAACCATTAGAAAAACAAAATACAATATACAGAGTCTGAGGAATATTTCGCTTCAGCATGTCACCCTCAATAAGTCTTCTGTTTCATTATATGTTAATGAAGCAAGCCATTTACGTATTACAGCTTTCGCTTCCAACACAGTCTTATCTTTAATATTACATATTTTGACAACTTTATTATAAATGAATGTTCTAACGAAACAACCAAAACGACCTGCGAACTTCGTGTTTATTGATGGAACGGTCAGACGACAAACCCTGCGATTCCTCAGAGACGCATAGTCACAAGAAGTTAAAACCGATTTATGTACTGAAATCGACATTTGAAGAATGAAGAGCTGACGCACGCTAAGTACTCCAGCTTCTTGATATAAACTAGTAGTAGCGTATCTGTAAAGCTTCTGTAGCATAACCCTAAGGACCGAGCGCTGCGCTCTTTCAGCCCGCATAATAAACGTTTTGGCAGCGCTGCCCCAACATGTTATACAGTAAAGTAGCAGTGATTGACACAACGATGCCTAAATAATTTTATTCATTCGAATACAGAGTTATCATTCTTCAACATTCAACTACAAGAAATTAAATGTAACAAGTTTAAAAAAGATCCATGAGTATTGTTTTTTATTATTATATACTAAATGTAGTATAACTAAACTAGATGCTCTCCGCATCGCAGTCTCAACACAACAACCTTACATATCCGGCCGAGAGTACGCAATTCCGTTACACATGAGGCCGGAGTCAACCTTTTTTACATATTCTCTGCCTTTAGCGAGTGACTTGTGAATTGTAATGACAGTTATACATGAACACTTTGCAATGTGGGTAATAAAAACCCACATGAAACACCTTATTTGCTATGAATATTGGTAAAGAGTTAAAACTAAATTATTTAATTATCCGAAAATTATAATTTTTTAAATTAAAATGATATAAAAATATCGTATGTAGGGCATATTATGCTATATTATGTAAATTAAGACCAAAGCTAATTGCCCCGCTATGTAATCCTAATGGCGCATTTATTTGACACGAATTTCTTTGCGTTGACACTACGCGGTTGCCGCAATATAGATCAAAATACACTATATATTTACATATCTAAGCTCATGTCAAGCGCAAGTAACTTCACTCTGTCTGGAGTGGCCAGAGAGTATTGGAATGCGAGGGTGGGATAGTTTTAAAACGCGCGGTGACCGCGAACGACTGGGGTTAAGCAATTTCCAGAAATTGGGACATTGTTGCTTAGTGAATAGAGTTTACATTAGCCATTTAAAACATTAGAATGCCAACAGCGCGGCGGGCGGTGCCCGTAAGAAAATGTTCGCGTCGTTTAACTGCGCCGTAAATGTGATAAAGTAACATACGCAACGCTGTAAACACCCCGATAGGATAAAAGGATGCTGCATCCTTACATCCTATCCTAATATTGCTGCAATCTTATATTTTTAATTGGTATCAAGTTTTTTTTCGTATATTTTTAGTACCTACTTTTGTGTATTACACATTTGCCGTCAGTTAGGACTATGGTCGTCGTACCTGAAAAACTCCAGCACAAAACACAGTTTCTTACGTCGATATTTTATATTTGTCGCACGGAAGCCAGAAAGACTAATTTAAACTTACCTCAAGTGACCACAGAGCAATGTAAACTTGACCCATGCTTGGTTCAAGTATTAATGGCTATCTGGGCAGTTCAGATTGTTCAAATAAATTCTTTTACAGCTGCTTGATCGAGTTACTGCCTGTTGGCGATTCTGTCCTGCTGTCAGTGGAGAACAAGAATGAAGATACAGGATTTATATGCGTCTCCCTCCATTCCGATTACGAAATGCAGTACAACAGTCTCTGCGAAGATTACATAGCAGATACCGAACAGGACACCAAAGAATATACGTAAGTTTTACAGATTTATAATGTAAATAGATTTTGAGCCCTGGTATAAAGTCAGGTACAGATTATTTCCATACATTTTAATGCGTTCTCCAACATATTAAAAACTGCGCGCACGCAATGTGCATTCGCGGCGCGCTTGTTGGTTCCCGCCGATTGTCGGTTATTGTCGCCGCCCAGTGTGATTTGGATGGCTATTCGCGACGAACGTGTGCGCCGCGAACAGAATTTTTGTATCTGCCTACATCTTGAAAACAGATCTACTCTTAGTTCAGCACCATTTCTCTTTTTATGCAGCTCAGAGCGGCTAGACAAGTGGCAAATGCTCCTCAAAAGTACCATTCGGGTACGTTTTGTACGACGGTTTTCACACGACTACATTTTTTTTTTATATATACATATCTTCACGCTGTATCCCTAACGGGATAGTCAGAGAGGATGGAGTATATAAGAAAGTTAATAATGTTGATCCACTTGTCTATGAGACAATATACACCAATCATTTGGTCTTAAACTAGGGATTCCCCGTGCTATGAGAACGACTTCTAGGGGCGTTCCCAGTACACCCAGACCCGAGACAATGTAGAAAAGTTCTTTCCTAAATTAACCCGATCAGGAATCGAACCCGGAATCTTCCGAGCTTGAGTGCAATGATCTCTAAAAACTGAATTGTGTTTTTTTTTGCAGATTGAACCCAGGCGATGCTTTCTCCTATTTCAATCCAGACGATGGTGCCTGGTACAGAGCTCGCTGTCTCTCTCCCACATTAGCAGCGCTAATCGACTCCGGCAAAGTGATCACTTTGAAACCTGATGATAAATGCAAAAGGCTTTTGGATAAATATGCCGCTCTGCCGGAGTTTTGTTGCCTCCTTTCTGCTGATGGCATCAAGGTTAGTTAAAAGTATTTTATGTTAGGTATTTTTATTCGACTGTACAGAATAGGTAGGTTGCCATGCGTATGTCAGATTCTTTTTACTTATGTGTTGTATTATATAGAAAAAAATGAATACACTGAGCGCGTAACACAGACAGACGTTATTTGATATACAAGCGCATTATATCCTAGATTTTGTTCACATGAAGGTCCATTAAACAGTAATTTCTTACATTTTTACATATTTACTTCAATACATTACTAATGTATCCTAAATGGCGACTGAGTCATTGTCGCCATGTTAAGTGCCTCTTCCTTCCAAGTCGAGGGTACCCGTATAGGCCAGGCTAGGCAGTAAAGTGAGTTCTTATGTCTCTTGTAGTCAGGATGTTAACTGGTAGTCCCTAGAGCTGGCAGATGGTCGGGATTAATCTGGATTGTCCTGTAATTTCATATGATGTCCAGACTCTCGACAAAATACAAAATGTCACGGCAAACAGCTTCACGTAAAGTACATAACAAAACAGAAATTTAAAATCTGCGAGGATTCAAAATCACTCTCACTTCATCACTTCTCTTAATGTGACTAAAAATTTGTGTCTTTGTCATTATTTTAATTTTAATAATAAAAAGTAGCAATTTGTTTTGTAATATTTGTCCGATGGTAACCCCAAACTCCCGACTTATTGAAATTTTGCCTAGACATTTTTATTTTCCTATCTGGCAACCTTAGTACTTTGTGCTCACACAATTGGTGTAATCTTCTGAAAAATTATTTACCTAAACCGTATCGACAAACAAGATACCATTATTGTTATATTTCACACAACTAATATTTTGAGTCGATAAATGTAGTTTACATAAATATTTCCACCTATTTTACTTCTACTACAGCCTTACAAATGGACAAAATCTTTACAGGAAATTCTTGAAAATTGTAATTGTCAAAAGCTAACCTAAAATAATTTTGGAATTATGTAGCTAACTATTGACCTACACTTTTTTCATAATATAATAATAATTTTTTGCGTAGGTCTAATGTTAAATTTGAAAATATGTATGTTTGGGGGCAAATTATTGTTGGACCTTTTGTCCAATACAATCTAAATTTTTCATGATAGGACTTGATAGGATTTTTCATGACACTAAACTTTATTTTGACAAAACTGTGGCTTAGACCTATTGACATTCAAAGCGACAATTATGTGTATGTATGTATGTGTAATGCATGTACATGTGTGCGTAGCGGCGTCTACGCTTCTAGTTGAAATATGTAATAAACTTAGTGTGCAATTGACTAGCCTTGTCATTGGTCGCATCCCATGTTCTCATATACAACAATTATAATATATATTCTTGTTAGCGATGTAAGTTACAATTACTAAAGGAATTTATTTAAAAATGCTTGAATACAACAACAGAAAGTGGGTCAGCTTGGCACCAACTTCAGTAACTGTCAATTTTATTTATATAGGTATTTGTATTATATTTATGAAGTTATTTTTGTACTTAAGTTTTGATTAGTAAACGATAGTTATTTTGTACTTTTCAGTTTTTTTTTTAATTTTGAAGTCATTTTAATTTTTTTTTTTTAAAGTAAAACAAATTGAAAAATATGCAGTATATAAACCAATGAAATATCCTTAAAATGTGTAAATGCGGCCTAACGTTTGACCTAATATTAATAACCTCTTTAAAACTTTGAACCCCCTTTCGACCTCTTAGTAATTAAATATTTTTTAAATTTATCATTTGCAGTAAAGGTGAACAAGCCTTTTTTAAATTTAAATAAGTAGCTGTGACAGGTGGACAGACAGACAAATGAAGTTGCACGTTATATTATTTATCCTACTTTACCATTTTGTTCTGTTTCAAAAGCATCATATATCATATTCATACCTAATAATGAATACACCTGAATGCTTGAATTGCGTCTTGTAAAGTACTTCATCCCTATACTTTTTATATTTGTGATTCTGAAACAAAGGATTATTTACAGATCGGAGACAATTTGAAATGTACCCTCGTTTCTAAGAGCAGTGGAGGGTTCAATGTGTCCATCGAGAATGTGGAGACCAATGTGGCCATCGGTAATGGAGAGTTGACAAGATGGCTGCCACCTGTGGAATTGAAAACTGCTGGAGCAGCAATTAGTCCAGGTATACTGAGTGTATATAGTACTTACAAAATTAATTTAACCAACCAAACTTTGTTACAGTACAACTTAGATGTAGCATCATCAAAAAGCGATCATTTTCAGTTTACACAACCAATAGAAAATGCTATCGCGTTTGCATAAAGATAATTTTCGCCTAGAATAGTGATAAACTTTGGTGATTTTGATGTTGCATTCAGTTCAGTAGTAACCGGTTTTTACGAATTTTGCCGATGCTACATCGAAGTTGTGTCGTATGTACAAGGTATTTGACTAATACCCTATAAAAAATCTGCCGCGCTGAAGGAGAACTGAAAATTGTCTCTGGTGTCGTTTTTATAGCATTGTTTTGCAATATACATACATACATATTAAACAAGTGTGAAGAGAAGATTAATTCCAGATTTGAAGTTTTGTCTTCAATGTAAATATCAATAATTTATTTACGAAATGTGATTTTTAGTCAATGATTAATACATTTTTTTTTTTATTTTTTTTTTTACTCAGACATTTCACACAGCGCCATCTAGTCCCAAAGTAAGCTGCATAGCGCTTGTGTTATGGGTACTAGACAACTGATATACTACTTATATACTTTTCTTTTGTAAATATATACATATTATACATAAACACCCAGACTCGGGACGGGAATCGAACCCGCAACCCCCGTTTTACTTTCCGACGCGCTAAACCGTTGCGCCACGGAGGTCGTACATGCATATGTACATATTACATATCCTCACGCTGGGGTAGTCAGAGAGGACGGAGCGCCAAGTATCGCGGTCTTTACATACTTCTTTCGCCTCTTCGAATCTCATCATTCTCCTCACACATTTTCGCCTAGGTATGCGGGAGCTTTGACATTTCGGTCAGCTACCACTGGCTATTAGATATTCATAAGTCAGACTTTGTCTTCTTTGGTTTTGCTAGCACTCACTTTCGCTCTATAGGTTTTCTTCATTAGTCTTTCATCACTCATTCTTTCTGTGGGCCTAAACCATTTACACATTCCTTTCTTCATTTTTACAATAACACTGTCGTGCTACCCTGTCATACTGCGTCTCTTCTGTGCTTATTTCATCCATAAGGGTGATACCGCACATATTTCGAAAGATCGTATTTCTATTGCATTTATTTTATTTTCATTTGATTTCGGACATATCCAGTTGGCACCAACACCTCATTGTGAATAGTCATTTTGGATGAGTTAGATTTGTTCACACTGCCCATTAACGCAGCCAGAGCACCGTTTATTTTATTGCCAGTTGCTAGCTGCCTCTCAACATCTATCTCACATCTTCTATCCCTCGAAAACGCATTCCTTATGTACACAATTTCATACACTTGTTCTAGACATTTTCCATGTATCCATATCCCACATTTCGTCTGTACATATTGCCTTTCAAACACCAGAACCGCAAAAGAACCGTTTTGGTCACATTCATGGACATGACTAGTGTTTCCAACTCTGCCTCTGATGGTGCTATAAGCACAGCATCATCAGCATTTAAAAGACAGTTTATTACTGTGCCATCACATATCATACCGGTCATACCAGCTTTCAATGTATGGAGGCAACTGTCCTAATACAGCATGAAAGCCTGTCTAACGCCTGAACAGAGTTCCAACCAAGATGACATGTCACCATCTATCCTTAACATAGGGGGCGTAGTAAAGGCCTATGCCATATTTAGCCAGAAGACTTCACAATTTCTTTCGCACTACTCTATAAAATGCTTTTTCTAGACCCACAAAATCGCAGAAAACTTTCTGACCTATGGCTACGCCACCACATTTCCACCAAGTCCATGGTTGATGACAAGTTTAAATCGTAAACTTTTTTTTTGAGATAAGTTTTATCTCTTTTCTATTATGTGAATGACATTTTGAAGAACCTTATTATAAAACCGAATACAATTACCAAGACACGACCCATTATTTATCATATCTTCGAGTTTCCATACCAATACATTATATTTTTAAAACGAATAAGAAAGATTAGGTGAATAAGTGTATCGGTTACTTTAAACAGGTATCAGCTACTCCCATGCCCTCATATTGTACATACTGTTTTTTTGGAAATAGAAATGCATTGTTATCATTAACTGTGTTCTTTCGGTAGTGATACCAGAGGTTCAACGTCCAGAACTGGTGAATAATGCCAAAGTGATGTTGTTGGACGCGACAGCCTTCGACAGAGCTTTCGTCCGGCCGGCGGATAGCAGCTCGCAGAGAAGCTTTGACACTGTTCTTCAGGATGTAGTGCTATATGGCACTAAGGGTGAGTTCACAATAAACTATTAATGGGGTCTCATTCTAAAATATCAGGGAAAATCGGGTAAAGTCAAGGAAATTAAAGTTGGTCAGAGAAAGTCTGAAATCAAGGGGGGTCATGTGGAAAGTTGAGGAAGTTTAGATTTAATACTTTAAATCTATACCTGTGACGCTACGAAGCTCATGACTCGTCCTTCCCTTGTCACACGATATCACACTGCTGATATCATAGATTTAGTATATTATCATGGACGGACGATACAAAAGAGACAGAGCATAGTATTGCGTATGTAAGAGCGAGATAGATCGCGCCATAGTCCAAAATGACCCCAGCGTCAGTTAAGAACGAAATTTATCCTGTTTATATTTGCAAAATCTCAGGTTATAGTGTAATTTTGTGTTCATTAGAGAGGGTTAATTACGCTTAAACTTGTACAGCGCCTGGATATAACTCATCACAGAAAAAACTTAAGAATTATGCATTTCACATGCAAGTAATATTTATTAAAATATTTTGTTCTCTAACTGCAATGTTTTAGAACTATCACAAAAGTTTTGTATTTAAATAGGTAGGAAACATTATCGTTATCTTCGCACGCGCAGACACAAAGACGATCGGAGAAAATACTCGAAATGCTAACTCCACTTTATAATCAATTTTATGAGCCAGTCATAAGGTGGAAAAATTATTGCAGTGCTTTAACTTTTTGTTTCGCTTACGAGATATTATACACTACGTGCCATTGAAATTGGTCACTTTTATTAAAGTTTAATTTATTTATAAAATTTGTTGAGCAAAGAAATTCAATTTATTCGCCATTTTTAAACATATTTACTTCTTAAAATTAATTTTAATTTCAACACAAATACTGACTCGTCCCAAATTAAGTGGGCGGGGCCATTAGTAGTAAGCTCTGATTGGTCGCTCACTCTTTGGTGTGGGTAGGTGACAATTGGCTTAAATAGTCGTGCAGCTGATTCAGTTGTTGATTCGGTGCTGCGGGCCTACCGCGTAACGTGAAGACGATGACAATTTGATTAAAATGAAGTTAATATTTCTAATTCTGAACTTCGTCGTACCGCGTAAGCAAATGTCATGTGTCAAAATTCCGATGTTCATCAAGATGAAAATTGAGTGAATGGCGGACTTCATTTTGACAGCTAACCGTACCGGCTAAAAAAATGATATTAATCTAATGAAAATCATGTCAATTGATGACTGTCAGATGAAACCGGCAACCTTACTGTCCCGGGCTTCAATAGAAAACAATGATTTTTGTGACTATTTTGCGTGTTTCAATCAAGTTTCAATACAGTTCATCTTTTGTTGTAATATGCTACTACGCATTTAAGTATCTAAAGTGAAATTTTTCTCAATTCACCATGTTATAAACTGTGAACAGTGAGCATGGCGTTAACATTATTGTATCTTGCTGGGCAAGAAGAACGTGTCAAGAATGTCGACCTTATGGAGTAAAGGAGATGATAAGAGATACCAGCCAGCCTATGTTCCTATCAGAGAGCAGTCACGCTATCAGAAACCCATTCTATAGCTTTGTGCAGTGATTGGACAATGGTCTTTCGCCATAAGGACATCAAAAGGGAAATAAATATGGAAATAAATTATAGAATTATATTGATATGCCTTTTATTTCCATGACAAGGATTAGCTTAGTTAATACAAAGGAAACCTTAAATATATGATTATCCTTTCGTGTATCTTTACAGTTTTTACTATCCTGTAACATAGGTACCTACATAGTAAAACATGTATTATAGGTACTACAATTTATAATAATTTTGACTGTGCTTCTTAGGAACTCGTAAAATTTTATAAAAGTACACATTACTTGAGTATATTATGAGGTAGAATACTTACCATTACCATCTGCATGTCATCTTTGATATAAATAATTTTATCTTTATAATTATTTACTAGTGTTCAACATTAAATGCTTAACCGCAACATTCATAATTGAGTTTTTTCTACTGTGCATAGAAACTCTGCAGATACATTATCCTATAGTATCACCAACACATCTTGTGACAAATAACCACCTTAATTCAAAACTAAATATTTTGTAATATGGTTAATAAATATACAGATAAAAAGCAGTCATTCGAATAATATTTATTAATACAAAAAGCACAAATTTTTAGGTTTGTTCCACAATACACCATCCACATTGTGTCTTTAAAACCCTCTATGTGGTTCTCATTAAACCTAAGTGCTTTAATAAAGGTCACATTTTATTTCAAAATTAAGGAAAGTAATCACATACAACTTCTTAAGTACATTCTTACAAAAACGTTTTAAGTGTGTTATTCTAGTAGTGGGTCTTGATAGACGGTAGCTCTTGTTACCGACAGTGGTGCCTCTGTTAAACATTGAAATTGTTGCTTCTTTTGGCAGCGGTCTGAACCCCTGTGGTCTTAACGTTTAGCCACATCACAAGTTGCGAATTTATATCAATACTTCTGATTCCCAATATGTAGTTACACTTATATCTCTCCGTTTCTCTGCAGCGTCGAAAATCTACTCGTGTGCTGGCATCTGAAAAACATGAAATTGTAGCTAAGTCGCTTTTATAGACCCTTTAACTCACATCAGTGTTTAGTGTTGGTAGCTTACCTTCTAATTCAATTCTTGATTCCGTAATAATCTTTGTTTTATCGCCAAATATTCCATACGCCGAAAATGAAGACAGTTTTCAAAAAATCATTAGAAAGCTTGTTTTATTATTAACATTATAAAACATACATGGAAATCCCATTTCACATTAATTATTTTATTGTATGAAGTTTAACAGCTGACACTTTCGTTTAGTTCCACTGAGTAAATAATCACTACGTTGATTTAGTTCTGTATGTATTGTTTTGTTGTTACTGAGTAATTTTTAGTCTTCAGGGTAATAATTGCTAACTAAAGCGTCACAACAATAAAATAAAAGCAATGAATTCTGTGAAATAATATTCTTATATGAAATTAAGAGCAAATACTAAATTTCTTATTAGGCTAAATCTTCGTAACTAAACGCGCGGTTAAAATAGTTCGTTTAATAATTTCCGCACTATTATTGTCTATGACGATGTTCATGGAAGGTCCAATCGCCATCGAGTTGTTAGCCGGTACCAATTACATGATATTAATTAAATGAGCATGAACTTCATGTTCATAAAATTTTCCGAACTGCATGGAGTTACGCGGTAAGGCCCCTGGTTATTTGACCGAATCATATCTCTGGTATATCCTGAGGATGCTTCGTTGAGAGGCGAAACACATGTCGATTGGTGGTTTTTAGAGTTTGAGCGGAAAATAGCTAGAGATTTTTGAAATTCATCGCAAACCAATATTAGGTGTAAACGGTGAAGGTGAATTGTATTCGTATCGTATCACGATACAAAGTGCGCTTACCAACGAACAATATTTAATTTTTATTTATATTTTAGTAGCGACTCGCCCCAGCTTCGCCTCGGTGGGATTTGAATGTTTGTTTGCAACATACCAAATTTCTTTTATTGAGATTTTCACACAAAAATACCATCCAAATTGTACTTTTTTGTGGATTTTCCAAAAATTTTCTTTCATATAAACCTGTTCAAACTTTGTCCAAAAACCTTGATAAATTACAAACACAACAAAAATAAATCAGCCAAATTGGTCAAGTTGTTCTCAAGTGAATATCATCATAAGATACCAAAAAAAAAGTGATGCTCCGTCATACACGTGGCAATTGATTATTAATTATATAAATTTCTTGACATCAATCAGTACATACATATCTTAACGTTAATATTTACAAACTAAACATTATATTAAATAATAGACTTACTCAAAGTTGCCGCTTAGAAAGCTGTCATTGCTTAGGGTGCCCAGCAGACTGGCAGCATTACATCTTTGAACAACCAGATCGATTCGTTGGTGGAAGCTGCTAGCTCGACGGTCTCCCGTAACCTCAACCAGTCTCTTACAAATATCAGAAACCAGTCTATATGCTTCGGGCCCCCAGGGTCCCTAAGTATTTGTATGGATTTTATGTATATTGTATTTTTTCTTTTTGTCTGAATTTTGACTTTTGACCTGAATGGCTAAAGTTAAGAAAGTGAATTTATGTGATTTACTTCCAGCGTCACCTATGGAGGAGCCACCTAAACCAGGACAAGTAGTGATAAGCAAATTCACCGATGGACTGCATTATCGTGCTCTCGTGAAACGCACCAATATCAGCAAGAATAAATATCTACTCGAATATATTGAATATGGTGAGTTAAGTAATGTAGATGAACTTTTTTTTGTTAAGGTTTATTTCTTTCTTTCTTAATGGCATGGCGCACAGTTTAGCGCATTTGCCAATGTCACTTATTAATAAGTAGAATCACAAGTAAATTAGTTTTTTCTTATCGTAAAACTCTTCCAGTAAAGTGATAGTAGGCTTTACTCAAGTTTTAAGGCACTTCTTGGAATAGCATGAGAACTTCAGCTACACATCTTTATTTAGATCTCCATTCCTTTCACTTACACAGAACTTTAAAGCAATATACTATCACTGTTGTACTTTAAAACTCCTAGAAATGTAAAAAATTTAAATAAAATGACAACCTCACTTCTCCCGTTCCCGTCAAAAAATCTGTTAAGGTTTAGATAATGAAGTTATAATTACGTAACAATTAATAAGGCACCGTTTAAGTGTTACGTAAGCAGAATGTTAGAGTTATTTTTAACACCCCTCTTCCCCTTGTCAGTCAAAGTAAGCAAAGCTCTTACCACCCTCTTTCAACGCTTACAAGCATTGGAATAGCTTTTACACAATCTGTTCTTTATTGTTATTTATGAGCAAGTATCTATAATACGGAAAAGAAAAATTATTGCTGAAGTAATCGCCATTCAGTTCCCTTTGTCCCTCATGTCATCAAAAATAAGCGAAACAAGGACCCTCGTCGTCCCCTTTTGTTGTCTACGTAATACTTGAATGATCCCTAAGAGATTTTATGTTTAACTATGACGTCGGCGATCCGGTTAATACGTGTGGTTTGCGTCGCTCGGTAAACAGTAAAAAGGGTGTCACCGCTTCGCACCAAAGAATGACGTTCCACCAGTGTTGCCACTCTCGTCATGCCCAACTGACATTAAACCCTGATATCTGGCGCCGTTAGATCTATAAACATGTACTGAACAATACTTTTCCATATTAAAAAAATGCAAATAAAAATAAAAACTGAGACCCATCACATCATTAAAAAAATTTGCATACAAGGAAAGATATACATTCCTTTTTAACCGACTTCAAAAAAAGGAGGAGGTTCTATGTTCGTCTGTATGTATTTTGTACCTGCCCTAGATATTTATTTAGTCCAAGGTCACTCAAAATGGAGAAACAAAAGACTTGATCAATTTTTGTCTTCAGGTAACGTGGAAGTAACTACACTGGAGAACCTGTACGCGTGTCCGCCAGAGCTAGACCTGTCTGCACATCGGGTGGTAGTGTCCAAAGTCACCATTGACTCGAGTACAACCGCATTCACGATCCCTGCCAAGGAATATATAGAAACCTTAAAGGAAACTGAGGAGCTGATATTGGTAAGTGTTCTGGGGCAGGTTGTCGCCATTTATTCAGCCACACAAAGAAGAAAGTAGAGCTATGATTTTAGCAGGATTTAGCTCTCCGAACAGTACAGAGCAGTGTAAAAGTACAGTGACAGTCAGCTGTTACTGTGGCTATTTGATGGAAGCGTGATATCTTATATTATTTTATCGCGAAAAAGCGGAAATATATGGTTAAATATAAAACGCGCATGGAATCACGTTTCCTATGGAAATAAACTCAGAAACTCATAATTTCAATAAATCATTATAAAAACTGCTTGGAACACAAAACCTCAACTGCAATTTTCAATGCAGTTTAAATTCATCTCTACCTTACCTTGGCTTCTGCTACCACACACTTCCGCTCTGTAGATTTTCTTCGTCAGTCTTTCATCACTCAATCTTTCTACGTGCCCAAACCATCTAAGCATTTCCTTCTTCATTTTTATAATAACATTGTTGTGCAAACTTGTCATACTGCATATCTCTTCATTGCTTATTTTGTTCACTCTGTGAAAATTATTCTATTTTTAATTAGGCATTGCCGAACGGCGCTAAGAGGGCTCCCAGTGGTTCCCTGGCAACACTAACCATAGCTAAGAATAAAGAAAATATTAATAAGAAGATAGTCGATATGTGCAAGCCCGAGTGGAAAAAGATTGAAGAAAGAGGAGGCGACGTCTTAGGTGAGTAGTTGTAGGTCTATTAGCACAGTAGAAATAGTCTAGCTTCATAGCTAGACTAGACTGAGGAAGTGGAAGCAAGTAGAGTATTCAGACAGACTTGTTCATAGTATTACAGGTGTTTCCAAGTTAAGAATGGTTCATATTGGAACCTTCTTTGGAACAAACTTATAAAATTTAAATTTAAGTATATGACATTGACATTAAAAGAACTTTTTATGAGGTAACTTGTGAACGCGAGCGAGACAGCAACATTGTTTCAGTTACATCCTCGGATCAAGAAACAGTGGACGGAGCCATAATAGGTGGCCGCTCTTACCACCGTGTGTCAAACGAATTTTCTTGTCTCTTTCTATCTCATTGAGCATAACCACGAGTGATATAGCCACGAGTATTATAGCTATAGTATGTGGTAAATTCCTAATCTCCAGCCATTCTCCACTCAAACTCCAAAAACCACCAATCGACACGTGTTTCGCCTCTCAACGAAGCATCCTCAGGATATCCTATCTTTCAAATCCCATATAAGCATTACCGCACAACGCACAAGAAAACTTATATACATAATGAAGCTACTACGAAACTCGGCTGACGCACGAATCCTCCACCTGGTGTATCAAGCGCTCTGTGAATCGATCCTCAGTTACTGCATTACTGTATGGGGTGGCACTGGAAGGACTGCAATGTTGGAACTGGAAAGAGCGCAACTATCCTTGCTGAAGGTCATGTACAGGAAACCATATAGATTCCCCACCACTCAACTTTACACCGAAGCCCAAGTTCTATCAGTTAGACAAATTTACTTGTACAAAATGTCTCTGTCAATGCACCAACGTATGCCAAATTCTTCAGACAATAAAATTGAAATCATAGAGGGTTTTCAGAGTTCGTCTTGAACGGCCCAACTCGGCATTTGCAAAACGATTTCCCAATTATATGCTGCCCTATATCTACAATAGGGTTGTCAAAACGTGTGACATTAAAAATTTTACCACTCGTGAAGCAAAACACCATTTCAAAGCATGGTTACTTAAACTAACCTACGATGAAACATTGAACTTTCTCAAAAAAATCATCTGAGAAGATCACAGCTTGTTCTGCCTACTGATATATTATTTCATATATTTATTTATTTAGTTTTATTTATTTATTTTTCTACAGCTAAACAGGTATAATATAGTTTCTGTACAATGACACTATCAATTTATTTACTTTCGCACATGTATTAATATTATCTTATTTACTACTTAATAATTATCAAACCTTTCGAAATAATTAACCTGGTCTTAAAATTTACAAATTTTACTTTGTACTCCACCTGTTCCTTTTTTCGCTGACCGTCTGTAAAAATAGTAGTTCTGTTGACTTATTGACAATCCACGAAATGTGTTTGGTTCTCACGAGACAGGCTAGACCTAGTGTGAGAGCCATAGGCAAACTAAATTAAACTATGTCAATTCTTAGCTTAAGTTTACATATTTGTATTTGTTAATTTATGGATGGATAATAAAATTTATTATTATGTACCAGGACAGAATTCGGCTACCTAACCAAAACCGAATCGGTGTATATTATATCGGTGGATATTCGGTGCTGGTTGAGTGGCCGAGTGCTGTCTCTGGTATATCCTGAGGATGCTTCGTTAAGAGGCGAAACACGTGTCGATTGGTGGTTTTTGGAGTTTGAGCGGAGAATGGCTGGAGATTTTAGGAATTTATCACATGCGAGGGATTTCCGCAAAGTAACACCTGAATCTTTACAATACAGCTATAGTGTGTCAATCTCGGACTGTCAGTGTATTTCGTGTTAGCTTGTGAGTCGGTCATGAAATAATTATTTGCAAAATACTCATAAATCTTTTTGGCTACTAGTTTCACAAAACTATAAATATATTATATTCAGTTGTGTATCGTTGTACCGTGACCTTCTCTAGTCACGCACATTACCTAGTAAAAATCTAGAAACTTGAGTCAACAAAAATGGTCCATCAAATATACACCTATGCTTGTGTTGCTCGTTTCAACTATATAACTCGCCCCAATAAAGATTATCTATCAATTTAAGAATTTATTGACTTGATTTATATTTTGTAAGATTACTAATTTATGGGCACGCTCTTAGAGCAAATGCTCCGTGCATTGTGATACTTGGTCCGAGGTTATATAACACAATGACTTTTCTACGGCAAGCGTCGTTAAACATACACCTATATTCTTGTGTTGCTCGTCCAACTAAGTGATGAGAGTTGTATAACTCGCGCCAATAAAGATTACCTACCAATTTAAGAATTTATTGACTTAATTTATATCTTGTAAGAATGACTATACTTAGCAAATAATCTTGTCTACTTCTTTAGTACCATATCGTGAGATATTATGTAAAATTATTGAATTTCTTGTTTATTATGAAAGTATGTCTTTTTTTGTTACGGATACTATTGTTTTGTAGTTTAAGAAATACGATAGGAATTTTATATCGATTTTTTTTATTTAATTTTTTTATTGGCATGGGTTACACATTCCTTAGGATAGTATATAGTTATAGTTTTATTAAATTGTGTTTCACCTCACATTGAGGCGTCCTCAAATTATAATAATTATCGTGTGGTAATTGTATAATGTCGCTATTAAGCTGTTAATAATTGTAACATTTTTTAAGTAATAAACGAAAATGTTATATATTTATGTATTTTGTTTTTGTCGGCAATGTCGGCCTCCTAATGTGAAATAAATAATTCTAAATAGGCAAAAAACCATCTTGGATATATTTTATTTATTGAATTATACATACATACATACTTGTCTTCACGCTGTATCCCTAACGGGATAGTCAGAGGTTGGAGCGCAAGCGTCGCGGTCTTTACATACTTCTTTCGCTTCCTCAAATCGATTGCTCAATTTGCTTCCTTGATTAAATTATAATCGATGAATTCCATAAAGAACGTTTCACTTTGAGCTTCCGTAAGAGTCAAATAGACGAGTGTGATTGGACTTTACCCTATCACCGCGAAGGGAGAAGTAGGTTTTATTTTAAGGCGATGCATTAGGAATTTTGACGGCAGGCATCTAATTTTTTCTAAGTGACTACAAATCATATGAAAGTGATATTTGATAATCTGATTCTTTATTTCATTGACTTCGTTTTGCCAGTTGCGTTATACGATTGGTTTTTGTAACACAAAAAGATTATCTGAGGAACCTCTTTAAAACAGATTTACATATTTCGGAGCAACAGGAGCGATTTATGTTCCTAAATTTTCTGTATAGATTAATCGAAACATTTTTCAAAATGACAGTTCGATTTTTTAAAATTAATTATTGTTTTTAAAATAAACGGAAATAACTGTTTTCTTGTATTTTTCATAAGCTAGCGCGCGCACGTTTGCATAGAGCAGAAGATCTATTTTAGATTAAATTATTGTTTATCAATGCGTCGCCTTAACACCCTAATGGCTAATTCACCAAAGTCCCCTAATACTTAAAGAATCTCTAAAAATGGATAGGGGTCCACGTTCACGAAACGTTAGGAGCCCCTATGTAGTTAAAATCCCCTAAATTGAAAAACTCGATTTTCTAACCCATAACACTATATGGCAGTTTAGTGTGTTAGTTTTTGTCAACATGTAGAATAATTTATTATATTCTATAGAAACTTAGAACTAAAACAATAATATCTGTTTTATTGATGAACTTTTGGAAATGAACACTCACCATGGAAACAATAAAACGTCCCATAACTATGTCTGACAATACTAGGGAACCGATAGATTGGTGAAAACGAATATTATCGAAGAATTGGTTTAGGGGTCCTTTTAATCTAAGGGTCACATAGTTATGTGGCGACTTAAATAGCGTTGGTAAAATCGCGCACAAATGTAATACAGACAAAGAAATAGTTGCCATTTTTATCTACACGAAAATAACCTTGTTGACCTTCTTTGAGACTGGGTTAACTGCTTTTACCCATAAACACTCCTATGGTGGATGTCCTCTGGCTCTCCTATAGAGCTCGTCGGAGCCCTATTCGTGCTGTAACATAGCGCCGACGCACTTTCGCAGTGGCAAAGCGGACACGCGCTTTCATATTCCTCGTAGTTTCATGAATGGACGAATGGTTCAGCTCCAATCGACCGCAGCTTCGAAAGCCGCTGGCGAGGTCTACTGTAGCTTTATTTTCTCGTCCGGGCTACAGGACAAAAAATAACCTTTACTAGTACAACACAGCTGGCCCGTTGGCGCAGTGGCATATGCATCTGCTTTCCAAGCTAGGGTCCCGGGTTCGATCCCCGGTCAGGCCAATTTAGGAAACGAACTTTTCTAAATTGGCTTGGAGTCTGAGTGTTACTGGGAACTCCCCCAGAGTTCGTTGTGTAGTACCCATAGTACAAGCTTACTGCTTAGTTTGGGGTCACACAATCTGTGTAATTCTCTGGAGTATTATTATTATTATTACAGCTCCGTAATATTGGCATGTAACGTATCGTAACGCTATTCCATACAATAGTTATAAATAACTGAATTTAAATCCGTGCAGCTTAAAGATCACTTCACACCGAGAGTGGCAGTAGCAGGCAGTGTTGGGAAAAAAATGTAATTGTAAGAACATTTTGTAGGCAAACATATACAATTAAGTTGTTAGTGTCAACATTGACACAGCGTTGAAACTTTCGTCCTCATTACAGAATCGCTTGATCGGGCTCATTAGGGCCGTCTTGCTCCCCCAAGCCGCAAACTAGATTGCTTTCCACACTGCGACGAAATGGGTGTCACGAACAATTCATATCTTTACCATATTGAAGTGAGATGGTCGCGAGGAAAAGTTTAACAAGGCTTTTTGAATTTCGAGATGAATTAAAAATCTTTTTTACAGATAGAAACGGTTCATTTTTAGAATTTTTACAAGATAAAGAATCTTTATTACTGTTAGCTTACCTGAGTGACATATTTTCACATTTGAATGACTTGAATAGGAGTTTACAAGCCCGCAACAAAGGAGTTTACAAGGCCGTAACAAAAACATTTTACTTATGACAGATAAAGTCAATGCCTTTATCAAGAAGGCTCAGTATTTGGATTATACGCCTTGAATAATGAAATTTTGATGCATTTACTGCAACTCCTGATTACGTTAATAAAAATGAAAATTTACAAAATTCAGTTATTGAGCGCATGAAAACGCATTATTTAGGTGAATTAAATATTCAGTTAACAATGATTTCTCGAAAAGTTGGGTTCTTAATCCGTTTAATGAAAATATTGTTGCAGCTGCCAAATTACGAACTGAGACTCACAATGAATTCATTGAACATAGGCTGATAAAACTTTACAAGTGGAATTTTTATCTCAAGATATAGATAAATTTTGGCTTGCACGACGACGTGAGTACGGAAGCCTAGTAACGAAAGCTTTGAAAACATTGATACCCTTTGCTACTTCTTACGTGTGCGAGAAAAGTTTTCTCATATATGGTGGCTTTGAAAACTAAATACAGAAATCGCTTGTCGACTCGACTCGAAAATAATTTACTTATGAGAGTTTGCAAAGATGATCCACGTATAGAAATACTTTTAAGTGAGAAACAAAACCAACCATCGCATTAATAATTAATGTTCATGACTAATCATTTTAATTAAACAAAGTAAGCAATAAGTTTATTTTATCATTACATGGCATAATTTAATTTTATAACACTACACTAAAATTCATTCCTTTAATAAACGAATCTTTTGTGTATAGATCTGCGACCCCCTTTAGTAACAATCGCCGCCACAAAGAGACCCCCAGGTTGAGAAACTAGGGCCTAATGTTAAAATTAAACCGCCTTTAAAAAAAAGCTGAAAGCTGAAAAGTACAAAATAACTATTCTTTAAAACTACACATTATCTTAAATAATAAACTTCCTCAAAGTTGCCGCTTAGAAAGCTGTCATTGCTCAAGGTACCTAGCAGACTGGCAGCATTGCCTCTTTGAATAGCCAAACTGATTCGTTGGTGGAAGAAGCTGCCAGCCCGTCGGTCTCCCGAAGCCTCGACCAGTCTTACAAATATCAGAAACCAGTCGATGGGCTTCGGGGCCCCAGGGACCCAAAGTTTCGACTATTTTTTACTAATCAAAACTCAAGTACAATAAAATAACGTTTGTAAGTACGATACAAATACCTATATAATTAAATTTGTCAGTTACTGAAGTCGGTGCCAAGCTTGTCAAACTAATAAACTTTTTGTTATTGCACATTGATTTGGCACCGACTTCAATAACTGTGAAATTTAATCATATAGCTATAGAGTAGTTATTAACTTAAAATATAACTATATGTATCGTATTTATAAAGTTTTTTATTTCTTCCTTTTGAGTGACCTTGCCTAAATAAATATCTAGAGCAGGTCTACAATTAACTTCTTTTCAATTCTGGAGCACGATATAGAAGAGAAGTATACCCTTTCAAACAAACAAAAAAAAATTCAAAATCGGTCCACAGTTGACGAAGTTGTCGGTGAACATACATAAAAAATATATATATACACACCGGCACAATTAGCGGAACACAAAAAAAGCAGGATTTTAAAATCTTTTACTTGAGGAACTGGCCAGTTATGATATTTTTTTAATTTATTGTCAAATTTGAAAATAGAAAATTAGATGACATACACTTTTTTCATTCATTTGTTTTATTTTCCCGAACAATACGTTTTGTCAACTTGTTCGAGTAATAACTACGTAATTATAATTTTTTTGAAAAATTGCACTTAATGGTTTTTTATAAATTTGTTATTCTATAGGCAATTTTGTTTATTAAAAGCTCTTTATTATGCCTGACTTAACATCTCTGGAAATCATTAGGGCTGATGAAATGAGAAGAAATGGCCATACCTACAGATCGATTGCCTCAAGGCTTCGTCGACCAGTATCAACGATTCATCGCAGCATCCAGCGGTACAGATCGTCTAATTCTCTTGTGAGGAGGAGGGGTCAAGGTAGAAAAAGATGTACATCGAGGCGAGATGACAGTTTTTTACAACTTGGAGTTCGTAGGAATACGCGATTAACGGCTGTACAAGCTCGAAATGAACTGGAAGACGTTCGAGGAGTACGAGTAAGTGAGCGTACAGTTCGCAGGAGATTTGAAGAAGTTGGTTTAGGGTCGTATATACCTGCCAAAGGCCCAAAACTTGAGAGACGTCACCGCGTAAACTGATTAAGCTATGCGCGAGAACATCGTCATTGGGATTTGAACGAATGGCAGCAGGTTCTCTTTACTGATGAGTGCAGAGTTCTTTTAAAACAGATCGATGGCAGACAGCGAATATGGAGACGCAAAGGAGAACGCCACATACAGTCTAATTTTGAACACACAGTGGCTTATGGTGGCGGCTCGATTATGGTTTGGGGAGGGATATGTTTGGGAGCTCGCACGGAGTTAGTGATAGTCACAGGAGGGACCATGACAGCAGATCGATACATCAGAGACATTTTAGAAGAACATGTTGTACCATTTGCCCCATTTATTGGTGACGACTTTATTCTAATGCAAGATAATGCTCGTGCTCATAGTGCACAATCGGTACAGGCATATTTGAGCCACGTAGGTATACCGGTGATGCAGTGGCCAGCAAATTCCCCCGATATGAATCCGATAGAGCATGTCTGGGACTTGCTAAAAAGAAGGGTTAAATCCAGAATGCCACCCCCCAACAATCTGAATGAACTTGGAAACGCATTACTTGAGGAGTGGGAGCGGTTGCCTCAAGAAATCATCGATAACATAATCTGTAGCATGCCCAGACGAATGGAAACCGTAATCAGAGCAAGAGGGGGAAACACTCGTTATTAATTTTGCTTTAATTTTATTGTTAAATCATTTAATGCTTACTTTTTTTATTTTTTGTGATGGTTCATAATCATCTAAAAATTTCACTTATTTCAAATTTCTTTATTTTTCAATAAAAAATAACGAAGACTTTTCAAAGTCGTTGTTAAAAGATGTTAATCAATTTGTTATTTTGTGTCTAATTACATTTTCGTCAAATATATGCGTTATTATCTCATAGTCTCACTTTTTTTTCTGTTCCGCTAATTGTGCCGGTGTGTATATATATATACAGATGAACATGGATAGAACCTTCTCCTTTTTTGAAGACGGTTAAAAAGATGCAATTCAGGCAAGTTACAAAATAGTCAGAGGCCATACATTTTAATTTAAAAGATATGCAATAATATAAACGAGCAGAATTACATAAAATAGTTTAAAATAGTATAAGTTCGATGAGATCCATTGTGTTCGATTAACACAGTGGTTCAATCTTTCATGTCAATCAAAAATTTATATCTTATAATAATGAATGGAATAGAACAATGTAATGACTCAAACATTTGACTATCTTTTTCATATCAATACTTGAAACGATCGAATCTTTGAAAATGTACGATCGACACACATACCTACTACAACGTCGTCGTTTTAGGTGTCAAAGGGCACTTAATTTTGCAATGGAATTTAATTATATAACTTCAAGCCAAGCTTTAATTATATAACTGTAAGCCCATTTTGCCTTGTACCGAAGTACGTCTCGAGGTATAGCCGCTCCTCCAAAATGCTTGATTTCATTTTCACTAACGCTATTTCGTACCCTATGTGCCACCTAAAATAAAAGGTCTAGTGCTTGCTAACTTGTCATCTAACCTGTGACCTATGTGACAACTAGAATAAGAAAAATTCTAAACCACACACGCTTATTAATTACCTAACTTGCAATCAGCATGCGACAGCAATATCGCGCGATATCTGCTGTCAAAACGAGAATTTATATAATGTTATTTGTATAGTAGCGCTAAATCTACCCCGAAAAGTATATTTTACGATATACACGCGATCATCATAAACTATTCCAATTTTTTATTAAAATTAGTCACCGGTAATAATAATAAAATAAATAATATTCGTAGGCGAGTCTGTAGCGTTTGGTGAAACGTACAGAGCGTTAGCTGTCCCCTATATCTTTACGGGTCACCTAAATCGTAGGGAATGTTGGTGAAATCGAGCATAAACTGTTTGTCGAATAATATTTGTTGGGGAATTCTGAGCAGAACGTAAAGATAGCATTACCTTATACCTTGTTTGGGGTTTCCCAACCCTTCGAGGATGTTAGTGGAATCAGGTATAGATTTAGTATAATATGTAATTTTTTCTTTGACAGAATTTGAGACCTTGATGTACCAAGACTTGGAGTACCTTGATCTCCCACCCAAAGGGTGCGATATAGAAATATTGGATATAAGCTGTCTGGAAGAAGGTTCTGTGTCTGGGTACGAGAAGGGCATAAAACAAGCGGATTTTATCTTCAATGACCTCTCCCAAATGGTAATGTATTATACTGTAAACTTATGCTCCTATGGTTATTTCCACGTTCACTTAATGGACGCTTTTTTTAAATTTTTGTCTGTCTGTTTGTCCGGCCTAAATAATAATAATAATACTCCAGACAATTACAGAGATTGTGTGAACCCAAACTAAGCAGTGAGCTTGTACTATGGGTACCACACAACGAACTCTGGTGGAGTTCCCAGTAACACCCAGACTCCAAGTCAATTTAGAAAGGTTCGTTTCCTAAATTGACCTGACCGGGGATCGAACCCGGGACCCTAGCTTGGAAAGCAGATGCATATGCCACTACGCCAACGAGCCAGTCAAAATCTGAAATGGCTGAACCGATTTTGATGGGACTTCCAAGTAGAAGACTTCAGAGAGTAATCTAGGCTACTTTTTGTACTGAAAAAATACAGGCACAGCTGTATCATTAACAGTAGAGGACGGAGCTCGCAAGTTTCACGGTCCTTATGTTTACATTTCTATTACATAAGAATATATATTTTCAAATTATTTTTTTTCTATTTCTAATTTACAGATAAATGAATATTGCAATAGTGAAATTGGTCGTGAACCTTATTTACCCAAGTCTGAGGAACTTTGCATCGCCCAGTGTCCAACGAGTGAGTATTGACAACAATCTGTATGTTTTTACATGCTTTATATTAGGTTCACCTGTATGTATGTAACGGAATCTTTCAGCGTAATTTTTACCAATTTCCAGAAGTCTGATCAGCTTGAAAATTTGCACAGGGGTCAAGGACTGATGACAATACAATTATTCCATAACTTTGTTCTTATGTCCTGACTAGAATCATCAGGATAAAAAGAAATTTAAAAAATTTATGGTACGATTATGGTACCATAGATGTCGCTACGGAACGTTTCTACATGCATTTTGAAATTATTACATTATTAAGTCAAACGTATTACAATGGACCACACTTAAGTTTTTTTGAAATAATTTGAATTTTGCGGAAAAAAATTAGTTTATAACTTTGTTCTAATGTCCTGATTAGAATCATCAGGATAATAATTAAAATTAATGTTGCGATTATGGTACTATAGATGTCGCTACGGAACGTTTCTACATGCATTTTGAAATTATTACATCATTAAGTCAAACGTATTACAATGGACCACACTAAGTTTTTTTGAAATAATTTTTTAATGGCCTGACCTAGCTTAGGCATAATGTGTCAGTGAGGGGAATATTTCGTATTTCTAAAGGTGTTAGGTAGGGGATTGACACCGTACTGTTGTACTGTCTGTATCACATATTTAAGTGTATAAATAGTATATTGTGCAACTGCAACAAGTGCGGTAAGTTGTCGATTGTTTCACTCGAGTGGGCCATCGACAACACCGCACGAGTTGCAGATACTAATTTTTATTACTAATGCGGAGATCATTTTGGTACAAAGAAAAATTATAGAAAGTAATAACTTTATTGCAAACAATGGGCATGTTGTTTAACAAGAGCAATTAATTATATTTTTCATTTAAATAAACAGTTAAGTTTGAACAATTTGAAAACGTAATGTTGATATTTTTTGAGTTTTTTGTAGAAATTGGATCTAAAACTTCGAAATCAAGATTATCTTTATCTTTCACACTGATCTCAATGGGTACTACAATCGATTGTGTTTTTTTAGATATTCATTTTACATTCTTTTTTTAATCGTGAATTTGCGTGTGCCGAGCAAAAGTTGCGTGCGACGAGTAAACTTGTCGCACTCAAATGGTAAAATGAGAAAATGGCTACTTATCAACCGCAACAATGTAATAATAATAATAATATACTCAGACATTTCACACAGCGCCATCTAGTCCCAAAGTAAGCAGCACAGCGCTTGTGTTATCGGTACTAGACAACTGATGTACTACATATATACTTTTCTTTTGTAAATAAATACAAATTATACATAAACACCCAGACTCGGGGCGGGAATCGAACCCGCACCCCCGGTACTTTCCGACGCGTTAAGCCGTTGCGCCACGGAGGCGCTCAATGTGCGTTTAAATACCGTTTATCCTGCATGATTAATAAAAACTATATAATTGAATCATTTTATTACATATGAGTGTACATTAGTGCATGAATTGCAAAGTGCTAAAGTTGCTAACATAATGAAAAAGTAGAGCCAGGGACATAATTGAAAATCTCACATCAACTTTGAAAGAATGTATTATATTATTCTACTTTATATTTTTTCTATTTTTTTACTTTATAAAAATCAATTTAGTTGTGCCAGATATTACTCTGACACGGGAAATCGTAACCTTGTGTGCGATCTACTAATGAAATATTCGCATCGTTGCAAAGGAAATTGTCACGTACTTATCCCATATAAATAGCTGTAAGAATTAGTATAAGTAATGATGTGTAAACGACAGCTCTATGGCGTTAACACGCCGCACAGTACCAATATATCATCTACCACATAGTCCGCAGTGTTATTTTACTAACATGTAGCACGACAAGAAGCATCGCAACACAGTCATTTAACTACGACAACGTAAGTCTCATGTGAAAGGGAGGGGTCCCACTAAATCTCGCAAAGCGGCAGGGGTCCAAATTCAAGCAAAAACAGCTCACATAATGAATGTATGGTCGGTATTGTCACAGTACAAGTAACCAAACAGTATTCTATCTTCATACAAACGCTCCCAAACGACGCTCCTCGAAATCTCGGCATTTCTCGGCATACGACAGTCGCGAGTGCGCCGCGGTTGTCGTCGGACGGTGTGAGACGCTTCCGCGCATTTACTGACGAAATATTATGGCATCAAGCTTTCGAGCATATTGTTCAGTGTATGGATAAACATCCATACACTGAACAATATGAATTAATCTATATCGAAACCGGAAATATTTCTTTGTAGCTCATTTGTAAGAAATATATTATTATAATGATCTGGTTACTTTATTGCTGATTTTTAATTATACTGCACACAAAAAACATAAAATGCATTTTTTTATCCATCTCTACCATACTAACTCACAAACTTTTGAAACTAGAAATAAAATATTAGTAGAATTATAATTAAAACGAAATTTGCAATAATATAAAATGAAAAGATAATATGACAATTTAATATAGTATCTATTATCAAATACGTAACCCAAGAAAAACGGTCAGTCCCAGTCGGCACCGCTATTGCGTGTTTACGTACCGAGCGACCGTAGGTAACAATCTCAAGGACAATGGCGAGGGCGAGATATAATACTGGTTGGTTACTTGTAGTGTGGTATTGTGTCGCAGACGGGCGGTGGCAGCGCGCGGTGCTGTGCGAGCAGGCGGGCGGCGCGGGCGGGCGCAGCGCGCAGGTGTGCTTCGTGGACCGCGGTGACGTCACGGCCGTGGGCGTGGCCTCGCTGCGCCGCGCGCCGCCCGCGCTCGTGCGCGCCGCGCCCGCGCTCGCCACGCATCTCGAGATACGCGGTGAGACACGCACCACCTTATTACACGTATTGTACAAGCTTATCTGTTTATTTTTTAACCGACTTCAAAAAAAGGAGATTCTCAATTCGACTGTTTTTTTTTGTATGTTTGTTACCCTTCATAACTCCGTCATTTATGAACCAATTTTGAAAATTATTTTTTCGTTTGGTATGTAATACTTCAGAAGTGGCCCCATTTAAATTTTACCGGTATTGGAGCTTGGACTTCGAAGATACACCAAATAACGCGACCTGGTTATAACCTTTACTTATATTGATGATACTTGTATGTCGTTACGCTCCGGAATTAATTGCAGACCTGCCCTAGATATTTATTTAGGTCAAGATCGCTCAAAAGGGAGAAATAAAATTTTTTTATGAAAAAAAATTAAAATGCCTTAAAAAAACACTGAAGAGTACAAAATAACTATCCTTTACTAACCTAAACCCAAGTACAATTAAAATAACTTTATAAATACGATACACATACCTATATAATTAAATTTGACAGTTATTGAAGTAGGTACCAAATCAATGTGTATCAACAGAAAGTCTATTAGTTTGATAGGGTTGGGTTGACGAGTTTTGAATTGTTACCAGGGGAATCCTTTCACGCTAACGTGAACCGTTCTGTTCCGTTCCGTTCTGTTGTATGTTATGTCATTTGTGTTTTAGATGCGTTTGGAGTCTCCATTTTATAAGTTGTGAAGTAATAATTTTTTTTATAAATGCGCCAGACAATTTACATTAGTCATCTAGTCTCAAACAAATGCATTCCCTGTGTTCACGTGTTATATTTTACAGATTTCCCGAGAAATCCCACAAGGGAAATGCTGACGAGAGCAAAAAAATTCATGAAGATGAACGACGTCAGTCAAGGGGTACTGCGCGTGCGCCGCTGCGAAAAAACTGAGGATGGGTTATATGTAGTAGATGCGCCGGAACTTCTGGCCGCCATGAAAGGCAACTGATAAGTGGTAATTGCTATCAGTGGCCATCTAAATGGACTGAAATTATGTTAATCTTAAATTAGTGATAGGTGATCAATTATTATCGTTAGAATAGGCTAATTGACTGTTTTTAAAATTGACGTGTTTTCTACATTAAAATAATTAAAATTATAAACACAATTGTAAAAAATATTCGAATTTAATTGAAAAATATAAGTTATTGATTTTTAGAATCATTGGTTCTGGACGCTGCTGGACTTTGACATTACAGTAGAACCCCAAGTACAAGTTATGTTGACTGCATCCGTTAACACATAGAGGTGTAATTTAACACTGTTTGAAAAGGATTTTTAACATCAATGAAATACAGGCTTTTGTTAGCTACGATAGAATTAAATAGTAAGATAGATACTTATAGCAATGGAACACCCTAAGCTTTTACTTAAATTATCGATTAATATTGGTATTTAATATCAATTAATAATTAATTAATTTGTATTCGAACACTTCGCGCTGCAGTCGTGAAGGTAAAAAGCAATAGAGAACGTGGAGCGCTCGAGTTTTGACTTATATAATCTGGAGCGGTAGTGGGGAACAAGCCGTCAGTCGTTCTTGTCTATGACGTCACGAACACCGTCGCGCTCTGCTAGAGGGCACCAGTGTTCCCCTTTATGTTTATTCGTCGGTGTTGCTAACACTGTCGCTTTACGTGTAGATTTTAAATACAACAACGAGAGACTCATGCTGTCTCACTCATAGTATTCGTACACTGTATACACACATGTTGTACACGTAACCACAAAGACATTCCGCGCGTAAATGTGTTGCGTTATGATTGTTTAAAATATTTTTGCGTAGTGTCTAAAAATATTATATCTGTGCGGGTAGGTCGTTGTAATTTTTAAACGGTGGTAATACTGTGTTAAAGATCAGTAACTCCATAGCTTGTCCATGCTTTGAATAATCTATTTAAATCTAAATGAATGTTACTTTGTATGTTTGTCCTCTATGCGTTCCTAAAACATCCGATTGTGATGTCACTTTAGTGAGTTGTTCTGCGAACACCCGCGAAGGTTTCTGAATTATTTCATTTAGTAAATAAAAGACTATGCGAACGACGTCGTGGGAATCAGCTCTTTTATAATAAAAATGATGGTTAAAGATCAGTAGGACGAGCACGAACTGTCGACAGTTTCGTAACGTAATCGTATCCAGTTTACTATACGATTACGAGAGTCGCAGCACGAAGCGCATTTTACCAACTATCGTGAGCTCGCTACGATTACGAAAGTGACGTCATCCTAACGTAACTAGGGACTGGCAAGTTTGAGTAAACTACACAATTTATTGAATGAAGGGTGCGCGTCCTAAAACAAAGTCAGAGAAAGTTTTAGATTTTTATTTGAAATGTAAAACTCTATTATAATAAATTTATTAATAAAGGAGTAGATCTTTAAAAAATATATTGTATTAGATATTTATAACTTATAAATATCTAAAACAATATATTATTGTTTTACAATTGTGCATTATTTTTCAAAATAAAATTAGTTTTTATATTATGGTTGATAGTTTCGAACGGCTTAGATGTGATGGTTTTTTATCTTGCTTGTCGTTTTAATAACATCGCGATGTCACATTTCTTTATGTTAACACTATTGAGACTTGAAACATTCTTGCGGAAAAGTTTTGCGTTTTTTGTGTACGTTTTGATTTTAATTTCATCATATGAAAATGAAAACAAGTCCCACACAATATTATTATTATGTATTATGAAAAAGTATTCGTGCGTCTGTCATCGAGATTTACGTTACCGTACGTCAAAATAAGGTTCGTGCTCGTGATTTTACTCTATTTCAATACAAATGGCTTACGTTACCTTTACGTTACGTTACGAAGGCGAGACGAAATAGTTCTTTTTACGTCCTATAGGGGCGCTGCACTAACAGTCATACAATTTGCTTACGCTTACGATACGAATACTTTGTCGATAGGATTCGTGCTCGCGCTACAGGCGTTGAATATTAAGGTGGGCACTTACGGACATTCCATTTGACCTCGCTCCAAATGACTGAAATCAAATGGAAGGATCCCAAAAATTCCACACACTATCAGTCCAATTTACTTCCATTTCGCATTTGACGGTGACGCCTGCGGACATTCTCTCATTGTACTCTATGCTACATATTTGAAACGCATTTCCATGGATTCGGATTCTGAAGAAGAATTTTTAGGGTGGCTTCCACCTTTTTTCGTCAAATGGCTTCAGGCCGTGGATCATGGTGGACACGCAAAATCCATGGATTGTCATTAAGCCAAAATATGGATTGAAGATTTGACACACATGATCAAATTTTGGCTGTATATCACGCGATTAGGCGCGATGGACTGATCGCCAATGCCCAGCTTTAGAGTCTCGCTATGGGCGTGGTCATCGTTTATACTTGCGAGGCAGTGGCCACAAATGTTATAACATGTTCTGCGTCTGGACACATGTCGCCAGAATTACAAGCCGCTCATGGGAAAAAACCCAGACTCTTGTTATAGCAAGAGTTATTTATGTGTTCCGTTATGTTTTATTATTTATATTTATGTGCTCAGGAGCGCACAATCTATTCATTGAAAGTGAAAACTGGCAATGTATATTAAAACTGAACGGCGCGGCAACATGAGCGCTTGAATAAAATGAAATATCTTCGTCTTCAGCCCATTGTCACCCAATGCTGAATGTAGGCTTCAGAAAATTTTATAGAATTCTTCTAGATATTTTACCATTTTCTCATAAGTATTCTCAGTGTTATATTTATGCCAATTTTGCATGGTTTGTTATGATTTAAGAGGATAAAACCTATGTTCAGTTCCTGTTGCCCTAGTAACCATCATCTGTGGTTTACTTGTGTATGTACTGTGTAAACTCGCAGGGTCTTTACCCACCGCCAGGCGTCGCCACTGCCTCAGTTTAAAAGCGATTAACTTCTACCTTTTTTTATTGAGCTTCAAATATTATTGCAGTTGTGTTCATGATTATTAAACTTATTTTTCAGCTGGAATGTCGTAAAATACAGTCAAATAACCTATGCGATGTATTAAGGTTCCTCCTAATTGCGGAGTTTGTAAATTTGTTTATATGTTGAGGGTAATCTCTGAACCCACCGAGCTTATTTGAATAATTCTTTCACTATTTGGAAGGTGCATTATTCCAGATTGGCATAGGCTATATATTATGCATTTGACCCGGACGAAGCCGACAGACTTCTATCTTAAATAATTAGAATTCTCCAAAGTTGCCATTGCTTAGGGTGCCTAGAAGACTGGCACCATTACTCGTCAAACTGATTCGTTGGCGGAGGAAGCTGCCAGCCCGATGGACTCTCGAAGTCTCGACCAGTGACTTACATATATCAGAAACCAGTCGATGGTTTTTTGGGGGTCTCAGGGTCCCAAAGTTTCGACAGAAAAGGGTGTAAATATGAAACTCTCGGAGAGAGTCGCATCAAGTCCTCGGCAGTGCTGGCCACGGCGCCTGCTGACTTGGAAGTGGCCGGTACATGGGAAAGCAAGTGCATCCACACAAGTGGGTTCCATCGCCGCCAAGTTTTTTTCTTTATGTCAATTTTCTTCTTTAGCTTTTTTCAAATTCTTAAAAGGTGAGCACGTTAATTCTTCTGAATACTGAGTTTTTGATTTTCATTTTGTTTTTTCGAGATCGTTGACTTTTGGTGAAATTTGATTTAAAATGTTATGCAGATCTTTATTTTTAGCATTAATCACTTGGGAGCTTGTGGGAGGTCATCGTGTAATAAATCTAGTTGTGACTATAATTTATTGTGAAGTTATTATTATGGTATCTGCATTCATTTCTTCGACTTGCTGAGGTTCTTTTGTCAAACTTGAACAAAATGAAGGGTTTGTCGAAGTAGCCGGTTGAAATTCAGCACCTTCAGTGACTCGAGATGGCATATGTAGTCCTCTTCAGAAAAAATACCTCAATCAAACGGCTTAATTCCAGTTACTTGAAACCCTTTAATAGGATTCTCTAGAGTGGTGTTGAGGTTTAAAGAATTTTTTTTAGAAATTTCTAGGTTCTTGAATCTTGAATTGCAGGCTTCTGCTCGCAATTAGGCCGCTCATTTGCGGCCCTTTGTGCGAGGGGCTGGATATTTGTTATTGTAGCCAACCCAGTACACTGATGAACCTTGTTAAGTTCACCAGGTTGCCGCATGCGTTGGACATGGTTTCTGGGTTGTTCAGATATTCTGCGCTTTCCTTGGCCACACTCCCGCACTCGAGTAACAGATGTGAGGCTGTCTCTTCTTTTTCCATACATCCTCTGCACAGTGGGCTGTCAGTTATCCCTAGGACAAAGAGGTACTTGTTTAGTGAGCAGTGTCCTGTCATTATACCTGTGAGGGCTCTAATGTTGGACCAGCTTTGTGCTATGAAGCGACGTGAAAGTCGTTTGTCAATGTCTGGCAATGCTTCTTTTGCTTGCCTACATGTATCTATATTTTTCCAATATTCCTTGTGCTGTTTGTGCGTCCTGTTTCTAATCCATGACCGCACTCGATTTGTTGGTATGACACTATAGGTTCAGGCCCATATATTTTCGTGTCTGATCCTCTCTTTGCCAGTAGATCTGCTAAAAATTTTGAGATTCACATTGTGTTAATTTAATCTTCTTTTATTATATGTTCAAATAAATAAATTACTCTTCGGTGTCGGTACATTTTTAATTTTTACACAATTATCTAATCCGCTATTATATTAAACGAACAATATTTGTATATATGTATAAATATATACATATATGTATATACAAATATTGCTTGCGGGTATAACTCCGCCGGAGTTCTAACGTGTCACTGTTGACTTTTATATTGCATATGTAATAATTACGGGATACATTTCTTTTGTTTCCTATACAAAAAAAAAACATTAAATTAATGGAAAGAAAATGTACAACCCCATCAATATGCCCCATATTCCAAATGTTTGCCAGACGACGTGAAAACGCTGGTATTAGGGTTGCCTTACTTTTATTTTTCTTTAAACTTTGAGGTTTTACACTGGAACTATTGATTCTTTGCCAAGTTGTAGAACGCAAGTTTTCTGTTGTCATGGGCACTTTTATACCCGTCCGTATTTACCCAACCTTTCAAAATAACCCTGTACATATGTAAATATATATTTGATATCGCTTTCGCGAAAACGGCTCTAGCGTTCGATGAAATTTACAATATTGGGGTTGAGAGGGGCGAGAAATAGATCTAGCTATGTCTCAGTTCTGGAGAAAATCGTTTTCTCCGTCTTTCACACATTTAAAACTTCTAAACTCTAAAACTTTTTAAATTTTGCAGCTGAATTTATCTTATCAATAGCACAGTGGCTGAGTGTAGGTCTAATCCCCATTTTTTCGGCAAGTTCTATTGCTAAGTTTTGTGCATCATATGGAGTGGAGTCGAGTCATAAAATTTACTCTCTAAATCTAAAATATGAGCAACCATCTCTTATTCCTGATTTAGTGAAAAAATGGGCTTAAGATTATCATTACGAGGGCGCTCACCACCACTTTCTGCTTAAGTCGTCGTATAAGCCACGTTTTAGGTATTCCGAATCTTTTATTTGCAAATGTTGCTGATATTTATTTGGATAGCTGAAATTGCTTTTTCCATATTTTGGTCTAATTTTGATTTGGTTTTTTCTTTTATAATTTGTCACCATCTGCAAGACAAAATGTAATAAATCAAAGTATCACAAAATGAAGAGAGGCGGAGCACATAGGACCTCTAGTCCTATGTGCCTACATAACTACCGAGGGTTTATTACCTAAAGATTTGCAGACAGCGACAGCCACGCGATCACTGCGCGACCGGTGACTAATTGTAATAAAAATTAGTATCATGTACGACGATTGCGTATCTATTATTCTTTGACCGTAAAATGCACTTTTCGCGGTAGATTTGCCGCCACTAAATCTAAATCGGTTCATCTGTTTAGGAGTTCCGATGCCACAGACAGATACACAAATACACACGTTAAACTTATAACACCACTGCGTCGGAGTGGTGTTATAAGTTTAACGTGTGCACAGCGCCGCAAGTGTTCATGCCAAAGTCAAATCAATTTATTCAAGTAAATTCAATTGCAATGTATTTTTGAATGTCAAATCTACTTTAGTTCGGTTCGAAAAGAAAACCTGAACACTGAGAAGAACCGACAAGAAACTCACGTCGGGTATCATTTTTTCAACATCGGTTTACAGTTATTTAAAATACAATATTCATAATGCCATTAAATGCATGTACAGAGAGGATTATTTCCAGATTATTGTTTGTATTTTACTTCAATGAAATCGCTAATTTTGTAGTATACTTTTCCTGTGTGTAAGCACTTGAATTTAGGTATTCGCGCGCTCGGAAACTCATGTATGCGTGCGACTTTCGTAGCTTTATTGCAGTGTGAGTAACGAAGCGACAGTATAAAAGATAATTTTGATACTTTTCCGAATTTAATAAATTTGTTTCGTTTTATATAAATACATATATTTCGTGTTCTCGACGCGTTAAATGCATATAAAGGAAATACAATAACATTCCATAAAACAAAAATTATTGTATTTAGTTGCATATTATTAGGTTAAATATAGGTACTATTTTAAAAGTAAAGATTGAATAGAGTTAAGTATTTACCTATCTAGCACTACTAGTATTAGGATCGGTTACCTAGAAACCACTAGTTACGTAGTCATGATGAGATATAATTATCCCTTACTAATCAAAACTCAAGTTCACACATCCTTGACTAATTAAAAATAACTTCGTACCGTCGTAATAAAGATGAACGTGATGATATTATGCACTTTATTAAGTAAGTGAGACTCCAGTTCTTCAAACAGAGAGATTGGTGTAAATATTTAATGGCAGTTTCTTAGCTTTGAACAAATAAACATACAAACACACAGACAACAATTCTATAAGTATTTATTTTGGAATCAGAAAAGCCTAAAATGCCTAGTTAAATCATTTTTAAAAATATCGTCAATGTACAGACATTGATTGGTTGCTGTTTTATAATAAAATATAAATAAATGTATTTGCTATGCTTATGTATGTTTAGATAAAAAATATGGGATCAACGGAAAAACCACTATAAAATAAACCCATATTACAGATGCAACTTAATTAAAGACAATTAATTTTAGATCTCAACTTCTTAACGGCGGATCAAGATAAAACATACCTAATGTGCAACCTGACTTAAGAGATGCGGTTATGAAAACCATATTTAAATTCTTGCAGCGGTATAAAGATTCTTAAAAAACTGTTCTGGTTCCCATTAATGTTATGCGTACCTCTCGGGTTATTTTTTTATATATCTTTAATTAACAGGTGCGGATCAACTAAGTTTAATTATTTGTAAAGTTTTTCAATTTTTACATAGGAAGCTCAGATTATTATTGAGAAATTCTCTATCTTCCTGTGAACGTCACGTTAAAATCGGTTCAGACGTTATGAAGATGAGGCCGAATAAACAGACTGTCAACCATTTAAAAAATGGGTGTTTGTGTTTGGTTAACGCGCAAAAGACCATATAAGCATAAGAAAAAGCCTTTATTTCAAATTGATAGACATACTATTCAAGTTTATTTATATATATAGATTGTTATGAATGAAAGCACTCGCATACCTAGGCGAAAATGTGTGAGGAGAATGATGAGATTTGAGGAAGCGAAAGAGGTGTGTAAGGATCGCGACTCCTGGCGCTCCGTCCTCTCTGACTACCCCGTTTAGGATACAGCGTGAAGATATGTTATGTTATGAATGTAATAGATATCATCTTGATACCCGGCTTGCAATACTTCTTGTGAGCTAGCATTATTTTAGAACTGTGTTATTTAACTTCACTACTAGTGATTAAATTTAAAAGTAACACAATGTTTAGCTCCCTAAAAAAAATGCAGGTAATCAGAAAATCATAATAGAATCATGGAACAGAGAAATCAACAATGGATCAAAACAAGTCAGTCGGCATATACGGATCTCTATTAAATGTTCTCGCTTACGATCGCTCGTTATGAAGAGTGCATAAAGGAGACGTTGCACGAATGTATAGAGCTCCGGCCTACACTTTGTA
Organism: Zeuzera pyrina; assembly: GCA_907165235.1. NCBI lineage: Eukaryota > Metazoa > Arthropoda > Insecta > Lepidoptera > Cossidae > Zeuzera > Zeuzera pyrina. Next base: position 3,261,317 of record OU015647.1, read on the forward strand.
CACTTATAATTTAGAAACTTAAATATTAAATAAAATTGTTTTAATTATGGTTTCAGTATATATTAGCCTAGTTCTTTCGTAAAAAAGTATTATATGCATATATCATAGGCAACACCTTACCTAAACAAGATGGCGTCAATGACATATTTGACGTATTCCACTTTTAATGGTTAATTAATAGTACGCTTTGTAACAAATTATATTGCAAGTCTTAACTGTTGAAACCTATTTAAAATCTCAAACAGTGGCCTGTTCACAGTTTGAACATATCCACATAGCAGTTTAGGGTATAAAAAAAATAACAGGAAATGAAATCTTTGACGCCTCGGGAAACAGATGAACCAAATCAACTTTTTTTTTGAGAAATGCAATATAGCGACGACAAATGTTAGATCAACAGATTAAGTTCTATTTTATTAAACTTTGTAAATAATATGGGTAAAGTATAAGTACTTAATAAAAAAATAACCCCGTTTGAGGAACAGGTCAAAGTTAAGCGAAATTAGAAATAAACACACCTTTTTTAATATATGCAGTTCTAGTGTGAATTGTAGAGATTTTTAGTCAGCACATCAAAGATGGTGTTGTATTTTATCAAGCTTGGTTAATATGAATAAAGTGATGAAAAAAATAACCTGAACATTTAAGTAGGCGATAGTAGCGCCAAAACAAAGTACATAACAATTACGGTAAAGCGACTGTCGCATCTGTAGCTTGCTACAAATACTTAATCTGTGCTCCATAGTTTTTGACAGCGTTTTGACCAATTTGACCCGTAACGTGCGCGACGTTCAAAGTATATTCATACATCATAAGTCGAAGACATTTTCAACTACACATGTTTTCAACAAAATAAAAATAGTTGCGCTGAAAGCTCTTTGTAAGTAGGTATTTTTGTCTAGTAAAGAATAAATTAATGAATGATATTTTTTTATCATTACTTAGTTAATAATATACCTACACATCACATGAGTTTGATAGTAAATTGAATACTTCGCATTTAGTTTTGGAACGAACTCGTTAAGGCGTACTTGTTGTCCGTATAGCCCTGTTAAATAATAAAATATTGTTCTTGTACTAAAAATATATAACAACAATTGCAATTTCACTATTTTTCTAACAATTTTTAGATTTTTCCTCTATTTTCTAAATAGCGTACAAAGCGCGAGCCGAAAATTTAAAATCTCCTTTCTCGTACAGGTCCCCTACCTGTACAAGCGTATCCGGATAAAGCGCAATTAAAAAAAAACGCAAAGGAAATAAACGCACAGAAAAAAGCGCAATGTAATATAAGCCCACAAGAAATACCCACACGTGGAAAATTGCACACATGGATTAAATCGCACAAGGAAAAAGCCTCTCATGTGTAAATGCGCATATAGAAAAAAGCGCAATGATGTGCGCTTTGTTCCGAAAATAAAATTAGGTTGTGTCAAAAAAAGTTATGTCAAATTAAATTGTCAAACGTATAAAGTGTCTATTTTTATTAAAACTGATTCGTTTTTTGTACTTTAAATTCATTTTTATTTTATATCCAAAATGGAGTTTTCGACGAGCCAGAAAGGCAAGCGAGTTCTCGTGTATAGTGGTTTTGAATAGCCTCATGTTCGCACAAGAGATGGAATAGACTTTGGGTAGGTTAGGTTAGGTAAGTATAGAAACCTCAACGCGCGAGCCGAGCGAGCGAAGCGAGCGTGCCGCGGTAGCGGCCGGTGAAGCGCCAGAAGAGAATCCGCCTTATAAGAACACTTTCTGGGTAGGTTTTTTGTTTTATGTCATAATTTATAGTTACTTAAAAATTATAAATTAAAATGTAATTTTAGATTACATATAATGTTTAAAAAGTGTTAAATCTTGACGAAAGAAGTTTTGAAATTTAAGAACTTATTAGAAATGTCTTTTTTATTTAGTAACTGTGTCATTCAATTATTCATTAGCCGTCAATCCAAAATGTGTGCGTTCTATGCGCGCATTTCTACGTGAGAGGTTTTTTCCTTGTGCGATTTAATCCGTGTGCAATTTTCCACGTGTAGATATTTCTTGTGGGCTTATAATATAACATTGCGCTTTTGTCTGTGCGTTTATTTCCTTTCTGTTTTTTTAAATTGCGCTTTTTACTTAGATTCCTCTACAAGCGCTCGCGCAGGTCTGAGATACATGCGTCAACATCACAATTTTATACTGATTTTATTATGTTTATTATATTTACACTGATTAATTAAAAAATAATAATTTCTGTCGTATATTTTAATTGAATGAAGTTTCATTTCGTGTCTTTTTTTTTTTACAAGTCATTGCTTTTTTTTGAACTAAATCGACGTGTAATCACGACACTTTATCCTTGAAATAAGCCTTTTTTTTCTGTAAATAGGAAGAAATTTATGACATTTCCACAACACTAATATTCAATAAGAATATGTACTTGGTTTCAACATACATATCTTCACGCTGTTTCCCCAACAGGGTACGGTGATCTCAACATAATTTTAGAAATTGTTGAACTCGTCGAAACAATGTTAATTAGAATGTCAAAATAACGCATCTAAGAATTTTCCCTGTAAACTGAGTTCGTAGAATAGTTATTGTGAGATATTACAAAATAAATATGAAAATATGCTACACTAATATTCAAGGAGGGAAATGGATCTATTATAAACTGGCAGGGGAATTAAAAAATCTTAAGGTTTCTGGGAATTAGAGCTTCAAAATATCACCATTTCGCACAAAAATGTCAAAGGGCTCTTAATTATTAATTATTTATTTATTTATTGGGATAACAAAGATTCATGGTGTTAGTAACAAATGAGTTTAAAAGTTTAGTGTTAGTATTAACTTATCTAATTAACAATTTGATAAAATGGTAAAATATAGGAGAGTCATACCTATCCGTTAAGGTACGCAGGATACTGTTGGGGGACGATCGCACTGTAATGCATATAATTTACTATTTTTGCGCATACTACGCGGAAGGATGGGTTGTTTCATTGGCGAACTACTTTCTCTACATGTGTTCCGACCGTGTATGTTGAATTTACAGATGGAAGTGGGGTTGTTTCAGATTAAATTACACCATACAAAATCTGTTATATCTATGTAAACTGACCTTTTTACTATGAAGTTTCCTGAATAATTAAATTGTTTATTCCAAACATATGGCTATCTGAACCTTTAGTTACGGTAATTAAGAATATCCCAATAACATTGCTCACTTGTTATCTCGCCTCATACAATAATACCGCGACTGGTTGTGCAAGTGTGATCCATAGAAGCTGGGATCCCAAAACCTGTCACTGGGCTCCCGTTATATATTCATTCTTTTAAAGATGGAATTTAATCTCGTGCAAAGATTTCATATTCTCGAGTGCTTCAGAAGGGCTGTCTTTGTTTGGTTACGGCGTGGATAAAGCTCCTAGCTTACCAAAATATTTGCTACGAACGCCAAGCGTTAGAACTGCTTTGGTGGTCCATAGTTTAGAGAACATCTTAACATCTTAAATCATGTATACAAGAGATTTCCACGAATTAAGTTATTTTGTTGCGCTCATAATACATCAGCGTATATTTGAAATTTCTTATAGCAATAGACGGGATGTAGGACTAATAGTTTTTTTTGCTTCTGATCTTGTCATATTACTTGCTATTTTTGCAATATATTTGTCATTACAAGCGATATACGAAATTAATGACAACATCAATTGATATCGTAATAGTAACTACGTCTGTGATTGGCTGAATCTGTTGCGCAAACAATGAACGCCATATGTTGGTGTAATGTCAATTTTTTCACCACACATGGACAGATCAAAGACTCAATGGGCAGTTGTAACCCATCCACTTGTCACGTTATCGAACCACGGGGTTATTACCATTACCTAAAAATTTGCAGACAGCGACAGCCACGCGATCACTGCGCGACCGGTGATAAATTGTAATAAAAAATTGGTATCATATATGGCGATTGCGTATCTATTATTCTAGGATAGTAAAATGCACTTTTCACGGGAGATTTAGCGCCACTATACAAATTACATTACACAAATTCTCGTTTTGACAGCAGATATCGCGCGATATTGGCTGTCACATGCTGACTGCAAGTTACGTAATAATCGTGCCGGTCATGTTCGAACCTGTCATGTTCGCTTTTCTCTCGCCAATTGAAATAAAAGGTTGCTTGTGTTATTGTGACATTTTAACGGTTTGCTCGTACGAGACAGGACACCATATGTATATTTATTCCAATTTAATTTTGGAGAGGAGTTTCTGTAACATATTGTCGCCGTCGTCCGCCAGAGAGTACAGCGAGAAAAAAGGTCAGCGTCATCTCTAACTTCCTCCTCTATTGCGCGCGGCTACATTAATGCTTCGAAGACAGCTATGCGCGCGCTGTGAAAATACTTAGAAGCTTCGCTTTTTCGGTTGTGCCCTGACGCGACATTTAATTCAGCGGCGTTTGGCGTTACTAGGTAACCAAGAGCCCCGGTGTTAAAAAAAATGGGCTCTATCTGGTTAAGGTTAAGGTAAACTGGTTAAGGTTTTACAGTTTAAAAAATAAACGCACTAAAATAATTCGTCCGAAATTTCGTGTCTTCACTGTAAACGTTTTTTCTTTAAGAGGACACACTTCTAAGGTAGGCACTGGTTGTAGTGTAGTATTTTATTGTTTTGAAGGTGGAAGACATTTTTGCGAGGTCAGTTCGAGGTTTGCTGGCCAGGGGCCGAGAGGTACCTTGAGCTCCTAGCCTTATATAGCCTACGCCTCTGATTTAGTTCTTTTTATATCTACTTCAATTAATGCGTTTGTGAATTAAACCGCTATATTAACAATAATTTCTTTATTATAATGTACCATTTATGAATACTTTGAATATCTCAGTAAATAAATGTATTACATAGTAAATTTAATAGCATCTAATATTTCCAGTTTAGCAAGCGCATAAAAGTTCAATAACTTAATTATATTTTCATTGTCACGGGACCTGTGTTGTGACCTCGGTATTTGGATTGCAGGTTGTAAGCTGTCTGCTGAGACATATCACTGCGATATTGTTTCGCGTTTTTTCCATATTTCTCAAATATTTCCATGTTCAACGCGACATTGATTCGCGTTTTTTCCATGTTTCTATAGGTTATGATTATGACGCGACATTGGTTCGCGTTTTATCCATATTTCTATGGCTTTTCGTGATATTGGTTCGGCTTTTATCCCTACTTCTATAGGTTATGACGCGATAATGGTTCGTGTTTTATCCATATTTCTATGGGATTACGTGATATTGGTTCGAGTTATATCCATAGGTCTATAGGCTATGACGCGATATTGGTACGCGTTTTATCCGTATTTCCATGTTTAGACACGATATTGGCTCGCGCTTTATCCATATTTTTACGAGTTTACGTGATATTGGTTCGAATTTTATCCATACTTTTATAGGTTATGGCGCGATATTAGTTTACTTTTTATCCATATTTCTATGGGTTTACGTGACATTGGTTCGCGTTTTATCCATATTTCTATAAATTATGACGCGATATTGATTCGGGTGTTATGTATATTTCTATAGATTATGACGCGATATTGGCTCGCGTTTTATCCACATTTCTATGGGTTTTCTTGATATTGGTTCGCGTTTTATCCATATTTCTATGGGTTTACGTGATATTGGTTCGGGTTTTATCCATATTTCTATAGGCTATGACGCGATATTGATTCGCGTTTTATCCAATTTCTATGGGTTTCGCGATATAGGTTACGCGTGTCATCCACATTTCCACGAATTTTAACTTTCAACGCGATACTTTTATTCGTTATATCCATGTTTCTATACGGGAGCGATATAAGTATGTGCGTTTCATTCATATTTGCTCAGATTTAGACTTGACGCGATATCAGTGCGCGTTTTATTCAAGTTTCCATGAGTTTCCATGGAATATTCGCCACATTATATGCGTATTTTCCAAAAAGTTTCATGAAATATTTGCGTATTCATATTTGTACGCGCTTCGGTGGATATTGTGTATTTATCACATGTTTGTCTGCGCGCGTGTCTGATGTATTTTCTTATCTATATATATCTCTCTCATTCGAAATTATATTGATGAATTTGGTCAACGGCGGTCAATACAGAATTTTGACGCTCTTTTTAATAATATTTCTTAAACTAGATATTTTGAATATGCGTTCCAAATGATTATAAAATTTCAACGGAGTATTTCAATATCCAATTTTCCTATTAAATATTTCGACTATTTTGCGATATTCCTCCGATATCTATTTCAACATTTCGTTGTGGTCTGATTACCACTGGTCTATTTAACTTTTTGAACCTGATTTATTAAAATTGAACGATAGATTTAAAAAAAAATGTTATTTTAAAATACCATTTAATGCAAACTTCGATTCTTTCAATGGAAGATTTAATTAGAGCAGAATTATTGAATAATACGCAAAGAACGCTACTTCGATGAAAGCGTGTTAGTATTGTTTGTCTTCTGCAAATTTTAACAAGTTGTTTTATAAGCAGGACGACCTTATACATTTATATGAACACTTGTTTAAATATCGCAATTTATTATTAGGAGTATTTTAGCAATTAAGATTGTGTCCAAGTCCAATGACATTTTTTTTGTATCTAATGATGTAAGTCCATCAGAACAAAATGATAATGTTTTTGTTATAATAATGAACACGAAATACTAATGCTAGTATGAATATGTCTTTCTCAATAAGAATATATTGGGAAGAAGACATGTATGTATACATTTACTTGAGTATTTAAATTTAAATCCGGAAACGTTTAATTAATTTAGATTAGCTTCTGTTTTAAAATCACACTACATAAAGTCGTATGACTTTATGTAGTCGAACGCAAGTATCAAAATCGCGAGTTGTAAAATGCGTAGTCGCAAAAATACACGACTTTGATACCGCATTGAAAGTTCTGCTTTCGATCGCGCAGAATCGCTAAAATTATGATAGAATTGCAAAATTGCTATACATTGTCTATGCAATCGCAAAGTTTCTAATCAATGGTGCTAAAAGTAGTGTACTTGTCTCTTTATGTATGGTATATTATTGTATTATCCATGGCCGATGCCCTGAAACACTTAATTGAACATTTAGTATTTATAATTTGCTTTAACTTTATTCTAATTTTCACTTTTGTAGCTTAGAATAAATACATCATTTGTAACTTCAGTGTGTAACTACTTTTGTAATAATTCAAATAAAACAATTAAAATTTACTCATGTTTTATTTATCAGATGCCTATTGGACGGGATTTTGTTACATTTCACCAATGTATGTTACACGTCACGTTACCAAGCTACATGTACAATGTGATGGATTTCTAAAATCTGTAGCTATTATCTGCTCAAACTCCAAAAACCACCGATCGACACGTGTTTCGTGTGTCACCAATCAGAAATTGATTCGGTGCTGGTTAGCTAACCGAGTCCGATCTCTGGTATATCCTGAGGATGCTTCGTGGAGAGGCGAAACACGTGTCGATTGGTGGTTTTTGGAGTTTGAGCGAAAAATAGTTACAGATTTTAGAAATTCATCACATGAAATGGATTTCTGCAAAGGAACACCTGAGTCTATACATGTCACAAAATTTCAATACATTACATTGTTTCGATATGTCCATGTTGGTTATATGTTACGAAATCCCAGAAATCACAACTTACACGTCTTTGTCATGTCTAAATGTATTACATAGTGTGTGTTACATTTTGATTACATATTACAAATACAGCACAATATTGTAATTTACCATTTACAACTGCACTGGATGTAAATAAACTAAAACAGTACCTATTACCTGTAATTCACCTTAATTTTACCCAAGTATCTCTCATCCAATAGATTTTTACACACAAATTCTGATGTTGAAGGTTTGTTGTACACTCTTTGAAGCGATTTAATGATTTCTCTGTCTAAATGAAACTTATCTTTTTGAGGGTCTCTTGAAGTGGCCGCTAGTGTGGTGTTTACCCATGCTTCGTAATATGGTTTTGTGTGCTGATTAACACTACATGGCGCCCATTTTGCTACTTCTGTCGTCGGAGAATTTTGCCTAACAATGCGGGGTGATCTTTTTCTATCAAACACTTTAAAAGTCGGCTTTATCTTGATTTTCACTTTATCCTTCTTCGGACATTTTTCTTTAACAGTTATTTTACTGGCAACACTTCGCATTTTGTCATTAATTTTCGCCTCCATGGGCTTGTCCCTGGGTTTGGTGAGATTGCTTGGTATATTTATTTTTAATGGCGTCGGCTGTTGTTTCTGGTCGACGAACGTTACTGCTTTGTATATTTTCGTGGTTTCGTTTCTAGCCGTAATCGTATTTATCATCGGTTTCCGGTATTTTTCTTTCACCTCGATGTCTTTCGCTGTCTTGGTCGGAGTTTTAGCCGACGAGTCGCTTCCTTTCGATAATTGCGTCGCGTCTTTCGTTAGATTTTTTAGCGGTTCCTCTGAAAGAATTAAATATTATGAATTAATTTTTTACCTGCAATTTCGGTCACATCTAATCTCACACAACTGTGATGGTAGTTGATAGCCTACGTTTTGGGCAAAAGTATAACGACTATGTTTTGTGTGAAAGAAAAGCAAGTGGAAGAAAATATTTCGTAGTGGTTGAACCCTGCCACGCTTTGTGTGGCCTTTTAAATTGAAAACTGCTCAAATTACTTTCTATGCCCTTCCAGTAACGAGTCAAACTCGATTACCCATAACGAGCTAAATCGATCAGCATTTGAGTATGAGTGACGCACAGTTTAACATTGTTTTTTTTATCTATTGATGAACACAACTAAAATATAACTGAAATCTCAAGATAGCAATAATTGGCTGTCAAACTCGATTAGTCGCAGTTTAAGACGAGTACTGTTGCTGTTACTCCTAGAGCGGGTCAATGATACTACGAGTTACTCTGTCGGCCGTGCGCGCTAGGCCCGCCGTGCGATTCTCCAAAGAGAATTAGTCGAATTCACTTCTGAATCCGCGGTGAGATTGTCAACTGTGGACTGGTATTCTCTAAAGTCGACAAAGATACTATCGCCGTACGTTAATTTCAATGAGTGCGGCAGTGAGTCATACCATCGATAATGAATTTTTTGACGTTTCGCTAAATATGACAATCTAATCTAAAAAAAACGAATTTTATTTAACGTAATTATCTCAGAGAAGTTAAAGTACGATAAAACGAAATATCGACTGAGATGTTTACTCTTATAGCAATCCCCAATAAACTCGCATCTAAGATCACTTCGCTCCTGGAATGTTTGGTTTAGAGAATTCCATTTGAAGGTCAAGTGAGTTCGCGAAGTGGGGTGAATTGTCGAGCGAGTCTCGCTTGGGTGATTTGAGTTTTTACAGAATTGCACGGCTGAACATAAAATAGTACCCCGGTTCTTTGGTGGTGACACCAGTTTATGTGAGGCGGTGTTGTAAAGGGTTTCCGAGATCTATGAATCGCATTGGATCCCCTTGTGCTGTTTCGAAGAGTCTTGGGAAGATAAAACCGCCCATCAGCGACCTTGTAGTGTAAGCGTTCAACAACACGTTCTGTAATCCTCTACAAGATAGGTATAGGTACAGATGGACGACATGAGCTCTCCATTCCGATCAGCCGCAAACCCGAAGGTTATCATTTAGTCGTCTGGTACGATAGGCGGCGATTACTAATCCTCTAAGCTTAAGGTTTAGACGACTTACCAACTTTTTCGTCTTCTTGCTTAATCGTCTGACTCTTTTTCGACCGCAGACTATACTTATCTCTTATGATTTTCTTTCTATTATATTCTACGACTTTCTTCTGCGAAATTTTATTGGAATCTGCATTACTTTTTAAATATTTGTTTGCTGCCGTTTTTCCTTTATTTACTGCACTAACGTTTTCGTCTCGTTTTATGTCGTTACTATTTCTATGATCTTCTGTTTTTATCTTTTTATCCGATCGCGATACTTCTTCTGTGTCTCCTCTATCTTTCGTGGTTTTCTTTTTTTCATTATTCTTATCTTTCGTGACTCGTTTCGACTCGTCTCCTCTGTCTCTAAATTTGTGTTCTTTCTTGTCTAATTGTTCAGTTCCCTTATTTATATTTTCCATTATTCACTGAAAATTTTGTTGCTCGATAACTTATAAGAATTCCTGCGTCGTTAACATTGACATTATACCAACTTGATTATGTCTAGTTTTTTAGGGTTCATCGAACTAGGAATCCCTATAGTTTCGCCGTGCCTGTTTGTATGTCACAGTATGTGTTGAATATATTATAAGGTATTTCAATAGTAAAAATTGGCCAAAGAAAGTCGATCTAAGTCACCGAGAAGCCGTGAGTTGCAACTTTCAAAAAATTTCAGGTGAGTCCTCCACAGAGCGTTCCAGACATTCTTCCAATTCGTGCCAATCTTCTTACGAGTAGGGTTTTGCAGATGTTAAATAATGTGTTCTAATAACGGTTTTAAATTGTATGTAAGATAATGGTTTTAAACTTATAGTTTGCAGGACAAATGTAACGAAAGCTTTACTTATCTACAACAATAAAATTATGACATTATTCTCTTGAAAAAAAGAAAGAAGCCTGCTTCTTTATTTATTCTTTATTGATCTTTCTTTATACTTTTACATATTTTAAGAAAGATGTTTTATTAGATATATATCTTTATACCTATGTAAGTATAGAAGAAAGAAATGTATAGAAGAAAGATATGGACATAGAAAGAACGAAGCAGGCTCTTTCTTTCTTTCACAAATATTAAAGAAATTATAAATATTCATAATTAAAATTATCAATTATATAAAAGATTAAATTATTATTATTACAAAAGCAAAAAAAATGAAGAATGGGTCAGAACTTCATGACTCATAAATTATTTATCGATCGAATTAAACCCTAATATCGACCACGTTTGTACTGACCGGTCAGTGCGCAGTAATTGGCGTCGACGCTCGCATACTTTTTGCTTGCACACAAAACTACTGATCCATCCTCTCTTTAATACTTAGGTGCAGAGTCCATATCTCAGAACAAGAAAAATCCTTGTTCTGAGGTTCCTACGCTACGAATAAGATTAGACAGTATCACGAGTAATTTAGAAATTTTACAAATATCGTACACAACCTTAAATTGCGCGGATAGAACTAGCGCTTGGCTGATTTTTATTTATAGTAAGTAGTAGGTATATATAGATCGTGGTATAGATAATAGATTTATGACTGACAGCCTTCAGACAGCCAACTCTTTTTGGATAAATCTTGCAAAAACCCAAAGAGAATGTAATAATTAACGTATTATATTAGACGTCAAGATTTAATCACAAAAAAATGTCTTAAATGTATTTTTAATAAATTATAAAAAATATGAATACACCTACATTTTTTTGGAGCTGAAATGGATCATATATCAAAACCTAATTTGGTAAAGTCTAAATCTTCTAACAGTGCTATGACGACGAAATCTGAGAACCGAAATCGCAAGAAGACGAAAAGTAACGTTGAGTTTCAACCACTGTTACTGAAAAAACGTGGTGTTTACGTTGAAAAGAAAAATATTAAAACACAAAGTGGTAACAGAACATTTTCTTGATTTCATTATATGATACACAAATATATAATACACAAATATCGGCAAAATAACTATCAGCGAAGAATGAATGAAGAGATACGCAGTATGACAGGATTGCGCGACAGTGTTATTGTTAAAATGAAGAAAGGAATGCTTAGATGGTTCGGGCACAGAAAGAATGAGGGATGAAAGACTGACGAAATATACATAGCGAAAGTGAATGGTAAAAGAAGCCAAGGAAGACCGAGGCTGACTTATGAAGATCAAATAGCCAGAGTGTTAGTAGATAGATATGTCAAAAGCTCTCGCATACCCAGGCGAAAATGTGTGAGAAGAATGATGAGGTTTGAGGAAGCGAAAGAAGTATGTAAGATAACCGCGACGCTTGGCGCTCCGTCCTCTCTGACTACCCCATTAGGGATACACCTTGAGGATATGTATGTATGTATGTAACTATCAGCGTCTGTGACATAGTACTCACACCTTAATAAAATTGTGTTGGCATCATCAAATATCCTATGATCTGCAGATATTATTATGTAGTAACGGTCCCAGTGATGTAGCCAAATTTCCGGCAATTTTGCCATGTACTGTGTTACTCGTATGCCATTGAAATAAACTTATCTTATTCTTATTATTTCCACTTCGGACAATATTTCCGACAACAGCACATCACTCGGGCATTCTAGTGTTTCATTCATTGACGAATAGCATGTCCTATTTTATGATTACATGATTACATTAGGACCCTAGCCTTTCAAACAGCGCAGTATTCAATCAATTGTGTAGCTGGCACAGTTTGCGTGGGCTTTTAGACATCGATTGTACAGACAGTCTGTGAATGCATCACTTAAAAACCAATTTGGATGTAGTTTATAATAAACTTTAAGGCTTACCTGAAAGTAACATTTATTCTTTATGTAGACTCAATCAAATTACTTAAAAGATGGTAAAAGATATGCAAATTTTAAATTTCTCGAGTCAATCTAACTTCAGAGAAGACAAATGTTCGAGGCCTGACGCCTTGTTATGAACTAAAAAACGATATCACCTATCACCACATATTGCTATGGTCTGCGCGTATGAAGTCACGGACATAGCTAGTATTTCATTAATCGACTAGGAGTCTAGTTTTTTAGACAGCGTAGTATTCAATAAAATTCTAAAAGTATTTCTTTTGGATTCAGAGAAGTCTTAAATACCTATATCATTAACTTACTACATGGTTTGGATTTTTGCAGCAGATGAAACAAACGTTCGGATGAAGAAATTGGACTTTACATCACGCTCAAGGCCAGACAAGAAGAGATTTCTCACGTCTGTGTTTACTGCACTATCCAAATCAACAGCAGGAACGCAGTGTTCGGACTTACCCAACACCACCTTAGAGAATCAAACGAAAGAGAAAAGAAAAGAAAAAAAGAAGATGAATGAAGGTACGCAAAATGAAGACGGAACTAAACGTAAATACAAATCGAAATATTTACAAGCGGCTGCAAATAGAGACGTCCAACATGTGCGAATACTTCAACCAACAAAAGAAGTAATTGATACTCCTTCAAACTATTCAAGCAGTGAGGTTTACAGATGGTCGCAACTGCGTTTACCTCCTCTAGTTAAAAAGCAGAGCACCGAATCGTCAGTGAACGTTCAAGAGAAACCCACTCTGAATAAAGTACATGAAAGCATAGCGAAAGAGGTTCTCGAAGGAAAGAAATTGAAAGAAAACAAAGAGGATAAAGAAGTAACTTTAGTTACCGACGTAATTGATAAAGATAAAAACATATACAATTTATTTGTCGATTTACTAGAAACCACAATCGGCGTTTGTAATAAGAAAGAAAAATTTAATGATAGGTCCCCAAGCAATGCCAGTAATTCAAAAACAGCTTTAGAAATAGATGAAGCGGTAGCGAAAAGGCTCGCTATCAATGAAATTCCAGTTATAATCGACGACGAACAACAAAAATCAAACCCGACAGCGGTTCCTTATAAAAGTGATGCGTGGAGTGATGGAAATTTTTTCAACTATTTCGAAACTGAGTCATCTTTCAATTGTTCGACAGGATCAATAACTCCGCAAAAAGCTCCAATTAAGCGTAAGAGAATTCTAAACAATTTTACAAGAAGTTATGAGTTAGCAGCACCGCGAACTCGTAAAGCTTTCGCGAAGAAAAAAAGATCGTTCAGAAAATCCAAAAACTCCGATCTGTTGAACTTACTTAAAGAAGAGTTGAGAATGGACGAGTACGCTTACATTGAACCTAGAAATTTGTATCAAGCTCTTAAAATAATTGCTCGCAATAAAAGAAAATGTCGCAAAGCCATTCATTTTGAAGATTCCTATAGCATGACGAAAACTGATATCGATTTTGGTGATCACGAATGCACACTGGCAAGACGAGCTTTGATACCATTTGACAGAGATCAATCTCAACCCTTTGGAAAAACGAAGAAGAATAAAAATACTAATTCAAACGATTTTAAGTATTCATATTCGAAGCAATCAGAACTGAATAGAAATTTCAAAAGAGAAACAAGCAAGTACAAATCTCCGAAAAACGATGTATCCAATCATTATTTACAAGTTTATGAATACGACTATGATACCCATAGAACAGACAAAACGTTAGAAAAGGCAAATGATCAAATCAGTTTGAAATATAATTCACCGCCGAGAACTGGTGATGAAACGTCAAGAAGTGATTTGTATTTGAAATCCGCTGATAGTGAGAGTAGCAGTTATATTTAAAATTTTAATACAGCCAATGAATTTGTAAACACGTTAAATAACTACAAATGACTATCTAATACAGTAATAACAATAATAATAGTTTGATTGCTTTATTAGCTTTTGTTCGCAATATTGTCTGCGACTAATAAGATGCTGGTTATGGGTGCAAACAGTTTATTTTCGTTCGTACGCACGTGTCAAAAACGCAGGTACTGGAGTAGTAGTCACCAAAGGTATACGCTTCACTTTCCGAATCGCTGTAGTCTTCTATCTAGGAGTTGTCTTCGCCAGTTTGCATGAGTAGGTATACGACACCGATACGTTGCAGAATTTTCGAATGACAATTTGGTTCTTGTTTTTTAATTTTGCGTATACCAATCGATAGACTGAACTTAGCAATGCGTTTTTAGGTCATAGCTCTGCAAAGCTTAGGTCGATCTCGAGATATAGTTACCGAAAGTAGCGCGTGGCGTGCCATTCGATAATTGACCTTATAGTCTTCGACATAACGTCCGACCGTAACAATATTCGACGAAAGAAATATGATACCTGACTGAGTTTATTGTCGGTTCTCAGTGTCCAGGTATTCTATTTGAACCGAACTACAGTAGATTTGACGTTCAAAAATACCTTGTAATTGAGGCTATGTTATGGGGTCCGCATGTCACGACATGCTGCCTTGAATGACGTCATTCGGAGGGCTCTTATCGCCGCTGGCACTCTTGCAGTCCTAGCGCCTGTAGGCATTGTGTGAAGCGACGTCAGGAGATGGTTCGATGCTTATTCCTTGGAAACTTGAAAGATCGCTGCTGTGAGACGCCACTATTGTGTCGATACACTTGCTGTTTCCCATGTGCCGGCGACTTCGAAGTCAGCAGGTGCTGCAGCCAGCGCTGCCGAGAACTTGAAGCGGTGTAAGTATGCGACTCTCTCTGAAAGTTTCATATTTATGCCCTTTGCAGTCGAAACTTTGGGTCCTTGGAAGCCCTTCGACTGGTTTCTGATATTTGTAAGAGGCTGGTCGAAGCTTCGGAAGACCACCGGGCTGGCAGCTTCTTCTGCCGACGAATCAGTTTGACTATTTAAAGAGGTAATGCTGCCAGTCTGCTGGACACCCTAAGCAATAACAGCTTTCTAAGCGGCAACTTTGAAGAAGTCTATTATTTAAGCTAATGTGTAGTTTTAAGTTTGTAAATATTAAAGTTAGGGTATATATGTACTTTTTGTCATTTATAAATTATTTAGTAACAAAAAATTTAAAAAAATGTGAAGAATTTATTTATTACTGTAGACGTCGGTTGTATGGGCTAAAATCCCTTGGCCTTCCCTCCTAAGGGTGATCGAATTACTATGATGTAGGATTTTTGCCGGGATTTTATGGGGAGCGGTTTGTTGAAATAAATGCTTATTTAGTAGTGATGTTGAGATTTTTTTAGTGGTTTAGTCTGCCTCAGCGGATTCTATTACAACTCCAAATTGCTTGTTTAGTAGTGATGTTGCGATTTTTTTAGTGTTGTAGTTTTATTCTATTAGAAAGATTCAATATATTTGTCGCCAGAAACTCCAAGAAATATCTACAATGTATTACGTCAACACTTTGATGAAATAAAATCTATTTATTACTGTAGACGTTGGTTGTATGGGCTAAGATCCCTTATCTTCTCTCCTAAGGGAGAATCGTACCAAAATCGTACTGCTACTAGAAAGAAAAAAAAAAGAAAAGAAAACAATGTGTGTTTGATTAATGGTTTTATTTACAACTTATTTTGACCGCAAACAGAAAAATAAACAATATGTTGTATCCACTGCATTCCACCGAAAAAGCGATTACCTTCATGTATGATCCGTAAATAACCACAGACATCAATAACCATTATTAAACATGACGGAGGACGATCACAAACATTGCTATATGTTACCTACAGAAGTTCTGGTATACCTTTTCACATTTTTACCACCGAAGGACCTTATAAAATGTGGACGGGTCTGCTTATACTGGAAGCAGGTGATCGATGGCCTTGTTGGAAACGACAGGCTGTGGCGTTCGCATTGTATGCGAGATTACGGCAACGTGTGTGAGGTTTCGAGGTATAAATCACGTCATGATCTCGATTGGTACCACATTTATAGATCTTTAAGTCTGTGGCCCCGGTTGAACTTTGCTAAGGAGGTTACGGATGAGTTTGCATCAGCGTCTAACGCCTTCGAAGAGATTAATAACTTCTGTGTATTGTCGAACGGCATTATCGGTGTTCATAAGCGTCGTGGTATAATATATTATGACATCGAAACATTGCAGCCCTGTAAATGTCGTCAGATTGCAGGTAGCTACATACATTATGCTGAAGATGAAAATACTATAGTAATAATGGGCTACTTTTCCCACCTGTATGTTATACGGAAAATTATTAAAAACCCTTCCTATGAAGCAAACACTACATTTGATAATGTAAAATATTTTTTGTTAATTGAACAAGATGTTTATTACGTAGATCTTAACAACGACGTATATGTGTGTCACTTGAATAATGATAATTTGACTTGTATGCTTGTGACCAGATGTACAGAGGGAATAATCTGCCTCGGATACAAAGATGAACACCTTCAACTATTGACACCTCACCGAAATATTTATACTATTATTGATAACAAGTTAGTGCTCGCTTCTGCTCTCGAAAGTGCACCGAATTTGCTACACGAATTGAAAAAGTACAATTTAATAGATAATGTAGAGTGGAGAGTAATTTTTAATTGGATGTTTATTTTAAATCGTAACATTCCTCAAGGTCCGTTAAGTGACACTTTGATTATTCGTACATACGGAGACATGGTTTTTGTTGGTACAAACAGTGGAGTATTTCGGATATATCACGCACCAGCTTCAGAAGAATTTGATTTATTCGGAATGCAGCCAATGAAACAGTACAATTTTATGGAGAGGCATGATTGTCCGGTGTTGTCTATGTGTCCAATCATACAGATAGATGTTATGGAAACTGAGAATGGACACTCAGTAATAGTGGGCATGCCAAAGAAGATAGCTGTCATTGATTTTGTTCATAACTTTAAGCGAAGTGCTTCTGTTGCTATGCTTCCTTACCAAGATGTGGAAAAGGTAAAAATGCTTAAAATTGATGAAAATATATAACTGTAATAAATCTTCAAACTGCTACTATTTACATGTTACATATTTAGAAAAATTTAGTTTCTTGTTACATTTTGTGATTTAATCTTAAATAAATTTTAAATAAAAATAATTTACAGTTTGCGCCACTTTTTTTTAAATTAGGAGTCATTTTAAATCTCCAAAAAATGGCAGATGAAGTAAACATTTTTATTATAAAAATAAAAGGTGTTTTTACTTAATTTTTCCAATATGAATTAATTATAACAAATACATAACCATGTAAAAGCTTTGTCAAACTACACATGTTACACAAATAAATGAATTTGAATAATATGTTTATGAAAATTCTGATTAATCTACTTTGTTATGTTTTCAAAATTGAGAAAAGCTTAAGAACCATAGACCAATTCTTAAATTTTACTATAGTTTTTGAATCATACACTTGAGTCTATTAATGGTTAATTGAAAATGCAAATATGGAAAAAATAAAGTCTTAGCACCAGAGCGGCTAGATAAGTGACAAATGCTTCGTACAATCGAAACACTTGCGGGCGTTATTCTCATTAAACGTACCATGGCTATTTATACTGCAGTTTTAACACAATTTTACAGTTTGTTTAATGTATGAAAAATACTAATAACCTCTTAGCATTTTATTCTTAACATTATCCCCAATAACTTTTCTTCTACGACTTAATAATTCATAACTTTTTCTTTAATACAAAAATAAAAAAACTTTAAATGTTTCTGAAAATGGCACCTACGCTTTATACCCGGCAGTTAAAGCGGCACACGCGAAGAGTTGCAAAGGATACATCGATGTGGAAACTCCTAACGATACATCGCTCTTCATGAACGAGGTTTTAAGAATGATGTTTTACTATAGCACCATCTGTTACGGTAATTGTGCATTATTTTTGTTACATACATACAGTTATCTATTTGGTATCACTTTCACACAAAATAGAAAAGGTGCTTCGTGCACACCTCGCCCGAATTGCGCGCGATGACGAACGAGTTGCAAAGTGAATATCGAACGACCTAGCTAGATTCTATTTATGAGAAAACGCGATTTCTACCGTGTTTCAGAGCAGTGCACGGTCGCCTAGGTATTATTTTAAAAAACATCGATGTATCGTTCATAACATCAATGTTTTACTTTTGAAAACATCGATATTTTTTATGAGCGATGTTGCATCCCTATTCCCTACACACGCGTCGCGGGCCGCAAAGGGGGGCGTCGCAACGTTGTGGACGCACCGTGCGCTTGCTGCCTGTACTTTTGTATACAGAGTAATTACGTTCCAGAGAGTACAACAAAGCTTAAAAAATAATTTTGGGAAATGTAAGTTTTGAAAAAAGTCGTCGAACAAAAGTTGATATGACGACAGGAATTTTGCACTAAGATGTTATTAGTATTTTTCAATTTACCCTGTTTGAGAAAGTTAAGGCGACGCATTGATAAACAATAATTTAATCTAAAATAGACCTTCTGTTCTATGCAAACGTGCGCGCGCTAGCTTACGAAAAATACGAAAAAACAATTATTTTTGTTTATTTTAAAAACTATAATCCATTTTAAAAAAATCCAACTGTCATTTTGAGGAATATGTTTTAAGTAAACTATACAGAAAATTTAGAAATATAAATCGGTCCCGTTGCTCCGAAAAATGTAAATCTCTGTTTCAAAAGAGGTTTCATTGATATTTTTTTTTGTGTTACAAAAGTTAACCAACCGTGTATCGCAACTATCAAAATGAAGTCAATGAAATGAAGAATCAGGATACTAAATATCACTGTCATACGTTTTGTAGTCACTTAGAAAAATTGAGATCCCTGGCGTCAAAATTGCCAATGCGTCGCCTTAATTTCATTTGACTCCTAATTTAAAATTCGTTACTCTAGATTACGTGGAATTTGTCATTCTATTCTACTAGTGTTTATGACAATTGAACCACTTGTCTAAGCCCCAAGTATCAATATTTAGCTCAAAATTGTCAGCTAAGAGTTCTTATCCAGATTTGTTTAGCAACTAGGGACCCGCCCTAGCTTTGTATGTGTGAATACATAAGTAGCACCTTGCCTCTTAAGCTAAACAGTGCTTTGGCTGTGCATTTTTTCGCTATAAACACCCGTTTCATGTTCTTAGCAGTCGATGTTTTAAAATGTATTAAATACTAGCGATGCCCGCGGCTTCGTCTGATTTTTATTTTTAAAATAGCCTATGTCCTTCCTTAGCAATCAAGCTATCTCAATACCAAAGTTCATCGCAACAAACAAACATTGATTTTTATATATTAGAAGATACGTTTAATTATTTGTTTAATAGATTCTTTACATGAAACTTTATATTTTTTTTCATATTAACTTCGACACCTCTTTCCAATCCATTAGGTTCGAATTATCAAAAATCCCTCCTTAGTGGGTACCTATCTAGAATTTTCTAGACTCAGTGCATCCCAGTGGTTTGGGTTGGGCGTTGCTATGTATTCGATTAGTCAATTTTCTAATAGGTAACTATACTATGAAAGATACAAAATGACTGAGGCGCTTTTTTTTATTATACAAAACACCCGCTACGTCAAGGCTACCGCCATTTTTTTGATACCCTATTTTAACTTCCCTATGCCCGGGGTCTCGGGGCAATACTGCGCGATGACTATGGCCCTAGTCCAAAAAGAATTAACTAATATCATATCTAGATACTGACATGACATTTCATCTGTATAGCTTTTGCTTATAGCTTTTGCCTTGGAAGAAGGACTAGTTATTATTCTAAGACCTTTGTTATATTCTTTGTGGATTAAACCATCATTCAAAAAGCTTTCATATGTCTTCATGTAGCACACCCAGATACTAACATTCATTTTTATGTAAGCCTAGCGACCCGCACCGGGTTTGCACGGCTAGAAATTTTTTTGAAATAAAATACAGCCCATGATACTCGCTGGTAATGTTCTATAGGTGAAAGAATTTTTGAAATCGGTTGAGAAGTTTTTGAGGTTATCCATTACATACAAACAAAGTTTACCTTTTTATAATATTAGTATAGATACTTAGATGAATCTTGGTTCTTATAGCCTTTGATTATTATTTTCTCTTTAATGACGCAATCATTTATCTTTTACTTTTAATTGAATTTTATTAAGGCTAACCGTACATTATAAGAACTTTGTAATAGAAAAAATCTTACGCGCGCCGGAATGCACTCGGCACGCTTATTACGTAACATGCAGACAGTATGCGACAGCCTATATCGCGCGATATCTGCTGTCAAAACGGAAATTTGTGTAATGTAATTTGTATATTGGCGCTAAATCTGCTGCGAAAAGTGCATTTTACGGTCATACAATAATAGATACGCAATCGTCATACATGATACTCATTTTTCATTACAATTAGTCACCGGTCGCGCAGTGATCGCGTGGCTGTCGCTGTCTGCAAATTTTTAGATAATAACCCCCCGCCGTTCATACATTTTCTACTAGATCCCGCACCAAATCCCGCACTCTGACCATTCCGACTGAATGTATGCACGGAGTGCCTTCCAGCGCGCGTTACAATTTTTCACGCTACATGGCAACATTACTGGATTCGTCGAACATTGAAAGCAAGAGAAAAATACAGTTCAACAGAATACCTGGAGGATTTGGGTATTGACGGATGTTTAAATTGTTTTTTGAGAATGAACAGTTCATAGTTTTAATTTCTCCTCAATTCCTATTTACATCCAAATAAATGTTATATAAAAGTTGCTACCGTGTTGCAATTTGTTACGTAACATTTTTTTGTGTAACAATTTATAATAAGCAATATTTTGTAATAAAATGTTATCTAACAAGTATTTTAAATCAGCAAATAACTGCTGTTTGGGAGCATCCAGCACCATTAGAAATTATAATGTGCGGCCGGCCTTATTCTACGTATTTTACAATGAAATTGTGTACGTAGATAGTTTGAATATTAATTTTAATATATTAACTGTATTTAGGTACTTATTAATTTCTTTTGTCAATGAATTAAAAAAATTCAAATATAATTTTGTGGATTGTGTCTAGAATATAAATTATTGGAACTGAAGATGCTTTTTGCTTCAATTTTTGTATTGACTCGTGATGTTATAATGTAGTTACTAGGGTTGTTATTTTTTTTTCTAAAAATAAAACAGTTTAATGAGATCATAGAAATAATATGAACAGTATAGTATTTCATTTTTTAATTTTTCTGGAACTTATCAGTATAGACTACAGTCATTTTTATAAATAAATCTCACAAACAAATGTCCATATGTACGTACTTTATTTATACCGTTCTTATGGCTTTAGATACCACATATCAGTGTTTTAGGGATGCTTATTAAAAACAGCATTTTGGATAAGTATTTTATTTTTATTGAATAGTAAACAGTAATATAAAGCAAGGTAGAAAATAATACTGTTTTTAACAGTATAGTTAGCAACCCTAAATAGACACTCTGGGTTGCTCTCTGTCTGTAATGTCAACTCTGTTTAAGCAGTTGACATTTCAAACACTCTAGGCCATTTCGTTCTTGGTTTTCTACTGATTATATGGCAACAAACAGCAGCCGAAGAAAGTAAGATTGGCTTGCATAAACTTTTTAAACTCGATTTAAGGCATTGACATCTTGCTCGCACTAACTACATATTAAATAGTTGGTGCGAGCGAGATGTCAAGTCCCTAAATCGAGTTTTAATAGTTGGCGCAAGTTACCCTCAGTCTGTTGACATTTATATTATCTCTATTCATCTGTCAAAATAGGACCAAAAACACATCTACTCTAGGAGATCTCCTACTAATAGATATTACGTCGATGTGGCCACTATAGTCTTTCTCGCTTTAACGACCTATGTCTGTCAAACAGGCCTTTGCAGCCTAAAATACTGCATTCTACCGTCACCCACAAGAGTCTCTATCTCACACATGTATATTTAAAAAATTATATTAATTTTTCACTTGTAAAGTTCTAAAATAATTAAAAAACTTAGAAGTATTAGCGAAAAAAAATTTGGTTTCAATGATAGTACCACAGATTAATTAGCTACTAACGTAAAGTACCACAGATTAATTAGGTACTAACGTAAAATAGTACTGTCAAATACAACAGCAAAAATCTATTAGCTGTAAATATGTGGCCAAAAAACAAAAAAGAAATCTAAGATCTGCTGATGGAATATTGCTTCAACAAAAGAACTCTTCAGCGGTTTTTAAGTATATTTTAATGATCCTATTTAATGTCCCATTCCAGAATTGGTAAAAAATTCGTTATATATACACCCTAGATATTTATTTAAGACTAGCTTCCCGTCCCGGCTTCGCACGGTGGTATAGTGTTTGTGACGTAGGTCGTATAACTTATAACTTCCTATGAAGCACACTGCATTTGATTATGTAAAATATTTTTTGTTAATTGAACGAGATGATTGGACATGTATGATGTCACTTGAATAATGGTAATTTGACTAGTACGCTTGTGACCAGGAGCGCAATTGCAAAGTTTTCAACTTAATATGGTGTCACGTGGTATCGATAATTCTGTCATTTGGTCACAGACGTAATCGTTTTCGCGGGTGTTTTCGATTATGTTTAGTGCGTTAGACAATTCGGTGGATACAACTGACGTCAATTGCCTTCAAAATACTGATATCGATTACGAGTGGAGTTAGACAATTAGGCTGCCTTGTACATAGGGTATAATCTGCCTCGGATGCAAAGATGGGCACCTTCAACTATTGACACCTCACCGAAATATTTATACTGTTATTGATAACAAGTTAGTGCTCGCTTCTGCTCTCGAAAGTACACCAAAGCTACACGAATTGCAAAAGTACAAGTGTGAAGTTAAGATCTGATGATGGAATACTGCTTCAACAAAAAGACTCTTCAGGGGTTTTTAAGTATATTTTAATGATCCTATACTTGATACTTGATGACGGGCTTGTATCCGCAAACCGACGTCTTAGGCGCCTATTTTGCGTGTGGGTAGGATCGACTACTCCTGCCATCCTAACTCATCCAGAAATCCTAGCACCCTTCTTATGTTGGTGAAGGCCTCTGGGAGCGATCTTGGTGTGCCAAGATGTTTTGCCCGGTAGTCTGCCACGGCTTCACATTCCAGTAGAACATGAATGGCTGTTTCTTCTGCTTCTAAGCACCCCCTGCAAAGAGGACTGTTAGTAACACCCATATTAAAAAGATGTTTGTTATATGGACCATGTCCGGTCATAGCACCAGCAAAGACCCGGAGTTTAGCTCTTGTTAGACCGAGCAAACGGCGCGAGAGTCGAGGGTTTAATTTAATGTTCCATTCCAGAATCGGTAAAAAATTTGTTATATACACCCTAGATATTTATTTAAGACTAATGACCCGCCCCGACTTTGTACGGGTAGAAATTTTATTGAAAATAAAATACAGCTCATGTTCCTCGCTGATAATGTAGCTTTCTATAGGTGAAAGAATTTTTGAAATTAGTTTATAAGTTTACATATCAATTACATACAAACAAACAAAGTTTACCTCTGTAAATATTAGTGTAGAAAATGTATATAGTATAGAAGTATAGAAAAGGCCACTCGAAAGAGAAAAATGAATACCTTTTTAAGCAAAAAATTAAACTAACTTCAAAATAAAATTATTGAAACTACGTAACAATAAATTATCCTCAACTCAATTACCTACAAATATAATTTCATAAATAAGTAATTTAAATTGATAAATTATATGATACAAAATATTTGAGTCAGTGCCAAAACTGGTTGTATTGGCTTAAATTATAAGTATTCCTGTCACATTTATGAAGTTATTTTTTAACTTTGTTTAGTGAACGATAATTTTTTTTTAATACATTTGCTCAAAAAGTAGACTTCCATGTGTGTTTAGCGTGCGGAAAGTTATTCTTTTCCCTAGTGCTTTTTGGTTTCCTCCTGCATATCACATCCAAATGACGAAGGTTTTTAATCGAAATTTTAAGTTTTCTGTACAAAATTTTTGTATATTTTACAGCGTAAATACTAATAAAATTAATACATGAAGGAAATTTAAAATAATATTTTTTTTTAATTTATACGTATAATGTAAATAAATAAATAACGCAATTAAAATTATTTTTAATTTAGATAAATTATTATCATTGAATTAGCTTAATGCATAGAAACCGTTGCCCTGCCATGTCTTCTATAAAAAAAAAGAAACTTACTCCCGCGAAATTACATTTCTGCATTTTTTTATTTATTTATATTTTTTTCGCAAATGTATTAAAAGACGTCGTTCGATGCATGTGTCAACAAACCGGTACTCGTGAAGAAATGACATACTTTCCACACTTGTATCGAAATGTACTATTTTGTTTTACTTTGAAGTCGGTTTTATTTTTACGCTGTAGTGTTACTGTTACATATTTGTGCCAACCTGTCATAGTATACTCTGTGTCTATCTGTGTATTGTAGTCTGTATTTCATTTGTAAATGGTTCCGGTGTTTTTTGCCTCCCGGCCTGTTCATCGTAGTATCTCCTTAATAGTCTGTGCTGTTCATGTCCGACAGTCTACCAAGTATGTTATATTGGTTAAATAACAATAAAGTTAAGTTATCAATCAAGCTTGCATAGTTATTTAATTGAAAGTTCCCCACGCGATAAAAGATACAACAGTTACCCTAAGCTTTATTTAAAAAAAAAAATAGCATTTTGCAAGTAAATATTTTATTTAAAAATCATGGCACAACATTGAGTCAATAACAAAAATAAAGAATAATAATTGATAATACTTTGAGTTAGGGTCCATAGTTCCAATGCACCAATTATTAAGGAATGTCTATCCCATGCCATAAGAAGAGGTTCCAGCACACGTCGTACCAGTAATTAAGTCTCGAACTGAGCCCCTGTAAAGACAAAATAGGTAGGTGACATGAAGGTGAATGCTACAGTCAAAGTCAGACGTACAATAACAAATATTATTATTCGTATGAAATGTTTAAGATATTATAATAAACGTACAATAAACTAGCGACCCGCCTCGGCTTCGCACGGGTATATAGACATTTTAAAAAAAATAAAATACAGCCCATGTCACTCGCTGGTAATGTAGCTTTCTATAGGTGAAAGAATTTTTGAAGGTTGAGTAATTAGTGAGTTTATCCATTACATATAAACAAAGTTGAAAGTTTACAGACATACATATCTTCACGCGGTATCCCTAACGGAGTAGTCAGAGAGGACGGAGCGCCAAGCGTCGCGGTCCTTACATCTTTCGCTTCCTTAAATCATCATTTTCCTCACACATTTTCGCCTAGGTACGCGAGTGCTTTTGACATTTCCGTCGGCTAACACTTTAGCTATTTGGCTGGCGCTGGCACTTTGGCTCTGTAGATTTTTTTCATCAGTCTTTCATCATTAATTCTTTCCAAGTTGAAAGTTTACCTCTGTACAATACATATTATTACAATATATATATATATATATATTATATAGATATACGTAAGTAAAGTAACTTCGCTAATAAATAAGCATACAAAAGTTAAATTAAGTATTATGTTTTAAATTATTTGGTAATAGATCATTTTGCAGTAATTTATTAAATAACAGTAAGTACCATAACCACATAACAGTATAAAGTAAACAAATCGAAACATTCAAATGACATGTATTATAATAACCTTATTACAATGTAATAACTAAAAATTATTTAAACAATACAACACTATTATGAAAGCTATTCGTTCCTTTAGTATGTCTATTTGGATGGAAACGTAGGATACATCGAGATATAATAATAATTAAAAGACGTGCTTTCGCTAGCTCCTGTATTTCTCGACTGACTCATTTTTTGACATTTAAAAATACCATATTATTATTAAGTACCCTCGAAATAATGTGTCGCCATTTGTTAACGATTAGGATTATAACAATTAATCACGGACATTGAAAATAGCTTACAATTAGATAAATAATAATAATAAACGCGCCAGATAATACATACGAATCATCTGGTCTCAAACTAGGGCATTTCCCTGTGTTACGAGAATCGCACGACGACTATTAGGGGCGTTTCCCAGTACACCCAGACCCGAGAGAATCTAGAAAAGTTCGTTTACTATATTGACCTGGCTGGGGATCGTATCCGGAACCTTCCGTGCTTGGACACAACGCCTAAACCATGCGATGCTGCATTGGGCCGGCTCGCCCGGTGAAATACCACCCTCTTACAGAATATCGGCATGAAATAACGACATCTATTGCTGTTGTGTTTCGTTCGGTGAGTGAGAGTACCGGTGGCCCATCCCCCTTTTCTCCCCTTTCCGTAAAGGCCGGCAACGCACCCGTTGGTTCCCCGTTGCGGGTGTCCATGGGCGGCGGTGATCACTTTCCCCCATGTGACCCGCTTGCTCCTTTGCCCCCTCTTATATGTATCAAAAAAAAACCTCAGCGCCATCGAGGTCGTCGCTTACGACCATTGCAACAATATGAATATGATTCATAATATCGATAATCTATAACCATTTTTATTAATGATTGTACAAACAATGAAATAAAATAAGTTTGTATGTAGGTGATCTCCGTGACTAGAGATCAGGATAATAGAAAATAACAGAAGCGAGCAAGGGTTTAGTGATACTGGTTGCTAAGCTTCGCGTCAGCGTTTGTCCTTGTCCTTGTTGTAAGATAAAAACCGTATCAATATGTTAATATTGTTTCAATTGATTTTGAAATTTATGATGACTGTCGTTCTTTGAAATTATGTACCTAGTTCCAAATTATCTTGTCTCCTTCCTATTGTTACAAGCTTTCAATTAATTGATACTAATTACATACATTTTTGTAATTGTTTTTAAATTAAAGTTTTCATGATTTAGATTAGTAAATTAGTCTCAATTTCAATATTTCAATTTTCACATTTTAAAGCAATTTTTCACCTAACTTATACCCCTCACCCCATGTGTACAACCTCTGGTAGCAGAAACAGATAAAGCTAGTGTTCTGAACGCTGGCGAATGGTGATAAAGTGAAAACTACATACCTGTAAATGTAAAAGTTATATTCATTGGTGTCGAGTCGCGAATACCCCCACCTCGGTAAAGTGTTCGCCATCACCCACACCTCGTCGCCGGTCACGTGCAGATCTAGAATGTATTTGTTTTATTTCATTGACTATTTGATCTTCATAAGTCGACCTCGGTCTTCCTAGGCTTCTGCTACCGCTCACTTTCGCTCTGTAGATATTCTTCCTCAGTCTTTCATCACTCATTCTTTCTATTAGCTCAAACTATCTAAGCATTCCTTTCTGCATTCTTCGTGGCTGTAGTAGAGGGTTACCATGAGAGCAAACCGTGGGAAAAGTTAGTTTTAAAGAAAACGAATATAATCCTCACCAGAAGGGTAGCTGAGTCGCAGGGTGTCTTGAGCCAATATCGCCACGTTGGTGGACATGAGGGGCAATGCGGTGTTCCAACATGATATTGCGTTTCTGGATATGTCAGCGAAGAAGATAGTTTTTGAGCCAGCGTGGTACCCATGCATGGTGGACTGGCTACTCTCTCCGCGGTCACCCACCACCTAGTTTAATAATACTGTTCAGATAATAAGCTACAATTTGTCTGAGACCTAAAAAGTTACTGAAAAAATCAGCCCATTTGCGAGCTGGACTCGCACCCCAAGAGCTCTGTACCTTAGAAGGAAACATGAGGTAGGGAGGATATTCAAGCGTTGCTCAAATCAAAAGATTGAATCTACTTTGAAAGAGTCAATGCGTGCGTACTGACGTTCTGGCTTATTGCGCAATGCCTTAATTATCAATCGTTTGAATCGTCCCGATTCTAAGTCCCTCCAGACATAATATTTAAAAGACAATTCATCATTTTTAACGCCTATCGATCGCGTAAAATTTTATATTACCTATGTAGATCTAACATTAAGTAGTGCGCGCTACGGCTTGGTTATTTTGATTTGAAAATCCAATACCCTTGCAGTCTCCTTGTAAGTCAACAAAAACGTTATATATGAGATGTTTTTGCAACTATTAAATACATTCGGCGCGCACGTGATGACCATTTTACAAAAGAAAAACCAGCTGGAGGGCGTTATAGCGAAGTTTTACTGTGTAATTATGTTTTCTTTCTCTTATGTTTTTTTTTTCTAACCAGAACTATTGAGGTATTTTCAATGTGTGGCCTAAAACTAAGCATAAATAGCCTGTATTATGAGCGCCTAGGGTCAAAAGACACTCGGACATCAAAATCATTAAGAAAAATTTACTTTTCTGTTATCAGGTTTAAAAAAGGGCTTACCGAGTATAGAGACCAATAATCGCTGTCACTGCTAGCAGTTCTATTCTTCAAAACGCAGGTGGAGACGGAAAACTCTTGGGTGCTGACCATGGGGTGGAAATAAGCCACTTTGCAACCATTGCTGGTTGCTTCCGTCAATGTGATACTGAAGATACCGTCGCTCCACTGGAACCGCTGACCTGCAAATTAAATGATAGGGAATTATTATTACATATATATTAATTGTATGTATATACATATTTAATTAATGTTTAATTTATTACATGGTATGATCTCGAAAATGTTCAATTAATAAAAAATAGTTTCTCGAGCCAACGACCTAAGGAGAGGGGTGCCGACGACGTAACGTCGACGAGCTAACCGAAATGTAACGGCACGTAAGGTTGCTGCATGCTCGATTTTTCTTTGATTGTAACTTGCCGAGTTAAGGCGACGCATTGGAAATTTTGACGCAAGGGATCTCAATTTTTCTAAGTGACTACAAAACGTATGACAGTGATATTTAGTATCCTGATTCTTCATTTCATTGACTTCATTTTGACAGTTGCGATACACGGTTGTTTAACTTTTCTAACACAAAAAAAAATTTCAAAGAAACCTCTTTTAAAACAGAGATTTTTCGGAGCAAAGGGACCGGTTTATATTTCTAAATTTTCTGTATAGTTTACTTTTAACATATTCCTCAAAATGACAGTTGGATTATTTAAAATTAATGATAGTTTTAAAATGAACGAAAATAACTGTTTTTTCGTATTTTTCGTAAGCTAGCGCGCTCAAATTTGCATAGAACAGAGGTTCTATTTTAGATTAAATTATTATTTATCAATGCGTTGCCTTAAATATAACGATTCAAGTTTTCCCACAATGCTTGAATGTCAAATATAACGACATTTTTGACAATGTTGCTACAATCTTATTGTTTTTAGTAAGTATTACATTTTTCTTCATATTTTGGTACCTATTCTTGTATATTACCACAAAATTGACTTCAGATACGACGATGGAATGTCGTACTTGAATAACTCCAGCACATAACACTCGTATCTTTGTCGCATGATAACTAGGAAGTCTAATTTTACTTCCCCAAGTGTATACGGTTGCATGGCAAACGTGGCGCATGCCTCATTAATTTTTTAAATTGCTATGTGGGAAGTATTAGCTATTATCAATATTCTCGATTAATCGTTCTTATCATAATCGTTAACAAATGGCAGCCCTGTTTTTTTTGAGGGTGTTGCTACTTTGTATGGTATTTTTGAATGTCAAAAAAATAAGTCAGTGGTCAGTCAGAAATACACGAGCTAGCGAGAGCACGTCTTTTAATTATATCTCGTCATCCTACGTTTCCATCCAAGTCAACATCCTAGAAGAACGATTAGCTTTCAGGAGGCACCCACAGAAAATATATAATGGATATTTAATCCTAGAGGAAACAGCTGTGGTCAGGAAGGTTTTCAATTTGAATCATATAAGTTCGCTATTTTATTTTTTTAACATTACACCGTCTGAGTCTAATTAGAAACATTGTTTCATCACGAACTGAAATTATGCAACAGAGTGATCTCACGAATAATCTCTGTAGAAAATCGACTCTTGTAAGCTAAAACCACTCACCACCTTTAAAATCGTAAAATATTGTGTTATTAGAACCGGAATTTATTAGCTCTAACGAGATGAGTACCCTATAGACATCTTAAAAGTTGGCGCACCGGCATAAGTATAGATGTCGTTGTCACAGCTAGCTGTTTCTGCTCTCGGGAGCTTTGGCAATGTTAACCTTCAGTGAGTATAGGTACTATATTTGCTCACATAAAATTAGGTAAAGAAGTGTAAACCAATAGGGATTCCTATCTTGCTAAACTGATTCCTCCTGATGGAAACATACCATTCGGGACCGTTCGGGGCCAAAACAATCTA
The DNA here is from genome assembly GCA_907165235.1 of Zeuzera pyrina. Lineage (NCBI taxonomy): Eukaryota > Metazoa > Arthropoda > Insecta > Lepidoptera > Cossidae > Zeuzera > Zeuzera pyrina. The sequence goes on from OU015647.1 coordinate 3,291,968, forward strand.
TCCAGTAACCGCTAGATGGCTTTTAAGATGCATCTATATTGTTGCTTTTAGATTATAAGCATTTAAATTTTTTTTTACATTGATCGTTCATATCATTCAATAAAATATATGATAACGCGTGGCATTTAACACCCCCACCAAATCGGGGACTCTGACTGTGGCATATGTCAAGATTTGGCCACATGGGCCTATAAGATTTGCCACCTCATAAACATTACAAGAAAAAGCAAAAATGTTATAATAATAAACAGACCATACAAAAGAATAAATACCATTTAAATTGCGCTGCATGCAGGCTACACCATTTATTCAATATTTACATTTTCTTGCAACTCATGCACAAATTAATTGACAAATTCATCACTGACTATGTCATAATTAAGGATTATGTTAAGTCAGCTTCAATATGAAGATTGGTTTTTGGATGCGCTGCCCCTCGCGGCCTACTGCCCCGGGCCATGGCCGCTATAGCCCTAGGGTAAATACGCCACTGGACTTGGACTCTTGGACTCGTATCTCACGTGCTCTTTGGCTAAAAAAGGAACAGACAGGTAGCGATACATGAACTTACCAGCAATCCGTAGGTTCCCAGCTGTTGGATTAAAGTGGAAATAGTTGTGTGATAATCGCCAGCTGTCGTTATCTCGTAGTGAGAACACGATAATACCATATGTGGTCAAGTCAGGAATATAAGCGTATGCGCCTGCGCAGTCACCATTAGTAACATCAACTGTGATAGACGCCAAACCTGTAATGAAAGATTTGTTACGTTAAATTCTTGTATGCGGGTACATGAAAAATATCGATCGCCTACGAGCGTGTTGGACCAGTACGCATTAACGATTTCGTAACGATTTCAGAGAAACTATCGACCTCCTTTAAATGTCTTTAATACATTTCATTGGTTATTTGGACAATAAAAGGCAAACCTTGTCTTGTTCAATAACTAGTATTTCTGGTCGAGTAAGTATGATATTAATAGAATTCTGTCTGTTCGGATTGTTACCAAACACGCAAATTACGTCGGCAAACGTCATCTATGCTGACGCCATAATTCTACAGCGGCCGCGCTTATAACATTTTATTGTATATCCAACAGTGCATTTTTGACCGTATAATCCGGCGGACGGCTCATCAACATTGTCATAATAATAACATTTTAAACATTAACAACCTCTGTCCCATAAAGATTAATCATTTAACATCGGCCATAGTTCAGGGCACTACACTGTCTAATGCTTATATACTTAGTCTTTTTTTTTCTAAGGTATTTCTGTATTTTTCTTCTTAAAGGTGAACGCAAACTTATCCGAGTCGAACAGATAGAACGAGTCGAACGAAATGAATTTTAAAATTCTTTATATGAAATCCTATGAAACCTCGCACACCTGCCCGCATCGAATCGTCCGAATCGGTGCGGATATTTGTGCGAGGTCTCCTTGACTTCGATTCGTTCGCCGCGCTCGGCTCGGATAAGTGGGCGTTCGCCTTTAATCCAATCCTAACGTTAGATTTTTTTATTTTTATTTTAAATTGCAAAGTCAAATATGAAGCATGTTTTAGGCATTTAATATTAAAAACTTATGTCAAATATAATAACAAAGTTTACGACTATACTTACCCGCACTACCGAAAGGGGGTTGACGTACCCATGAAACTGAACAACTTTCTTCGACGAACATGGGTCGAAATATGAAAAAAAATTTGGACCTCTCAAATTAATGTCATCAGCTGAGCGTTCATTTTGTATAAGAGGACCAAAATTTTTTTTCATATTTCGACCCATGTTCCGTGGGGAAAGTTGTTCAGTTTTTTGGGTACGTCAACCCCCTTTCGGTTGTGTGGGTACTTTTGTAACACCTTGTATATATGTCGGTGGAAATAATAAAAGGCACTCATTTGACTATACTATGGCAAAGCGCCACTTCCGGTTTGGAAGGGATAACGCGCTAACGAACGTCGGGGCTGAGACTCTGTTAGACTACGGCGGACGGTGCAATAGCATTTCTCCGACGGATCGTTTGCCATTATTAAATTTCCAATTGCCTACGTAATAATTGTTACAAAGAATTTTCTATCGTTTGCACATTAACATTGTCTTAGTGTTGTATTTTATGGAGTAGTTCGCCACTTGTAAGATTAGGTACCCATTTCTCATGGCTGAGTCGCAAGAGCACGAATTGCCCCGTGTCTTTTCCGGCATATGTATATATATTTCCTTCCGGTACGACGATGGAGTGTCGTACCTAAATAACTCCAGCACAAAACCCTTTGTTTGATATATTAACCTATTATTATTGTCGCGAAGTAAATAGAAAGTCTAAATGAAATTTGCCTCGAGTGTATACACGCACATGGAAAACTTGGCGTACACCTGCTTCAAGTTTATGTTGCTATCTGGGAAGAAATAAAACCTAAAACCTTTTAATTATTACCTGTAGGTGTGTTTGCCGCAGGCAATAAATCTCCATTGAGTTCGTATCTCAGTATTTGGGTATTGGATTCCAGATCGAATATTACTATCGCTGGTGGTCGCACTTGTTGTGGATTATCTGAAACCAATACTCAGTAGGTACTTACATTAGTTTGGCTTTGTCTTGAATTGAATCCCTCTAAAAAGTGGTCGCACTTGTTGTGGATTATCTGAAACCAATACTCAGTAGGTACTTACATTAGTTTGGCTTTGTCTTGAATTGAATCCCTCTATATAAAAATCAATATTATACAGTAGTAATTATAGAATCGAATACTACTCGCTCGATTAAGCTCTTTATGGATAATATTCTAAGTATGGCAATAAAGTGAACGGAGCTCTGTCCGCATTAGTAGGCTGTGTGAATATATCTAACACTGCTAAAATGGCCATCCACAATGCGGTGTTGGTGCCGACTTTATTGTACGGTAGTGAAAGTAGCCCGAAATCGAGTGAAATAAATGCAGTGGAGATGCGATCTCTCAGAAATATGTGCGGTGTCACTCTTGCAGACAGGATAAACAATGAAGAGATACGCAGTATGACAGGGTTGCACGACAGTGTTATCGTAAAAATGAAGAACGGAATGCTTATCTAAGCATTCCTAAGTTCCTTCTAAGTGCCCGAACCATGGTTCGGGCACTTAGAAAGAATGAGTGATGAAATACTGACGAATAAAATCTACAGAGCGAAAATGAGAGGTAAAAGAAGCCAAGGAAGACCAAGGGTGACTTATGAAGATCAAATGGCCAGTGTTAGCAGACAGAAATGTCAAAAGCACTCGCATACCTAAGCGAAAATGTGTAAGGAGAATGATGAGATTTGAGGAAGAGAAAGAGGTATTTAAGGACCGCGATCCTTGGCGCTCCGTCCTCTCAGTCTGCCCCGTTACGGATACAGCGTGAAGATATGTATGTATGTATTCTAGCTGAGGCTTAGAAATTAGTTGCGAGCAATTTACATTAAAAAAGACAACCAATAGTTAAAAGTGTGGCGTGGTTCAAATAGTATGAAATAATAGTTATGTGTCAAATTGTACTAAAAAAACCTAAAGGTAAAAAGTGCTAAAAAGTGAGTGGCATAAAAATTAATACGGAATAAAATGGAGAAATCTGAGCGAAGCGGGACGTAAAGGGAAAGGAGTACTGAGCGAAACGGATCGGAAAATTATATTAAATACCAAACAATTATATGGAACATTTGACACCAAAAGCTAAGCACTAGATTCATACTAAGGGAATGCATATAACAAAATGGCAGGGCATTTAGCGTCATCGGGCTATGAAACAATTTAGAAAAGTATATGATTCCTTCTTTTTTATTAAAAGAGGGGGCAAACAGGCAAGCGAGTCACCTGATGGTAATTGAGGAGGGGGAGGAGGGAGATGGTCCACCGGTACTCTCACTCACCGAATGAAACACGACAGCAATAGATGCTGTTGTTTCACGCCGATATTCTGTGAGAGGGTGGTATTTCACCGGGCGAGCCGGCCCAATTCGTGCTGCAATGCAGCTTAGCTCTACCACGCTAAAACTTTTTCTTGGCCGGGAATCGATACGGTGATTCTTCGCTTGAAGGGGAGCAAATGTCAGGCCGCAAACTGTTCAGGGCTTTGCGTTGTGCAGTAAATTACAAACCTATAGCAGAGTGACGGTGGGTTTTAAACGCGCGTTGCGACCACCACTATAATACTGGCTTTTTGCTTTTATCTAACTTGTGACTGCGACCCCGTCTAGCAAAACGTTACGACCCTTTTCGGAGTCGCGTCCCACAGGTTAAAAAACATTGCTTTAGACTTTACAGATGAAAGAATGTAAGTCCCAGGTAATTATTAATACTATATAAAAAACATGAAATACGCGCTCACTTGGTATCTCTAACAATCCTGTATCCACCATCCAAAGTCTTCCGCACTCATCAGCTCTGGTCCTGTAAACAGAGGTCAACAACCCCGCATCCCGGAGACTCGGATATGGTGACAGTGCAGGGGAGCGCGTGTTCCTATTCTCGTCCAAGTTGATGTAATTGAGAGTGGATGGAATACCTGAAAAAATGATTACTTTTGGGGTTTTGTGGCAAAGGATATAGAAATCTATTAAGATCACTCTCTTCAAACGCAGTTTGGCTGTCTCTGAATCCATCAAACAAAAACTACATTATATACATCGTTACCCACTCACACGTATATATTGATGTGATATTCGACACATTACTGAAAAGGTTTAGAAAGCATTTAATTTCAGCAAAGTAATAAAGTCCCCGTGCAAAGTTGAGGTATTATATAGAATAAAATAAAAACTCCACAAATTGACGGTTGTTATTTGTATACGTTGTATAGCAGCCATTCCCAAAGTGGGCGAGAACGCCCCCTTGTGGACGCTGCAGGCGTAAAGGGCGCCCCCCTTTGTGGTATGAGTATGTGGATGGTAAGAGACCCAGAAAAAAAATGGGGGCGTTGTGTAAAGGCCCGGGGGGTGATTTGTAATTTTATTTAGCTAGGAGGCATCTTAGACAACGACTGCATGAGCTCTCGAATCAGTAGACAAAATAAGTTTGGGGACCAGTGTTGTATGGGTACAGCAAATAGCAATCAGGGCCGGCTTTAACCATTAGTCGCCTCGGAGGAGTCGTCCATTTGGCGCCCTCTAATTTTTCATATTAAAGTTTAAAAGAAACTTATTTTGAATTTGGTATCATATTTTTTTTACATAGAAATCGAAAAGTATAATACAGGGGGTCTAATACGAGTTAGCCATTTCTCGCCTGTCGCTCAGTGCGTCTCTTTCGTCCTACATTAGTTAGTGAGGGATATGACGAGCGACAAAATGATAGGTCGTGTTATACTCACTATTCATACTCACTGTCACTCCTTCGAAATAAGTTCCATAAATTTTAAATTGAAAAATGAAAATGCTCAGCACTGACGCGCGCCCTGTAGATACCGGACGGCCGCCCGAGTCGCCCACCAATGAAGCCAGCGCTGATACTAGTGTACTACATATTAGGTATGACATACGTATACGTTGTAGAGTCTCACGAATCCGGCACTTCAATAGTCCGGCACGTCTAATAATCCAAGTAGCCTCCACCCGCGCTAGCGCGCTTCCTTCTTTGCGAAAAAAAATTGTTAAACAAGGACTACAGGTTGCAAAAAAACTAAGCTCAATTAAGGATTATTTTAAGACTAATTAGTTAATTGTAAGTTATCTCACTGTTATAAAAACCACATGTAGTTTAGTACATGAATACAAATATATCTATTCCTTTTATGAAATACTTTTTATTTCTTATGAATTTTTCTAAACAATCCAGTAATCCGAACATTCCAATAATCCGGCACCCCCTAGTTTTTAATAGTGCCGGATTAGAGAGACTACTGTATATACAAATGTACATGCATCAACTGTTGCGCAGCATACTCGGTCAGACGTACCTATACAAGTAAGCCGAGTGATACGTGATTTCGACGTGAAAGAGGTACGCAGAGAAACGTTACGCTTCGCTTTTAGTTAACGCTTGATTTTACTCTCCATAAAATTTCCGTACCGCCATCTTAAGTAGTAAACTCTAATAAATAAACGCATACCGTATCGCCGTCTCGGCACAGTGACGAAGAGTCGGTTCCCAACTCGTTCGACTCCCATGGGCAAATTATTGTACTGGATGAAGAATCTCCCAGCATCCTCTGAAATTGATACTTTAATGAATGGATAGAATGGATTTCCTGCGTGCAGTGGGGCTGCATATAAGTCTGATTTTGGTCTTATAACAGTTCAGTTGTTGAGAAGTCGTCGAATAGTCAAGTACATAATAATTGTGACGAAGAATCGATAGCGTGTTCATAGTGATAAGTGCTTCTGTTACATTTCATATTTAAGGTATCTTCCAACAAATTTCATTCAAATTGGCTCAGCGGTATAGCCGTGAAAACGTAACAGACACACACATAGACACTTTTACATTTATAATATTGAAATTAATAAGTAGGTACTTATAAGTAAATAAGTAATAATAAATATGCATAACATATTTATCTAAATTTGACATTTTATAAACAATTAAACATCTTCTAAATACCTAAGTAAGTTTTGGGGAATAAGGAGCTACAATATAAAATTAACTGTAAACGATTATATTTTATTTTCGATTATCAAATAAGTGAGTTCGTTTTAGCGCAATAATCGCTAAAAATATAGATATTACAGGTAATCTATACATAGAAATAAAAACTATACTGTTCGTTGGTAAGCGCATCACTTGGCTGATGCGCTTACCAACGAACGGCTGGACCGCACGCTTATTAGGTACCTAACTTGCAGTTAGTATGCGACAGCCAAATATCACGCGATATCTGCTGTCAAAACGAGAATTTGTGTAATGTAATTTGTATAGCTTTGATTGTATAGTATCGCTAAATCTACTACGAAAAATGCGTTTTACGGTCATGACGCAATGGACACGCAATTGTCATACATGATATCAATTTTTTATTACAATTAATAACCGCACGCTTATTACGTAACTTGCAGACAGCATGCGACAGTCAATATCGCGCGATATCTGCTGTCAAAACGAGAATTTGTCTCATGTAAGATGTATAGTGGCGCTAAATCTACCGCGACAAGTGCATTTTACGGTCATAGAATAATACATAGCAATCGTCATACATGATACCAATTTTTTATTACAATTAATCACCGGTCGTGTAGCGATCGCGTGGTCGTCGCTGTCTGCAAATTGTCTTAGGTAATAACCCCGCTATTTGGTTAACTTATTATTTTTAAACGTTCGTTATAATATATGTAGTCCGAATAAGGCTTTTTAGGGAACGAACAATTGTAAAACTTCCGGAACAACTAAAAGTGCTTTTTCCTGTGGGATTTTTTGTATGAACTAAAGACCAAAACTCACGAATAATAGTATAATACCTACTGAGTCACAGCCAGCGTCGGGCAAAAGTAATTGTAAAAATAATTACAATTAAAATTTGTAATTGGAATTGCCTACAAAATGTTTTTACAATTACAATTTTCAATTGTAATTATTTTTACAATTACAATTTTCCCTACACTAGTCACAGCATCGCGTGGCCTACAGCTAGTTATAAATATTGAATGTTTTATTCCATAAACGACTGTAATGAAATCGTGAGCTAAACTAACTGTAACTTTGTTATTTCTCGTATCTACATAGTAATTTATGACAATTCCGTTACTCACCGTTAGTTGCGGCAGTCGAAGAATTTGGTCTTCCGCTCGAAGTTGCCCAAGGTCCTGATAAAAACAAAATCCGTTATCAAAATAATCCGTTAATCAGATTATTGTGAAAGAGGGTATAAACCCGCCGGGGTCCCAACGTGTCACTGTTGAATGTTATATTGCAGATGTAATAATTACGGGATACGTTTATTTTGATTTCCATACAAAAAAGATTATTTAAAAGGAAAAAAATGTACAACCCTATCATTATGTCCTATATTCCAAAGGTATTCTAGCAACATAAAAACGCTAATATTAAGGTTGCCTCACCTTTGTTTTTTTTAACTTTGAGATGTTACGCTATAATAGAACTGTTGACTAGGACTTTTTGGCGGGAACGGGAGAAGTGAGGTTGTCATTTTATTTAGATTTTTTATTTTTTACATTTTTGGGAGTTTTAAAGTACTACAAGATAGTATATTGTGTTTTATAGTTCTGTGTAAGTGAAAAGAATGGAGTAGGTCTAAATAAACATGTGTAGCTGAAGTTCTCGCGCAGAAGTCCTATAAAACTTCAGTAAAGTCTACTATCACTTTACTGGAGGAGTTTTACAATAACAATTACTTATTAAAATACAATACGTGACATTGGCAAATGCGCTGATCTGTGCGCTATGCCATGAAGAAGGAAAAAAAAACTGTTGACTGTTGGCGAAGTTGTAAAATGCAAGTTTGTCGTTGTCATGAGTATTTTAATTCCCTTTCATATTTACCCATCCTTTCGAATTAACATTGTATATGTAATGAAAATGGTTTTCTTTGTCACACAATCACATAACTACTGAACGTATCGGTATGGGATTATCCATTCAATGCGGAATCCTTTGTAGATGGTTTAAGACTACCTATTTATTATAACAATAAATTAACGGGTTCTTACCACGATATTAAATATTTTTGAGTTTCCCCATATTTCGATACTGTTGCAAGCACCATGTTCACGGGTTAACTGGCGAGACTAGGCTTAAGGACAATAGGGCCTGCGATTACTACAAATCGTGACGATATAGTGAGTGTGTACTGTCGAGGAGACTATCGAGTGAGTTTTGCGGGGTTATTACCTAAAAATTTGCAGACAGCGTCAGCCGCGCGATCATTGCGCGACCGGCGCCTAATTGTAATAATAAATTGGTATCATGTATGACGATTGGGTATCTATTATTCTATGACCGTAAGATGCACTTTTCGCGTAGATTTAGCGCCACCATACATATTACTTTACACAAATTCTAGTTCTGACAGCAGATATCGCTTGATATTGGCTGTCGCATGCTGACTGCAAGTTACGGAATAAGCGTGCCGGTAGTAATGGTGAAATATAACAACTACAAGCCAAAAAGAGGGTAGACTGAAATATGTGCTCTCGAATATTCACCTGCAATCTCGCCAGGTGAACATGATCCTTGCAACAGCATCGAAATATCGGGAAACTCAAAAACATTTAATATCGCGGTAAAAACCCGTTAATTTATTGCTATAATGGATACAAACTGTGAGTTCAAAAAAGTGTATTACCTATTCATTTTTTGAATTCCACAGACTTCACCACTTTTCAAACAAAAATCTACTATAGGTACAATATTTTCATTTACGCCCAGCGAAGCGGGCAGTTAATGGCTTGTTTCGCTTAAATCATAAGGAAGTGCGACATTATCTGTGTTTGTCTGTAGCATTGAGGCTTTTAAACGGATGAACCAACATTTGCATGCAGTTTTGTTGTTCGAATGCAGTAATTTTCGAGAATGTTCTTGACGTGTTTGAAAACTACTAATTCTTTGTGTTAAGGGTTTTTAAATTTTAAATTTTCTGATAGAAAAAGAAAATTGTAGTTGATAAGCTACAATTTTCTTAACAACTTACTTAGCTCTTTTAAAATAACTTCAAAAGTTATTACATATCATTTCTCCCTAAAAGATAATTTATCTGAATTATTATTTGAAGTTGTTTTATTTTTACGATTATAAGAAACAACTTGTAATAGAATTAACCAGAAAGCTTAGTGTATCCTGAATTAACAATTAATTTTTCAGTATAAAATTAATAAAACGTAACGTCATAAACTCAGTCTCAGTTTTTTAAGAAATCGTTAATCCCACGTACTTAAAACAATTGTGATAGAACATGGGGCGATAAAACCTAAAACCAACTGGCACACAATGATAGGGCCCTTACTGCATTACGGAATTATAAAAAAATACAAGTAACAATGATATTGTATAGACTCAGGTGTTACTTTGCGGAAATCCATTTCATGTGATAAATTCCCAAAATTTTTAGCTATTTTCCGCTCAAACTCCAAAAACCAGCACCGAATGAATGTTTCGGTGCTGGTTAACTGACTGAATCATGTCTCTGGTATATCCTGAGGATGCTCCATTGAGGGGTGAAACACGTGTCGATTAGTGGTTTTTGGAGTTTGAGCGGAAAATATCTAAACATTTTGGGAATTTATCACAAGTTTATTTTAACAATGTTACATCATTGTTGAAATAATTATAATTAGTAATTAATAATTTTGAACAATGCGGCTTATGTCTTTTGATTAATTCTGTTACATGTGGTGTCTATAAGTATTAAGATAATATAAAAATAATACTAACTATCAGAAAAAACAGAAGAGTCATTCTGCAGCCAGTTAGGAGTGTTAGTTAGCGGAAAACCAGAAGCTAAGTTCAAGCCTGAGAAGCCTGGGTTTGTATTTTGAATGCCGGAGTCAGTCTCTGGAAAAGCTGTGTTTGTCCCTTGGAAGCCCGAGTTTGTTCCTTGCAAAGCTGCATTAGGGTTTGAAAAAGCTGTGTTCGTTCCTTGAAAACCTGGGTTTGTTCCTTGCAAAGCTGAATTAGAGTTTGAAAATGGTGGGTTTGTTCCTTGAAAACCGGTGTTTGTTCCTAGCAAGCCTGAATTAGAGTTCGAAAAAGACGGGTTTGTTCCTTGGAAGCCGGAATTTGGTGTTTGGAAATTTGTATTCATGCCGGAAAAGCTTGGATCTTGCAAGTCGGGATTTCCTTGGTAGTTAGGATTGCCTTGGAAATTAGAATTTCCTTGGAAGTTAGGATTGCCTTGGAAATTAGAATTTCCTTGGAAGTTAGGATTCGTTCCTTGGAAGTTGGAAAAGCTTGGAGTGATGCCTTGAAAGCCCGTGTTAGGTCTTTGAAAGCCTGAATTAATGCCTGAGAAACCCGGATTTGTGCCTCCAAACTCTGAATTTGGCCTTTGGAATCCAGCATTAAGTCCAGAAAAGCCTGAATTCGGGTTATGAAAGCCTGAGTTGTGTCCTTGAAAGCCTGGGCGCACGCCGTGAAAGCCAGAATTCGTGCTTAGTGCTGATGAAAAAAAGCAAGTGTGATTATAAAAAACATTATTTAATGAAATATTATGAAATTTAGAGAAATGAAATAGTCATATTTAGATATTAGCCTTATTAAAATTATTAGTTTAAAATAAAAGAAGTTATAAATATGAACCTATAAATACTAACTATTTGCTCCCCATGACGGCCAGTGTTGTTGTCCTTGTGCGTTACCTTGATTAGCTGAAGAAAAGAAGAAGGCAGAAAATAGAAGAAATGTAATAGAAGAATACGAAACATTGTAATAATAACATTTAATGAATTAAAAAGATATATATCATATATACAGCACCACATCCATAGAATTAAATTGCGCAATTAATTGTAGATGACATCCTTTGGTTAGAAGAATGGATAGAAGAAGAGATTCTTATTTCGATACTTAATATATACTTTGTACATTGAAATTTGAAATTCAGTGGTTTTGATTTTGTGAAGGAAGAAATGAATATGTATTAGATACATACAAATATACACACAATTGTTACTGTAATAATAGCCCTCCTTTTACTGCGGTTAATAAGCTTTTAAGAGTCCGCCTATTTAGGCCAGTGCAACCGAATTCGTTCATTACCCCCGCGCTCTATAACGATAACAATAAAGTTGATTTTCGGAAGTTGCGGTTTGATCATATTTTAGCGCGGGAAATCTCAACATTTGTTTTTACAAATAATTGTAATTTGCAAGTGAACTACATTACCAATTAAAAAACTGGTTTTAGAGATTTGAGATATTATAATTACTTGTCCATTTTAGTAAAAATCATTTTAAAATTCTGTAGAATTTCGGAGTTGCAACTGGTTTTTTGTACGAAACAGGGTTTTTTTTTGGGATTTTTTTTGAGATTTTTTCTCCAATCATGTTTCCACATTTAAGGATTTCAAGATAAAGAGTTGAAATTGTATGTATCCAAACATTTAACTCTCAGTCTCCTTAGATATCGAGATCCAGGTCACAAAATACACCAAAGTCTGCTTGGGCGGACTTCGATATACCGTATCGTGCGATATGACTATGACTAAAAACACTCAATGAAACACTTTATCGAATTGAATTTACAAAAACAGTATTTTGGTTAGAAATGAAATATATAATTTAACAACCTATAGTTTCATTTCGAAGCTCTCGTTCATTTAAGCGAAAACCTTTTTTGAAAATATGAAGATAAAATAGCGTAAAGGTTGCTGCAAGCTTGATTTTTCTTTGATTTTAAATTTCCAAGTCAAATATGACAAAGCAAGTTTGTGACAGTTAATGAATCAAAACTGCTATGTCAAATATAACAACAGAGCTTACGACAATATTGCTGTAAAATTATAATTTTTACTAGGTATCATCTTTTAGTATATATTTTGATACCTACTTTGCATGCCTGGTTCAAGCTTAATTTGCTACATGCGATACTATCTAATTAAAAATTTTCTCTAAATTAACTAAACATTAATAAAAAACATTTTTCATCGTCCAAATGTTAAAAGGATCACATTTTTCTTTGCGAATCTCATCCCATTTCTTCGTGTGATGAATCATTAGCTATTTTCCGCTCAAACTCCGAAAACCACCAATCGACACGTGTTTCGCCTCTCAATGAGGCATCCTCAAGATATACTAGAGATCAGACTCGGTCAGCTAACCAGCACCCAATCATCTCAGTCTCACCCTCTCAACTCGTTCATTACCTGGGATGCTTGGGAATACCTGGCCTTAATAAGAGAAAATCAGTTAATTCTTTCACTCACGGTTGTTCCAGTTCGTGCGGTCATTGTCGTTATTATTGAAGATGATAGAATCGGTCTCTCTTTTGTCTCTTTCCTTCGTGTCATCAACATCATTTTCGCTGAATCGGTCTTGAAGAACTGTTAACAAAAAATTGTTCAAAAGTTAGCACACCTCGGCGGAAGTATGTGAGGAGATCGATGCGATTTGAGGAGGCGAAAGAAGTGTGTAAGGAGTAAGGACCACACTGCATAATCGTCTACTGAATGCAACAAAGGCATATAATATATAACTGGATATTTCGGATTTTTAAAATTAAAAATGTATCTACCCAGTTTCGTACTATACATAAGCTATGCATGAACTAATACCCGCAATGAAGGCACCTGTTACAGTTTCTCCGTTTCAGGTAATGATGGCATTTTTTTCATTACGTATTTTGCAATGCACAAGAACTTTAGACCGAGTTTCTTCGGAATCATCTCTTTTCAAGTTATGTCCTTGTTGTATTCAGTAGCGATTATGATGACCCGCCTCTTGTCTTCTTTTTTACACCGGACAAAGCGTGACGTGAATACATTTATTAATAACAAAAAAGTACATACATACGTTAATATTTACAAACTTAAAACTACACATTATCTTAAATAATAGACTTCCTCAAAGTTGCCGCTTAGAAAGCTGTCATTGCGTAAGGTACCTAGCAGACTGGCAGCATTGCCTCTTTGAATAGTCAAACTAATTCGTTGGCGGTAGAAGCTGCCAGCCCGGTGGTCTCCTTACCAAGTACCTTACAAATATCAGAAACCAGTCGATGGACTTCGGGGCCCCAGGGACCCAAAGTTTCGACTGCAAAGGGCGTAAATATGAAACTCTCAGAGAGAGTCGCATACTTACGCCACTTCAAGTTCTCGGCAGTGTTGGCCACGGCACCTGCTGACTTGGAAGTCGCCGGTACATTATTATTATAGTATAATAATCAGTCTACAGCAGTCCACAATATATCTCTCCCAAAGCATGCCACTATGTCTGATTTTTCTCTTTTCTCATCTAACGATCGCCGGTCGAACGCAGATCGTTATAATTATCGATATGGAGGCCGCCCTCTTACCTATGTATGCACTTTTTGTTTTTTTTCATTAAACGCGAGCGATCATACTTATGTCTTGAAATACATAATAGTATGTACTTCTTTCTTCCTTCATGGCATGGCGCGTAGATTAGCGCATCTGCCAATGTCACGTATTAATAAGTAGAATCACAATTAAATTAGTTTTTTCTTATCGTAAAACTCCTCCAGAAAAGTGATAGTAGGCTTTACTGAAGTTTTAAAGGACTTCTTGGAAGAGCGTGAGAACTTCAGCTACACATGTTTATTTAGATCTACTCAATTCTTTTCACTTACACGGAACTTTAAAACACAATATACTATCACTGTTGTACTAAAACTCCTAAAAATATAAAAAGTAGAAAATCTAAATAAAATGCCAACCTCACTTCTCCCGTTCCCGCCAAAAAGTCTAGTATGTGCTTATATGTTTTTCTGTTCTATTAAACAATCTCTCTATTTTATTTCGCGTTAATTACGATTTTGTTACTTTGCTAATTAAGAAAATCCATCCTTCACGAAAATTAAAATATTTTCCTTAAAATATCAAATATCTGGAGTATGAAGCATTGCGGTCCTTATATACAATATGTAGTATAAGTAGGTTCAAATACCAAGTAGGTATATATCAGAAAACATATTTTTGGAAAGTGATTTAGTCTATACTAGTCCTTAAAATATCAAATATCTGGAGTATGAAGCATTGCGGTCCTTATATAAAATATGTAGTATAAGTAGGTACAAATACCAAGTAGGTATATATCAGAAAACATATTTTTGGAAAGTGATTTAGTCTATACTAGTCCGTAAAATATCAAATATCTGGAGTATGAAGCATTGCGGTCCTTGTATACAATATGTAGTATAAGTAGGTACAAATACCAAGTAGGTATATATCAGAAAATATATTTTTGGAAAGTTATTTAGTCTACACTAGTATTATAAAGGGGTAAACCCAAAAACTACTAAACCGATTTAAAAAATTCTTTCACCTACAGAAAGTTACATTATCAGCGAGTAACATGGGCTGTATTTTATTTTTAAAACCCGTGCGAAGCCGGTACGAATTGCTAGTGAGTTATAAGATAGAAATGATATTGGGTTCAGTAACATTGTATTCATAATATTATCTCTAAATGGAATTTATAATTAAACAGTCGATAACTAATAGATTGTTTATTATACTTAATGGATTTATCCATTCTATATAATGTGGTTAGGTTGTTGAATACATTTAATATATATGTTACGACGTTAAAATCCAAGCGGTTTTTCCTGGCATTTAAATTGGTATTGTAATATAATGCTTTAAATATATCGATTTGTACATTGTATCTCGGATCAAGTATGATATGAATGGGGAATTTACTGTGAAAGCGTGTCCTTAACGTGTCATTTTTTGTATAGATTCAGGTGTTACTTTGTGGAAATCCATTTCATGTGATAAATTCCTAAAATCTCTAGCTATTTTCCGTTCAAACTCCAAAAACCACCAATAGACAATTGTTTCGCCTCTCAACGAAGCATCCACAGGATATACCAGAGATTGGATTCGGTCAGCTAAACAGCACCGAATCCGATCGAATTCTACCTGTATATCGTGAGGATGCTGCGTTATACCTAATAGATTGTATACCAGAGATAGGATTCGGTCAGCTAACTAGCACTGAATCCGACCGAATCCTACCTGTATATCCTGAGGATGCTTCGTTGAGAGGCAAAACACGTGTCGATTAGTGGTTTTTGTAGTTTGAGCTGAAAATAGCTAGAGGTTTTAGGAATTTATCATGTGTCCTTTTTTGTTGACCGACTTTTTAGATTTTTACTAGAAATCTAGAAAATCGGTCAACAAAACTTTTTCTAGATTTTATTTTTAGAAAACGTAAACTTTGTTTGTATGTAATGGATAAACTCGAAAACTACTCAACCGAGATCAAAAATTCTTTCACCTATAGAAAGCTACATTATCAGCGAGTAACATGGGCTGTATTTTATTTAAAAAAAATATCTACCCGTGCGAAGCCGGGGCGAGTCGCTAGTTGTATATTAAGAGATATTTATTTCTATTAATTTATATCGAGATGTCTTCATGTCTTACTTAGGTAAGTTTATTATTATAAATCGTGATATTCGATCACGACGTTTAGATAAGGTCAAGTTTTTTGCATTACATTACACAGGGTGACTTCAAACATTATAGTCAAATTTTAACCGATAGTCGTACGAACTTTCCTCTGTCATTATAATGTTGTCGTAAGAGCGAAGAATTGGAAAGATGTGCTCACAGATTTGGATGTGCTTGATATTTCATAAAATGTTACCGTTTCATAAAATAATAATAATATTATATCCTCAGACATTTCACACAGCGCCATCTAGTCCCAAAGTAAGCAGCACAGTGGTTGTGTTATGGGTACTACCACTTATATACTTTTCTTTGTAAATAAATACATATTATACACAAACACCCAGACTCAGTGCGGGAATCGAACTCGCAACCCCCGTTTACTTTCCGACGCGATTAGCCGTACGTTGCGCCACGGAGGTCGTCAAAGTACAAAATACCAACTAATCTCGGCCATACATTTCAATATGAATGACAACTTGATAGCAACTGGCAATAATTACGCCAGCGAGAGCACTGCTAGTCTGCTACATATTTGTAACGAACATATAAGTAATCAAAGAAAAGAGAAACTGTATAGGTATACAGTTTGCGCGTCAAGCCAAAATAAAAGGCAATCGCGTTAATTTCCCGTTGTAGATATTTTTGTATACAGTGGTTTTAATTTGCATCTCATACTGTATAGTCTTTGATACATGCATACATATAAATAAACATAATACAGCACTTATAGGAAATGCAAAAAACTTGGACTAAACAGTATTGTCCTAGTTCAGTTATCAGAATAAGTAGCTATTAAGTAAGGCTTTGCTCGCGGTGAGGTTAAGTTTCCGATATATTAAATTATAGTATTAAAGGTATTCGATATATCATCGTCCCGTATGATGCGATGACACGTAACTGCACAATTTAAGGGTTTCTACTTTTGAATGCACGCAGGATACTGCCACAACATACACATAACTGTAGGATGTCTTGCTAGAAAGCAAGTGTACGCGGTTTGTATGTGTGCGCGCTAATACGCACGCGCGGTGGCACGCACACAACTTCAATATTTTGGGTGAATATGGGCAACTATCGTAGCGCCAGTCGGGGTCACGCGCGACAAATAGTGCGACCGCTTCCTGTCTTTAATTTGTTGTTCACGTCGTCACAAATGCAAAATGTCTAAATTGCATGAACGTACACAATTATAATGTCGTTAGAAAAGAAATTAAGTGTAATAAACATGAAAAAGTTATCCACTTGCATTGTTTTTCAGAATTGTATACTAAATGTATGATAACTAAACGAGACGCTCACCGCATCTCTCACATAACGCAACAACCCTACGTATACGACCGAGAGCAGGCAACTTCGTTACGCATGAGGTGGGAGTCGGCCTCTATTCTACATATTCTCAGAGGGCCTAGACAAGTGACGTCACTGTCGTAAACGCTAGTAGAATAGTGGTAGAATGGAATGACAAATATCACGTGATCTAGTGTAACGAATTTTAAATTGGTAGTTAAATTTTAAACTTCATATTAAATGAAACGAAAAGTAAAGTTGTGTGAAAACCGTACAGAACGTAGCCAATAGGCACTTTTGATGAACAATAACGGCAGCAAGCTTGTCGATGTACGAAGCGTTTGGCACTAGCCGCTATGAGACTGCATTACATATATGTACATACTATAGTATGCAATTACATATTACATAGATGTAATCACACACTTTGTACGAGGTTCCATTAGAACGCTCTGTAATACATTTTTTCGTAGAAGTATACAGCACTCAAAATCAAAGACTTCTATAAAAAAGTTAACTAAAAACAAAGTATTTCGGTTTAACAGACTATATTATGAGCTGAAAGCCTAAGTTAAATACCCGCATTAAGTTTGGTAGCAGGCGGCATCCATTAATTTTCTTTCGGTTCATAATTTGCAAATGGATCCCGCCTGCTGCCAAACTTAATGTGGGTACCTACTTTACTTAGGCTTTCAGCTCATAATACAGTCTGTTAAACCGAAGTACAGTTTACTTTGTTTTTAGTTTATTTTTTAACCTGTTTTCTATTCTCAATCTTGTTTCGGTCTTTTTAGTGCATTGCTTATAAGTTGACTTTTTTGCAGTCGGGTTTTTTTTATTTTTTTATTATTACATTTTTTTAGACTTTTTAGTGTCCCGGCACACTCTTATGAACGAAAACTGTGTACTTTTATTACTTAGGTATACAAGTTGGGCAAAATGTAAAGATGATCGCATGCCAAACAAAACAGACAAATGAAATTTACAATTAATTTTAAAGCTATCAAAAACTATAAATACAACCATTTGAATGCAATTTCTTATTCCTAATTAAATTTAAACATATGACTTACATATATTTTTGTAATTACCGTTTAATTTTCTTCATTTTAATATCCTACGCGATAGGTTTGGTTAAAAAAATATACTAACGACTTACAATTTAGCGCCAAAAATTCGCCATTTTGTTTTTTTTTACCTAACACCAATCTAATAACACTTGGGTTTTTGAGACAAATCTAACGATACCTTAACTGACGAAATCCATCTAACCGTTTGGAAGATACGAGGTAATAAAGAAATTACATACAAGATACGCGCGAAAAACATAACCCTTTCTTGGCAGTCGGGTAAAAACCGGCCAAATGCGAGTCGTACTAGCGCACCGAGAGTTGCGTACAATCTAGAATATATATGTATTACGTATTTACCAATAAAATATGAGTCGGATTTATAATAATAATAAAAATAATGTGACAGACAATAGACACCGATACAAACTAGGAATTCTCTGTGCTATAAAAACCAGACAAGGACTATTAGGTGCGTTCTCATTTAAAAACAAACTTAACTTTGCAGTGGAAGATACATTTTCTCATATTCTCCAACAGCAAATGTAAGTTTGTAATGACAAATAACTACAAGATTTAATTTAATTTTCGGATTATTCCTTTACTGTGAGATCTCGCTTCTTGACAATTTTAATGATTATAGGTCAATGAGCACTCTATAGGTTTTGATTTACTTGCGGATGTCAAAATTATAAGGCACAAATGGCTATACTTACTATTTTTTGGAAAAACCGGCAAACGACCAAATCAGCGAAAGCGGATCCAATCAGATACCAATCACTGAATTGAGTTTCATAGTCCACAAGTCCTCACTGATCGCCACTTTTATTCAAGAGTAGTACGTGAAGAGATTGAAATCAAAAGACACAAATTTTATTCGGGAAAACGGATACCATTTATCAACGATGTGGAATCCTGTGATTCGAGGAACAAAACCTTGTTCTTAACATTTGGTTAAACTTGTGGACACTGCGAGTGTTGTATGTAAGTATCCTGATAACTATTTACAAATATCGGGGGTAGATAATAAAACTGCTAACTCGGACAAGGAGTGAAACTTGCTGCGACGGTTTGCTTGAGAAGTTGAGACTACGGCCGATGCAACTTGACCGAAACGTCAAGCCAAAATAAGAGTTAATCGCGTCAATTTTAGTAGGTTTTCGGAATCAAACTCGCCGATGCAATTATACTAATAAAATGGAAAAGTGTCTACATGTAGTCTAGTTATTTGTTTGTTAGTTACGAATAGGCGTTCTCAACAACAGCTTTCCAACACTGGTGAAGTCTCAACGTCTCGGTATTAAACAATTTGTAAAGCTTTAGTAATGTAGATTTCTAAGGCTCTTATAAACTCTGCCCATATTTCGTAACGCTTACCACCTAAGCTGTGCTTCAATTGATGAAAACAGTTGTAGCAACAAAAGCTGTAGTCTCAGACAATTTCACAATCTTAATCAGTAAATATCTTATATGTCCGCGTCGCTATATTAACAAGAACAGCTCGAAATGTAGCGGCAAGTTTGAATCAGACAACCAATACATAAATTAACGCTAATTTTATTTAGAAATAAACATGAATTATATCTTGAGACTTTAAGTAAAAAATCCTTGCTTTTGAAGTATCCGGCCTTGTTGCCCAAATGACCGGCCTTAGTGGATAAATCTGGCTTTCTGATTTATAGACCTGGTAAACCTATTCGCGACAAACACCAAAATCCACAGTCGTAGGTTCGAAGCATAGCCGGAGGCCACCTGCACGCTTGTTACCTAACTTGCTGTCAGCATGCAACAGCCAAATATCGCGCGATATCTGCTGTTAAAACGAGAATTTGTGTAATGTAATTTGTGTAGCATGCAACAGCCAAATATCGCGCGATATCTGCTGTTAAAACGAGAATTTGTGTAATGTAATTTGTGTAGCATGCAACAGCCAAATATCGCGCGATATCTGCTGCTAGTCAATTTCTGTAATGTAATTTGTATAGTGGCGCTAAATCTACCGCGAAAAGTGCACTTTACGGTCATGACGCAATAGACATGCAATCGTCATGCGTGATAATATTTTTTTATTACAACTAATCACCGGTCGCGCAATGATCGCATGGCTGTCGCTATCTGTAAAGTAGGTAATAACCCCGCCGGCGGGGTAGATTTAACACCACTAAACAAATTCTCGTTTTGACAGTAGATATCGCGCGAATTTGGTTGCTGCATGCATACTGCAAGTTACGTAATAAGCGTACCGAGCAGAAGTGCACACGCCACAGGCAAATCTGTGGCGCGAGCACTTCCGCATAAATTGGCTAGGGACAGAGCGCTCCGTGATATCATAAGCCATAAGAAAACTTGAGATACGAGATTTTTGTAACTTACCCAAATTTCCATTGATATTATAAGTCAGCTGCCGCCACGCGAACACTTCTCGAAAATTCCCTATCCTCCGTTCAACGCCTTGCATCTCCACCGGCGAGATTTGGAGCAGGCAGCATATTAGTAGAAGTAGCAACAAGTGTCTCATCTTCATAATGCTGTAAAAGTAGATAAAACAAAACAAAATTTATTAAACTACAAGCCGTTACCGCCACCTTCGCTGGGCGCAATGAAAATTTTGTACCTGTAGCAAATTTTTGTTTAAAAAATGGTGAAAGGTCTATGGAATTCAGAAAATAAATATCCTAAAACTATCGACAAACGATTCCGCGTCGAATGGCCATAGTTCCATACCGATACGTTCAGTAGTTTTTACGTGATTGCGTGACATAGAAAACCATTTTCGTTATAGTCAGAGTATACGATCTTAACATAAAGCGAACGAGACAATCGTATTCCTTGTACTCGTCGCCTGAGTCAAAGGCTTATTATAGAAATTATTTGTTCGTTATTTATTCATTCAAATAGGTGTCACTCTTGCGGACAAAATAAACAATGAAGAGATACGCAGTAGTATGACAGGGTTGCACGACAGTGTTATTGCAAAAATAAAGAAAAGAATGCATAGATGGTCCAGGCATATAGAAAGAATGACTGACAAAGTAAATCTACAGAGCGAAAATGAGTGGGAGCAAAAGCCAAGGAAGATCAAGGCTGACTTACGAAGATCATAGCCAGAGTGTTAGCTGTCGGAAATGTCAAAAGCACTCGCATACCTAGGCGAAAGTGTATGAGGAGGATGATGAGATTTGAGAAAGCAAAAGAATTATGTAAAGACCGCGACGCTTGGCGCTCGTCTTCTCTGACTACCCCGTTAAGAATACAGCGTGAAGATATGTATGTATGTATTTATTCATTGTAACTTCATATTGGCCAGCTTCGCATGGGTAGAAATTTTTTTAAAAATATCATACAGTCCATGTTACTCGCTGATAACGTAGCTATCTATAGGTGAAAGAATTTTTGAAATCGGTTTATTAGTTTTTGAGTTTATTCATTACATACAAACAAACAAAGTTTATGTCTTTATAACATTAGTATAGATTAGTGTTGATGGAAGTATAGATAACTTCATATTGCCTTTAAATTTTATAATAAATTACCATTTATTAATTACATTAGTAACTACTCATTATTTAATTTATTTAGGCTTGCACCAACTATAAGTGACTACAAAACGTATATACGTGGTATTTAACCTGATTCTTCATTTCATTGACTTTATTTGGACAGTTGCGTAACACGATTGGTTAACTTTTGTAACACAAAAAAATATCAAAGAAACTTCTTTTAAAACAGAGATTTACATTTTTAGGAGTAACGGGACCGTTTTATGTTTCTAAATTTTTTGTATAGTTTTAATCTAAACATATTATTCAAAATTAGAGTTGGATTTTTAAAAATTAATTATGGTTTTTAAAATAACTTTTTCTTATTTTTCGTAAGCTAGCGCGCGCACTTTTGCATACACCAGAAGGTCTATTTTGAATTAAATTATTGTTTATCAATGCGATGCATTGCATTTATAAGTATAAGCTAGGATCACAGACCTGGAGCAGTTAAATTCCAGTTTTGTGATAAGGATATATATTGATTTTTCCGACAGCTTTTAAAAATAACAAGTGAATTTCACCACTGGGCAAGTGCAGTGGACGATATGACTTGAATTCCTTCATGTGAAGGGAGGCTTGTCACCTAGCCGTGGGGACTTGTATAGGACGCAAATTTTATTAACTTTAAATGGAAATAGAAGAATAAAAAACAATGACGGCCAGTAACTAAGACAAAGAATTGCATTTTTAGTTTTCGTTTTCGTTTTAGTTTCAGTTTTTGACATTTATTGATTAAACTTTTTTATTTATTTATATTTCTTTAAGGCATTGATAAGAATACCATCAGCCTAATGACGAAACTTCGGGAAACATTAACTGTCCCTAACACTCCTCCAGTAAAGTGATAGTAGGCTTTACTGAAGTTAAGAAAGGACTTCTTGGAAGAGCGCGAGAACATCAGCTACACATGTTTATTTAGATCTCCTCCATTCTTTTCACTTACACAGAACTTTAAAACACAATATACTATCACTGTTGTACTTTAAAACTCCTAAAAATGTAAAAAATAGAAAATCTAAATAAATTGACAACCTCACTTCTCCGGTTCCCGCCAAAAAGTCCTATTGATTGAACACTGCTGTCACAGACGACAACAAAACTTTTATCGATAGTGCTGCAATCCTATAATTTTTAGTAGATATGAAATTTTTGTTTATATTTTGATACCGATTTTTAATATTACCACACAATTACCTTCAGGTACGACGATGGAGTGTTGTACCTGAATAACTTCACCAGGAAACTAATCGTTATGTCGACCTTGTATCTTTCTCATGTGGTATCTAGAAAGTTAATTTCAAACTTGTTTCAAGTGTACATAGTACGGCAAACTTGGCCAACGTCTGGTTCAAGTTTAAATTGCTATCTGGGGATTACGGAATCCTAAAAAACTAGATTGAAAAAAAGTTATTATTTGTTTTATTTTGTCCTTCGTATTGAAATACAATTGTATAACGCCTTGCCCGAAGTTATTAAGAATTCCGTAACTGTAGCCCCATTGAAACACCAACTTAAGAAGCATTTAGAGAAATCAGCCGAATACTATTAGTTGGGTATGTTTAGACTGCGACTGCCATTGTCATCACTGGTCAAATGAATAAATTTATAAATCAAATTTTATTAACTTTAAATGGAAATAGAAAAATAGGCCGGTACCTAAGACAATGAATTGCACTTTTAGTTTTCGCCGTAAGGTTTTCCATATAAAATGATAGATGGCCAAATACTCAACTAAAAGTGGAACATATTTGGTTTTCGACCACTGATCTTTGAATCGTATATTTTACGTAAAATGTATTATTACCGCGGTCGAAAACTGACTTGCTAATGTTTATTAATTGATTTAAAGGAACTCACAACTGAAAGAAAATAAATTACTCTAAGCTTTAATGATGTAGAAGTAAAAGTTACTTTCTAGTTTCTACTGCTTATGGTAGTAATCCGACCACTTGGCCGAAAACCAAACCTCCGTGGCGCAACGGTTAATCGCGTAGGAAAGTAAACGGGGGTTGCGGGTTCGATTCCCGCCTCGAGTCTGAGTGTTTATGTATAATATGTATCTTTTACAAAAGAAAAGTATATAAGTAGTATATCAGTTGTCTAGTATCCATAACATAAGCGCTGTGTTGCTTACTTTGGGACTAGATGGCCAGAAATACCAAAGAAATATTATTTCGGTATCCGACCACCTCGAATTTTATTATACATTAAATAATTAATGAAAAATTAAGCGTGTAAGAACTTTGTAAGAAAGATACTACTTACTTTTGTGTAAGTACGATTCACAAAACACGGAAACTTGCCGTGAAATTTCGATATCGTTACTAATTTTTATGCACTTTCAGATACAATTTGTGTGCGCGGATGTGGGCTTTAAATTAAACTGAAAGTAATTACTAGTGTTTATTCTTTCTACCTTCAGTATTCTAATGTACGTAGGACTAAAAGATTGAAGTTTGTTCACGTATGAGTTTGTCAGTATAAGTCGAACCACAACCACTATTCTTTCTTTTTGAAATGAATGAGGCAGTCAATTGATCGAATACTAGAGCTGGCCGCGAAACCAGCGCTACGACCCTACTAAATATTAAAAAGAGGTCAACTTTGTTTGTAATGGATAAACTAAAAAACTACTCAACCGATTGCAAAAATTCTTTCACCTATAGAAAGCTACATTATCGGCGAGTAACACGGTGTTATTTTCAAAAAAAATTCTACCTGTGCGAAGTCGGGGCGGGTTGTTAGTTAAGTATAAAAACACGTAAACAGTAGTTATTGTCACGTTCTTCCTTTATTTAACGAATTTAAGACCACTTCACAAATAGCTCATGGAATTTCAAATATATTTACAAGGTATTTTTGCATCTAATGAAAAATGGATATCTGTATACATGTAATCGCTAATCATCGCTAATCTCCAACACCGTTTGACCGATCACCATGAATATTCGCTCATATATGTATTTTTAAACGGAGAAGGTTTTTATGCTATCACTTTTGATGTAAGTCGCCACCATGCGGACGAAGTCATGGGCAAAAGATAGTATTAAATAAAATTCTTTCATCTGTTGCAGTACCTATACCCAGTTTATTGCGAAATCATTGCTCATTGTTCACTAGCTGATATCAGCGACTTCGCTTGAACAAAATTTTAAAAAGTAGCCCATAATATACCTACTTTCCCAGGGTTTAGCCGTGGAAACATAATAAACGAACAGACAGACACGTTCGCATTTATATTATAGGTGTATTGATTTTGTTACAAAAATTAAAGTATGTGTTATTCCTTCATATTATAAAAGAAAAATGTACATTTCTCCATACCAAATTTTATCAAAATCAGTATAGCCTATAAGCCGTGGAAATATAACAGACAGACGGACAGACACATTCGCATTTATATTACATTTAATTATTATACATTTAAATTGTAAGGAAAACCATAAAAAAATAAAAATATACCCACCTACCTTCATATACTACATAATAGTTAGAAAAAATTCAAAGTGCGAACATTTGATCCATAATTATATCTAACAATGTAATGTACTTACAATTTTGTTTGGTGGTATTATATGAAAAACCAAGGTCGTTTAAACACAAAAAAAGCTGTGATTTCGCAGGAAGAACAGTAATCACAGCAATATTTATAAATACGTGTAGTCTATTGAAGATATGGTAGTCAACTAATTGATTATTTAAACATCGTTTGACCCACCGATGTGAATTTTAGTGATGCTATACGATTATATCGATAAATATGGACACGGATTTTCCGAACTAACGAGTATTTAGATGTGGTTTCTATCGATAAGTAATTTTTGTTGCATTCAAAGTAAATAAAAATCTGCATTGTATTTTCTAGTTATTTGGAGGTTGTATTTATTCAAACAATGTAATATCTATTTGCTACTTATTCGATTACGATAAAAAATATTAGTCACTCATATTTTTAATCGTAATCGAATAAGTATTATGAGAAATGAAATAGCTGTATTCGTTGAGTTAATGCAGGCAGACAGATCGAAATTAAAAGAGTTCCGCGTTTTAAGATTTGGTTACGGCCCAGATAGCATAAAAGGTTGCTGCATGCTTGATTTTTCTTTGACGAGGCAAGTTTTTGACATTTATTGATTAAACACTGCTGTCATAGACGACAACAAAACTTTTATCGATATTGCTGCAATCTTATAATTTTTAGTAGATATCAAATTTTTGTTTATATTTTGGTACCTATTTTTATATATTACCACAGAATTGCCTTCAGGTACGAGGATGGAGTGTCGTACCTGAATAACTTCACCAGAAAACTGATCGTTATGTCGACCTTGTATCTTTGTCATGTGGTATCTAGAAAGTCAATTTCAAACTTATTTCAAGTGTACATAGTACGGCAAACTTGGCCAACGTCTGCTTCAAGTTTATATTGCTATCTGGGGATTACGGAATCCTTAAAAGCTAGATTGAAAAAAAGTTATTATTTGTTTTACTTTCTCATTCGTATTGAAATACAAGTGTATAACGCCTTGCCCGAAGTTATTAAGAATTCCGTAACTGTAGCCGCATTGAGAGAAATCAGACGAATACTATTAGTTGGGTATGTTTAGACTGCGACTGCCATTGTCATCAGGGGTCAAATGCATAAATTTATAAATCATGCTGTAAATTTTCTCATTTATGTGAATGTAACACATTCTTATGAGAAATATATATCTTTATTCCGAAATATTACCTTTGGAAGGACCATCACTATGCCCATGTGTGAGCGACATGCTACCTCAACCTTTTTTATACTATACTAGTTGACGCCCGCGACTTCGTCCGCGTTTTTATGTTTAAATAGCCTATGTGCTTCCCCGGGTTTAATCTATCTCCATACCAAATTTCATTGCAATCGAATGAACGATCGTTATGGCGGCTCACAAAATACGAAGAAACAAATATTGATTTTTATATTAGACTTACTAGCTTTATTTACTAGCTTATACCTTTGATTATTTCTTAAAACTATAAGTATTGTCTAATAGACTGCCTAAATGTTTATGTTACATTGACATTATTAATCTAGGATTTGTTATTGACAGTAAAATGACATGGATACCTTATATTGACATAATAAGTAAAAAAATATCACAATTTGTTTATGCTCTGTACAGACTTAGTAAAATAGATAATAGACCCCCACGCTCACTGAATACCATGGCTGTGTTGCGTCCATACTAGTGATGTGCCGGATCGTTAAAAATGTATATCCGAATACGGATATTTGGTGTCAAGATCCGCGGATATGGATACGGATACGGATCTTAACTTTCTTACTCGATCGGTGTCGGAGCGCGTGACCTTGAAATGATAGTTGACGCCACTTGACGCTTTGCGTGACAGGACATGTTTCGACTTATATAGAATTTAATCTATGTAAAAAGTAACGGATACGGATACGGATACGGATCCGGATCTTTCTTCTCCCTCGGATATCCATGGATACGGATACGGATATCCGGCACA
This sequence comes from Zeuzera pyrina, assembly GCA_907165235.1. Classification (NCBI taxonomy): domain Eukaryota; kingdom Metazoa; phylum Arthropoda; class Insecta; order Lepidoptera; family Cossidae; genus Zeuzera; species Zeuzera pyrina. The sequence goes on from OU015647.1 coordinate 3,319,407, forward strand.
TCACTAGTCCATACTCAGATACATAATACTATTCTAGGGTTCTTTTTCGAAACTACTGAAGGTATATAAGGCGCAGAAACCCTGCGTTAGAGCAATTTGTAACTTTCATGTAAATCTTATATTAAAAGTCTAAAAATATTAACTCTGCCTTCCTACATATTATATGAATCACTAGTATTAGTAAAATTAAATATCGATATGTTTCTAAGACATATGGAGGGTAGACGTGAAGATATACTTGGCGGTTACGAAGAATAAATTAGTTTATTAGTATATTTTGTCAGGCTCAAAAAATATACAATAAAATACCGATGATAAGAAACAATAATGATGTATATTCTTTTAAAAATAATATAAAAAAATATTAATGGATCAGGCATATTACACACTTAACGAGTTTCTAAACGACAATAATTTATAAAAAATTACAATGAATATATTGATTTGATGTAACATTTCTTTATAATATATTTTTAAATGAAATGATGACCTATGTATGCTCTTAGGGTTGGAACACAGTGAACGGAAATTATATATTATTATTTATTACCAGTGATTGGATAATCGGGCGCTAATATACCTAAACTTCAATTTTATGCCCACGAAAGAATAATATGGACATGCCTTTTAGAATCCCAGATCCCGGAATCGTTTGAAATTTCTGATTGCTAAAAATGTTACCTGCATACAAAATAGTTAGAACTCGTTGTGAAAACGATATATTTTCTTTGAATAATGCTTACATACCCTCTCGTACTTTCAAGATGGCTGTTCCTTGTTAAACTCTCATTGTAATTTTATTTAGATTTATTTTGAATAAAATAAAGATACTAAATCAAAATAACCATTGCTATAATTTCATTAAGCTACTTATAGTTGTTTTTACAAAATTGTTTACTCCCGGGAATCCGGGATTACTTATTAATTCAGGAAGGAATTTCCATATTATTCTTTTAAGAAAAGAAGTTTAGGTATATAAGCGCCCGATTATCCGATCACTGTTTATTACACTATTAATACCTGTGATTCACGCGTTAAATAAATAAATATGTTTTTGCTTTATTCAAAATTTAATTGTCGGAATATGTTGTTTTTTTTAGTTATTAAAAATCAATCCTTGTAATTCGGTAAAGTGATAGACGGCTTTCCTCCTATCACTTTACTGGCTTAGTTATAAGAAGACAGATATATTAGCTTTTTTATTTTTGTATATTGAGTTGTCTTATAATATCTACCGAAATTTTACGTAGTGTTCTCTTTTATTTTTAAATGCGAATATTTGCTGAACTAATCAAATTGAAAACAAAAGAAAGGTTTTGTATGACCCCCGTTCTTCTACTTCAATTGCTACTATACTATTAGGTACTTATATTTGAAATTGGCAATAAGTTGGCAATATTAGCTATCGCCAAGAGTCCGCCTATTGCAGCCCAGTGCAACCGAATTCATTCATTACCCTATGACGATAACAATAAAGTTGATTTCCGAAGTTGCGGTTTGAACATATTTCAGCGCGCAGAAATCTCAACGTTAGTTTTTGCACATAATTGTAATTTACCAAATTATAAACTGATTTTAGAGATTTGAAATATTGTAATAACCTATCCAAAATTTTTTTGAAATTCTGTAGAATTTCGGAGCTGCAATTGAATCTTTGTGTAAAACAACATTTGGCTAAGCTTTAAAAAAACTACTGCTTCATTTTGATACTTGACAATAGATATTGTTAACTATTTCTTGGGAGCCAAAATGACGACCTCCGACGACCTCCGTGGCGCAACGGCTAAGCGCGTCGGAAAGTAAACGGGGGTTGCGGGTTCGATTCCCGCCTCGAGTCTGGGTGTTTATGAATAATATCTATGTATTTATTTACAAAAAAAAGTATATAAGTAGTATATCAGTTGTCCAGTACCCATAACACAAGCGCTGTGCTGCTTACTTTGGGACTAGATGGCGCTGTGTCAAATGTCTGAGTATATTATTATTATTATGTTATAAAACTATGCCTGTATAGATGGCATTTTCGGTATTAATCAAACTTCAAAACAAAGTGTTGCTTTACCAAATCTTTTCTATCCAGAAACGACTTCTGGCGGTTAGGTTAGAAGTCTATTGCGATCGCGAAACGTAGCGAAGCGATCGCCTTAAGACTTCGGTGTCAAGTTTTTTGTACAAAATTTTTATTAAAAAAATTAAACCGCCTTCAAAAAAAAAGCACTGAAAAGTATAAAATAACTATCCTTTACTAATCAAAACTCAAGTACAATTAAAATAACTTTATAAATACGATACACATACCTATATAATTTAATTTGACAGTTACTGAAGTCGGTGCCAAGCCCACCAAACTAATAGGCTTTCTGTTGTTGCACATTAATTTGGCACCGACTTCAATAATTTTTTTTAATAAAAATTTTTTATTTCTCCCTTTTGAGTGATCTTGACCTAAATAAATATCTAGGGCAGGTCTGCAATTAACTTCATTCTAATTCCGGAGCGCAACGACATACAAGAGAATCGTCAATATAAATAAAGGTTATAACCAGGTCGTGTTATTTAGTGTATCTTCGAAGTCCAAGCTCCAATGTCGGTGAAATTTAAATGGGACCACCTCTGAAGTATTACCTACCAAATGAAAAACGAATTTTCGAAATCGGTTCATAAATGATGGAGTTATGAGGTAACAAACATACAAAAAAAAATACAAAAAAAAACAACACAGATGAATTGAGAACCTCCTTCTTTTTTTGAAGTCGGTTAAAAACAGAGTTTTTTCTGGATTTTTTATCGAGATTTTTTTTCAAATCATGGTTTCACGTTTATGGATTACAACATAAATAGTATTTCTAGTAGAAATTACTACTATCCCTAGTAGAAATTGTATTTCTATGTATCCAAATATCTAACTCTCGGTCTTCTTAGATGTAGAGATGCAGCACAAAATACACCAATTTTTGCATTTTTACATCAAGATACGCTACGCAGATACACCACTTTTTGCTTGAGAACGGCAGGAAATTTCTAATAAATACGAAATGAGTTGCCATAGGATTTAAATGTCAAGAAGTAGAAGATTTTTGTGATGCATGATATCGGTGAAAATATGATTTGTATTCGTTTTACTGTAAACTATCGGCCTGTTTCGACTTCATCCGAGTTGAATACATAACAGCCTATGTCCATACGGTATAATATACCTTACAAATGGTGCAATAATTATTCAAATAGATGCAGCAGTTTCGGAGATTACCTTATATCTGAGATTAATGCTCGCGGGTATAAACCCGCCAGGGTCCCAACGTAATAATTACGGGATACGTTCATTTTGTTATCTATACAAAAAAAATGTACAACCCTATCATTATGGCTTATATTCCAAATGTTTGCTAGCGACGGGAAAACGCTGATATTAGGGTTGCCTCACCTTTATTTTTCTTTGAACTTTGAGGTTTTGCACTAGAACTATTGACTTTTGTCGAAGTTGTAGAACGCAACTTTTCCGTCGTCATGGGTACTTTTATACCCTTCCGTATTTACCCGTCCTTTCGAAATAACCTTGTAATATATTTATATCTTCTGTAGATGTGTCGGTCATTAAACTCCTAAACGGTTGGACCGATTTTAAAGAAATTCTTTTTGTGTATTTGAATGGGTCCCTGGATGGCTTCTATTCACAATTGGACCCGGTAGGTGGTGCTGAAATTGGGTTCTAGGACATTTTTATTATTTTGGAAACTCCTCCTCATTATGTGTGTTTGAGTGGGTCCCTAGATGGTTTAGATTCACAATAGTATCCGGAAAGCGGCTCTGCAGTTGTTTTACAGGACATTTTTTTTTATTTCAACGTTCGGGCAGGATGTCTGTTGGGTCTGCTAGTATTAAGTACAGATTGAAATCGAGTTTGTATCTAAAAAAAAATGGGTATAACATGTCAACACTTCTTCCGGTTTCGATGTCGAATACCCACATTTGTGTCATGACACTCGTGTTAAATTATTTATTTTTTCCATATTAAAAGTAGACTAAAGTAGACTCTCTGGAAAGTTCTTCACCTACCAATGAAAGTCCCATTAAAATCGATTTAGCCGTTTCGGAGATTTGTCTGAACAAACATACAGAAAGATAAAATTTAATAGAAACACGTGTTTGGGTTTCGATAAAGTCTTCGATAACAAATCTTCGAAATCACAGACAGATACTTAATTTTATTTATTTTGCAGATGGCTGTGTTCACGACAATACTAAATGGCTTACAGAACCAATAAATAAGTACATTCTGTGGTAAAAATCCATTCCGTATTACATTTATATGTGTATATTCTCGACCATATTATTCTCCTCAGCACATTACCTCTTATCGTTTATTAAGCAATAGGTTATCAGTGTTATATTACAGTGTCATTAACAGTATTGGTAAATAATCGAAATTATGCTTCTACTTATAAAAAACTAGGCTATCTACACTTGATGTTGAAAATAGCGATAAAATATACAGTAGGTAATAATCAGCGGCGTATTTACTCTAGACCCATGGGGGTATGGCCCGGGTTGCGAAAGGCGGCGCATGACGAATAGCCATCTTTAATGTAGAAGATGATTATGACAGTGTCATTGACGTATTCGTCAACCAATTTGTGCATCGCAGAATAAATTAAATCTCATATCATATCCTACTAATATTATAAACGCGAAAGTTTGTGAGGATGGCCATCCAGCCGTATGTTTGTTACTCTTTCACGCAAAAACTACACAATGGATTTTAATGAAACTTTACAATAATATAACTCATACATCAGAATAACACATAGGCATATCAATATTTATAAAGATATTATGTGTCTTTGAACTTCACGCGAACGAAGTCGCGGACAAAAGTTAGTATTAAATAAATGCGCCAGACAATACACGCTGGTCATCTGATTCCAAACTAGAGTATACTATGTACTATGAGAATCAGACGACTACTACTAGGGGCGTCTCCCAGTACACCCAGATCCAAAACAATCTAGAAAAGTTCGTTTCCCAAATTAATCCGGCCGGGAATCGAACCCGGAACCTTCGGCCCTTAGATGCAACGCCTAAACCACTGCACCATCGAGGTCGTCAAATAAATGGTGCTTAATTATTCTTTCGGATGGACTTTTTCATTATTAAAATATTTTCACAATAACAGAGTTATTGTAAAAATGAAAAAGGGAATGCTTAGATGGTTCGTGCACAATGAATGAGTGATGAAAGACTGACGAAGAAAATGTACAGAGTGAAAGTGAGTAGTAAAAGAAGCCAAGGAAGACAAATGAAGATCAAATAGCCAGAGTGTTAGTCAACGAAAATGTCAAAAGTACTCGCATACCTAGGCGGAAATGTGTGAAGAGTATGATGAGATTTGAAGAAGCGAAAGAAGTATGTAAGGATCGCGACCCTTGGCGCTCCATCCGCTCTGTCTACCCCATTGTGATACAGCGTGAAGATATCTATGTATGTATGTATGAATGCTCAGACAGTTCGGGCACATGGAAAGAATGAATGATGAAAAACTGACGAAGAAAGTCTATAAAGCCAAACTAATTGGTAGCAGAAGCCAAGGAAGATCAAGGCTGACTTATGCAGACCAAATAGCCAGAGCGTTAGCTGATTGTAATCTCTCACATCGAACAAGCACCCGCTTACCTAAGCGAAAACGCGTGAGTAGAATGATAAGATTCGAAAAGGCGAAAGAAGTATAGATTAAATGTTACAATCTCGATCATTAATAGATGGCAACATCGACGGTTGCGAGTGTCGCTACTTAACGATAATCTGTAATATTATTCGTGACTTACATACAAACATATCTTCACGCCATATCTCTAACGGGGTAGTCAGAGAGGACGGAGCGCCAAGCGTCGCGGTCCTTACATACTTCTTTCGCTTCCTGAAATCTCATCATTCTCTTCACACATTTTCGCCTAAGTATGCGAGTGCTTTTGACATTTACGTCAGCTAATACTCTAGCTATTTGATCTCCATAAGTCAACCTAACTTCAGTTGGTATTTTTGAACCACTCTCGAATGGCTATTAAGATATATCTCCATATATCCTGATAACCTAGAAGACCGAAAAGCTTTCAATATTATGATTTTTTTAGGTTTTTGGGCGCGATACGTTTCCATGAGCCTTCTTTTGTGTACGCAATTGCCTACTGATACAAAATTGAGTGTAATACCTGAATAACTCCAGCAAAAACACTCATATTGTTATCAACATTGTATCTTTGGCATGTGGTAACTGGAAAGTCTAATTCAAACTTTGTTCAAGTGTATACAGTTGGATGGCAAACTTGACAAACTTGCCAACGTGTGGTTCAAGTTTAAATTGCTATCAGTTGCTGTCAGTACCAAGGCCTTTTTCATATAAAAAAATGTGTAATTTATTGCAGTTGTGATAATTTTTCTTCAATGTACGTACACATACCGTAATTACACTTTTTTGAACATCCTAACATTTACATTAACTTTAAAAAAAAGACGCTTTGACAACTCTTTCTTTCATATTCACAAGAGTAAGGAGAAATAAAATATAAATATACATATAGATATTTTTAGTTGTTTAGGACATTACAAAAAGAAAGTGTCGATTATTGTTAATCCCAAAATTGGCCAAATTAAGAATGCGGTGGAATAGCGATATATCAGAACGTGTTGTGAATTACCGTATTAGCTTCGCGAACAGAATACATAATGAAGAGATATGGCTCTTTTCAATACCGGTATTGAAAATTTTAATACCGGGATACCGGTATTTGGCGATTTTATTTTTTTGAACTAGTTTAGACACATTTGCGCGCACGAAGCATATGTGTAGGTAAACTGGGAAAGGATTTACAGGGTTATTATCAGCTATGGTTAGTTCACGGCGTACAACTGGCAGTAATATACGTATTATACAAATCAGAAGCTCTCCAATCTGTACTTACAGCTGTACCTACGTCTGAATATTCTAGTTCCACACAAGTCACTACAATGAAGAGGATGTTAATTCAAACGAGGCTTTTGTAGTTACATTCTTGCAGTGCGAAAACTCACAAAATACTTCAGAACATCTTACCTACCAGAAACGATTAACTTCAAATTTACGTTATCAAGATAGGTACATGGCAAAGAAATCCATTTGATGTTAGACGTGAAAATCCGTTGTAGTAGTATAGCAGGTAGGTCGCTTTCTGAAGCTCAAACAGCATCTTCAGAGGTCCTATTGATTTGAAATCTACTATGACAGTTGATTATGAAGATTTTACTTTATTAGACAACATCCACTAAAGCCTTAATGTCATCAAGGCTACCGTCACTGCACTTTGCCGCCGTGATGCCACATTTTTGACGGCTGACGATTGTCTTAAATTTATGCTGTGAAAACTAGATGAAACAGATAACGTCCAAACTCTGCCTCAGCCCTCAGAATGCGTATAAAACGGAGACGGCAAATTATGTTAGGTATTCTCCAATTCTTGCATAATGCCGAGGCTTTTTTTGACGAAGAAGAAGATGATACGTTTCCAAAGCCTACCCAATATCAGATCCACCATGTCATTGTGAGAATATTACAGCTAGTCAAATGCTCAAATACAGAAGCAGAACGTGAATCTCTATTGTATCCAGTGACAGCGACAGTAGTAGTGAGGATATTGCTTTATCACGGCTGCTACCCATCACTCAATGTTGAGTTTGAGTCCAAACCAATGTTGAGTTAAGGATTGAAAAGCAACTGGAGACAGAAATAGAGGAAAGGTAGCTAAACCATAAAATTCCTCCAGCTTCGATGCTGACTCTATTATAAGAGTTGAAATGGGTGTTAGTCTTAAGGCTTGGATGCTCTTTAATTTTTAAATAATACTGTGAATTTGTGATGAATTAACAACAAAGTGTCCATCACGCTAAAGAATTCTGTTAACGTTGATTGTAAAGAGATGTTATCAATATTTTAAGTTTATAGACGTCATATTCTGGTTCCGATATACGTTGTAAACAAACAGCCAATAAAGCAACGGGTATGGCCCAAATATGGTTTTCTAAATGCCTAGGTAAAACTCCGGCGTGGCAATTCTGTATAGTTTCAGTGTTTCACTCGGAAGTTAATGCACTTTCGATGTTAAGAAAGTACAAGAACTACGATTTCTCAGAAAATTACAATTCAGCTTTTGATTTCATAGTTTAGTTTGATAACACAACATTTATTAAGCTTTTCCGCATCCTCGAAATGCAAGCGTATATTGAGAAATCTCCATATTTCATTATAAACGTTTTCATTTATTTTTTCCGAGTTATGCCACGTAGGCCGGCAACGCACCCGTGATTCCCTGGACTTTGCGGGTGTCCATGGCTGGTGGTGACCACTTTCCATCAGGTAGCACGCTTGTTCGTTTGCCCCTTCCGACCCATGGGTGGCGGTGATCACTTTCCATCCGGTAACACGCTCGCTCGTTTGCCCCTTCCGACATAAAAAAAAACCCGGAAACTATATATTTTTTTAGTAACTATGTCGTCAAAATCACCTTTTAATTCCATGGACTATACGAAATTTTCGTTTCTAAAGTTCGTGAATGTTAAAGCGCCTGAGATTTTGTTCATAGCAATTAAAAATATAAACTGTGTGGTATCAAGTTTGTAAATTTTAACGTATGTACTTTTTTGTTATTAATGAAGTTTATATTTTACTTAAAATATAAACGAATTCCCGGTAGAAGACGAAAATGATGGCAATTGAAAGAGAGGAAAATATAACATAATATAAATATCTCCGTTAAGAGTTACAGCGTGAAGATATACAAGTATAATGTGTGTATGTATGTCAGTATTTGTATCGTATTGACAAAGTTATTTTTATAATTGAGTTTTGATTAGTAAAGGATATAGTTAATTTGTACTTTTTAGTGTATTTTTGTAGTCCATTTCATTCTTTTCTTACATTTTTCTATTTCTGCCTTTTCAGTGACCTTGGCCTAAATAAATATCTAGGGCCGGTCTACAAGTAACTTCTCTTCTAATTCTGGAGCGCAATGACATACAAGAGAATCATCAATATATAAAAAGTACTATGTGCCCAAAATTTTAAATTATGCAGGCGTCTGAAAATCTGTGAAAATTACATACACATACATATTACATACAGGTAAAGCTAATAAAAAGCGCACCGGAAAAACAATTAATTACTGTAATGGATTGAGAATAAAACAGTTTTTTATTAATCATTTCTTTTAATTTATATTTTTTGTTTGTAATGCAACATAATAATATTTAGGCCGATTTTTGCCACCCACCTTACAAAGATCAGAGCGGCTAGACAAGTGACAAACGTTGCTTACAATCAAGTTAATAACGTTTAACTACCAGTTTAAAATTCGTTACGCTAGATTACGTGGTATTTGTCATTCTATTCTACTAGCGTTTACGACAAACGAGCCACTCGTCTAGGCCCCCAGATCCGGGGTTATTACCTAAAAATTTGCTGACAGCGACAGCCATACGATCACTGTGCGACCGGTGAGTAATTGTAATAAAAAATTGGTATCACGTATGACGATTGCGTATCTATTATTCTTTGACCGTAAAATGCACTTTTCGCGGTAGATTTAGCGCCACTATACAAATTATAATACGCAAATTCTTCGGGCGATATGGCTGTCGCCTACTGACTGCAAGTTACGTAATAAGCGTGCCGCTCAGCTACCCTGCACTGAAAGCGTTTCGGTACTGGGAAGCTGAATGAATCTAATGAACCAAAATACTGATTTAGGTGGGAGAAGATAAAAACATACCTACGAATTCATCATGTGAAAAAGTGTTGATCGTGGAAGCAAGAGGTATGTAAGGACCATAATATCAAAGATGTCAGAGAGGATGGAGTGCCAATTATCGCGGTCCTTACATACTTCTCTCGCCGCCTCAAATTTCATAATTTGGCTCACACACCTAGCTAAATCACCGTCCACAGATAATGATAGGATATTGTCTTCATAGAAAGCTAGCGCACGCGGTTTGTATGTAGCATGCATAACCGGCATTATTTAGGGTAATTATGGGTGATTATATTGCACCAATTGTCTTGGTCGCACGACTACATATGTACAATGTCGTGAAGTAAACACGCGACCGCTTCCATTTGTGTTTGATGCGTTCTTCACATTATCGCCAATACAAAAATGACAAAATCGCATAAACACACGTATTGTAATGTCTTTAGATGCCTAAATAATATTAGTTAAATGAACCCATAGTTATCATTCTTACAAGACATTTTTAACAAGTATGAGAAACATATCCTCATCTAGTTTTTTTTTATTGTAATATTATACTATATTATGTGTAACTAAATGGGATTCTATCCGCATCTCGCACGCCTTCGTATCCGGCCGAGAGTAGCCAATTCCGTTACGCCATATAAGAAGAACCATGAATATGAATATAAGAAGGCCGACTTCCCCCTGGGAGTCGGCTTTCTTATATTCATATTCATTGGTTGAGGTTTGCCAGCGCGTTTGATATTTATGTCAGGTGACAGTCTGTCTATTTGATCTTCATAAGTCGGTCTTGGTCCTCTTTGACTTTTGCAATGCTTACTTCCGCTCTGTAGGTTTTCTTCAATAATTCTGGAATATCGTGTGAGAGTAGTTTTAATCCCGACGTAAACGAAGGGTTTTTATAAGTTCAGTTACAAGTACACAAGACATGACGAGCTTTTTCTTCTGTGAGTACAGAAGAAGGGTGTTATAAGTAAAGGTAAGTAATTCCGTTGTTTGTCTGTATGGTTTATTTGTAGTAACACAGTTCTTTAACAGATGAACCAACTTGTATGCGGTTTGTATTTGAAAACTGCAGTCTTAGTTTCATCTATACTGTATAAAATCAGATTTTCAGATCGTCAACTTTGAATTAGATCAGCTAAATTTTTTTAAAGATTTATTATTTATAATGTCGGGATTTATATATTTAATTTCCAATTTTAATATTTTTATTTTTGACAGTTCCACGTTTTTTTTATGACTGTTGACATGTCGTTCCTCGAATAAGATCTTGTACGTTCGCTCTGAAAATGAAACAAAACAAAATACAAATAACCTTCAAATTTGCTTTTACCTTGTTCAAACACTAGTTTATATAGAAACTAGATTAGATCGAACTTTCGATTTTGGTTTTGAAAAGATTAAGTGTAAATTTAGTTTAGTTATAGAGTAGATTTAGGTTGTAATGTTTACAGCCCTGTAGCCCGGGCCCAAGAATAAGGCTACAGAGTTCCCTACCTATCGCAAGAAGGGGCCTTCGGAGTCGCGGTCGACCGGAGTGGGGGCTGCGGTCTTCCCTTTGCGTGACCTTGAGGAGGATCACAACGCATGTGGTTCGCGTTGTCATAGCACTGCGCAAGGGCGGATCCAGCTTTCAAGTCAGGGTGGGTCATATATTTGAGATCTAGTCAGGACAGGCTCCAATTCGATTACAATGAGATTAGAAAAATTATCAATAGTGAACCTAGACCTAGCCCAGGGGGGGATCATGCCCCAATGATACTCTCCCCTTTGGATCCGCCCTTGGCACTGCGAGAGTGCAGGTGGGGTTCTAGTAACTGCCTCCATAGAAAAGGGCGCCTAGGCACACCGCCAGAGGGGCTCCGGTTGCGTTCTGTAGGAGACTTTAGAGCCACTCGAAAACGCGCCGATGCAACCACCGTCAAGTTTAAGTGGGTATACTCAATTGGAGGAGTTCCACCCTCCCCGCTACCCCCTAGTGGGCAGGAATACATAAATCATTTCCTGACACAAAAAAGGTCGGTTTATAAATGTAATAAATGCTGTAGAAAAAGTTTCTATTCCCTTGTAGTTGGCAATTTTTTGCAAATGAAACATCTTAAATAACAAACAACTCGCTTCATAACAACATTTGGCAATTATTATGTGTATACAATTGTGCGTCAGATAATCTATCTAGACATGAAACTGTCGATTTATGGAATAAAAAATTTTTAAACATTTGCTATTTCTGGGAAAAGTTCGCGCTTGAAATAAAATTTTTTTTACAGATTCATTTAGAATCGAAAAATAAGGAATGTCTTTAAAAGCGGCACTGCTTTTAAAGACATTACTTATTTGCCCACCGTCCCATTTAAAAGAACGATCTTGTATATACTACGACAGATTAATTAGATACTAGCGGTTATACTAACCTGTGTAAGTAATAATTAACTTCGCTAGAATTCAATATGGAATATACGAATCTGGGTATTTGGTTAACTAGTACCCATACGTTGTCACCAATTACCTTTAGATCTGAAAATAATGGATTCAAATATACTACATATTTCTAAATTAGTTACTAGCCATGCCCTGCCTCTGCAGTCTCGACATAGATAGCGATCGCATCTGTTAGCGATCGCTTTACGACCGATTGCGGTTGATAAGTCATTACGATTAATTTTTAACGATTTTTGAAAGTCTTTAAATTAAAACTATCGATTGTGATTGGAATCATATCGAATCTGTCAACTTTACGATCAAATTTGACAGCTCGCAAAGCGTACGTGCTTATCGTTATGGCAAGAGATTTTTTCGTTATTTTTATCGATCGGTAGTTTACGAAAACAATTGCTATGTCGGGACTGCAGCCCCTGTGCTTTCGTCCGCATTCTATATTACAGCGCCATCTATTGGATTTTCCTATAGCTGTGAGCCATCCTCTCGATAAATTATATTGGGCGATTTAAATTCCGAGGCATTTTATATTTAGGCGACATAACAGTTAGATACGTATTATAACGTATTCCCGGACTGTTACGACCATGAAGGAAGGAGGAGACGGTGTAATGGGCTGAGACTGTGTGTAAAAAAATATAGGCTCAGCTTTAAAGCGTAGGGGTGTATCGACTACACGTGTGCCAGTTCGATCCTGACCTATGATCCTGACAGTCACACGTATTATTTTACACAAAAAAAATATTTTCAGTGATTTTACAATAGAAAAATGAAGTGCCGTGTGGTTGGTTGCAAGTCGCATTCAGATGAATGCTGTGATACTCCAAAAAATATCACATTTCATGTATAAGTATCAATTTATACAATATTACATCGACAGTTCTAGAAAGTTTTCTTGTTCGTGTAGGTTTTACTATTCGTCGACAGATGTCAACTTAATCGCCCTTTAAAATCACATTTTGCACTCAGATATCGCTAAGCATATTAAAAACCTACCTGTTTACTCCTAACATTGCTCAATTGTTAATTTAATTCATGAAATTGTTTGTAAAAAAGCTACATCGATTCATTTACACCGAGTGAAGTGACCTCTGTTGGGCAATAAAAATTCTTGCTAAAACTGACATTATCAGCAGGACCGCACGCAGGAGGTAGACGTATTACAATAATACTAACGCATTTTTTTTGTTACGGATAATTTCTGTTGGAGAATAGAATACAAGTTACTTTACAAAACATTATAAGGACCGCACTCTAGACGTATTAATACTAATATACTCTTTTATAAAGGATAATCAAAGCCAAGGAACATCAAGGCTGACTTACGAATATTTAATAGCCAGAGCTGTTAGCTGACGGAAATGTGATACCCAGTATACCCAGTACACCCAAAACACTCGTATACCCAGGCGAAAATGTGTGAGGAGTGATAATGATTGATGAGATTTGAGGAAGCGAAAAAAGCATGTAACTCTGACTACCCTGTTAGGGATACAGCGTGAGATAATATGTTGTTGTTGTATAAAGGATAATTTTTATATGCTTATCATACACTAATTCGTTTAATAATAACTATTATTTGATAATGCACTCATATTTTGTATTTTATAACAAAGTTATAATGTAATAAATAACTAACCGAAACTAAATTATGCATATACTGGTGAAGCAGTTTTATGGTAATGGGAACTGCTTACATACACCATAGAATGAAATTGATCTAATTCGAAATTTTGAGATTTTGTTTTGGCAAGTTCCGACATTGAATTCACATAGAATAATAAAATGGATTTTTCACAAATACATGTTTAAATGTTCTCGCGATATGTTGCTAATGGGACAGGCAAGTTTGTTCTGTTATCTATTAAATTAAATAGTAGGTATTTTTAAGTTTATTATTTTCATCCGAAATGCTGAAATTTTAAATTAAGTCGCTTTCATTCTAAAGATGCGATATATTGTTGTGAAGATATGTATGTATGTATGTATGTATAAAGCAATTCGAACGCGTGGCTCGCCAGTCGCTTTCATACCATCGCCCTGCCATACCACTTCGTGCTAGTTAAATTGTGTAAGAAGAAAATAAAAGTTCGACACCAATATGTAATTAATTTATTTGGATTTATAATAAATGAGGAGAATGGACACTAAGAAAATCCCTAAAAACACATTACAATTTCGTAAGAGCATATCTAGGCGGATTCCCCACTACAATCGCTTGTCAAGACTCATCTTTCGTGGCGCGATCTGTATTATCATTCTATTTAAATAAAGAGACAGTAACAGGTGCATGATGCGCATACAAACAAATCGACAAACGTTAATTTAAAAATTGCTATTCTAGACCGTTATTCGGTCCCCAACACGCACGATACATACATACATATCTTCACGCTGTGTCAAACGATACGTTGTATTATGATAAAAAAATTTACAAATGTAAAACTACATCTCATCCGCTTTACTGCTCCATCATAATATACATTATGGATTTATATCAATTTACTCTTAAATACAAATATAAGTGGTATTTAATAATTTAATGTGAAAATTTTTGAATCGTGCAATTTCAAGTTACCGATTAATCACTAACTACAGCTCTGTATCAAGAATGTATTTTACTCATCTGGTGGTCAATAATAAAACTACTTGAAAAATGATAACACAAAGAGACTGCTACACCTCCCTAGATGGCGGCAGATTTGCAACATCCCCCTCCATTTATTCCGCATCCCCCTCAACCCGCATGTTGTTACACTGGTTTGTATGAGGAAAATTCGTTACGGCGCCTCCTCTTTGCTTTTACTTCGTGGTTACGACTTAGGGACCTTCAAGAAACGAGCCTACTCTTTCCTTAAAGGCCGGCAACGCACCAGTGATTCTCTGGACGTTGCGGGAGTCCATGGGCGGCGGTGATCACTTTCCATCAGGTGACACGTATATAAAAAAAAAAAATTAATGACGACCTCCGTGGCGCAACGGCTAAGCGCGTCGGAAAGTAAACGGGGGTTGCGGGTTCGATTCCCGCCCCGAGTCTGGGTGTTTATGTATAATATGTATTTATTTACAAACGAAAAGTATATAAGTAGTATATCAGTTGTCTAGTACCCATAACACAAGCGCTGTGCTACTGTGTGCTGTGCTTTGGAACTAGATGGCGCTGTGTGAAGTGTCTGAGTTTATTATTATTATTAATTAAAAGAGACAATTTATACATAAATTGTCGATACTTATGAAATAAATTTGTACATTATTGTAAATAAATTAATGAACTTAAACTGCGTGTATGACGATAATTTAAGCCTTTTTCTAATTTTAAACAACACTCTTCGGTGGTGTGGCAAAAGCAGCAAAAATTAAACTATAAAACAGAATGCAATAACCGCAACAGTGGTTAGACGTAAATTGTTTTCATACAAAATAAATGACATCACTACTCTAAAGGTTGAGTGCTCCGTGGCGTGAATTGAGCGCACTGGTGCTAATTAACTCCTATATATACCGCTTTCAGAAATTAGTGCATATGTAGAGTGCGTCTACTCAGTTCATATTAGTCTTTGGCTATATGTAGACTGCTATTTATATAGATAAAAGCTGAATATTACCAGATATATACACCAATTTTTTGCGGTCTTGGACCACAATTGGAACGTTATTTGGAACCAATTCTGTGTCTACGTTCCAACAGGATATAGCGTCTTGGGCCACATTGGCGAAGAACATCGTCCTGGTTCCAGAGTGGTACGCATGGGACCCGCTTTGAGACAGGGCTCCGCGGGTACCTAAATTCTGAAAATAGATAGGTACATATATAGCTCCAAAATTTCGATCCAACTTACTATAAAGGTAAAGATTATTTTTGGATCTTTCTGATTGATAAAAAGCCAAGAGATAACGCAGTGGAGTAATAAGGAGTTGGTGTCTGGGGTGGCCCGCACCTACCATACCCGATATCACCAATTTAACTATCTTACACCACCTCAACATTACACCTACCTTGCTGTAAGCGTCAATATCTAATTTATTCTTCAAAACATCAGTGCTTATTGAAAATTCATTAGTAGAAATGAGAGGGTGATAATATACCTCTCTCTTTCCATCTGCACTTTTATCCGTAATGGCAATACTGAATAAGCCATCTTTCCAGTTTATTGTAAAACCTAAAAAACGTTTAATGAAGAAATATGATAACGAGTAATTAATAAAAAAAATCTTATAAAAACATTACACAATATAGATAATACTGATTTAAATTTTATATTAAAGTAATAAATATACAGTTAATTGAAAAATACTAGTAGCCTCTCAGTGCAAAATTCCTGTCATCATACCTAACAACTTTTGTTCTACGACTCTTTTCAAAACTCCATAAGTACGTTCCTCAAAAAATATTTGTCAAGTTTCGTTGTACTGTCTGAAACGTAATTACTCTACATGTTTCCAACGATACGGTGCGAGCGCACCGCACGCTTATTACGTAGGTAACTTGCAGACAGCATGCGACAGCCAATATCGCGCGATATCTGCTGTCAAAACGAGAAATTGTGTAATGTAATTTGTATAGTGGCGCTAAATCTACCGCGAACAGTGCATTTTACGGTTATATGATAATAGATACGCAATCGTCATATATGATATCAGTTTTTTATTACAATTAATCACCGATCGCGTAGTGATCGCGTGGCTGTCGCTGTCTGCAAATTTTTCGGTAATAACCCCGCAGATCTCCCCCGCATCGCGCCGTACGTGTGCCGCTTTAGCGACTGGATAGAGTAGGTGCCATTTTGAGAAACATTTAATATATTTTTATTTTTATGAAAGAAAAACCTATGCATTTTTAAAAGTCATAGAACAAAACTTATGGGGATAATGTTAAGTATAAAATACTAAGAGGTTATTAGTATTTTTATATTAATCCTGTATCGATTGATAACAATAACCGAGGAGTTTCCTTATGACCAGACGATCCTAACTGAAGCAACTCTGATAGTATATACATATAAGGTTTACTGCACGCTTCGTTTTTTTTTATTGTAAATTGCCAAGTCAATTATGACGAGGCAAGTATTTAACATTTAATAATTAAAAATTACTAAGTATATCAAATATGACGAGAACGTTTTTTACAATATTGCTGCAATCTTATTATTCTTAGAAGGTGTGCAGAAATGCACTTTTATTTGTAATACCTTTTTTATTTTTTCTGTAACGTAGTTTTTTTATTATTTCCTTTTTTAAATATTTTGTCATTTAAGAGTTTGTATAGACTCAGGTGTTAAACTTTGATTGGTCGCTCACTCTGGTGTCGAGTAGGGAGGCAATTGGTTTAAATAGTCGCGCAGCTGATTCATTTGTTAATTCGGTGCTGGTTAGCTGACCGAATCCGATCTCTTGTACATCCTGGGGATGCTTCGTTGTGAGGCGAAACACGTGTCGATTGGTGGTTTTTGGAGTTTGAGCGAAAAATGGCTAAAGATTTTAGGAATTCATCACATGTAAGAGATATTGAAAATGTAACAAAAAAGTTTGATGATGATTTTTTGACTTATAAAATCAGCACATATTTCATTTATATAATAGCGTTAGCTGCACCCTGCGACTATTAGCGGAAATGACGTCATCAAGACAACGTGCTTGTATAAGTCGCTACAAGCCGAGTCTCGAGGCACTTCCCCTAGACTGGAGGAGCCCTCAGGCGGTCGACCATCTAGCAGAACGCCTTTAGCGCTCGCCACAACGCGCGCCTGACAGCAAAGACGGGGTATTTTTAGTCGGTTCGAGTCCGAGACTCTAGAGTCTCTACTCAGTCTCTATCTCTACTCTACTCTACTCAGTCGGCGTAGAGCCCGGTGAAAAAAATCGAGGCACTTAATTATAGTCGGTTGTTGCTAAGAGTATTTCTTCAATAGTAGTATTTTGTGATTTGTAATACATACATACATATCTTCACGCTGTATCCTCAACGGGGTAGTGAGAGAGGCCGGAGCGCCAAGCGTCGCGGTCCTTACATACCTCTTTCGCTTCCTCAAATCTCATCATTTTCCTCGCACATTTTCGCCTAGGTATGCGAGTGCTTTTGACTTGTAAGGATTTGGAATTATAATTATGATCAGTAATTTATTATGCAGTGTCTTCTATTATTTTTATTAATAAACCTTATCGAGTTTCCTTGGAATATAATTATACTGTTGACTTAGAAAAGTAAAAATTAATACATAGTCCAGTAGGTATGAAATTTTTGTTTATATATGGTACAGTAGAACGCCGATTATCCGAACGCCGATTAACCGAATCGGTTCTAAGCGTAATATAAAAAATTAAAACCAAGTAATTTTTCAATAAATACAAGTTTTGTGGGGACGCAAGAACACAAACACATATACGTACACTATGTACATACATGTTCAAGTGAGCGTTATTGTAGAACTGTGCTTGTTAAACTTAATAAAGTTTATTCTATGTGTGACAGTTCGTTTTTATTCATTACCAGTCTATGTCCGATTATCCGAATTTTCAATTATCCGAATCGACCCCGGTCCCAATTAATTCGGATAATCGGCGTTCTACTGTATCTACTTTATTTGTGTATTGCCACACATTGCCTTCTAGTGCGATGGTCAAGTGTCGTATCTGAATAACTCCAGCGCAAAACACTTCGTTATGTTAACTGGTGGTAACAATAACGTCTGATGTAAACTTGTTTCAAGTATATGCAGTTGCAGGACAAACTTATCGCACGGCTAGTTCAAGTTTAAATTGCTATCGAAACTAAAAGTGCGTCTAAAATTCAAGTCGATATTATTAGCGAAAGTAAAACCCTTGCTGCAATCATTTTTATTCTAACTAAACGTGCGTTTCAAGTAAATTTCAAATCAATATTATTAACGAAAGTAAAACCCTTGCCGCAATCATTTTTATTCTAACTAAACGTGCGTTTCAAGTAAATTTCAAATCAATATTATTAACGAAAGTAAAACCCTTGCTGCAATCATTTTTATTCTAACTAAACGTGCGTTTCAAGTAAATTTCAAATCAATATTATTAACGAAAGTAAAACCCTTGCCGCAATCATTTTTATTCTAACTAAACGTGCGTTTCAAGTAAATTTCAAATCAATATTATTAACGAAAGTAAAACCCTTGCTGCAATCATTTTTATTCTAACTAAACGTGCGTTTCAAGTAAATTTAAAATCAATATTATTAACGAAAGTAAAACCCTTGCTGCAATCATTTTTATTCTAACTAAACGTGCGTTTCAAGTAAATTTCAAATCAATATTATTAACGAAAGTAAAACCCTTGCCGCAATCATTTTTATTCTAACTAAACGTGCGTTTCAAGTAAAGTTCAAATCAATATTATTAACGAAAGTAAAACCCTTGCTGCAATCATTTTTATTCTAACTAAACGTGCGTTTCAAGTAAATTTCAAATCAATATTATTAACGAAAGTAAAACCCTTGCTGCAATCATTTTTATTCTAACTAAACGTGCGTTTCAAGTAAATTTCAAATCAATATTATTAACGAAAGTAAAACCCTTGCTGCAATCATTTTTATTCTAACTAAACGTGCGTTTCAAGTAAATTTCAAATCAATATTATTAACGAAAGTAAAACCCTTGCTGCAATCATTTTTATTCTAACTAAACGTGCGTTTCAAGTAAATTTCAAATCAATATTATTAACGAAAGTAAAACCCTTGCCGCAATCATTTTTATTCTAACTAAACGTGCGTTTCAAGTAAATTTCAAATCAATATTATTAACGAAAGTAAAACCCTTGCTGCAATCATTTTCATTCTAACTAAACGTGCGTTTCAAGTAAATTTCAAATCAATATTATTAACGAAAGTAAAACCCTTGCTGCAATCATTTTTATTCTAACTAAACGTGCGTTTCAAGTAAATTTCAAATCAATATTATTAACGAAAGTAAAACCCTTGCCGCAATCATTTTTATTCTAACTAAACGTGCGTTTCAAGTAAATTTCAAATCAATATTATTAACGAAAGTAAAACCCTTGCTGCAATCATTTTTATTCTAACTAAACGTGCGTTTCAAGTAAATTTCAAATCAATATTATTAACGAAAGTAAAACCCTTGCTGCAATCATTTTTACTCTAACTAAACGTGCGTTTCAAGTAAATTTCAAATCAATATTATTAACGAAAGTAAAACCCTTGCTGCAATCATTTTTATTCTAACTAAACGTGCGTTTCAAGTAAATTTCAAGTCGATATTGTTAACAAAAGTAAAACGCTTGCCGCAATAATTTTTACCTGCAACGGAGAAGTTCATTGCATTTGGATTATGTTCAAAACTGCTGTGCTGTAGTCTCCAGCTGGATCTTTGCTTCAACGAAAATACTATGAGACCATTCGTTACCAGATCATTTATGTAGGCGTATGCATCATCACATGATTTGGGGTCTACGTCGATCGTAATTGAAGTAAGTCCTGAAAATAATATCGAATATTTTAAAAATGTTCCTTCCGTAATACCGTCTTCGAAAACACTATAACAGTAGGCTAGACGTTGGCTCTTTTTCAAAAACATCTTTGTTTGTATATACGTGTACCTACATGTAATCTAACCTTATCCGCGAAAGCCAAGAAAAAACCTGCGCAGATAAGTCGCAGGTACTGCTAGTATATTTATAAGTTCGAAAAATGACAGATTGAAACAGGGTTCCCATTTAATTTACGAAACCAGAAAGTGAATAATAACGGTCGATTTGAGGTCGTAACGTATCATATTTCATATTATGATAATAATAATGTAATAGGACGAAATATTATTACCTGCAGGAGATCTTTCATCAACCAAGTCCGAAGATTTTAGTTCATACCGTAAAAGTTTCTCGTCTGTTTTCAAATCAAATATCACAATTGCTGGCTGTTTCACTTGCTTCCTTTCGCCTGTGAAGAGATTTAAAAAAAACAACAAACAATAAATATTAAATAGTCGTTATCTTTCGTCAATCATAACTAAAAGATGAATGTAAAGATATCTTATTTGTCACATGAAGAATTAACTTTTAGGGAAGTTACGGATTCGGTTTAGAGTTAAACTAAACCGAAATTTATAACCGAAACCGAACATTCGACCGAATAACTGAAATTCGGTGTTCGTTTCGATTTCCGTATTAATAACTGGATTCGTTCAGACTGTATTATGTGAGTATATATTATTATCAGGCACAATAATCCAGTGTCTACTAGGCAGCCGACGTTTATGGGTACCAACGACCATACTCATCTCATCACCACTAGTATGAATGTATCGCGGATCAAGAAACATGGAAGGAGTCATAATAATTTGCCGTTCTTACCACGGTGTGTCGAACGAAATTTCCTGTCTCTTTCTATCACATTGAGCGTAATCACGAGTAAAACAGTTAGCTATAGTAACAGTAAGTACGGCAACCCCGCACTGTCAGTGTATTTCGTGTCAGCTTGAGTCGGTCATGAAATAATTATTTGCAAAATACTCGTAAATCTTAAGTTTTTGGGTATTAGTATTCCCAAAAATAAAAATATGTCATGGTCAGCTGTGTATCGATGTACTCTGGCTTCCCTAGTCACGCACATTAGTAAAAATCTAGAAAGTCGGTCAACAAAAAAGGACACTAAGGCACTGATTCTCAACCATTTTTTTGTCACGGCACATTTTTAACGATTTCAAAATTTGGCGGCACACAAAGAAAAAGAAGTTTAAAAGTTGTTTACTTACCTATAATACACTGTGTAAAATAGTTTATTATAATAATTTTGAATGTAAAATAATATAATATGTACTACAAAAACAACAGTACGTTCAAATTCAAATTCAAATTTTTTTCAAATTTAAATTCTTTATTTGTCCGTTTATTAAGTAATTAATTACAAGTAATAAAAAAAAGCATTATAATTTTTACTATATACATTTCTAAAACTTGGCGGCACACTTCAAGAATTTGACGGAACACAAAAGTGCCGCGGCACAGTGGTTGAAAATCACTGCTCTAAGGACACGCTTTTAGTGAAAATGCTCTGTTGATTCTGTACTTGGTCCGAGGAATGTACTATGTATTAGGTGCTACCAGGCACTTCTAATACTCCAGTGGTCCAGTGTCTATCCAGTGTCCAGTGTCCAGTGGTCAGTGTTCATCGTCCGATACTAGTATGTATCTACGTATTACTACCAGCAGTACGATTCTATAACGCAAATTAGTCGAATTCACTTCTGAATCCGTGATCAGATTGTCAATTGTATTCTCTAGTCACTGACATGTATAGTCGACAGAGATATTAGCGCCGCCTCGATGAGTGCGGCGGCGAGTCATACTATACTATTCGCTATTTCGCTAAATACATATAACAATTGAATCTAAATAAAACAAGTTTTTTTTTAATGTAGGTAATTATCTCAGAACTTAAAATACACTAAGACGAAGTATAGACTGAGATGTTTATACTCTTAAAACAATCCCCTACAAACTCGTATCCAAGATCACTTCACTTCACTTCGCTCCTAGTACGTTCGGATTAGAGAATTTCATTTGAAGGCCAAGTGAGTTCAAATACGAAGTGGGATGAATTGACGAGCGAGTCTCCCTTGGGTGATTCGAGTTTTTACAGAATTGCATGGCAGGTACTTCTGATAATTCCCACAAACGACCACATTCGTCATTGGACATTAGTATGTATCTATATATTATTAGCAGGCCCTAGGCATGCTTGACTCAGCAAATTTCATTGCACCAACTCAGTAGCTCAGGCGTATCTCACTGTGCCGGCACTTTCTCACTTTTAACTCAAAATTGCACAATGTTGTAGCAAAATGTTACACTCCGAGTGAGTCGCAAAGCGCACGCTACCCACATCTCGCGCCCGCTGGCTTTTAGCGCAGGGAGCGTATTATGTGCTGAAGTGTGTTATACGCCAATACATTTGGAATAAGTGAGCAGCAACATCCAGCACAGTGAATGGAGTTGGCGCAATAGCACGGGTAGGGCAGTGTTACCCGTGTCTACTAGGCGCTTTTAATGATCTAGTGTCCACTGCCCACAAATTATCACCCAGACGGCATATAAGTTTGCTGCATACTTGATTTTTTTTAAATTGTAAATTACGAAGACAAATGTGACGAGGTAAGTTTTTGACATTTAACGATTAAAAACTGCTAAGTACGTCAAATATGACAACTAATTTTTTGATAATGTTGCTGGAATGTTATAATTTTTAGTAGATATCAAATTTATGCTATGTATTTTGGTAGGTACCCACTTTTGAATATTTCTACACAATTGCATACTGATACAAAGATGTAATGTCATACCTGAATAACTCCAGTACAAAACACTTATATTGTTAGGTCTACATTGTATCTTACTCTCGTGGTAACCAGCAAGTTTAATTCAAACTGGTTTCAAGTGTAACCAGTTGCATGGTAAACTAGGCGTAAGCCTGATTCAAGTTTAAATTGCTATCTGGACACGCTCATCATTGGACACTATTTATTTATGTAGTATTACTAGGAACTTCTTATTATGCAGTGGCTGCTGCCCACAAACGACCGCACTCATCGTCATATACACTAGTATGTATCTATGCATTATTACCAGGCACTTCCAACAATCCAGTATCTACTGCCCATAGACGTCCACATTCATCCACTCGGGGTCGGTATATCGATATTAATTCTGTCCTGCTTCTGATATCAGGATATGGCTTCAGTTTTGGAGATGATGAAGAATCGATATTGACGTAATTTAAAGTAGAAGGTATGCCTGAAAATTATAATGACAAATAACATAGATACTGCGCCAGCGTACACATTTATTTGATCTATCGTCTCTAAAGGTCGAAGGGGGTGTGTGAAAAGACCTTGCAATTTTTTGAACCAAACGCAATCATAGGATAAACTAGCAAAGAATAAATGTTACTTCAAGGCAGCGTCGGATTAAGATTAAGACTACTTGACAGCTTAAGCAATCCACGCCTATGGTATACTATCCATTAGTAACACAGTATTGGTATTTTAAAAAATTATTTCAGAATGTGTATGAAAGAGGGAAGTAGAGTAGCTGGTGTCAACGACGTCTCATTATATCTACCCACTTTAATTACGATTTTTCATGTGGTATGTTTTTTTGCTGATATTTATGGTGCCATTTTTTCTCAACCATTTTTATGTCGCGACCCACGAAAAAGCCAAAAACATAAGTACAAAGTCTTGCGACCCCTTCGCTATAAACTTATAATTATAATAAAATTTTAATTAATAGTTTATTTATACGTTTAATTTAAATTTTTAAGGCTCCCTCGATAAAAATGCAAAACCGCATCATATATATTTTTAGGGTAGGGAAGCAAGATCATACGACGACGATCTTATCTCACTCATCCAGTGTTTAATTTAGTTAAACAGTAAAAAAGTTAAATTCAAATGTCAAATTTGTGAAACAAACAAATGAAATGTGCCATCTACGTCTGGTGAATCGGTGAAGAAAAAGAAAAGATTATACAACGACATATATTTAAAATATGGATTTATCGCATTAGATGACAAGACACAATGTATTTTGTTCTCAAGTCCTATCCGCGGAAAGCATGAAGCCTTCAAAGTTATCCCGACATCTGAAAACAGGACACCAATCTTTACAAAGCAAACCTTTAGAATTCTTCAAACGTGTCACTTGTTTTGAAAAATCAACAAATTGCTATAAAGAAATCCAGACGTAATGAGACTGCAGCACTTCATGCATTCTACTTAGTAGCACTGCGAGTCGGGAGGGAATCTAAGCTCCATATTGAAGTAATCATAACAGCACAACTGAAGTAAATTACGTTTTGACCTGTATCTTTGTTATTATTACATAAAAATACTTTATTGAAGCGCAATCGAGATGCATTCTTGGTATACTATAGCATGTAAGGTGTCTCATTTTCATATACACCCTGTATATACCGATGAAGTATATTATTTTAGGTGTTAGTGATAAAGTTTGTTTTTTGACAGAAGACTAGAATAATTAAAAATCCACCACCAGAAATCGTTTTTGGGTAGAAAAATTTTCATAAAGGGAAACTTTGTTTTTGGAATTTGATTGATACCGAAAACATGAGTTATACGGGACAGTTTTGGCTCCCAAGAACTAGTTAATAATATCAATGATCAAGCAGTAATTTTTGGCTCTTTAGAGCCTTTTCTAGTTCTTTAGAACTAATTAATAATATCTACTATGATCAAGTGTCAACACGGAAGCATTAGTTAATGTAACGCTTAACCAATTTCCTTAAAGACTTATCCAGCACTGCTTCGAGGTAAGAGTTCCATGCAAACAGGTTTAGTATAGTTATTAATTATTATTGCTAAAACTTTTATGGTTCTGTCATAAGTATTGAAAGATTTGACACAACAATAATTGTTTTCATACTCGTCTGTACGCGAGGGCAATGTTCAAAATGGTTGAACATGGTGAAAAATTTTGCAAGAAGTAACTATTTTGAAAAACTCTCGTTAGTAACGAGTAACTGGTATCATATTCAGGTCGGAGAAAAAACTACCCCTCTTCTTTCACGCCTAAGTGCGTCCTTCATACTCACCATAGCGCCTTCTCGGTACAGTGATGAATATTCTGTTTTCATACAATTCAAATCCAATCGGCACATTATTATATTGTATAAAAAACTTTTCAGAATCATTCAATTGCTGTACAAAATGTATGCGATCAGAATCTCTTTCCCAATCCGTGTTTTCATTATCTGAAAAACAATAGCAAAATTATAATTATCCGAAATAATAATATATGTACGTACAACGTACACAATAGCTACACGCTATCTTCATTTGGGATGGATAGGACATCAAGAAGCCACTCCTATTAAAACGTCATGGAAATATTTGGTATATGAATTAAACACATAATTTATTAATAAGAGAGGATTTTTCATTATTTGTTTTGTAATAATAAAAAGCTAAAGACCTTAATTTGCGTAATGGACGAAGTTATTACTTCATTAGTCCTAGGAAAAAGTTCTAAAAGGAAAAAAAAATTAAACACTATTTTATTCGTTCTAGATGTAAAGATTAAGTCAAATAATATATTTTTGTGACTGTGTGGCAACCACCCCAAACAAAGCGGAGTCACCTTGTGGACAAAATAATCAATGAAGAGATATGCAGTACGAGAAGGTTTTTTTTTATTTTTTAAAGTTAAAGATTCTCTAACGAGCCCTCATCAAAGAATCAAAACGGTTTCCTATTCAAAAGATTCGTGCCGACATAGATGAATGGCCCACGCGTTTGAAGACCTGCATTGAAAACAAGGGCGGCCATATTGAATGACTTATTTTCATATTTAAATCTAGATGTCATTCGTTATAATTTATGTAAACAATAAATAAATATTTAACATTACTCCAAAAATATTTTAGTTTTTTGGAACACAACGTAACTGTAAAAATGAAGAAAGAAATGCTTAGTGCGGGCAGATAGAAAGAACCAGTAATGAACGATTGATGAAAAAAATATGATGAGAGCTTATTATGAATAAATCCTATCGCTGCAAATTTGGTATCGTTACGCCTGAAATTAAGTGAAAGTCAGATAAATACAGCGGAATTGCGATCTCTCAGATATATACATGTATGTATGTGTGGTGCGACACTCGCAAAGAAGACAAGCAATGAAGAAATATGCAATATGGCCGGATTGAACGATGAGTTTCCCAGATAGCATAGAAGGTTGCTGCATGTTTGATTTTTCTTTGAATATAAATTATAAAGTCAAATATGACGACCCAAGTTTTAAACATTTACTCGTACCTACATACATACATATTTTCACGCCGTCCCTAACGGGCTATATAGTTAGAGAGGACGGAGCGCCAAGCGACACAGTCCTTACGTACTTCTTTCGCTTCCTCAAATTTAATCATTCTCCTCACACATTTTCGCCTCGGTATGCGAGTGCTTTTACATTTCCGTCGGCTAACACTCGCTATTTGATATTCATAAATCAGTTGGTCTTGCTTGGCTTCTTTTACCACTCACTTTCGCTCTATAGATTTTCTCCGTCGATCTTTCCTCACTCATGCTTTCCATGTGTCCGAACCATCTTAGCCATCACATTTTAACCATCTCATTTTAAACATTTAATTATTAAGAACTGCTACGTCAAATATGACGTTTTTTTTTTGTTTTTGACAATTTGGTTACAATCTTACAATTTTTAGTAGGTATCAAATTTCGTGTATAATATACGAGAAGCCAGTAATTTAAAAAAAAATGTTTATATTTTGATACCTTCTTTTGTGTACGCAATTGCCTACTGATACAAAATGGAGTGTAATACCTGAATAACTCCAGCAAAAACACTCATATTGTTGTCAACATTGAATTTTAGATATATGGTAACTGGAAAGTCTAATTCAAACTTGTTTCAAGTGTATACAGTTGCATGGCAAACTATTTTACTAGTGTAAATTGCTATCTGGGTTTATCGTAATGTAAAATGTAGAAAGAAACAGTCAGAGCTTTCGGGCACATAAAAAGAATGAGAATGAATAATTGACGAAGAAAATCTACAGAGCGAAAGTGAGTGGTGGCAGAAGTCAAGGAAGACCGAGGCTCACGTATGAAGTTCAAATAGGTGTTAGCTGACGGTCAATGTCAAAAGCACTCGAATACCTTGGGCAAATGTGTGAGGAGAATGATGAGATTTGAGGAGGCGAAGAAGTATGTAAGAACCACGATGCTTAGCGCCCTAATCCCTCTGACTACCCTGTCAGTGTTACAGCGTGGGGTTATGTATGTACGTATGTATATTCATTGCAGTCACGTAAGCTATTTTATTATTTTTATAGCTCTGTAGGTAGACGTATGTAGTTTATGAGAGCAAGCTCTTCCAAGTTTCCTCCTAACTCGCCCATGTAATTGTTTTTTAACTCATCGTAAAGTACTAATACTCCTGAATGTTAAATACTCCTGAGTTTAAATATGTCAGACAAATAGCACCACGGCGTTCATTGTAAACTTTTACTCTTATAATGAAATTAAACATACCTACTTTATATCGTTACATAATTGTTATGGCTCGATAATTGTGGCAAAAACACGTTAGATCTCGATTCTCATTATTTAATTTTACATTCTCTTTGCTAACCGGTGAGTTCCATAAATTTCATAGTCCCTCGACATGTGCGGAAGATTATCATTATAAGAATTTTAATGGGAAAGACCTCTAAAGCCTCGTGAATTGATGAATTTTGAAAGTTGCTCTCGCGTCACAAAATTAGGCCTTTTTTTGGGTAGTATGTTTGATATTTTGTTGTTCATTAATATGTATATGAAAGAATAAAATAAATAAGTATATCAAACAATAAAAAAAAAAGTTGATATATTTACACAAAATTCCATTAAAATCGTAACTTATCTGTTTCCATGCAAAAACGTTGCATATCTTGTGCTTGCAATTTGGATAACGGTAACTAATACACAGATTATTACACACTAACAATAAAAAATGAAATAAAATATTTTTCATAGCTCTTACAAAACAGTTTTACTACAAAATAACTGGTTAGAATTAATTTTTATCTTTATTGTGTATATTATTGTTATGTAGTCCAGTGTTTAGCAATAAAGAGAGAGATAGTTGACAGCCGCTTGACCGCTCATTGACCTCTCAAGAAACATGTTGTTTATCTGATTTAAACTCGAAGGTCGCAGTTTTAGCATTTGGTATTGGTATCGCCAATTTGTAAATTCGATAGGTGGCGCAGCTGTTGCAGTGAAGATTTTCGAAATATTTGTAACTAAAACGTAACTTATTAAAATACAGTACATATTACATATGCATAGGTATCCTTACAAAATAACCCTGAAGGGTTCATTAGAGAGAATGGAGTGCCAAGCATCGCAGTCTTCGCAAATTCCATTCGCATTACAATGTATTCGATCGAAACACTGTTTTCAACCGAAATCAATACCGTAAATGAACATTCGGCATCTCATTTACCCGAAACCGTAACAGAAACTTGTATAATTGAATTAAAATTTTATTCAAATTTATGTTCCATTCCAGATAGCAATTTAACTTAACTAGGCGTGCATAAGTTTGCTGTGCAATTGTATGCAATTGAGGCAAGCTTAAGTTAAGCTTCCTAATTTCTACGCGACAAAGATACAATGCTGACACAACAAACAGTGTTTTGTGCTGCCCCTGCAGTCTCGACATAGATAGCGATCGCTTTACGACCGATTTCGGTTAAAAAGTCATAACGATTAATTTTTAAAACTATCGATTGTGATTGAAATCATATCGAATCTGTCAACTTTACGATTGCTGATAAAGTTTTTTTTTATTTATGGCAATGTAGCTAATGAAATGGATAATTCTGTCATTCTGCCAATGCCATGTGTTACAGAGCATACAATCGTTCAAGAAATGAAGTTTTTCATACGTGTCATACCAGTTTTTAATGATTAAATATCAAAAACTTGCAGCGTCATATTTGACTTGGCAATTTATAATCAAGGAAAATCAAGCATGCATCAAATTATAATGCTAACTAGGATGAAACCCAGTGCTTTCTTAGATTTGAAACAATTTTTTTCAATATTAGCAATCGCTATGGTGCTATAGAATTGAAGAAGATGAAGACTATCGAATTCAATTTTATGGAATTTCCATATCATTAATATAAAATTGTCTCCCTGAAATGTTAGGTGTAATTTATGGAGGTTTATTGATGTACTTTAATTGGAAACTAAATAGTCACACGCTCTGCCTTTTTAATGGAATTTTCTCCTTCGATCGATCAAGTTATGGAATGATCTCTCTGTAGAGATTTTCTCAAATGAATATGGCATAGAGTTTTTCAAAATGGCGTTAAAATAAGGTTCTTACAGGATCGGCAACGTAAAAGTGATGACTCTGATCAGGGGCATATTTTCGTGCCGTGTCCATAAAATTTGCCGACCCATAAATTATCAAAAAAAACGAACATCTTGTAATATTCAAGACTACATACAAAGAATATATTAATAACAAAAAAGTACATACATATGTTAATATTTACAAACTTAAAACTAAACATTATCTTCAATAATAGACTTCCTCAAAGTTGCCGCTTAAGGAAGCTGTCATTGCTTAGGTACCCAGCAGACTGGCAGCATTACTTTTTTGAAAGAATAAATGAATAAATACCATTTATTAAATACAATAATTAGGTACATTTTTGTACGATGCACGAATTAGTTGACAATTTCGTCAACATATTTTGTTAAGTCAGTATTTATATTATGGTCGGCTATTCGTCATGCACCGTCCCTCGCAGTCTGCTGCCCCGGGCCACGGCATGGCCACGGCCCCCATGACCACGCCGTGCATAAACACGCCACTGTCTCTGGTGATGCATACAGTATTAAAAAAGGTGCTTTGTGATGCATACGTCCTAGGCTACTTATATAACATAGGGCAGGTCGTAGGTATGCTTGTTTGCCACTTTTGTGGTATAAAAAATAACTAGTTTCGGCCGAGCGTAAGTTTCTGTAATCAGTTACAGAAACTTATGCTTGGCGGCCGTAACCAGCATTTTTGGTCGTAACCGCAATTGCTACAGTAACCAGTGTTTATGGCCATAATTTAGGGAATTCGATCCTGGCCCTTATTTTGAATCCTGGGATTTTGGATTTAGGATTGAAATCCAGCTACTTTATTACGTAACTGCAGCCAGTAAGCAATAGGCGAATCTTTCGCGATCGATCACGATATGTCGTTAAATCGAACACGCGGGGTTATTACCTAAAAATTACTAACTGTAATAAAAATTTAGTATCATATATGACGATTGCGTATCTATTATTGTATGACCGTAAAATGCACTTTTCGCGGTTGATTTAGCGCTACTATAGAAATTACATTACACAAATTTTCGTTTTGACAGCAGATATCGCGCGTTATTGGCTGTCGCATGCTGTCTGCAAGTTACGTAATAAGCTTGATGATATGATGTTGCGAATCGCTATTGCTGCCTCTGTTGATTGATCAGTGAACTAAAAACTACTGCTAACGACCCTATTTAGTATTTATGCTACAAAAAGTCATTTTACCGCATGGTAAGTAGGTACCGTAATTACGAATTTAAAACTATCGTCGATATCTTTACGCGCAATAACTCCGCCGGGGCCACGCCATTAAAAAAACAAAAATAAAAAATAAATAAAAAAAAACCCGCCGGGATTATTTCGGTATCAACAGCTACAGATAGACAGCATAGAGTAACTTATATTAGCAGTTGGAAAACCTTACAGAAATAGCTCTCTGTCTAAGCAACAAATCAAAATTTAGAGAAAGATCGACTTATTTCACGGTATATACGTTATATACCTAGCTAATCTAATCACTATAGTTGACTCTATAGACAGTCTAAATTAATTTTTAATCGAAACTACAAGTATATCTATCGCTTGCCTATCATTTTAGTTCATTATACCTACAAAACTTTTTCTCACAGATAAACTGTATAGCGTGTACCTATGTATTTCATGTTTTTAAAAGCGTGTATGTAGTTTTAAATTATAATATCGACATTTTAGCTGTCACTTCATTTGTACATTGTTTCTGTTTGTGCGTCGGTTTGTGATACTTTATCGTGTACCTTTGGACTATGTGCACATATCCACCACTATGTAATAGATATCGCATGTATAACCTTTCCATGCATAAACCTTATACTAATTTACTTCGTTTCCTCGTCGCAAATTGTTAGACTGAAAAAAAAATATCAAAATCGAAATATAATGACCTACAGGCGCGGACGTAAACCTGTAATAGAAAGGAACAGAAATAGGCATATTTCGTCTCTATCGGCGTATTGGCACCACAGACTTATAACGGCATTGAATTTGTAACGGCAATAATGTTAAATGTTACCACATTTAATAAAAACACACACGTAATAAAACTACAATGTAATAATTAATTTTCCATTACGTGATGACAAATCACAGACTAGGTTTTTTGTATCAAACAGCGAACAACGAACAATGATTAATCTGTGAAACCCAGTGCAACCGAATTCGTTCATTATCCCCGCGCCCTATGACGTGCCTATAGCCACATCAATAAAATGATCTTCGCAGTTGCGGTTTGATCATGTTTTAACGCTGAGAATTGTAATTTGCAAGAATACTGCATTACCAATTAAAAAACTGCTTTAAAAGATTTGAGATATTATAACTACCCATCCATTTTAGTAACAATAATTTTAAAATTCTGTAGAAATTCGAAGATGCTACTGGATTTATGTGCAAACCACGATTTTTTCCGGAATTTTTTTATTGAGATTTTTTTTACTAATCATGTTTCCATGCATTAAGGATTTTACGATAAAGAGTTAAACTTGTATATATCCTAATATCATATCTAAGTCTTAAATATCGAGGTCCAGGTCACAAAACACTTCAAAATCTGAATAAGATAAATTTACTAACTGTATTAATTTAAAATCTTTGATTAAAACTGTGATTATGTACTGACGCAGTTCAACCTGTGAAAAAACCATGAAACGACCTGGAAAGGACATTATAAAAACAGATCCTTCATTGAATAAAGTTATATTATTTGTATTTAGGTAACTCCGCAATTGGATCCTTTCTTCGTATATAACTCTGTGTTTTAACTTTTTGGGGGGAACGGGAGAAGTGAGGTTGTTATTTTATTTAGATTTTCTATTTTTTACATTTTTAGGAATTTTAAAGTACAACAGTGATAGTATGTTGTGTTTTAAAGTTTCGTGTAGAAGTTCTCGCGCTCTTCCAAGAAGTCCTATAAAACTTCAGTAAAGTCTACTATCACTTTACTGGAAGTGTTTTACGATAAGAAAAAACGAATTTGCTAGTGATTCTACGCATTCAGGTTAGCGCATTTGCCAATGTCACGTATTATTAATACGTGACATTGGCAAATGCGCTAACCTGTGCGCCATACCATAAAGAAAGAAAAAAAAAAAACTCTGTGTTATATTTTATATCTGTGCAGTTACCATAAACAGTGGTAATATATTTGTAATATAATGCGCTTGAAACATTACAATCGAAATATTTGTAAAAACAAGATCGCATGCGAACTTTTAGGAGTAATTGGGAGTATTAATTTTCTGTTCTGGACAAAAAGCTTCACTCACTCACTACTTTCACATTCAATATGTTCAGCTGTACTTAACATTCAGCAAGGCACACGCACAAGGTTATTTGAAAAATTATTTAAAAACTCTCTCCTGCCAGGACGACGTTTTCGAATAGCAGCTGCATACTTAAACTTATTTTTATCCAGCTAGTACAGATTTCCTGACTGCCAGGACGACGTTTTCGATAGCAGCTGCATATTTAAACTTATTTTTATCCAGCTAGTACAGATTTCCTGAATAACAGCCAATTCTTCCGAGTGTCTCATTAATACTAAGGTCTGAGTCTGAACCGGACACTTCCATTGTTTGTGTTTTATTTGCTTGTTATATTAAATGGATTATGAAATACAGGCAGTCCTCGTACTTACGGCATGTTAGGTTCTCGAAATACGCGACGTAAATCGAAACGACGTAAGTCGAGACATATTTTTTCATATGTTTACATGTAAAACTCAAGGGTTAGGATCCACACGGACTCGAAATTAAAAAAAAAACTGCATTTATAACAAAGGATATACATACTTTATTATCATAAGTAAGTTCTTAAAACAATTATATATGCACTTATGAAATTGCTAGTAATTTTTGGTATTTGTGTGTTATTAATTTTAATAATAATTATAAAACTTTAATATGTAATCAAAATATGTAATGAAAAATAATAAATTAAACTTTTGGCTTAAAGAAACTGGCTTGGCTATCAGTTCTAGATTGCTTCGCTTCTTTCTTCTTGATATCATACAGATCTTGGTAACACTGATAGGCTGCACAAATTTTGTTATTAACGTTGAAACTTCTCTCAAAATTAGGATCATTTTCTTCAAAAATTTCAACAAGACAAGTGAATTCTCCTATGCCGGAAATCGAAACAAATGACGTATGCTTCAGGAATAGTGTCAAAACATTGTTCGACGTAACTTGAAACGACGTAAATCGAAACGACGTAAGTCGAGGACTGCGTGTACAAGACAAAAAAAATACGGCAATTGTTTTTAACTTTTTGACATTAACTAATATGAAGTAGGTTGCCAAAATACAAAAAAGAAGAGGAGAAGAAAAAGAAAACAATAAAAAAAAATTAAAATTTTAATAAAATGACAACCTCACTTCTCCCGTTCCCGCCAAAAAGTCCCAAGGATCTTACTCTTTTTTTTTCTTTCTTCATGGCATGGCGCACAGATCAGCGTATTTGCCAATGTCACGTATTGTATCTAATAAATTAGAATCAAAATCCTAAACCACCTCCAGTAAAGTAATAGCAGATTTTACTAAAGTTTTGACTTCTATGAAGTGCACGAAAACTTCAGCTGCACATGTTTATTTTGACATTTTAGACCTACTCCATTCGTTTCACTTGCACAGAACTTTTTTTTTTGTATATCACTCAGCGCCATCTAGTCCCAAAGTAAGCAGCAATTAAAACATAATATACTATTACTTTTGTACTTTAAATGTAAAAAACAGAAAATCTAAATAACATGACAACCTCACTTCCCCGTTCCCACCAAAAAGCCCAGGATCTTACTTCTACACCACCTCCAGTCAGAGATTAAGGATTAGTCCTCCACTTCTCTACGAATTTTTTAATGACTCGGTTGTTTGTGCGATTTTGCCTTAAGAAAGCAAAGGAAACTATGCTCATACAGCCCATTTCTGCAATAATGAATATGAAAATTCATGTTATTTCATTAAAATGTCAAGGATATAAATTTTAATGTCTCTAGAGTTTTCTACCGATAAATATATTAAGACAAACTTTCTAGCAATATCCCTTGAGGGGTAGACTAAGCCCGTAAAAAATCTCTTCCTCTTCCGTTGAATGACATCGTCGCGATTGCAAATATCGCGAATGTCACGTATTAAGGAGGGAGGATAACAGAAAAAAGAGACAATTAAGATGATATTTATAAAGATTCCAGGAATTGAAATAGGAAATTACACAATGGGAATCTACATAAGACCTTCCTTTTGGTTTAAATTTGGAGACTGGAGAACTCAATCTCAACGTTACGCTACTAAATAAGTACAAATTTTTACAATTCAACATATTGCACAATAGCGTAGATTCTTGAAACACAAAATCGCGTAATTTTTATATTACAATATCGATTAAAAACAATTTACAAATAATGAAAATAAATGTCCAACTGCTCTCTATAAAATTCCGCCAAAAACTAATAACTTGGTCGCCATGACTACACTAGCGCCACAGCATTAAATTGTGGACAATTTGTAAACTAATGCTTTCTTCCATTTTGTCTTCCTCGTTTTATCAAGCAGTTTTCACAGTTCTCTCTTGAAAATATTCTATGTTTTTCCCGCGTTATTTATATTTGAACTTTATTAAACAATATTTTCCAATGTATTTCTGACTAATAACTACTTTTATAAGAATTCCTAAGGTAATTAATATTGTTTGTGATAGTGTTATGTTACGAGAACGCATCACGTTGGTTTCTATTGCCTTCGTTGTGATTCTCAAAATTGAACAGTTTGTCACTATTGTAATAAAGGTGTAATAGTGTTTTATCTAACTAAAAATCCAATTAATGTCTCTTTTTTAGTTTTCATAACAATGTGGGACTTACTAGCTTGTCGGAGCTGCCTTGCTACGAACACAAAGCTAGAAAAAGTTACCGAACCTCTTAGAAGATTATTTGAAGTTATTACTGGACTACAGGTACAATAAGTTGTGTGTAAATAGTTTTTGAGTTCTCGTAACCTAAATGGCAAAGTGTTATGGTTTAGTTGTGTATATGTGTCCATATGTCAACTGATTTAAAGTAAATCATCTTTGCCCCTGAGCTGATATTTTTTATGAGAGATGAAAATTGGTAAAACGAGCACAGAAGTTCACTTCTGTGATAAATAATTAATATGTCAACGTAATACATGTTTCTTGGACTTTCTACCGATAAATACGTTGAGGCAGTCTTTCTAGTAGGATCGGTTGAGGCAAACTAAGCCACTAAAAAATCTATTCTGCTGTTGAATGGCACCGTAGCGATTGCAAATATCGCCAATGTCACGTAATAAGGAGGATAACAGAGAAAGGGGACAAATAAGGTGATTTTTATAAAGGTTCTAGCAGTTGAAGTAGGAATTACACAATGGCGATCTATATAAGATTTTCCTTTTGGTTTCGATTTGGAGACTTATTATTAACATATTTAGAAACAAAATGAAATAATTAGAATTTTATACTAGATTTTCTGTTATTTCTTAATAAATTTTGCATTTATATGTTGTAGCATGTTTAATTTCTCAACAAAGCGTTTTCAGAAAATGTCAGATTAAGACTTGCTCAGCTCCGAATTATTCAAGTGCTGCATAGAGCGGAGTCTAATCTCTGACATTAGTGAAATATATGCTCATTGATAAATTTAAAACTGAGCAGAAGATATCTCAAAAATATACGAATCTATGAATAATAATAATGAAATGTCTTTCCTATGCGCAAAACATGAGAATGGTTGGATTGATTTGCCATATGTTTTTTTACAAATTTGTAATAGTCTGTAAGGTTTTAATTATATAAAAATTGGTTAAGTTCCTGGAAAATTGCAGAAAAACTGAAAGCACTTTTTTTATTTTGTAAGAGCTTAAGACCATAACTCACTAGTAATTATATAATACCTACTGTGCCATAAGAAGTTATGTAAATTTTGTTATATATGCAATTATAATTCTAGTCGTGCAATATTCTAGATGCAATATATTGAAGCATTCCCATGCAGATTATAAGTCAGTCAAGGATATATATATATACTGGGTGTTGTTTTAAAACGTCTTCATATTTTAGGAAACCATAGAGCAAATTTAATTTGTATAAAAACCAATTTAAAAAAAATAATAAAATAATCAATGTTGTATAACTTCTAACATTCTCTGTTTCTTTCCTCGATTTACATATACATCAGCAAAACATCAAAGGTGTAAGGGAGCCGCATGGCATGTTTGTCGGCATGCTTTGATGAACCGCACAGTGTATAAGCAAAAATAAAATATACTTCAATATTACCTACAAATAAATTTTATTTTTTATTTTTCTTAAGTTATACCTTTTTTCATTTATTTATAATCAGTAAAAGCAATACAATCGCCTCCTTCAATATGAACACGTTTTAGAACAATACCTTGTATATATGTGTGAGGAGAATGATGAGATTTGAGGAAGCGAAAGAAGTATGTAAGGACTGCGACGCTTGGCTCTCCGTCCTCTCTGACTACCCCTTAGGGATACAGCGTGTACATATAATATTGTAAATATACATAAAAGTACATATATCTATACATCCTCACACATCTATAGTTAGAATAAAGATTATTGCCTGCCTGTTGTAAGTTGTCACTGAATACCAGCGATGACATCACATGCTGTCATAACACTGTGAACATGTCGGGAAGTATAGTTTTCGCCTCACTTAAGGCATGTTTTTGCTTCGGGATAGCATGAGAAGGGCTTCAACGTGTTCCTAGCCAAAGCCCAATATAACCCAGATTCGCCTTCAGAGCCTGTGTACTCATGTTTAAGGTTCTAGATTGAAAATATATTTGGAAGCATTATTTTATATAATGTAAATTATAGCTGCGTCTGTAATGTGGATTAGACAACATGGAAGAATCTACATGTCCTCGCTGTGCCCCTTCAGTCTTTTTGGTGCCAAAGAGTAATTAGTCCAAAGTTAACAGAAGTATAAATATAGTGGTGTGATAGCTGTTCTTCCATGAACTTCTATTTATCCTGTAAAGGAAATAGCGTGTATTTATATGTAACATAATATAACTTCACGCTGTATCCCCAACGGGGTAGTCAGAAAGGGCGGAGTGCCAGGAGTTTATATGTACTGTATTTTTAATTAATAATTTATATGTCTTTTGTTTCAGTTTCAAACTGCCGATGGATATCCAAATTATTTGTGTAGCGAATGCCATATGCAAATAAAAAAAGCACTGGCCTTCCGACGTAGGAGTCGGAGGGCCTTCTATGTAACAATGGAGATTATGAATGTGAGAAAAAGGGTAAGATACTCTACTACCTCATTCCAATGCTTAGGTGTATGCAAGGGGCTAGTGAGGGCAACAATTACAGTCTGTAAAATAATTGAAAGAATGTACGAAAACAATTTTAAATGAAATTGGCTACGTTGCCAAATAAAAGAAAAATGAAACATATTTTTTTTTAATTTGGACTATGGTGTAATGCCATATTTTGGGTGATTAACAAAAAAATCCTAAAATTCATAAATCTCGAAAACTATTGATTTTCGGTCATACATAAGGGACGTCAAATTTGTCGCATTTTAGCCCTCCTATCACGTCCTGTCAGGAATACGATAAATTACTAGTAACCCTGTATATTTATGTTTTTATACAAACAAGTTTATATATTAGCTTTTAAACTTTCATGATACAATATCTAAAGACAAAGGAAATGAACGTGATTACCTTTTAATTGAAATTACTTTGACAATTTTCATGCGATCACGGTCGATGCAACTCGGCCGAAACGTCAAGCCAAATAAATGGATATCGCGTCAATTTCTCGTGTTTCTAGATAAGTAAGATATATTTTATTATTTATATTTTTGTTTCGAATTGATACTCTTGTCTACCCGCACGCTTATTGCGTAACTCGCAGACAGTATGCGACAGCCAATATCGCGCGATATCTGCTGTCAAAATGAGAATTTATGTAATGTAATTTGTATAGTGGCGCTAAATCCACCGCGAAAAGTGCATTTTACGGTCATAGAATAATAGATACGCTATTATCACACATGTACAGTACAAGTAAGCAAACAGTATTCTATCTTCATACAAACGCTCCCAAAGGACGCTCCTCGAAATCTCGCCATTTCTCGGCATACGACAGTCGCGGTTGTCGTCGGACGGTGTGAGACGCTCCCGCGCATTTACTGACGAAATATTATGGAATCAAGTTTTCGAGCATATTGTTCAGTGTATGGATGTTTGAATTAATCTATATCGAAACCGAAAATATTTGTTTGTAGCTCATTTGTAGGAAATATTTTATTATAATGATTTAGTTACTTTATTGCTGAATTTTAATTATACTGCACACAAAAAAAACAAAATGCATTTTTTTGTCCATTTCCACCATATTAACTCACAAATTTTTGAAACTAGAAATATAATACTAGTAGAATTATAAATAAAAACTTACGAAATTTGCAATAATATAAAATGAAAAGATAATATGGCAATTTAATATAGTACCTATTGTCAAATATGTAACCCAAGAAAAACAGTCAGTCCCAGTCGGCAGCGCTATTGCGTGTTTACGTACCGATCGACCGTAGGTAATTATCTCAAGGACACTGCCGACATATAATACTGCTTGCTTACTTGTACTGTGACACATGATACCAATTTTTTATTACAATTAGTCACCGCTCGCGCAGTGATCGCGTGGCTGTCGCTGTCTGCAAATTTTTATGTAATAACCCGCCGGATTGGTAAACGGTATAGATAAATATAAAAAATAATTTTTAGGTGACTCTCGCAGACATACTAATAGTTGACAGAATCAAAACAAATTTGAAATCATCACTGGAGTTCACACTTATTGGAAACAATAAATATTACACTATAAATGCCGATAGTGATTCAACTGAAGGCACAACAGGACTACAACTTCGCGATTATAACAAACCATTTGACAATGACTCAGTATCTGCAAAGAAATTAAGGGTATATACGAGAAAAGTGTATAATCATGAAATTGTAATTGAACCACCTACATTGAGCAAAGCAATATTTCACATTGACATTAAACCAGATGGATATGATGAAGAGAAGTATTTGGAAGAGTTGAAGTTAGAAGACAGGAAGCAAGAAATAGAAGACATAGTTGCTTCAATAAATAATGATGATGATGCAGGTGGTGCCAATGATGATGTCAACGGAAATGATGATATGCCCGAGGGTATTGATTTAGAAGATGTCTTCAAAGATTTGAAAGAAGAGAAGGTAAGTGTTACCACTTATGAGCTAGTCTTAAATGGGGTTCATATCAATATTTATTGGGGACCTATTTTAATCGATCGCAACGAAGCCTGCAAGGAGTCTATTTTTTTTAGTAAAAAAGATACTCCAAAATAATTTTATTTATAAATATAAGACACTACTACATATGCAATCACGTAGGTAACTCTAAAAAGTATAAAATAAAGTCTACTTTTAAATCACGCAACGGATTTCGATACGGTTTTCACTATCATTAAGATTATTTTTTCCGGAAGGTTTATATTCGATATTTTGTGATCCAGAGTGGAGCGATGAATTCTGGAGTTCCGAGCGTATATTAAATTAAAAATGTTTTTTTTTCTGTCTCGCGCTCAGACCAAAAACCATAACGGACTAAGCCATAATAAGGTGCCGTTCTTATCACCGTGTGTCAAACGAATTTTTGTGTCTCTTTCTATCCCATTGTGCGTAACCACAAGTAAAACAGTTAAGCTGTAACTATGGCAACCTCGCACTGTCAATGTAATTCGTGTCAGCTCACGACCGACTTTATGTACATTACTGAAATAATTATTTGTGAAACTCTCGTAAATCTTAATGTTTTGACTACTAGTATCAAAAATAATCAAAATATGTCGTATTCACTTGTGTATTGTTGTACTGTGACGCTTCCCTGGTCACACACATTAGTAAAAGTCTAGATAGTTGGTCAACAAAAAACGGATATGCAAATGCTCGGCACGCTTATTACGTAACCGACCATTCCGACCATTGTTCCTTAACCTTAATGTTTTCTACATCCCTTTTGAATTTCCCGCCACGATGGGTTGTATTTTGTAATGCCATGCGCGCCATCTACAGTTACTCTGAGCGCGCGGTAATGGCTGCCGAACTGACTTAACGTACGTGTGTGTAATAATATTTGTTTAAAATTAAAAGTGAAACTAATATCCTGTAAGAAGGTATCTGACTGTTTATGTTCTCAATTGTGTTAATTTAAGAAAAGATCAGGGACAGAACCCATCTTGTAGTGCAGATATAGTGATAGCTAGCCGGCCGGCACGCTGCTGCCCCGTCGTTGGTGATTCCCGTCTATCCTGCCTATCCAGGTTGGTGTTTGTGCTTTCTTTTCATTTGCGAGACATAAGGTGTTGAGAGCATATCAACGGATAAATGCAGAACTTCTCCTGCAAGGATCTAACAATGGTCATAGAATAATAGATACCCAAAGAGAATTAGAGTCCCAGTCGGCAGCGCTATTGCGTGTTTACGTACCGAGCGACCGTAGGTAATTATCTCAAGGACACTGCCGACATATAATACTGCTTGCTTACTTGTACTGTGACACATGATACCAATTTTTTATTACAATTAGTCACCGGTCGCGTAGCGATCGCGTAGTTGTCGCTGTCTGCAAATTTTTGGGTAACCTCGCCGTTCATTTTGATTGTTGGTCCGAGGTCGCCCGGCTACCACGCGTCGCACAGGTAATTAGCCAGTAGCATTTTTCATACAATAATTTCATTTGACCTCTTTGATTGCGAAAGTAATAAGGGCGCGTTTATTCGGCACGAATTTCTTTGCGCCGACACAACGTGGTCCCCCGTCCTACGGTCGCTAAGTGGATGCCGCGAAATAGAGCAAAATACATTATATAATATACATTCAGTCAAGAAAGTATCGGGAATGGATGATTTGTTTATGGTTCCAAATTCAATTTTTTGTTTTTTTTTTGTTGTTGTTAGATTGGCACAACTGTTTTCCATTTTGGCGCGGAGTTTGAGTTGCATCTGTTATTTAGATTAAATACAGTGTTGTTTTTAGTTATATCATTCTAGTGTATATTTCGAATTTCCTAATGGACAAAAACATCGAACAAAGAGTTTGTCTTAAATTTTGCATCGCCAATGGAATTTCGTGTTCGGAGTCACTGAAAATGTTACAGAAGGCTTACGGTGAATCGACTTTATCAAAAACACGTGCTTCTGAGTGGTACAAAGCGTTGAAAAGCGGTCGAGATGTGATGGAAGATTTGCCTCGCTCTGGTAGGCCATCAACGTCTGCAACTGAAGTTAACATCGCAAAAGTGAAGGAAAGAGTGAATGAAAATCCTCATTCAAGTTTGAGAGAGATAGCCGCCGAACTTTCTGTGTCTCACGAGTCGATCCGTACCATTTTAAATAATCACTTGGGTATGAAACACGTTGCCGCTCGGCTAGTCCCAAAAGACCTGAATTTTCTCCAAAAACTCAATCGCATAAGAGTCGCTGAGGACATGCTAGAACGAGTCAATTCCGATCCAACATTCATGAAACGCATTGTTACTGGTGACGAGACGTGGGTTTACGAGATTGACATGCAAACTAGTCAACAAGCTTCGGAGTGGCGCTTTCCAACTGAACTGAAACCGAAAAAAACACGCCAAAGTCGATCAAAAGTCAAAAGTCATGTTGACTGTTTTCTTTAACTATCGCGGTGTTGTGCACTCGGAATTCTTGCCGGAAGGTCAAACGGTAAATAAAGAATATTATTTGGGCGTTATGGGGCGTTTAGGAGAGCAAATTCGACGCAAAAGGTCAGATTTGTGGTAAGAAAATTCTTGGATTTTGCACCACGATAGTGCGCTTTCGCACAAGGCCATCATTGTGAACGAATTTTTGACCAAAAACTCAACAAATACCATCGAGCAACCACCTTATTCACCAGATATGGCTCCAGCCAACTTCTTTCTTTTTCCTAAACTCAAATTACCACTTCGCGGCACCCGTTTTCATTCGGTAGAAGACATAAAGGAGAATTCGCGGCGAGCACTGAACTCAATTCCGGAAAAAGCGTTTAAAAAATGTTTTGATGATTGGATTATTCGTTGGCGTAAGTGTATCATTTCTAAAGGAGCATACTTTGAAGGTGATAAAATAAATTTGGATTATGACTAACATTTCCTGTATTATTGATCTTTTCCCGGTACTTTTTTGACAGAGTAGTATTTACAGTACCTGGGCGACCGAGCTTTACTCGGGGCCTTACAAAAAAAATAACAAAAAAAGTCTGACCACATTGCAGGATTCGAACCCGCGTATTTCAGCTTGGTAGATCTACGCTCAAGTCACTGTACTACTGAGACGATTAACTCTGTTGTGAAATCAGAAGAGTTTAGAGTTTAGAATTTTAGAGTTGTTCAGCAATGGGCAATAAACAACTTACTATACTCTGTCTATTGGACTTCGGAAGTGTATTTAATACAGTGGATTTTGACATTTTATTAAATATTCTATTATCTTTAAATATTTCTTCCAGTACAGTTAATTGGTTTGATTCCTACTTAAAAGGCAGAGAACAGTGCATCCGTGCTGACGATAACTTACCTTCTAAAGTCTAAACGGTGTGAGCTTACTGGTGTACCTCAGGGTGGTGTCCTCTCCCCTTTGCTTTTCTCTATATTTATCTGTCGTATCTCTTCCATTATTTCTTTTAAATTTCATCTTTACGCTGACGATCTACAAATATATTGGTTCTTTAATCTTGAAAATTTACAGCCAGCAGTTTCGTCATTGAATAATGATTTGTTAAAGATCCACCAACGGGTTCATTCTCATGGCCTACTCGTTAATCCTAGTAAATCACAAGCTATGTTAATAGGCAATAGATACTAGCTGCGATTATTGGAAGTACCTTCTGTGGTTTATAACGGATTTCCTATTCCTTATTGTTGGGGGGGCGAGCCTTCGACTCGTAGATATCTTCGTTCTCTCGCCGGTGCCCCAACTTTACTATTTAGCAGTGGACTGTATTCAAGACGTATTCGAAAGAAACACGAGAAACCAAAATAATATTCTGTATTTCACATGAACCAGTTACAACATATATATGTCATACACATATATGTGACTCGAGGTGGGTGAGCCCTTCAATAAGTCTTCGGTCTGAATTCCTCTTGAACTCTTCTTTGCTTCTAAGGAGAACTCTTTACTTCTGTCTTCTTAGTAGTTTTCCGATGTCTTCTTTCTTGAGAGGGCCTCACCCGACTGGTTGCCAGAGGTCGGCGGCGGATCGCTTTTATAGCCGGCGCGTAATGCGCAATTAGAGCGGGCTAAAACAATACATTGCTCTCTTCTCTCATTAACTAATCACAAGCGCGCATTACGCGAGCCGCGGGCCTCTGTGACAGAGACGACACTGTCTCTTTCTCGCTCACTCACTATATTTATTCATATATTTACATTCATCTATTTATTTAGACTTGTCAAACTATTACAATAGATTATCTTATCCTCGTACGAATACAAACATAATCAC
Source organism: Zeuzera pyrina (assembly GCA_907165235.1). Lineage (NCBI taxonomy): Eukaryota > Metazoa > Arthropoda > Insecta > Lepidoptera > Cossidae > Zeuzera > Zeuzera pyrina. Next base: position 3,364,088 of record OU015647.1, read on the forward strand.
ACATTAATAACCTTTACTAACATAAACAATGCTTGATATAAACACAACAACGTTTACTTAACACTATTACGCATACAAAGCGTGTAAAACAATAACATTTCCCTTACTTGACTAATTACTGACTAATAAAAAGGCTCACAAAAACAATAACAATAAGGGAAAGACTGTATATAAACATATATCTATATTTACACGCTATTCACACGAGCTTAGATCTCGCCGTCCGCTACACTTATATTAGTACTGAAATCCAGGGCTGTTATTTGATTCTAGCTTTTCTTGGTCGGCCCATATTAATGAAATTTCTAAACGTATAAATTATGCTAGTCATTTAATGAGACACCTTCAAAATTTTACATACATACATACATATATTCACCCTGTATCCTTAACGGGGTAGTCAGGGAGGACGGAGCGCCAGGAGTCGCGGTCCTTACATACTTCTTTCGCTTCCTCAAATCTCATCATTCTTCTCACATTTTCGCCTAGGTGTGCGAGTGCTTTTGCTTTTTCCGTCAGGTACCACTGGCTATTTGATCTTCATAAGTGAGCCTTGGTCTTCCTTGGCTTCTTTTACCTCTCACTTTCGCTCTGTAGATTTTCTTCGTCAGTCTTTCATTACTCATTCATTCTAAGTGCCCGAACCATCTAAGCATTCCTTTCTTCATTTTTACAATGACACTGTCGTGCAATCTTGTTCTACTGCGTATCTCTTCATTGTTTATCCTGTCCGTTTGTCCTGTCCGCAAGAGTGACACCGCACATATTTCTGAGAGATTGCATCTCCACTGTATTTATCATACTTTCACTCGATTTCGGGCATATCCAGGCCTCACTACCGTACAATAAATTTGACACCAACACCGCATTGTGGATGGCCATTTTAGCTGTGTTAGATATATTCACACTTTCATTCACACTACCCACTAATGCGGACAGAGCACCGTTTACTTTATTTCCAGCTGCTACCCGTCTCTCCACATCCAACTCACATCTTCCATCTCTCGAAAACGCGCTCCCCAGATACACAATTTCATTCACTTGTTCTAGACATTTTCCGCAAACAGTTAAAATAACTCCCTATCCGTTTGCGCAGAGACTGGGACTCTCATATCCTTACACTTTTATTTAATATTCTGAATAATCCTTCCTACCCTTCATATTTTCGTGATCGTTTTCATTTTCCTTTTTACTTGTACCCTTGTAGTACTTGTACCCTTTTAAAAACTCCTATTCACAACACTGCTGCTTATAATAGTTCCTTTTGCTGTAAAGCTGTCAGACTGGAATTCGCTGCCCACATCTGTACGAAATTGTCTTGCACTAGCATCTTTCAAATGACAATTGAAATTACAATATTTGTCTTTTGCATAATATCGATTTATTGTAGTTAAAAAAGACGGCCGAGTCGATAAAATGTCTCACTAACATGGTTTTTTTTATTAATTGTTATTTATTTACATCATTAAAACACTATTAATTAATTTACAACATTTAATAAACGTCCGGATAACTCAATGCTAGTGTTAGCTGAAGAAAATTTCAAAATCACTCGCATACCTAGGCAAAAATGTGTTAGGAGAGTAATGAGATTTGAGGAGGCGAAAGAAGTATGTAAGGACAGTGATTAAGTTGACTTTGATTTTGACTTTGACTACGGAACCCTCAGCGCGTGATCGCTCTCACATGAACAAGTTTTTGTAAAAATTTAAATTTTTTTTTAAAGATTTCAGATGACGATGATTTATCCTCATTGGATTGGGAGATTCCTAAGAAAAAAAAGGCATTAGAAAAGAAGAAAAAGAAGAAACTAGAAAAAAAAGAAAAAAAAGAAAAAGGGGAAGAAGTGCTGAGTATACTTGAAGAAAACCATTTAATTACCAATCTGGGATTGGATGTTGTTGTCGACATGTTATGTAATGCTGAACTAAGGTAGTATCTTATTGAAACTTGAAATACTGGAAAGAATAAAAAGAAATCGACTTCAAAACAAAAACACTGACAACTGTAAAATAATTCATTAATCAAAAGTAATGGTATATTGTGCAACAAGTGCGGTAAGTTGTCGATTGTTTCGCTCTAGGGGGCCATCGACAACACCGCACGAGTTGCAGTTACTATTTTTTATTACTAATGCGGAGATAATTTCGATACAAAGAAAAATTATAGAAAGTAATAACTTTATTGCAAACAATGGACATGTTGTTTAACAAGAGCAATTAATTTTTTTTTTTTTTCATTGAAATAAACAGTTATATTCGAATAATTTGAAAACGTAATGTTGATATTTTTTGAGTTTTTTGTAGAAATTGAATCTAAAACTTCGAAATCAAGATTTCCTTTACCTTTCACGCTGATGTCAATGGCTACTAAAATCGAAAGTGTTTTTTTTTTTAGATATTCATTTTACAGTATTTTTTTAAATCGTGAATTTGCGTGTGCCGAGCAAAATTTGCGTGCGATGAGAAAATAGCTACTCATACTCATCCACCGCAAAAATGTGCGTTTAGATACTGTTTATCCCGCATGAGTAATAAAAAGTATAAAAATAACTTTATAAACAGTATTCGAATACCTATATATATATATCATACACATAATTAAATTTGATATTTATTGAAGGCGGTGCTAAGACTATCAAACTGGTAGACTTTCTGTTATTGTTTTTGGTTTGGCACTGACTTCAATAACTGTCTAATTTAATTATATACGTATTTGTATCGTATTAATGAAGGTATTTTTGTACTTAAGTATTGATTAAATAAATTATAAAAATTACATAAAGTATAGTTATTTTGTACTGTTTTTATTTGAAGGTCGGTTTAATTTTTTTCTTAAATTTTTTCGTATTAATCCCCGACGCAAAAAGAGGGGTGTTATAAGTTTATCATGTGTATCTGTGTGTCTATCTGTGGCATTGTTGCGTCACAACGGATGAAGACTGGCGGGAACGGGAGAAGTGAGGTTATCATTTTAATTCGATTTTCTATTTTTTACATTTTGGAGAGTTTTAAAGTACAACAGTGGTAGTATATTGTGTTTTAAAGTTCTGTGTAAGTGAAAAGAATGGAGGAGATCTAAATAAACATGTGTAGCTGAAGTTCTCGCGCTCTTCCAAGAACTCCTATAAAACTTCAGTAAAGCCTACTATCACTTTACTGGAGCAGTTTTACGATAAGAAAAAACGAATTTACTTGTGATTCTACATATTAATACGTGACATTGGCAAATGCGCTAATCTGCGCGCCATGCCATTAAGAAAGAAAAAAAAAATAAACGAATGAACCGATTTTGATTTAATTTTTTTTCAAAGGTGACTTGATTGAGAATATTTTTAGCCGATTCAAGTAAATCCGTTCAGCTGTTTGAAGATCATTAGCTCTTTTCTAGTTGTGGGATGTGAGTAACTTCTGAGCTGATGGATTGGGAATTTGATATCCTGTGACTTCAACGATATCGGTGACTTGATTTTGCAGCATCATCTGGTTTCAGCAACTTACAGAAGAGGTGTCGTGTTTGGGCTCATTGGAATGGTCTCTATGAATAGGTTATAAATAGATAGATAGTGATCAGTGTTCTAATTTCGTGTATCATCCCAGAAAGTATTTGTATGAATGCGAGGATAGAGTGTCGATCGCAGCGTGTTTAAGAAGCATAAAATAAAACAAATTTAAAATTAAAAAAACTCTACTAATAATAATAAAGAAAGACCCCTAGGGAGTATAAAGATAATATTATGTACCTATTGGCCCTTTAAATTAATATTTTTTTTTATTCTTGTGGCCAGGTTTATGCCATTGGAGGAACAGAAAGAAAAATTCCAACTGAGGCTCCAATCTAAGCATTTCGTATCAGCCACATACAAATGTGCAATGTGTGTAAAGGAATTTCCTACAATTGATTTTCTGAAGACACATGTTGACGAACACAATGTTGTAAGTACATCTACATACATAATATACCTATTAGAGATGTGCCGGATTGTTAAAAATGTATATCCGCGGATATGAATATGGGTATCCATATTCATATCCGCGGATATACGCGAATATACGGATTATTGGTGTCTAGATCCGCTGATGCGGATCTAGAATTGAATGATTGTACCAACCATTACCAAACGATGTAATAAATAAGCGAGTGTACAGTGTCACAACAAACACTCTTATGTTTTGACACCAAGTAGTATATAAGAAACGTGGAATTGTATGTAATATTACTTTGTTAAATAAAAAAAAAAGGATACGGATAGGGTTGCCACCCGTACTTTATTGTAAAGTATTGTACGTTATTCCGGGTAATTGTACTCTATATGAAAACAATAAAGTACGCGAAAATACTTTTTTTCGCATAATTTGATTTATCTGGGATTCATTTTTCAGACAACTTACAAAAAAAGGTTTGTCGTAAGTATATTTGCGTAAAATGGAACCACAGAGTGGAGTCGATGACGTTTGTTTGTTGCCAAATAGATTCGATAATTGAGGAATATACCCTGTGGCGATCACCAATGAAACGCTCGTTTTTGAACGCAATCTAACCTCAAATGTCAACATTGTTAATGTCATTGTCTAAACTTCTTGTTTGTGTTGTGCACTCAATCAACCTTGGATTGAGTGCAATAAAAATATGATTAATCGCTTTTATAGCTTTAACTTATAGTAAATCATGGACAGGGATAACCTTAATAAACAAGAGGCGAGACGAAAGAAACAAAGATTCTCTGAATGTGATAAAAAATGAATTACTTATTTACTTCGACACAAATATAGACTGTAAAGATGCCGTGCAGATAATTATTTGTCAAAAGTTGCTAAAAATAATGAAAAATATGTTTCTAAGCAAAATAATAAAGTAAAATAAATCCTAATTTATTATGACACAGTGTACTTTTTTTCTACCTTTAATATCCAATGTACTTTATTTGCACAAAAAAAAGGTGCTCAACTTTCGTACTTGGTTTGTTCGTTCGTAATACAATTAAATTAATCCTATTATAATGTTTATCATAATTGTTTGATTTTTGCAATAGAAACTGCCAAAACTGTAATTTTAAGAAATAAAAATCAATTTTAAGATATTATATTTTATCGCGATACCAGGGATACGGATACGGATATCCGACACATCACTGATACCTATTAAAATAAATAAAATTGATAAAAACCTTTTTCTTGTGTCTCATAATAGTTATTTACATATTACCAAAACCAAGTAGGTACAGTAGAATCCTGATTGTCCGGATCAAATAAAACCAGTGGTAATCTGTATAATCGAAAATCCGGATAATCGATTTCAAAGTAAATTCAAACAATATTTAAATTTAAATCAAGTTTTATTATGTAATGGGTTTTACATACGTCGTTTAGACAATACGATATAAAAAAATTACGAGCTATAAAGATAATGAATTACATAATACCTATGTAATTTAAAATTTTGATTGGACATAACTTGTTATTGATCTTTGACGTAATGAATCATATCTTTCCGGCGAGTCCGGATAATCGGATGTTCGGATAATCGCGATTCTACTGTAATGCATTTTTAAAGTTATTCATTTGTCATCAGAAGTTGCATTCGTAGGTCTTCTTAGAGAGTAATCTAATCTACTTTTTATCCTGGAATAAACTTTAAGAAAACAATTAAACCGACTTAAAAAAACTGAAAAATACAAAATAACTATCCTCTACTAATCAAAGATCAAGAACAATAATAAGTTTATGAATAAGATACAAATACCTATATAATTAAATTTGACAGTTACTGAAGTCAGTGCCAAGTCTACAAAACTACAATAGTAGATTTTCTGTTGTTGCACATTAATTTGGCACTTAATAACTGTCAAATTTAATTATGTAGATATTTGTATACTATTTATAAAGTTATTATTGTTCTTGAGTTGATAAGTAAAGTATTAGTTATTTTGTACATTTCAGTGTTTCTATTTTGAAGTCGGCTTAATTTTTTTCTTAAAAAGTTTCTCATTTCTCCATTTTGAGTGACCTTAGCCTAAATAAATATCTAGAGAAGGGTCTACAATTAACTTATTTTCTAATTCTGGATCGGAATGATATAATAAAGTATCATCAATATAAATAAAACTTACCAGCAGTTAGAATTATTTAAAGTTGAAGCTCCGATATCAGTGAAATTTAAACGAGACCACCTTGGATCTATACTGAACCCAATGGAAAAAGAATGATTGAAATCGGTCCATATACAAAGAAGTTATGTCTGAACATACAGACGGATTGAGAATATACTCCTTTTTTGAAGTTGGTAAAAATACTAAATTTATTTTATGTGTTACCAATGCTTTTGCAATCTGAAGTTCTTTTGTAAGCTTGGTAATATCACAGATTAATTAGTTACTAACGTAAAATAATAGGTCCATGCCATGGGCCTCAGTCCACTAATCATTAGTTGGACTGTTCGTTGGTATCTTCTATGTGCTATGAAAAAAATTCAGTTTTTATTGCATTCTAAAGTATTATTTTATTTTGTTGTTTACAGGTAAAAGGAAAATTTGTATGCGGTGTTTGTCAGAATCGCTTCTCTTTGCCCGACACTCTGCTCATCCACTTTGGGGAGTCACATTTCTATGAATACACTTGTAAATCCTGCAATGAGGTCTTGTATTCATTGTGAGTATCAATTTTTACCCGATGACGTAAGCGTAAAGGAAGGTTGTGGTTTTAGTATTTAGTTATCTACGTATTTATGTTAATCTGTTCCTTTACAGAGTTCCTTTACAGAAAACCACTTAACAGATTGAATGTATGATGATCGTTGTATTCGTCTCTATTATCTATACTACTATATAAATCTCTAGCGTCTGTCTGTAATTTCAATTTTTTTGTCAAATTTTGTGATAACTTAGATAGAAAATTACTGATGTCGATTCTACCATTTTTAAAATTTTTGTCTGTCTGTCTGTCTGTCTGCATGTCCTTTTATAACTAAAGAACGGCTTGACTGATCGTAATGGCAATCGGTACGTCGTAAGAACACGTGATTGCTCTCATGATAGGCTACTTATTTTTTAGAAAATCTACCCCTAAAGGGGTGAAAAGGGGGATGAAACTTTGTATGGGAAATGGCAAACCCCTGAACCGATTACGATTTGTGACTCACTAATGTTGATTCTACCAATTTTTAAATTTTTATGTCTGTCTGTTTGTCTGTCTGTCTGTCTGTATGTCCTTTTATAACTTAAGAATGGCTTGACTTGACTTGATCTTGAGGAAAATCGGTACGTAGTAAGACCATGTGATTGCGCTCATGATAGGCTAATTATTGTTTAGAAAATTTACCTGACGAAATTTTGTATGGGAAAAGGTAAACCGCTGATGAATGATGATGAGTGATGAAATTTGGCAGGGAGATAGTATGACATCAAAAAATGGACATGGGCTACTTTTTTTTATCAAAAATCTACCCCTAAGAGGGTAAAAAGGGGGATAAAATTTTGTACGGGAAATGCCGAACCACCAAACCAATATGATGTTTGGTAAAGAGATAGTATATGCCCGGAGACAGATGAGGGCTAGACGTAGACTTTTTTCAAAAACAATCCTTAAACATACTATGTACATATACATACAATCTAACCTAATCCGGGACAGCCACGAAAAAATTTTCCGCGCAGACGAAGTCGCGGGTTCAGCTAGCGCCATTATATTATTTTACATTACATTACATTACACCACAACGCACAAGCGTCGCGTTCCTTACATACTTCTTTCGCATCCTCAAATCTCATCATTCTCACACACTTTCGTCTAGGTATGCTAGTGCTTTTGTCAGTTACTACTCTGGTTATTTGATCTTCGTAAGTCAGCCTTGGTTTTCCTTAGCTTCTGCTACCAATCACTTGTGCTCTGTAGATTTTCTTCGTCGATCTTTTATCACTCATTCTTTCCATGTGCCTGAAACATCTAAGCATTTCTTTCTTCATATTTACAATGACACTGTCATGCAACACTGTCATACTGCGTATCTCTTCATTGCTATTTCATCCATCCATCCATTATGTCACACGAATTTCATAATTTTTAAGCGTTCCTTTCCTCTCGCTCCTCCCTTGCGTGACGTTAGACATTTTGGCAATTTAACCCTGTTATATATTATTAGCGACCCACCCCGGCTACGCACGGGTAGAATTCCTTTTTAAAACAAAATACAGCCCATGTTACTCTCTAATAATGTACATTTCTATACGTGGAAGAATTTTTGAAATCGGTTTTGAAAATAAATTATAGTCCAGCTCAACTCACTGATAATGTAGCTTTCTATAGGTGAAAGAATTTTTAAAATTAGTATATAGTAGTGTATAGTAGTAGTATATAGTATAAATCGGTTTAGTAGTTTTTGACTTTATCCATTACAAACAAACAAAGTTTATCGCTTTATAATATTGTGTTATAGATTACTAGCTGTACCCGCGACTTCGTCCGCGTGGAAAAATTTTCCTTGACCTCTTTAGATTACTGAGGTTACCCGAGGTACTCATATTGTTGGTGTTAAACAAAAAAGTTATTCTCTGTAATGGAACATCCGCCATATTAGATTTATAATGACGTCACATATACAAAAACCTTCCCATGCACATTCCATTTCATTTGATACCCATATTGTTGGTGTCGAACGAAAAGTTATTTCCTATTATGGAACATCCGCCATATTGGATTTATGATGACGTCACATGTCTAGAAACCTTCCCCTGCGTATTCAATTTCATTTGATACCCATATTGTTGGTGTTGAACGAGAAAGTTATTTCCTGCTATGGAACATCCGCCATATTGGATTTATGATGAGGTCACATTTACAAAAACCTTCCCTTGCGTATTCCATTTCATTTGATACCCATATTGTTGGTGTCGAACGAAAAAGTTATTTCCTATTATGAAATATCCGCCATATTGCATTTAAGATAACGTCACATGTCTAGAAACCTTCCCTTGCGTATTCCATTTCATTTGATACCCATCTTGTTGGTGTCGAACGAAAAAGTTATTTCCTGCTATGGAACATCCGCCATATTGGACACTGATGACGTCACATTTACAAAAACCTTCCCTTGCGTATTCCATTTCATTTGATACCCATATTGTTGGTGTCGAACGAAAAAGTTATTTCCTATTATGGAATATCCGCCATATTGGATTTATGATGACGTCACATTTACAAAAACCTTCCCTTGCGTATTCCATTTCATTTGATACCCATATTGTTAGTGTTGGATAAATAAGTTATTTCATATAACGCCCCCGCAACCCCCTTTGCGGGTGGAATATCGTAAAATCCATTCTTAGCTGACCTTTACTCGCCGCTATGGAACATCCGCCATATTGGATTTATGATGACGTCACATTTACAAAAACCTTCCCTTGCATATTCCATTTCATTTGATACCCATATTGTTAGTGTTAGATAAATAAGTTATTTCATATAACGCCCCCGCAACCCCCTTTGCGGGTGGAATATCGTAAAATCCGTTCTTAGCTGACCTTTACTCGCCGAAAAGAATATCCCTACCAAATTTCAAGTATCTAGCTCTTATGGTTCCAGAGAAATCGTGATGAGTGAGTTCAAAATCGGGATCTCCTATATATATATAAGATTATATTCATTTTCAGAGAAGACTTCATAAACCACAATTTAGATAGTGAAAAAGTCGAAGTAGGTTGTCGAGAGACAACAGATCACGCGAAGCTGATTCGGAAGCATTTCATGGTGACTCCATTGTCCCAGACGGAGATGGAGACGGCTATGAAGGGGACGAAGAGCGAAGGAGTCAAGTGTCTACTGTGTTCGCTTACCTTCCCCAATAAGATGTCTTTACTTCATCACATGCCTATGCACGAAACGGTGAGTAATAATTTAAGCTTATAGGTGAAAGAGATACACGTAGCGTAGCTTCAGTCTCGTTCTGTGCCGAAGCCAATATCGAAAATAAACCTGTGTCCATATATGGAGTGGTTTTCAACCGAGACAGTATGGTCAAATCCGAATCCATTGGAGATATAGGAATATTGTTCTACGAACCATTTGGCCATCTTGTGTGAAAACAATTTTGGCATTATAAATTTTTCGATCAAGTGTGAGATGTTCATATAAATGAGTAAAATTGGCAATTTCAATGCGGCACGCTTATTATCTAACTTGTAGTAAGCATGCGACAGCCAAATATCGCATGATATTTGCTGTCAAAACGAGAATTTGTGTACTGGTACTAAATGTACCGCGAAAAGTGAAATTTAAGGTCATGGCGCAATAGACGCAATCGTTATACATGATACTAATCTTTATTACAATTAGTCATCGGTCGCGCAATGATCGCGTGACTGTCGCTGTCTGCAAATTTTTAGGCAATAACTCCACGGATCGCCTCAGTTTCATGTAAACATTTCATTATACAGAAGAAAAAAAGGGGTACAGAGTGCAAAAATCTGTCGATAAAAACTTTTTTGTGCTAAAATAGTGTTTTTTTTTTATTTTTTTTATTTCATGTAAGTGGCTATGCAGGTCCTACCAGACCTGTATCACTGCGACCAAACTTGATCTATTGCGATCGCCACTGTGTTATAAAACACTGCCAAGTCCCACTGTAGTCAAAAACTGCAAGGTATTCCTTGGAGTGATGTGCTGAACCTCCTCCGGACTCAGAAAATACTGGCCGAGGCAGGATCGACGAGTGCGCATCAGTGGTCCGCAGTCACACAAAATGTGCATAGGCGTTTCATCCGCTACCCGGCAGTACCGGCACATTCTTGCGTTGGAGAGCCCCATATTAAACATGTGCTTATTTAAGCAACAATGCCCAGTAAGTGCTCTAACCAAGATACGCAAGTTGCTCCGGCTCATTGCCGTGACACTAGAAGCCACCTTGCGATTATATTGCTTTATTAGGGCTTTGGAATGCTCCTGGCCCGGTATATTCTTCCAATACTCGCAAGACGCTTTGAAGCAGGATTTCCACAAAATCAGTTGAGCCTGGCTTTTGGGGATACCACAAAAAGGTTCTGGACCAATAAATGTGATTTTGGTGCCGGCTCTTGCGAGTTCGTCGGCATCTTCATTGCCTACGATGCCCGCATGGTCAGGAACCCATCTCAGAATCACTCTGTTTTTATTTCCCAGTGTTTAAAGTAGTCACGCAGTTATTAACTAGCCTCGATGTGATTACATTCGAGGCCAATGCCAAAAGAGCTGCCTGACTATCAGAGTGTATGTATATAGTTTGGTTTACGTAGTGCTTTTTAATGTTAATGTCCGCACATTCAATAATGGCGAACATTTCAGCCTGGAAAATGGAGGCGTACCTCCCAAGATTCAGGCTCCTCTTGAAACTTGGGCGCACTCCAAAAATTCCACATCCTACGTCGTTATCCGATTTTGAGCCATCGGTGTACCAAAGTAGACCGCCAGGTTTCCAGGTCATTCTTCCTTCAATCCAGTCATCCCTGGAAGGCATCTCTACTATAAAATGTTTTTCGAAGGTACACCGCGGGAGCATAACGTCAGTGGGCATACTCGGAATCGGAATATTCGTTACTGAGTCTTGAAAAGATCTCAATTTCTGCGATAGCCATTTCATTCCGTCCTGGGCGGATAGTTTGTGAATACTGCTCCTCGCCTCCTTTAACACATACAAGTGAAGGGGCGGTAGGTTCAGCAAAGCATTTAACGCCGCACCCGGCGAGGTCGACATGGCTCCGGTTGCTAATAGACAGGCGGTTCTCTGCAAGCCACCTAGCCTATCTATCACAGTCTTCTGGTGGACTTTCTCGTACCAGACCACAGAGGCATAACTAATTGTCGGCCTCACTATGGCTGTATACAGCCACAGAACGACTTTTGGGCTCAGACCCCAGTTGTTCCCTGCCATCCGACTGCAAGTACCTAAGGCAATTTTTGCCTTTTGCAAGGTACTTATGATATGACTGTTCCACGTCAGTTTTTGGTCAATTATAACACCCAAATACTTCAGTGGAAAAAGGTATCGATTTACCGTTTAGTCGTGGAGCTACCAACCTATCCAGGCATCGCTTCCTCGTAAACGGCACAATTACTGTTTTATCAGCATTGATCGATAACTCGTTCTCTCTACACCATTCAGTAATAGTGTCGAGGCCTCGTTGCATAACACAAGAAATAGTGTTTAGGCTGAAACCTCGGACTATAACTACCAGGTCATCTGCATATCCCTGAGTGTCAATCCTAAGGTCAGCCATTTTATGCAAGAGCTGGTCCACTGCGAGGGTCCATAGAAGGGGTGATAGAACGCCACCTTGAGGACATCCTCTCATTGTGGAAAACGTCAAGGCTGTTTGACAGAGTGCTAGTTTGGCTCCTCTGTTAGAGAGCATCGAGCGTACCCATCTAGTAGTTGTAGGGTCAACCATCTTGGATTCGAGACCCCTAACTAATGTACTGATGGGGGTATTATCGAAAGCTCCCTCTATGTCTAAGAAGGCACAAAGTGCTACTTCTTTATCTTCAACTGCCTTTTCTACTCTGTCAATGAGACTGAGCAGAGCAGTTACTGTAGACTTACCTCTACTATAGGCATGTTGAGTATGATGAATAGGTATTGTAGCCAATGGCCCATCCCTAATAAATCTGTCTAAAACCTTTTCCATGGTCTTTAACAGAAATGAGCTAAGGCTAATGGGCCTAAAGGACTTTGGTAGTCCGTAGTCCCTTTTCCCCGCTTTAGGTATAAATATTACCTTTACTGTAGACCATGAAACAGGTATGTACCCCCAGGCATAGCTAGCTCTGAAGATATTAATAAGGTGCGGCAGGAGGACATCAGTCCCTTTTTGTAGGTGTATGGGACGTACACCATCCTCTCCGCAAGTTTTATGTGGTTTGAAAGAGTTGATCGCCCACTTTATTCTGTTAGCTGTTATTAGTTTGACCGCTCTATGCCAGTCCTCCTTCTGAGGTCTATGTAGGGTGGTCTGTGGTGCAGAGTCCGATCTTTTACGGATTGCCCCAGGAAAGTGGGTCGTTGCCAACAACTCTAACTTTTCTCTTTCACATGTTGTGAATGAACCGTCTGGCTTTTTAAGCAGCCCAATTTGATTAGGTTTGCATTTAGAGAGCACTCTATGGAGTCTTGCTCCTTGAGGCATATTACTAATTTCCTCACAGAGCCTCCTCCATGAAGCTCTTTTTGCCTTCCTAATTTCTATGTTGTAATCAGTTAAGGCTTTACTACAGGCCTGCCATTCACGAGTCCTTTTAGCCTTATTAAATAATTTGCGTGTCTTTGCTCTAAGCTTCGCTAGCTTAGAGTTCCACCACGATACTTCTCTTTTGGAGGTCTTTATTTTTAGCGGACAACAGTCTTCATAGGCATTTTTGATGCCTTTCGTGATCATGTGCCAGTGCTAAATCTAGACTCTCCCACGTTTTAAGACATTTAGGAATTATTTCCAGGTTAGCACCTAGTCTTTCATTATACAAGTCCCAGTCCGCTCTCCTAGAATCCCTATATGTAATAGTTTGATTAGCTAAGGAAGCCCTGATATCAAAGCGAATATGTCTATGATCAGACATAGAGTTCTCGTCACTGACCCGCCATCCAACTATGTGTCTGGCTATGTTGCCAGTGGAAAAGGAAATGTCTAGCACTTCCTGTCTGACACGCGTTACAAAGGTCGGTTCACAGCCTATGTTTAACGTGTAAAAGCAGTTAACCGTTAGAAAATCATACAGTAACTCACCTCTAGCATTGATGTCCGAGCTCCCCCAGGTGGTATGGTGAGCATTGGCATCACAGCCCACCAGAAGCTCAGCGTTATGTTTCCGAGCGTAAGCCGCTACACGCTGTAGGTCTTCAGTTGGGTCTTCTTTATCTCCAGGTAAATAGGCCGAGCACAAGATTACTCTAGCCCCATCCCACCCTTGGAGATTTACGAACGCTGCAACCAGATCGTCAGAACACAACTCTGGAACAGGTAATAGATCAATTTTCTTATTGAAAATGATACAAGCTCTAGGCTTTTTACTACCGCTATTGTAAAATATATTACCGGCGGCATTTAGACCTAGGATTTTTGAATTTACCACCCAAGGTTCTTGAATCAAGGGGAGGCTTACTTTGTCCTCAACAAGACATCGCTTCACAACCGCTGATGCAGCAACGGCATGGTGAAGGTTAGCTTGGAGGATCCTCACCGATTCTCCTTGGGTGGTATGTCATAAGCCAGCAGAGGGCTTTGGGTTTGCGGGCTTTGTTCCCCTTTTCTGCGGACGTAGCCGTCCACGAGAGGGAGGTAGCCCGGTCGCCGTAGCACCTGTAGTACTTGCACCGGAGCCTCTATTTCACCCCCACCCCTTGCTGCCGGTCCAGAAGGCCTTTTACCCAGTTTGACCTGGGGTTTAGGCGCTTTACTTATCGGCTGCGTGGAGTCACTAGAGGTGGAGGGTTGTGGGTTCTCTGGTGTGTTAGCCGTTGACTCATTAGTATCATGGCCACCCCTGGCCTTAAAAACAATTTTTCTAAAGCCTAGGCTGACCCTGTATTCGATGGCTTTGAGAGCTTCATCAGAAGGGTCGTCAATAGAGAAGGTCGCAAAGAACCCACTCTCCTCGCCCCTAACTGCCAATGTCTTCCAAAGCCGGGTTTTCAGCCCCTCATTTTGTATCCGAAGCAGATTGAGGGCGTCATTTACAGACTGCACGTCCCCGCTCGGTACAAAAGTCGAGACAACAACAGGCTTAGGCAGCTCGCTTTCCGATATCACAGAAAGTTCCGCCTCAGGCCACGGTTTTATTTTTGGTATTTCATTCACCAGCCAATCTTGGCTGGATTGATTCTCACAAGTAATCAATATCCAGCCTGGCCTGTGCATGAAGCCCACAAATTTTGGTCCACTGTACGATATCTTTGCGATCTCTTGGATCAGTGTGCTACGAACCCGCTTCATTTGGTCCTCGTTCATGGGAGTCGTGTTACGAACTCCCACTCGCGAGGACCCAGCGATCTCTTTAAAGCTTGGTTTTGCTTTATTAGCAAGTTCCACTTTCGGACCCTTGTTAGTGTTATCCACCTTCGGAGCCTTGCCACGTTGCACACTCCCCGGAGGGGATTCCTCCTCCGATCGAATTCGCTTGACCGCCTTCGATGGAGGAGTTTTGAGCTGCGGCAGATTGGCCATAGGCCGACGGCACAAAGTTAGGGCCTCTTCGGTGCCTACGTTTGCAGCCCGTAGCTTCCTAAACCGTTTCCGCGCGGCTCCCGATAACTTCCTCTTTCAAGGTACGTCATCAGTATGTGCGTCCCCGCTTTGGTTCGTCACCATTTGTGAGCCGGAGTCACCGGCTACAGTTTGGCTCGTCCCAGCGCTAGACGAACTAGTACTAGTACTGGGCGTTTGGGTAGCCATAGGCTCGCCCTCCGACCCAGCAACTTGCAGTTTTTCTACTTCAGATTTCTTTGACCAGTTGTTTTGTGTAAAGACATCTGAATTATTTAATACTAGCTTTTACCTGCGACTTCGCGTGAAGTTCAAAGACACATAGTGTCTTTATAAATTATAGCCTATGTGTTATAACGATTGCGTCTACTGCGCCATGACCGTAAAATTCACTTTTCGCGGTACATTTAGCGCCAGTACACAAATTCTCGTTTTGACAGCAAATATCGTGCGATATTTGGCTATAAAGCGATATAAATGATGTATGAGCTATACTATTGTAAAGTTTCATTAAAATCCATTGAGTAGTTTTTGCATGAAAGAGTAACAAACATCCATACTCACAAACTTTCGCGTTTATAATATTAAATAAAGTAGGATAGTGGGATAAAGTAGGGTTAGTAGGATAGTAAATAAAGGACCACGATATTTAACGATTATAAAAAGAAACGATGCGACCCGCCCGGCTTCGCCCGGGTGGGATGTTGAATGTTTGCAACCCCAAATAGTTTTTATTGATTTTCCTATAAAAATACCATCCAAATTTCTGATTAGATTACATTTTTCAAATCGTTTGTTACTGGGCTAACCTATTGTAAGACTAAGTAAATGAAAACAACACTTTTATCTTGTATTTATTCGTATGTCTCTTTATAACCGACTTGAAAAAAGGAGGTTCTATATATGTCTGTGTGTTTTTTTTTATGTATGTTCACCGATAACTTCGTTAATTATGGACCGATTTCGAAAATTTTTCTTTGTTTTAAAAGGTATACTTTCGAGGTAGTCCCATTTAATTTTCACCGGTATTGTAGCTTGGACTTCGAAGATACACCAAATAACTCGACCTGGATATAACCTTTGTTTATATTGATGATTCTCTTGCATATCGATGCGTTCCAGAATTAGAAAGAAGTTAATTGTAGACCTGCCCTAGGTATTTATATAGGCCAATGTCACTCAAAAGGGAGAAAAAAAAATTTCAGAAAAATATTAAACTGCCTTCAAAATAAAACACTGAAAAGTTCAGTGGTAGCTACTAAACTAATAAACTTCTGTTGTTGCACATTGATTTGGCACCAACTGTCAAATTTAATTATATAGGTATGTGTATCGTATTTATAAAGTTATTTTATTGTATTTGAGTTTTAATATGTTAAGGAAAGTTATTTTGTACTTTTCAGTGTTTTTTTTGAAGGTGGTTTAATTTTTTTCTTTAAATTTTTTCACTTAATAGAATATTGAAAATGTAACAAAACATCTAATTGTTCTAGATGTTTGACCTCGAGCACAATAAGAAATGCGATTTGTGCAAAATATCAACGACTAAGGAGTTGTTAGAAGAACATATTCTGAGATGGCACTGTTACAAGTATAAGTGTAAGATTTGTGGGGACACGTTCATGCATAGGTAAGTTTGTAGGTATATATTTGTTTGTAGGTATAGACGACCTCCGTGGCGCAACGGTTAAGCGCGTCGGAAAGTAAACGGGGGTTGTGGGTTCGATTCCCGCCCCGAGTCTGGGTGTTTATGTATAATATGTATGTATTTACAAAAGAAAAGTGTATAAGTAGTATATCAGTTGTCTAGTACTCATAACACAAGCGCTGTGCTGCTTAGTATGGGACTAGATGGCGCTGTGTGAAATGTCTGAGTATATTATTATTATTATTATATTTTCTTTTTTAACCGACTTCAAAAAAACTCAAGTACAAAAGTAACTTTATGTGGTATTTGTTTTTTATTAACTACCATAGGCCCATATTGACTTGCATAAAATAACTTACCTCACAATCTGGGCCTAATTGAGACGAATTCGGTATCTCATATTTTATGTTGAAATTGGTTTAGTGTTTTGACTCTGTGAATAGTTGGAAGAGATGAACATGCATACAAAGTTACATATTTATGCTGTAAAAAACTTCTGTATGTGGACTTCTGTATTGCACCAGGTCTTTGGTTCCTCACACAAGAATTAAAGAAAACTTTCATTAAAATCCACTGAGTAGTTTTTGCATGAAAGAGTATATATATTCTCTTTCATGCAAAAAAAAAAATTATATTTTTTAGTATATACATATTATTTTATAGTATATATATATATACTCAACATTTGACAGTAGAAAAAATACAAAAGGTGTTTAAGATTTTGAACATATGCTGTTAAAATCAAAATCCTCTTTTTTATTTCACCGTAGTCGGTTAAAAAAGAAATCGGCTGACTGGTACATCAACGGACATCTAGCCAATTATAATTACAATATTGACGATTATTATTTTACATTTTTCAGACCTCACGCACAGAAGCATTATGAAAAGAAACATTTGAAACTGACATGTTGTCGATTAAGATTCAAGTACGTATTATCATATTTTGTCCCGTAATAATAAACAAGTAATGGGTTATCTGGACCCCATATATTTTTAATTTCTTCTGCTTTTTTGGAATGCTACTGTATGTTAATTCGCGTCTGACACATCGCAGTCAGGTTTCTATTTTACCTTTTGTAAATAGGAATGTATATGGTGTCGGTAACTCGGTCCAAGAATCAAAATACATGACTTACACGACTCATTATGTGATTTAGTTCAATGATTTGTAGGCTAACATGAAGACTGGTTCCTAAACTAAGAAAATCTTGTATTTTAGGTCACCAGGTCTCCACGTCTCAGAACTTCAATAAGCAGGAATACAATATAATAAAGTAAAACAATACAATTCACATACCATTTAAGGAGATAATATTCATTATGTTTTGCTTATTCGTGTGTGTGTGTGTGTGTGTGCGTGTGCGTGTGTGCGCGTGCGTGTGTGTGTATGTGGACAGAGCATTTGCTTTAAGAGCGTGTGTGTTTTTCGTTGACCAACTTATTAGACTTTTACTAATGTGCGTGACTATGTGACTAAGGAAGGGTCACAGTACAACGATACACAACCGAAGATGGCATATTTTTATTTTTGTGAATACCCAAAATACTTCAGGTTTACGAGTATTTTGTAAATACTTGTTTCAATAATGTACGTGAAATCGGTCAAGAGATGTCACGAATTACAGCGGCAATGCGAAGCTGTCATACTTACTATAGCTAACTGTTTTACTCGTGGTTACACTCAATAAGATAAAAAGAGACGAAAATTGGTTTGATACACGGCGATAAGAGCGACGACTTGTTATGACTCCGTTCCATTTTGGGTCCGAGGTCGCCAAGTAAGCGATGGCTTGCGGCTCGCAATCCGCTACTATCTAATTTCGATTTATAGTCTGTCTGTTTAAGTTGACGCAGTGATAAACAAAATAATCTCAATTGGAACTACTGCGTCCATACATTCGTACAAAAAAAAGTAATTTTCTATATACAAGGTTATTGTGGAAGGGGGTATAAGTCTGCTGAGGTCCCAACGTGTCACTGTTGACCGTTATATTGCAGATGTAATAATTACGGGATATGTTTATTGTGTACAAAAAATAAAAATACAATAAATACATACAAAAAAAAAAACATTCATTTAATGGAAAAAAAATGTAGTAACCCTATCATTATGCGCTATATTCCAAATGTTTGCTAGCGACGAGAAAACGCTGATATTAGGGTTGCCTCATCTTCATTTTAGTTTAAACTTTGAGGTTTTACACTGGAACTATTGACTTTTAGCTAAGTTGTAGAACGCAAGTTTTCCGTCGTCATGGGTACTTTTATACCCTTCCGGATCTACCCATACTTTCGAAATAACCTTGTATATAAACTATAATTAATTTTCAAAATCTAAATTGCACTTTGAAGAGTGTTTAGATTAATCTATACATAAAATTTAGAGGCATAAATCAGTCCCGTTAGTCCGATAAATGTAAATCTCTGTTTTAAAAGAGGTTTATTTGATAATTTTTTTTCTGTTAAAAAAAGTTAGCTAATCGTGTATCGCAACTGGCAAAATGAAGTCAATGAAATGAAGAATCATGTTACCAAATATCACTGTCATACATTTAGTAACCATTTAGAAAAATTGAGATCCCCACCGTCAAAATTTCCAATTTATCGCCTTCAAAGTCAATCAATTTCCAAGGTGTTTTGGAACGTCAAATCTACTTTGGTTCGGTTCGAAAAGAAAACTTGTACACAGAAGAACCGACAAGAAACTCAGTCATCCTTATTTCAACATCATTTTACAAAAGGTTTATTAAAATACAATGTTCAGAGAGCCAGTAAATGCATGTGTAGAGAAGATCATTTCCAGACTATTGTTTTGTCTTCAACGAAATCGCTTATTTTGTAGTATGATTGTCTAATTAATGTGTCTCCCTTAACACTTGAATATTTTTAAAGATATCGGAAAGTAATTTATTTTCAGGAACTCATATGGTTACCAACTGCATGTGCGGATGAAACACAACAAGATCAAAACGATGCATTGTAACCATTGCGGATATGCCACAGGGACCAAACATGCGCTTTATACACACCAATTGAGGACACATTTATATATAGTAAGTACTGACTGTACGCGGCCAAGCCTTGACGGCTCGAGATGGCAAGCGTTGATGAGTTGTGGTCTTGAATTCATACAAAAATCCCGTAGGAAAATAACTCACAAGAATTTTCCAATTTTTTAGCCAATTTTTCAGGCAGTGTTTCTAAGTTTTCAAGCAATTTTTCCGATTTTTAAGGCAATTTTTCTATAAAAATCTTACTATACTTACTTTTTTTTGTAAATATAATGGCAACTACCCATAGATAATTTTCGCCAACGTCTTGTTTGGATTAAATACTGTGCGGTATGCTAAAAATGATATATTATTTTGTCCAAGTGACGATTCAGTTGAGGACCTAAAAACAGACAAAACAAACATTGAACAAAAACAACACAAATTAGTTAGTATTCTACATGAAAATAGATATATTGTGTTAATTACAGACACTTAAAATACAGCACAAAAGGGAGTACGAGTAAATATATTAAAGGTGAATTTTGTTTTCAGCAATAACTTTTGAGAGGACTTCAATAAATGGGGTGTCAATATATGTAGGAAGGGAGATGAAATTCGTAAGCAAAGGGATAATAGGGGAAGAACGCTATATAGGGAATACTTTAGATTTGGACAATTGAAGAAAATATGGTCAACCGTGTCGTCCTCTAATCCACACTCACACAACCATACTTACTATATACCTATACAATTAACTTTGACAGTTACCAAAATTGGTGCGAAACCTACCAAACTAGTAGACTCTGTTGTTCCACATCAATTCTTCAATAACTGTCAAATTGAATATATTTTTATCATATTTATAAAGTTATCTTTGTATTTGAGTTTTGATTGTCCGATAGATATTCAAGTGTGAATGTCCGATTGATATTCAAGTGTGAATGTCCGATTGAGCACTGTTAGAAAGGGACGCCGCTACATGCGATGAATAGTGGCATTTCTTTCTAACTACTCTCAAGCAGAGATTCACTACAATATTCATTGAATATTGTTCTGGGATATGGGTCTTAGATAATAAATAAATCAAAAATTTATATTTTGCTCTTAGTAAATTACCAGTACAAAGAATAATTCATCAATCTATTGTAACCATCTTTTGTGCAAAATTTCATGCTTCTAGAACTACCGGCTTAGGGTGTCCCTTATCTGTCATTCAATCAGAGAATTTTATTAATTAGATAGTATCACAGTACAAGTTTACGGTAGTAAACTAATTAATCTGTGGTACAAGTAAGCATACAGTATTCTATCTCGACAGTGTCCTGGAGATAATTACCTACGGTCATTTGGTACGTAAACACGCAATAGGGCTACTGACTTGGACTGAATGTTTTTCTTGGGATAATAGGTACTATATTAAATTGTCATATTATCTTTTAATTTTATATTATTGCAAATTTAATACGTTTTTATTTATATAATTTTACTAGTATTTTATATCTATTTTCAAAAGTTTGTGAGTTAGTATGGTGGAAATGGAAAAAAAATGCATTTTGTGTGCAGTATAATTAAAAATCAGCAATAAATGAACTAGATCATTATGATAATATATTTCCTACAAATTAGCAACAGAGAAATATTTCCGGTTTCGATATAGATGTATTTAAACATCCATACACTGAACTATGCTCGTAAACTTGATTGACATAATATTTAGTCAGTAAATGCGCGGGCGCGTCTCACACCGTCAGACGACAACCGCGGCGCACTCGCGACTGTCGTACGCCGAGAAATGCAGAGATTTCGAGCGCGTCGTTTGAGAGCGTTTGTATGAAGATAGAATACTGTATGCTTACTTGTACTGTGATAGTATCAAACGCAGTACCGAAAAAACAAAGGCAGGATTTTAACGATTTTTTTTGTGGTTTCTGTTTCAAATAAAAGTTTTATGAAAGAAATTTTATCCTTCCCAAAGAATTTATAAAAGTAAAGACAACTATGATCATATTTTGGTATTTTGCAATATTATTAATACTTTCTTGTTTTTGAGACTTTCCTATTTACAGTTTCAACTTGATTGCATATTGATAATCCCAAAATATAAAAACTTTTATTTGTGACTTTCCGAGAAAAATAATAGTGATTATATTTAGGAAAGCCAGCCGCTGTCATTTTAATATTTTTTCAGCTGCAAATCGATAAGAAATGAAACATTGTATGGGACTTGCCATTGTTCTTTTGGGCGGGAATTATATACAAATTGATGATTGTGACTTAACTTAAATTTGTCTCATTTCTTTACAGAGTATCCCCGATCCTAGAATGGGTCGTGAAGAGTTTGCGTGCTTAGAATGTAATGTGTATTTTGTGAGCCAAAAATCTTATAATAATCACATCTTGAAGATGGGACACGAAGGAGCTGAAAATATAGAGTAAGTAGTACGTTTCTCCCTTAGGAGGGAAAGTAAAGGAATCTTAGCCCATACAACCGAAGTCTTCGGTAATAAATAGATAAATTCTTCATATCATTTCATCAAAATGACGTAATAGATTTTAGATGTTTGTTAGAGTTTCTGGCGATAAATATATAGAGGCAGTCTTTCTAATAGGATCCGCTGAGGCAGATTAAGCTACTACATAAATCTCAATATCACTACTAAATAAGTACTTATTTCAACAATTTCACATAACACCACAACAGCGTAGATACTTGGGACGCAAAACTGCGCCAATTTTACATCACAATATAAACTAGAAACCATTTGCAAATAAAGTAAACGTCCAACCGCTCCACATATTATCCCGCCAAAGATTCGTAAGTGAAGAATTCTTAGTGTGAATCAATGAATTATACTTTATACTAGTGTACAACAAAACAATTATCGTAACGCTACGTACTAGCAGAGCGGGTCGCGCGAACTGCCGTTTCGCCGTGAGCAAGAGCGAGACAGTGCTATAGTCATTCACTGACATGTGTACTTTAATTGAAAAATATTTAATCAATCAATCTTTTCAGTGATGGCTTCTAATGTGACAAGCACATTAATTCTGCCAATGTCACGTATTGCAAAAGACACTATAAAGGGGTTGGGATAATACGGAAAAAAAAAATTTTTGATTTGCTGTTTTGAAATACCTAAAAACTTTTCGTTCTAAGACTTTTTTCAAAAGTTAATATGTTCCTCAAAAACATTTGTCAAGTTTTGTTGGACTGTCTGAACGTATTACTCTGTACGTATTTCCAATGGCTTTAGCGACCGGGTAGAGTAGGTGCCATTTTCAGAAATATTTAATGTATTTTTATTTTTGTATTGTATGAAAGAAAGAGTTATGAATTTTTAAAACTTGTACAACAAAAGCTGTTGGGGATAATGTTAAGAACAAAATACTGAGAGGTTATTACTATTTTTAAAATAACCCTGTGTATTACCACACTGGAGTGGCGGTTGTCAAGTTATATTTGCGCCTACTTGACATACGCCATTTTGTCACTCGACATATGGTTGATGTGCCAGATATTACTCTGACACAGTACTTCGTAAACTTGTGCATAATCGTAACCTACTAACAAAAGATCTGCATCGCTGCAAAGGAAATTGTCACGTACATATTCGTTATAAATAGCTGTAACAATTAGTATAAGGCATGAGATGTAAACGACAGCTCTATGGCGTTAACACGCCGCACAGTACCAATATATCATCTACCACAAGTCCATAGTATTATTTTACCAACATGAAGAAACCAAGAAGAAGTATTGCAACAGTTGACATATACGAGAGTCTTTGTGATCGAAGACGAGAATACATGGAAGTAAAATAGCCATATACAGTATAAGTCAAAATTAGTTCATAGCCATATCAAAATTAATTCTGGAGAACTTCTGTTAAAGAAGAGAAGAGAAGTTTATGATTATACTGTGCTTGTAGTCTTGTGTTCTGGAGCTCCCCCAGTTCTTTGGGTTGTATCCATAGTACAACTCTAGCGCTTATTTTGGGGGGGGGGGGGGGTCACACAAATTGTGTAACCGTCTGTAGTATTATTCTATGTGCTATTGAATCTTTTATACTCGCGTCGAACTCGTCTAATACGCTCGATTTTCTTTCTTTCAGGTTTGGTTGCATGAAATGCAAAAAATTGTTCGATTGTAAAGAAGAGTATGATGGTCATTTTGAGAATAGCTGCACGATGTACCCGCGGAAGTGCGGATATGTAAGTTGCCATAAGTCTTGAGACAACACCAATGCGCTATTTACTATTATAAATTATATTCTTTAAATTACCGGGCAGATTGGTTTATTGATTAAGAATATAACTGGAAAGAATATTTAAATTTCACTGAAAAATATTGAAGTTATTGGCTTTCGAATTTAAGTGGTGGGGATAAGCTCTGTCTCTGGCAATAACGTTGTAGCAACCTAACGATGATAAAATGCTGAATTGTATTTATGTAGAATGATGCAACATTAACACATTTATGTAGAATGATGCAACACTAACACATTTATGTAGAATGATGCAACACTAACACATTTATGTAGAATGATGCAACACTAACGCATTTATGTAGAATGATGCAACACTAACGCATTTATGTAGAATGATGCAACACTAACGCATTTATGTAGAATGATGCAACACTAACGCATTTATGTAGAATGATGCAACACTAACACATTTATGTAAAATGATGCAACACTAACGCATTTATGTAGAATGATGCAAAACGTAACGCATTTATGTACAATGATGCAACACTAACGCATTTATGTAGAATGATGCAACACTAACGCATTTATGTAGAATGATGCAACACTAACGCATTTATGTAGAATCATGCAACACTAACGCATTTATGTAGAATGATGCAACACTAACGCATTTATGTAGAATGATGCAACACTAACGCATTTATGTAGAATGATGCAACACTAACGCATTTATGTAGAATCATGCAACACTAACGCATTTATGTAGAATGATGCAACACTAACGCATTTATGTAGAATGATGCAACACTAACGCATTTATGTAGAATGATGCAACACTAACGCATTTATGTAGAATGAAATGCGGCTTCGCTCGCGTTAATGTTGGTTTATTGTTTTAGTTTAAATCATACGTGAGTTCTATTGTCTCATTATTGCAATTAAATTTTGAGAATTGGAAACTGTAGCTAAGGAATTTCATTTCTGACGGGGGTTCCCCGACTGCACTATCATTTAATTAAAATACAATTACTAATCACATTTACATATTACTTTTAATTTTTTGGCAGTTTCGTTCATGATTACTGAACTTATCTATTAATTTGGTTGTTAAGAAATAGTTGAGTAGGCAATTGCCAATAAAAAATACTAATTACGCAAAAAATACGACTTACCCTCAGCCGGTTCAACGGTTCAACTCTTTAACTACTACTACCTTCAATGAAAACAATCATTACGCTGTCCTATATCTATCTATCCTAGAAACAAGCTTTGTCAAAGCAAAATAACGGTTATCATGACGAAATAAAGTTCATGACTCAGTCTTAATCGATTTTACAAAGTTCAGGACTTGAGTCTTAATCGATTTTATGAAGTTCACGACTCAGTCTTAATCGATTTTATGCAGTTCACGACTCAGTCTGAATTAGGGCATGCAATTATCGAAATGTTCCGATAATCGATAAAAAAAAATTATCGTTTTTTTTCCCGATAAAAACCGATAATTACCGGTATTTATAATATTTTACAAAAAGTTGTATTTCCGCATGTAGGTTAACTATACAATTACCTAAAATGAACCACAATATTAAAAATTAAACAATTTTTTTTGTAGGACGAGATATATTTATTTAATCAAAGTAATTACCCCTCGTTGTCTATACATTTTTGCCATCTAATCAAAAGTTCATTTAAACCTTTGCGATAGAACTCTGGGGAACTGAAATCCACAAACTGTGGAAGAGCATTTGATACGGCTTCCTGGGAAGAAAATATTTTCCGTACAAAATAATGTCCGAATCGCGGAAAAATGGTAGTCGGTTGGGGAGTACGGAGGATGGATGACAGATGGTTTCTAACTGCTTCTCGAGAAAATATTGAAATCAACATTTTGGGATTATTATAATCATTAGTTATTTTCTTATGCATACATTTTATATTTATATAATATCGTGATCACAAGGTTACCACCATTAGGTAGTTTTAATTTTATCTAATTTTATTTTAACGTAAAAACAATTTACTGAATTAAAAGTACATAAAAATATGTAAAAACTTAGATTTATAGAAAAATAGAATAGAATTTGATACACAAATAATACGAACTATTTACACATTACCTACGCAATGTTATTTTTTCAGTTTTTAGGTTAGTCTTTTTTAACACGAATAATCGGTGTTTTATTTCGAAATCAGCTCTAATGATTGGGAAATAATTCTAATATGATTTTATATTTTTTTATCGTATACCGATATTTATCGATTTTTCTTTCAATATTTATCGTTTTTCAAAATGGACCGATTATCGATAAATAACCGATTATCAATTATCGGTTTGCATGCCCTAGTCTGAATCGATTCTATAAAGTTCACGTCTCAGTCTTAATCGATTCTTTTTAATATTTCGTTTCAGTGCGACGAATTCTTACAAACGCATACCGAATACAGAAAACATCACTCTGTAGCTCATCCTGACCTTCCATACTTGTACCCGGACTCCATAATGTGCGAGATCTGCGGCACGCTATTGAATCGAGTAAGACACATTTTTTTTATTATAATCTAATATATAAAATTCTCGTGTCACAGTGTTTGTAATAAAACTCCTCCGAAACGGATTGACCGATTTTGATGAAATTTCATATGTATATTCGGTAGGTCTGCGAATAGGTTGTTATCTATTTTTTATACTCTTAACTGATAAAGTGGTCCATCCCAAAATTTTTTTTTTAATTTTTTGCACAAATTTTTTTTTTTAATTTTTTTATGATTCGGCATTGAAAAATACATACAACCATATATTCATATATATTTAATATCGGGCAAAACAACGTTTGCGGGGTCAGCTAGTCTAATATATAAAATTCTCGTGTCAGTGTTTGTAATAAAACTCCTTCGAAACGGCTTGATCGATTCTTATGAAATTTTGTGTGTATATTCAGTAGGTCTGAGAATGGGACGTAATCTATTTTTTATACTCTTAAGTGGTAAGGGTGGTCCACCTCAAAAATTTTTTTTTGTTTTTTGGACAAAATTTTTTTATTTTTATTTTTTTATGATTCGGCATTGAAAAATACATACCACCCTAAATTTTTACCCTTCTACCACCAACCCCTATTAGTTAATAGCGATATTAGTACTTTAATAGGCGGCGCTGCAATCGGGTTATATGATTTTTTTTCATTTCGGACAGGACAGCGTCTGTCGGGTCCGCTAGTATAATATAATAATAATAATATCCTCAGACATTTAACACAGCGCCATCTAGTCCCAAAGTAAGCAGCACAGCGCTTGTGTTATGGGTACTAAATAGACAACTGATATACTACTTATATATACTTTTCGACATTGTTCTCGACGCCACCTGTTTGCATGAGTCATAGGTATATGACACGTCATCTCTCGGGAATTTTCGAGGTGCACCTTTGTTCTTCTTTCTTAATTCTACTTATACCATTCGATAGTAGACCTTAAACCTAGCTATGCGTTTTTAGGTCATAACTCTGCAAAGCCTGGGTCTCGAGATATAAGCACTAAAAGTTACATTTCTAGTTCCATTGGAAATCGACCTTATTCCTTAAGCATAAGGTCCAACCGTAACAATATATTTTTTTAATATTAGTAGCCGAAGCACTTGAGATTTGTGGGTATTTTGCAAGTAATTGTTTCAGTAATGTACCTGAAGTCTGCCATGAGCTGACACACGAATTACACTGACAGTGCGAGGTTGCCATACTTACTACAGCTAATTGTTTCACTCGTGTTTACGCTCAATGCGATAGAAAGAGACACGAAAATTTATGGAGCACTCAACCTATGGAGACAAAATATCGGACCATCTTATTGACCACTGCTCAGTTTATTTACACTAACAAATATCAACTCTCGCTCGCATTAAGCAGTACATAACCAGTACTTGACCTGTGTGTACATGTGTATATTCCGACAGATATTTAAATATTCATGTAATGACTTATTGCTCTATTGCAACCTATATATAAAATGACGACCTAGATGGCGCAGTGGTTTAGACGTTAATCCAATTGCGAAAGGTTCTGGGTTCGATTCCCGGTCGGGTCAATTTAGGAAATGAACTTTTCTAGATTGTCTCGGGTCTGGGTGTACTGGGAGACGCCCCCAGTAGTCGTCGTCTGGTTCTCATAGCACAGGGGATACCCTAGTTTGAGGTCAGATGATTGGTGTGTATCGTCTGGCGCATTATTAATTATTATTATTGGGTGGTGTGGCAAAAACATCAAAAAATCAAATTATAAAACAGAACGCAGTAATCGCAACAGTGTTTGGATGTAAATTGTTTTCATACAAAATAAATGACATTGCTACTCTATAGGTTGAGTGCTCCATATGAGAATTCGTTTGACACGGCGATAATAGCGGCAACTTATTATGACTGCTTCCATTAGTATTCCTGGTCCGAGGGGACACCAATATTTAAAAAATCGAATTGAAAGTTGAATTGAGAGATATAGTTCTTGTCATCAGAAAACGGACGTACTTAATCTATACAGCGAAAATGTCATTTATGTAATGTGATGAATTCCTAAAATCTTTAGCTAACCTAACCAGCTGGTTAGCTGACCTAGTCTGATCATTGTAATATCCTGAGGATGCTTCGTTGAGAGGCGAAACACTTGTCGATTGGTGGTTTTTGAAAATAGCTAAAGATTTTAAGGATTCATCACATGAAATGAATTTCTGTAAAGTAAACAACTTAACAAACAGCATTAAAAATATGTAAATTCAAATTAGTTGGTCTATCTGGACTGAACAAAAATGGATGTGATTGTCGACGAGCTCCATTGTGAGACTTTCAAGTGATTGTGCCGACTGATATGATTATCTATTCCAATATGCTTTTTCTAGGCTAGCTCTAAGTCAGACGCAATTAAGGCGCATCAGGCAGTGTGTAAAGGCGATAAAATCAGCTATCGTCGTCTTCAGTGCGAGTACTGTGGGATATACAGAATGTCTAATATAGATCTGGCATGGCATATATTATCTTCACATACAAGACGCCCATACCACTGTGGCCTTTGTGGCACCAGATTCAAGGCCAGATTGGATTGCAAAGATCATATACTCAAGGTGAGTGATACAAGTGATCAGTATGTCTATCACTGATCACATACTTGATCAGTGATACACATATTACGGCTCATAGTCAGCATGGAATATGGGGCTTGATTATAATGATACAGAAAAAAATAAAACTGATCAGTCATTTGGTTTTTAAGTAATCGGCATTTCATTGAAAATTGTAAAAATCACCACTCGTTAAGTTTTTAAATATTGTGTATTTTTTCTGTGTTCTCTAAGCAAGGCTTGTCTCCCATGCCGGCTTGACTTTGATCTAATTGGTTAAGTCCACGTGGACTATGGACCCTGTGCTTTATGATTGTTTTGTTGTCTTTGTGGCATGGCGCACAGTTTAGCCTATTTGCCAATGTTACGTATTAAAAGTAGAATCACAAATAAATTCGTTTTTTCTTATCGTAAAACTCCTCCAGTAAAGTAATAGTAGACTTTACAAAAGTTATAAAGGACTTCTTGGAAGAGCGCGAGAACTTCAGCTACACATGTTTATTTAGACCTACTCCATTCTATTTACTTATACAGAACTTTAAAACACAATATACTATCACTTTTGTATTTTAAAACTCCCAAAAATGTAAAAAATAGAAAATTTAAATAAAATGTCAACCTCACTTCTCCCGTTCCCGCCAAAAAGTCTGTTACGTTATGTTTGGTTGACGGCTTTCTTGTACATTATCATAGTGTGGCATTATTATGAAATGGCGCGGTGGTGTGTTTGATAAAAATGTAAAAACACAGGCTGATACTTTTGCTTTCTCAATTTTTTTTAAATTTACAAAATCATAATTGTGTGATAAACTCCTAAAACCTTTAGCTATTTTTCGCTCAAACCCCAAAAACCACCAATCGACACGTGTTTCGCCTCTCAACGAAGCATCCTCAGGATACACCAGAGATAGGATTCGGTCAGCTTTGGATTTGGCACTGGTTAGGTTAGGTTAATTTTGTAACTAATTTTGTAACACTGTAATTTTAATCGACTTCAAAAAAAACAGGTTCTTAATTCAGTTGAATTTTTTTGTTGTTTTGGTTTTATGTTTGTTATCTCATAACGTCCTCATTTATGAACCGATTTGAAAAATTCTTTTTTTATTTGAAAGGACACACTTCCAGACTAGTCCCATTTAAATTTCACTGATATTGGAGCTTGGGTTTCTAAGATACACCAAATAACGCGAACTGGTTATAACCTTTTTTTATTTATATTGATGATTCTCTTGTATGTGATTGCGCTCCAAAATTAGTAAAGAAATTAGTTGTAGACCTGCCCTAGATATTTATTTAGGCCAAGATCACTCAAAAAGGAGAAATAAAAAAAATTTAATAGCAAAATTAAAGGACTTAAAAACACTGAAAAGTACATAATAAGTATCTTTTACTCACCAAAAATATTTACAATAATAACTTTAAAAATACGGTACAATTACCCACATAATTCATTTTGACAGTTATTGAAGGCGGTGCCAAATCAATGTCCAACAACACAAAGTCTATAAGTTTAGTAGGCTTTGCACCGACTTCCAGTAACTATCAGATTGAATTATATGGGTGTTTGTATCATATTTCTAAAGTTATTAGTCTCTTACTTAAAATTCATTGCTTGAGTCTGAGGCCTATTATACATGTCTTACCTTGTGACCTTCGACTCTGGCGATGAATTAAGAAAACATATGTTTTTGTTAGTGAATATTTTGCAAAAATCTTTTCTAGGTACACACCCCAGTCAAGTTATTTAAGTGCAAACACTGTACGGAGAGCTTCTACCATTTCGATTACTTGAGTCAACATGCCCAGAGCGAGCATAACATCACAATGATAAAACCACGACCAAAATTCAAGGAACGGACCCGACTTTATGTGTATCCTCACATGAAGATCGATGCCAGCTTATTCGATAAAGAATTCCTTTTCAAAAATGAGATAGTTCTGTGCGATTACTTTGACGATAAATTCAAACCGTTGAAGGATCCGAGTGACTACTTCACTTTCGACGAGTTTTACAACAGCAAAGATAATTATAGAAATACAGTTAAGTCTAGACAAAAGAAAAAGAAAAATCAAGTAAAGAAGAAAACTGCAGACGATGATAAGACGGAACCGTATATAGAAGAGAAGATGGACATAGATAATATAGAAGACGTAATTGAGCGAGTTAAGAGTGATTTTAGCAAAGAATTTTTGGAGTGTGAAATGAAACTAAATGTTGTAGAGGGTTTACAAGTCGTTGAGGAAGAGGGACAGCAATATATCATTGTTAATGACATGCTGTATAAAGTTGCGATGTGTTTAGATAACTGAGAAAATTAATAGGCTAGAATGCTTTTAATTGTGCTATACTTTATAGTTTGTTCTTGGTTATTAATTGTTTTTTTATGCCTATTTTCACCAAAAAAACTAGTTCTTAGACATGAGGTATGAGGTGCTTAATTTAAAACATAAATACATCTCTTAACTAAAAACTATTTTGTAGGAGTCCCTTAAACGTTGAGGGAAAATGTAAGCAATCAGTCAGTATTTCTTAAATTGTCTTAAGGAACTACCTAAAAGAATTGACGGTCGTAAGTCTATTTTATACAGGAGTACAACATGTTATAATTAACAATTCATTCGTCCTTAATGTTTTATACAAATTGGTTTAGATAGCTAAGAGTAGCATTCAAAAATGTTCCCAAGAAAGGAAAAGTCTCATATTGGCAATCTAAGGTCCATAAAGAAAGAAAGTCTAATATTGGGGAACTAAGATCCATAATCCATAATGATATCGAAAGTGAATTTATGATAAGTACAGAGGGTGAAAGTTAGGTGATTTCCAGTGCTTGATAACAAATTGTGCTCAATACCTTTAATTGAAAAAAAAAGCAAGTCGGTTGGATAAAATGGCCGGACAGACTCGTTATAGATTTCATATTTTTTTTAATATTTAGATTTATTGTCTTTAACTGAAAAAGATAGATAATTAGAGCAATGTATTTTTATAAAAATGAAATATAAAAATCGAAAAACACAACAAAAGATTAGTAAAATTGTCCCTTGGACAACTGAAAGGGCTGTCTTCTAGGCAACGACTAAAGTATGGGAAAATATCGAAATATCGTTAATAGTTAATGTGATATATTGACGGAATAGATGCTTCACGATAAATACAGCATTTATGTATACAAGTACCAAATAAGTACCAATCTATATATCCCGAGTAATTTTTGGCAGGAAACATAGACAAAACTGAGACCACAGAGTACATTATATATAGGCAAATAAAGGTATCAACTGAAATTCTTACTCTAGTGCCATCTAGTAAAACTAGACTAAAACTGTCAAGTAATCGTCATTATACAACTAAACTACGTAAAAATTAATAATTAATACTTGACTAATGACAACCAATAATAATATGAAATTGAATAATAATGAAATAATAACAATAAATACTTAAATTATTAAAACTTTCGTGAGACATTATTAACAAACTGATTATTGAACACGGCTGTACTCACGTTTAAACTGTATAGGTACCGACCAGTTTCGGACCTATTGGATGTCCTTCATCAGGGTGAGTAGGATGAGTGCGAGATGAGGCGCGTCCGCGAACTCATTCCACTCACCCTGATGAAGGACCTCTAATAGGTCCGAAATTAGTCGGTACCTCTACCGTTTAAGCGTGAGTACAGCCGTGTTCCATAATTAGTTTGTTAACAATAAATACATTACAAAGCATTTGGGTTTGAACCGAACTGAAATAGATTTTCCGTTCAATAGCACCGCATAATTGGGTTTACTTACACAACAAAGCGTTAACTTTACCCAAAGAAGCTAAAAAAGCGAGGCAACTATTTCTATCTCTCAAATATAGGACGAAAAAGTTCGATACTTTACATAAAAGACTAGTAGCGACATCTAACTATGCTATATTACACTACTAAGAAGGCCAAGACACATATGAAAACTTTTTGTGTAGAGTGAAATGGCCTTTAGTGAGACAAAAAAATAGTTGATCGATCCCTCGGACTCTGATGGACGAAGATGGACTCTGATGTCAGCTGTCACCGCTATAGTAGGTATTGCAATTAAAAATATGTACACATTATTTCTTATCGATTTATCCCTGCCTATTAGGAAACAAGTCTTTTAAAGCGCTACGACTCGGGATGCTATTAGATCACATTCAAGTATTGGTCATATTGACGTCATTTTATTTTTAATCTAGCATTTATCATGTATGTAACTTTTTTTATATTTATGTTAAATTGTGTTACAAATTCATAGTGTTATATAAAAGTACGTCGTTAAAATTATAAGGAATTTGCGTGTAAAAATAGCTTATCTTGATTATAATAAATGACTTGCTATACATGTTTTTTATTTTCGTCAATAGTACTAACGTTTTATTAAAACTGGGTTTATACAGCGCCATCTATAATTAAAAAAATATAAATCATGTTAGCAACACCTACGATTAAAGAATAAGAGAACACTGGTGTCCCTCAAGAAGAGCGCGACGGTATTCGTGACGTCATCAAGTACCGCTGTGAGATTATATAAATCAAAATCGAGCGGGTGTCCCTTCTTGACTGCACAAAGTGTATATATTACTAAAAATGTTTTAAAATTTATTGTTAAATATTTCATATCTATTACTTACTGTACCTATATCTGCGACAGTAAGAAAATCTCCGCCTCTATCTTCTCTGCGTGTTCTGTCGGACTCGGACCATTATCGAAATACATAAAGTGAATCTGCTTGTAATGCCCGCGTTTCCCGTACTCTCGAACCATAGACAATACATCTTGCAATAATTTCATATGATACAGTTAATTTACAAATCTCTGCATAAAATGCAAGTCTTAAATCGTCGTACGTAGTTGTAATTTTGCAGACAGCGACAGCCACGCGATTATTGCGCGACCGGTAATTAATTATAATAAAAAATTAGTATCATGTATGACGATTGCGTATCTATTATTCTGTGACCGTAAAATGCACTTTTCGCGGTAGATTTAGCGCCACTATACAAATTACATTACACGAATTCTCGTTTTGACAGCAGATATCGCGCTATATTGGCTGTCGCATGCTGTCTGTAAGTTACGTAATAAGCTTGCGGAATGACCAGTCGTTTTTGACTCGCGACCGACAGCGAGTCGCGTCCCAAAACGGGCCTTAATTTCATAAATGTTATGAACTATTTTCGATAATTATAGTAATCCATTTTAGTCGTAGTTCGTAGATTTTAATGAAGCACAGTTTATATGATATAACTAAAAATATATGTCACAGCACAAATCTACTATAGCTAACATGAAACAACAAACAATAACATTCTAATAGTAAGAATTAACCCTCGTGTGTCATACATAGCGAAACCTTTATCATAATTACGTCACCATCAGTGCTGCTGTCATATCAAAGTTATATCAAGCACATAGTAACTCATAGTAGTTTATATAGCACATAGTAAGTAATCAAGGTGGTGCCAAATAATGAGGTAAGTTGTGTCTTGGGGCGTTTGCACTTATGAATTTATGATCTTTCTAGTTTCCTCTTTCTATCAAATTGGTCACTGTATGTGGTAACAACTAGTGATGTGCCGGATCGTTAAAAATCTATATCCGCGGATACGGATCCGAATACCGATATTTAGTGTCGAGATCCGCGGATACGGATCTTAACTTTCTTACTCGATCGGTGTCGGTGCGCGTGACCTTGAAACGATAGTTAACGCCACTTAATTGACGCTTTGCGTGACAGGACATGTTTCGACTTATATAGAATTCAATCTATGTATTGAAAATTAATAAGGTAAAAGATCCGTCAAAAAAGTAACGGATCCGGATCTTTCTATCCGCGGATGCGGATAAGGATACGGATATCCGGCACAACACTAGTAACAACTAATAACGAAATGCTACATATTATATACATACATATTCATTTGATAACCGGTGACGTGTTACAGATTTGCCGTAATCAATAATAATAATTCTCCAGACTAATACACAAATTGTGTGACCCTGGTGGTGATTTCTTTACTCTAGAATTTATAGGTAGATATATATAAAACATTCCGTGAATACAGGCATCTTTTTATAAAAAATCTGATCAAAATTGTCATAATTATCTGTTTTCGTTTCGATATCCAAATACAATCCATAGGTACGTAATTTTTAGAGGATACGTTTTGCAATAATAGTCCATAATAACCGTAATATAACTAAAACAATTAGCCGACACAAATAATTAGTATATCGAATATCCAGTGAATAGACAAGTGACAAACGCTTCATACAATTGAAGCGCTTATTGGCGTTATTGCTTCTTAAAAATACCATTTGGGTACGTTTTATAAGGCAGTATTCACAGGACTTTACTTTTCGTTTGATTGAATATAAAATTAATAACGTTTGACTACCAATTTCAAATTCGTTATGCTAGATTGCGTGGAATTTGTCGTTCTATTCTACCACTATTCTACTACCGGTTACGACAACTAAGCCACTTGTCTAGGCCCCCAGGTATCCTACCATCTTACTGTATTAAAATTTTAAATTACAGCTTATAAAATAAATCTTATATTCTCTTCCAGTGATCGGAAGTTAAAAAAAACAAATATTTGTTTTGTGTGAACAAGATTTGTATCATAAACTGTACATGTAGTATTTTATAATTTTAGAAAATGTAAACGAACCCGCAATTGATTATTATTTTTAAGTTTCGGCACTGCTGAATTAAGGACCCCGAATGCGAATGAGAGACGGATGCAAAACACAGGGAGCGCGGGCAGGGACGTGCGTGCCTCTCGCCCCGCATGCACCGCACTATTGCTCTATGCCTTCTCCGAATTGACCAACTGTTTAAATTAAAACTGTGGTAAGACGATGTCCTGACTAAGAACTCGACCATTATTAATAACTATGTTATGCTAGAATAGGATTAATGAGAAACTACCGAATTCTTAGCAATTCATAGTGTCCTTCTAAATACTAAGGTCTGAGTTCGGGTGAACAACCCTTTGTCTGTCTCCATGACTGCGTTACGCTTAAAATACTGAAAGGACAATTTAGATGCAGTTTTAATTCACATAAAGGAGTAATTAAGGTATTCACTTCTCAACGAGGTATCCTCAGGAAAACCAGAGACCAACTTCCCAGCAACATAAATTTCGCACAGAGCACTTAGAAGAGAAAGGAGTTGAAAATTTTATTTCATATTTTTACATTTCTGTAGTTCCCATACTACGTACGAGATGGCGTTGAAATAAATTATATCGTGAGAAAATATTTTATTTATAAAAGTTTATTCATACTTTTATTAGTAAATGTTGTGCGATTAGGAGCAACATAACAATAACAATTGATTACATACTTAAAATGTTAACAAGTTTGCTTCATTGATTTGTGAGGTTATGGTTTTGTATAAAACAGTCTCAGTAATGACAAAAAAAAAACTTAGCTTCTCTACTTGTCTATTTCATTGAATCTCATGGCGTCTTCTTTCTCCTCTTCGTAGGCTCTCTTTTTCTGAAAACGATATGTTTTATTTAAATATTTTGCATAGGTCCAAAAAGGATGAATCTAATATGGCGGTTCACTCGTCCACTCTAACCAAGTTTTTTTTTTTATAAAAGGGGGCAAACGAGCAACCCGGTCACCTGATGGAGACGTCGTGTCTAATTTATACTTGGATGCACATACATCTTCCAATCATGCAACGGATACTGATTAGCGAACAAGTGCCTAAGCGAATCGAAGTGTCTGTCCGAGATTTTGAAATAAAGGCTTTTTCTAAGCTCATTTATTTATTGGTTAGTTATATTAGTCCAACCTCGATTCACTGATTTCACTCATCAATTTATTAATTATTTGCGCTAATCTCCGAAACGGCTAGACTGATTTCGACGGCACTTTCATTGGCAGATAGAGAACTTATCAGAAAGTAATATAGTCTACCTTTTGTCCCGGAAAAATGTCAAACTTAAAGCGAATAAAAGCGTTGAACACGGCTACTCGAATAAAATATTATGTGGCGTTCGTAATTTAAACCACAGTACAAGTAAGCAAGCAGTATTATATCTCGGCAGTGTCCTTTAGATAATTACCTACGGTCGCTCGGTACGTAAACACGCAATAGGGCTGCCGACTGGGACTGACCGTTTTTTTTGGGTTACGTATTTTACAATAGGTACTATATTAAATTGTCATATTATCTTTTCATTTTATATTATTGCAAATTTCGTAAGTTTTTATTTATATAATTCTACTAGTATTTTATTTCTAGTTTCAAAAGTTTGTGAGTTAGTATGGCGGAAATGGACAAAAAAAATGCATTTTATGTTTTTTTTTGCAGTGCAGTATAATTAAAAATCAGCAACAAAGTAACTAGATCATTATGGTAATATATTTCCTATAAATGAGCAGCAGAGGAATATTTCCGGTTTCGATATAGATGTATTCAAACATCCATACACTGAACATTATGCTCGTAAACTTGATGCCATAATATTTCGTCAGTAAACGCGCGGGAGCATCTCACACCGTACAACGACAACCGTGGCGCACTCGCACTATCCCGAGAAATGCCGAGATTTCGAGGCGCGTCGTTTGGGAGCGTTTGTATGAAGATAGAATACTGTTTGCTTACTTGTACTGTGTTTAAACCCACCGAACTAAGA
Source organism: Zeuzera pyrina (assembly GCA_907165235.1). NCBI lineage: Eukaryota > Metazoa > Arthropoda > Insecta > Lepidoptera > Cossidae > Zeuzera > Zeuzera pyrina. The sequence goes on from OU015647.1 coordinate 3,401,938, forward strand.
ATTCGAAATCGGTATCTAGGCGACGAGTTCATGATATAACAATTGAAGTTTTTTCTCTGTAAAAGCTAGAAAAATAGTAGCAACAATAAGTTGCTCAATCAATATCATGCATCAATAAGATGGTAATAATATTCTTATTGTTCGTAATATTTGATATAATACAACAATATTGTACACCTTAACCGCAGTTTCGATAAGTAATTAATTCAGCAAAGTGGTGAACGGTTGTAAGAACCACAATCGTCACCCAAAAATATAATATTTTACCATCCAATAATACGGATCCCATTTGTCAAATAGAGCGGTGAAGAGGTCGGGTTCTACTCCTTGTTTGATAACCACAAACATGTTCGTGTCTACATAACGACGAGTTAGCTGGAGATACGTCTGTGAACAAACAAAGTGCTTGAATTTTGGGGGAGTGTAGTAGGTACAGTTTACAACGCGGCTCTTTTGATTTTCGAGAATTTGTTGATTGAAAATAAACGGGATTTAATCCCAGATAGCATGTAAGGGTGTTTTTACTTGATTGCAAATTGCTAAATTAAATATGACGGAGCAAGTTTATAAATAATGACTGCAAAAACTGTTATGCCAAAAATGACAACAAAATTTTTGACACAATGTTGCTGCTTGTCTTATTATTTTTAGTAAGTATCAAGTTTTTGTTTATATTTTGGTACCTACTTTTGTGTAGCTACATAATTGCCTTCTGGTACAATGTGGAGTTACTTGAATAACTCCAGCACAAAACACTGTTATATTAACATTGTATCTTTGTCACGTGGTAACTAATAGGAATGCTAATTTTATCTTTCCTCAAGTGTATACAGTTGCATGGCAAACTCTATGCCTGTTCAAGTTTAAATAAAGGCAGTTTAATTGGCTATGAGATTTCTCATGCGTCTATCAATTTCTCCATCTGTTATAGTCAATTTCTTCATCATGTACTCGTATAAATTGGAAATTTGAGCTAATTAGCACCAGTGCGCTCAGTACACACCGAAACGTAATCAGTATCGTAGGTACGTTATACGGTGTGACAAAAAGTGTTGTTTAAAATTAGAGAATGCCTTAATTATATGTTTATATATATGAATGTTTACTTGAGAACAGCTTGACCGATTGAGTTGTTTTTTTTTGTTGTGGTCGTAATTGTTAGAACAAGGTTCATACCATTGAGTACCTACAACGGAAGTCACAATTCACATCATTCCCCTCTGCCAAGGTATAAGTAAAAAAATTACCACCGCTCAATAAAAACTAGTTTTGAATCGATTTGTTATCATTTCTATAATCGAATTCACTGCGTCAAGTGCTCCGCAAAATTACAATCTTATACCGTCAGGAGGAGCAACGAAAAATCCGCCACATCTAATCTAGCCAAAGACGGAATTATATTCCATAAGTAAATATAATTCTTGTATTAAGTACTAGTTTTCCATTTTAATATATTTTTTCAGAATCGTTTCACTAAAGCGATTTACCGATCTAACGTATTTCGATTCATTCGAATATGTTGCACTAATTTGTTTATCATTCTAGAAAGTCGTGTCGTAATGTTTATCATACAATAATGAACCTAGAATAGAATTAAATTCGTATCTTACCATTTTTATTTGCTGAAATGTACTAAATATGACGTAAAAGCACTCCCTAGCGAGACTATATTTTTAGCCATAGGACCTTTACGCGTTACAAATAAAATTACAATAAATTGCAAAAGAAAGAAAAAATATCGTGGTAGCATTTAATTTTAAGCCTTAACGACCACGAATAAAATTTCAATCAAATTATTTCTATGAATTTGTTAAATTGGGGGAATATTGTCGAATTGTTTGTGTGCGTATCGTATAGACACAACTCATTGCATTTGAGTGCTCCTGTTTACTTGTGGTAACTCTCCTCCCGCAAAAGATGGCAAAAAGTTTTGTATGAGAAATAGCGCGTTGTGGCGCATATGTCGTTGGAAATACTCAATGGTTCATACGAAAGAATATTTTTGATAATCCATCTGAAATGTCTGAATGGATGATATTTTTGTATGAAAATCATAGTAAAAAAATTTGGTGCGATGTAAACATCCAATATCCCAATCAAGCGAAGCTGGGGCGGGCTGCTAGTAAGATATGCGTGGAATAGAATAGAATGCGACAAATGCGTAGAATAGAAGTAACATGTAAAAAATGTATGTTTTTTATTTTATTTATTGTTCAAAATACTTTCAAAACGCAATTTTGTCTATGTGTAAGTCTTGTTCGCTAAAATCTTTAAACAGACGTCATGTAATGTACTTAAGATTTTTCTGCATGCTTGATTTGATTCATTGATGGTAAATTTGCCAAGTCAAATATGACCAGGCGATTTTTCGAGATTTTTATCAAAAACTGCTGTCAAATCTGACAACAATATTTGTATCAATATTGTTGCAATCTTATATACGTAGTAGGTAAGTTTTTGTTCATATTTTGGTAACTACTTTTATGTATTACCACGCGATTGCCTTCAGGTGCAAAGGTGGAGTGTTTCTGGTCAAAACACTATTTGTTGTCTACATTGTGCTTTGTCGCGTTGTAACTAAGAAGTCTAATTTAAACTTGCCCGAAGTGTATACAGTTGCGTGGCAAATTTGGTGCATGCCTGGTTCAAATTTAAATTTCTATCGGGGACTGTAACTTTTATATTATTTCAATTTATTGTACATAGCCTATAAATACTTTACTGTTTTAGTAAGGTGGTAACTTTTTATTGTAAAGCATTATACTTTTATTGCGATAAGTAACTTCTCAATGGTTATTTTTAACAATTTAAAAGTGCTTAAAATGCATCCTTTGTTATATTAAAATACATACTTCTGCAATCTCGTTTGCTGACTTTCTCAGTTTGTCGGAGGTTTCTTTTCCAATCCATACGTATAATTCATCCCTAGTATCCATAACATAAACATCGTCTTGTCGTAGATCCTGAAAAATGTGTCAATTATTAATTATTACACATAATGTGTATTCGAAGGCAGGTGACACTCTCAATACTATATATGAATTATCTAATAATGGCACGGTTGTGATATTAGATTAGAATATTTTTTTTTTGTAGAAGTTATACTTCTTTTGGCGCGTTTGGAAAAACAGATCAAAGTGTAATTTCAGCATGTAGTGGAAGTTACGTCATTATTTATTATATTTCTTAAGGCATTGGTAACACGGCCATCAGCCTAATGACGTAACTTCTGGAGAAACACTAAGGTTTTTAACGCTCCTTCAGTAAAGTGATAGTAGGATTTACTGAAGTTAAAAAGAACTTCTTGAAAGAGCGCGAAAACTTCAGTTACACATGTTTATTTAGATGTCCTCCATTTTTTTCACTTACACAGAATTTTAGAACACAATATACTATCACTGTTGTAGTTTAAAACTCCTAAAAATGTAAAAAATAGAAAATCTAAATAAAATAACAACCTCACTTCTCCCGTTCCCGCCAAATAGTCCGGAAGTTACGTCATCGATGTAACACATAATTTATTAATTTTTTTTTTACTTGGCCGGTATTGTTTTTTTATAAGTGGCCAGTTTTGCTTAAAAATGTCAAAGTATAACTTTTAACGTACGTATATAACGACACACACATGCTTTTTTTGATTTAACGCTATCTGTTGTTAATAACGGTCATCAACGAAATATTTCCGTTTCAGCGTTATCTATTGGTCAATTTATTAACTATTTGTGTAGCGATTTATAAAATCAGGAAGTTTTCCGCAATTGTTTTAGTCTATTTACATTTAAAGTACCTAAGTAATGGACTCTTTATCTTGCTCGAAAAATAACTATATAGAATACACTATTACATTACTATAGTAAATTTATTTCGAAACATTTAAAAAGACAAATTTTTTCGTATACTCTGTACTTCCTCGTTTAATGCCCTACGAGAATACTCGTAATATTATAAAGGCGAAAATGTCTGTCTGTCTGTTGGTTACGTTTTCACAATTAAACCGCTGAACCGATTTTGATACCAAATGTTAGTATGAGTCGCAATGGTTAGTAATTTATACATTTGCCGATAGATGGCACTAATGACATAAAATCCAAGATGTCGATTTCGTCATTTTGAGAACATGGAAAAATCAGTTCATAAATTCCGTAAAGAGTAGATTGATTTTTAACTTACACTTTGTTTATAATTTATGACTTCATCAAATGTGATAGTGTTATCTGATGTTAGGTAGACTTCAAACAGTCTAGACTCAACGCCCGCACGTTTTCCTGACGGTACTTGAGGGGTGTCACCGACTGTAAGAAAAATATTAATAAGAACATGGTCATAATTGTATCTATAATATAGGTACATACATATCTTCACACTGTATCCCTAACGGGATAGTCATAGAGATCAGAGTCGTGATCGTATCTGTTTTATAAATTAATATACAAAACAATTATTTCTGTCTGTCTGTTCGTGCGCTTAGTTCTTCTAAACTACGCAATGGATTTTCATTCAGTTTTCACTATTATTTAAAGAATTTCTTCCGGAAAGTTTTTGTAAGTATATCATAATAGCTCACACTCAGATGAAGCCGGGCGGATCGTTTACTAACGATTAATACGACAATACTTTCGTACGCGATGCCCGGAACCTAACGAATAATACGATCGCAGCGCACGACGTGGTTAATAAAAATCTTCAGACACAAAAAAAAACAAAACCGACTTATTTTGAAAAGTATAAGTCTATACCTATCCTTTACTAATAAAAACTATCCTTTACTAATCAAAACTCAAGTATAAAAATAACTTTATAAAATAAACACGATACAAACAGGGCCGAACCGTTCATATAGGCGAATTAAGCGACGGCCTAGGGCGCTTGTACCTTGTATTAGGGGTGCGTCAATCAGCGGCAGTGGAATTGAAAAATAATACAGTACATTTTTATTATGTTCAACCTGAAAATACTCCTAATTTTTTATCCATTTTTCTACCACAATATTTTTCTTTGGTTTGGCAACACTGCTCGACAGCGTATCCGCCGCCCGGCCCGCGTACGGCGCGAATAATAATTAAAATAAATCTTAGTTAACCTAGCGTTTTTTTTTTAAGTTTTACTCTTCCATACAGCAAAAAAGGAAGGTGAACAGTGTACACTCTACCTTATGTAATAACTAAGAACTCGGACTTTTTGGCGGGAACGGGAGAAGTGAGGTTGTCATTTTATTTAGATTTTCTGTTTTTTACATTTTAGGAAGTACAAAAGTGATAGTATATTGTGTTTTAAAGTTCTGTATAAGTGAAAAGATTGGAGTAGGTCTAAATAAACATGTGTAGCTGAAGTTCTCGCGCTCTTCAAAGAAGTCCTTTATAACTTCAATAAAGCCTGCTATCGCTTTTGTACTTTAAAACTCCAAAAAACTTAAAAAATAGAAAATCTAAACAGTGTCAAGCTCACTTCTCCCGTTCCCGCCAAAAAGTCGGAAATCTATTCTAAACATGCGTCAAGTGTATACAGTTGCATTGCAAACTTGGCGCTTTCCTGGTTCAAGTTTGATTTGCTGTCTGGGATGGTAATGGAATCTGGCAGAACACGTTCACGTGAATGAGTATGCCGACATGTTTATTCGAGTGAGCTAATAGAAGTTGACTAATTACTCACCATCGTTGATCGATCTGACTAGTCTTGAATGCGACATGCCCACGTCCCTCCAAGTACTGAAGTACTGTTTAAAAGCGGCCGGTTCAGTGCCCTGAGGGATTCTAGCCACATGGACCCACGTTGGGTAGTTCTTTGCGTTGAGGTACTGTTGTGCTTTGGACATAGCCTCAGTTTTTTCCTAATAACGAATGAATTAGCTATTAAAAAATTAAAACCTCAATATACTAATATACCTAAATATTTTATTACTTGTTACTTCTTATTAGATAATTGTGCATATATACATACATATCTTCATGTTGTACTTGTATCCTTAACGAGGTAATAAGGGGGAGTGCCAAAAGTCTGGGTTCTCACAGACTTCTTTTGCTTGCTCAAATCTCATCTTTCTCCTTACGCACTGTCGCTCGTATATCCGAGTTCTTTTGACATTTCTGACAGCTAATACTGTGGCTGTTTGATCTTTAACCGGTCTTTGCCAATCCGGTCACCAGTGATCGGATAATTGGGCGCTTATATACCTAAACTTCTTTTCTTGAAAGAATAATATGGATATTCCTTCCTGAATTAATAAGTAATCCCGGATTCCCGGGATTAAACAATTTTGTAAAAACAACTATAAATAACTTAATGAAATTATAGCAAGTTTAATAAGGAACAGCCGTCTTGAAAGTACGAGAGGGTATGTAAGCATTATTCAAAGAAAATATATCGTTTTCACAACGAGTTCTAACTATTCTGTATGCAGGTAACATTTTCAGCAATCAGGAATTTCAAACGATTCCGGAATCCGGGATTCTAAAAGGCATGTCCATATTATTCTTTCATAGGCATAAAAATGAAGTTTAGGTATATTAGCGCCCGATTATCCGATCACTGGTTATCACTCACTTGTGCTCTGTAGATTTTGTTCGTCAGTCTTTCATTACCCATTCTTTCTATGTGCCCAAACAATCTAAGCATTCCTTTCATCATTTTTACAATAACACTGTCTGACACAGTTGGATAACCTCATAATACTGCAAGTAATAGTAATTTGTAATCCTTAAATAAGTGTTAAAATTTTGAGAACTGCTTTCCAAATATTGCAGGGAATGTACAATGTAAATTAATCTAAACTATTGTATGAACGTAATAGTTAAATTCCATTTAAACCGTAATTTGTCTATGAATAGACCCAAGTTTAATTAGTTAATACTGGTTTAAAACCGGCGGGGTTATTCACAAAAGTCGGAAACCCAACTTTTCGTATCCGACAGGAAATTTTTGATGATTTTGTCTATACGTGATTCACAAATCGGAAATCGTATTACATTTATATTATATATATATCATATTATATATAGTCGTATTCACAAATCCAAGCCGTCGGATTGAATTTATGCTTTTCAACGATCGGCCTTTCTGCCACGGAAAGTCGCCGACGTTTGTGAATAAACCCCGGGTATAATATACAATAAAGCGCAACGCGTTGTAAGTGTCACGTAAGGCGATTGAGCGATGGCGGCGCCATGTAGTTTCTGCTATACCAATAGTTTTTAGTTCATTGTTTGATTGACAGGGGCAGCACTAATGATATCGATGATTTGAATGATGATTTGAAATCATTGCTCGTTTTGAAAATACATATCGCGTGATATGTGAAATTCGTCTCTTTCATAGTCGTTGCAGTTATCTAATAAACTAGTAAATTAACAAAACTAATAAACTACTTGTTCGAGGTATAGCGAGAATATTAGTTGCAAACTTACTCTCTCCGTAGCTTGCTTCCCGACCCATACGTATATGCTTCCACTGACAGTATCCAATATATAACATTCTTGAGGCTTCAATTGATCCTGCCGATATGGTTTGGTAAGGGGTGTGATCTTCAAGGAGCCAGTACTGTCAGAAATCTCAGATAAAGTGACCGTCTGCTCCTCGCTCCTCTCGAAGGTCTGGTCATCGCCGCCAGCGCTCTCTTCTGGGACACTGTCCCTGTTCCCAGAGCCTAGAGCCGTGAAGAACTTCTGGACGTCTGTCTCGCTGGAGTATTGATCTGATGATAAATAAATAGATTCAATGATGAAGACTAGAGCTAAATCATTATTTTATTTGACAAGGACAAAAAGTAAGACAAAAAACAGTTTCTATAGCTTTTGACAACACGTTGTTGGCCTTTATCGGTTTGTCACTAGTTATTGGTACTAGAAACTAAAAATTCGCATATCTTTTGACTGTTTAATCCTATGGAGAGCTTTGAATTTAGCTAATGTTCCTCCATAGTAAATCGTACATTTTTCTAACAACTCCATCCAAATCGGTTTAGTAATTTTTACGTGATGAGTTAACATACAAAATAAGTTAGACTAATGGTGGGCCAATAAAGCATCGTCAAACTGCGCGGTGTGGTGCAGAATCTTATGCTAACTTAGAAGAAATCTTCGCAAGTTATATCCAGCTCCCCGGGGAAAAGAATAGGTAATGGGAATGTAGCCATAAAAGTTCCCGCGGTAATGTCATGGTGCTCCAGGTTCTATGGAACGCACCGAAGCCCTTCTAGCGGTGTGCCGAAGCACACCTGCAAAGGGAGCAAGCAGCCTCCCAGGAACTGTCACAAATCACAATGTTATGGTAGCACTGACCAATGATCATGCCTCGGTCGTTCTCCTTAGGGTTGACTGTAGTCATAGAGCACTTAACCTATGGAGTGGAAATGTCAATTATTTTGTTTGAAAATAATTTACGTCTAACTACTGCTGCAGTTGATCAGCCCAAAAACAAACAAAACCTGTGTACACGTGCATATAAATAGACTTAGATAACGCAATAGAGGTTGCACCAAGGTGAATGGAGACGCATAGATACACGTCATCGAGCACGTAACTGATAGTCCTTAATTAGCCCGTTGGCGCAATGGCAGAGCATTTGCCTTCCAATCTGGGGGTTCTGGTCTGATCCCAGGTCAGATCAATTTAGGAAATAAACTTTTCTAAATCGGCTTGCAATCTGGCGAGGTTATTACCTATTTATTTTACCTGTGACGCTGTAAAAGCCACTAGGGCTAACAGCAAAGAGGGGTTTTGTTTAGTCGGTGCGAGTCCGACACTACCCAATCGGCGTAGAGTCCGGCTGGGCGTCCGTAGGAATTTAATTTTGTCTCTCAGAAACAAAAAAAAACTGATAGTCCAGTTAACTGGACCCGTGATAATGTGAATGTAAATTTTAAAATAAATTACTTACCGATGAAATGAGATCACATCTGTTTCATAGTTTGATTTTTGCTATTTTTACTATAGCGCACCCATTCCCAAAGTGGGCGATAACGCCCCCCTGTGGGCGCTGCAGGCCTAAAGGGGGGCGGTAAGAGACCCAGAAAAAAATGGGGGCGTTGTGTAGAGGCCTGGGGGGTGATTTGTAATTTCATTTAGCTAGGAGGCATCTTAGAAAACGACTGCATGAGCTCTCGACTCAGTAGACAAAATAAGTTTGGGAACCTAGATACTATCGATTAGAACAGTAAACCATTACATAAGAATTTAAATATCTGTCGGAATATATAGAGATTTACGCACAGGTCCAGTATCGGTTATGTACTGTTTAACTGCGAGCAAGAGTTAATATTTATTAGTGTCAAAAAACTAAGCAGCAGTGTGTATCATGGTTCAATATTTCAGCTCTATAGGTTAAGAGTCCGACTATGCAGACTTTGGTGTGTTTGGTGACCTGGATCTTGATATCTAAGAAGACTAGAGTTCAATATTTGGATATAAAGAGCTTCATCTCTTCATCTTGAAATCCTTAAACAAGATTCGATAAAAATCTCATAAAAAAAAATGTATCTCCGAAATTCCGGTAATTATAATATCTCAAATCTCTAAAACCAGTTTTTTAATTGGTAATGTAGTTTTCTAATTACATTTATGTGCATAAACAAATGTTGAGATTTCTCAGCGCTAAAATGTGATCGAACCACAACTGCGAAAATCAACTTTATTGTTATCACCATAGGGCGCGGGGGTGATGAACGAATTTTGTTGCAATGGGCTGCATATAGGCGGACTCTTAAGCTCTCCATGCTTGTAGTAGACGACCGGAGTAGCTCTGTAGTCGCTAAGATAGTTTTTTTTAAATAATAATAATTCTTATAAAGTCAAAGTCAAATCAATTTATTCAAGTAAACCCAAATGCAAGGTATTTTTGAACGTCAAGTCTACTTTAGTTCGGTTCGAAAAGAAAACCTGAATACTGAGAAGAACCGACAAGAAACTCAGTCAGGTATCATTTTTTCACCATCATTGTACAATAGTTATTTATAAATACAATATCTATAAAGCCAGTAAATGCATACGCAGAGAGGATCACTTCCAGTTTATTGTTGTGTCTTCAATGAAATCGCTAATTTTGTAGTATGCTTTTCCAATCAGTGTGCGTTTAATGACAAGTTTAAATCTGTTTTCCGTTAATTGAGTAATTTCTTGAGGAATTTTATTATAAAAACGAACACAGTTACCCAAAAATGAACCACTTGACTTTTGTAATTTAAATTTAGGAATAACTAGCTGATCACGACCACGAGTTTCCACACCACTAACAACGCCTTTCTATTGAAATAGATCTAAATATTTTTTAGTGTACATTATGTTTTCATAGATGTATAACTAGGGTAAGGTGAGTACATCAATAGTTAATATATAATAATATAGTTTGTATTATATTTGTTTGTAGTTTGCTATCAATTCTTACAGTTTGTAGCACATCAAAAATTGTCATAACATCACGTATGTATATATTTCGTACCAATAATCTCCACTCTTCCACGTCCATTATGGTCCTGGTCCCTGACCTGATTGGCCACCGAGATGGCCTTCAGCCTCTCCACGTTCTTGGCCCTATCTCCGACGTAAACGTAGATGTCTTGGTCCACGTCCAAAATGAAGCAGTCGCCTTTGTTCATTGAAGAGATCAGAGGGTCCACCTGATAAAGAATGTAAAGAAAGAATGATTATGTCACAGTCTTCTAAAAAACAGGCTTTATTGACCTTCTTTCTGGAACAGCAGGTTAGTTGACTGCTCATAAAATTGGTAAGTTTTGTACATTGAGTTAATTTCACAACAATTTGAATCACATCACTTAGCCATTTCTGATAATATTATGGAGCATTAACAATATTATGGAGGATAAAAAATATGAACGCCGAGAGGATGAACACTTTGGAAGTCTGCCTCGATGACGATTGTAATAAGAACGGTTCTAATATCAATGTACAAAACTTCACAAGCCCTCGACAGCACAATAAGTAAATCAAACTTTTAAACACAGTAATAATTATTTATTTTAACAAAAATAATATTTAATGAAGGAAGTCAATTGCTCGCACTTTGGTCGCTTTGCGGCTAGCTACATTTGATCTCTAGGGGGGGGCAACTGCCCCCACCTGCCCCCCTTTTGCGACGCCCTTGGACAGTCAGATACACAGATTGAGATACATTCGCGTTTATGATTTGCCAGCGACCCGCACCGATTTCGCACGAGTAGACATTTTTTTGAAATTAAAATACTACCCATGTTACTCGCTGATAATGTAGCTTTCCATAGGCGTAAGAATTTTTGACATCGGTAGTACGTTTTGAGTTTATCCATTACATACAAAAAAAGTTCACCTCTTTTTAATATTATATAGATATAGATAAGTATAGAGTATAGGACGTATAGAAGATAAAGCTACCACACACACCAATAGCATAGTCCAAACAACCCACCTGCCTGACTCTCACATTCCTTTTGCCCTTGATTTGGAAGAGTCGCTTCTCAGCACCAGCATTCGTCGTTACATGGGTAAACCCTGACGCGTGCCCGCCGTCCAAATATATAATGGCTGCAAGAGATATAAGCTATTTGATATTCTCTTACTGTATTCTTAAAGCAACGGAGATATAGATTTATTAATCTTGAACAGCATTACGTAAATTTTTTCATTAAAGGAGTAATTGGCTTATTCAGGCATAAGCTCTGTACTTAGGGTTGCCAGGTTCTAAAATCGAATAGCCGGACAGACCGGCCAGTTTAACCGGACATTTGGGTAAATAAGTCGGACACCCCTATTTATAAAGAATTTTTTGTCTTAGTATTATTACGACGAAAAATTTTTTAATACAATACCAAGATTTTTACCATAAAATCTTAAATTCGAAGGAAATATCAATAAAATTGAATGAATCCAACTTCTTTATTATTAATAATAATTCATTGCTTACTTACTTTATTGCAATTTGCAATGGAAAACAAAATCGAATAAAACAAAACTTCTTCACTAATTAACTAAATAATCTTTAAAGTAATTGAAATGAAAATAATTAATATTCTTGGTTGGCAGACACCTGCTTTGGAAAGGCTCAGTTTCTTTCAAAATTGTATTGTAAAACTCCTTACATGTCAAATGCTTAAAATTAAATTCTACAACCAACATTTGAAGATCATTGGACTGACTAGTCTAATGTAAAAAGCCTAACAAAAGCCGGACAGGCTAGACATCGTCTAATTTGCCCGGACACGGATTTAAATATCCTATGTCCGGCTTTATCCGGACGCCTGGTAACGCTATCTGTACCTGTCACTGTCAACGCAACCCCATTGAATTTGTGACGTCACTCCTACAGCTTCCTCCGAGATAATCTCATAACATAACATAACATAACTTCACGCTGTATCCCCAACGGGGTAGTCAGAGAGGACGGAGCGCCAGGAGTCGCGGTCCTTACACACCTCTTTCGCTTCCTCAAATCTCATCATTCTCCTCACACATTTTCGCCTAGGTATGCGAGTGCTTTTGACATTTCCGTCTGCTAACACTCTGGCTATTTGATCTTCATAAGTCAGCCTTGGTCTTCCTTGGCTTCTTTTACCACTCACTTTCGCTCTGTATATTTTCTTCGTCAGTCTTTCATCACTCATTCTTTCCATGTGCCCGAACCATCTAAGCATTCCTTTCTTCATTTTTACAATAACACTGTTGTGCGACCCTGTCATACTGCGTATCTCATCATTGCTTATCCTGTCAGCAAGCGTCTCCCTCTCCCTCTAAGTTATTTCCGTTGCTGGAGTTTATAAGACAATAACAGTTCGGTAATAAAATAAAATATCGAACGCATCCTCGGAGCAAGTATCACAACGGCCGGGGCATTTGCTCTAAGGGCGTGTGTCCTTACGGTGTCTTTTTTGTTGACCGACGGTCTAGATTTTTACTAATGTGCGCGAAAAGTCAACGATATACAGCTGAACATAATATATTTTTATTTTCGTGAATACTAATAGCCGAAATACGATTTACGAGTACTTTGCAAATAATTATTCCATGACCGACTCATAAGCTGACACGAATTACATTGACAGTATAAGGCTGCCAAACTTGCTATAGCTCTTTTACTGTGGTTATGCTCAATGAGATACGAAGAAAATTCGTTTGACACACGTTGATACGAGTGGCAACTTATTATAGCTCCGTCCATAACGTTTCTTGGTTAGAGAGCGCATCGTTCTTCTTCTCCTCTCGGACTCTTTGGCGGGAACGGGAGAAGTGAGGTTGTCATTTTATTTAGATTTTCTATTTTTTACATTTTTAGGAGTTTTAAAGTACAACAGTATATTGTGTTTTAAAATTCTGTGTAAGTGAAAAGAATGGAGGAGATCTAAATAAACATGTGTAGCTGAAGTTTTCGCGCTCTTCCAAGAAGTCATTTTTAACTTCAGTAAAGTTTATTATCACTTTACTGGAGGAGTGTTAGGGACAGTTAATGTTTCTCCAAAAGTTACGTCATTAGGCTGATGGTTTTGTTAACAATGCCTTAAGAACAATAAATAAAAAATAATAATCTTCTCCTCTCCACTTTTTACTCGCAACAAAAGATCGGAATTCGCACATCATTAAACGATTGAAGGTGAATAGCTTTAAGCAGGAGCTCCTGCGGCGCAGACATCATTTAAGGCGACGCATTGGAAATTTTTACGGCACAATTTTTCTACGTGACGTGAACGTGGACGTATGAAAGTGATATTTGATAATCTGATTCTTCATTTCATTTACTTAATTTTGCCAGTTGCGTTACACGCATTGGTTAAAAATTTTAAAGAAATCTCTTTTAAAACAGAGATTTACACTTTAGGAATAACGGGAACGATTTATGTTTCTAAATTTTCTGTATAGTTTTAATCTGAACATATTCTTCAAAACTACAGTTGGATTTTTTAAAATTAATTATAGTTTTTAAAATAAACGAAAATAACTACTTTTTCGTATTTTTCGTAAACTAGCGTGCGCACTTTTGCATAGACCAGGGGGTTATTCACAAACGTCGGAAACTGTCCGTGGCGGAAAGGCTGATCGTCGAAAAGCATAAATTCAATCCGACGGCTTGGATTTGTGAATACGACTATTTATAATATATATATATAATATATATATATATATATATATATGTGTTATATATATATATATATATATATATATATATATATATGTATGTACATAGTATAGATAGATAAGGCCACAATACACAACCCCAACTTTATCTATAGCCCACTAAAATCAAAGTTCGAACAAATCCAAATAGTAGCTCCTAAATCTTTACTGTGATAACGAATCTGTACATAGGTACGTAAATATCCAAACGTTAATATTTACAAACTTAAAACTAGGGTGCCTAACAGATTGGTGGCATTACCTCTATTCTCCATACCTCTACTCCTAGGCACAGATTACATACATGCATACATATCCTCACGCTGTATCCCTAACGGGGTAGTCAGAGAGGACGGAGCGCCAAGCGTCGCGGTTCTCACATACTTCTTTCGCTTCCTCAAATCTCATCATTCTCCTCACACATTATCGCCTAGGTATGCGAGAGCTTTTGACATTTCCATCCGCTAACACTCTGGCTATTTGATCTTTATAAGTCAGCCTTGGTCTTCCTTGGCTTCTTTTACCACTCACTTTCGTTCTGTATATTTTCTTCGTCAGTTCGTCAGATATTTCAATAAACAAATATTTTTTCTTAGTTACCTCTACGATTTTGAATTACTTTTATTTAATGATTACATACATTTATTAAGTAGAATACAAGTTTGAATAACATAAGATGACGTTACCGATAATAAGTAGTGACATTTCTAGTCTCTGAACAACTATAAGAGCAATATGGTCAACAGTAATTGATCAGAACGGCATTATCGATTTATCCAGAAATGGCTCAATAAGTACTGGTTATTAGCACTAATTATATGTAATTGGACTCATTGTGTAAAATTGCCTATTGCCTCGTCAATCGATGGACATTACGCATTCACAAAGCAACGTAAACAACTCGACGTGGGTATATAATTAGAAATTATTCCACATAAATTATTTATGTGTCAACCCTGGCGGCTGGTCTTATTCATGTGGAGTTGTAACCGCTTTCAAACTGATCGTGCGAAATCAATTATTGATTAATCAAGACTGCAGTTATACACATTTATAAGTCAACGCAAAGTACTCGATAGAGTGTATAATTAGGAACTATTCAGCAGTATTTCGGCCTATTTTCAAGCCGTAATTAAGTAGGGCTGCCAACAGCGTCATTTCTCTACTGCGCGTCAACGTTCCTGCCGGCGCCGACACACTTTTCCCGCAGCCGCGGAGACGGACGTACACTCTTGCGTCCGTGTCCGCCAGGATGTCCAGGGGCTGAAGCCACGCCAGGACTGCCTTTAGGGATAGTTCCATACCCTTGTGTGACCCCAATGACCACCTTACGGTGCACTTATGAGCAACAGGCAGTTGGCAGCCCTACTTAATTACGACCCGCAAACTACAGATACATATTTAGGGTTCTGTATTTTTTCCTATTTGTAGCAACCATTTAAAGTTTATATTTGTCTTTCGCCCGCGTTTGTATTTTACAGCCCATTTAAACTCATAATATAAGTACCTACTATGATGTTTAGCATTCGGACGTAGATTTGTGACGCAAAAACAGAGGTGATGGGGTCATTGGATAAATATTTTTTTATCAAACGACACCATATCCATGACGTCGCTTTTGCAACGGTCAAGAGTACTCAAAATACCTGGTTGGAAATATCCTGTGAACTGTGAGCTCTCGTGGCCCAAAGTTTCTCTGTGCTGTACGGCCGCTCCTCCAAACTTGTCGTCCAGGCCCACGGTCAAAATGGCCGCAGCGCCGCTCTCGTCTTGGGTCGATTCACTGCCAATCCAGTAATGGATGTCCCACGATAGGTTGTTCCGTTTGTCTGCAGTTGTCTAATACAAATAATATTAATGTGTTATTTTTAAATTACTTGCTTGTTGCCCGCGACTTCACGTTTTTTTAATTAATAAATAATTCAGAAACGTTTGTGGATATGCAGAACAACTCACCAAAGTTCGATCACAAACGGATGAATGGTCTAGGGACGCATATAGGAAAAACATACAAAGAAATATTCATTTTTATTTATATAAAGGTTGTCTCCTGGTTTCACTTGCGTTAAAACAATAACTACAGAACCGTCTATCAGGTCTTAGCATAGCTGTGAGCCTCGTTTCGACAAAATATATCGTGAATGTGATCCCAATCAGTCAAGTCGTTGAAAAGTTACGCGATAGCTAACAGACACACAAACGATTATACATATGAAAGATATGTGTAGGTAGACATTTGTAGTTACATTCCTCAATTATATATATGTAAAGTATCTATAAAGTTATTTTTGTATAAGTTTCTATTAGTAAATAATAGTTATTTCGTACTTTTCATACCATTTTCGAAGTTTTTTATTCCTCCCTTTTAAGTAACCTTGGCGTAAATAAATGTCTAGAGTTACTAATTTCTTTACTAATTATGGAACGGAATGTATAGAAAAGAACCATCAATGTAAATAAACTTTAGTACAGTAGCAGTTATGATTATTTGGTGTATCTTCGAAGTACAAGCTCCAATATCCGTGTAATTTAAATGGGACCACCTTGAAGCTATACACTGAACCTAACGGGAAAGAATCATTGAAATCGGTTCATATACAAAAAAGTTATTCCCAAAAATACATTAAAAAAAATGTAAGTAATGTGTGTGAATTGAATGAATGAATGAATGAATGAATGATGTTTTTATCTATCGCTACAGAGACAATATCAACATTAAAACTGAGACAAAAAGTGAAGAAAACAGTAATAAAAAGTAAATAGAAAAATTACAGAAAAATATCTAATTATCACCGCTGCGACAAACCAGGGTCTGACTCAGCATACGCTGTGGGTTGCACCCACAACACTGGTTTTCAGTGAGATTTGAAAATTTAATTAACCAGAATTGAAAACCTTCCTTTTTTGAAGTCTGTTCAAAACGACAGGCAGACAGAGACGGAGCAATAATGAGTATGATCCAAAGGTATATACTGAGTAGGTACTATCATGATATGCACTGTGAAACGGGTCGATTATTTTTAACAATAACAAAAACTCCGGGGTTAGCTACACGCAGAAGGCTTACAACGCTCTGCGCGTACAATATAATAATGCTTTTAGGGTTCTGATGGGGTTGCCGCGATTCTGCAGCGCCTCAGGCATATTCGCAGAGGCGCGGGTTGATGGTTTTCACGCAATCCTGCGCAAGAGGTGCGCTTTTATATTAACCAGGATACGTGCCAGCCCCAACGGAATCCTTAGTATAATATCAAACAGATGGGACTGCCCAGTACTAGGACACTGGATGCGCTTGCATGCCAGAACGTGACCTGCGTCCAGTATCGTGCGGTCCAGCAATGTATAAATTAAATTAATAATTTAATAGCATAGTTTTACTAACATTAGTTTATAAGTATTGTATTATTAACAAGGATGGATTTTTCTGGTCTGATTTAAAATAAAAATAAATAAATATAAAATAAATTACGTAAGAAGCTGCGCCGCAGTCGCGCGACTGTTGTTTTAAATGGGTAACTACGGTGGCATGCGGTAAATGACTTTTTGTAGCATAAATAGGGTCGCTAACAGTAGTTTTTAGTAGTGATGTGCCGGATCGTTAAAAATGTATATCCGCGGATACGGATCCGAATACGGATATTCGGTGTCAAGATCCGCGGATACGGATACGGATACGGGTCTTAACTTTCTTACTCGATCGGTGTCGGTGCGCGTGACCTTGAAACTATAGTTGACGCCACTTGACGCTTTGCGTGACAGGACATGTCTCGACTTATATAGAATTTAATCTATGTATTGACAATTAATAAGGTAAAATATCCGTAAAAGATCCGCCAAAAAAGTAACGGATACGGATACGGATCGGGAACTTTCTTCTCCCTCGGATATCCGGGGGTACGGTTACGGATACGGATATCCGGCACATCACTAGTTTTTAGTTCACTGTTCACTGATTAAATAACAGAGACAGCGATAACCATTTCCGACATTATACCGTTGCTTGATTTTTAGTAAATAATAGTTATTTCGACTTTTCATATCATTTTCGAAGTTTTTTCTTTCTTTCTTTTGAGTTACCTTGGCGTAAATAAATGTCTAGAGTTACTAATTTCTTTACTAATTATGCACGGAATGTACATATCGCGATTTATCGCGTAAGATTCGGCTACCGCTTACTGGCAGAGTGGCAGCAGTTATAAGGTAGCCGATCTTGTTAAGGTTTAAGGATACTATTGCTGAAGTACCTTTAATACAACGTAGGAGTCGCCTTTATAGAATTTCCCGTAGTCCTTCGCCGCAACTGGTACAGGTTCAAAGTCCTGAAACACAAATCGTATCCATCCTTAAATAACATGAAACGAAGTCGCAATCCGCGTTTGTATTCGATTATAACCTCTAAATTTTTAATGGATTTCAATGTGGATTTCACCATCGTTAAGAAAATTTAAAGAGAACGGCTTATGTGTATAACAACAAACATTTAGTCTGTGGAATGTGAGGTATATTTGTCAGGCCGACTATTGTATGGAACAGAGTTACCATTAATGATCATTAATACCGTATTGTCAATTATTCTCTAACTACCTACTTGTAAGATGTTTGAATGTCGACTGTAATTTCTTAATTTATATTAATGGACTTTCTAATGTTCGTAAATGATATCTGTAAATTGTGAATAACAATAACAGGTTTCTTAATAGAAGTAAACCGAAATTAGATTAGTCTATCTTGTGATTGCATTTGCAACGAGAGAGGTTGTCGAAAATATACAGTTAATACTCAAATAGTATTTATTCGGTCATCGCTCACACGAAGTAGATAAATAATAGTAATATAATAATACTCCAGACAATTACACAGATTGTGTGACTCCAAACTAAGCAGTAAGCTTGTACTATGGGTACCACACAACGAACTTTGGGGGAGTTCCCAGTAACACCCCGACTCCAAGCAAATTTAGAAAACTTTGTTTCCTAAATTGACTTGACCGGGGATCGAACCCGGGACCCTAGCTTGAAAAGAAGATGCATATGCCACTGCGCCAACGAGCCAGTCAAATATTGACGTTTCATTATAAAGTTTCCATGCGAAGCCGGAGCGGATCGCTAGATAATGATAGTCATAAATTTCGCTCTCGTTCACTGACGTCACAAATATTCGCACGGATAGTTAAATGAATGAACCTCGGATCAAGTATTACAATGGACGGAGTATTTGCACTAAAAGCGCGTCCTTAAAGTGTCCTTTATTGCTGACCGACTTTATAGATTTGTACTAATGCGTGACTAGGAAAGGTCACAGAACAACGATACACAACTGAACATGATACCAATATTTTTATTTTTGTGAATAATAGTAGCCAAAAAATATTTAAGATTTACGGTATTTTGTAAATACTTATTTCATGAGCGACTCATAAGGTACGCGAAATACACTGACAGTGCCATACTTACTATAGCTAACTGCTTTTCTCGTGGTTACGCTCAATGAGATAGAAAGAGACAGGAAAATTCGTTCGATACACGGCGGTTAGAGCAGCAACTTATTATGACTCCATCCATTATGTTTTTCGGTCCGAGAAATAAACACTTAATCTTCGTTTATGCCAAACAAGGAAAAAGGTTATGTATTAGAAAGTTTAAATAACCTCAAATCTTATATTTGTTATGTAAGAGTTTCCGTAACCGTGACTAAATCACGGCTACTATACTACTGAAATGTGTAACCAGACCATAATTACATTACAATGCGACTTAGGTGCAAATTGGCCAAGTATTCTTTGGTGCGAGATATATGCCAGTGAGTATAACGTAACAAGAGGTACGAACTGAACGGAGAAGAGTTGGAACACACACACAAAGCTGGCTAAATGTATATCTAGATTCCAGAGTTGACCTTATAAAATATTAGACATATCTATCAGTGGTGGTTAACGAGCTCCAGAGTGGAACTGCCTTTAGGAAAACATCCAAATAGCAAGTTCATGGTCGCTGTCACGCGTTTCACTCGTGTAGTAGTATAATTGAGGTTATAGAATTACTCTTATACAACAGTTAAAAAACTATTTTTTATGACCTTTTTACTAGTTGAGAAAGTAGACCATAGAAATGACCAAAAAAAGTGGAACTATGATCTGCGTAAATAATTGGCAGTAGTTGGAAGTCAGGAGCTGAAGGTCGGACTCATTGGCCTAGACTGGGAGAGACAATGTCCAACAATGGACCAACAGACGACTGGTGATATTTTACCTCTATTCTCCATATTTCAACGCCAGCCCGCTGGCCAGCATTGGCGAAAGCTGGATGCACCGTCGCCTTTTGTTTTGCGTCCTATAAAGCAAAAATATTATTATTATTAAACTATTAACACATTATACACGTAACAGTTGGATGTCTTCATAGAAAGATAGGGTACGCAGTTTGTATATGTGCGTGCTAATACTCACGTGTCGTGGCACGCACACAACGGCAATATTTTAGGTGAATATGGGTAAAATTATTTTAGCGGCTCTCGGGGTCACATGCGACGCAAACATGCGACCGTTTCCATTTGTTTTTAATTCGTTCTTCACATCGTGACAAATACAAAAGTATCCAGGCGTTACCACAGTGTTTGAAAACAGTTGTTGAAGACAAGGTGACTTACTCGTAATTACATACATACATACATATCTTCTGCTGTATCCCTAGCGGGGTAGTCAGAGAGGACGGAGCGTCAAGCGTCGCGGTCCTTACATACATCTTTCGGTTCCTCAAATCTAATCATTCTCCTAACGCATTTTCGCCTAGGTATGCGGTGCTTTTGACATTTCCGTCGGCTAACACTCTAGCTATTTGATCTTCATAAGTCAACCTTGGTCTTCCTTGGCTTTTTTTACCACTCGCTTTTGCTCTATAGATTTTCTTCGTCAGTCTTTCATCACTCATTCTTTCCATGTGCCCAAACCATCTTAGCATTCCATTCTTCATATTTACAATAACACTGTCGTGCAACCCTTGTCATTTTGCGTATCTCTTCATTGCTAATTTAAGGGTGACACCGCACATACTTCTACTCGTAATTAATATATAAATAACTACAAAATACGTAGACACTTTTTAGTTTTATTGGTATAATAGCTAACTGTTACCTGCCCGCTTCGCTGAGCGTAAATGAAAATTTTGTACCTAGTAGTAGGTTTTTGTTCGAAAAATAGTAAAGGATCTATGGAATTCAAAAAATAAATAACCTAAAACCATCTACTAAAGATTCCACGTCGAATGGTCATAGACCCATACCGATACGTTCAGTAGTTTTCATGTTATTGAAGGACGAAAAAATCATTTTCATTATTGTATAGAGATTGTACCGGCCAGAATGATTCAGACAACCTATTATAATTATGAATTGGTCGGTATTAAAAGACTACCAAATGAACCATCTTTCTTAATATAACATGACATAATCTGATAACATGACCTGTGCGAAGTCCGGGTGTGTCGTTTGTACAATAAATCTCAAGGCTGTGTGAATACATATTTAGATTACCTTATGGGGCAAGGGTGGTTCACTCCCTAAAATGTCGTCATAGGTCACGGTGGCCTTCTCTGTATCGATCTATGATGATGGAAGTATTTGTACAAGCGAAACCTTTATATAACGATGGCAGTGTCCTTTGTGATAGAAAAATTGGTCCGGACTAGCGTACTACTAACGGTTACTTTACAACGGTTACAAACAATTACAATTAGATTAGAATTTCTAATTGTAACTGATTTTACAATTACATTTAGCTCAACACTGCTTGGAAGGAAACCAGGGAAACATGTAGAGTTGCAGGATATAATAGGGAGGATAATATTTGAACGGTGCTCAATATTAGTCGCATGAAATGCTCAAGGGATGATCTAGCCTTCCAGTCAGGGGGGTCAAATAGTCGAGGTCCTGTCAGGACAGGCTTCAAAATTACAATTACAGTATCGGAAGCGCGGCGGCGAACGAATTGGGCAGCGTGACGCGACAACATTTAACTCGGGATCTCGCATCTCGCAGATAACGTTTTATTCACGAAGACCGAACGTATTCTAGATAATATCACAGCAAACAATTCTTCCCAAGTAATATTGTAAATTGCACATAGTCGCATCGAGACAGTGTGTGTTTATGTGAGACATGGCCACCCACCATTCAAAGAATTTTATTTTTCTCTTGTTGTTCTCGCGCTTTGAACAAATGAAAATCTAAATTATTTTTTATATGTCGGAAAAGACAGGGTAATTCATGTTCTTGCCACTCAGCTATGAGATATATACCTACCTAATCTACAGGTGCAAAGTACTAAGCAAAATACCACGTTGTGACAAAGTTAACGTGCGAACGACAGAACTCTTTTAATAATAATCATTACGTACCCCGACGTTCCGTCTTTGGTTCCGTAAGCGCGCATTCCTTCCGAACCGGAAGGCGCGCTTTCCCTTAGTATAATCAAACGAGCGCCTTTTTTTATTTCCACTGACATATATGATGTGAATATAAAAACACGCATGGTTTTATTATTACTATATTTCATTTCGTGACTAAAATGTCTAGAACATATTGAAATTTCCGGTTTTTGCCAGGACTTTTTTAAATTTCGAAATGGTAACCCCACTTGCAACGGTCAATCGTAAGCAAACACAGAAGTATCGCTTTAGTACGAGCTTACATGCTTCCTCTGTGCTTACATGGAGCCGAAGCATGCACCACTCACCCATAGAGCAGCAATGTCATTTATTTTGTATGAAAACAAATTACGTCTATGGTAAACACTGTTGTAGTTACTGGCGTTCTGTTTTATAGCTTGATTTTTTGCTGTTTTTGCCACACCACCGAATAGAACAATAAGCCATTATTACATATATATTTAAACATATGTCCAGTTTTGGTTATATACTGCTTAATGCGGGCGAGAGTTTCGACCTTATCACTATGTATTTATATTGTTACACTTTGTACTAATAATTGTTGGTTGTTGTAAAGGTTGTGCTCTATGCGAGCTTACGAGCACCGATTCAATGAATATAGTAAATTAAATCAATTACTTTGTTCGCACGTCTATAGTAATACTGCTCTATATTGCAAAGAACTTGACCTTGATATTAGCGAACATTTCAGAAAAAATCTAGTTTTAAGGCCAAGGCCATACAATTTTTATAGCTAGCTAAATTGTTGTTCTGATATAATTTTTGTTGTTATATACATAATATGTTCTAGGTATACATAACTATAATAAAATGACTTATAAAGATCAAAAAGGCAGAACGTTAATTAAGGGGAATGTCAAAAGCACGTGCGTGCCTCGGTGAAAGTGAGCGAGGAGATTATGAGATTTCAAAAGGTCAAAAGAACGTATGCCCCGTGTTCTGTCTACTCCGTTAGCGATACACCGTAAAGATATATATGTAAATATGTTTGTAATAAAATATAAATGATATCATCTGTACATTGAAAAGTTATTTAGGAAGCAATTAAAATAACAGTAATAAGAGTACCTACCTATTGATAATCACAATGTCCGAGATTGTTTTGTAATAATCGAAGAGAAACCTTCAGATCCCTTTTCAAGAATATTGCGCGTACAAAGGAGTGTAACATTTAGGATAATTAAAGCCTATAATAAGAAGTGCAGAACGATAAAATTTGTATATAATATGTGTTACAAATACAGTAAATTTAATAAAATAAAACACTAATTGTTTACGTTCATACTGCCAATGTCAAACATATTATACATACATACATATCTACACGCCGTATCCCCAACGGGGTAGTCAGAGAGGACGAAGCGCCAAGCGTCGTGGTCCTTACATACTTCTTCCTCAAATCTCATCAGTCTCCTCATAAATTTTGCGCCTAGGTATGCGAGTGCTTTTGACATTTCCGTCGGCTAACACTAGCTATTTGATCTTCATAAGTCAGCCTTGTCTTCCTTGTCCTTCCTTGGCTTCTTTTACCACTCACTTTTGCTCTATAGATTTTCTTCGTCAGTCTTTCATCACTCATTGTTTCCATGTGCCCGAACCATCTTAGCATTCCTTTTTCATTTTTACAGTAACACTGTCATGTAACCCTGTTATACTGCGTATCTCTTCATTGCTTATTTTGTCCGCAAGGGTGACACCGCACATATTTCTAAGAGATTGCATTTCTACTGCATTTATCTTACTTTCACTAGATTTCGGGCATATCCAGTAGGGCTATTATAAACTCTTATATCCATTCAATTTACGCCCGTAAACTGAACTGTCTGGCAATAACGTATTACGACCGTACCACAAAGCAAGCCAGCCAGCGGTCACGTGACCTAAGCCATTCAGCGGTCGGGAGACTAGCTGACATGTTTAATTTCGTATTATGAGGTGTCATTTGACGTTTAGTCGACTACAATCTTGCTAGACTACCTGTCAAATTAAGCAATTCTATAAAAGTTTCTCTTGAGTAACTTTTTCTGAATTGTTTTATGTTTTTTTCTTGTTAAAGGTATTCTAAGTGGATTTAAATGATAAATTTGTAACTTTTATCGTTGTTAATAACTTTTGTGCTTTTGTATTATTGTTAATTGTGAACTTGTTATTGTTGTGTTTACCATAAAAAATAATGTGTGACGAACACGTATTATTTGAGTTTTTGGAAAGCGACGTTGAAAATATTGAGGCTGAACGACAAAGGAGGACAATAAGGGACGCGACTCTGATTAAAAGGTAAGTTGTTACCATGGTTTTCCTACTTGGAAAATCACAATCTTTGTAATTAAATTCATGTTTTAGAAAAAAAATCATGTCGGGCTTGCTAATTTAGCGTGCTTCTTACAGAATAAAAAGCCGTGACATCTTAGTAGTTCATCTGGCTGTCTTCAGTACAATAGGTTGTTATTCATGTGACACGTATGGAAAATAATAATGCGCCAGACGGTACTCACCAATATTCTGATCTCAAAGCTAGGGTATTCCCTGTGCTATGAGAACCAGATGACGTCTACTGGGGACGTCTCCCAGTACACCTAGACCCGAGATAATCTAGAAATGTTTATTTCCTAAATTGACCCGACCGGGATCGAACCCGAAACCTTCCGCGCTTGTTGTAACGTCTAAACCACTGCGCTATCGAGTCGTTAATGTTTACTTTGCTTTTATGTGATACTGATTTTAAATAACTAAAAGAAAACAAACTAGTCTTTGGAATAACAGATGTCCAACAAGACAGTTTACGGGCTTATAATGAATTGCTTAGAACCTGAATGGTTTTTTAAAAGTTCATAATACGACTGCTGCAGACGTATTATGATCTTTTAGAAAACCATTCAGGTTCTAGGCAATTTATTATAACTGTCTTGTTTAAATTCGTATTATGAACTGCCAAATAACCTGCCTGGTTAAACAGTTCGCTGAATTGCTTATTGTCTTTGGCTTGTTTCTTCAACTTGAATCGGCGTTCAAAAAGCGATATTTTATCGATATGTTACGGTTTTTATGTCTTGATATATGTTCCATAATAGCCTTTAATAATATTTACAATTTTTATTTTGCAATTCACATACTTTTTGTACTTGAACAAAAACCTATATGTGCTTTCAAAAGCTGTTCTTTAACATATACAACATCTCGATTTGTCAACACAATAAGATGTTTCGAACGCACTCGTCAGCACAGAGAAAATTATATATACTCAGAATAGAGTAATTAGTCTTTCTAAACGATGAGAGCCACCTATTGTTAATTGAATACTACTTACAAACGTACACATACCCTCCTGCACTAACATTTTAAACTAAAAATAATGGAATTGCCTACGCTTTGTAGATGAACAAAGCCTGTTAAAACAACAGAGAAGTAATAAATAAAACACTTTATCCATTCAGATATATTATTTCACATAGTTTTATGTTTGTACATATAATAATGATCTCTTTCTAAAACACCTGTTAGCTTTGTTCTCTGTCTTATGTCTTTTAAGTTCACTTCTTATTTTGTGTATTTTTCTTATTTTCAGTATGCTTCTTTCCATTGCCCTCTGATATGTGAACAACTTGGATTTTGCTTTAGTGCTAAATCTATGTTTGACATAGATCTAGCGCCGCTCCGTTGTAATTGCTTTAATAAAAAGAAAACGATATTAATAGCTGCTTGACTCTGAATGCATGTTATGAAATTACAATGAACTCATTATCATGTACAAATGTACGGAAGTAAAGTAGACATCTGTTATTCCAAAGACTAGTTTGTTTTCTTTTAGTTATTTAAAATCAGTATCACATAAAAGCAAAGTAAACATTAACGACTCGATAGCGCAGTGGTTTAGACGTTACAACAAGCGCGGAAGGTTTCGGGTTCGATCCCGGTCGGGTCAATTTAGGAAATAAACATTTCTAGATTATCTCGGGTCTAGGTGTACTGGGAGACGTCCCCAGTAGACGTCATCTGGTTCTCATAGCACAGGGAATACCCTAGCTTTGAGATCAGAATATTGGTGAGTACCGTCTGGCGCATTATTATTTTCCATACGTGTCACATGAATAACAACCTATTGTACTGAAGACAGCCAGATGAACTACTAAGATGTCACGGCTTTTTATTCTGTAAGAAGCACGCTAAATTAGCAAGCCCGACATGATTTTTTTTCTAAAACATGAATTTAATTACAAAGATTGTGATTTTCCAAGTAGGAAAACCATGGTAACAACTTACCTTTTAATCAGAGTCGCGTCCCTTATTGTCCTCCTTTGTCGTTCAGCCTCAATATTTTCAACGTCGCTTTTCAAAAACTCAAATAATACGTGTTCGTCACACATTATTTTTTATGGTAAACACAACAATAACAAGTTCACAATTAACAATAATACAAAAGCACAAAAGTTATTAACAACGATAAAAGTTACAAATTTATCATTTAAATCCACTTAGAATACCTTTAACAAGAAAAAAACATAAAACAATTCAGAAAAAGTTACTCAAGAGAAACTTTTATAGAATTGCTTAATTTGACAGGTAGTCTAGCAAGATTGTAGTCGACTAAACGTCAAATGACACCTCATAATACGAAATTAAACAAGTCAGCTAGTCTCCCGACCGCTGAATGGCTTAGGTCACGTGACCGCTGGCTGGCTTGCTTTGTGGTACGGTCGTAATACGTTATTGCCAGACAGTTCAGTTTACGGGCGTAAATTGAATGGATATAAGAGTTCATAATAGCCCTACTGGTCTCACTACCGTACAATAAAGTTGGCACCAACACCGCATTGTCAAACATATTATAATAGTTATAATGTCATTGTCAAATACATAACAGTTTGTGGTCAAACCAAGGAGGTTGATACTTAGGTCAAACAGGGTCAAACAGTCACACAGAGTAGAAATTTTCTCCAATTAATTTTAAAATGTTGCCAAAGAATAATTGAATGTGAGCCACTGTGAGCTATTTAGAGTCTATTGAGTGTATGTAAAGAGAAAAAAGCGTTTATCGAATATCGTCCACCGGGC
Organism: Zeuzera pyrina; assembly: GCA_907165235.1. Lineage (NCBI taxonomy): Eukaryota > Metazoa > Arthropoda > Insecta > Lepidoptera > Cossidae > Zeuzera > Zeuzera pyrina. Next base: position 3,429,518 of record OU015647.1, read on the forward strand.
GACCACTATAGTTAATCTATACATAGTATAAAACAGTCGCTTCCCGCCGTTTGTCCCTTTGTATGTACGCTTAGATTTTTTAAACTATGCAACGGATTTTAATGCGGTTTTCATCAATACATACAGTGATTCAAGTGGAAGGTTTATACGTATAGTTTAGTATTGTTTTGTGTTAATTTGCTGAAATATGACGATAATAGTTCAAGATGTCAAAAAAATCAAGCCGACTGAGAGCTTTCATCGAAAATCTTATTGTCTTATTCCAAAACAATGTATGATGGAATTGTTCCTCTTTATTAGGACTACAAAAAAGTCAGCGATGGCATATATCTATATTATATGGATAGCCTTCTATAACCATTTCAATGTTTAAGAAAATTGATACAAATTATGTGGAGTTTGGAAAGCTATTTAAACGGATATCAGGAATTAGTAGTATAATTATGGGTCGCTAGTATAATTATAATGTGTACGAGGGTACCGATGGTGTAGCTATAATTAATTATAATAATTTAAGAAATAAACAAAAGCAAAACAATAATTATTAGAATTTTTCTATCTGTAACGAAGCTTAGTCGACAGCACGATTGTGTTTTGACAACCAGCTTACTTTGTCAGTGAGAGATGTGATCCTTGTAGACACAGCCCGTTGTGTCGTGGCCCTGCGCGCGCACACACACGCTATCAGGGCAAGTAATGCCCAGCATTGCAAGAGACGCATTTCTGAAAATAAAATAAATACTTCATTTACGAGAAGCAGTTCTCTCAGGTCATCTTCTTTTTAAAGCGAACCCGATTTGTGAAGGATATCATTAACATATTGACATTAATGTAGTGCACTCAATAGTCTACACTCTACACTTATATAACATAAACACGTACATATACACGCCTTCTTACGCATCCAAGCGAGCACAGACACAGACCCACACACGCCGCTGATACAAATACACACACATACATGCATATCCACATATACATACATTTCCATTTTTAAATAACATCACTTTTATATGCAGAAACAATTATTCTTTACCCTCTTGTGTTGTATAAACAGTTTGCAATTTGTCGAACTTCGTAATTGGCTATTTAAATGTTAATACAAGTACTTTTTTCTTTCAATTGTATAGCTGTGAAGTTTGATAATAAATTAAAAAAAAATGGAAACATTGGTAATAGTAAATACAATGAACTTAGTACGTTATACTGGCGTATAGACGTACAAAGAATGCGAGTGAGAACGTAATCTTTTACTATAGAGGCACGAGTAGGAAGGGACAGCAAACGAGACGCTATTGTAATCCTTTTTGAATGACAGGTCGTCACAAGTCGTCACGCTGTGGAGAACGCTGTTGATTAATTTTATTATTTTGTGTTATTCCTGTTTTATTTCAAAGAAGAACTGTATTTTTCAATAATGGTTACGTGTTCTGTATGTGATTGTGATATTACATATCGCAATAATCAAGGGAATCATTCATAGGTGACATTAACAAATTAAAAATCGTCACACGTCAACGAGCTGTATGTTCGTCCATACGCCAGTATAGTAAAATTATAGTAAAAGCACGCTAATTAACACGTAGATAAGATACACTATTAAATTCATTAAACACTTAAAACACCAAGTTTAAGGGGATGTTTTCATTGGCCGACACGATAACGATAATATCGTAGCCGACACAACAGAGCGATACCGATATTATCTTTAAGCTTTTTGATTCAACGACACGGTACCGATACCGATGGCGCTAAAACAGAACTTACATGGCTCACTGACAAATATTACGCGTTCGAGATCAGTGCGTTAACTGGAAAACTATACTTATTCAATATGGCTGCCGAGGAATTGTATTTATTATATCTGCTTGAATTACGTCGCAAAAAAAAAGAAAAATTGTTAAACAGTTTTGGTTACATCCAATAGTTAAAGTTAGATACGTTAAATTTTTGAAACTCATTTTGAATGTTTAATCAAACTAAACAATCTGCACGTAGTTCAGTTCAATGGAGTAACTTGAGTGATTAATAATAATTAGCAGTAATTGCACTGTTGTGGACAGTATGATCAAATTCTGTAGACGAATAAGGGTACGTAAAATTATCAAGGGTGGCGCTGATTGGTACGAAGTTGAATATTTAAATTAGTGTTTGTGTACTAATTCGCACCATAAGAGTTCCTTTTTGGAGTGATGTTGCGATCACGTGCAAAGTACTTTTTCGTTCTATAATGCTAAAGATTGATACTATCACTTAAATATTAACAATATGGCCTATAATAAAAAATACAACAGAGATAAAACGAAGTTCGTGATAAATTGAGGTCATAAGTGATTACGACTAATGAAAAAAGTGATTAAAGCTTGTCTAATTAATGATTTATAGTTATTACCAATAACAATAATCATTGCGAACAGAGACGAGTAGCAGCTGGCAATATAGAGAACGGTGCTCTGTCTGCATTAATATGGCAGTGTGATTATATTTAACTCAGCCAAAATGGCCATTAATGGGATGTTGGTTCCAACTTTATTGTACGACAGTGAGGCCTGGATATGCCCGAAATCGAGTGAAAGTAAGATAAATGCAGTAGAAATGCAATCTCTTAGAAATATATACAGTGTCACCCTTGCGTACAAAATAAGCAATGAAGAGATACGCAGTATGACAGGGTTGCACGACAGTATTATTGTAAAAATGAAGAAAGGAATGCGGGAAATAGAAAGAATGAGTGATGAAAGACTGACGAAAAAAATCTACAGAGCGAAAGCAAGTGGTAAAAGAGCCCAGGGAAGACCAAGGCTGACTTATGAAGATCAAATACCCAGAGTGTTAGTCGACGGAAATGTCAAAAGCGCTCACATACGTAGGCGAAAATGTGTGAGCAAAATGATGAGGAATTTCAAGAAGCGAAAGAAGTATGTAAGGATCACGACGCTTGGCGCTCTGTTCTTTCTGACTACCCCGTTAAAGGTACAGAGTGAAGATATGTATTGCAAAAATATACTATAAAGGCGGCGTTGGTTCTGGCGCAGTTACTGTTCTGAAATAAATACGATACATAAAAAGAAGCACTGCATAAATAATCACTACGTTAGAACATAGAGAAAATTATATGTTAGAAGAATAAGAAGAAGTTGTCATCAATGACAACTGTTTGGCTCTTCTCTTTAATAATTATTTTAAAGGGCTTTCGGCTTTTTTTGGTCAAATTCCATTACCATCGCTTTCCCGATATTGGTTCTCACAGTGGTGTTTTTTTTTCAGGTGGTGGACGCAGCGGCGGTCCACCTTTTGCTGAATTTTTCGCATCTGGCCAGGTGTGACAATTCTGCCATAGCAACGCCATCAAGAACGGTTGCTCAGAGACTTTTTAGTGCATTTAGCTTATTTTCGCTCTAGTTCTCTTTGTATTTGTTACGTAATATTATGTCGAGATACACTCCCGGCTCTCACATCCTCACCTTCCTCTAGCTTACATTTGCTTAATAATGACACATCGCTGAAAAATTTAATAAGATGCGAGCAGTGTTCCTAATCTCGTTTCTTTCGTGGAATTAGGGGCTTGAAGATTCATGTAGGCAGAGTACACAAACGGTGTGACACTGTCGGCATTCCTTTGGGCCCCTCTTCCTCACCACGGCCATTTCGGTCCAATAATTTGACTAATTCTTCAAATTCCATTCACAATCGCACACCTTTTTGGCAATATATTGGTTCGCTCAAAAAAAAAATGCATGCTTAATAAAGCGTATTCCACGTGGTGCACGCATCAGCGTTGCCAAATCCCTTAATTCTATAGGAGAATTAAGGGATTAATAAAGAATATCGAACCAAAACGACAATTCAGACAGTATTACAATAATAGAAACCAAATTTAGCGACGGCGATCTAAGAGGAGTCGCTCACTTACTATTTTCCAGCGATGTTATGGCACCGAATACTTCCGAGACTCTTTCCGCTCTGAGATCAAAGCATCCTTCTACCTCTGTAGCTTGTTGTCCCCCACATCCTTGTCGACATTAGTCGACATATCGTTTGGATGTGTTGATTCCCCACAGCCAAACGATATGTCCACTCGAGCTACAGAGGACGATGTGTTTGCCAAAATACATTTTTTTAAAAGCGGTTGTGCGGGAGATTTCGATGGTTTAGTGCCACAACATTATAAAGATTTGATTTCAGGCTCTGTCTGTGATGCCGGTAAGACACTTTTATTTAGTTTAACAGCTCCTATAATCATTATGCTGACTGGTAAGGTGCTCCCGCATATAATCGACATCCTGTATGGTGCTAAGTTATGTACCCTCAAGAAAAAAGACGGTGGCGTTAGGCCTATTGCGGTAGGTGCAATTATACGCCGCATTGCTTCCAAAATTTGATGCAGTCACATTCTTACTACCATTTCAAATTATTTTTGTCCTACACAAGTAGGTTTTGGCTCATGTAGAAGATGTGAAGCGGCAGTACATGCGGCACGCGCTTTCTTGATGCATAATGGAAGTGAGAATTTTTTGAGTATTTTTGTCCTCAAAGTAGACAAAAAATTTCAGTATTTAATTCTGTCGATAGATCCACCTTGTTGACACAGATAAAACAGCATGTTCCGGACATATATACCTACCTCTGGCAATCTTACAGTAGTCCATCAAAATTAATATACAAGAATAATTTATAACATTCCGAGGTTGTCTGTCAACAAGGTGATTCTCTCGGACCAACTATCATCAGTTTGGCTATCCATCCTGCCATTTGTAATTTAAATCCCAAATTTAATATTTGGGAACGACGGAACAATAGGAGGTAAATCAATTACTGTTTTAGATGACCTTAAAACCCTCATTGAAAGGTTTAAAGATATTGGTTTAGAATTAAAATGTTCTAAGTGTGAACTCTTTGTATCTGATTCAGTTCCAATTATTAAATAATTAATAAAATAATTAATAAATTTAACTATCTGGCACCAAATATTAAAGTCTTGTCAAAAGAATCGCAATACCTCATAGGTGCTCCTATTTTAGATGACTCCATATCCATGATGATCATTGATAAAGCAGGGGCTTTATCAATGATCAAATACAAAAATTTAGCCAGTCTTCAGACAAACTTTTCAAAGTTATTTCCCACATGGCTCTCCGCATTGTTCTCTTTTGTCTTTTCGTCCCAAAGTTTACATTATGCTCTTCGCTGTTCTCAGCTTTTTAAATTTCAAACTCTTTTAATATCTGTACACAATATTCTCAAAAATACGTTATCTAAAATATTAAATTGCTCCTTCGTTGATGACAGGGTCTGGAATCGTGCTGCACTTCCTATTCTGTTACGGAGGCCTGGGCATACGCGCAATCCCGATTGTGCCACTGCCTACTATTCCTTTGTCAACCTACAGCACGGAAAACTATTTCCTATCTGTTTTTCGCCCTAACTAAGATTCGGTTGAGGTGCCGTGCTTGACTGATGCTCGAAATACTTGGTTGTTTGTTGGCCTACCTCGACCTTTTGTCAGAAATACTGGGTGTGTGCCCATGTGACGCGTGTCTTTATGCTTTTGTGACGCGTGCCCGTCGGTGTCGTGTGTCCATGTGCCCGTAGCATCTCATCCCATGCTACGGGCACAGCCTTCGTGGAAAAATGTTCATTTATAACTTTTAGATTCTCTAGTCGGTCTCGCCTTCTGACTATATAGGTAACTGTCAATAACCGTCAAATTTAATTATACAGGTATTTCTTTCCTAATTTATAAAATTATTATTATTGTAAAGGATAGTTAGAGTAGTATTTTTTACTTTTCAGTGTTTTTTTTTGAAGTCGGTTTAATTTTTTTTTTAATTTTTTAACTTTCGTTTTTGAGTGACTTTGGCCTAAATAAATATCTAGGGTCTACAACTAACTTCTTTTCTAACTCTGGAATGGAATGATACCTATATAAAATAATCATCAATATAAATGAAGCATATAAGCGGTTAGAATTATTTGATGTATCTTTGAAGTCCAAAATTCAATATCAGTGAAAAAATGAGACTACTTTGGAGCTACTATACTGAATTCAACGGAAAAAGAATAATTGAAATTGGTTCATAAACAAAGAACTTATGCCCGAACATACGTAAAAAAATATACAGACGAATTGAAAACCTCTTTTTCTTGAAGTCGTTTAAAAATTTCAGAAAAAAATTTCAAAATTTTAACCGTATCAGAAAAGTGTCTTTTATTTTTACACAATTGGACAAAAAAGCCTCTTTAATAGTCTGCGATCGTTAAGTTTGTTATATTTTTATGCTGTAATAATAATAATAATATAATAATAATAATATACTTGGACATTTCACACAGCGCCATCGAGTCCCAAAGTAAGCAGCACAGCGCTTGTGTTATGGGTACTAGACAACTGATATACTACTTATATACTTTTTTTTTGTAAATAAATACATATTATACATAAACACCCAGACTCGGGACGGGAATCGAAACCGCAACCCCCGTTTACTTTCCGACGCGCTTAACCGTTGCGCCACGGAGGTCGTCAATTATATAACTATATAGCTGGAACTATATAGCTGTAGCTATATAACTAAGGTCAGTAACCTTTCATTCTAAGAATATTTGTTACATAAATCTTATTTATCACTGTTCCTCAAATGACTCTCGTAAACAAAATTATTCGACTCTTGACTACAATTCACTTAGATATCTTTCGTTATATAACGTCGCATATATCTGCTTGTTTTTATATACTCACGCACGCTTTGTATACTTTCTGTCATTATTAAGTATATTACGGTCATACTTTATACATATAAGAGTTTAAATTTTAGTAATCTATATATATATATATATATATGATGAAAGTTTTTTTTTCTTGACCGCGATAAACTTGAAAACTACTGGACCGATCGGCATGGGACCATGACCATTCGACGCAGAATTAGTTGTAGATGGTTTAAGGCTACTTATTTTTATTTCTCAAAAACGTCCGAACCAAATGTGCGCTGAAATGAGAATTTTAGCGCACTCAATCTTAGTAGTAATTTGTGAACACTAAAGGAAACATGACAAAGTGCTCCTTCAAAAATTGTAAAAATGACACGTCTAGAACGTTGAAAAAAGATGGAGTTTCTTATTTTCGGTAAGTAATTAGGATTATTTTATTTACGTGTTCATTATTTCGTTATAATAATAACGTTATGTAGCTCTTTCTTATTAAATTTATAATAGTACAATAATATTCTTACATTGCATCTGAATATGTCATTGCCTGACATGCAACATCTTATTCCTTGTCTAACATTATAATTTCTATGTGTCTTATTCTTGTCACTTTCATCTAACAAATCATAATGACGTAAATAGGGAAACAAATAAATTCGTAAGATTGAATTTTAAATATATTTTTGTTAACAAACGTCGTTTCAATGCCATGGGAGAATCTTTTACAAGCTTTTACAACCTTTGTATGCATCGACAGTAAAGTTTACTTTAAATTAACACAATATTGAGATAATACTATACGATATTAGAAATGTATATGTCAATTCAGACAATAATTTGTTCCAATTTTATAAAGGATTGTGAATCTAGTTATATATTTTTTTGTGATCGAAGGGTCACAGATTTACCACTGACATATTGTTAGACTGAAACAAAAAAAGGGCGTAAGCCTGTAATAGAAAGGAATGGCAATACACATATTTCGTCTCTATCAGTATGATCAATGTTTTTAGACTATGCATTTGACAGACCTGTGACACAAAACAAATCTTTGTTCGTTCGTACTTTTAAGTTTTTTAATTATTTTTGAACTTTACAAGTGAAAAATGAATATAAAATTTTTGTAAACATTATGCGAGATGAACTCTTTTGGGCGTGATGGTAGAAATGCAGTATTTTATTTTTTTTATTTTTTTTATTTATTCTTTTCAACATTAGGGACATTGTAGAACACTTAGTTTCGTCATAAATCACAATGTTACATTACAATACAAATTTTCTTAACTAAAGTAATAACTAATTAAATAATAGTAATAATGCTTGTTATAAAAGAAATATTATGTAAACACATAAATAGGTACATCATTCCCATGCATTTTTGTCATTTAAATAATCCTTTACGTTATAATACGATTTTGATAACAGTTTATGTTTAATAAATTTTTTAAATTTGGTAATAGATAAATCCAGCTTGTCTTCAGGGAGTTTATTGTAAAAACGTATACAATTACCCATAAAAGAATTACCGACTTTATGGAGTCTAGTCGTAGGTGCAACCAGTTTATTTTTATTTCTAGTGCTGAAATTGTGTACATCACTATTTTTCTTAAATTTATTAATATTTTTATGAACATACATTAAATTTTCAAATATGTACTGATTATAGACTGTCATTATTTTAACATCTCTAAACTTATCTCTTAGAGAGTCTTTTGGACCCATATTGTAAATCGCACGAACGGCTCTCTTCTGCAGAACAAAAATAGTGTCAATGCCGACTGCATTACCCCATAATAGAATCCCGTATGACATAACGCTATGAAAGTAACTAAAGTAAACCAATCTAGCTGTATCTACGTCTGTCAACTGTCTAATCTTTCTAACCGCAAATGCTGCAGAAGAGAGCTTACCCGACAAGTCATTGATATAAGGTCCCCACTGCAGTTTGGCATCTAAAGTTAATCCCAAAAATGCGGTAGTGTTTACTAGATCCAATTTCTGGTTATCAAGCTGTATATTGTTTTTAACATGCTTAACATTAGGTAATGTAAATTTAATGCATTTAGTCTTCCTTTCATTGAGCAGCAAATTATTAACATTAAACCACCGTAATGCCTTAGAGATAGCGTCGTTTATATCATTGCAAACATGTTGTTGCCTATTTATCTTGAAAATAAGTGATGTGTCGTCAGCAAACAGTACTATTCCATGATTATTTTTGACAAGATAGGGTAGATCATTAATATAGACTAAGAATAAGAAAGGCCCCAATATTGAGCCTTGTGGAACCCCCATTTTCACAATAGACCCGGAAGAAAGCTCGCCATTCACGTCTACCCGTTGAACTCGGTCTTTTAAGTAAGAATTAATAAGATCTAAAGCTATATTCCCAAGTCCATAATGGTTCAATTTCTCGACTAACGTTTCATGCAGTACACAATCGAATGCTTTTGTTAAATCACAAAAAATGCCAATAGCATCACACGACACCTCCCAGGCTTCAAATATATCTTTCATTAACTCGACACCAGCATCGGTTGTTGAGCGCCCCCGTGTGAAGCCAAATTGTTTAAAATGTAATAATTTATTACTACAAAAATGATACATTAGTTGATTCAGAATAAGTCTTTCAAAAATTTTACTAAATATGGGTAGAACTGATATTGGTCTATAATTGTTGCAGTCAGATGTGCTACCCGACTTATATAATGGAGTTATTTTGCTAATTTTCATCAAATCAGGAAATATCCCGTTGTCAATGCATCTATTAAATATCACCACCAAATATGGTGCAACAATATCTATCAATGATCTAACAACGACAACCGAAATGCCCCAAAGGTCATTGGTTCTTTTTACATTTATCGCTTTAAAGGTTTTAATAATTTCGTGTGTACTGACATGTCTGAATTGAAACTTAACATTGCATGCCGGTACATTATCTTTTAAAAGAGATATAGCGGCGGCAGGTGAAGAATTCAGGGATTTAGTTAAGGAAACAGGATTTTCAGTAAAAAAAGTTTCAAAAGCTGTTGCAATTTCCGAATCTGTCGTTATGATTTTGTTGTTAATATTTAATTTAAAATTATTTTTTTGTGGTTTCATTCTTTCTGTTTCTTCATTTATGATTTTCCACGTCGCTTTGATTTTATTGCAGCTATTTTTTATTTTATAACTAAGGTGATTTGATTTTGAATTTTTACAATCATGTTTAAACTTTTTAGAAAACTCCCTGACATAATCATTAAACTCTTCATCAACATTATATTGCCTTTCCGCGTATAGATCATATAATATTTGTCGATTTCTATGTAATTCTGTTGTTGCCCAATCGTCAAATTTTAATGCCTTAGTAACCGTAATTGATTTTGAGGTAAATATTTTGCCAAATATACTATGAAACATGGTAAAAAAGCAGTTATACATTTCATTCGGATCAGTATTAGCCAACGATAAAAATTGTATATCTTTAATTAAGATATCTCTCATAGTATCCAATCTGTTTGACGTTATTGGCGCATAAGTTATTTTATGTTTTGTTACAGTTTTTCCTACACTTTTAAATTGAAGTAATTGACCGCTGTGATCAGAACCCAATTTATTGAATATACTTTTACTTATTGGAGTAAAATTTGTATAAATATTGTCTATACAAGTAGCGCTTGTAGCAGTTACTCTAGTAGGCTCCAAAAACATGTTTGTAAGATTGTAACATTTAAACAAGTTTAGCAATTTCATGCTGGAGAGGCCACGTTCCAAAATATTTATGTTAAAATCTCCACAAATGATAAGTTTTTTATTTGATTTTGATAATTTAAATAAGACCTCCTCCATTACCTTTTCAAAGATATCAAACAAAGCTGATGGAGGACTATATACAGTTACTATTATGAATTGCTCTATTTCTAATGCGGCCATCTCTATTGTCCGTTCAACAGACATGTCCACAATGTCTTTACGCTCTTTAAATTCCAATTGCTTATTTAATATTATCAACGAACCTCCATGTATTAATTTTTTTCTGGTGAACGAACTACCAACCCGGTGATTACCAAAGTTAAACATGTATTCATAATCTCGCAACCAATGTTCCGTAACACACAAAATATCAACATTACAGCTATTCATGAACAATTCAACTTCTAGTACTTTACTTAACAAGCCTTGAATGTTTTGATGCACTAAGTTGATGACGTTGACACTCTTTTTACCTTGCGGTTTAACATTGCACTTAATATTATTTGTTAACACAGTAGTACATTTGTTAGTTTTTGAACATTTTTCTTGATCATTAATTGAAGATAGTATATTACTAGATATTTTTGTCTGTTTTGGCAAACTATATCTCCCCAAAACAATTTGTGGCTTATGTATGCTAGAGGCTTCCTCTATTGTCTTATGAACTAGTTTAAATTACTAGGAATAGCTTCGAATGTGGAGATGTCACGGATGTGTTCAAAAGAAGCAGTCTGCTTAGCCAAATTCTTGGCTATTATGCTAAAATAATATTTCAGAATTTTATTTATAACATTCTTAGATTCAATATTTGATTTTATAATTGAATTAATATTTGAATTTAATTTTAACAAATTGCCAGAGAAATATTCTGTTGTCTCAATATTTAATTTAAATTATCGAATGTCAATACTATGTTACTTGTTTGCTCAATAGAAGCAGTTTGTTTTGCCAAATTCTTGGCAGAAATGTCAAAATAATATGATAGCGAAATAGCTATCTGTTTCTTAAGGTAATAAGAGAGATAATATTTATCTCTTGTTAAATAATAATTTCTACTAAACTTGTTAATATCAATTACATGAGTATTTTTATTGTTACTCGATAAATTGTGCAAAGTCTTATTTAATTTATATCTTAAATTATTTTCTTCTTCCGCTGACAAACTGTTAGTATAAGGGAATGTGAACAGTATAATATTCTTTACATTCATAGAATATAATGTGTCAAAGTATCGTAACAATTCTTTTTTGTTTAAATTGCCTCTATTTCCTAGAAATAATATCAGAGTTGAGTTGCAACCGACATTTGTATTATTAATATTTTTCATAATCTCAGAAAAGGATGCATTGGGCATACAATTATTTAATACTGATCGTCCTAGGTGATAATTCAGCAGTGGTCCCATGCCCTTTCCTATTTCATCGCAGAACATCACTACACTGATATTATTGTGTAAAACGGAACTATTTTCTGCACATAAATTATTTATTTCATTTGAACTGCTATGCAACGATGACTGAGAAGCGGTCGATTGAAGAAAAGATGATGACGACGGCTCACGCCCTACCTGCGATCCTTTAAGATATTTGCAATCACACGATGTGAGATGGTTTTGTAAGGCATAAAAACGTTCAGCATTGTATTTATTGAATTCTAAGAGGTTTGTCAAAGCCAGAGAATGCTCTCCGACCAGTCTCTGTGAATCCTCATACATGGAGGACATCATTTGAAGAGATGACTGTAATTGCGAAATTTGTGAATTAAGTGCATGTGTGTCAGCTTCATATTTTTTTCTTGCATTTTCCAATTCTAATGTACATAAATTTAGTTGTTTAACTGTATATAATTTTTGCTTGGAACTATTAATTATCTTGGCAAATCTTTTTTGCTTTTTCAATAATTTTTGAGTTTTTTTAATAAAGTTATTAATTTTTATATATTTTTTCATTTTTTTAATTTTGTCTCTGCTGCAAACAGCTACCTTTTTTACAGATACTGAGTCAATTGTGTCGTTACCTGTGAGGTCTATCACTGTTGTATTAGAACAACCGGCAACAAAAGTAGGGTCACTATTCATTAATTCGTCGAACAAGCTTTGTGTTTTTAACTCTTCAGATTTCTGCGTAATTAGTTCAAGCTGGGCAATGTGTTGGTGGGCGTCACAAAGTTGTTTCTCAAGTGAAGATATGGTGTTTAATGCTACCACATAGTCGTCACAGCATTTATCAAATTGATCTACCACGAATTTCAGTTTATCCCGCTCCTCACTCACTACTATAAATTTTAAATGTATTTCTGACAATTCTTCTTTTAATAGCTTATTTTTGTCTAATGTCTCTAATACTTCTCTCTCATTGTCATCCCTCTCTTTGTTTAATTGGTCACATTTATCTTTCGCAATCTTTAGTTCTCGCAATACCAATTGCAGTTTGGATTCCTCTTGGCGAGCAGAAGCCTTACGAGTCAACATTATGTTGAGTTTTAAGTTATAATAAGATGTTAAATTATTTCCTTGTCCTGAACTGAATATTAAATTATAAATTAGATTAATTATTTTTCTTGGTTCGAAGTCTATTTCAAAATATTGTTTAGATGTAAGTAAATTCTTTTTATAATTATTTCATATGCTAGATGGTGCCATTAAGTCTTCGTTGTAATTAATATACGACTTTAGTTTATATAACATTTCGACTATATGTAGACTACGAGTATGTTGATAACACTATTCACCATTTCCACTAATTTTTTAAGCTTTCTTGTGTTATTTTATCACTTTTCTTAATTTCCTCTGAAGTTTAGAAATGTTTCTTAGAACATGCTAATTTTCAACTTATGTAGGCCACGAATACATTGGATAACGTTATCACTGTAAATTTACGAGGCAATAAATACATTTATGCGTTATTATTGATGAATTGTAAGATATTCACTACTATTTAATATTATTGTTTATAAAAATTGCCGCAACAATACATGTGGGTAGTAGACCTAATAAATCAAAAAAAAAAAATAAAAAATTTAGGCCGTAAAGGCCGGTTTGACGACATACGTTTTCAAAGCGAGAAAGACTATAGTGGCCACATCAACTTATATTAGTCCAATCAATCTACGAAAATGCTCCAGACAATTGAGAACAGGTAAAAATAATACAATCATGTGAATACAATAAATTCTAAGAAAAACCTAATCTCCAAATTTTGTCATTTTTGTGGTGCATTTCTTTGTACTTAAATTTAAAAATCAAATTCTAAATAATTGCATATGATAGTACAATTCTTAACGAAGAAATAGAGTTATGAAATAATGCTCTACGATGTTGGAGAGCTGTACACGAACAGTTTTACGAGAACGCTTTTTTTTACAAAAAATAAAATTTTCTTGTACAATATTGTCAAAATTTCGCGCAAAAAAAATTATAGTTTTCAATAAGCAAAACCACCATTTTCACTTAGTAACAAGTATAGCTTTGATGAAAAGTTATTATTAAATGAAAAAACGCAATTTTTAACGGTTTTTAGTATTTTTCTCCATGTTTAAGGCAACAATCGATATTGTACAGGACATCAATCCAAAGATAATTTTATCACCTACAACTTTCCCATTTAACTTTTTGGAAACAAGTTCAACTTTTTGTTTTATTAGGAAAAATTAGTTTTTTTTTTAATTTCACGAATTTTTTAGGTTAGGTTCGCCATTGAAAATCTGGAAACTCTTAGAATTTATTGTTCTACACGATCATATTTTTTTTCCTGTTCTCAATTGTCTGGAAATTAACAAAGTGAATCCGTAGATTGATTGGACTATATCTATTATATTACTAGTAGACCTGTGCATAGGGTACATGCAATAGATGATAATGAGTGTAGAAAGTAATCGTCGTTGAGATAACTCGCACTACAGTTCAACCATTTGCAGTGCAATAACATCGTTAGTGACTTAGATAAACTATTCACGCATCATTTAGGTGTCTATTGCACATACTCCACATGTTTAGTTATAAATTTTGTAATTATTTTCATAGGCATTAGAAATTCACTAGGTTAGGAGAAATAATATCTTACTTTTTAAGCTGTTTTAAAAAAGTACTTTTATCTAATTAAAATAATTATTTTCTGCTTTTTAGTCTTGCGTATGTGTAATTTTGCGAACCATTTTAGACAGACACAGAGAAGAAAACGAGTTAATAAAAAGGATATTTTAAATTTAAAAAAAATCAAATAAGCAATGAAGAGATTATCTTATCTTATGTCAGTATGACAGGGTTGCACGACAATGTATTGTACAAATGAAAAAAGGAATACTTATGTCATTCGGGCAGATAGAAAGAATGAGCGATGAAAGACTGACGAAGAGAATCTACAGAGCGAAAGTGAGTGGTAAAAGAAGCCAAGGAAGACCAAGGCTGATTTATGAAGATCAAATAGCCAGAGTGTAAGCTGACGGGAATGTCAAAAGCATTCGCATACCTAGGCGAAAATGTGCGAGGAATATGATGATATTTGAGGAAGCGAAAGAAGTATGACCGCGACGCTTGGTGCTCTGACCTCCTCTCTGACTACTCCGTTAGGGATACAGCGTGAAGATTTGTATGTATGTAAAGAAAAGTGAAAAACAACTTATTATTAAACTATTCATTGCTTATTACATAATCTATGGCAATGAAATAGGCAGGCGACTCAGTATAACGCCTCAGCTCTAGTACAGACTCATTGGTTTTCAGACGCTATCTTTGAAGTGAAGATAAAATATAAATACATACATATCTTCACGCTGTATCCCTAACGGGGTAGCCAGAGCGGACGGAGCGCCAGGAGTCGCGGTCCTTACATACTTATCGGGGCATTGGCTAGTAAGCTCGGTTCTGCGGTATATGCAATTAGACGCATTAGGCAAATGACAGATGTGGATACGGCAAGGTTGGTGTACTTTGCATATTTTCACAGTTTAATGTCCTACGGCCTTCTGCTGTGGGGATCAGCGGCGCATATTAACTCCATTTTCATTTTACAAAAAAGAGCAATACGTGCCATCTATGCCATCATCTGAATGCACGAGAATCGCTTAAAGATCGTTTTAAAGACATTAATGTCCTCACCTTGCCCTCCTTATACATCTTTGAAATTATTATGTATACGAGAAAAAATATAGATCAGTTTAAAAAGAATGGCGATATGAATGGTATGGAAACCCGAGGTCGTGATAAATTGGTTATTCCAAAATTTAAATTACATAACTCAAATGTTTAATTTTTATGTAACTGCATTCGTTTTTATAATAAAGTTCTTCAAGAAATTACTCAATTAACAGAGAATAAATTTAGATTGGTTATAAAACGTACATTGACTAGACAATCATACTATAAAATAAACGATTTCATTGAAGATAAAACAATAGTCTGGAAATGATGTTCTCTGCACATGCGTTTACTGGCTTAATGAAAATATTGTATTTTAATAAACCTTTTGTAAAATGAAGTTGAAAAAATGATACCTGACTGAGTTTCTTGTCGGTTCTTCTCAGTGTCCAGGTTTTCTATTCGAACCGAACTAAAGTAGATTTGACGTTCAAAAATACCATGTAATTGGGTTTACTTGAATAAATTGATTTGACTTTGACTTTATTTCGCTTCTTCAAATCTCATCATTCTTCTCACGCATTTTCGCCTAGGTATGCGAGTGCGTTCGAGATTTACATCTGTAAACACTCTCGCTATTTGATCTTCATAAGTCAGCCTTGGTCTTCCTTGGCTTCTTTTACCTCTCACTTTCGCTCTGTAGATTTTCTTCCTCAGTTTTTCATCACTCATTCTGTCTAAGTGCCCGAACCATCTAAGCATTCCCATCTTCATTTTTAAAATAACACTGTCTTGCAACCCTGTCATACTGCGTATCTCTTCTTGGATTATCACATATAAATAATATATTTTTACAAACACTACTTACATTATTGAAAATCTCTCCTGTCGCTTCTCTTGACCTCGCTACGAGTACCGTCTTGGTAGGGGTGGAAAGGTGCAATGAGAAGCCACTTTACTTTGACAATGTATGAAGTAAGAATTTGTATTTCATAGCGTTTCTCAATAACACTAAAAAACAGTTATTTCTGCTCACAAATGAATGAAATATAAAATGAAAATACCCTATATATCGAAAACTACACAACATCACAGTACAAGTAAGCAGTACAGTATTCTATCTTCATACAAACGCTCCCAAACGACGCGCTCGAAATCTCGACATTTCTCGGCATATGACAGTCGCGAGTGCGCCGCAGTTGTCGTCGGACGGTATGAGACGCTCCCGAGAATTTACTGACTAAATATTATGTCAATCAAGTTTACGAGCATAATGTTCAGTGTATGGATGTTTGAATACATCTATATCGAAACCAAAAATATTTCTCTATTGCTAATTTGTAGGAAATATATTATCATTATGATCTATTTAATTTATTGCTGATTTTTAATTATACTGCACACAAAATGCATTTTTTATGTCCATTCCCACCATACTAACTCACAAACTTTTGAAACTAGATATAAAATACTAGTAAAATTATATACATAAAAACGTATTAAATTTGCAATAATATAAAATGAAAAGATAATATGACAATTTAATATAGTACCTATTATCAAATACGTAACCCAAGAAAAACATTCAGTCCAAGTCGGTAGCCCTATTACGTGTTTACGTACCGAACGACCGTAGGTAATTATCTCTAGGACACTGCCGAGAAAGAATACTGTATGCTTACTTGTACTGTGACAACATGTCTTATTCAAATTAATTTTCGTTGTTTTTCGAGCGGAGTGGCAAAATCTGAATAAATTAAATATTACTGTATTTAATTAAAAATACTCCAGACACACAACGAACACAATTACACAGATTGTGTGACCCCAAACTAAGGAGTAAGCTTGTACTATGGGTACCACACAACGAACTCTGGGGGAGCTCCCAGTAACACCCAGACTCCAAGCCAATTTAGAAAGTTCGTTTCCTAAATCGACCTGACCGGGGATCGAACCCGGGACCCTAGCTTGGAAAGCAGATGCTGTGCCACTGCGCCAACGGGCCAGTCGATTATTTCTGAATTATCCAACCCATAGTTTAAAAGCGAGAGGAGCCACACTTTTTGCGATTTTAGAAGCGCATCGTAGGATACAGACTTCAGTAAAAAGTTACTTTAAAATGTCTATGACATTTTTGAAGACCTATGTATCTATCTATACATAGTATACAACGAAGTCGCTTCCCGCCGTCTGTCCCTCTGTACGCTTAGATCTTTTAAACTACACAACGGATTTTAATGCGGGTTTCATCAATAGCTAGAGTGAGTCAAGAGGAAGCTTTATATGTGTAATTTGATATTGTTTTGTGTTAATTTGTTGAAATATGACGATAATAGTTCAAGATGTCGGAAAAACTCAAACCGATTGAGAGCTTTCATCGAAAATGCTGTCTTATTCCAAAACAATGTATGATGGAATTGTTTCTCTTTATTAGGAGCACAAAAAAGTCAGCGATGGCATATATCTATATTATACGGATAGCCTTCTATAACCATTTTAAAGTTTAAAAAAATGGATACAAATTATGTGGAGTTTGGAAAGCTATATAGACCGATACCAGGAATTAGTATCTACATTGCACCCGTGCGAAGCCGGGGCGGATCGCTGGTATCTAATAAATATATCCCAAACGCTTATGTACACTGGATTTGTTTCATACCTCGGTTACATCTAACGTATGGTGTGCCACCACCAATATCATTTTTTCGAAATTTAACCGAAGATACCATTGCATCACAAATTAGTTACTAGTACAGTATAGCTGTTCATACTTCGTAGAATAGACCTACCTTTCTTCCATCTATTCTATATTATAGTGTCAAGTATCGAGTAAAACTGTCAGAGACGTCGTTTTTGGGCAGAAAGGATTTCCTAATTTGAAACTTTAAATCTTGATTATTTCTTAATAGTGAGTACATTCTTAATAGTGAGTACATTCTATTATAAACTAGCTTTTGCACACAGCTTCATCTGCTTGGATTTCGGAGAAACTATCGCACAGTTCCAGTAACATCTTCACATTATTATTATTTTATTATTCACATTATTATCGGAACCCATTTTTAACCGACTTCAAAAAAAAGGAGGAGGTTCTATGTTCGACTGCATATGTTCTTTTTATGTATGTTCACTGATAATTTCGTCAATTGTGGATTGATTACAAGAATTCTTTTTTTGTTTGAAAGTGTATACTTCCGAAGTGGTCCCATTTAAATTTCATCTGTATCGGACCTCGAACTTCGAAGATACACCAAATAACGCAACCTGGTTATGACCTTTATTTATATTGATGACTCTTGTAGATACGTTGCGCTCCAGAGTTAGAAATAAATTAATTGTAGATCGGCCCTAGATGTTTATTTATTCAGGCTAAGGCCACTCAAAAAGACGTGGTATGAAAAAATTAAAAAAAAAAAAAATCAAAAAAGTACAAAATAACTATCCTTCACCAATCAAAAGTAAAGTACGATAAAAATAATTTTATGAATACGATACATATACTTATAGTATATATACTTACTTAAATTTGACAGTTATTGAAGTCAGTGCCAAAACAATGTGCAACAACAGAAAGTTTATTAGTTTGGTAGACTTGGCATCGACTTCAGTAACTGTCAAATGTAATTGTACCTACTATAAGTATGCGTATCGTATTTATAAAGTCATTTTTGTTGTATTTGAGTTTTGATTAGTAAATGATAGTTATTTTGAAATTTTCAGTGTTTTTTTTTGAGCACAATCGATCGATTAGTACTCCAATCTATGAGAGACACACGCTAACATTGATTTATATATAGGAAATACATATGTATATGTATTTTCTATATATAATTAATATATATATATTGCGCTATTAAATAGAACATTATTCAAAATATTTTAGGCGAGTGATCGCAAGTGTAGAAATAATCTGAGGGAATGAAGAGAATCGCATAAGCACTGCGAACGTTAGTTGCAGTTATAGAATTAGAGAAATATATTCATAATTAACAAAATTGTAATTGACGAATTGTCTCACTCAGTCAATGGCAACTATTTTGGTTTATTTCGTAATACCTATTGGCAAGTATAACTTAATCTCGAATGGACAAATGAGACGACTGCTTCAGATTTTTTTTATGCAGCGAATAAATCAAAACGTGTATCAAATGGGCGGAATAACTACGAGAAAGATTGTTAAATGACATATATTTATTATAGATTTGAAATCTCCATTATTTGAGAATAAAATACTCTCGGAAACCTTCGCCTTAACGTAACGTTATAAATAAAAAAATGTACTCACTTCAAATCCGCAACGCTTAGATCGCGGCCAGTATAACAGTCCGATAACAGTAGCTGCGCGTGCGCAAATCTGAGCGCTACTCAATGTCAACTGTTGAGTATACCAGTGACTTAATACGAGATACGATCGGTCATATGTCAATGGGCTAGGTGGGGGAGTAGTAACAACAATTATAGAGTAAGGTCTTGTTCACATTGAAGCAATAAAAGTTGTTACATCGAAATCCGGTTGCGTGAGAGACATTTGGTAACAACGTGAAATAACTCGTTTAATTTTTAACTGCAAATAAATGTGTTTAAGTTAAATTTATTTGACACACAATGATAAGACCTTGTGCATTATGATTCTTGATATGAGACTGAAATAAATGGTCCGCGAGGTTATTACCTAAAAATTTGCAGACAGCGACAGTCACGCGATCACTGCGCGACCGGTGACTAATTGCAACAAAAAATCGTTATCATGTATGATAATTGCGTGTATACAGCACCATGACCGTAAAATGCACTTTTCGTGGTAGATTTAGCGCCAATATACAAATTATATTATGAAAATTCTCGTTTTGACAGTATATATCGCGCGATATTTAACTGTCGCATGTTGACTGCAAGTTAGGCAATAAGCCTGCCGTTTCGTTTTTAGCTACAAACAGATGTGTTTAAGAAAATAAAAAATGAATAAAAGTCGTTGAAATTTCATGAATGTGTAAATTTCTAACACTTTAAGTTTTAGCTTTGGAAAGATTTCAAAAAATGCAGATAGATTTAGTGGTCTAGCTCAAGACCACAAAGTCTAGCTACATTTTTAATTACACAGGAGAAAACTACACTTATATACTCAGCCCCTTGGGACACTACAGGTTACGTGTGGATTTTGCCCACCAAAACGCTGCAATGTGGTCGTCCACGGCGCGTTGTCGAGGGGCTCCGCCATCGCCTACGAAGCGCGTGGAGTCATTCGCGCTGTGCTGAAGTACTTCTCGGGGGGCTGTAATAGAGCCCCTTTGCAGCCTTACACTTCAGGGTCGTATGAGTAGACGACAGGAGCCCTCAATCCGATCGGTCGTGACTCCAAAGACCCCTTTAGCCGATCTTATTACAGGCATAGAGGCTATGAACACTGTTGGCTAAAAGACTTTTTTTTCGTACAAAAAATTCCTATTTCTAACGTAAGAAAAATGTAGATATTTTATCATGTTTACAAAAATGTAGTAGTTTCATTTTTAACCGGCTTCAAAAAAAGGAGGAGGCTTTATGTTCGTAGCATGTATTTTTTTATGTATGTTCGCCGATAACTTCGTTAATTATGGATCGATTTTGAAAATTCTTTTTTTTTGAAAGGAAAATTCTTCCAGATTGGTCCCATTTAAAATTCTATTGGAGCTTGGATTTCGAAGATATACCAAATAACACCAAATAACGCGAACTTCTTATAAGCTTTATTTATGGTGATGATTCTCATTACGCTCCAGAATTAGAAAAGAAGTTAATTGTAGATCTTCCTAGATATTTATTTAGGCTAAGGTCACTCAAAAGGGAAAAAAAATATTAAAAAATTAACAGACGTAAAAAAAAATCACTGAAAAGTATGAAATAACTTGGAAATAACTATCCTCTACTAATCAAAAGTCAAGCACAAAAGTAACTTTTTTCTTTGCTATTGATATGGCCCTTTGTAAGTTCACTTTGGTGAACTTTGTGCAACAACAGAAAGTCTATTAGTTTAATAGGCTTGGCAGCGACTTCAGTAACTATCAAATTCAATTACGTAGGTATTATTTGTATAGTATTTATAAAGTTATTTTTGTACTTGAGTTTTGATTAGTAAAGAATAGTTATTTCGTACTTTTCAGTGATTTTTTTTGAAGTAGGTTCAATTTTTTCAATAAATTTTTATAATTAACTAAAGTCAGTGTGTACAGAGCCTACTTATAAGAAGTCATATCAAAGTAATAAGTTCAGACTCTGTATACTACATCGCAGCGGTTGATTCTACAATTTTTTCTCTTACCTATTTATCATTTATAATATTGTAGTAAAAGGAAAAACCTTCAAGATAGCAACGGAAAAAAATGTTTTAATTGTGTGAAACTTAGATCCATGAGATTTTATCGTATACATTTTATACGGGGCTGTATTAGTTTCTTTGGACGTATTTTAATAAAATATAGGTATTATTTTGACATGTCCAGTACCTTTATTGGAAGCCCTAATAATGACTGCTAGTACATACATCATAAATTACGATGTGTTTATTTATACTATCATGCGTTTTTTGGCCTTCTGGTTTTTTTATTTTAATGGAGTGGCATTTCTGAATTTTGTATTTAATAAACCCTTTTTAAAATGATACCCGACTAAGTTTCTTGTCGGTTCTTCTCTAACTACTCTTAAAGCTAAAGTAGATTTGACTTTAAAAAATGCCTTGTACTTGGGTTTGCTTGAATAAATTGATTTGACTTTGATTTTGAGTTTGACGATCGTTACACTGAATTTAGTAAGGGACGATCGATAGAAGCAATAAAATTTACTTTTTGAAAATATGAATGAAATTCAAAAATAATTCGGTATTTGTTGATATTTCCCGCGTAATTCGTGAAGTCATAAATGAAGGTTTTCATATAAACTTCTCTCTTATCTATATAAATAAATATTTATAGCCACGTGTATGACGGAGTATCACTTGAGAACGGCTCCACCGATTTGGCTGATTTCAAAAAATTTTTGTCAAATTCAAGGAAAAATTCGAAAAGGGTGGTACTTTCATATGAAAATATCAATAAAAAATTTGGTGTTACAAACATTCAATATCCCGCTCAGGCGAACCGGGGCGGGTCGGTAGTATGCTATAAAAATGAATGTTTCTTTATGTTTGTCCTCTATGTGTTCATAAACGATTCATCCCATTGTACCTGGTGAGTTATTCTACGTCCGCCAGTGAGTTTACGAATTATTTAATTTAATAAATAAAAGACCATGCGAACGATGTCACTGGCAACACTTAGTACCTGTTATAAAATGGTACATTTCTAAGTGTGATTTCTAAAAGTCTAAACTTTAGGTTAGATTTTATGTTCTTTAAAATGTTTAATCAACTATCGTATAGACTCAGGCGTTACTTTGCGGAAACCCATTTCATGTGATGAATTCCTAAAATCATTAGCTATTTTCCGCTCAAACTCCAAAAAACACCAATCGACACGTGTTTCGCCTCTCAACGAAGCATCCTCAGGATATACCAGAGATCAGATTCGGTCAGCTAACCACCACCGAATTCGGTGCTGGTTAGCTGACGTTTCAGAATTGGAAAAAAGATATTTAGAACAAGGCCACGCAAAAGGGATAATTAAACAAGTTTTTAAGAGAAAATATAAACAGATTTTAAAATAAAAACACTGATAATTAATTTACAAAATAATTATTCTTTACAAAAACTTAATTAGAAAAATAACTTTTTAGTTACAATAAAAATTTTCAATTCGCCTAACTTTTCAACGCTACCCATGTAGTGGCGTGCACAGGGTTTTTCAATAGAGTAGGCAGTCAAAATAACAAATAAAAAAACAATTGTAATACATAATTATACTTACTATACAGCAATACTGATGATCGAGAACGGTACCATTACTGTAATTTTTCGTAGTGAATCTTAAGTGTATTGCCTACTAGTATTCACATAAATAAAAATATGTCATATATTCAGCTGTGTATTGTTGTCACGCATATTCAGTGCAAGTCCAGAAAGTAGGTCAACAGAAAACGGACACGCTCTTAGAGCAAAATATCTGTCCATACTTGTCGTAATAAAGGTCAACTCCCACCTCATGAGTAACGGAATTTGCTACTCTCGGTCGGATACGTAGGGTTATTGCGTTGGGTGTGGATGCGGAGAGCATATCATTTAGTTATACATTAATATTTAATAATGAAAAAGAATGCATACTTGTGATCGAAAATGCATAGGGATAAGTTTTTCAGGTTTAATTTAATTTCTTGTAGTTATGTTGAAGAATGATTCGAATAACTAAAATTAGGTATCTAAGCACATTATAATACGTTCGGTCATGTGATTTAGACATTTTTGTATTAGCAACAATGTGAAGAATGAATTAAAGACAAACGAAAGCGGTTGCATGTTCGTGTGGCGTGCGATCCCGACTGGTACTGCAATAATCACCCATATTCACCCAAAATATTGCCGTTGTGTGCGTGCCACGGCGCGTGCGTATTAGCGCGCACACATATAAACCGCGTACGCTGGCTTTCTATGAAGACATCTTACTGTTACATTTATACTGTGCTATTGCGTCCAAAAAATTGTCGAATAGACCACAACAGTCATACGTATATCGATAACCCCTCGACAACATACGCAGTTGTATTTACTGTATCGGGATCGGTTCTTCGAACTAAATATATTACACACATTTCCTAATAATGTTTTGTTTACTTTCATTAATTTTTCCTTCTTTAGATATTGTTTACAGCTTCAAACTCAAAATATTTTTAATGTATTGTACAAGTAGGTATTGTACATTACGTATTTAATTCAAGTCCGTTTATTATCAGGCGCCTTTTTACTAAATTCCTTCTTTGGTTCCTAGTCTACAGGTTTTGGTAAGCCATTGTATTATGTTAAGAGTGTTGCATGTTAATTCATTGGTATCTTCATGTTTATTTATACCTACCTTCACATTCAATCTCTTTGTATTATGCCAGTGAATGATATACACTAAAATGATAGAAAAAATCTGATGCTGCTGTCAGGACTGTCTATTACGAGAGCACTCCTCAACGGTTATTAACACGTACACGAAACTTACATATAATTTTGACATCTAAACATGATTTTCACCATGAACTGATGCTGCTGCGAAGATTTTTCCTAATGAGGAAACTGCTTAACGGCTAGAGCATGAAAAAACTTTAAGAAAAAATAAACTGTCTAAAAAAAACATTGAAAAGTATGGTATAACAAAAACTACTGTTAGCAACACCGGCGAATAAACATAAAGACGAACACTGGCGCCCTCTAGCAGAGCGCGACGGTGTTCGTGACGTCATAGACAAGAACGACTGACGGCTTGTTCCCCACTACCGCTGGAGATTATATAAGTCAAAACTCGAGCGCTTCACGTCTCTCTGTTTTCACCTTCACGACTGCAACACGAAGTGTTCGAATACAAATTAATTAATTATGAATTGTTATTAAATATTAATCGATTCATTGATAATTTAAGTAAAGTTTGTGTTCCATTGCCATTAGTATCTAACTTACTATTTAATTTTATCGTAGCCAACACTACGTACACTTAGACATAAATTTATTGGTCTAGGTTATAAAATTTATCTACATTTACGCAGGAGAAATTTCCACACATCTTCTCAGCCTCCTGAGAGACTAGTGCCAGATTTCACCAACGCTATCTAAGTCGTCACATGACTTATGTACCACCTAGATTAAAAAGACCCCCTACCGATTCATAGATAATATTAATTTTCCGCAATCTAACGGTTCCCTGGTAATGTCAGACATAGTTATGTGACGTTTTATTGTTTCCATAATGACTATTCGTTTCCAAAAGTTGATTGATATAACAGATATTATTGTTTTACTTCTAAGTTTCTATTTAATACAAATAAGTTATTCTCCATGTTGTCAAAAACTAACACAAAATTACACACACAGTTACATAGTGTAAAGTTCGAAAATCGAATTTCTAAATTTAGGGGATCTTTTAACTAGAAAATGATTCTTAAAGTTTCGTGAAACGCGAAATCATCGTTAGCCGTCTCCCATTCTTTTTTAGAGGTTTGCTAAGTATTAGGGGATAATTAAAGGCAGTCTACGCTTTCAGTTCTGGATTTGGGGGTAAATTGAAGTTTTGTCGTGAACGTTCATCCTGACTACGCAACCTTTCACTGCGTGTGGTCTGTGCGGTCACGCGCCTGACCCGTATTCTTTTTAAGGTATGCAACTCTAAAAATGACATGGCTTCGATTTAGAAACTATGAAATTTGCAGTTCATGTCGAATCCAGTTTTTCTTAGGGGTTTGCAATAAAACAATACAAATTGTTGATTAATTATTTATTTCCAATCATCGAAATACTGTTTGAATGAAGTCGGCTCGGTTCCCTCGGGCACCTTCGTCACGTGAACCTGCGTCAAAATAAAAAAATTGTCAGTTCGTCTCGAGTGTAGAGAGCACCAACATGCAGGGTTGACACCTTTTGGGGAATATAAATCGGCTACGTTATCACGTAAAGAACTGCAGACAGCGATAATCGCGCTGCAGTCGCGTGACGTTGTGTATAAATTGGTATCGCTTTGACTTTATTACGGTGGCATGCGGTAAAATGACTGCTTATAGCATAACTATGGTCACTAACAGTAGGTTTTAAGTTCACTGATTATTCAAGAGAGGTTGGAATAGCGATTCCCGACATGATATCGTGCTCGATTTAACAACATATCGCGATCGATCGCAACAGATTCGGCTATCTTACTGGCTGCAGTTGCATAATAAGGTATAACAGGATGATCGGTCGGTCATCGGAGACAGTTGGCGAAGATATCGGTGAACATATTAAAAAAAACATACAAACGAAGATAGAACTTCCTCCTTTTTTGAAGTCTGTTAAAAATCGACTTTTATAGGAAAAGTCAACACTTATTGATTCTTTATTGAACCTATTTTTTGCTCAAAATTATTTCTTGCCCTTCGTATTGGTCTCACCTAGCAACGCCTAGAGCGACCGCTTCTCTCGCTCTGACCCTGGACCGGCGCTGTCGGTGTCGAGAGTGAGATAGCCGATGACATTTCTGACATAAAAGGTACAACACCTTAGTCCTCGGGGTTGTCAACACATTCGCAACCTGAAGTGCTTTCTTAGCTTTGTGAATAAATCTTATAAATCTTGGTTTTGTTATTGTTAAATCTCCAAGGGCGTCAATCCACTTGTCTTCGGTTGGATTGTTTGTTCATTTGTCTTCTTCTTACTATAAAAAATATACTTAGTCATCTGTAACATATACACACACATACATACATACATATATATTCTCACGCTGTATACTTAACGGGGTAGTTAGCGAGGACGGAGCCCCAAGCATCGCGGTTCTTACACACTTCTTTCGCTTCCTCAAATCTCATCATTCTCCCTCATACATTTTCGCCTAGGTATTCGAGAGCTTTTGACATTTCCATCTGCTAACACTCTGGCTTCCTAGTTTTCCAGGTCAGGAGTTGGACCTGGCTTGTAACATATAAATTGCATAAATACACTTACCCAGTCAGGATAGTTTCTAATTTTCAAGTAATGGTTCGCTTTGCTCATAGCCTCAGATTTTTCCTGAAAAATTTGCAACAACAACTGAATTATAAAACAATAACCTCTCGATAACACCAAGGGTAGTTCAATAGTTTGTATTTATTCCATTTGCCAAAAATGTCAACAATATTTCGTCGCTTTGGCGGCGAAGAAAGTCAACTCTAGGTAGGTAATGCAATATCCCACTATTTTGGCGAAGCCGAATTTCTCCATTTACGAGATCTCGCGAGATTGGTGAATTTGTTTTTCTTTTTTTTACGAATTGTCTCAATCATAGGATTTTAATAGAGAAATAATACAAATAAGTTTGATGTATAATTTAATAATAATTTATTTGTAACAACTTTCGTTAATCACATAATAATCAGTCTTCTATTTTAGTTATTTAAGAAAATAATTTTTTTTAATCAACATTTTGGAAATAACTTCGCAAAAAGCATAAAGTAATTAATGTGTCGTCTAACAGACGGTTTCTAATTTTGGAGGCTATATAACCAGATGCGGAGAACGCTCGTTCAGTCTGTGCCACTGGTAGAGACTACAACGTGCAAAGAATTATCTGCAAACTGTGAGTTCTCCTTTAGACCTTCCGGTTTTATAAAGATTCATTTCCTTTTTAATTAATGACTCCAACCAATAAGCAGACATGATTCTTCGCTCTTTTGACTCTTCAAACGCACAGAAACACACGTATTTTGTGCTACTGTGCTATCTCGTTAATCTCGCAAGATCTTTCGGCCGAGATTAATCTCGGTAAATATGGCCGGGATCTCGCGAGAATGAGATTGCTTTCCCTAGTCAACTCACACAATAAGTAACACTTATTAACACAATAGTGGCTATATTGTAAACTAACTTTGATATGCAGTGTATGCACCAAAGCGAAAGTTGAGTCTTTTGAATAAGTGTTATAAAGCAAGGTAATAACGTGATACAAAATTTATCAAAAAATATTTTAGAAATAATTAGAAATTATTTCTGTATTTAAAGTGTAGATATTTTTAATCGAATGAAACTTAGTCTTATTTACTTTTTATATTAAAACAGTCACCAAATTTGGCGTCATTTTTTTCATTCATGGGCGCCGCCAGTGTTATTTTTAGGAAGGTGCATCTGCGTCTACGCACTTATACTATTAACTAAAAAGAATACAATTAGTAGTGCATTCTCATAATTATAGGTAGGCATATAAAATTTGACGTTTACGTTATGGCAATTAAGTTTTTTTCTTTCTTTATGGCATGGCGCACAGTTTAACGTATTTGCCAATGTCACGTATTAGTAAGTAGAATCACAAGTAAATTAGTTTTTTCTTATCGTAAAACTCCTCCAGTAAAGTGATAGTAGGCTTTACTGAAGTTACTCCATTCTTTTCACTTATACAGAACAGTACAGTACAGAACTTTAAAACACAATGTACTATTACTTTTGTACTTTAAAACTCCCAAAAATGTAAAAAATAGAAAATTTTAATAAAATGACAACCTTATTTCTCCCGTTCCCGCCAAAAAGTCCTGTCAATTAAGTTAATGTCAAATTTAAATCGCGCGGGTATTTGAATATGCGTCCTACTATTGCTGGGCTTCCAGCCTGGCTCGCGATGGGAGCGAAGGGGAGAATGTTTTTACTCTAACAGAGACTTAATAAAAAGAATATATCTTAGTCTTTTCTTGTGTATTTTCTTTCATGACAAGGGGGTACAAGTGCACCGCTTTGCACACTACTGCTGGCACCCATGTGTATGTTGAATGTAATGTTTTTGGCGGTATATTGTTTTCGCGTGTTTATTACCTTCGTAGTAGATTTCCTCCCAACCCATACATAAATGCCGCTACTACCTGTGTCCAAAATGTAGCACTCCTGAAAGTAGGTGAAAAATATAGTATTTATGTCAAATAATATTAATAAACTCAGACATTTCACACAGCGCCATCTAGTCCCGCAGTAAGCAGCACAGCGCTTGTGTTATGGGTACTACACAACTGATATACTACTTATATACTTTTCTTTTGTAAATAAATACATATTATATATAAACAACCAGACTCGGGGCGGGAATCGAACCCGCAACCCCCGTTTACTAAATATCAAAAGAAACTGTAGGCTGCGTCGTGTACATGGCAACGGATTTTTCGGCCGTGTTTACTTCTGGCTCAGTTCCTTTATTGTCATATTTTGGTATTGAAAAGTGGTGGGGTATTTAGCTGAGGTTTTAAACTATACAATGATAAAAAAATATTACGTTTAACACTTGTAGTCTCCCAAAAACAGCCAAGGATAGCCAAGGTTATCCCATACCGTAGATACTATTTACAACATTACAATCGCAACTTTTATTTTCTGAACGTCGAACTTAGCCACCAATTTGAAAAGCATCTCGCGCCTTGCCGAAAACATGTATAAAGTATGAAAAGCTTGAATACTTACGTTGGTGTCCAGCTGTTCTACAGATAATGGTTTTGGCAATTCTTTAATCTTCAACTGACCACTACTGTCTGATATTTCGCTAAGCGAAACCTCTTGGGTTGATTCACTTTCGAATTCCTGTACAACAAAAAAATTCTGTAACGCCTGACATTTATCTTCTGCAATTTTGTTTCGTAAGCTTTGCCAATATAGTTTTAGTAGGCGTTAAATTAAACGTTACAAAAAAATTAAACGTATCGTACGTTAGCAATTATTACCTCATCATCACCTCCTTCAGTATCAGTTGGCACCGAGTCCCTATCACCAGAACCCAAGGCTTTGAAGAACTTCTCAAAATCATCGTTACTTGAAAATGGATCTAGAAACAAACAAAGTTGAACTTTTTTAAGACAGGTAATAGAGTTTCTATATTGTAATTATCACCATATCAAAGCTAAAATGGCAAGAATCAATGTTGAATGTCTTATAGATGGTAAAATGGATACGAATATCTAGCTCGTCATCTATATTAGCTCCTTTCTTTGATTTTACGACTTTTCTTGAAATAAGTAAGTAGCAATTGTTACATTCTTTATTTGTCATTCTCATTTGGACTAACATCGGAATATTGTTAATCAAAAAGTATCCATTTCCTTTTACCAATAATCTCGATATTGCCACGTCCGTTATGGTCTTGATCCTTGACTTGATTGGCCACCGAGATGGCCTTCAGACGTTCTATGTTCTTGGCTTTGTCTCCGACATACACGAAGATGTCGTGGTCTACGTCCAAAATGAAACAGTCGCCTTTGTTCATTGAGGAGATAGATGCCTCCACCTGATAAGAACATAAAAATGATCAGGTTGGTCCCGCACTAGTTTCAATCGCAATTAAAAGTGAGCGACAACCTATTGTTAGCTTCACATATACTTTAATCACATTAATTAGCCTTCTGTGATAATTTTGTAACATTACAATGACAAGAGTGGGGATAGAATAGAGTGTCTACGTGTTAATGCTCGGACTGGGAAATTAATGGACGGAATCATAACAAGTTGTCGCTCTTACCATCGCGTGTCAAACGAATTGTATTATCTCTTTCTATCTCATTGTGCGTAACCACGATTAAAACAGCTATAGTAAGTATGGTAGCCTGGCGCTGTCGGTGTATTCGAGTCAGCTAATGAGTTGGTCATGAAATAATTACTTATCTGCAAAATACTCGTAAATCTTAAGTGTTTTTAGTACTAGTATTCACAAAAATAAAAATATGTCATGTTCAGCAGTGTAACGTTGTACTATGACCTTCCCTGGCCACGCGTATTAGTAAAAATCGAGGAACTCGGTCAACAAAAAAAGGACAATTTAAGGAAACGCTTTTAGAGCAAATCCTCCGTCCGGTACTTGATCCGAGTGTTCATGGGTTTGAGTTTAGTCTTTGTCTTGTATTTAGTTATCAAATAGCCGCAAAGTGGTCGTGTACAGTTGTGTAATGGAGGTTGTCTAATTCGAACCGCTGCCATGTGCTGTGACTAAAGCCTCTCCAGCGTATTTGTATTATAAAGATCAGTGTGCAATTCTGTTCTTACAACTTCTTACAAACGCTAAATCCTGGTTCTAACTTACCTGCTTGACCCTTACATTCCTCTTGCCTTTGATCTGGAAGAGCCTTTTCTCGTCAGCTCCAGCATTGATCGTCACGTGACTGAAGCCAGATGAATGGCCGCCATTTAGGTATCTGATGTCTAAAGCAAAGTAAAAGGATTTAGACTCGATAAAAGAACTTTTTTTAGTGTTTTGATCCAAAATCGATGGGAGACATATAGTTACGATTGGAACTTACGTCAGTCGACTAAATGGCACGTGACACGCCATTTTTAAACGGTTTTTTAAACGTTTTTTAAACGTTTTTAAAAATCCAGAAATTAAAATTTTACCCCCTTCCTTTTGACCGATTAATCTGAAATACATCTTACATACACACCTTTAGTTCTGATAACAATACAGTTATGTATATTCAGTATCATTGTAAATCCAAGATGGCCGCCGCCACAAAATGGCGGATTACATATTTACTTTCAACCCCCTCAATATGGGTATCAAATGAAAGGGCTTGATTGAATAGGACTTTTTGGCGGGAACGAGAGAAGTGAGGTTGTCATTTTATTTAGATTTATTATTTTTTACATTTTTAGGTTTTAAAGTACGATAGTGATAGTATATTGTGTTTTCAAGTTCTGTGTAAGTGCAAAAGAATGGAGGAGATCTAAATAAACATGCTAGCTGAAGTTCTTGCGCTCTTCCAAGAAGTCATTTAAACCTTCAGTAAAGCCTACTATCACTTTACTGGAGGAGTTTTACGATTAGAAAAATCTAATTTACTTATGATTCTACATGGATTTTACTTATTAATACGTGACATGCCTTTCTTTATGGCATGGCCATCTGTGCGCCATGCCATAAAGAAAGAAAAAAAAAGGGGCTTGACTAGTAAAATACGTTAATCTTCAACTGACCACTAAAATTACGAAAAAATTCTAAATCCAAGATGGCGGTCACCACAAAATGACGGATTACATTTTTTTTTCAATCTCCTCAATATGGGTATCAAATGAAAAAATTTAACAAGTAGAACACAGTACACTTAAGAAAAAAAATGGCAGATCATAGAGTTTAGAGACTCTAGATTGATGAGGAGAGTGGTGTGATGACTGGTACCTGGTACCTACCTAATTATTTTTTAGCTTACTAAAAGCTAATAAATGTACTAACATTATTAGGGTTTATATTTCGAGACCTAGGCTTGCAGAGCTATGACCTAAAAACACATTGCTAGCTTCAAAGTCTACTATCGATTGGTATATGCAAAAATAGAAAACAAGAACTTAGTTGTTGACGTGTCATCTACTATTCATACAAACTGGCAGCGTCGAGAACAATGTTATTATTAGCAATCGGAATTATCTAGAAGGTTCCTCTCTCTGTTATTATGCATTATTATTATTATTAATGACCGGGAATTCGCTAGAAATTTCGACGTAGCCGCTTATGTACATGAACGAAAAAAAGAGTCCTAAGTCTATCAAACGGATCATATACATACGGTACAGAACTCATTACTACAATTTATTACTAATTACAAATTGATTCCTTACGATTTGGGAAGTATCCCAGGAACTGCTTCGATTCGTAACCTTGGACTTCCCTGTGCTGAACAGCCGCTCCATCAAACCGACCTTCATCAAGGTTAACGGTCAAGATAGCGGCTGTGCCGGCCTCGTCTTGCGATGTGGATGAGCCCAGCCAGAAGTGAATGTCCCAGGAGAGAACGCCGGATCCAATGGTCTGAGAAAATGATGTTATGTAGCCAATAGTTTTATTATCTCGTGATGTGTATCAGTACATCTGATTCATACACACAATCACAGTCCATTTATTGGTCATCACTGAACTGAAATCGCGTACAGAAATGTAATAAATTCGAACTCAGAAATGGAAAACTAAAAATAAAACAAGGTTATTTAGAACTTTTTATTAATTTAATTACCTCTCGAACAAAGAATCAAAATGTTCGGAGCTTTTGCCCTAAGAGCATATCCGTTTTTTGTTGCCCTAGTTTTTAGACTTTTACCAATGTTACATAGCTCAACAAACAAACGATACATAGCTCAACTTGACATACTTTTAATTTTATGAATACTAGTAGTAGTAGAAACACTTAAGATCTACGAGTATTTTACAAATAATTATTTCAGTACTGTAATATTTTGTACGTGAACTTGGTCAAGAGCTAACACGAATTACAATGACAACGCGAGGTGCCATACTTACTGTAGCTGTTTTACTTGTCGTTATGCTCAATGAGATAGAAAGACAGCCATGAAAATTCGTTTGACTCACGGCGGTGGTAAGACCGGCAACTCATTATGGCTGCGTCCATTTTGATTTTTGATCCGAGAACTACCACTACTCTGACATTATAAAATCGGATATCGGCCGCGTATTAGCCGTATTAGTCATATTTGAAACTTAAGTACAAAAATAACTTTATAATTAGGATACAAATACCCATAGAATTAAATTTGACAGTTACTAAAGTCGGTGCCAAGCCTATTAAATTAATAGACTTTCTGTTGTTGCACATTGATCTGAAGGGAGAATCGTACTACTACAATATGAATGGGTATTGTACAAAAAAAAGATAGCAACAAAGTATAATAATTAGAAGAGAAAAGTACGCTATGAGTAGAAGTTGCAAGAATTTTATGCAACTCGCACAATAATATTTGTATACGATTTACCTAAGTACGCATAGCTAAGCGAATTTTCAAACGATTTGCTTTTAATGATATGGCGGGTATTATAGTCAACCAATTCATGAAACATGTGAAATGTATAATGATTATACATTGGAGCATCACAGAATATCTAAAGATGAAACTTAACAGAAGCACTGATCGCTATGATCACACTATCAATTCTTCGAACGTTATGTACTTGACTATTCGACGGCTGCTCGACAACTGATCTCTTTCATTTTCAAAATATGCACCTGCGTGCC
The DNA here is from genome assembly GCA_907165235.1 of Zeuzera pyrina. NCBI lineage: Eukaryota > Metazoa > Arthropoda > Insecta > Lepidoptera > Cossidae > Zeuzera > Zeuzera pyrina. The sequence goes on from OU015647.1 coordinate 3,463,623, forward strand.
GTCGAGAACCTATGTGGTGGGGGTAGGTCCCAAAATGGTTATAACCGGCCGGCGATCAATCGGCTGAAGGCCCGAATTGGTGTGTGCCTATCATGTGACAGCGCGGACGGAAGGCCCGCGCTCGCGTGAGGCCTTATCGGAGCGTGTGATGACATCGAGTAGAACCTATAGAGACCCTGGTGTTAACGCGCAAGACATCGACGCCCCCTCCGAAAGGGGCGGTGCGGTGTCGTAACGTTATTTGATGTGTTTAACAGGGCGTCGATCGCCACTGTTATAAGGTCGTCCGGTTCAGTTAAAACGTCCCTCGGTCGTCTACGGTGGGGTCGGGAGCTCCCTGAAGGGGAGTAATTCGCGGCGTTCGCTATAAGAGCGCTCGCATGGTGAGAAGCAATCTCGAAGTAGCGCTTAGACGCCTCCTTGAGGCACTTATTAAAGGTCGGTAGGTCCAAATCGCGATGGAGGTCTACGATGCGCTGAACTCTTGCAAGACTAAAATCAGACTTATATACAGCCCCACTACACGCAAGAAACCCATTATACCCTCATTCTTGTTACTAAAACATTACAAAATATCGCAAATATTGATGTGATTAATCTTAATGTGCGATAACAATAACATATAGCCCGTTACTTGATTCGCTGGAGCGGCCTTCATCCTCGTTTTGCAGCCACACTTCACTGACTTACAATGTTTTGGTTCAATTAACACGTAAAATATGTATGTATATATCTAGGTACATCTAATAATTGGCACATTAGCAGAGAAGCCGGGGCCTCAGGTTCGAGCCCGATGGTCAATGTAAGAGACGAATTTATCTTTTTTTTTATAAAAGAGGGGGCAAACAATACAGCTTCAACGTCCAGGGAAATCACGTCTGCGTTGCCGGCCTTTAGGGAAAGCAGGGAAAGGAAGGGGAGGGAGGAGATGGGCCACCGGCACTATCACTCACCGAACGAAACACAACAGCAGTAGATGCTATTATTTCACGCCGATATTCCGTGAGAGGGTAGTATTCCACCGGGCGAGCCGGCTCAATTCGTGCTGCAATGCAGCATGGCTCTACCACATCTATATCTAAATTGACGTGGGGTTTGTATTACACCCCCAGGGAGCTCCCTAGTTCTCCCTGTGGTATCCATACAAGCTTAGTTCGGTATCATATAATTTATTTTATTGTTATTTCTGTATACATATGTATCTTCACGCTGCATCCCCAACGGGGTAGTAAGAGAGGACGGAGCGCCAAGCGTCGCGGTCCTTACGTACCTCTTTAGCTTCCACAAATCTCATCATTGTCCTCACACATTTTCGCCTAGGTATGCGAGTGGACCATGTTCCATAACCAAGAATAGTCTTTTCAGCAAGACTTAGCACCGGGTCATGAAGCTCGATCCACACAAGCGTGGCTGGAAAGGAACGTTTCTGACTTCATCAGAGCTGAAGACTGGCCGTTGTCTAGACCCGATCTTAAACCACTTGATTATGATTTATGGTCTCTTTTAGAGAGTATGTCATGCTCTAAACGACATTATAATTTGGAGTCCCTAAAACATTCCATAAGATTGGCAGTGGCAAATCTTCCCATGCAGAAAGTGCGTGTTTCAATCGAGAACTGCCCACAATATTAAAAGGATTACATTAAGGCCAATGGAGATCATTTTAAATGAGCTTCATATTTTAAAAATGTTATTATGTTAATGTATAAACTAACGCACACAGCAGTAATTAACGTTTTATGTAATAGAAAAAAACGATGTATTCCTTGTAATATAGGTATAGGTACATATATATACATATAGGTACAATATTTATGGCAAGAAAGATTAACTGAATGAGTTTCAAGCTATGTGAATTTGCATTAGAACGATTTACTTTATCGTTTCTATTAGGATTAGATATTTAAGATCCATAAGGATAAGAGGTTTAAGATAAATCTCCACAGCTGACCCAGTATAGGTATTGCCACATATCGCTCAAATCTATAAAATCTGTTTATAGACATGATGTTGTCTTCGCGTATGTTCTTCCATCAACGCCATCAACGCGTACTAATTTTGTCGTGGTCATATTTTACACTGACATAAAATACTCGTGTTCGTTTTATTTTCGAATTTATGACTCTCGGTATCCGAATTACTCAGTGCCATCGCAGAAATAGATCGTTACGTGCATATCACATTTATTTAGTACTGTCTGCCTTGAAGAAAATGTTTGAAACCACTTGTAATTGAAACCATAGTAATTATTTTCTTGAGAAATGGAGCTGTAATTCTAAAAATTGCTCGTACGTTAGTAAAGTTGAGTGAAAGTAAAATGCAGGAACACGACATGCTTTTTTGTTAGCGATTAATAGAATTTTTATTGTTCTTATTACCAATTATAAAGTGTTTTTTAACTCTATCTCATAAACATTGTAATGTGTGTAAATTGAAAGAAAATTGTCAGGATCGATTGTCCCCATATTCATACTTTCCATACTAATATTATAAATGCAAAAGTATCTCTGTCCGTCTGTTACGGTTCACATCTAATCGCTGCGCTGTACCGGTCTTGATGGAGATAGATTGAGCCCTGCCTAAAATTTCATTTTTTTTGTATAAGATGAGTTAGACTAGCAAGCAAGTCACCTGGTGGAAAGTGATCACCACCGCCCATGGACACCCGCAACGTCCGGTGAATCACAGGTGCGTTGCCGGCTTTTAGGGAAAGAGAGAAAGGAGGGGAAGAGAGGGGATGGGCCACCGGTACTCTCACTTACCGAAGGAAACACAACAGTAATAGATGCTGTTATTTCACGCCGATATTCTGTGAGAGGGTGGTATTTCACCGGGCGAGCCGGCCCATTTTGAGCTGCAATGCAGCATGGCTCTGTTACACGTATGTAAATATAAAAAAAACCGGACAAGTGCGAATCGGACTCACCCACCGAGGGTTCCGTACAAATTTGTAGGTACATATTATAAATAGTTCAGGAATCGGGTCTCGCAATTTTTTCCAAGATTTTCCCGAAATATTACGTACTTTAAATAAAGACTATATTTTTTATGATTTAAAATGTATAGTTTTCAAATTTTTTCCTATACTTGTAGTATAAGACGGTATTACTTGCCAAATTTCATAGTTCTAGGTCAACGGAGAGTACCCTATAAATTTTGATTCCCTTGAGAGTGTCGAAATATACGTTTTTTGCGGCATAAACGGCCGTATCTTTTTTTACGTTAACTTACAAGTTTGATTTTTTCACAGCTTCAAGGGACTGTAGACCTGAGTATATAGTTTTAATTTCAACTCGATACCTCCACGCGTTCCTGAGGTAAAGGGTCTTGACAGACAGACGGACAGAGGGACAGACAGACGGACAGAGGGACAGACAGACGGACAACAAAGTGATCTTATAAGAGTTCCGTATTTTTGTACCGACAGTGACAATAACAAAAATTAAGAAATGCGTTGCAAAAAACCATACGCTACGAAGACGTCATTCATCCCCAGCAGTCTGCCCGTGACCACGATCGGTGCAATCCGGTCGAAACGTCGGGATAAAATAGGTAACTAGCCTTAAAGTATAAACACGACATAGACCCGTTAGTAAATATTGTAAGATGTGTACAAGTCGTGAAAGTTTAAAAACATTAACTTTACTTTTAGTTAGATTTAATAGAAAGTTAATAACGTTTGACTACTTATTTAAAATTCGTTACGCTAGATTACGTGGTATTTGTCATTCTATTCTACTAGCGTTTACGACAATTGAGCCACTTGTCTAGGCCCCTAGTAATGTCGTTAAGGCGACGCATTCGAAATTTTGACGCTAGGGATCTCAATTTTTCTAAGTGAATACAAAACATATGACAGTGATATTTGATATCTTGATTCTTCATTTCATTTACTTCATTTTTACAGTTGCGATACATGGTTGGTTAACTTTTGTAACACAAAAAATAATATCAAAGAAACCTCTTTTAAAATAGAGATTTACATTTTTCGGAGTAACAGGACCGATTTATATTTCTCAATTTTCTATATAGTTTACTTTAAACATATTCTTTAAAATATCAGTTGGGTTTTTTAAAATTAATTATAGTTTTTAAAATAAACGAAAATAACTGTTTTTATCGTCTTTTTCGTAAACTAGCGCGCGCTCGTTTGCATAGAACAGAAAGTCTATTTTAGATTAAATTATTGTTTACCAATGCGTCGTCTTAATTGCGATAATTTTTCCTACCCATTTAAGTCCAAAACTTTTGTGATAAAACATTGCAGTTGAAAACAAAAAATATTTTAACAGTATCTACATCTAAATCCATAATTCTGTGAGTTTTTTTCTGTGATGAGTTACATCCGGGCAATGCACACGTTTAATCATAATTAATTCCCTCTAATGAACACAAAATAACGCTGTAACACCTAGATTTATGGAAATATATAAGCGGGAAAAATTTTGTTCGTAACTGAGGCTGGGATCATTTTAGACTACGACGTGAACGTGAACGGTCTCGTCTATCTATCTCGTTCTAACAAACGCGATATTGTGCTCTGTCTCTTTTGTATTGCCCATCTATGATACATACATACATATATATCTTTACGCTGTAACCCTAACGGGTAGTCAGAGACGACGGAGCGCCAAGCGTCGCGGTCCTTACATACTTCTTTCGCTTCCTCAAATCTCATCATTCTCCTCATCCATTTTCGCCTCTAGCTATATTATCTTCATAAGTCAGCCTTGGTATTCCTTGGCTTCTTTTAGCTCTCATTTGCGATCTATAGATGATATCTATATCTATGATAATATACAAAATCTATGGTTAGAACATTAATCGTATGAATGAAATGTTTTCATGTGATCGTTTTTATATGCTCACCTTCAGTACAATGTACGAATCACCAGAGAAGAAATTTCCATGCTGCTGTGCAGGCACCAGCACAGGCTCGAAGTTCTGAAAGAAATAAATTATTTATACCCAAAAATCAAGCCAAAAATATCTATATCTAAATAAATGTATTTATTATTAATTAAACTGAAATGTCCGTCTATAATTTTGAAATAAACACTTTTTGTTAAGAGTCTGCCCATGTATAGACTTTGGTGCGTTTAGTGACCTGGATCTTGTTATCTAAGAAGACTCAGAGTTAGATACTTGGATACATATAATTTCAACTCTTTATGTTGAAATCCTTAAACGTGGGTTCACGTTTGAATAAAAAAAATCTCGTAAATTCTAGAAAAAACCCTGTTTTGCACAAAGATCCAGATCTCCGAAATTCGACAAAGATATTATAATGATTTTTTAAAAAATGGATAGAGAATTATATCGCAAATCTAAAACCAATTGGTAAAGTTGTTTTCTGGCAAATTACAAATATGTGCAAAAATAAATGGTGAGATTTCTCCGTGATAAAATGTGATCAAAACGCAACTGGGAAAATCAACTTTATAGTTATCGCCATAAGGCGCGGGGGTAATAAACGAATTCAGTTGCATTAAGCTACAAATGCGGACTTTTCAGACCAGGTGCTTCCCGGTAATGAATGACGGTGCGGTAAAGGTATGGAAATAAGGTTGAGAATTATAAACAAAATGTGTGTGAGGCTTTAACATTTGGCCAACGAATAATTTATTTTATTATAATGCTTTTTATAGCTATAAAAAATTTAATCCAGCACATGCATTTTTTTTTAAATTTAATAACTTGAAATACAATGACAAAATAATTGTAAACTATAAAAAAAATTAAAACGATATGAAATCATTTTTATTTACTTATAACAAAAAAGTACATACATATCCTAACGTTAATATTTATAAACTTAAAACAAAACCATTATATTATAATATAATAGACATTAGGGCATGCAATTATCGAAATGTTTCGATAATCGATAAAAAAAAATTAACCTTTTTTTTTCGATAAAAACCGATAATTACCGGTTTTTATAATAATTTACAAAAAGTTGTTTTTTCACACGTAGGTTTACTGCACAATTACCTAAAATGAACCGCAATATTAAAAATTAAACAATTTTTTTTGTAGGACGAGATATATTTATTTAATCACAGTAATTACCCTCGTTGTCTATACATTTTTGCCATCTAATCAAAAGTTCATTTAAACCTTTGCTATAGAACTTTGGGGAACTGGACTCCACAAACCGCGGAAGAGCATTTGGTGCTGCTTCCTGGGAAGAAAATATTTTCCGTAGAAAATATTGTCCAAATCGCGGAAAAAATGGCAGTCGGTTGGGGAGTATGGAGGATGGATGACAGATGGTTTCTAACTGCAGGTTCTGTAGTGTTAAAACTGCTTCTCGAACAGTGTGAGGTCTTGCGTTATCATGGAGCAATAATGGTGAAGATCAATTGACGAGTCGGGACTGTTTTGCTGCGAGTATCGCCATCGTTGTTCAGAGTTCTGCACAGTAGATATTTGCTGTTATTGCTTGACCGGATCGGGGGAAGCTGTAGTGATTTACACCATGAAGTGACCACCAAACAGTTACCATCACCTTTCTATGGGTAAGCTTCGCTTTAAGGCATTGGTGTGGCGTTTGACCCGAAGTCAGCCATTACGTTGTTTGCTCGCGATTAAAAAATCCAATTTTCGTCACACGTCGCAATTCGGTCCAAAACCCCTTCATTTCTGTACCGGCTTAACAAGTTCAAGGCAGGCAAGCATCAACGCGCGCTGCTCACTGCAGATCAGTCAAATCATGAGGCACCCATTTTCCAAGGTTTTTAATTTTGCCGATTGGCTGCAAATGGGTCAATATTGTATGCTAACGTCAAATGATGCCGCTGATTCCTTGGTAGGTTGATACGGCTCGGCCTCCACCATAACCTTTAATTCAACGTTGTTTACCTTAGTGGCTGGTCTTCCTCGTGGTTCATTCTTCAAGTCGAAGTTTCCACTACTAAAGCGGTTAAACCAAAAACGCACGGTGCGTTCGTTAGTTGTATCTTCTCCCAACACAGCATTGATGTAACGAGCTAGTTTCTGCTACGTTAGTCCCACGTCGGAACTCGTATTCGAAAATTACTCTGGTTTTCGCTGTATCCATCTTCACGTCAAAAGCTGGACGTAAAAACAATTGAAAGTCCGAACAGTCAAATGTAATGATTTAAAAAAAATTAATATGTTATAGTTTTCGTGTGAAAAAAGTTACACTCTTAAATCTGACACCACGCAGGTTTAATTTTAATTCAAAGTGGACAGTGCGTTATTACCAGTGATCGGATAATCGGGCGCTTATATACCTAAACTTCTTTTCTTGAAAGAATAATATGGATATTCCTTCCTGAATTAATAAGTAATCCCGGATTCCCGGGATTAAACAATTTTGTAAAAACAACTATAAGTAACTTAATGAAATTATAGCAAGTTTAACAAGAAACAGCCGTCTTAAAAGTACGAGAGGGTATGTAAGCATTATTCAAAGAAAATATATCGTTTTCACAACGAGTTCTAACTATTTTGTATGCAGGTAACATTTTTAGCAATCAGGAATTTCAAACGATTCCGGGATCCGGGATTCTAAAACGCATGTTCATATTATTCTTTCGTAGGCATAAAATTGAAGTTTAGGTATATTAGCGCCCGATTATAATTATTATAATCATTAGTTATTTTCTTATACATACATTTTATATTTATACAATATCGTGATCACAAGGTACCACCATTAGGTAGTTTTAATTTTATCTAATTTTATTTTAACGTAAAAACAATTGACTGAACTAAAAGTACATAAAAATATGTAAAAACTTAGATTTATAGAAAAATAGAATAGAATTTGATACACAAATAATACGAACTATTTACACATTACCTACGCAATGTTATTTTTTTAGTTTTTAGGTTAGTCTTTTTTAACACTTCCCGAATAATCGGTGTGGTATTTCGGAGTCAGCTCTAATGATTGAGAAATAATTCTAATATGATTTTATATTTTTTTATCGAATACCGATATTTATCGACTTTTCTTTCGATATTTATCGTTTTTTAAAATGGACCGATAATCGATAAATAACCGATTATCAATTATTGGTTTGCATGCCCTAATAGACATCCTCAAAGTTGCTGCTTAGAAAGCTGTCATTGCTTAGGGGCCCACCAGACTAGCAGCATTACCTTTTTGAATAGCCAAACTGATTCGTTGCCGGAAGAAACTGCCAGCCCGGCGGTCGGCAGTCTCCCGAAGCTTCGATCAGTCTCTTACAAATATCAGAAACCAGTCGACGGGCTTCGGGACCCCAGGGACCCAAAGTGTCGACTGCAAAAGGAGTAATGAAACTCGCAGAGAGAGTCGCATACTTACGCCGCTTCAAGTTCTCGGCACAGTACTGGCCCCGACGGCACCTACTGACTTGGAAGTCGCCGGTACATGGGAAACAGCAAGTGTATCGACACAAGTGGCGTCCATCACCAGCGATGAGCGTATAAAATAATTATTTGTAGATGCTATTAAAATACGGTTTCATAATTATTTTTTTCTTAAATTATTTATGCTTTTATCCTAACAATGATTTTTCCCCGTGGTGTATATGATGTCTGTTAAAAAATATTGATATTAATTTTAAAGTTTGTATTACTTAATAGTTTTAAATAATTTAACTGTGGAGATTATTGATTCCAAATCGCATATAATATTTAAAAACAGAAATAATGAATTTATAGCGGAAACTATCAATTTCAAATATATTAAGTTGCAGCTTGAAAACTATTAATTTCGTTGCTGATTTGTATATTGCCTAATGTGTGATGTTTTTTTTCTTTTCTTCTGTATCAGGTCCGCATGGTAGATATTTATTAAATAATTGTGTTAATGTTATTTAAAGTCAAAGTCAAATCAATTTATTCAAGTAAACTCAATTAAATGGTGTTCTTAATCGTCAAATCAACTTTAGTTTGGTTCAAAGAGAAAACCTGGACATTGAAAAGAACCGACAAGAAACTCAGTAAGGTATCATTTTTTCAACTTCATTTCACAAAAGGTTTACCAAAATACAATTTGCAGAAAGCCAATAAACGCATGCGCAAAGAATATAATTTCCTTTTCCACATGCATTGACTGGCTTATTTAAATATTATTCTTACTAATTAGTGCTTATCGGAACCCAACAAAATTGATGAAAGTATTTTTTTTAATGTAATTAATTTATGAATAATATTTACCTCGTTGTTGATTAATTTTCGATAAAAGTATTTTAATAAATTGATTACGAACAAAGCTATTCGTTAATGTGAAATATAGGTACTATAAATATTATGACACCTACTGTATTATAGAAATAACAGCCATGAACATGTCGGAAAAGTAAGTGGCTTACACTTAGACATTATAAGACGTGACGTGCCTTATAAGAAAGTTTCTCAGGGCGCTTGCACATAATAATACATTATCTTGTCTCTTATGAGAAAACTTCTTAAAAGACATTACTCATATATGAAATTGCATATGATCGTACACACTATAGGCATGATCTGTCTTGTATCAGATCGACATGGATAGTCTGGACAAAAAGTCTTGGGTATGAACACACGCAAGACTTGCTTAGACACGCATCTACTCGCACAGATGTGGTCACGTAAGACATAATTTTTGTTTAATCCAGTCAAAATGCTTGTCTAGTCAAGACAATGTCTTATAATGTGCAGCCGCCCTTACTCTTCTCTTATATTAAATAAGAAATTCAATATTATCGTACACACTATCGAAATGTCTTGTGTAAGATCGACACGGTTCGTCTAGACAAGATGTGTGAGGAATTCCTAAAATATTTAGCTATTTTTCGCTCAAACTCAAAAACCACCAATCGACACGTGTTTCGGACAGCACCGAATCTGCTGGTTAGCTGACTGAGTCTGATCTCTGGTATAACCTGAGGATGCTTCGTTGAGAGGCGAAGCACGTGTCGATTGGTGGTTTTTGAGTTTGAGTGGAAAATAGCTAAATATTTTAGGAATTCATCACATGAAAGGAATTTCCGCAAAGTAACACCCGAGTCTATAAAATATCTATAAAATTCTTGTCTAATCCAGACAAAACGTTTATTTAAGCAAGGCGATGTCTTATCGTGTATAGCCGCTCTAACGGTTCTATAACAATTTCGAAAATAAAAGTAAAAAAAAAATTAAACAGACTTCAAAAAAGAACACTGAAAAGTATGAAATAACTATCCCTTACGGATCGAAACTTAAGTACAAAAATAACTTCATAAAAATACGATACAAATACCCATATAATTAAATTTGACAGTTACTGAAGTCGGTGCCAAGCCTACTAAACTAATAGACTTTCCGTTGTCGAACATTGATTTGGAATAGACTTCAATAACTGTCAAATTTAATTATATGGGTATTTGTATCGTATTTTTATAAAGTTATTTTTGTACTTAAGTTTCGATCCGTAAGGGATAGTTATTTCATACTTTTCAGTGTTCTTTTTTGAAGTCTGTTTAATTTTTTTATAAAAGTTTTTTTATTTCTCCGTTTTGAGTGATCTTGGCCTAAATTAATATCTAGAGCAGGTCTACAATTAGTTTATTTTCTAATTCTGGAGCGCAATGTGTTAACTTCCATTCTATTGAGGAGCACAAACCGTGAGCTTTCACAATAAAGGATGCGAACAGATCGAACATGGGATATTATTGCCCATTATGGCCATTATCAATATCATCAATATAATATCATATCAATATCAATCAGTTATAAAAGAACAGTGTAAAGGTTGCATCATAATTACCTAGCAGTATTCTTACAATCTGAAGACGACAGCCACCAGCCGTATTCTCTGTCCGCCATAAGACTGACTCTACTGACTGAATTTATTATATCACAGTCAATTTATATCTTCTCCCTGATTTACCATTATACCACACTACCACTATACCATGTGGGGACAACGATAGTTAACAAATGACATACAAGAGAATCATTAATATAAATAACCAGGTCGCGTTATTTGGTGTATCTTCGAAACCAAAGCTTCAATACCAGTGAAATTTCAATGGGACCAATCTGGAAGTGTATCCTTTCGAATAAAAAAAGAATTTTCCAAATCGGTTCATAAATGACGGAGTTATGAGGTAACAAACATAAAAAATAAAAAAAACATACAACCGAATTGAGAACCTCCTCCTTCTTTGGAAGTCGGTTGAAAAAACATTGGGCCGAAAATGTTTAAAAATTTTCGGAATCGTCACGTTTATTTGTCTGCCTGTAACCGTATGTCACGGCGGATGTATTCTTGTGATGACTTCTTTAAATGTTTGGCTATTTTCCGCTCAAATTCCAAAACCACCAATCGACACGTGTTTCGCCTCTCAACGAAGCATCCTCAGGATATTCTAGAAATCAGACTCGGTCAGCTAACCAGCATCAAATCCTGAACCGATATATTCTGTCATCTTTACACATATTGAGCCGAATTTGGTAGAGATTATTCGATATAATTCAATAAATCGGTAACCGAAACCATAGATAAGACTTCTCTGATCTATGTCCAATCCAGAAATAAAAAACAAAGAAGTAAATAATGGTGCTTTGGATACATTTTCTTTTTTAATCTCTTTTTATTAAACTTCGACTTTGTCTGAATTACTACGGAACCTTGAGACCCCGATACACTCCTGGCCAGTTTTGTTGCGTAATTGGGTGAAAGCATTAGACCGTATTGGCCCTATCCTATATTTCTATTCTCTAGGGTGGGGACGAGCCACTAACCTTTAATGGAAAAATTCTGTAATTACTGGAAAATGTGTACCTAAACGAGCGATGAATATGTAAACAGAATTAGTAATTCAAACTGCAAGCTGTAGTTTTTAAAATTAATAATTTCCACATTAAATTAATTATTTTCTGATTTAATCATACACCATTTAAAATTAAAAGTTATCACAATGTTGCTACTTCTAAACATTAACAATTCAAACTTTAAAATCATAATTTCTTAACTTAAATAATTTATAGTTTCTTAACTTAAATAATTTAAACTGAGCAGATATTATTTTCAAAAATATAATACTGAATTGTATTTTTGTAGCACCTACAAATTATTGTTTTAAGCTATATTTATTTTACAGTCATTATATTTTTTCAAGTTAGTATCTTTAATGATGTGGTAACATTTTATTGCAGAGCATTTTTTTTATACCCCTGTATAACTTTGTTATCGTTATTTTCACCAATGCTTCTAAATGTAACATGGGCTTTATTTTCGAGGTTCTGTTTTTTTCTTCATGACATGGCGCACAGATTAGCGCATTTGCCTAATGTCAGGTATTGTTTTAATAATTAGTTAGAATCGTTATCGTATCGAAGTGATATTAGACTGAAATTTTATAGGACTTTTTGAAGAGCGCGAGAACTTCAGCTACACTTGTTTATTTAGACTTTTAGACCTACTCCATTCTTTTCACTTATACAGAACTTTAAAACACAATGTACTATCACTTTTATACTTTAAAACTCCCAAACATGTAAAAAATAGAAAATCTAAATAAAATGACAACCTCACCTCTCCCGTTCCCGCCAAAAAGTCATTTTTGTGGTTTCACGGGATGCAGATTACGAAAATGACGTTGAGTTGGAAATCCAAAATGGGCGACATTTTTTTTTCTAATTAAATGACATAAATGATTCTTGAGTTTGTTTGGGGTGCAAAGAACAAAAACAACGTCGATTTTCAAATCGAAGATGACGGTTATTAATTTCTTTAATAATATGACATGGGTCTAACTTTCGAGGTTTCTCGGGAAGTTGTTTACGAAAATGATGTCAATTTTGGAATTCAAGATGGCGAACAATATTATTTTAGTAAAACGATATGTGTTTCATTTTAGAAGCTGATCCCCATGCAGATTACGAAAACAACATTCATTTTCAAATCCAAAACGTACAATAAAATATACATTGTATGCTGTAGTAGATGTAGAGGATCTATAGATCTATACTATCCATATCCAAATTTTCATTAGTATGAAAATTATACATGCAAAAGCATGTCTGCCTGTCGGTTACGTTTTTAAGCTAAACAGCCATTTTCACGGAATTTGTACGGAGATAGTTTAAAACCAGGAAATGAACATAGCCTACTTTTTTATCACTTTATCCCTAAAGGAATGGAAAATGGTGTAAAACTTTGTACGGGAAATGTTAAACCAGTGCAGTGATAGACTTTTTTAAACATAAAGACAAAGACTAGTACTTTTTATAAAAAATTTACTCCAAAGGGGGTGAAAAAAATGTTGTCGAGTACGAAGTCGCTAGTACAACTAGTATATTTATAAATAAAAATCAAACGCCACATGTATGAAAGATTATCACTCAAGAACGACTCGATTGATTTGCCTGATTTTTTTGTTATGTTCGCAATTGTCAGGACAAAGTTCGTATGTAAGAAAATTTTGCGAATACCCACCGGAAACTTCGGAAATGTGGATGATATTTTTGTATGAAAATCTCAAAAAAAATTTTGCCGTGTTGCAAACAAACAACATCCAGCTCAAGTGAAGTCGGGTGCCTAGTATGTAAATAAAATTTGTTTTCGATATTCCAAGTTATGTAAAAACTCACCTCAATTCTCCAAATTTCTAGTCCCTCCTTCTTGCCGCAGTTGGCGAAGGCTGAGTGAAGATCAGGCATTATCTAAAAAAAATTTTTTTTTAACACCTGGTGAAGTGAGTGTTCCAATTTCAAAAACAGACGTAGATATATAAAAGAGTAAACACAAAAATGCTTGTAATTAAAATCTGGAGATCTATAAAATTTAGTAATTAGGAAACACTATAGTTATTGGCCCTAAAATAGTTATTGGACACTAAGGTGGGTTGCACCAACTATTTAAACTCGATTTAAGGAATTGCACTTCAACAGTTGGTGCAAGTGAGATGTCAGTTCCTTAAATCGAGTTTAAACAGTTGCAAGCCATCCTAACTTTACTGTAAAAAAATAAGCAATTTGAAAATATACATAACTTAACGACGTTTAAAAATTCTCTCTGACTACCCCGTTAGGGATACAGCGTGATGATATGTATGTACATATGTATGTATGTATGTATGTAAATGTCTTGTTTCAAAATTATTTCAATTAAATTTTCAAATTAACGGCAAAAATATTTTAATGCATATTTTTTAAAGATGAAGTTTATAGATCTTCAGATATTAATTACAAGCTTTTTTCACAATAAATAGATCCGTACACTGCACGATAATATTCTCAAATTTTCGCTGTAGATGTGCATTTAATCGTGTTTCATTGTACGAATGTTTACAGAAAGTTTACAGAAAGGAAACATTATGCTTATATTTTTCTAATTTTGTAATAAAATAGTTTAAATCAAGTCAAATATGTGTATATACAGATGAACGGAGCTAGTAATACTGACTGAATAAACCTTGTTTTGTCTGCACGACAATAAAAAAACATTGTAACCTCTATCGTCTATGCTTATTGTTTGTGTCAACAATAGCATGTCATTATAATTAGCTGTATCAAATTGATTTTTATCCGACGACAAAGACGGTAATGCTCGCTTGTGTACTAACACATAACTAAAGCACAGACTTTATAAATATACTTTACTTTATTTACACAAACTTACACAGATTTTATAATAAGCATATCAGATAAGCCGACTTACCTGTACATACATACGACACACATTTATTATTAGATAAGTTGATCGGCCACCATATCGTTTGAAAGCGGCATTCATTTGCCTCACTTCGTAGTACGGGATCTCGCACTATCACAATAGAGGGAGCATTTGCTCTAAGAGCGTGTCCTTACGGTATACTTTTTTGTTGACAGAGTTTCTTGATTTTTACTAATGTGTGTGACTAGGGAAGATGACAGTACAACGATACTGAACATGAGATATTTTTATCTTCGTGAATGCTAATAACCAAAACATTTAAGATTTAGCGTAATTTGCAAATAATTATTTCATGACCGACTCATAAGTTGACACGAATTACACTGACAGTGCGAGGTTGCCATATTTATTATAACTAACTGTTTTACTCGTAGTTACGCTTAATGAGATAGAAAGAGAATTTATTATAGCACCATTCAATGTGTTTCTTAGTCCGAGTACGGGACAGACTGTTTAGAGTTATTGTCTATGATTTAAAGTATATCCTATACATATCATTCACACATTTGACAACAATTACAAAATAAATGTTGATAACACACAGAAGTCAAACCAATGGTTTTACAATATTTGCCTGTCTGTATGCAAGAAGCATATAATATCCTGTATGTTTGTATACGCATTACGTAAGAACTGCTGCGCAAAATTAAAAGGGGTTTTTGCATTTGCAATGTTTAGTAACTAGTTTTAAAATTCCGTATGTTTTGTCATCATCCCTCGTTCAAAATCTGAGATCTAAGCTGAATTTGCTTCAGGGAAGCTGTACCAATAAAATGGGTAAAACTCATAGATTTAATAACTTCAGACTCCTTACTACGAAGTGAGGCAAATAAAATATATTAAAATGTAGATGTGTGTGTTTCTAACGAAACTGCAGCCGATCTGTCTGCTATCGACTGCAACTTATTGAATTGTCGTATGTACAGGTGAGTCAGTTTATCTGATTTGTTTAACAATTGCTATATGGGACATAGCATTTGCAGTCATTTACAGTCTGTTGTTGAGCTTGTTTGTGTGCGTGTAACCTAACCTAACTTAACTTTGATTTGAATACCCTTGCCGTCTTCTATATAGTATTATGATTGTCACGATAACATTATTAGATACTTACTTTTTAACTGACTTCAAAAAAGGGAGGAGGTTCTCAATTCAACTGTTTTTTTTTGTATGTTTGTTACCTCATAACTCTGTCATCTATGAACCGATTTTGAAAGTTCTTTTTTTATTTGGTTGGTAATACTTCAGAGGTGGTCCCATTTAAATTTCACCGATATTGGAGCTTGGACTAGTCGGTGCCAAATCAATATGCAACAACAGAAAGCCTTAGTTTTGTAGGCTTGGCACCGACTTCAGTAACTGTCAAATTTTATTATATAGGTATGTGTATCGTATTTTAGTTTTGATTAGTAAAGGATAGTTATTTTGTACTTTTCAGTGTTTTTATTTTTGAAGGCGGTTTAATTTTTTTATTAAACATTTTTTTATGACACATAATAAAAAAACTACGAGATATTATACCTATATTTGTTATGCTTTCGATACCTTGCAAATTACAGATTTTAGATCGACATGGTCGGGAACTGAACCTGGTACCACTGGCTTGGAAAGCAGATACCACCACGCCAACATGAATGCCAGAAGGTCAGTCATTGACTCTCGCATATTTTATAGTTTTTTCTACATCAACACTGTGCATCATGTTATATCATTGTATCTCGCAGGAAGCGTCACATTTTGGCGGTGGGTGCCAAAAAATATTTTTATCAAACATTGTTTCATGACTCTAATTTTAGACATTTTTAGCATCGATAAAACAGAAAATCTGCGATGAAGTGGAGTGCTATAGGATATTTATTACCCAATTACGGCGAATTGGGTAACTGCCAACCATGGGATAAGTTCATTGTCGAGCTCGTTTTTTGATTATTTTCATCTTATTTACACCTTACATACATATCGTAATAATGACGAGAGTGGTATGTGGTAGCAGAAGCGAAGTAAAACCACAGATTAATTAGTTTAGGTAAAACGAAGGCCGACTTAAGAAGCAGCGCCCCGGCATAGCACGCGTAGAAATTTTTTTAAAAATAAAATACAATCCATATTACTCGCTGATAATGTAGCTTTCTATAGGTGAAAGAATTTTCAAAATCGATTGGATAGTTTTTGAGTTTATCCATTACATATTAACAAACAACTTTTACCTCTTTATAATATAATATAGATTAGTATAACTATAGACAAATAGCCAGTGTTAACAGACGAGTATGCCAAAAACACTGATGAGGTTTGAGAAGACGACAGACGTAGGTACATATGTAAGGTATTGTATAGACTCAGGTCCTCTGTAAATTTGTGGGAACTCATCATACGTGATAGTGATGAGTTCCCACAAATTTACAAAGGACCTTACATACGTGTAAGGAGCGCGATGCTGGGCACAACATCCTCTCTGACTATCTCCTTAGGGATAAAGCCCGGGGATATGTATGTACGTATCTTAATAGTGACAATTTTCAGATTTTTCTGAGCTTTATTTCACAAGACAAGATGGACTGACAGCTGAATGTTTTTTGAAGTGTTCTAAAGCCAGCTAAGAGTAGTAATGTGCCGTTATATTGCCCGAAGTGGGATTGTTACTGGTGAAATTGTCCGATTTTTTTCGGAAAATGGCACAATTTTGCTAGTAATATTCCCATGTTGCCGGCAACGCCACATTTTTAGACAAGAACTAATTATACTCGAGCAATTCGTGTCACTAAGCGCTATCTGTAAAACAAAGATAGTCTAGCATGTTTTGCAATGCAATTCTGATAATTTTCCCTCAATCTACGCTAAATTCTAAGTTTTTCTAAACTTATTTTTTTGAGTAATTTAAGAGCATGTTATTAGTAATTAGCTAATTTAATTAATTAATTGTAATCATGAGTATAATGAGCATATTATGAGTATATTATGAGCACTCGCATATCTAGGAGAGATGCGTGATGAGAATGATGATATTTGAGGAAGCGAAAGAAGTACATGGGTAGTTCCCATGAAATCCTGAAATTCCTGTCCTTTTAGATTTAACAAAAATATAGCCAACTTCTATCAATACCTATTATTTCCTCGTCAGCGCTATTACTGTGGCTACGAGTGTGTTATAATTTTTGAATCGTATGTGCAAATAAAATAAAATAAAAATGTTGAAATCGCGAAAATCATTCCCTCACTCTGTTCCAAGCTTCAGATTTAAACCCTTCCGGTTTTTTAATTCAACAATTCCTTATTAAAACTAATTGAGAATTTTATAAATCGATAAAAAATACAATGTTATTTCGAAATCAGTATTATTTTGAAAAAAAAATTAAAGAAGAAGTTGATAAATTATTTTTTACGTATATCCCAACTCCCAAGAAATATTATTTCCTCACATACTCATTGACAGCCTATTTGAGAACGCATCTTTAATCAGGCGTTAGCGCTCCATTGAATTTTAATACTTAGCAGTACCACAGATTAATTAGTTACTGGCAGAACTATTAATTTTTAATTATTAGTAGGCGCTTTAAAAAAAGGTTTAATTAATATTCCTTCAAGAGTTACATTTTTGATCGTTATTACCTCATGTCGTAGAATAAGAATGAAATTATGTTTAATTGAATATTATTTTATCCAGTGAAATGAATTTTTGGGAGCATTAATTTCATACAAAAATTCGATACTGATGTAAGATTATGTCGCGAATTTTTGTTCATATTTATCATTTTGTCATTCCCACATCTGTCATTCCCTTATTTGAATTCCTTAATTTGCCATACATTAATCCCTATGTATTTTTGAAACGCTTATTCTGGGGCCCACCATTTTATCAAATACTATATAGGAACATAGGTACTATTAAATGCTCCAAAAATAATTGTGGATAATTTAATTTCTTAAAATAAATTTTCGGGATTTCGCTGGAACTACCCACATGTAAAGTCCTTGGAGCTTGGCGCTCCGTCCTCTCTGGCTACCCCGTTAGGGATACAGCGTGAAGATATGTATGTATAATGTAGTATAACGAGTAGTCAAGCTTATACGAAAAGCTATAAAATTGACTGAGGCTCAAAGACATTAAAAGTTTCATTACATTCATTACATTTAAAGAGAATAATATGTTGTAACTCATGTAGCAAACCCTCCTCATCGGAACGTAATGATTTGCTATCAAGTCGTAGAAGATATTTTTAAAGGAGTTTACGTGGCTCTTTCGCTAACTAAACCATAAAAGATAGATCAAATTAAGAGTTCGTCTATGCGCCTAGTGCAACCAACTTCGTTCAATACCCCGCGCCCTATGGCGATAACAATAAAGTTCATTTTCGCAGTTGCGGTTTGATCACAATTTAGCGCGAAGTAATCTCAACATTTGTTTTTGCACATAATTGTAATTTGCAAGGAAACTACATTACCAATTAAAATATTTTAAAATTTTGTAGTTTCTGAGATGAAACTGAATCATTGTGCAAAACAGATATTTTTCTGGATTTTTTTCAATCGTGATTTTTTATCCAATCATGTTTCCACGTTTAAGGATTTCAAGATAAACAATCGAAGTTGTATTTATCCAAATATCTAACTCTCAGTCTCCTGGAATATCGAGATCCAGGTCACCAAACAACAAAATCTGCATAGGCCGACTCTTAATATACTACACAATGTATTCTCACAAAGATCTACGGAAAAGTCCCCGTAAGCATATAAATGACCCCACAGTAACCACTTACGTATATACGATACACATACATATTACATACATACATATCCTCACGCTGTATCCCTAACGGGGTACTCAGAAAGGACGGAGCGCTACCCTAACACTAACAACTAACACTGGGTATTTGAACTTCGTAAGTCAGTAAGTCAGCCTTGTTTTTCCTTGGCTTCTTTTACCACTCGCTTTCGCTCTGTAGATTTTCTTCATCAGTTTTTAATCATTCATTCTTTCTATATGCCCGACCCATCTAAGCATTCCTTTCTTCATTTTAACAATAACACTGTCGTGCAACCCTGTCATACTGCGTATGTCTTCATTGCTTATTTTGTCCGCAAGAATGATACGGCACATATTTCTAAGAGATCGCATTTCTACGTAGTTTATCTTACTTTCACTCGATTTCGGGCACATCCAGGCCTCATTACCGTACAATAAAGTTGGAACCAACGCCGCATTGTGTATGACCATTTTGGCTGAGTTTGATATATGTACACTGCCTACTAATGCGGACAGTAATATAGTTTTCTCTATAGTTCTCTTCATTGCTTTTGTCCGCAAGGGTGACACCGCATATATTTCTAAGAGATAGCATTTCTACAGCATTTACCTTAATTTTTGAATTTAATTAAAAAAATAAGTTCTTTGTAAAGTTATTTTGGGCGAATTAACTTTAAGCAATAAATGTATATTTATAAAACCTAAGCGACGCCGGGCGAAGCCGGAGCGAATCACTAGTTTTATATATGAAATCTTGGTTCGCTTAGGCTTTTATTTACTAAATTAAATATTTCTGAACGGTTAGCCAAGTGTAACGTGACCATTTATTATTTTTGTCAAGCGGGACACTTGCGATATTGCGACGTAAAAACAAAAAAATGAGAACAATGTGTTAATAATATGTAATTTCAAAATCAGTCAAAATAGCAGTCTCAAAATGTCGGGTCTAGTTTTCAAGTAGGAATAGAGCTTATCACATTATCTGAATATACCTATATTCAAATAATGTGATAAGCTCTATTCTATGCTATATTCCTACCTAGGAAGGGGCACCCGTATGGTACGTATTAATTATCGTTTAGTCTGTTTGCAAAAGCGGGACATTTTTGCTCTGGCTGGGGACAACTGGACAGACAGCCTGAAAGCAGGAGTGTCCCGCCGAAACCGGGACGTATGGTCACGTCAGCCAAGTAGCAAACGCTTCGTAAATCGAAATTCTTGCTGGAGTTGTTGCTTTACTTTTCGTTTGATTTAATAGAAAGTTAATAACGTTTATGGTACATATACGTTAATAACGTGATATGATATGTGATGGTACGGTCTGTGGTAAACTGCCTTTTATACGCTGACGATGCTGTGTTTATAGCACGATCAGAAACGGAGCAGACACTAGTTACGTGCATGAAAGAGGAATGTGAAGTGAAAGGATTGAATATGAATCTGAACAAAATTAAGGTTCTGGTGTTTGAAAGGGAAGATGTACAGACAGTGTGAAATATGGGTAAATGGAAAATGTCTAGAATAAATGAACGAAATTGTATATCTGGGAAGTGCGTTTTCGAAGGATGGAAGATGTGAGTTGTATGTGGAGAGACGGGTAGCAGCTGGCAATAAAGTCAACGGTGCTCTCTCCGTATTAGTAGGCAGTGTGAATATATCTAACTCAGCCAAAATGGCCACATACAATACGGTGTTGGTTCCAACTTTATTGTGCGATTGAAAGTAAGGTAAATGCAGTGGAAATGCGCTCTCTTAGAAATATGTGTGGTGTCAGCCTTGCGGACAAAATAAGCAATGAAGAGATATGCAGTATGACATGATTGCATGTCAGTGTTATTGTAAAAATGAAGAAAGAAATGCTTAGATGGTTCGGGCAGATAGAAAGAATGAGCGATGAAAGACTAACGAAGAAAATCTATAAAGAGAAATTGAATGGTAAAAGAAGCCAAGGAAGACTAAGACTTATGAAGATCAAATAGCCAGAGTGTTACCCAACGGAAATGTCAAAATCACTCGCATACCTAGGCGAAAATGTGTGAGGAGAGTGATGAGATTTTATAAAGGGAAAGAAGTATGTAAGAACCGGGACGCTTGCTGTTCCGTCCTCTGACTACCCCGTTAGGGATACGGCGTGAAGATATGTATGTAATAATATTTGATAAACAATTTAAAATGCAACTTTGAGGAAGTTTATTATTTAAGATAATGTGTAGTTTTAAGTTTGTAAATATTAACATATGTATGTACTTTTTGTTAATAAATAAATTTTATTTAAAATGAATTACGCTAGATCACGTGGTATGTCATTTTTTTCTACTAGCGTTTACGACAATGGAGCCACTTGTCTAGGCCCCCAGAAAGCTTCGCAGGCGTACGTAGAATAACTCTAACAGTTTCATCATATACGGATGTATGGTTCAGCATAGATCGCATAGAGGACAAACATACAAAGAAACATTCATTTTTATATATAAGAAGAAGAAGAAAAGATAGACGTATATAACAATACAATTATGATAAATTTCCCTCAATGTACATGTATTATTATTCTTACATTGGAAGTATTTTTCATGTAGCAGTTTTGCAAGAAAACTGCATTCCCAATTATAAAACTGATTTTAGAGATTTCAGATATTATAACTACCTATCCATATTAGTAAAGATCATTTTAAAATTCTGTATAATTTCGGAGACGCAACTGAATCATTGTGTACTGACACTTGACAATAGATATTGTTAACTAGTTCTTGGGAGCCAAAACTATGCCTGTATAGATGGTGTTTTCGGTATTAATGAAGCTTCAAAAACAAAGTTTCGCTTTACCAAATCTTTTCTAGCCAGGAACGACTTCTGGCGGTTAGATTAATAAATATATCACATTAAGTATTAAACACGTAAGCAGTAGTGGAAGTAAAATGCTTCCCAAGGTTTTATCTGGATTTTTTGTCGAGATTTTTCTATCCGTTGTATGTGTTCAAATATCTAACTCTCAGTCTTCTCAGATATCGAGATCCAGGTCACAAAATACACCAGTCTGCATTGGTGGACTCTTAATACTTTTGTAAAAAAAGGTTGGGTAGCAAATTTGTTTTCGAAAATTAATAAGTTAATAAGCAACTACCCCGCACAATAAGTGAAGAAAATTTTCTTTTATTTAAGCCTTTAAAATATCCCAAAAACTCGATTTTTAAACGCACTACCGCGGATTAATTAGTTACTAACGTAAACACTACTATATTTTGACCGCAACTTACTATATTTCCTTCTAAATACATCGTGCGAAAAACTATTGGGACAGAGTAACACCGACTCAATTAGTGCTCAGTGTTCATAATTTCGAAACAGAACGATTAACACCCAGTAAACTGTATTTGTGCTTGTTAGATTATTTACAAGGTCTTTTAGAAACGACTTCAAGGATAACAAAAAACGTATAAAATTGTTAGAACACTTCCTTGACGTTACGCTGTATGAACTGAAATTTAACAAACTTTATAGGTACTAAACATTTAAATTTTACACTTTATTTAATGAGAAAAATAAACTTTAAAGTAAAACTATGTGTATCATTGGATGTGAAAACGTGAGTTAATATATTTTATGAACTCGAAATACTCACCTTTTATCAGTGATTATGTGATGTGTGAACAAGCCGGCCGGCGAGCGCTCACTGATGCAGCGTTTTGTTGTCTCCCTTTTTCCTCGTCTGTAGAATTAGCATAACCCGTGCCATTAAAAAAATTCTACTTATTTTATGTTGTGCAACCTATACCCGGCCACGCGTTATTGTGGCGCGTGTTGAACAAACGAACGTATAGGTACATTTTTTATATAGGTGTTAGTACATAAAAACATGCGTGTATACGAGTAAGACGTTGTTTTCAAGTAAAATGACTAACTACTTTTCGAATTTTGTAAGCATAAAACGTCGAGTTGAATTTTTATGTATATAGACATAGTGTTAAATATAAAATGTAACGGCAGCACTGATCCCTATGAACACACTATCAATTCTTCATCACAACTATTATGCACTTGACTATTCGACTACTTCTCAACAACTGAACTCTTACAAGACCAAAATCATGCTTTTATTCAGCCCCACTACACGCAGGAAATCCATTCTACCCTCGTTCTTGTTACTAAAATGGTACAAAATATCATACGTGGGTACTTTGTGTGATTAAAATTAATGTGGAACAAACAATAGATTATATTTAGTCTTCGAAGTTGATTTCCATAATAATATCTTGATCTTGATAAAGTTCACTGTCAGCGCGTTAGATGGCGCGCGTCGCAATTGTTTTGCTACAATTCTTGCCCGTGATCACGGTTTTTCAAAATTGTTCTTGAGGAAATAAGTCCTGTGAACTATTAACGCTTAACATTAGTTAAAATGAGAACAATAATTAGCAGACCGGCTGCAGTACCAGTAAATAAATTATGGAAAGTTGTATTTTTGTATCTACTGTATCTACTACTAACTGTCAGGCCAGGCGCCTTCTGCGCTCGCCCCAACGCCATCGTTGACGCTGTAAGAACCACTAGGGCTAACAGCAAAGAGGAGGGCTTTTTTATTCCGTTCGAGTCTGATACTACTCAGTCGGTGCAGAGTCCGGATAAGTATCCGTGGAGATTTTTCCTTTTTAAAATTTTTAAAAAAATTTAGGAGTCAGTTGTTGTACACAGCCGTCAAGTAATCAAATATACGAGTACAACTGTCGTGATGGAGAATTGGTAGTGAATTCTTAGTAATCAGTTATCCTGTTACATTTCATTAAAGTACTTTTTAGACCGATAAAATTATTAATTTATTACAAACTGTTCGTATGAACACAAACGTGTAATATTTGTAATCAGTTAAAGCGAATAAAAACAAAAAATTTAGAAAAGACTGACTAATCACTGAATGGCAGCACCGATTTTGACGGGACTTTCATCAACAGATAGAAGACTTTTCGGGTGTAATCTAAGCTGCTCTTTATCCTAAAAAACACCAGATTTACGCGGATAAAACCGCGAAGCGCGGCTATTAAATTAATACAATTATTCACTTTTTAAATGGCGTGAACTATACAATCCGTGAATACACACAAACAAGACAACAGAGACAGTCATTGTATTCGATTGGCTACATCTGTGATTCATAAGAAAACTTTACGACGCAGTCCAAGAAATCGTTATTAGCAAAAACAAAACGAAATATTTAGTTTTTCTTTATTTTTTTTTAGAAAAGTAAGAATAACTAAAAACGAAACTCGACTGCTGCGGGTATAATAAAAAAATGTATACAAGTTGAAATAGTTGCGACTTGTATTCTATCATGTATATTATTGTAATCACATAAGCATTGTTTTTTATTCGGCGGGGTTATTACCTAAAAATTTGCAGACAGCGACAGCCACGCGATCACTACGCAACCGGTGACTAATTATAATAAAAAATTGGTATCATGTACATATGACGATTACGTATCTATTATTCTATGACCGTAAAATGCACTTTTCGCGGTGGATTTAGCGCCACAATACAAATTACATGACACAAATTCTCGTTTTGACAGCAGATATCGCGCGATATTGGCTGTCGCATGCTGTCTGCAAGTTACGTAATAAGCGTGCAGGGTGGACAGGGAATAGGATTGCCAACATTTCTTCAACTGATTATAGTATATTTCAGAATAAGCTATAAAAATACAGTACACTTCAAACAAATATAGTATTTTATAAAAAGAATAAAAAATAGAAAAGTATTTGTTACTTAATTTATATTCATAAAAACTGTATTTTTTTGAACTTGCATTTTTAATAATTTTTTGTCTACAATAAAAATGTCGCTTAATCGCATTAAATTTTTGTATTAATGTATAATTTAGATCAAAAGCTGATTTCAAGACAGAGACGGGTTTGGTTACATGCACATTCATCAGTCGAAATGGTCGAAACTCGAAACTCGAAAAATAATATAACGTGTTCATAAATTTTACAAAGTGAGGAATTTGTTTGTTATTAAAGCGACGCGTTGATAAACAATAATTTAATCCAAAATGGACCTTCTGGTCTATGCAAAAGCGCTAGCTTGCGAAAAATAAGAAAAAGTAGTTATTTTCTTTTATTTTAAAAACTATAATTAATTTTAAACAATTCAACTGTAATTTTGAAGAATATGTTTAGATTAAAACTATTTAGAAAATTTAGAAACATAAATCGGTCCCGTTATTCCTCAAAATGTAAATCTCTGTTTTAAAGGAGGTTTCTTTGATATTTTTTTTGTGTTACAAAAGTTAACCAATCGTGTATCGCAACTGGCAAAATAAAGTCAATGAAATGAAAAAAAAGTAATATATAAGTAAAGTATAAAATAACTATCCTTTACTAATCAAAACTCAAGTACAATGAAAATAACTTTATAAATACGGAACACATACCTATATAATTAAATTTGACAGTTACTGAAGTCGGTGCCAAGCCTACCAAACTAAAGACTTTCTGTTGTTGCACATTGATTTGGCACCGACTTCTATAACTGTCAAATTTAATTATGTAGGCATGTGTTTCGTATTTATAAAGTTATTTTCATTGTACTTGAGTTTTGATTAGTAAAGGATAGTTATTTTATACTTTTCAGTGTTTTTTTTGAAGGCGGTTTAATTTTTTTTAATAAAAATTTTGTATTTCTTCCATATGAGTGATCTTGACCTAAATAAATATCTAGGGGAGGTCTGCAATTAACTTCATTCTAATTCCGGAGCGCAACGATATACAAGAGAATCGTCAATATAAATAAAGGTTATAACCAGGTCGTGTTATCTAGTGTATCTTCGAAGTCCAGGCTCCAATATCGGTGAAATTTAAATGCGACCACCTCTGAAGTATTACCTACCAAACGACATACAAAAAAAAAACAACATACAGACGAATTGAGAACCTCCTCCTTTTTTTGAAGTCGGTTAAAAATACGTAATCAACGGTAGTATAACTTTGCACTCCCTACAGAAATGCGGTGTGCTATAGTCCGACGTCGACTGTTTGTTTGTGTGCATGTCTGTAAGATCATAGCTCTGATGAATGGATTTGAATACGGATTTTTTTTTAAACTACAGTTGTCGTGAATGTTATAGTTTGTAATTTGTTATTAGTTATTGAAAAATAATACCACTTATACGAGTATGTTTTTTATTGGCTGCAACACATGTTTCAGTATTAGAGTCGCAGATTAATAAATGGGATCGCTATTAGTTATATAATGTAATTTATTTATTTAATGGTTTTATGTATGGAGGCTAGAGGTAAGGAGAACCGTCTCATATGGGGGTTAATTGAAAAAGTGGCCAGCTGTAAGCAGTAAATAACAGTTCAAAAACTGTCCAGAATAGCGCTAGAGTAGCTAGAGAGCATGAACAAAAAATCGCTTTGAAACACGTTGAGTGATTTATAATAATCATTAGCTTTTAATATCTTTTAGCGATTTTATTGTGTTGACTGATATAAAACTTTTGAAAATAATAGAGCAATAATGGTGAACATTTACCCTCTAGCTATAGTAGCGCCACCCTTATTTAACGCCTTTCTACGGACACTTTTTGACACACAGAGACGGCTCTCCTTTCCTTTACCCTCCATAGCTTTAAGGGTTGTCTAACATATTAATAGTAAATAGTCCACATTAATAAAGTGCGTGGGAGTTCTCCTCAAAATTTAGCGGCACAATGTTGTTCCACGACCTATCAAACGTACCGATTGGCGTCACCGACCCGACCGTGGCGGCACAGATTAATTAGTTTACTAGCGTAGTGGCGGATCAGTTTCCTTCACTGTTCAGAAAAAGAGCAAGGTGCACAAAGAAAACTTCGAACATAATGTCAAACTTCAATGTAATTGAGTGTAATTGAGACGTATCACGTCTTGTTTGTTTGTTGCGTAGAACATGCTGGAACACCTTAAGGCTGGAACTAAAAATAATAACGGACGGAGTTATTGCTTTAAAGCGTGTCCACTTTTTGTTGGTGTTTTTTTTTTTAATGAAAGAAGAGGCAAACGGGCAAGCAGGTCACTTGATGGAAAGTGACCACCGCCTCGCATAGACACCCGCAACGTCCGGCGAATCACGGGCGCGCTGCCAGCCTTTAAAGAAGGGAAAGGATGGGGGGGGGGGAAGGTAATGTGCCGCCGGCGCTCTCACTCATCGAAGGAAACACAACAGCAATAGATGCTGTTATCTCACGCCGATATTCTGTGAGAGGGTGGTATTTCACCGGGCGAGTCGGTTTAATTCGTGCTGCAATACAGCATGCCTCTACCACCTCTTCTTCTTGATGTTCTTGACTTGTGCCAGTGTGCCTGACTATAGAAGGGTCCCAGTACGAAAATACACAGCTGAATATGACATATTTTTAACCGAATTTAAAAAAAGGAGGAGATTCTCAATGCGACTGTATATTTTTTTTTTTATGTTTGTTACCTTATAACTCCGTCACTTATAAACCGATTTTAAAAAATCTT
The DNA here is from genome assembly GCA_907165235.1 of Zeuzera pyrina. Taxonomy (NCBI): domain Eukaryota; kingdom Metazoa; phylum Arthropoda; class Insecta; order Lepidoptera; family Cossidae; genus Zeuzera; species Zeuzera pyrina. The sequence continues at coordinate 3,491,527 of OU015647.1, forward strand.
TTTTTGTTTGGTAGGTAATACTTCAGAGATGGTCCCATTTAAATTACACCGATATCAGAGCTTGGACTTCGAAGATACACTAAATAACACGACCTGGTTGTAACCTTTATTTACATTGATGACTCTCTTGTATATCGTTGCGCTCCGGAATTAGAAAGAAGTTAATTGCAGACCTGCCCCCTTATTCACAACGCTTCGAAAACTTTCGTGGCGGAAAAGGTCGATCGTCGGAAAGCATAAATTCAATCCGACGGATTAGAAAATGCTATTCACAAACTCTATCGGGATCTCATCGGAAAGGACTTTACGAATCCGAAAGAAAACTTCCAAAAGAATTTATGAAGCATGTTACAAAATGGTAGAAATCGTTTTCGTTTTGGTAGAAAATATTAGTGCGGTTGAAACGTATCACATTTTGACGATCACAATGTATTCAGTAATATAAATAATAATTATGAAACAGAAATTACTTAGTATTTTTTAAGATTAACAGTTTTTGTAAATATTTTACCTACATTTGAAGAACTAAACGGGCTTTATTAATACGAATTATACTGTCTGTGCTTATCGTCTGTGCGTTCAACAAGTTCAAATAAATTATACTAGATGTCACTTAGTAAAAATTAATAATAACTACAATAGAAAGTACAATAGAGTTTTTATTTTTGATTGTTGTTGTTTCTAAAACTACCTCAAATACCTCAAAGAACGTTTAGCTATGGATTGCGTAGCTAATAAAATATGTCATAAAATATTTGGGACAAATTAATCCTCAGGCATGTATTTAAAAAGGGCACGAAATTTGTCTAGAAGTCTAGATTACATACGCGCACGCAATTTGTTTAGATTTTTGACGACAGACGTCATCGATTATACACTATATAAATATATGAGAACCGACGTCTTGGTTGATGCAAGTGCCCCAATATGGTACAAATTATTAGCGTTATCCTTTCCCTATAATTTAAACGCAATCTAAGTAGTAATCGACAATAATTGTTTGTCAAAATTATTAATTTAGTTGTCTCGGGATTGTTTTCGACACTAAAAAGTCGTCGGAAGCATCCGAAGGTTTCGTCCCGAAATGAACTGTCAAATCATTTCGTTTCGGAAAGGTTTCGGATTTGTGAATTGCGTTTAGACAAAATCATCGGAAAGTTTCCTGTCGTATACGGAAAGTCGAGTTTCCGACGTTTGTGAATAATCCCGCTGCCCTAGATATTTATTTCGGTCAAGATCACTCAAAAGGGAGAAATGAAAAGTTTTTATTAAAAAAAATTAAACCGCCTTCAAAAATAAAAACACTGAAAAGTACAAAATAACTATCCTTTACTAATCAAAACTGAAGTACAAGTAAAATAACTTTATAAATACGATACACATACCTATATAATTAAATTTGACAGTTATTGAAGTCGGTGCCAAATCAATGTGCAACACAGAAAGCCTATTAGTTTGGTAGGCTTGGCACCGACTTCAGTAACTGTCAAATTTAATTATATAGGTATGTGTATCGTATTTATAGTTATTTTAATTGTACTTGAGTTTTGATTAGTAAAGTATTTTGTACTTTTCAGTGTTTTTATTTTTGAAGGCGGTTTAATTTTTTTTAATAAAAACTTCAACTAAATATTTCACTGTGTTGTAAGTAAAGTCAGTAATGAGCTGATACAAAATACACCGACAGTACAAGGTTGTCATACTTACACTGTAACTAACTGTTTTACTCGTGGTTACGCTTAATGAGATAGAAAGAGAGAGACGAAAATTCCTTTGACACGGTGATATGAGCGGCAACTCATTATGACTCCGTTCATCATGGTCCTTGGTCCGAGTGTAGCACCCTTCCTAAAAAAGCCAGGTCTATGACCACAGTTATATCACCGCAGAGTTGATGATAGAGTTGCGTGGAAAAATATTGTTATGTAATTATAAGTTTTACAAAAGAAATGTATAGGATCATAGTCAATGACTGGCCCTTTGGCGCAGTGGTATAGCATCCGCTTTCCAAGCTAGGGTCCCGGGTTCGATCCCCGGTCAGGTCAATTTAGGAAACGAACTTTTCTAAATTGGCTTGGAGTCTGGGTGTTAATGGGAACTCCCCCAGAGTTCGTTTTGTGGTACCCATAGTACAAGCTTACTGCTTAGTTTGGGGTCACACAATCTGTGTAATTGTCTGGAGTATTATTATTATTATAGTGTTGTCACATCTATACCTACCTGCTTTTTTGTGTTAGCGGTTTTTCAAAATATTTTAATTATTTCACTTGGATAACCTTTAATTGTAACTATTGTTGCGCTAATAATGAACACACTCGTATATTCACTTTTACGTTTAATTTCTCAATAATAACAAATTACAAGCCATAACACGTTGTAACGAATAGCTATCGACGAATAATTAACAGCTAATCCCGCAGATAGGGATATTCCGATACAAGTAAATACGAGTAAGTATTCGATACTTTTATTTCGATACCAAGTACTTTCAGCACCAAATCAATCTTGCGATACTTACTCGGTATCGACACGAACACTGACTGACTGACTGACTCATCACGAGATGCATAGTTACCCCTTTCGCTGTGTAGACGCTCACTAAGAACGGATTTTAAGAAAGTCTTGTTTAAAATGACTGTCATCCGTGCAAATTTGGGGCGGGTCGGTAGTTATGTATAATATGTTAAAAATATACAGAATAACAACCACTCCTAAGAATATTTTCTTATCGTGTCAGTCCCATAAAAAAAATCTAAAAAGTATCGATATGAGTAAGTATCGATACTTTACGAGTATGTACTCATATGAGTAGTATCGAAAAATCATTTGAGTACTACTTATATGAGTAGGTATCGATATCTTGTGGGTATCGGAACATCCCTACCCGCAGAATGATGTAGAATGATCCAGATCTTGGCACGCATCGGTTTATATAGACTTGCTGACGTCACTTCTCCCACGCCTTGGCGGCAACAGATGTGGCAAGCAGCATGTGATGTCAGCTAAGCATAGTGACGTCATCTCGCTCCGTTACACTACCTGTAACATTTTCCTACTTACTAAAGATTTGTATTTTCTGCTATAATGGAGTGACTTAGATAGCGTTTTACAAACAATGATAAAATACGAGTATAATAAGCCACTTACATAATGTTTGCAATGTGTACACTGATTAAAGCGGAAACAGCGTTAACTGATATACGTATGCTCAACCCATGTCCTTAATAGGGTATGTAGGTGGAAGCATTGTTTGTCCTAACGCACCTTTTTTTAATTTCTTTTATTAACTATACATATAGAGATACATACATATCCCTAACGGTGTAGTCCACCCATTCCCAAAGTGGGCGATAACGCCCCCCTGTGGGCGCTGCAGGCCTAAAGGGAGGCGGTAAGAGACCCAGAAAAAAAATGGGGGCGTTGTGTAGAGGCCTGGGGGGTGATTTGTAATTTCATTTAGCTAGGAGGCATCTTAGACAACGACTGCATGAGCTCTCGACTCAGTAGACAAAATAAGTTTGGGAACCCAGAGTGTAGTCGGAGAGGACGGAGCACCAAGCGTCGCGATTCTTACATACTTCTTTCGCTTCTTCAAATCTCATCATTCTCCTCACACATTTTCGCCTAGGTATGCAAGTGCTTTTGACATTTCCATTGACTTACACTGGTTATTTGATTTTCATAAGTCAGCCTTGGTCTTCCTTGGCTTCTTTTACAGCTGACTTTTGCTCTATAAATTTTCTTTGTCAGTGTTTCATCACTCATTCTTTCCATGTGTCCGAACCATCTAAGCTAAACATTCCTTTATTCATTTTTATAATAACTGTCGTGCAACCCTGCCATACCTCTTCATAGCTTATAATATAAGCATTTTATGAACCGACTTCAACAAAAGGAGGAGGTTCTCAATTCGTCTGTATTTATACACATATTTTTTACGTATGTTCGGGCATTACTTCTTTGTTTAGTCAAAATCAAAGTCAAATCAATTTATTCAAGTAAACCCAATTACAAGGTATTTTTGAACGTCAAATCTACTTTAGTTCAGTTTACGAACCGATTACAATTATGTTTTTTCCGTTGGGTTCAGTATAGATCCAAGGTGGTCCCATTTAAATTTCACTGGTATTGGAGCTTGGACTTCGAAGATACACCAAACAATCCCAACTGTTTATAAGCTTTATTCATATTGGTGGTTCTAAGTATAATAGTTTCATTCCAAAATTAGAAAAGAAGTTAATTGTAGATCTACCCGAGAAATTTATTCAGACTAAAGTTGCTCAAAAGGGAGAAATAAAAAACTTTAAGAAAAAATTAAACAGACTTAAAAAAAACACTAAAAAGTGGAAAATAAGTATCCTTTACTAATCAAACCTGTATAATTAAATTTGACAGTTATCTAAGTGTGTGTTAAATTAATGTGTAAAAACATGAAGTCTTCTATTTAGGTAGGCTTCGCACCGACTTCAGTAATTGTCTTATGTAGGTTAGATTAGTAAAGGATAGCTATTTCGTACTTATCAATGTTTTTTTTGAAGCTGATATAATTTTTCCTTATTTATTTTTACAATCTATAGTTTCCGCTTTCACGTTGATTGGTTCTGAAATTTTACTCATATAAAATAATTCTCGTTAACGAGAAAAGATTTTTAACGCCTTTAACAATGTCGTTAGCAAATTTAATTGAAAATTTATGCTGTGTTACGAGCGAAGTTAGACAATTATATGCAGAAGGAAACGTTATGACACAGACTGGTAGCTACGGTTGTGCAAATCTATTTAAAAATACGAGAAATTAAAGCTTTTTTACCTTCTATTTGGCTTTATATTGGTCTCGTTTTTTACCGACTTCAAAAAAGGAGGAGGTTCTATGTTCGTATATAGTCTGTATGTATTTTTTTTTCATGTATGTTCACCGATAACTTCGTCAATTGTGGACAGATTTCGAAAATTCTTTATTTGTTTAAAAGGCTATATATACTTCCGAGGTGGAGCTTGAACTTCGAAGATACACCAAATAACGCGAACTATTTGTAACCTTCATTTATATTGAAGATTCTTTTGTCTGTCGTTGCGCTCCAGAATTAGAAAGGAATTAATTGTAGAGCTGCCCTAAATATTTTCTTAGGCGAAGGTCACTCAAAAGGAAGAAATAAAAAAATTAAAAAAATTTTAACCGCCTTTAAAAAAAACACTGAAAAGTACAAAATAACAGCAGAGTTAACACTGCCTCCGGCCTTAAAACCATTGGTTTTAATGAAAAAAAGAGAAAGAGAAATTAAAAGAAACAAAAAAGTAGAGACATACGTTAATAATTACAAACTTAAAACTACACATTATCTTAAATAATAGACTTCCTCAAAGTTGCTGCTTAGAAAGCTGTCATTGTTTAAGGTACCCAGCAGACTGGCAGCATTGCCTCTTTGAATAGCTAAACTGATTCGTTGGCGGAAGAAGCTGTCAGCCCGGCGGTCTCCCGAAGTCTCGACCAGTCTCTTACAAATATCAGAAACCAGTCGATGGGCTTCAGGGCCCCAGGGACCCAAAGTTTCGACTGCAAAGGGCGTAAATATGAAGCTCTCAGAGAGAGTCGCATACGCCACTTCAAGTTCTTGGCAGTGCTAGCCGCGGCACCTGCTGACTTGGAAGTCGCCGGCACATGGGAAACAGCAAATGTATCGACACAAGTAGCATCCCACACCAGTGATCAAACAAATAAAACAAATGCTGAACATGAGAGGAAGGGAGGGGAGAGAAAGTGGGGCGCATGAAAAAATGTTTATTGAAAAGGCAAAGGACATAGACCAGCAACGGGTCTCTTGTAGACTCCTGTTGCCGTTCGGACGGAAGCTACACGACACACCATCGTCACCAAGATAGGTAGCGACGATGACACCTAAGGGCCAACAAAGAATAGTCAAGTACGTAATAGTTGTGATGAAGAATTGATAGTGTTCATAGTATGTGTTCTGTAGTTCATAGTGATCAGTGCTTCTGTTACATTTCATATTTAACAGTAGTTTCAGACATACATAATTTTATAAATTCGGAAGAAGTTGAAACCTCTTTAGCTAATGAGATGGCTAATAGTAGAATATCTTGGAAATTTGCGAAGTCCGCATTTCGGAGGACATTACGAGATAATTGTAAAGGCATTTAAAACGCATATTCATAGGGTGATTGGTTCGCAGCTACTCATCTACGAGGAGTTATTGACATTTATTACACAAATAGAATGTGTTATTAATTCGCGTCCGCTAACATTGTTAAGTGAGGATCCTTCTGAACTCACAGCACTCACACCCGCTTATTTTTTAACGTTTAACGTTAACTTAACGTTTTAACCTCTAAAAGAAATCCCCGCTTATGATGTACTTAATCAAAATCCGAGTTTATTACAACGCTACGCTTTAATGGACCAAATGTTTCGATGTTTCGCAGAACGGTGACAGCACGAATATCTTAATTTATTACAAGCAAGGCAAAAATGGAATGTTCCCGCTAATCCGATCAAGGTCGGTTTAGTGGTGGTAATTATGACCGACAACACTTCGCCACTTTGTTGGCCCTTAGGTGTCATCGTCGCTACCTATCTTGGTGACGATGGTGTGTCGTGTAGCTTCCGTCCGAATGGCAACTGGAGTCTATAAGAGACCCGTTGCTGGTCTATGTCCTTTGCCTTTTCAATAAACATTTTTTCATGCGCCCCACTTTCTCTCCCCTCGCTTCCTCTCATGTTCAGTATTTGTTTTATTTGTTTGATCACTGGTGTGGGATGCTACTTGTGTCGATACATTTGCTGTTTCCCATGTGCCGGCGACTTCCAAGGCAACAGGTGCCGCGGCCAGCACTGCCGAGAACTTGAAGCGGCGTAAGTATGCGACTCTCTCTGAGAGTTTCATATTTACGCCCTTTGCAGTCGAAACTTTGGGTCCCTGGGGCCCCGAAGCCCATCGACTGGTTTCTGATATTTGTAAGAGACTGGTCGAGGCTTCGGGAAACCGCCGGGCTGGCAGCTTCTTTCGCCAACGAATCAGTTTGGCTATTCAAAGAGGCAATGCTGCCAGTCTGCTGGGTACCTTGAGCAATGACAGCTTTCTAAGCGGCAACTTTGAGGAAGTTTATTATTTAAGATAATGTGTAGTTTTAAGTTTGTAAATATTAACATATGTATGTACTTTTTGTTAATGTAAATAAAGTAATACTTAATTCCACTATGTGGTCTTTGCGGGGTAATAATACTGGGTGTCGTTGTTCATACGATAAAGCAACGTGACGTAAACGACCACCAACACGTATTCAATCGTTTTCATCTAAAAACGGAGCTAGTCTTTGAATCGAGGTAGAACAATGTTTGTTCAATTTTTATTTAATGATTTCGTCAGCAAAATGGAACGACTGAATTGCTTTCAATAGTTGTATCTCATAGAATTTAAGATCAGAAGTGGTAAATAGTTTAGAGCGTGGTAATTTATTATTTTTATTAATAAAGCGGAAAACGTATATTACGCTATTAAGTAACAGAAGCCACGAAGAAACGCGGCGCGAGAGAGTGAAGCGGGTGAAGTTCATTCATATTAGCGGAAGAACGCGGAACGTTTGCTGACAGTGAAACGACCTTACTTTCAGGTAAATCCATATCAATAGAATCAGAATTTATTTGTGTAATATCATTGACGTCTTGACAGAACCAACTAGTTTGTCTGTGGCCAAGACGGACCTGAGAACCAGAGCGGGTGGTTCAGTAACTGAACCGGAGCAAGCAGTCGCTCGGGTTATGCGAACCCGGTATATGATAAAAATGTTGAGCAGGAAAAGTGTTTGATATTTTTGTAACGCGAGTGGACACAAAAGTTTGAAATTTATGGGGCGATGATGATGATGATGATGAATCCAATGTAAGGTGACCATCGAGTCTGTAAAACAGAATACCTATACTTTTGATGTCATGACGTCATTTATAGACTTCAACTACCTTGTGTTAATTTTGCCATTAAAAAAAGTAGCGCAAAGCTCGAGTAATATTAAAAATAAATCATTTTGTAGATAGTGCAATACATCAATCAAAGAAACGTCAGAATTAGCCTTGCCACTGGCGTCCATAACCATTCGCACTTTAGTAGTGGTTCTATCCTGTCTAATGACTGCGTAGTGAGGAATATAATATCCTTCCGACATTATATCATCGCAAAGTGAAGAAATGTAACTTTTAGCTAAATATTCCTTAATTAAATCATATCCGCGGCGTAATTCAGGAGCGGAAATAAACTTACGTTCAAGTGATAAAAAACGTTTTTAGCTGACGTATATGAGTCACCTAAAATAGTGGGATCGCGGGCAAAGGCAAAGCGACAGAGTAGCGGCCTGTAGCATCACGAGTTACAGTGTTATTAAGTATTTTTTCACATTCACGAGCAGCGGAGCTCAATTTAGGTTCACTTGACACTTCCTCAAGTCGCTAAAACCTCAAACCTCTGCAGAATAGAATCTAAACGCGGTTCAAATTCGACTAACGAGTGTAAAGAAACGGTATTCGAATTATAACAACTCACGTGTTAGCTTCACTACATTCTAATCACATCATCTATGACATGATTAGAATGTAGTGTAGTTAGATTAGAATGTAGTATGACGTCATTAGTCATCTATGACAATTTTGCGAGATTTTGATAGCAAAAGTGGGGTCAAAATACTTCACCTACGTATTAATAGGCTTTATAAAAGAATCTGGCGTTAGTCTTTGTGTAGTAGTTATCAAGTAGCATCAAGCGATTGCGTACAGTTTATTTGAATGGAGGTAGTCGGAAATAATTTAATTATACCCTCCGCCATGCGCTGTTAAATAGAAATAGTCTAGTGCAGTCAGTGTTAGTATATCTTTAGCTGTATCCGCGAACCATCGTTGTTAAAATATAGTCAAAATTAGTGTTCAGTTATTCAGTATGCAGTGAACTATTCAGTGAGTTTTATACGTAGTGTTTTGATGTGTTTAGTTTTATAGTACATTAAATATACGTATTGATTAGTGTGCTTTTCACAGGAGCGTTACCTATTACTATGTAACCAAAAATGGTTTCAAATCCTGTTGCAGTATTTGTGGACCAGAAATTCGTCCGGGTAGTAAAATACTAGAATTATATCTATTTCTCCGGGAGTATAAAACATGCCGGCGAGCATTACGTTTTTTAAGAATGAAAGCGTTGATACATTTATTTGAACTGTAGGCAAATTATCTGTGATGCGGTCTAATACATAAGCGTTTAGCGCGATTGAAACATTGCTATCAAATCGAGAAAATAAATTGACTGAACTAGCACCCAATATAGGGTTTGGCGACCTATGCCTTTAACAAACGCGCGCGATACCTTATCGCATTTTAATTTTAATTCCCTGCAAAATTTCGAGGTAATAAAAAAAACAAAATAAAACATATTTTGTTTTATATTTGGTGTTACACAGTTATTGAAGTCGGTGCTAAATCAATCAACAACAGAAAGTTTATAAATTTGGTAGGCTTGGTGGTTACAAGTAATGTGAATCAGTTTTAAAAATTCACACAAAAAACTGTTTTAAATAGATTTTTAAAGCTTTTCATATCATTAACAATAAATAGTAAAAAAACTGTTCAAGCAATAACAATAATATTGTCGCTCTAGTCAATTTTCTAGAGCGTGAAACTATGTTTTTAAAAAGTATATTAAAAACTTTATTTAATTAACATATATTGTAAAGGGACTATAATTAACTTAATTAGAACTAGAACAAATGGAGATGTTCTTAGCTAGACACTATGACTAAATGGAAAGATCAGAAATACATGTTCTTGGTTCGGAGGTCGATGCCAGACTCCTCGAGTGAGGGTCTTACATTTTCCTTGTTAGAATTGCAGGCTATGCATTGGCTATGGATTGAGGAAGCATTTATCAATAACGTCTTTTTAGGTGGCGGATACATAACTCTCTGTTAGTTGCTTATTTCAACAATATAATTAGACAACAGTCATGCAATTGTCGAGTGAGTCTCAACAATTCTCTCACTTTGGATTAAAACTCGCTTGGCCTTCAAATGGAATTCTCTAAGCCAAATGAAGCCAAACATACTAGGACCAAAGTGAAGTGATCTTGGGCGAGTTTGTCGGGGATCGCTTTAAGAGTAAACATCTCAGTCGGTATTTCGTCTTACATTAGTATATTTTAACTTCTTCTGAGACAATTACGTTGAATGAAACCAACTTGTTTTATTTAGATTGTAAAAATTGCGAAACGTCAAAAAATTCATTTACGATAGTACAACTCGCCGCCGTGCTCATCGAGGCGGCGCTAGTATCTCTGTCGACTTTAGAGAATACCAGTTTATAGTTTGACAATCTCACTGCGGATTTAGAAGTGGATTCGACTAATTTGCGTTAGAGAATCGCACTGCAGATAGTCTGTTGCTGTGTCTGTTGTCTAATTATATTATTGAAATGATCACGAGGTAAATAAAAAAATGATTCGTTTCTTAATCAAATTTATTTTTTATAAATAATGCAATTACACATATAAAAATACAATTATTGACATGAGCGTACTCAGACAATCAAAAAGAGAGACAGAGTAAAAAAAATAGACGCCTTACTCATAGCTCAGGAACCAGAGATAGGGAGTGATTAAGAGGACCCTTTGTCTCCCTCTAGCTGCATGTTCAGAGAACCCATATGGTTAGGTTAGATCACGAAGACTTTTCTATATCCCTGATCGGTGGCCCCCTACGTTAGGGGGCGTTAGAGCATTAAATAATTAAAGAGCCATTCGTCTCCCCTTGTACGGAAGCCCATTATGGTTGGGGGCTCAAGGCAGCAAGTGATCAAATAACCGTGTCTCCCTCTATTTTCGTATTCAGAGGCCCTCTATGCAATGGGGCCAAGGAATTGCAGTGACCGAAGCTCTCTTTGGCTCGCTATTTTTTGTAGGCTCCCTAGACATACCCAGATAGCAATTTTAGTTTGAAACAGGCGTGCATCGAATCTGTCATACAACTGTAAACACTGGAGACAAGTTTGAATTAGACTTTCTGGCTACCACGCGACAGATACAATGTTGATATAGCTAATATCCTGCATCGTTATTCAGTGCCTTCTACGTTACTGAGTATGATTATCTGCTCACTCGCACTTCAACACTAATGTTGTATAATTCGAAGTATGTGTCTGCTGTAGAGGTCTCCCGCTATATAGGTTGGCTTACTGCAGGGACCAATGCATAATGTATCGAATAAGCTAATTCTTTCTCATTTAACAGTGTTTTGTGCTGAAATTATTCAGATACAACACTCCGTCGTCGTATCAGAAGCCAATTGTTTGGTAATACATAAAAGTAGGTATCGAAATATAAATAAAAACTTGATACCTACTAAAATGATGACATTGTGGCAAAATTGCCATAAACTCATTTTAATCATTGTCAAAAACTTGCACCGTCATATTTAATTTGGCAATTTACAATCAAAGAAAAATCAAGCTTGCAGCAACCTTATATACTATCTTAGTACAGAACAGTTTCAATCTTTTCCTTCAACTCCTCTTTCCCCTTCATCACGGCGAGTATATCCGTGAAGAGATGCTAATAGAATTATAATATTCTTCACCAGTCCAATGGATTTTGTGTGGCGTCGCGAAAACTGATGCTGTTTTCGCTGTAAAACTGTGAGAACCAACTCCTGAATGCTCTGATGGTTTTGTCGCTTTTTATGTACGTTGGATTGCTAACATATCTCTTACTGTTCCATATAGCTACGTCTCTTTCGAACTGCAAATGAGAGAAAAAAATGCATTATATAAATATGACTATATATATCTTCACGCTTATCCTAACGGGGTAGACAGTAGATCTACAGAGCGAATGTGAATGGAAGCAGAAGCCAAGAAAGACCGAGGCCGACCTGGAAGATCAAATAATCGATGTTTGCTTACGGAAGTGCTAAAACTACTCGCATACCTCGGCGAAGTATGTGAGGAAAACGATGAGATTTGAAAGGCTAAAGAAGTATCTAAGGACCTCGATGGTACGCGCCTCAACCTCTTTTTCTACCCCGTTGCTTACTAGCACAGAACAATAGTATATATATAACACGTGTGAGGGTACCTATGAGTGTCCTTAGTTTAGTAATATATTACTTAACTTCTCTGCACTCAAATATTCAACATTAATTTGATCTCTATGCGAAAAATCAGATCGAATGTGGATCCTAACACACCGCCCCTTGCTCAAAATGACTCAAAAAGCGCCATCTATCCTACTAATCTGTGATCCCCCCTAAAACAAATCCTCGGTACGTCCCTGTCACTTACCATAGAGCACTCTCCTCTAACAAAAGCAGCGGCGAGAGGCGCGTTGTATGCCGGCGAGAACACCCTGTGTATGACCCTCTGGCGGAGGGGAGACAGCGGGGTGACTGACAGCGAGATCAGAACGGGGCCCAGGCCAGTTCTGACGAGGAGACGAACGTGGCCTGGACCTACCTGGAGGTAACGATATGAACATTAAAATAAAAAAAATATAATCAAAGCACTATCTAGGAACTAAGGATGTTACGGAAGTGGTTTTATCGGATCCGAAGTCGGAATCGGAGTTTTTAAATTTGATTTGTCGGAACCGGAACCGGATTCGGAATTAGAGTCGGAGGTGGAAGCAGAAGAGAGATGAAGAGCAAGTCTAATAAAATAAAATATTACGAACATTATTCAGGCTCTTTAATTGTAGTTCAATAAATAATACACCTGCTTAGGCCTAGGCATTGAAAATAAAAAAATCAAATTTTCTTAAATCTTAAACAGTATAAGTAGTAAATCAAATCAAATGAAGTGACTCCAAAAGAAACATATTGTATTTAACGAAAAAGTTTCGCTAAGTTTACATTTTGATGAATTCGCACAAGCTTCATTGAAGCAGTTACTTGAAGTAATACTTGTTTTTGGCTTCATTGTGTAATTCAAATAAATTTGTTACGTATCAAATGAAACACTAACTCTTATCAAAAAATCGGATAAGTTTTATTAAAGCGCGAACAGAAAGCACGTAAGGAGAAGGCTTCCCTTCAAGAGAAACATTCACTTGTTCCTACGCGCTGACCATGGCCGCCGCCGCCGCTGTGCTTCGACCTCCGATTATAACCTCGAAATTGTCGGAGCCGAAGTTGAAATCGGAACTGTAATATCAATCGGAAGTTCCGACTTTTCGGAATCGGAGTCGAACCTCCGTAACATCCCTACTAGGAACCCACTCAAACACGCACAAAAAAATTCATCAAAAGCGGTCCGGCCGTTTAAGAGAAGTTCAGTGACATACACACATACAGAAGAATTATATATATAACTAGTGACCCACCCCGGCTTCGCAAAGCTAGATTTTTTTTAAAAGGGTATACTTCCGTGGTGGTCCCATTTAATTTCATCGGTATCAGAGCTTGGACTTCGAAGATACATCAAATAACACCAAATAACGCGAGCTGGTTATAAACTTTATTTATATTGATCATTCTCTTGTATATCGTTGCGCTCCAGAATTAGAAAGAAAATAATTGTAGATCCGCGCTAGATATTTATTTAGGCCAAGGTCATTCAAAAGGAAGAAATAAAAAATGTTTAAGAAAAAAAATTAAACCGCCTTCAAAAAAAGCACTGATAAGTGCAAAATAACTATACTTTACTCATCAAAACTCTAGTACAATAAAATAACTATATAAATACGATACACATACCTATAGTATAATTAAATTTGACAGTTATTGAAGTCGGTGCCAAATCAATGTGCAACAAAAGAAAGTTTATTACTTTCGTAGGCTTGGCACCGACTTCGGTAACTGATAAATTTAATTATATGGGTGTGTGAATCGTATTTATAAAGTTATTTTTATTGTACTTGAGTTTCGATTAGTAAGGGATAGTTATTTTGCACTTCTTACTTTTTTTTTTGAAGGCGGTTTAATTTTTTTCTTATATTATATCATTATTATACAATATGAAAAATATTTCTCGATAATTTCTGCCAAAATTGTTATATTTTTTCGAAATGATCTCAAGTTCTTGAATTTGATACCCATCGTGATAGCTTTATGTTTTATTACAGACGCCATGTTGAATTTCTAGAAAGCCTACGTTAGGCGCATAAATAAGTTGAAGAGATTTCGGCTCTGTGGAGAAATAAAGGAATATTCGTACCATACGTAGATACATATACTGTATACCTACACACATATATTATATACCTAGTTACGGCTAAAATCTTTTTATCTCTCGTTATTGCTTCGCCATAGTTGGGTAAAAATAGAATGAACTGTCTTGTATGCTGTCAGTAGGGGAGACCGGGGTTGGTTGACTATAGGGGTAGGTAGACTAACTGACAATAACTCGTCGGTATCACGTGTTTTCCGCCAACCAATCACAAACAAGGACCCAACTCCAAGCCCCACACAGTTGTCCGAAGTGCGCTGTCGCAGTCGGGAGTCCTTTACGAGTGGTGGCACTTGACGTATTTTTGGCCTTGTTAAGTATTTTTTCTTTTCGTACTTCTTTTTGTTATTTTGCCTGTATATTTATTTGAAACGATGCTGTTGGTATTTTAAACGTTGGTTTGATGGTTTTTCTTTATATTACATAGCATTATTTTAAAGATAGTACCAGTGTTTAGGTTAGCCACACGATAGAAATTCAAAATGGCGTCTGGGGCTGGTTGACTAGTTTTATTTGGGGTAGGTAGACTAATTAGTCAACCAACTCCTGTTAGTAAATTAAATATTTTATCTCTCTTCGTGGCGTACTGCACTGCCATACAAGAATGGCAGTGCGAAATTTCGATCACGAGTGAAATTTCCAGCACGGGTAGCAATTTAGTACCTGATCACTACCACAATAATGTCAAGCGAGAGCGTTGGTGTGATCTGACAGTAAGAGATCAGTTAACTAGAGACTCGCTGGAGGTTTATGGGTATGGTTGCTTCCCATCTTAGCATCAAATATCGTGCCATGACATTAGATACGAAAAAAGTTATAGCGGAAAATAGCTATAGATTTTAGTAATTCATCACATGAAAAATATTTTGTTTGATATACTAGTTTATAAATGTTAGTTAATATCTTTCTAAGAGCAATT
This sequence comes from Zeuzera pyrina, assembly GCA_907165235.1. Classification (NCBI taxonomy): domain Eukaryota; kingdom Metazoa; phylum Arthropoda; class Insecta; order Lepidoptera; family Cossidae; genus Zeuzera; species Zeuzera pyrina. Next base: position 3,506,655 of record OU015647.1, read on the forward strand.
TGATCTCTGATGGCGTGTTTACTACAATGATTATTAAGTACAAAAACTAAAAATGGTGTCAATTAAAGTTATTAAAGTATTTTTTTAGAAAATTGTTATTAAAAGAGACTGTTCTATTTTATTTGATATTTAAGTTTCTGTTAACCGAGTATGGATCTCTTATTTTTAGGTTGATTATGATTTAAAAAAAAATTATGATTATTTACAAATGTAATAAGGACTCAATAATAACTAACAGGTTTTATTCTACACTAATCCTCTGTATTTGCTCTAATTACGTCCTAGGTCAACCTACCCCGTGCATGTTGTCAACCAACCCCGGGTATGGGGCTGGTTGACCAAGATTTACAGTTTCACAAAACCGACTAGATAACCACTATAGTAATAAATATTTAGGTTAGTAATGACTATTTTTCTTAGCTAAATAGTTCTCCTGTATGTGACAGAGATAGTTTTCCCTGTATCAATTGAAACTAAAATGATATACAGGCTTAATTAAAAAGTTAGTCAACCAACCCCGGTCTCCCCTACTTATGTCATCATAATATTCTGTCATAATACGGTTTCTACGTTGTCATTATTCTAAGGTTCATACATACCATAATATAACTATGTATGTATGTTTATATAAGTATAAACATACATACATAGCTAAAATGTTTTTATCTCTCCTTCTTGTTTCACCGTATTTGGGTAAAAATAGAATGAACTGTCTTACGTTCTGTCATTACTTATGTCATCATAATATGCTCTCATATACGGTTTCTATGTTGTCATTATTCTAAGGCTTTACGATTATTATCAATACGAAGCAAGTCATGGCAAAGTAGGGTTCATAATCAATAGTCATACATACTTGAGTGGCAGTAACGTCCATATGGAAAATCGCCATTTTGCCGAACTTGTAGTCGTGGCTGAGAGTTACTTGCACCGTGTGGTCTTCCCCTTTCTTCCACTCTGCGGACCAGAAGTGATGGCCTGGAAAACCGTTCAATTATAACTTCATTTACATTTTTTTTTCTTTTTTATTGTTATATGTATTGTTTGGTTGCTTTTACATTTCCTGTATTGTGTGCTGTGCTCCGAATAAACTATTTATCTATCTATCTATCTATCTACACGTCAAGAGCAAAGCTTGATTGCCCGGGTACTTTATTTATTGTGATACTAGCGGACACGACAGACGTCTTACCCAAAATAAAAATAAAAATTATAAAACCCCATTGCAGCGGCATCTACCAGGTCCAATTGTGAATCTAAATCATCAAGGAACCCACTCAAATACATACAAAAAAAATTATCAAAATCGGTCCAGCCGTTTAGGAGAAGTTCAGTGACAAAGACATGTCTTACCCAAAATAAAAAAAAAATTATAAAACCCCATTGCAGCGGCATCTACCAGGTCCAATTCTGAATCTAAATCATCAAGGAACCCACTCAAATACATACAAAAAATTTATCAAAATCGGTCCAGCCGTTTAGGAGAAGTTCAGTAACAAAGACATGTACAGAAGAATTATATATAAAAATAGCTACCCGCCCCGGCTTTGCGGGTAGACATTTTTTTGAAAATTAAATACAGCCCCAGTTACTCGCTGATAATGTAGCTTTCTATAGGTAAATGAATTTTTGAAATCGGTTGAGTAGGTTTTGAATTTATCCATTACAAACAAACAAATTTTTTCTCTTCATATTAATAGTATAGACAATTATATAATACAAATATATTCACATATGTGTACACAAGTATTGCTCACTTAAAGTAATAAGATAGGCATTTATGAACACAAATTTTATTTAATTAGGGTGTAAGAAATTTCTTGTTAACCTCTATAAGGCGACGCATTGGTTTTGACGCCAGAAATCTCAATTTTTTTAGGTGAAACAAAACGTATGATAGTGACATTTGGTCAACTGATTCTTCATTTCATTGACTTCATTTTGCCAGTTGCGATACACGATTGGTTAACTTTTGTACCACAAAAAGAAAACCAAAGAAAACAGAGATTTACATTTTTAGGAGTAACGGGAACAATTTATGTTTCTAAATTTTCCTTATAATTTAATTTAAACATATTCTTCAAAATGCCAGTTGAATTTTTTTAAACTGATTATAGTTTTTAAAATAAACAATAATAACTGTTTTTTTCGTATTTTGCCTAAGGAAGCGCGTGCACGTTTGCATAGGGCAGAAGGTCTATTTTAGATTAAATTATTGTTTTTTGTCCTTTAACTGTTGTGACTTGCGCGGGGAAGTAAGCAGTTGGCATGTTCAGCATTTTGCTTCTTCTTGGAAACCACTAGCATTAGCAATTGTCTTTAGTTATTGTTTAAAAAATGTATTAAAAAGAAAAAAAATGAAAAAAAAAATTATACAAAAAGTGACAGTTTTCTAAGCGTTTATATATAGTCTATTATTTAAGATAATGTTTAGTTTTAAGTTTATAAAAATAGCAAAATATAATTACCGACAAAGTTGAGCAGGAAAGGATATCTTTCTCCCAAAGTCGTCAGCAGAGATGACGAATGAACTGCGTTCAGATGGGCTACGTCCGCTCCGTTCTCATGTATGTCCTGCAATAAAGATTTCCTGAAGATGATCAGATATTTTTTTAGGTCAGGAGCTTACAATACTGCTGAATGTTTTGTGAAAAGTTTTTTTGTGATTTTACTAGTAATGATAGAAAGAGATTAAAGAAATTGCGTTTTCGTATACTATTGTAATTTACGTAAGAAACTACATTACAAATCTATATAAGCCGATGCGTGCCAAGATCTGAATCATTCTATATCATTCTGCGGCTTTAACTGTTGATTGTTCATCGTCGGCTATTCGTGACAACGTGTTATAGTTTGTAGTTTGCTATTAATTATTAAGAAATTAAATGTAAGTGACTATACGAGTGTGTGTTCTTAATTATCGCAACAAAATACTTAGATATTTGGACAGTTTAATCTACTCTGTGCGAGTCTTCGATCCGAGGAGGTTACATTTCATATGATCACAAACTATTATGAGTACTTATTATATAAAAATTTTAGCTTTCTCCAGTCCTTCTCCATATAAACTTTAAGTGTACCAAATTTCACACTCGTCCGTCCGCGCAATTTTCTTAAAGAGGAAACCAAAGTTTTCGCTTCACATATAAATATGTGGATGAGACTGTTACTGAAATCGGTGCCAAGCCTACCAAATTAGTAGACTTTCTGTTGTTGCTGTATATTGAACCCAAAGGAAAAAAAATCCTTGAAATCGGTTTATAAACATAGAAATTATGCCCGAACATACATAAAAAAAACATACAAGCGAAAGTTGGTTAAAAATGGAATGTGAAACACATACTTGTATATGGGAGCTGACTATAAATTCATTTCTGCCTCTATAGCCCCAATTCTGCTGTTCTCCTAGATCTGGTATGCTCCACAAAGGTTCCCGACCTTCCGCATCGTACCATACCCAAACAGCACCATCGCTTTCCACCGTCAGCCAAGTCTTTATGGAAATGCCGCGTGGTGCTGAAATAAAAATTAATTCAAGATTTCAATTCAAGATTCAAGATACATCACATCCTAGGCTAAAGTGTGTGGTGAGAACCGAGATTTGAGAAGGCGAAAGAAGTATTTAGGACAGCAATGTTTGGATTTCTATCCTGACTAATCGTCAGGGATACATTATACAGATACGTGTCATCTCATCAATACAACTATAAAAGTTAAATTAAAAATTGATAAAGCCTGGTGACAGCTTTTCGTTCTTCTGGATATCAATGTGAATGAAAACGTATAACACGTAGAGATATAATTGAAAATACATGTTTCCATTATCTCGTGCTTTTCTCGACTGACTTAATTTTTAACATTCAAATATACCAACTCGCATAATCACAAATGAATTATTTTTAAATAGCAACACTCAAAATAATCTTTCCATCCATTAATGATTGTAATTATAACAGTTATGATATGTTGTTAGACTATCGCTAAGTGATGTAACACAACCTCGAATATTTATATTATACCTCTAAAATTTTTGATTTTTTATTTTTACTATCATATTTTTGAAAAGCTCAGCTAATGTCGACAATGGCTAATACTGGACGCAAAGAACATTAAGAATTTTATATTTTTTTTTTATACTCCAGTCAAGACAGATTGTGTTACCCCAAACTAAGCAGTAAGCTTGTACTATGGGTGCCACACAACGAACTCTGGGGGAGTTCCCAGTAACACCCAGACTCCAAGCTTATTTAGAAAAGTTCGTTTCCTAAATTGACCTGACTGGGGATCGAACCCGAAACCCTAGCTTGGAAAGCAGATGCATATGCCACATTTTGCCATTGCAGCAACGTGCCAGGCTGCTCACTGCACGGTTAATAGTGAAATTAGTAAAGTATGTTGACAATGGCTAATACTGGACGACACTTTAATCTGCACTTTCAATAGTGAAGTTAATATGGTCAATAAATGCGTCATGACTCCTAATATTTCTTACAGCCTGTGACATTTCTGGCACAAGAGACGCACCATCTAAGTCCTCACGGTTGACGTCGCATTTCCAACTCAAATTATGTCTTTACCTTGATATTGCAAATACCCATGGCCCTCAATCATTTATCATCGGATGGAACTGTTCGCTCGTACCTTTAAAAAAGCTTTCTTACTTTTACATAGTGCTTCTTAAGGCATTGATATAGGCGGTGGTCTAACAATTAGTTCTGGTCTGTTCTACTGTTAACAATTATTAACAACATAATTAGGTCTACATCCCATCAGCAACTTCGAATAATTTCAGCTATTTAGATACATACATTAAATAATATAATAAGTTATTATACTAAAATAAATAAATAGAAGGTGGATTTACTTCACAGTAAATCCACGGAACCAACATATTATAAATAATCACTGAAAGGTTCTCGAAACTGCGTCTGCGTAACTCTAAAGCGCGCCGCGAGTGTTGCATTGTGAGGGTAATTTTTAATTAGCGGTCGCAAAGTGATATGAGTCAATCACGGATCACACCTCCGAAGTTGACACTCGTCTAACGTCTGCTTGTTGAGTGCAGTGATAATTACTTGTATCTTCGTCTCTGCGTAGATACTACAATTGGAATCCCGCTGGGGTGAGTTCCTATTAATTGTGATTAAATTTAGCGCTGTAATAATAAGTTGTAAGGTGTTTTAACCCTTTTGAAATTATAAACGTTGCGCTGCTAGTGCGTGCTTGTTTCTCGAGACACTAGACGTTGAACGCTCGTCTATCTACCGATCGTGCCTACGCCCGCTCTAATACATGCGCTCTGGGTTTCTAGGATTCCAACTATCCAACTACAAGGTTCCAACTACAGGAGTACGGTCCCAGTATTCCAGTGACACCATTCTTGAGTCTGGATTCGGGAATTGTAGCTGATTTCTGTAAAATACATTTACTCGTGACTGGAAACCTCCATAGTACCTGCTCGAGAGTGAAAGCTACAGGGACCAGACTGGAGCTTGTGGGCGGAGCTGCCGAAGGATTCAGACCAGTGACTCACTAATACCTACGGAAGACCAGGTTGTGCGGCGTATGGCGGATTGTTGGCTTAATAAACCAGAATACTACAGGATATAAACTGGTTTATTTGACCCACACCTTTAGTCTATCTACCTACTTGTTCACGGATCACCCTACTTCAGATATCCACTAATTAACCCCGTGAAATTGTCAAGAATGAGTAATAAATATCAACTTCAAATTATATCAAAAAGTTTTAAAAATTCCCACGAAGTACTTGTCAAACGAAAACAATATTGGAAACTTAGAGAAATAAAACAGTTTTTGACCCCAAATCGCGACCAATCAGTGCGTCGGTCGATCGACACTAACGACTTCTTAAGGCATAATCACAGCAAAAATCAGAGTATTCACTCATCTCACTCTCACGCGTTGGCTTGCAACGGGGCTTGCAACCCCTCTTTCTCTCTAATGGCAAAATTCGTTATAGCTGTAGCTTTTTTACTAAGATTTATATAGCAATTAGTATGAAGCGAAAAGCCCGACTTTCATACTGAACTTTGTGCAGATTGAGAGATACGATACGAATACGAATACAATTCCACGTGATTCAACGTTATTTTTTTTATCTAATATTTATTTGTTTAAGTCGGTGGACGAGTGATAAGTATTTTTTTAATGTCCAAAGTGATTTAACTTGTAATAAAAATCCAATAAGTTGTTCATTGTGAGGACCTAAAGTGTATACAAGTTTTAATAGGCATTGAAAATGTAAAATCTTTGAACTTTACATGGAAAAAACAAGTAATTTTTTCGTTATACTTATAAGTTATAACCTACGCCAGATTTGTGTATTATTCGACTAGTAATTAGCATAAAAGACAATTTTATCAGTTTACGAAACTGATTGGATTTTTTTTTGTCCTCCCGGTTCTCCCGTCAAGTTATAGGTAGGTGGTACTACTTATTATTATTAGTGCTGTATATTTTATTCAAATGACGAAAATATTTAGAATCGATCTGGTTATGACGATTAAAAAACTATACTGGCGCCATAAAAGACACATGAATTCACAAAAACATGAATACAGTGATTTCTTTTAGTAATTTGGATAAACAACGAATTGAGACACATTAATATGTTAAGAACTGATAATCTATTTACGTCTGTACATTTTTAATAGCAAAATATTACAAACATTATTTTGTTGAAAGTTAATGCGGGGAGAGATCTCTTTCCTCTCTTCTTGTCCACCGGTTGTGCTAAAGTCATGATTAATTAGTAATCTATAATATTTTAGCCTTCCCTTTACTTTTACAAAACCAATAAAGAACATGTACGTCGGGATTGCCCTATCCTAAAGCCCTAGGCACGCCACTGATGTACTGGTATATCACAAGACTCATTACTATTCTATAGGCATCTAACATATTTAATTCTATCATAGTTATAAGTTGGATGCCATTTGGCGACGTTCTATACGGCAGTTTTCACATGACTTTATTTGTAGTTCTATCCTAAAGCCCTGGCACACCACTGCCTGTGATGTAACAACCTCAAATACACTGAAACTTTTTTTCCAGTTCTATTTTAAAAATTTTAAAAACCTGAGCTGTTACAGTAGTTTTGGGTTCGGTTTTAAATTTAACGCATTAAACCCTCGGAGAGTATGTAGTGGTTACAACAAAGAATGGCCTCATAATGCTAACTAGCTTCGAACTGTGATTTGTATTGCGTAGTGAATGGAAAACCGTGTGAAGCTGTACCGACAAAAGCTCACCTGATTCGACACCAGGTATTGCGACGCAAGTCCCCTCACTGTTGAATCTCCATTTGTGGAAGGGGCATTCGATACAATTACCACAAACTGTTCCCCCAACAGCTAGATTGGCCCCCAAATGGGGACAGTACGCATCCAGCGCTCTTGCTACTCCGTCGTCTCCACGATACACGCATAGGTTTTGACCTGAAGACCAAATTGGTCAGCATTTAAGTAATATATTCAGTTCCTGTTCCTAAAGTTCTCGCTTCGATTGAATTTGAGAAAAAAATTAAATATAGTTTCGGTTTAGGTTTTAAATCCAATTCCAGTCAGATACCATAAGCCACGCCTTCCTTCTACCCACGAATAAGGGTAATGTTAGTTATTATCAATGTTTCTTACCTAACGCGTCCACAGCCACAACGCCCCCATGTTTTAAATCTCTGCTTTCAACTACAGCGAACCAGCCGTTAGGATACGGAGGAGGTAGTTTACCGCCTAACCGCCTAGCTGCTTGCGCATGGGTGATACGTTGCATACGGTCTGGTCCCTTTGGTACATGATCAAATCCTACTTCCGATAACTCCTAAAACATAAAAAAAATCTTATTTGTAACTAGTCGCGCCCTGCAGTTTCACACGCGTTACATTTGCTATTTTTTTGGATATAAAGTAAGTACATAGCTATCTTATACTTAGATCATCGAATTCGTATTTCCGTATTCGTAGACTTAGATTGACTTACAACCTGCGTGGGAGAATAAGCGACTTAGTTATAGCTATATAACTGTATACAGGCAGTCCTCGAATTAAGTCGTTTCAAGTTACGTCGAACAATGTTTTGACACTATTCCTCAAGCATACGTCATTTGTTTCGATTTCCGGCATAGGAGAATTCACTTGTCTTGTTGAAATTTTTGAAGAAAATGATCCTAATTTTGAGAGAAGTTTCAATGTTAATAACAAAATTTGTGCAGCCTATCAGTGTTACCAAGATCTGTATGATAGCAAGAAGAAAGAAGCGAAGCAATCTAGAATTGATAGTTTCTTTAAGCCAAAAGTTTAATTTATTATTTTTCATTACACATTTTGATTACATATTAAAGTTTTATAATTATTATTAAAATTAATAACACACAAATACCAAAAATAACTAGCAATTTCATAAGTGCATATATAATTATTTTAAGAACTTCCTTTTGATAATAAAGTATGTATATCCTTTGTTATAAATGCAGTTTTTTTTTTAATTTCGAGTCCGTGTGGATCCTAACCCTTGAGTTTTACATGTAAACATATGAAAAAATGTGTACGCACACGTCGTTTCGATTTACGTCGCGTATTTCGAGAACCTAACATGCCGTAAGTACGAGGACTGCCTGTATTATATACTATAAATTTTTTTTTTTGTTTTCTTCATGGCATGGCGCACAGATTAGCGCATTTGCCAATGTCATGTATTATATATGAAATCGTTGTCGTAAAACTCCTCCAGTAAAGTGATAGTAGACTTTACTGAAGTTTTATAGAATTTCTTGGAAGAGAGCGAAAACTTCAGCTACTCATGTTTATATAGACCTACTCCATTCTTTTCACTTACACAGAACTTTAATACACAATGTACTATCACTTTTGTACTTTAAAACTCCCAAAAATGTAAAAAATAGAAAATCTAAATAAAATGACAACCTCACTTCTCCCGTTCCCGCCAAAAAGTCCACTATAAATATTATATAACTATGTTTTCATTTATTTATGTATTTTTTTATAATGTAATCATATCTTTTTTAAATCATATTTTTTTTCCTCAAGATTTAATAGAACGAATCACTGACGATTTAGTTACAATCTTATTTCGTTATTTGTATTCCACAGTATTCCCACCGCTTTGTGGGGTTAGCTGAAACAAATCGCCTTTATACGAAATCTCAAAATTTTATTAATATAACTTTTGTATTCATTAAAGTGTATATATACATATGAAGAAATATATCAGTGTCTGATAAGTAATTACTCACCTTAATGTATAAAACTGGACTCCAATACGACTTATATAAAATATATAAAACTAAAATTACAATCACAGATAGTAACAAAACGGAACGGTATACTAAAATTAATTCATGAACTGAACGCATCACTTCCAACGTCAAATTAGAATAAAAGAATAAAACGTCACTTTTAAATTTCGAATTCAAAATGGCGTCGTGACATTTCGCCGGCGAAATTCGGTTTACAAATGTGAGCGTTGGCTCTTGCTCTATGAACGCCTCCATTTTGTGGTATTCTCACTAAATGGTGTATTCATCTGAAACAAAACAGTTAACTTAAATATTTAGTATTATGATATACTATGATATGCGATTGTTTGTTCTTATTCGGTTATATTTACAAAACTATTTATTGTAAAGGCTTTTTGTACTTATATGTATCCAAAGAAACGTAATAACAAAAGTTTCATGTTTGTTTGTTACTCATTTTGGTTTGGAGATTTATATAATTTATAAACAAAAGCTAATTTGTTAATGTAATATATATAATCTATGTTGTGTCTGTTTGTGTGTGGAACCACTGATTATCGAAATCAATGTTAAAATGGTCAAGTAAGCGGGATACTTGTACCCAAATTAATCTCTATTTTGACCAAAATTTTAATATAGCTTTTAATATTCTTTTTATCAAACAAGGCATATTACGCGTTGCACATGAAAACGATTTTTTTTTATACACTCGATATCGGACTACCTTACCGGTTCTTTACAATTCAGAATAGTTATCTTTAAAAAATTGTATGAAGCGATACATCTACTTGAATAAATTAACATACTTACATATCTTAACGCTGTATCCCTAACGAGGTAGTCAGAGAGCGCCAAGCGTCGCGATCCTTACATACTTCTTTCGCTTCCTCCAATCTCATCGTTCTCCTCACAAGTTTTCGCCTAGGTATACAAGTGATTTTGACATTTTCGTCTGCTAAAACCCTGGCTATTTGATCTTCATAAGTCGGCCTTGGTCTTCCCTGGCCTCTTTTACCACTCGCTTTGGCTCTGTAGATTTTATTCGTCAGTCTTTCATCACTCATTCTTTCTGTGTCCGAATCATCTAAGCATTCCTTTCTTCATTTTTACAATAACACTGTAGTGCAACCCTGTCATACTACGTATCTCTTCATTGTTTATTTTGTCAGCAAGAATGATACGGCACATATTTATAAGAGATCGCATTTCTACGTTATTTAGCTTACTTTCACTCGATTTCGGCCGTATTCAGGCCTCACTACCGTACAATAAAGTTGGAACCAACACCGCATTGTGTATGACCATTTTGATTGAGTTAGATATATATACACTGCCTACTAATAGGGACAGTAATATAGTTTGTTTAATTAAAAGAAAAGATATTCCATTTTATGCAATCTTTTTAAGCTTGAAAACGATGCATTACAGTGAATTAACGAATGAATGAGAATGAATACATCTTTCGCGTCCAAGCAAAGCCGAGGCAAGTCGATGGTATGTAAATTTTGTCTAATTTAACCTACATAATATTATGAAATAAAATGCGTAATATTTTGCATGAATTGCAAGGTCGGGTACACGAGCCTGTAATTTGAACGCGAAATCACCAAATTAGGCAACGATATATGACACTTCGCACGTTCTATAAGAATTAAGGCTAGCATACACTGTCCAGAGGCTGAGCCTATTTAAACCATGCCATTTAAAATTCGGTTAGGTCATCTTAGATTCGCCTGGGACGGGCCAATAATCCGGGCCCGAGAATAAATCTACCGTGCTATGATAAAAGGCGATTAGAGGATTTATTGGGGTCATGGTTGCTCGAGATGAGGACTCCGGTCATCGATCTATGCCATCCTGAAAAGAATGACAGTACATGTGGTCTGTTCTGTCGTAGCACTGCTGGGAGGACTCTACTTCTAAAAAAAGATTCATCCGAGAAAATCCCTGTTTAGCCTAGATAGTATCTTGTGAGTCTTAACCATGGTAGTGTTTGAGTCCTATTAGCGTACCGTTCTTTATGCCTGCCGTTAGGGGCAGTGAATACATGAAATCAGCTAAATATATGTAAATATTCATATATTAACAGCTCGAACCATAGTATAAGACTATGGAGTTTCCCGCTTATTACCCTTTGGTATCGCGACCTATTACAATAAGCCCAGTGAATGCTGCTATGGTAATGATCATAGCACTGCTGAGATGTTGAAGACGTTTGCTTAGCCATTCAGGACAACACTAAGGTAGCTCGGCGGGGTTATCATGTAGAGAACTACGGTGCCATGCGATAAAATGACTTTGTAGCATAAATAGGGTCGTTAACATATCGGGATCAAACGCGTAAGATTCGGTAATTGCTTACTGGCTGCAGTTACCTACGTAATAAGATATGGCATATTGCATATGAAATCACGAAACACTCCGACCTGCGCTGAGGACTACCATTAAGACAGTTTTATAATAGTCTCATTGTCCTACATACTCCTGTCCCAGCCGGTGGAAAAATGAATGAGTTTTCGAAGGTCTACAAAAAAAAAACTCTCGTATAAGCAAAAAAATCCGGACAAGATCTGTCTCTGCTAACAGTGCAGCGACTGACAAACGAAGAGTCGTGGAAAACTACTTTTCTTCCTCAAGGCCGTAAGAGAGCATCGATTAATTACGTGAGCTGATTTCCTTTCAATTCGGACCTCTCTCCTCCTTGGTGGGATTTAGTGAGATCACGCTATGGTTACGTGAGATATATGTTATAGTTGTTAAAAGACTACAGTTATTTACATATAAAGCAGAAAAATAATACAACGTTGAAGTGTACTATAACGAATTTATTTTTTTATTTTCAAAAATGTTTTTAGTAGCCATGAGATTATCAGCGGGCAGAATGGGACACTCCAAAAAAAGTAAAAGAAAAGTCTACATTTTTTTTAGTATCTGTATAATAATGTATATTCTTTAAAACTTGACGTGAGATTAAATGAGTTTAAACGAGATTTTATGAGATTTAACTGGACTCCATCCTCGTTTTGAGCTCACATAATTAATGGATGCCCTATAATGGCGCATAAGGAGGCCTATGAACGATAATCGTGACCGAGCGGCACCGGCCATCTTCCGTTCTGACTATTCTAATTTTTATCGCACATTCGATTGCAAATAAAATGTATTTGCTATCGAATATATCTAAATAACATCTATAGTACGAAAAGTAAAAGTTTGAGATTGTGTCACACAATACTGGTATTCATATTTAAGTGTCTTAATAAACATTATCCAATATTGATTCTTCATTGGCGCGGATTATAAGAAAATTACGTGTCCGAGCGACGGCGCCGTTATTTTGACTTTGTTTTTTGAAACCTATCTGTTAATGTTTTGTTAAATAAACAAATTTATGTATTATTATAAATTGTAAACAGTAACAGAGCCGCGTAGCACTGATTGAAATATTTTTGCTTCCATAATCGACATTTTTCAGGGTTCCGTAGGCAAATGGCAATAAATAGAACCTTTCAAATTTTGTCGTGTGTGTTTGTCTGTCCGTATATCGAAGCCATTTTACCGGAGACTAATAGCACTTCATAAATAAAATTTGGGAAGTAAGTGTATTCATTCTATGAACCGCTATCCGCTACAGGTGTACAATGATATAGCGAAATTTATAAAAAATTAGAAGTCAAACTCTAATTATTAATTAATTTATTAATAATGACAAAAAAGTACATACAAATCCTAACGTTAATATTTACAAACTTAACTTAACTTTATCTTAAATAAAATTATTACTTAGAAATACTTAAATACTATTATTGGGCACTTAGAAAGAATGAGTGATGAAAGACTGATGAAGAAAATCTATTACAAAGCGAAAGTGAGAGGTAAAAGAAGCCAAGAAAGAACAAGGCTGACTTACGAAGATCAAATAGCCAGAGTGTTAGCAGATGGAAATGTCAAAAGCACTCGCATACCTAGGCGAGAATTTGTGAGAAGAATGATGAGATTTGAGGAAGCGAAAGAGGTATGTAAGGACCGCAACGCTTGGCGCTCCGTCCTCTCTGACTACCCCGTTAGGGATACAGCGTGAAGATATGTATGTATGTATGTATTATCTGTATTTATTTACTCTATACCTTGCATGTAACTGAGCTATGAAAAAAATACCAGTATGAGTGTATGAGGTATTTTTATAATGCTTAATTTGGGATCACAGAATACGTGTAATTGTCTGAAAATACTATTTATCATTTTTTTTATAAACGAGGGGGCAAACGACCAAGCTGGGTTACCTGATGGAGAGTGATCATCGCCCCCTACGGACACCGCAACGTCCGAGAAACACGGGTGCGTTGCCGGACTTTAAGGAAATAGGGAAAGGAGGAGGAGGTCTGTGTCAGGTGCTATGACAAATATGACGGTTTTTTTTATCAAAGAGAGGGCAACGACGGAAAGTGATCACCGCTGCCCGTGGACACCCGCAACGTCCGAGGAATCACGGGTGCGATTCTCGGCTTTTAAGAAAAGGTAGGAGAGAGGGGAGGTGGGTCACCGGCACTCTCACTCACCGAACGAAACACAACAGCGATAGGCTGTTATTTCATGCCGATATTCTGTGAGAGGGTGGTATTTCACCGGGCAAGCCGGCCCAATTGGTAATGCAATGCAGCATGGCTTTATTACTTTTACTAGCTGTTATTCGCGATTTCTTTCACGTAGAAATAAAAAAGTAGCCTGTGTCCTGCTCCGGTGGTTAATCTATTTCCATTTTAAATTTCATCAAATTCGGTTAAGCCGTTTAGGATTCTTCTCCTTTAAATGACGATAACTTTTTTGATTTTCATTTGATTTCAATGAAACAAAGCCTGAATATTGCTCCAAGCTGGGCTTAATCTACCTGTGAACGAAATCAATGTGCAACAACATAAAGTCTATTAGTTTGGTGGGCTTGGCACCGACTTCAGTAACTGTCAAATTTAATTATATAGGTATGTGTATCGTATTTATAAAGTTATTTTAATTGTACTTGAGTTTTGATTAGTAAAGGATAGTTATTTTATACTTTTAAGTATTTTTTTTGAAGGCGGTTTAATTTTTTTTAATAATTTTTTTTTATTGAGAATATCATATACATACATCATCCAAATTTCCGAAGTTTCCGATGGATTTTCCCAAAATTTTCTGTCATACAATCCTTGTCGTGACATCGTGACAATGAACACAACAAAACAAATCAGTCAAATCGGTAGAGTTCGTTCTCAAGTCATGATATATGCGGCGATTAACTTTTATTTACACGGATTAGTGGCTTCATATGATTCGTAAAATATTTATTCGAATGTAGACTAGACTTACCGAATCTCTCTCTCTCCCTCTCTACGCTCTCGTATGTTTCTATAAATAATGTAAGTAAGCATTAAGAAGAAATTTTTGGAAATTGAACATCAAACATATAGAATAGGAATGTCTAAATACGATAAACAAATTAAAAAAAGTGCTACATAACCAAAAACTAGTAGTATGAAATCTATTACAAAAGTAATTAATTATAATAATAATAATAATAATAATGTACTCAGACATTTCACAAAGCGCCATCTAGTCCCATACTAAGCAGCACAGCGCTTGTGTTATGGGTACTAGACAACTGATATACTACTTATATACTTTTCTTTTGTAAATACATACATGTTATACATAAACACCCAGACTCGAGGTGGGAATCGAACCCGCTACCCCCGTTTACTTTCCGACGCGCTTAACCGTTGCGCCACGGAGGTCGTCATTAAACCTAATTAAACCTTTATTTGGCTGATTACAAAAAATCAAGGTCCAATAGGGTAAAATTTGGTGTCAAAGTTAGTAAGTGAAAACATCGAATTCTATGTAGCTATGTATAATCAATATTCAAACTACAACTTAGAACGTTGAAAATTAATACTATCCACTTAAAATATGCTTTTCATTTCAATTATATATGCAATTTAGAGTCTATTAAGAAACTGCTTTCAAACATTAACTACTTTCAACTTTAAAATTTTTATAAAAAAATTAAACCAACTTCAAAAAAGAACACTGAAAAGTATGAAATAACTATCCTTTACTAATCAAAACTTAAATACAAAAATAACTTTATAAATACGATACAAATACCCATATAATTAAATTTGACAGTTACTGAACTCGTTGTCGAACATTGTTTTGGCACCGACTGGCGCAATGTGTTAACTTCCATTCTATTGAAGAGCATAAACCGTGGGATTTCACAATAAAAGATGCGAACAGATCGAACGTGAGATATTATTGCCCATTATGGCCATTATCAATATCATCAATATTATGTCATATCAATATCAATGAGCTATAAAAGAACAGTGTAAAGGTTGCATCATAATTATACCTTAGCAGTGTTCTTACAATCCGAAGACGACAGCCACCAGCCATATTCTCTGTCCGCCACAAGACTGACTCTACTGACTGAATTTATTATATCACAGGCAATTTATATCTTCTCCATACTACCATTATACCATGTGGGGACTACGATAGTTAACAAATGACATACAAGAGAATCATCAATATAAATGAATAAAGGTTTTAACCATGTCGCGTTATTTGGTGTATCTTCGAAACCAAAGCTTCAAAATCAATGAAATTTCAATGGGACCAATCCGGAAGTGTATCCTTTAAAACAAAAAAAGAATTTTCCAAATCGGTTCATAAATGACAGAGTTATGAGGTAACAAACATAAAAAAAACAACCAAATTGAGAACCTCCTTCTTTTTTGGAAGTCGGCTGAAAATTAATGGCTTTCATTTTAAATTTTTTATTTTCAATCATGGGCAGACTGATGTCATTGTCAGGATTATATTATTTCTTTTAGCTAAACAGTATTTTAATTATTTTTAACAGTTTCATAGTGTTTTAAAATGCACCTGTATTGTAATATACTAATGGTCCGTCTCGACGTTGCTTGGGTTGAATATATATGTATGTCTATCTGGTATTCCAGATTATTATGTACCTTTCAAATAGTGAAAGAATTATTCAAATAGTACGGTGGTTACGGCGATTACTCTTCGCATATAAACAAACGAAACCCGCTTATACAAATATAATTTTATTAATTATATGTAATTTTAATTTTTAAATATTATCATAAGAAAAGTACCAATAAAACTAGTAGGTATATATTTAGATTATGAAACACTATATCTGCGTAATTATACGCACAATATACTCCTAGTTTCGATTACAATGTTTTTATTATAAAATATTGACAACAAAGGCCATTTTATTGGACTGAAGCAAAATTGAATCTAGAATAATGGGACGTATGCGGTCATTAGGTACATTACACGTAAGGTACATTAGCACTGTGCTATTGTCTGTATGTAACGTCAGATCTCCCATCGAAAGCAAAGGCAGATCTAGACTGACTTATGAAGAACGAATCACAAAGTGTGCAAGGAAATTAATGAGATTTGAGGAGGCGAATTAAGTACAATTGTAGTCTGTAAGCACTTCAATGCTCAGCGCTTAGCGAATTAGATCATAGATTTCCAACCTTTTCTGGACCATCGCCTTTGAAAAAGAACGAAAATTTCAGTGCGTCCCTAGTCCCGTAACAGTTAATTTTATATAAAATATTAAAAAGATAATTTACATAGCTAAATAAAATATTTATATATCATCACTCTGTATCCCTAACGGGGTAGTCAGAAAGGACGGAGCGCCAAGCGTCGCGGTCCTTACATACTTCTTTCGCTTCCTCAATCTCATCATTCTCCTCGCACATTTTCGCGTAGGTATGCAAGTGCTTTTGAAAGTAAATATTTATTCGTGAAAACTTATATTTTCAAAGTATTTTGTTACACTAAAAATAAATAATTATAAAAAAATATAAAATATAATAAATAAATTTAATTTATTTATTTGTTTGACCACCCCTCTTGACTGTCCTCTGGAACCCGTACCGCCCCAATGCAAGACTTCAGCGCCCACTAAATGGCGGTATCGCTTCCGTTGGAAATCTATGGTTTAGAGCAGCCATTCCCAAAGTGGGCGATAACGCCCCCTTGTGGGCGCTGCAGGCCTAAAGGGTGGCGGTAAGAGACCCAGAAAAAAAATGGGGGCGTTGTGTAGAGGCCTGGGGGGTGATTTGTAATTTCATTTAGCTAGGAGGCATCTTAGACAACGACTGCATGAGCTCTCGACTCAGTAGACAAAGTAAGTTTGGGAACCAGTGCTTTAGAGTATTTACGACTTAGTAGGACAATAATACTCGTATATTTGCTATAGAAGGCACTCACTATAAATACTCAAAATTTAAAATTCCGCTTCATGAAATCCTACCCACTGACGGCTTCTAGCGATTAGGTTAGAAGTGTATAATTTATTATAATGTATAGGACTATAGTTATTAATAAAATTTAAGTGTCTGTCTATCTATGATATTGAAATAGAGGCTTTTTCTTAAGGTTACATGGTTAATCGCAAGCAAGCATAACATAAACACGTTTTTTTAAATTTTTATATGTCTGTCTGTTTATTCGTCCGGGCTATTCCCCGGAACAGTTGCACCGATTTTGACAGAACTTTCATTGTCTGGTAGAAGACTTTTCAGAGAGCTAAGTGAATATAAGCTACTATTTAAACAGGAATAGTACTATGCTTAACGCGGGTGAAACCACAAGTTACAGCTATTCTATAATAAATACTGAATATAAGTCTAAACGTAATAAGTTCATAATCTTATCTGTCATATTTAAAAATTGGTACCGGCAACTTCCAAGTCAGCAAGTGCCGCGGGTAGCACTGCCGAGAACTTGAAGCGGTGCGGTGTAAGTATGCGACTCCCTCTGACAGTTTCATATTCACGACCTTTGCAGTCGAAACTTTGGGTACCTGGGGTCCCGAAGCTCATCGACTGGTTTTTGATATTTGTAAGAAATTGGTCGAGGCACAGGAATCAGTTTGGCTATTCAAAGAGGTAATGCTGCCAGTCTGCTGGGCACCCTAAGCAATGACAGCTTCCTAAGCGGCAACTTTGAGGAAGTCTATTATTTCAGATAATGTTTACTTTTAAGTTTGTAAATATTAACGTCAGGATATGTATATACTGATATATATAATAAATAAATATAAAATGGGTAATATATAAATATTCATGACTTTCCATTAAAGTTATCTCTAAAATTCGCAAATCTCCGAAATTGTACGATAGCCAAAGAGCGCTTATTTAAATTTACCATTGAACGACTTTATCGTCGCGATTTTAGCGTCCACGATACAATTGGAAAGCCAAATGGTTCCCTATTATGTGGCGAAAAAGATGCTTTTTCGTCGTCCACGCCATGACGTTATCGTCGACGGAAATTTAAAAGCGTCTTATGCAATTGCGTCCCTATTGTATCGTGGCGATAAAATCGTTGAAACGTAAAATATAAAAGCCGCCAAAACTCTTACTGTGTAAACAGCAAACCTTATTGAACGATAGTTGTCATTTTTTTTTGTGTAAAGGTGGGGTGAAACGAGCAAGCGAGTCACCTGGTGAGAAGTGATTACCCCCGCCCATACTCCCGAAACGTCCGGGGAGTCACGGGTGCGTTGCCAGTCCTTAGGAAAGAGGGAAAGTAGGGGGGGGGGGATGGGCTACCGGTAACTCACTCACGGACATTAACACAACAGCAATAGATGCTGTTATTTCACGCCGATATTCTGTGAGAGGGTGGTATATTTCTGGGCGA
Source organism: Zeuzera pyrina (assembly GCA_907165235.1). Classification (NCBI taxonomy): domain Eukaryota; kingdom Metazoa; phylum Arthropoda; class Insecta; order Lepidoptera; family Cossidae; genus Zeuzera; species Zeuzera pyrina. Next base: position 3,525,672 of record OU015647.1, read on the forward strand.
GCTGGCCCAATTTGTATTGCAATGCAGTACGCCTTTACCACACGTCGAATTGTCAGTTTCATACAAATTCATTTCTCCAGCAAGGATCTCCAGTAAGCTATCTGCTCTCCGAATGATAGTCATCTTAGTAAGCGTAGATATTGAGAATTTGCCTTCTCCAGTAGATTCAAATCGCAGATGGATAAAATATTGGGAATAGAGTATCACGATGCGTAGCGAAAGCGATCGTTATCAGGTTTTTTTAACGGGGTTAAAATGAAATGAAGAAGAACGAAGGAGGTAGTTCTATGTTCATCTGTATGAATTATTTTTTATATCCACCGATAACTTCGTCAATTGCGGACTGATTTCAATGTTTACTTTTATTAGATTCAGTATGGCTTCAAGATGGACCCATTTAAATTTCACTGATATTGGAGCTTGAATTTCAAAGATACACCAAATAACGCTAACGGCTTATAAGCTTTATTATTCCAGAATTAGAAAAGAAGTTAATTGTAGACCTTCCCTAGATATTTATTTAGACCAAGGTAATTCAAAAGGAAGAAGTAAAAAACTTTAATAGAAAAAAATTAAATTCACTTTAAAAAATAGTGATAAGTACAAAATAACTACCCTTTACTAATCAAGACTCAAGTACAAAGATAACTTTATAAATACGATACAAATATTAATGTAATTTTTGACAGTTATTGAAGTCAGTGCAAAATCCATGTGCAACAACAGAAAGTGTACTAGTTTGGTAGGCTTGGCACCGACTTTAGTTACTGTCAAATTTAATTGTATGTAGGTAACTATTTGTATCGTATATATAGTTATTTTTGTACTTGAATTTTGATTAGTAAAACACTGAAAAAAAACACTGAAAAGTACGAACTATCCTTAGTTCGTACTTTTCAGTGTTTTTTTAATATCGACTTAAATTTTTTCTCAAAAAGTTTTTATCTTTAAATTTGACTGGCCCGTTGGCGCAGTGGCATATGCGTCTGCTTTCCAAAGCTAGGGTCCCGGGTTCGATCTCTGGTCAGGTCAATTTAGGAAACGAATTTTTCTAAATTGGCTTAGAGTCTGGGTGTTACTGGGAACTCCCCCAGAGTTCGTTGTGTGGTACCCATAGTACAAGCTTGCCGCTTAGTTTGGGGTAACACAATCTGTGTAATTGTCTGGAGTATTTATTTATTTATTATTATTATTATCTATTCAAAAAGACTTCGATGTTAGGTTTTTTCACTATTCGAGGCGTCAATATGTTGCATTACCAAATAGTAATACTATACGAGTATGTAATGTATTTCTACGAGAAAGAGTGCTTATGTATTATATTCTAAGGTCCTTCCGTGATTTCAATCGTAAACCGCGAAAAGTTAAGGAAAGAAAAGTGTCTAAACTCGTCAAAATCTAAGATGCCCGTTTTGATACCTGTCATTATGAGGTAATTAGGGATGCGTATCATAAACTAAGTATCTAATTATCACAAAAAATCGATTCTAAATTATGTGAACTGTTAATCGTTTTGAATTTTTAGATTTTTAGTTTTGAAGTGAAAGAGAGTTTAATTTTTTTAGTTTTGAATTGTGTTAAAAGTGATAAAATGACACAATGGATCATAAGCTCACTTAAAGGTTGAATAAAATATTAAAATTATTTCATTACATTGCTCATACTAATATCTTAATATGAAATTGAAAATAATCGGTGAAAACAGCGATCAAATTAGTTCAGCGCTATCGATTATAAAGGAAAAGATTGAGACCGTAACTATTTTTGTGACGTTTTAATTGAAATCTACTTTTACTTATTTACGTGAAAAAAAAAGGTTGAAATATGTTCCCACATGTTATTTAACGCGCAAAAAAATGGTTTTTGAACATAAAAAGTGAATAATAATTTTATTAGTATTTTAGTGATTTCATCCTAAGTTACATTCTATTGTCATAGGTTGCTGTCAAACGGGCTTCTTAGATCTTTACGAATTTAACGTAATGCAACTCTAATAACTTTTCTTCAATGTACTCATGTCCTCATTTACTATAATTTTTAACCGACTTCAAAAAAAGGAGGAGGTTCTCAATTCGTCTGTATGTTGTTGTTTTTTTTTTGTATGTTTGTTACCTCATAACTCCGTCATTTATGAATTGATTTCGAAAATTCATTTTTCGTTTGGTAGGTAATACTTCAGAGGTGGTCCCATTTAAATTTCATGGATATTGGAGCTTGGACTTCGAAGATACACTAGATAATTAGATAACGCGACCTGGTTATAACCTTTATGTTGATGATTCTCTTGTATATCGTTGCGCTCCGGAATTTGAATGAAGTTAATTGCAGACCTGCCCTAGATATTTATTTAGGTCAAGGTCACTCAAAAGGGAGAAATAAAATTTTTTTATTAAAAAAAAACTTATACCGCCTTCAAAAAAAACACTGAAAACTATAAAATAATTATCCTTTACTAATCAAAACTCAAGTACAATTATAATAACTTTATAAACACGATACACATATTTATATTTAATTAAATTTGACAGTTATTGAAGTCGGTGCCAAATCAATGTGCAACAACAGAAAGTCTATTAGTTTGGTGGGCTTGGCACCGACTTCAGTAACAGTCAAATTTAATTATATAGGTATGTGTATTGTATTTATAAAGTTATTTTAATTGTACTTGAGTTTTGATTAGTAAAGAATAGTTATTTTATACTTTTCAGTGCTTTTTTTGGAGGCGGTTTAATTTTTTTACTTGAAATTTTTTTAGAGAGATACAGAAAACAAAGGTTTCTACTACTTTTTTCCAAATTAATCAGAGGGAGGTTAGAGTATTGAAATATTATAAGCATGTTAAAACATATTTATACACCTTATATGAAAAATTCAGCGATTACTTGATTGGACTTATTATTACCACAAAACAAAATTAAAAAACTTATTAAGAAAAAAATAAACAGACTTCAAAAAAACACTGACACAGTACAAAATAACTATCATTTACTAATCAAAACTCAAGTACAAAAATGACTTCATAACTGCGATATAAATATCTAATGTAATTAAAGACAATTATTAAAGTCGGTGCCAAGCCTATCAAACTAGTAGACTTTCTGTTGTTGCACATTGATTTGGCACCGACTTCAGTAACTGTCAATTATATAGCTATTCGTTTGGCGGGAAAAAGAATAATTGATAACGATCCACAATTAACGAAGTTATCGGTGAACATACATAAAAAAATAAATACACACGAACATAGAACGTCCTCCTTTTTTGAAGTCGGTGAAAAAGTTAAATTGTGAAAGAAAACGCGTGTTTGAGGTTTGGTAACCTACGAATCCTACGAAGAAACTATACGTATATGTGCTTCACATAAAGCTTTTATTTCCTTATCAGAGAAAAACACTTAACTTTTAATTATTTACCTCTGGATTGTACATTATCATTACGCTATTGCTGTGATAAGGGTGGATGGTACCACAAGCCTGAAAGCGTAAGTTCCAAAATCCATACAGGCGAAGTTGCAGGATAAATAATCCAGTCGATTATAAAATTGTTATTATTTATGAATAGAACGTGTAAAAAATAGGTGAAAAATAACTCATAAAAGAGGTATTTAGCCTTAAAGTATAAACGCGACATAGACCCGTTAATTAGTATTGTAAATATTGTTACCAATACCCATTTCTAATCTCTAGGTTAGGCGCTTTTTTAATAATTCCGTCTGATTTAATAAATCACTAATGGGATATAATAATATTTAAAGAAGTAACGACGTCGTAATTTAATACAAAAATGTTTCTATGAGTGATAAAATGTGAAACTTACCTAAGTTAAAAACATGTCCGCTTCGTATGTCAAAAAACGCGCCAAAATAAAAAAAAAACTGACTAAGGTATGTATTTATTCAGCCAATACCTGTGAAATACTGGCCATATTGATCCCGTACGCAAGCTTTATATCTGTAAAAATAAGTAACTCCTCACAGTATCATAATTTCAAAACGTTTCATGAGTTATATCTCTCACAAATAATAATGATTATTATTTTTATGGATATAAAGTTGATATTTGAAAACTTGGTGAAATAAAATTTGCATTGTTTATGGTCATCGCGCGCCATGCTTATTATGTACATTATGGAGCAGTTCATATTTTTTTCTGGAAGTATAAAGCATGTATAAAAACGCAATCTCAATGCGCGTTTATATCATGCAAATTTATTTATTTTTCTTGTTTACTTAACACTAGTACGTACTTACCATACATTAATGCATTTTAAAGTTTCTTAGCGATGGATAGACTAAGGATCTTATTTAAAAACATACTATCTTAGTATTTTTTGTGATGTCTACTACTTACTGGAGATGTGTGAAAAATAATTGATTAATTTGTTTTGTATTGTACTTCCATGCTGGTTGTAACACAATGAAATAAAATGAATATTATGTCAGCTACTTTAGCGAAATTTACAATATATTTAAACATTTTTTTTTTCTTTTTGAAGTTTAATGTATAGTATTAATAGTATATTGTGCCTTCTGCGCAGTTTTGTGCCAGTGTCGAATAATTTAAAATTCAAAACAATGCAACTGAAGTTTTCGCCTTATTCTGAGAATCTTTCTCAACTGCACTACAGTCATGGAGCACTTAACCTATAGAGTGGAAATGTAATTTATTTTGCTCGAAAACAATTTATGTCTAAACACTGCTGCAGTTCAGTCCAAAATCGAACAAAATCTGTGTATATGTGCGTGTGAATCGATCGAGATACGTATAGATTGCACCATGGTGAAAGTGAGACGCATAGATACACGTCATCGAGCATGTCAATATAGTCCAGTATAACTAGACGTGTGATAAAATTATTTTTTTATAAATTATATATTTAATGTTACTTACCGATGAAACAATATCGTATCTGTTTTATACGTAGCTTGATTTTTTGCTATTTTTGTCACACCGCCGAATACTACAGTAAGCTATTATGTATATGACTATTTAAATATCTGCCGGAAAATACAGAGAAGTACACACAGGTTTAGTTATTGGTTTTAATGCAAGTGAGAGTTGATATCTGTTAGTGTCGAAAAACTGTGCAGTGGCGAGTAGGATGGCCCGATATTTCGGCTCTATAGATTAAGCGCTCCGTGAGTACAGCTTACTATCATCAAAGGGTTAACTGGGATGTGTAAAAAGGAGAATTTTTACGTCAGACAAATGGTGTTGCCTTTACTTATGGTATAATTGAAATACTTAACTATCAGTAACTAAATTCCTGTATAATGATTGAGAAATACGAGAGATTAAGGGAATAATCTGTGCCAATCTCGTTATTAATTTTATGAACGCAAAAAATTGTAAAAAAAGTTGCAAAAGGACGTATGTATGGATGTTTGTGACTCTTTCACGCAAAAACTACTGAATGGATTTATATAAAACTTTACAATAATATAGCTCATACTTTAGAATAACATATAGGCTATAATTTATAAAGATATTGTGTGTTTTTGAATTTCGCGCGAACGCAGTTGCGGGCCAAAGTTAGTTACCAATAATTGACACAGATTTACCACTAACAGATATCGCCTTTCACACATTACGAATTGTAGACCGAAAAAATAGTACGGCGTAAACCTGCCATAGAAAGGGATTGGAATATAAATATTTCGTCTTCATCAGTATATGATCAATGTTTTAAGACTGTTAAACTGTTACATTTGACAGCCATAAGATCCAAACAGATTTTTCTTCATTAGTGCTTTTAAGTTTTGTAATTATTTTTGAAGTTTACAAGTAAAAAGTTAATATGAAAAGTAAGTATATGTGAGATAGAGACTCTCCTGAGCGTAGAATGCAGTATTTAAGACTGCAAAGGCCGGTTTGACAATCAGAGGTTGTCAAAGCGAGAAAGACTATAGTGGGCACATCAATGTAATATCTGTTAGAAGTTAATCTGTTAATAATTGTGGACGTCCAAGCAAAAGGGTCCAGTAGTGGGTTATTAAGTTAAGACTAGATTCGAAATTTAGAATAGTCAATTGATAACAAGAATTAAATAACTGGCATACATTTTTTTATCAGACATGTAAAGTTGAATCTCTGAAAAAGCTTGTTTTGAGAAAAAGCGTTTTTAAAGTTGAAAAAAGTTAAGTTAAGTTTGAAAAAAACACACTTCTACTTGTTCGTTTCTAATCAGAAACATCATATAAAGTGAATTACTATATGAACTTGTATTACTTGATAATTGAACATTTATAATAATCAATTAAAATCGCGAAATACCATTTTTCACCCACCTTTACAAAACTGCGTATATCTCGGAAACTAAATGCTGACCACTGTACCTTGATTGGACGCCCACAATTAGTTAATGATACAATTCTTTTCGTCTTTGACAAAAACCATAAAAATACACCAATTGCTTTTACTAAACTTCTGCAGATTTTACTATTAATTTTCATTACATACAATAACCACTCACGGCTGCAGTAAAAGCTATATAAAATGAAATTCCATCTGCGCAGATTTAAGAGACCTATGCAGACCAGTGCAACTGATTTCGTTCATTACCCCCGCGCCCTATGGCGACAACAATAAAGTTGATTTTTCCAGTTGCGTTTTAATTTAAGCGCAAAGAAATCTCATTTCTTTTCGTACATGATTGTACGATTATTACAAGATTACAATTGATTATTACATGATTACAAGAAAACTAAGTCAACAATTAATCTTTAAAACTATGGTTTCAGAGATTTGGGATATTGTAATTACCAATGGGGCCCCGAAGCCCATCGACTGGTTTCTGATATTTGTAAGAGACTGGTCGAGGCTTCGGGAGACCGCCGGGCTGGCAGCTTCTTCCGCCAACGAATCAGTTTGGCTATTCAAAGAGGCAATGCTGCCAGTCTGCTGGGTACCTTAAGCAATGACAGCTTTCTAAGCGGCAACTTTGAGGAAGTTTATTATTTAAGATAATGTGTAGTTGTAAGCTTATAAATATTAACATATGTATGTACTTTTTTTGTTATTACCAATCCATTTTAGTAAAAATCATTTCAAAATCCTATAGGATTTTGGAGATGCAACTGGGTTTCGTGCAAAACAGAGTCTTTTCTGGAATTTTTTGTCTAGAATTTGAAGATAAACATTTAAAGTTGTATAGTATCCAAATATTTAACTCTCAGTTTTGTTAGATACCGAAATCCAGGGCACAAAACGCACCGAAGACTGCGTAGGCGAACTCTTAAGTGCTAATGTGACAACAATCACAGTTACTATTTTGTGTCGGACGGGACATGGCGGTGGTTAAAATTAACTTTTTGACTACTTCCTTCCGTTACGCTCGGCTAATCATATACGAACACTTGGAGACTGCTCTACAGAATTGTTATTATTCGACCGATTTTCAACAACCGTTTTAAAGGTTACTACTTGACTCGTGACTAGACTTCAATTACTTGACTGTTACTTATTACAACGGATAAAGTTCAATGCTTATATACGTCGTCAGTCTCATAACACTTGCGATTTGAGAGTATGTTTCCAGTGAATCGATTCGTGAATAAGCAAGCGACGAGCTCATCGCGACAACGCTACATCGCGCCGCCAAACGAGGTCTCTGTGTAATATCGACAGAGAATATATATATATGTCGGTGGAAATAATAAAAGGCATTCATTTGACTATACTATGGCAAAGCACGACTTCCGGTTTGGAAGGGATAACGCGCTAACGGAACGTCAGGTCCGGCACTGAGAGTCTGTTAGACTACGGCGGCCGATGCGATAGCATTTCTCCGACGGATCTTTTGCCATTATTACATTTCCAATTACCTACGTAATAATTATTACAAAGAGTTTTCTGTAGTTTGCACATTAACTTTGTCTTAACGTTGTATTTTATGGAGTAGTTCGCCTCTTGTAAGATTAGGTACCTATTTGTCACGGCTGAGTCGCAAAAGCACGAATTTCCCCGTGTCTTTTCCGACATATATTTCAAGAAAAGATTAAACAGACTTCAAAAAAATTCACTGAAAATTACAAAATAGCTATCCTTTACTAATCAATACTCAAGTACAAAAATGACGATGAATACAATGCAAACGCCTATATTATATAATTAAATTTGACAGTTACTGAAGTCGGTGTCAAACTAGTAGACTTTCTGTTGTTGCATATTGATTTGGCACCGACTTCAATTAGTGTTACCCTTTTTAGTGTTCTTGGCTTGAATAAATATTTAGTGTATGTCTACAATTTACTTCTTTTTTTAACTCTGAGCGCAACGATAGACAAGAGAATCATCAACATAAATAAAGCTTATGTAACAGTTAGCGTTATTTGGTGTTATTTAGTGTATCTTCTAAGTCCGAGCTCTTTTACCGTTGACATTTGAATGGGACCACCTCGGGATTTCTCTTTCTTTCAAACAAAAAAAGGTATTTTTTTGTCCACAATTGTCAAAGTTATCAGTGAACATAAAAAAAACATACATACAGACGAATATAGAACTTCATTTTTTCGAAGTCGTTTGAAAAGAAGACAGGCTCCTGTCTCGCGTGTAACGGAATTGTACAGTTTTGCGGCTACGGATTCAAGTATTTGTGAGTAGGCTTAAGAAGTAGAAAAGCATTTTAATCGAAAAATATTTAATAAATGATTATTTGCAAACTACTCGCCAATCTTAAGTGTTTTGGTTATTGGTATTCACAAAAATAAAAATATGTCATGTTCAGCTGTGTGTATCGTTGTACTGTGACCTTCCCTATTCACGTATATTAGTAAAAGACTACAAAGTTGGTCGACAACAAAAGCTCCGCCCATTTATTCTTGGTCCATGTGCTACAGAGCGCGGCGGTGAAGAGAGACATTCCTTACTTTGGGCTTTAGAGGAAGCTAGCTACGCGTACCTCCTTGGTAGGAGTGGAAGTGGGCCAAGTTTGCAAAATGTATGAAATTATTCTGATAACTTTTTGTATTTCATTGTGTTTCTCAATGACACTAAAATACAATGTTACTTCTACTGTAGCTAAGCATGTAACCGAAAATACAAACTGGACGACATGTCCTACTCAAACAAATTTTCTGATATATAAGGTTATTTCGAAAGGAAAGGTGAATGCGAAAGGGTATTAAAGTACCCATGATAACGGAATATTTGCATTGTACAACTTCGCCAAAAGTTAATAGTTCCAGTGGAACACCTCAGTTTGAAAAAAAAGGTGAGGCAACCTTAATATCATCGTTTTTATGGTGGCACTTCCCATGGCTATTTGTGTTCGCTATTGGGTGTTTGTTGTATTTGGAAAAATATATGACGTACTTGTAAACATGCAAACACAGGCAAATACTACCATCCATACATGGCGGCCAAATAACAAACACACAAACATTTGGCAGCAGAATAAAATGTGTTCACCAAAACTATGGACGTGTTTCAACTTGCAGCGGGATTTTATTATTTAAATGCATGTAACTATTACATGCAGTGCGTGAAAAAATACAAAGTAGTGAAAAAATCATGGAGAGCAAGACGCTGATGGATGCTGACTATGCATAAAAATTTGCATTTGCAATAATTGTTCCAGTTCGCGCTCACAACACAGACACAAAATACTGCACGTCCATAGATATCCACGGCGCGTGCGCTTCTGAATATGGCCATTGTGTAGACGGTTTATTTGCGTATTTGCCTATTTGACCCCTTTGATGTGCGTCGAGAAACTGACAAGCGCACGGTAACGTGTATTTGGTATTGGCCATATTTGTCAAATAGGCAAATAAGGCCAATACTTTGTCAAATATACTCGCCACACGTGGTAATTGTTTGCCAAATATGCCAAATACGCAAATACAAATAGCCATGTGAAGTGCCACCTTTACGTCGCTAGCAAACATTTGGAATATAGGGCATAACGATAGGGTTGTACATTTTTTTTAATATATTTTTTTGTATGGATAACAAAATAAATGTCTCCCGTAATTATTATATCTGCAATATAGCAGCCAACATGGACACGTTGAAACCCTGGCGGGTTTATACCCCCTTTCACACTAACCTTGTATAAAACGTTAATTCTTTACCTTGAAATCGTCAGAAGTGGAAATACGTTTTAAAAAAAAAATCATAACATAACATATCTTCACGCTGTATCCCCAACGGGGTAGTCAGAGAGGACGGAGCGCCAGGAGTCGCGGTCCTTACACACCTCTTTCGCTTCCTGAAATCTCATCATTCTCCTCACACATTTTCGCCTAGGTATGCGAGTGTTTTTGACATTTCCGTCTAGAAAAAAAATCGATAAAAAATAATCCGAAAAAACCCTGTTTTGTACAATTACAGTCGGATCACCGAAATTCTAATTGAAAATGTTTTTTTATTACAATGGATAGGTAACTTATAAGTCTCTCAATCCGCGTAAACCATTTTTTATTATTTCTATAGTTTTAGTTTTCTTGTAAATTACAATTTGCACTTTACGAGACATGATCGAACTGCAATTGTGAAACTCAAACTTATACCTACCTGACTGACATTGCGTCCCGACTTCGCCCGGGTTGAATACATGATATGTAGCCTATTTACATCTGGAATAACGTACCTTTTGAAAGCTATGTATTCTTCTAGGATGATGACATGGTTCGAAACGCAGGACATATCATCGAGATATAATTAAAAGACGTGCTCTCGCTAGCTCCGTGTATTTCTCGACTGACTTAGTTTTTGACATTAAATACCATATTATTATTATGTAGCAACACCCTCAAGAAAAAAGTGTTGTCATTCGCTAAAGATTATGATTGTAACAGTTAATCACTAATATTGACAATAGCAATACACATAACGCTTTCAAATGGTGAAACAATTATTCTAAAAGATGCAGTGGTTGAGATTACCCTCCACATATGAATAAAGTTACAAAGTCCGCGCTCTCTCTTTATAACATTAGTATAGGAAAATATGAATTATTTTTTACGTTGGACTGCATTTAAACGGATTCTCACAATATTTTTCTCACGAATATAGGCATACGAATATAGTAACAAGTGCCTTCATAAGAGTCTTCTAAAAATTAGTGGTTTGTGGCTGTGACTGATGATTCGTGAAGAACATATAAGGACTTTTTGGCGGGAACGGGAGAATGGAGGTTGTCATTTTATTTAAATTTTCTATTTTTTATATTTTTAGGGGGTTTTAAAGTACGACAGTGATAGTATATTGTGTTTTAAATTAAAGTTTCGTTTAAGTGACAATAATGGAGGAGATCTAAATCAACATGTGTAGCTGAAATTCTCGCGCTCTTCCAAGAAGTCCTTTAAAACTTCAGTGAAGCCTACTATTACTTTACTGGAGATGTTTTACGATAAGAAAAAACTAATTTTCTTGTGATTCTATTTATTAATACGTGACATTGGCAAATGCGCTAATCTGTGCGCCATGCCATAAAGACAGAAAAAAAAAACATATCACGAATCATCATGCGATTGTCGATTTGAGTAGAATAGTCATTTTAAAGTAAATTCAGAAAACGTACGTCAACTATTGGGTGCTGGCAGTGTACCAATGTTGTAACCAGTCTGCAACATAATCCAGCCAGAACCTCTGCGTGGTCGCGACACACGTCATGCACATTTTATTCTTTTGTTCCTTTTTTTCTTTATTTTTTCGTTTTTTTCTCTTTTGTTGTTTTATGTATCTTTTTTGCTTGCTTTTACATTTTCTGTATTGTGTGCTGTGCTCCGAATAAACTATCTATCTATTTGTCATTCATTTTACACAACGCTTCCATGAGCCTGTAACGCCCGCCATAGACACACGCACGATACATGCCGCCATTTTGAATTTAACTTTTAAATAGTATAATTCAATGACGTAGATAGGTTACATGCACTCGAAAAGTGGCACCCCCAAAACTTTGCTAATTAGCCAACCCGGACTTGGTCAAAGAATATGAAAAGTAATGTTACAGAACCAACAATGTCATGCAACGCCTATTGCGCATTCAAAGTTTTAAAATCTTTTAATAATCCAAACGTTTTTTATAATATACACGATCATGTGATGACGCAGCCACCCAGATTTGTATCATCGTTTACATTTATTAAAAGCAATAATATATAATTCATCATTTTCAAATTTATAATTAAAAAATGTTGGCGATCTTTTTAAATAAATATGTTCTCATGTACATGATTCAAGAAAAACGAAATTCGAAAAAAGCCAACATCATATTTTACTGTCTAACTCTAATCCCATTAGGTATCAATCGTATTTTTTTTAAATGTCTGTTCTGTGGCATTAATTACTAATATTCCGATTCGCTTAAAATGTAGTAAATTAAAGTAAATTAAATCGACCAATCACAATGATTTAGAGAGCTATGTGATTTGTTAGTTTGAAATGCAATTATGTTTTACATTGCATAGCGACGCAGTGCAATGTGTATTTGTCTCACTTTGTAACGTTGTAACTGGGACAATATTTTACTTGGATTAGTACTAAGGTAACCTATCCACCTCTTTTGTATTATAGTATCATTGGCGTAATTGCAAACCTATTTGCTAAGCTTATATACTATCGGGAAAGCTTCTCTCCAGAACGTTTCAGAATGCTTATAATTCATTATGTAACTGTGAATTGTCCGTTTGTCCGTCATACATAAAGTATAAGTGAAATTGTAAATACATTTGACACTGTTTTGTAGTAACCGTTAGATTGAAAATGCTATTTTGAGGAGTTTTTCGGAAATTACGGTTAGCAAGTTCACATTTTATTCAACGTTTATGAAAACTAACCAGAAAACAGAAATTATACATATTTTGTTCCTAAATCACTAAGCGAATCTGTTTAAGTTATTTTTAATGTACATGTAATACCCTCAATATCCTTTAGTTACATTAAACTATAACTAAATTGTGGTCGCAAATGTGGGATATTACATATTATGAAGCTGTGCGTTGGCTCGCTATGTCGAGGCCTCCTAAAAACGTCAAAGTCAAAGTCAAAACAATTTATTAAAGTAAACCCAATTGCAAGGTATTTTTGATCATCAAATCTACTTCAGTTCGGTTTAAAAAGAAAACCTGGACATTGAGAACAACCGACAAGAAACTCAGTCGGTATAATTTTTTTATCATTCCATAATAGTCATATTCATAAAGCCGGTAAATGTATGTATGTACAGAGAGGATCACTCCCATACTATCGTTGTGTCTTCATTGAAATCGCTAATTTTGTAGTATGTTTTTCCAATCAGCGTGCGTTTAATAACAAAGGATTATGGCGAAATTGGGCCTATAATGATTTGAATCCCTAAAAATGGAATATACCTTAAAAAAAAGGTTATTTTTTTGGGAATATAATATAAAAATATTGAGTTATTTGACAATGGGAAATTAAAGAAATGGAATAAAATATATTTTAATTTGATAGTTTATAACGATATTCGAAAACGCACCTTATCTGACTTAGCCATAGATATAATAGAACGGTATTACAAGTTGAGGTGATATCGATTACAGAGAAATCGATTTAAGTATTGTTAAATATGAAATGAAACGGGAGCACTGATCACTATGAACACATTATCAATTCTTCATCACAACTATTATGTAGGTACTTGACTATTCGACGGCTTCTCAACAACTGAACTCTTACAAGATTTAAATCAGGCTTTTACGCAGCCCCACTACACGCAGGAAATCCATTCTATCCTCGTTCTTGTTACTAAAATGTTACAAAAATATCACACATGGGTACTTTATGTGATTAAAATTAATGTGGAACTAACACTCGGCCTTTGCTGACAATACAAATTACGTCCTCGTAATAGTTTGTCTTGCATACAATCTCGTACAATATTATAATTTCTATGCCCAAAGAGAGATTTAGAAGATTCGAATCAAAATATTAAACGATTAAAATTAATAAAGGTAACAATATGTTTATCATAAACTGTTTCGTCTATACCGGATATGCAACAATCGAAACTGTTAGGATGAAAACTATTGAGAATAAATGTCAGCACACGATGTATAAAAATATGAAAATTCCCGTTAAAACAATTAACTCTTTTAGCATCGGCCTTCCTGATTACTGATTACGTCGTCGTAATCAAAGGTTGACAAGTAACGATAAAACACTAAAAAAAATATACTTATGTACCTTACAAATGCATAAAATTTAGATTGGTCAAAATTTTTTTTTTTACCCACTAATTAAAAATTTACTTTTTAGTAGATCGGCATACCCTCAGATTTAAATAATGAACGTTTTCTCTTTTGAGAAATACAGTTTTATTTTCATGGTCAAATAAATTTATTCGAGAAACCCAGTTACAGAATATTCTGAACGTCAGCCAATTCACCAATACTTTGGAAAGTTAATCTGAGAAGAACTGACGAGAAATTCAGACAAGTATCACTTTCAAACAATTAATTTAGGTTGATGTAGCTGTGAAACTCACCTTCTTCAACTGTGATACAAACCCTTTTATTGTCGCTGTAAGACACTTATTTTCTTTGCGGGACACACCCTTTTATTTGCGGGATACACCCTTTTATTTGCGGGATACACCCTTTTATTTGCGGGATACACCCTTTTATTTGCGGGACACACCCTTTTATTTGCGGGACACACCCTTTTATTTGTAGACAGAATACACTCACATAGTAATGTTCATGTATGGCCATTGGCACAAACCAAGGTCACAACTAAAACATTACAGTGGCACAACAAGCAGAACAATGTCATCATACAATCAGAATTTATCAAATACATAGAATAATATTGGACATTCATATTTATTATCCAACTACTTTATATTGACATTGCATTGACATTACATTAAAATTACAATTTAAGATATTATGGTTGACAAAAAAAATTCATACTCTGACTATGTGTTAAGACTTTTGCTACTGACGAACTAACGCCTATGAAATTTAATAACACATAATGGTAAATAAATGTATTTGAACATTGAACAATTGAACAATATTCATAATTCCAATAATGTTAAATACCACCTGTTTTTTTTCTTACACTGATAAACCTTCGTCGCCATTGTCACTTTAAACAATGTGATGACAAGCAGAATAACCGCTCATTAGGCACGTGGTAGAATCTCACTTCTGATATGTTAAATATGAAATGTAACGGGAGCACTGATCACTATGAACACACTATCAATTCTTCATCACAACTATTATGTACTTGACTATTCGACGGCTTCTCAACAACTGAACTTACAAGATCTAAATCAGGCTTTTATGCAGCCCCACTACACGCAGGAAATCCATTCTACCCTCGTTCTTGTTACTAAAATGTTCCAAAAATATCACACATGGGTACTTTATGTGATTAAAATTAATGTGGAACTAACAGTATTTAATTCCTTTAGTTTTAGTAATTACTGCCATTACGCGTAAATAAATATCGGAAATCGATATATCGAGTTTAAAAATGTTATCACGACGTCATGACTACGTCTATCGATTATATTAAAAAAAAGTTACTTCATTAAAAAAATATCGATATATTATGTGTATCAATATTTTTACCCAATCCTAGAAATTAGTGATCTGTGATTTTGTGATAGTATTCTGTGTTTCGTGTTTAGGGTCTGTGATTTGGTTCTGTTTCCTATTTCGCCTCTGCTCTACGAACTGTAGGTTGCTGTGCTCATGTTATGTCGGTAATATGGTACCTCCGTCCAAGAAAATATGGCACCCCCTGCACAGTTCCTTGATGATATTTTGATCGTATGTGATGATGTAGAGGAATAATAAAGGAATTATTATTATTATAAAAAAAAATATTTTTATTAAACACTTCAATGTGCAATTACATATTTTACACAAGATAAATACCTATTAAATAGAAGTGATTTTTGACATTTGCCTATGAAATCCAAGTGAAATTCTATATTTATTATAGACTAAGAGATCGTATCAATATATCGTTTAATAAATGAAATAACCTCACTTTTATGACAAAATTAAACTTCATATATCTTTTTTCTCCCATTGCCAATTAAATTTAATGTAACAAATGTTTATTTGTTTCCATTATACCTCTCTCTTAAGACCATTCTCATTCTTAGTCATGTTTGGCCTAAAGTACTACGGGATTTTGCCAGTCTCCTTTGAATCTCTTTTCCGTTAATTGAGTAATTTCTTGAGGAATTTTATTACAAAAACGAACACAGTTGCCCAAAAATGGCCCACTTGACTTTACTAGCTATAACTAGAATAACTAGCTGATCACGACCACGTGCTTCCATACCATTAATAACGCTTTTCTTTTGAAATATATCTACTAATATTTTTTCTAGTGTACAAAGTTTTCAAGGATATAAACGAGGGTAAGGTGAGTACCGTGTTAAGTGAATGGGATCGTTAATCACTAAATAAATGAGAACAGTCTAATAAATGAGATTTATTCATTCTATACTGATAAAAAACTATTTAGCTCGGGTGTAACAGATTTTGGACAGCATTAGATATTAACAAAACGTACTTCTATTGATAACTGTAATTCCTTACATTCATTGTCGTAGTTATAGGTATAGGCTTTATACGTTTTCCTATTTTATGGCCAAGATGTCATATCGTTTGAAAGCTATTTTTTAACCGACTTCAAAAAAGGAGAAGGTTCTCAATTCGACTGTATGTATTTTTTACATATACTTGTTACGCGATTACTCCGCCAATTATGGATTCATTTCGATGATTCTTTTTGTTTGGTAGGTAATACTTCAGTGGTGGTCTCATTTAAATTTCACCGGTATTGGAGCTTGGACTTTGAAAATACACTAAATAACGCGCTCTGGTTATAATCTTTATTTATATTGACGATTCTCTTGTATATCGTTGCGCTCCAGATTTAGAAAGAAGTTAATGGCAGACATGTCCTAGATATTAATTTAAGCCACGACCACTTAAAAGGGAGAAATAAAAAAATTTTAATAAAAAAAAATTAGTGCCTTAAAAAAAAGTAACTGTCAAATTCAATTATGTAGGTATGTGTATCGTATTTATAAAGTTATTTTAATTGTACTTAAGTTTTGATTAGTAAATAATAGTTATTTCGTACTTTTCAGTGTTTTTTTTTGAAGGTGGTTCAATATTTTTTCTTAAAATTTTTAAATAATAATGACAGTAATAATGACCATACTATTACGCAACTTGTGTGATCCCAAACAGAGAACTAAACTTGTATTATGGGCACCTCACAATGAACTAGGGTTCCAGTAACACCCAGTCTACAGGCCAATTTATGATAGATATGTTCGTTTCCTAAATTGACCTTCCTGGAATTCGAACCCCGGAATCCCGGATTCTTGGATTGGAAAGCAGATACTCTGCCACCGCATCAACAAGCTAGTGCATAACATTAAAAGAACACACACTACGAATAGTCACTTGCATTTAATTCTCAATAACTAATGAGAAATTACAAACTACAAACTATAACACGTTGAAACGAATAGCCAACGACGAATAATTACAGTTCATCCCGAAGAATGATGTAGAATGATCCAAATCGCGGCGCGCATTGGCTTCTATAGACTTGGTGACGTCGCTTCTCCCACGACTTGGCGGCAACAGGTGTAGCAGGTAGGATGTGATGTCAGATAGACTGACCTGGTGACAGTGACGTCAAAGTCAAAGTCAAATCATAGTCAAATTATTTTATTCAAGTAAACTCAATTACAGGGTATTTTTGAACGTCAAATTTACTTTAGTTCGGTTCAAATAGAAAACCTGGACACTGTGAAGATCCGACAAGAAACTCAGTCAGGTATCATTTTTTCAACATCATTTTACATAAGGGTTATTAAAATACAATATTTTAATTAAGCCAGTAAATGCATGCGCAGAGAAGATCATTTCCAGACTATTGTTTTATCTTCAATGAAATCGTTTACTTTATAGCATGTTGTCTACTCAATGTACGTTTTAAAACCAATCTAAACTTATTCTCTGTTAATTGAGTAATTTCCTGAGGAACTTTGTTATAAAAACGAATGCAGTTACCCAAAAATGATACATTTGACTTATGTAATTTAAATTTTGGAATAACCAATTTCAATTTCATACCATAAAATGGCAACTTAAAGCTCTTGAATTTTGTTCTCATTATGACTTATAATAATATGACATATTCTTTTTTTGCATCGCCATAGTCGGGTAAAAAGGCGTCTCGATGTCATTTCGTTTTCTTAATGATCCCTGTAGTCCGGGAAATGCTGAAACTTTTTAACCGTTTGTGTGTATTTCCGAAAATACCGTCGCGGCCAATTTTGAATTAATTGCCTTGTCGCCTGGATACAATATACATGATCGACGCGCGTCACACGGTCTGCATTTGAATAATTTATAGACGAATACATTGAATATGGACGAATAATCTCGCGAGATGTCCACATTGACGTATCGGGTCTGATATAAATTGACCGTGAATACATACATACATATCTGCACGCTGTATCGTTAATGTGGTAGATAGAAGAAATGGAGGACCGTCACGAATTGAGGTGGCGTGCGTCTAAGCACATACACAAACCGCGTATGCTAGCTTTCTATAAAGAGATTTTATTGTTGTCTGTACTGTGTCGCTGGGCACAGCTAATTAATAAATATAACATATATTAAAGATAGTTGAAATATATTCAGTTAATGATTATAAATAAAGCAGTTCCAAATTTCTAGTTAACTGTGTTACACGCTGTAACTCTGGTAGGGTGACGTAATGTAGCACAATCGGTCCCAAAGTTATCGAATGCAAAACGTATTTTTGTGACGCGATTTTTTTCAGGTATATCATAAACTTTTCCTTGTTTTCTCACATACTTACCATAAGTATGCTCGTGACTTACTTCGACAACATTACTGTCGACATCGATCGTTTGGTACTGCAATAAAATTGGGATTGTTTTCTGTCTTTCAATCTGTTGCAGGCTGTTTTTAAAAATCATTTAGGTCCCTGGGGCCTCGAAGTTCATCGACCGGTTTCAGATATTTGTAAGAGACTGGTCGAGCTTCTTCCGCCAACGAATCAGTTTGGCTATTCAAAGAGGCTGCCAGTCTGCTGGGCACCTTAAGCAATGACAGCTTTCTAAGCGGCAACTTTGAGAAAGTATAATGTGTAGTTTTAAGTATGTTCTGAGACTAATTTTGAAGTAAACAAACAGTACAAAGTATATACATAGGTGTGAACGTCAGAATCTGACTTTTTTCGGCAACAAAAATCTATGTATAAAGTTAAAAAAAATATGAAATCTATTACGAGTTCGTCCGGCCGTTCTATCCAACCGATTTGCTTAATTTTTTTTAATGAAAGGTATTGATGCAGAGATTTGTCATCAAGCATTGGAAATCACCTAACTTTTGCCCTTCTCAAATTACACTCAAACGCGATTTCCTCCTGTACATTTCTTATGTTTTCATAGTTTTCTTTCTCTATATCTCCGGTTCTAATTGAGGTACGCGGTTCGTTGTCTAAAAACACTCGCTGGGACGAGCATTTTCATATGAGCCTCTGCCCACTTAAATTGGTTGAGTTGGAGGGAAGTTAGGTGTGAACATTCAATTTTCGTATTCAACTTAAGTTAGGATACAATTACTCATCATATATGAGCGTTATTTTTGAATTATATTATGAACATAATGGTGCGGAGCAGGACGTGTCCTCTCCAATTAATTAAACCGATGTTTTGTTAAGCGCAAAACTAGAGATCGTTTGGACCGATTTGGCAAATTTTTTACACGTGCGTAATAGTCCGAGTAAGGGTTTTATGACAAAAAAAATTGGAAAAGTTGCCCAGAAAATTGGATCATTGGGAAAAAATTTAAAATACTTTTTTCTGTGGGATTTTTGTATGAACTCAAAACCCCTGAGCCGTACCAACGCTGGCCAGGCACAGATACTATACAATATGTTTCAACAAAAAATAACACAATTTTTTGTTATTGTTTAACAGCTTGCAATAAATTAAATGGTGCTTTAGCCACGTTAGTGGGCAGTGTGAATGTGTCTAACTCCGCCAAAATGGCCATCCACAATGCGGTGTCATCCATATTGTACGGTAGTGAGGCCTGGATATGCCTGAAATCAAACAAAAGAAAGATAACTACATTTATCTTACTTATATAAAAGCGATATATTAGAAATATGTGCGGGCGGACATGAGATACGCAGTATGACAGGGTTGCACGACAGTGTCATTGTAAAAATGAAGAAAGGAATACTTAGATGGTTCGGGCACATAGAAAGAATGAGTGATGAAAGACTGACGAAGGAAATCAACAGAGCGAAAGTGAGCGGTAGTAGAAACCAAGGAAGACCAAGGCTTACTTACGAAGATCAAATAGCCAGAGTGTTGGCTGATGAAAATGTTAAAAGCACCCGCATACCTAGGGGATAATGCGTGAGGAGAATGATGAGATTTGAGGAGGCGAAAGAAGTATGTAAGAACCGCGACGCTTGGCGCTCCGTTCTCTCTGACTACTCCGTTAGGGGTACAGCGTGAAGATATATATATATGTATGTACTTTACAACTACGCTTACATTTTTGTCCTCCATATTCTGTATTCATAATACAATGATGTTATATTTACAATAGAGGTAGATGAGTTACATGCACTCGAAAAGTGGCACTCCAAAACTTTGCTAATTAGCCAACCCGGACTTGGTCAAAGAATATGAAAAGTAATGTTACAGAACCAACAATGTCATGCAATGCCTATTGCGCATTTAAAATTCTAAAATCTTTTAATAATCTAAACGTTTTTTATAATATACACGATCATGTGATGACGCAGCCACCCAGTTTTAATCATCGTTTACATTTATTAAAAGCAATAATATAAAAATACAATTCAATGTCCGACTTCATTCTATGCATAAAAATAACCCAAAATGGAAAAAAATATCAAAAAGGCAAAAGAAATGAATTAGATTTGTTTGAAGGTAATTGGAAATAATAATTGCTACGTTTTTCTTTCATAGTAAATGTATAACAAAAATGAATATTCATTTTATATGAAAGTAGTTGTTTCATTTTCATCATTTTCAAATTTATAATTAAAAACTGTTGGTGATCTATTTAAATAAATCTGTTCTCATGTACATGATTCAAGAAAAACGAAATTCGAAAAAAGCAAACATCATTTTTTACTGGCTAATCCCATTAGGTATCGATTATATTTTTTTTAAATGTCTGTTCTGTCTAATATTCCGATTCGCTTAAAATGTAGTAAGACATTGAAATTGACCAATCACAATGATTTAGAGAGCTATGTGATTTGTTAGTTTGAAATGCAATTAAGTTTTACATTGCATTGCATTGTCTTACTTTGTAACGTTGTAACCGAGACAATATTTTACTTGGATTATATTATAACATCATTGCCATAATATACTTAAAAAGGGGTATAAAGCTACTTTTTTGACTATTTGCATATTGTCATGGAGCAACACTACTATTATAGGAAAACGTAGGTGAATTGCGAAAATTGAATCCTAGAATCTATATTGTCTTTGATGGAACTCTTTTAGTATCGAAATGTCTGTCTGCCTGTGGGTCCATTTGCCTTTTGTCCATTCATCTGTCTGTATGAAGTTATGTCGACCGACATATTATTGCGACATTTTACTGAATAGAAATTTGCTGAAGAGATGCAAATTGATAACTTAAAAAAGAAATTAGAAACAAAAATTATATAAAAAGTATTTTGAACCCAATTTAAAAAAAAAGTTTGCTGTTGTTTTGTACAAAATTATTATGGCACATTAAATTAATGCGTGTCGAACTCAGTCTTGACCGATTTTTTTACATAGGCTCGTGCCTAATGTGTAGTCTGCAGTCTGCACATATTTCCTTCTGCTTGAGAACATATACTTAGTACTGAGGAACGTGATTTAATTTTTTAACCGTCGCAACACTTTCTTTGGTCCTTAAAAGTAAAAAATCAATGTTCTACCTGCCTCGTACGCATTTCCTAGTATTTGTAATAAACTGTGACAATATTATACGAATGGTATTCTTTCTCCGTACCGATGATTATAAAGATGGCACCTCGCAGTGACGCTTGCACATTTATAAAGGAATTGAATACAGAATTATTTAACGTTTAGATACGGTCACCATTCTGGATACGGAAGCTTAGAAAAACACAAACTATATCATTATCATGGATATTTTGCGTCGCAGTAAAACAACATGTTATTTTGTCACTGTTTATATCATACTTTGTTTAAAATGATTTATCGATAAGATAAATCATTTAAGTACCTATGATACAAACTTTACGTGCGCATACACGTGTAAGGGACAGAAATAGATTATAATATGGGGTTACCATCTTAGATAAAATTTTCCACATTTATACAATTAAATCCTTATCCGACATGGTCTTAGCAGGTTTTTTTCTTAACTTGTAATACAAAATCTACATAAAATCTTCGTTAGTCGTAGATGCGGTAATATGGTGATTCATATTACGAATGAAATTGAAAGTCTTTCCCTTAATATTAAAATAAAAATAAATATTTAAGTAGTTACTTTAATATTTATAGCACTTAAAAAGATTACTTCTGTGTACAAATTTCTCTAATTATCTGTAAGTTAGAATGTAGTTAGTCGGTTCCCAATTCTGTTATTCATTAATTGTTATCTATGTTATGTTATACGTGTTTTCTCTTTGATTTATTTTATTTGACTTGACTAAAAAACAAAACATGTGATCCTAGAAATAAAAAATAAAATCTAATCACAAAAAAAGTATGACTTGTTTAGCCCCTTTTGGAAATCTAATTACAAGGAGTAAAATATAAAATATACCTAATGAGTTAAAATATAGAATTGGAAAAAGAAAATTACTTGTCTGTTTGATACTTTGCCAAAATGATTAAAGTAATATTCATATAAGTACATAAATTTAAACCGGCTAATAATTATTTTTTGTTTCATTTCATCTTTAAAATTAATATTCGCTATGGGCCTGTCTATGACCTTCTTAACTCTGGAGTACTAACACATGACATGTAAAAAAGTAAAAGCAATTTAATTTCGGAGAAATACTCGCCGACCACAGCAGACGTCTGGGAGGACCATTATTTATTAGTTCAAAGTAAAGAAAGTTATAATACTAATTCATTATTACATTTTCAATGATTTAAAATATCATGTGTAGCAAAACCAAAGGATTGGTCTTTACATTCCTGGACATGTTTATTTACAGAAATGCAAAAAGGGGGTCTATTAGAAAAAAACAAAGTATAAGATTATTTCCAAGCTGATGGGTCTTTAATTATTTATTTCGGCTTTATCGCCTTTCTTATGGAATAATATGATCGTGGATGGTGTCCATTGTTTTGGTATGAGCACAATAAGCATTCTAAACAACAGGTTATGGGATAAAATCCAACTAACAAATATAAGAAACCAGACCAGTTACAGATGTTAACAAAAACTTAAATGGTACTGAGTAGGCCACGTGAGGAACATGGGAAATAAATGGCAAAAGATGTCAGAATGTAGTACCTTCGTGATGGAAAAGAAAGAAAGAGCGTCAAAGAAAGAGATGGGGGAGGCTGAATTTATAAAAATTGCTGGAACAACATGGAGAAGAAAAGCTACAAACGGAATATTATGGCAAACTCTAGAGCAGCCATTCCCAAAGTGGGCGATAACGCCCCCTTGTGGGCGCTGCAGGCCTAAAGGGAGGCGGTAAGAAACCCAGAAAAAAAATGGGGGCGTTGTGTAGAGGCCTGGGGAGTGATTTGTAATTTCATTTAGCTAGGAGGCATCTTAGACAACGACTGCATGAGCTCTCGACTCAGTAGACAAAATAAGTTTGGGAACCAGTGCTCTAGAGGAAGCTTATGCCAAAGGGCAAGCTGATACTAATGATACCAATGTCGATGATTAATGATATAATTTTTGAAATTAAATACAAAGAAATGTACAGTTTCAGAAATAAAGGCTATTTGTATTCTTATGAGATTATCTCTATACTAATAAAAACGAAATATTGTTCGTTGCTAAGCACAAAATTTCAGAAAAGCTGGATCGATTTGGAAATTTGTTTTCTTAGAAGTTAGTAATAGTCCGAGTACGATTTTTATGAAGAGAATTATAATTTAAAATTTCAATTTCTTCCTGAAAGTCTAAAAAATCGAAAAGCAGTGGGTATTTTTTAGATTTAAATTATATTAATGGTGACCCAATTTATTCCGCGCATCAGATATTCACGAATAAAGACACTTGCTTTAGGGCTGTCAAAACATTATTTTGTCTTATTTTTTATTAATATTAATTCATACCTATAGTAAAGACAAATTGCGATGCAAGCTTTTTAAACGATTTTATTTAGCTTGCTTTGTTCGTGTCTTGTGTGGGTCAAATCTAGTAATTAAAATTTTACCCCCTTCCTGTTGACTGATTGATCTAAAATTGGCACACCTTTAGTTCTGATGACAATACAATTATGTATATTCAGTACGATCGTAAATCCAAGATGGCCGCCGCCACAAAATAGTGGATTATATATTTTTGTCCACCCTCTCAATATGGGTATCGAACAAGAGCTTGACTAGTAGAATACAGTACATTATGAAAAATTCCAAATCCAAGATAGTCACCACCATAAAATGGCGGTTTATGTATTTTTTTTATCCCCTCAATATGGGTATCAAATGAATGGGCTTGACAAGTAGAATATACAGTACACTCTAATCCAAAATGACGTCCGAAACAAAATGGCGGATCATAGAGTTTAAACAGTCCATACATTGCAACCAACTAACAGGAAAGAAACTTCGTAATAATGGGACACTAAATGAACTAAATAGAAGGAGAAATAAGTAACTAAATAGAAAACTAAAAACTTGAAAACAAAATAAGTAAAAAATTGCGATTTTATTGTAAAGAAACAATAATGATGCAGATAATATACTAAAAGTAAAAAAATAATTAGGTAGGAGCCAGGTACCAATCATCACATCAGTCTCCTCATCAATCTAGTTAGAGCATTGATCAGACTAAAATCAAATCGTAGGGCGCAGCGTAAACTGAGTAAATATGTAAATGATCATTCTGTGATGTCGCATACGATGATAGTGACGGATTTCTTTTTTAATACTATGGAGAAAACGAACGAGCAAATAATTAACTTGATAATGAAATAGTAAAAACGATAGTAAAAACAAAAAAATGAGAACAATGTTTTAATAATATGTAATTTCAATTAATCAACATTAGATTCAGTTGTAGACGCATTTGTTTTATATTTGTCGGCGAAGCAAATCAGTCAAAAGAGCAAAGTCTCAAAATGTCGGGTCTAGTTTTCAAGTCTATTTTATGCTATATTCCTACCTAGGAAGGGGCACCCGTATGGTACGTATTAATTATCGTTTAGTCTGTTTGCAAAAGCGGGACATTTTTGCTCTGGCTGGGGACAACGGGACAGACAGCCTGAAAGCGGGAGTGTCCCGCCGAAAGCGGGACGTATGGTCACGTTAGCTATGGAGCACTCAACCTAAAGAGCCTACTAACCACTGCTTAGTTCTTTGACACTAACAAATATCGACTCTCGATTGTATTAAAACATTACGTAGCCAATACTGGACCTGTGTATACCGAAACATATTTAGATACTTACGTAATGGCTTTCTATTCTATTCGGTGAAGTGACAGCAAAAATCAAACCATAAAGCAGACACGATCTCATTTCATCGGTAATAAATAGTAAATATACAATTTTCAAATTGACATTCATTTTATCACGACTCAAATTAAACTGGGCATCAATTGACGTGTTCGCTGACGATTATCTACGCATCTTGCTTTCACCGGTGCAACCTCTATTACGTTATCTCAATCTATTCATACGCACGTTTAGGCCTTGTAATAGTATGTGTGTAGTCAACCAATCGGCGCGCAGTAACCGCAGCAGTATTCAGACCTAAATTTATTTCATACAAAATACATAACATTTCTTCTATATATGTTGAATGCTCCATGGTGGCGACACGTTGTCTGATTTGTGAGCTAAATATTTGAACACTATAATAAAAAAGCGTAGAAAAAAATTGGTCCACCTAGCCACCCAGTTGCTACTTAGTTTGAGGTAATTGATGTGTCTGTCATGGGATATGTCATTCGGGGAAAAAATGCTAGTCGGGAATTTGGAAAGTAAATTCCCAGATTTTTTTAAGATATTTCACGGGAAATTTCCACATAAACTCCCACTTTCGCTTTTTAATTCCTGTAATAGTGTACAGATGCGAAGGGGAAAGAAGTATTGCAAAGAAGTAGCAAGTTTTGTTTTAAAATTTGCAGCTGAAGTTTGAAGTTGTATTACTTTTGTTATGTACCTAATGTTACTTGAGGGAAATGTCAAAAGCACCTGCATACCTAGGTGAAAATGCGTGAGAAGAATGATGAGATTCGAAAAGGCCAAAAAGTACGGAAGGACCGCAAAGCGCTCCGTCCTCTCTGACTATCTCGTTAGGGATACAGCGTGAAGATATGTATGCATTTATATTTCTAATGATAAAAGTAAAATTAACAACAGCCTAAGCGCAGAAACTATAGTTAATATAAATAAGTATAAATATATATCACACCTCTGTGGCGCAACGGTTAAACGCGTCGGTAAGTAAACGGGGGTTGCGGGTTCGATTCCCGCCCCGAGTCTGGGTGTTTATGTATAGTATGTATTTATTTACAAAAGAAAAGTATATAAGTAGTATATCAGTTGTCTAGTACTCATAATACAAGCGCTGTGCTGCTTACTTTGGGACTAGATGGTGCTGTGTGAAATGTCTGAGGATATTATTATTATTATTATTTTTATAAGTTAGTATAGTTTGAATTATTCAATTGCGTTGCTACTTAATGTATTGTCCTATAAAAATTAGCGTGTTGACAACCCTTGTCTTACACGGAAACTGAATACATAAAATCATGGTGACCTTCTAAATTCTTGTATGGACCTCCGAAAAAATTCGGCGAATATTTATTTATGTAGTAATTTTTTTATATTGTTACATTAATTTGAAGTAGCATAGGAAAAATTTTCAATTTTCCTGTTTATTCCATCTGAATTCGTTCGTAATCCTTATATGTTTAGGAATAAGAACTGTCTAAAGACAGTACAAGACAATACAGTCTTCTATCTCGGCAGTGTACTAGAGATAATTACCTACGGTCGTTTGTTACGTAAACACGCAATAGGGCTACTGACTTAGACTGAATGTTTTTCTTGGGTTACGTATTTGACAATAGGTACTATATTAAATTGTCATATTATCTTTTCATTTTATATTATTGCAAATTTCGTAAGTTTTTATTTATATAATTCTACTAGTATTTTATTTCTAGTGTCAAAAGTTTGTGAGTTAGTATGGTGGAAATGGACAAAAGAAAATGCATTTTGTGTGCAGTATAATTAAAAATCAGCAATAAATTAACTAGATCATTATGATAATATATTTCCTACAATTTAGCAACAAAGAAATATTTCCGGTTTCGATATACATGTATTCAAACATCCATACACTGAACATTATGCTCGTAAACTTGATTGACATAATATTTAGTCAGTAAATGCGCGGGAACATCTCACACCGTCCGACGACAACCGCGGCGCACTCGCGACTGTCGTATGTCGTATGCCGAGAAATGCCGAGAGTTCGAGCGCGTCGTTTGGGAGCGTTTGTATGAAGATGGAATACTGTATGCTTACTTGTACTGTGCTAAATATCAGCTCAAGACAGCCAACTCGCCTCGCCCCTCGAGCTCCACACATAATCAATGGCGGGGTTATTACCTAAACATTTGCCTACAGCGACAATTTCTTTCAATTTCCCTCTCAAGACCGGGTTATCCGAAATACCTCATTATTAGATACCACTTTGATGATAAAAAAATCGACACCTACTTACAACTGCTCTTATAAAAATACTAATTACTTTGAAAATAATAAGCGCAAAGGAAAAATATTCAATTAAATACTTTATCGATTAGAATTCAAAAAGCACTATATATAAATAGAAATAAAATAAATAAAATTTCGTTTCATGTTTACGTTTATTTGAGCAATAACTGTACGTTTTTTAACTGCCTTCAAAAAAAGGAGGAGGCTCTCTGTTAGTCTGCCTGAATTTTTTTTATGTATGTTCACCGATAACTTCGTCAATTGTGAACCGACTTCCAAAATTTTTTTTTTTTTGTTTGAAAGGTTACACTTCCGAGGTAGTCCCATTTAAATTTCATCGGTATTGGAGTTTGGCTTCGAAGATACATCAAATAACATCAAATAAGACTAACTGCTTATAACTCTTATGTATATTGATGATTCTCTTGTATGTCATTGCGCTCCAGAATTAGAAAAGAAGTTAATTGTAGACCTATCCTAGATGTTTATCTATATCAAGGTCACTAAGAAGGGAGAAAAAAAAATTTAAGGAAACAATTATACAGCCTCCAAAAAAGAAAACACTGAAAAGTATAAAATAACTATTCGTTACTAATCAAAACTCAAGTACAAAAATAACTTTACACACGATGCAAATATCTATGTAATTAAATTTCACAGTTATTGAAGTCGGTACCAAATCAATGTGCAACAACAGAAAGTTTATTAATTTGATAGGCTTGGCACCGACTTCTGTAACTGTCAAATTTAATTATACTTTATTATAAGGATTTGTATCGTATTTATAGTTATTTTTGTACTTGAGTTTTAATTAGTAATGGATAGTTTTTTTGTAACTTTCAGTATTTTTTTTAAATATTTTTGTTTAATATTTTTTCTTATTTTTTTCAAATGTGACTTGAATGCTATCGACTAAAATAATTTATTGATTACGTTATTATTTTTATTATACTTATATTTTTCTTTAAATTAATAATAATAAATAAATACATACATATCTTCACGCTAACGGGGGTAGTTAAAGAGGACGGAGCGCCAAGCGTCGCGGTCCTTCTCCTTACATACCTCTTTCGCTTCCTCAAATCTCATCATTCTCCTCACACATTTAATAAATAATATTATTAATTTAGAAAAATAAATAAATAATGAATTAAATTTGTCAACTTCGCAGTGTCGGTATAATTCGTGTCAGCTCAAGACCGATTCAATGTACGAAAATTGCAGTACCGTAAAAATTATCTGTGAAATACTCATAAATATTAACTGTTTTGGCTTCCAGCATTTACAAAAATAAAAACACCTCATGTTCAGCTCTGTATCGTTGTACTGTGATCATTCACGCACATTAGTACAAGTCTAGAACGTAGCATCAAGAAAAACAGACATCCTCTAAACGTAAAAGCTCCGTGCATTATAATATTTAGTCCGAGGTTACACTATTTAACTAGCAAATTGGCTATTCAAAGAGGTAATGCTATCTGTCTGCTGGGCACCCTAAGCAATGACAGCTTTCTAGGCGGCAACTTTGAGGAATTCTATCATTCATAGCTCCAGCGGCTTCCAATTCATCTTCGCCGTAACACACACATCCTTAATCTTCTTTATTCCATTCTGTTCAATCCCTTGATACCAGTTTATCTAAAAAATAATTTTAAATTTCGCAGTGGTCAAGATCGAAGCCTACGACAATGTGAAACTCTCCGTCTTGACATTCCTTCCCATACTACAAATTTCTTTTCTGATTCTTACAGCGTTCAAGCGGTTCGTTCATGGAACTCTCTCCTATTGATGTTAAGAAGTGCTAACATACTTGCTCAATTTCAACGTGAACTCAAAATTTACTATCTTTCTCTATAGCTTCTGGACATTGTCTTGTATTGACCTGTGGAAAGGTGCAGGTGGATGCAGGGTAATGTCATTTCATTTAATTTTGTAATGTGATTAATTATACTATGTTGGTAATTCATCATTATTCATTTTTATATATTTATATAATATTTGTAATGGATGAATATGTATGTTTATTAATATTTGTATTTTCGCACCACCTACAGGTTTTCCCTGTTTTTTTCTCTCTTTACCTTAAGGTTGCCTAGAAGAGATTGTTCTAGCAATAAGGCCGCCTAAATTGTACATTTTTTTATATTTTACTTTGTGACTGTATATTTGTACTGGTGCAATAAAGTGTATTGTATTGTATTTATTTCTTCCTTTTTATTAAGTCTATTATTTAAGATAATTGGTCAGACTCCTTTCTTTTTGTTTTTTCCTTCGCCATGCAAATTGTAGAATGAGGGAAAACTTCCACTAACGCGATCTTGTGCGTGAATTGTGAGCCCGCGGGGTTATTACCTAAAAAT
Organism: Zeuzera pyrina; assembly: GCA_907165235.1. Lineage (NCBI taxonomy): Eukaryota > Metazoa > Arthropoda > Insecta > Lepidoptera > Cossidae > Zeuzera > Zeuzera pyrina. The sequence goes on from OU015647.1 coordinate 3,555,970, forward strand.
TTGCAGGCAGCGACAGCCACGCAATCAATGCGCGACGGATCAGTGATTGTAATAAAAAATTGGTATCATGTATGGCGATTGGGTATGTATTATTCTATGACCGTAGAATGCACTTTTCGCGGTAGATGTAGCGCCACTATACGAATTACATTACACAAATTCTCGTTTTGACACTAGATATCGCGCGATATTGGCTGTCGCTTGGTGACTGCAAGTTACGTATAATAAGCGTGCCGCTCCTGATGGCTGAACACAACATCACCCGCAATATCAACCTCTTCGCACAATGGCCGCAAAAAAAATATTAAAAAGGTAAAATCGAATTATGAATTACGGGTTTCCTGTCATCGCGTTGCATCTGGCTGGAGGTGCCCTTCGCTATTAATATTTATCGACGCTTAATTTCATAAAAAGTTCACCATGAGGTCGGCAATCAAGGATCGCCAGGTATGTGCTATTCTTTTATTTCTTGATTCCATAATTTGTGTGGCGAATTTTTCTAAACATTTGAATTAAATATTTTTTTCGCTGAACAAAATGGTGCTTAGCTTTTTACACGCTTCTCCAGTAATAATTAAGTTACGAGTTCGTAAATTTTAACGCTTACAGACATATATATAATACATATCCTCACGCTGTATCTTTAACGGAGTAGTCAGAGACGATGGAAGGCCAAACATAGTACGTACGTACGTACTTCTCTCGTCTCCTCATATCTTATATCACTCACACACTTACACCCAGCTATGCGAGTGGTTCTGACATTTCCGTAAGTTAACACTTGCTATTTGATCTTCATTCAGCCTTGGTCTTCTTCGGTTTTTGCTATCACTCACTTTCGCGACATTAATAAGAACTATTAATTAATGATTGCATATGGTTTAAATCAGAAAAGTTAATTTATAGTGAATAAGTACTATTGTTGCTTGAATTACTAATTCTGTAGGTCATCTATACTAATAGAAATGATTAATTGATTGTTTAATTCAAGGAAGACCAAGGCTGACTTATGAAGATCAAATAACCAGAGTGCTAGCAGATGGAAATGTCAAAAGCTCCGCATACCTAGGCGAAAATGTGTGAGGAGAATGATGAGATTTGAGGAAGCGAAAGAATTATGTAAGGACCGTAACGCTTGGCGCTCCGTCCTTTCTGACTATACCGTTAGGGATACAGCGTGAAGATATGTACATACATACATACCTGCATTGATTGTTAATTTAATTGTTTATTAATTGTATTATTGTACAGGATTTTCATTACATTTTTTAGACTACAAGTTTTTTATCATTTATAGACATTATAACATTCAAATAATTTTTTTTTAACCGTACAATAATAATTATAATCAGTGTTGCCAGATGTCCCGATAGCGGGACCTCCCGATTTTTAGGGCAAAATTAAATTCACACGCGGGACAGGCATAGTCCCGATTGTCCCGATTACTCGACACCCCGAACGGTGCGAAATGGCGCGGCGGTCGGTGCGCTCATTGGAAATTTAGACGTCAATATTTCCAATGTAGGGTGACTACAAAACGTATGAAAGTGATATTTGGTAAGTTGATTCTTCATTTCATTGACTTCATTTTAAGAGTTGCGATACACGGTTGGTTAACTTTTTAACACGAAAAAAAGTATCAAAAAAACCTCTTTTAAAACAGAGATTTACATTTTTCGGAGCAACGGGACCGATTTATGTTTTAAAATTTTCTGTATAGTTTAATCTAAACATATTCTTCAAAATGCCAGTTGGATTTTTTAAAATTAATTATAGTTTTAAAAAATAAACGAAAATAACCGTTTTTTTTGTATTTTTTATAAGCTAGCGCGCGCATTTTGCATAGAGCAATTGTTTATCAATGCATCGCTTTAATCAATCACTTCTGTGTTTCTGTCTATTTCACGATCACGCACAATTACATAAGAAAGACTACAAATGTAGCACCTACCCAAATATTTCATTTTTTTATTAGTTTTCATTGAATACGTAAGCACTGAGCTCTGAATCTAAAGCTATCCTGTGCTGAGTTCTTCAACTATATTAAAATAAGAAAACTTTAAAAGAAGTTGAAGAAAACTTAATAATCTTACAGTGTAAACCAGACAGTTATTGTTGTTATTAGCATAGTAACATGTTTTCATTAAAAACGTTTTCTGTAGCTATCTGTTATGTATTAATTTGTTAGAGAGTGAAATAAAGGACGCCATGGTAGCTATAGGACTGCCTTATATTTTTGAAAGTACCCACCACCGTTATATAACACAACGTGTAAATACATACACTATCTATCATCATTGTAAACTTAATTTGAAAGGATAAGTAATAAGAAACTACTGATTATTTACGTTTTTTATATGTCCCGCTTTCGACGAAAGAATCCCGCTTTTTTTACTCAAAAGATTTCAAAATCCCGCTTTGCAAAAAAAACTGGCAACGCTGATTATAATAATTTGTTATAGTATATGAGTACATGAGAAAACAAAAACATACATACATACGTTAATATTTACAAACTTAAAACTACACCTTATCTTAAATAATAGACTCCCTCAAAGTCGCCGCTTAGAAAGCTATCATTGCTTAAGGTGCCCAGCAGACTGGCAGCATTGCCTCTTTGAATAGCCTAACTGATTCGTCGGCGGAAGAAGCTGCCAGCCCGGCCGGCGGTCTCCCGGTCTATTTGTTATAGTAATATTTTTTTTATTTATTTATTTTGCATAAACGTATCATTAAGAGTCTGCCTATGTAGCCCAGTGCAAGCGAATTCGTTCATTACCCTCGCGCCCTATAGCAATAATTCAATGAAGTTGATTTTCGGTTTGCATATTTTAGCGCGGAGAAGTTTCAACATTTCTTTTTGTACATAATTGTAATCTGCAAGAAAACTACATTACATTAAAAAACTGGTTTCAAAAATTTGAGATATTGCAATTACCTATCCATTTTAGTAAAAATCATTTTAAAATTCTACAGAATTTCGGAGATGCAACTGAATATTTGTGCAAAACAGAATTTTTTCTGGAATATTTTTATCGAGATTTTTTATCCAATCATGTTTCCACATTTAAATATTTCTATATAAAGAGTTGCAGTTGTATGTATCAAAGTATCTAACTCGTAATCTTCTTAGATATCGAGATCCAGGTCACCAAACACACCAACGTCTGCATAGGCAGACTTAGGTACAGCCTTCATTGTGAATAACTATATTATCCATTTGATTTGTGCCTTATTAGTTTATTAATCATATAGATATTGTATTTCTTTTTATTAAGTATTTGTAGAATATTGTATTTTGACATGACGTCTTTCGTTTCGGTACTTTTTTTCCTTTCTTCATGGCGGGGCGCACAGTTTAGTGGATTTGCCAATGTCACGTATTAATAAGTAGAATCAGAAGCAAAATTGGTTTTTTATTATCGTAAAACTTCTCCAGTAAAGTGATAGTAGGCTTTACTGAAGTTATAAAGGACTCTCTAAACTTTTAAACTGTCGCGTTGCGTTATAAAATATCTAATAACACGGGAAATTAACGCGATTACCTTTTATTTTCGCTTGACCTTTCAGCCGAGTTGCATCGGCCGTGGTCTCAAGTAAACTGTCGCAGCAAGCTTCACTCCCTGTCCGAGGCAGATTTTATTTCATTTAGCCCCGATATTTGTAATTTCATCGCCCATACGTCCTTACCACCGATCGCCACTTTTATCCAAGAGTCGTGCGTGAAGCAATTTAAATCAAGAGACACAAAATTTCAATCGGGAAAACGGATACAATTTATCAACAGCATGGAATCCTGTGATTCAAATGATGAAACCTCGTTTTTCACAACCGGTTAAGTGTGTGACACCGTGAGTGTTGTGTGTAGGAACCCTAATAATTATTTACAAATATCGGGGGTAGATAAAATAAAATCTGCCTCGGACACGGAGTGAAGCTTGCTGCGACAGTTTACTTGAGACCACGGCCGATGCAACTCGTCCGAAACGTTAAGCGAAAATAAAAGATAATCGCGTTAATTTCCCGTGATTTTAGATATTTTATAAAGGCTTCTTGGAAGAGCGCGAGAACTTTAACTACACATATTTATTTAGACCTAATCCATGTTGTTTTCACTTATACAGGACTTTAAAACACAATATACTATCACTTTTGTACTTTAAAACTTCCAAAAATTTTAAAAATAGAAAATCTAAACAAAATGTAAACCTCACTTCTCCCGTTCCAGCCAAAAAGTCCCATTTCGGTACTTCGGTACCAAAGCGCAGGAACAGTGAAATCAGAAATCAATCAATCAGTCTTTAATAGCTTTGTGGAAATCGCTATATTTTTTTTAGTGTTATAGATATTTAGTAAACGGAAACTGTATTTGAAAGAAAATAAATGTTATCCTAACACAATAATACAAGATTATTGAATAAAAATATTATACATATGAATGAGATCTGTGACATACAAACAGACGAATGAACACACTAAACTATACAGATTCAAGTTGACTACAGAATCTAAAAATGTGAACCATATCCGTGACAAATACAAATAGAAACAAAACCTCGTGAATGGTTGCACTGAATTCTAAAAATAGGCTTCTTCTTGTTCTATTTTACCGGTGTATTGCGTATTATGGCTAGGGTTGTCACTTGTGAATTTATTTATACCATTATGAGAAAATGATTGATGACAAACACACAACGTAGTACCTGGGTCGAATATGGCCAACCGGAAATTAAGCCCAAACCCCTTTTTTAAAAAAAATATTGGTATTTGGAAAACAACTATTGTATATATTGTGAGGTCTATGTGTGTGTGAGGCTGTTTCCATTTTTAATCATATTTCTTTATATTGAGTGCTAACGATCTATTCTAATTACCTATAATCGTCTTTGGTTCAATGAGTTTAAGCTCCAATATCGTATAATTGAATAGGAACTACACGAAAGAATATGTTAATGTTTATTACAACCTATTGTATGAGCTATTTTGTCCATATAGTATGGACAAAATGACATATTCGATAATGACATTACGACATACCAAAGATTAAAGAACTGCGTTCACGAAAAATATTTTGTCTTCTTAAAGATGTCGATACGTACTGGATGAGCCTAACGAGAACATACCATGTATTGTAACTAGTATTCACCGAGTTTGAAAATGGAAAATAGATACATACATATATATCTTCACGGTGTATCCCTAAAAGAGGTAGTCAGACAGGACGGAGCGCCAAGCTTCGCGGTCCTTACATACTTCTTTCACTTCCTCAAAATCTCATTACGTCATTACAATAATTCATAATTACAATAAATATATAATGTATTTATTATATGTATTATTTATTTATATATTAGGAGAAAGCGTGAAACAATTTTACTTTACATGTGTAAAATGCAAAATGTACATAATAATTATAAATTTATTGTAAAGATCTATATTTGATTTAATATAGGTAAATTGAATATAAAAAATTACTATTGGAGATTTATTAAAAAGTAACAACAAATAGGTAGAAAAAAATTGTTATCCAGCCAAATACATCGCAAGTACAGGAAATGATTTCTGGACTCTTTTAAAAAGAATCGATTCTGTATTATTATAAAATTGATGGTTACTTATCAGTTTTGTTCCATTTTTCCTTTTAATAATTTTAGCAATTAGTAATTGTTCATTTTTTTTCTGTTATTAGATTTATATTATTTTGACAGTTTTTTTGAATAAAAAAAATAGGAAATTGTGAATACACATCATTCATTTTTGTCTCTCTTTTTCGTTTTTGAATTACGAATTTACGTGATATTTTTCGTTTCGTAAGTGTAAATAATAAGTTTAAATCAAAGTCAAATCAATTTATTCAAGTAAACCCTATTACAGGGTATCTTTGAACTCAAATATATTTTAGTTTGGTTCAAAGAAACTCAACCAGGTATAATTTTTTCAACATTATTTAAGAGATATAATGAATTGGTCGTGACATATAGACAGACAATTTTTTGATTTTGGTTACGGAAACCTAATGGAATCCAAAAAAGTTGGAGATTAACCTTTAAAAAAGAAAAAAAAAATATGGCAATTTATGACAATATTACATTAGTGCCAACCCTAATCCTGACCGACATAGGCACTCAATTGGATATAAACTAGGTCACTAGTTTACAAAATATCTCGAAATGAATCCCTTTTATAAAAAGTAGGTAATATTCCTTAAAATTTGTACTGTTAATACTCTTATAATCAACTTATATAGGACCAACTGTCACTCAACATTCAGAAGAATTTGGAAAGCAAGCTTCCTGAATTCATTTCACTATCCACTCTTACAATAAGGATATAACCCTTATTTATACGTGGAAACTTAATCTATCAACGAGGTAATTTGCATTCAATACCAGTCACAAACTCAAACGTCAAAAACTATTTGAATAAACATACATATCTTCACGCTATAAATAATGTACTTAAAAACCCTTTAAAACTAGTAAAAATAACAAAAAATATGATTATGACGCTATAAAGTAATTATAGCCTATAAAAATTGGAACATATACATACATATCCTCACATTTCGTGGTCCGTACATACTTGTTTCAGTTCCTCAAATCTCGTTATTCTACTCACACATTTTCGCCTAGTTATGTAAGTGCTTTTCACATTTCCGTCAGCTGGCTAACACTGGCAATTTGATTGTCGTAAGTCACCCTTGGTCTTCCTTGGCTTCTTTTACCACTCGCTTTTGCTATAGAGCGAATGAGTGATGAAAGACTGACGAAGAAAATCTACAGAGATTTTCTTCGTCAGTCTTTCATCACTCATTATTTCTATGTTAATACTGCCAATAATATATATATATATATATATCTAATATATATCTGCCAATTTTAAATCCTTTCAGCAGTTGTTCGAGAACGCTCGAACAGACAAAAATATACATATTCGTCTTTGATTCAGAAGTCTTGTCTATGGCAGTTTAAGTTTAAAATCTCGAAAGCCTATGGCGTAATGAGAATAATAATAGGCTGTGACCTAAGAGGATGCAAAGAGGGAACGACTGCGATATTCAGCATTTCGTCCACTGTTCACATAAGTCTATAATATGGCTATTAAAATAGGGCTTCCGGTTTCGCTTCTGTACTAAAATTTGTAAGAGTTGGTATGGTCCCAAAGCTCTCGAGAAATCCGAAGCTTTTGAGACCTAAGACGCTTCCCATAGTCAAAGACGGTTTTTTTGCAAGTTTTAGAGACTATCTTCTCATTATTTGAAAAAATATAAAAAATGTAGTAATAAATTTCAACATTTTCAACCGACTTCCAAAAAAGGAGGAGGTTCTCAATTCGGTTGTATTTTTTTTTGTTTTTTTTTTATGTTTGTTACCTCATAACTCCGTCATTTATGAACTGATTTGGAAAATTTAATTATATGGGTATTTGTATCGTATTTATAAAGTTATTTTGGTACTTAAGTTTTGATCAGTAAGGGATAGTTATTTCATATTTTTTAGTATTCTTTTTTGAAGTCGGTTTAATTTTTTTATAAAAGTTTTTTTTAACAACACGTCCCGTCTCATATTTTTCATTATACATAAATAAAATCTGCATTCAAAAGAAAGTCTAAAAATTTGAAATATGTGCATCTACATCATAAGTAGAAGTTATATTTACTTGCGATATACACCAAGATTTTAGAATATATTACTTGACCATTTAATTTTTTTTAAAAGACCCTTTTATCATAAGTAAAACCAATAATTATTGGATAACATATATAATTTTACAAATTCTAGAATGAGAGGTCTATACGTTTGCCTGTTTGGTTGGGGAAGCGCCTTAAAAAAGCACGACTACCATATAAATTGTACCTATTATCTTTTTTAGCTATTTGTAGCTATATTATTTTGAAAAAAATAAAAATACATTTATTTAGTATAAAATTTAACAGAACTGTTCTATAAGAGGCATGCTTAAGGCATGCATAGATGTTGTTGTTTTTTTTAGTACAGTTCTCCCTTAGAAGGGAAGGTAAAGGGTTCTGTGCCCATATAACCGATGTCTTCAGTAGTAAATAGATAAATTCTTTACATTATTTGAATAAAACGTCGATGTAATATAGTTTAATGTCTCTTGGAGTTTCTGGCGACAAATATATTGAGGCAGTCTTTCTAGTAGGTTCCACTGAGGCGGACTAGGCCAGTATAAAAGTCTCGACGTCACTTATTTCAACAATTCCACGATAATGCACAATAGTGTAGACCACCCATTCCCAAAGTGGGCGATAACGCCCCCCTGTGGGCGCTGCAGGCCTAAAGGGGGGCGGTAAGAGACCCAGAAAAAAAATGGGGGCGTTGTGTAGAGGCCTGGGGGGTGATTTGTAATTTCATTTAGCTAGGAGGCATCTTAGACAACGACTGCATGAGCTCTCGACTCAGTAAACAAAATAAGTTTGGGAACCTAGAGTGTAGACACTGGGACGCAAAACTACCCCAATTTTACATCACAATATCCGCCAGTAACAATTTGCAAATCATTAAAATAAACGCCCAACCGCTCCTCAAAAAATCCCGCCAAAAACTCCAAGATATTGTTGTTGTTTGTAAGACTCTCCCTTGAGAGGGAAGGCAAAGAGATCTACCCATACAGCATGCTTTTTAAACGTCACTGTGTGGCCAGTTCGTAACAGTTATTGTTAAGATAAGCTTTTAGTGATATTATTTATTTATTTTTATTTATTAATTTATACATGTATATAAGAAGATGGATGTATATAGTAAAAAGAGAAAATTAAAGCAAATAGAGAAAGAAAAGTAAATAAATATATTCATTTATTTATAAAAAAACCTAATCTAATAAATTTTTGGCCGAATAATTTCATCTCTGTTTCGTAAATAAAAAAAAACTTCAAGACAGAGATTTTAAAATTCGAAGTCTCGGGACGAAAACCCTGATACATGCATATATGCACGTAGGTTAGGGTTGCCAACCCAGAATTTCAAAAAGTAGTATTCGAAATTGGAAAACCAGGACGATTCAGTTTAAAAACAGGACGCAGTAATAGAGTAGCAATAGTTAATATGTAGTGAAAATAGATTAAATGAAATTCAAGTAACAATAATAATCATATTTTTTAATAAAAGTATTCGAATAAAATTATATAAGTTGAAAGTTGTTTTTAAAATATAAAACAACACTTTGGGTACCCTGTTCACTTACAAGTTGATAACTAAATACTCGTAGTAAGTTGTACGTCACGTATTTGTTTTGTACTGCAAAAGTGGCGCATGAATTTTAAAATACCACGAACTTATCAGGGCGCTTTAAAAATCTAGGACGCTGCTTAAAAACTATGCAGGACATCCCAGGACACCACAAAAACCAGGACATGTCCTGGGAAAACAGGACGGTTGGCAACCCTAACGTAGGTATATAAGCATTGTTGGTTGTTTATAAATAGGTAATGTCCAGTGTCGTCTTTGTTCACCTAATAGATTCACACGTCCTCCATATAAGCATGAAAAGTGGATCATTTCAGAACTAGAACAAGTTCCATGTGAGCGAAGTCACGTACATATGTCTGCGGCTACCCTAATGTGTATTGCATGTATAAATATTAGAGTACCCACGCATTGTCGGCTCCAGATAACTATAGTCATGTGATTATGCATTTTTTTTTTATATCAGAGGGAGCAAACGAGCAAGCATGTCAACTGATGGAAAGTGATCACCGGCGCCCATGGACACCCGCAACGATAAATGTACAAGCTATAAGCAAGCTGTAAGACGTGACAGAAACATGTCAAATTAACATTAAAAATGTCACAAAATCAATCGAAAATTAAGTGAAAAGTTTGCTATACGATTACTGATTCTTTTTCAGTACTAATTTTAATCGATTTCAAAGACATGTTTCGAAGTTATTTAACTACGTAAGTTAATTCAATCGCACAGTAGAAAATATTAGTATTTATCTGCGAGGTTAACTGTTCCTTTCCTTTCATAAAAAATCATTCAAACATATCGTGATATATACGCCGTTCATACAAAAACCAGCCATCTCTATCGCACGTATTGAAACGCCTATCCTTCTTGCTTATTCTAGCATTAACTAGTCAGAAATTAGGTAATTGGAACACCACGAATTGACGTTCATAAATAATTCAGCAGTTCCCGAAACGGAACGCGTAGAAACTCAGAACGTGAAAAACATAAGGAAAGGAAGTCATTGATAATATTTTTTTTAAATTTAAATAAAACATTGAAATTTTTGATGAACACCAAGCAAGTGAAAGCCGGTGAACTATTAGTGGTTGTTAACAATCGCCAATCGTAATAGAAAGCTCGTCGTAGATTTCTTTTTACGTAAAAGCATTGAGCACTTAACCTACAGAGTCGAAATATTAGACAATTCTACTCGCCACTGCTCAGTGTTTTAACACTAATAAATAACAACTTTCTCAACTCTACGGATTTTGGAAAAATGATTTTGATGACGATTTATTTATATTTTACTTCATTTAATTAGTAAATTGTCAGTAAGGGTAGACAGTGTATATTTATCTCTATGGAATGCACGCCACTACATTTTCACACACCTCTACATTTTTTTTTTAAGTTATTTCTGCTTCCCCTAACGTGTGTAATGGAAGGGTCTTTGTCCATCTATTTTCTTTCCAACTGTCATCTTTCTTTCAATACTTCTTCTAGGTACATCCATCCTCTTTCGTTTATTCATTTCCTATCCATTTACCTATCCTTATTATAATCATTCTACATTTTTCTCATCTATTACGTCCTTATACCTATTACAATTTTCGCTTACATTTATTTGCTAACTTATACGTTATAATTATGCCCACTTATTGTATAGTCTCTACTTTTTTTTTAAACCTCTATATTACGTAATCTTATTGTATTCATACGCACGTTTAGGTATTGTAACAGTAATTAGGTATTGTAGTCGTTTAGGTTTTGTTTGATTTTGGGCTAAGTAAAACTCAGTAACCGCAGCAGTGTGTAGACGTAAATTGATTTCAAACAAAATAAATGACATTTCCACTCTATATGTTAAGTGCTCCATGCGTAAAAGAATGTACATTCAGTCAAGAAAGTATCGGGAATGGATGATTTGTTTATGGTTCCAAATTCAGTTTTTGTTTTTTTTTGTTGTTAGATGGGCACAACTGTTTTCCATTTTGGCGCGGAGTTTGAGTTGCATCTGTTATTTAGATTAAATACAGTGCTATTTTTAGTTATATCATTCTAGTGTATATTGCGAATTTCATAATGGACAAAAACATCGAACAAAGAGTTTGTCTTAAATTTTGCATCGCCAATGGAATTTCGTGTTCGGAGTCACTGAAAATGTTACAGAAGGCTTACGGTGAATCGACTTTATCAAAAACACGTGCTTCTGAGTGGTACAAAGCGTTGAAAAGCGGTCGAGATGTGATGGAAGATTTGCCTCGCTCTGGTAGGCCATCAACGTCTGAAGAACGAACTGAAGTTAACATCGTAAAAGTGAAGGAAATAGTGACTGAAAATCCTCATTCAAGTTTGAGAGAGATAGCCGCCGAACTTTCCGTCTCTCACGAGTCGATCCGTACCATTTTAAATAATCACTTGGGTATGAAACATGTTGCCGCTCGGCTAGTCCCGACCTGAAAAGACCTGAATTTTCTCCAAAAACTCAATCGCATTAGAGTCGCTGAGGACATGCTAGAACGAGTCAATTCCGATCCAACATTCATGAAACGCATTGTTACTGGTGACGAGACGTGGGTTTACGAGTTTGACATGCAAACTAGTCAACAAGCTTCGGAGTGGCGTCTTCCAACTGAACCGAAACCGAAAAAACCACGCCAAAGTCGATCAAAAGTCAAAGTCATGTCCACTGTTTTCTTTAACTATCGCGGTGTTGTGCACTCGGAATTCTTGCCGGAAGGTCAAACGGTAAATAAATAATATTATTTGGGCGTTATGCGGCGTTTAAGAGAGCAAATTCGACGAAAAAGGCCAGATTTGTGAAAAGAAAATTCTTGGATTTTGCACCACGATAATGCGTCTTCGCACAAGGCCAACATTGTGAACTAATTTTTGACCAAAAACTCAACAAATACCATCGAGCAACCATCTTATTCACCAGATATGGCTCCAGCCGACTTCTTTCTTTTTCCTAAATTCAAATTACCACTTCGTGGCACCCGTTTTCATTTGGTAGAAGACGTAAAGGAGAATTCGCGGCGAGCACTGAACTCAATTCCGGAAAAAGCGTTTAAAAAATGTTTTGATGATTGGATTATTCGTTGGCGTAAGTGTATCGTTTCTGAAGGAGCATACTTTGAAGGTGATAAAATAAATTTGGATGAATAACTAACATTTCGTGTATTATTTATCTTTTCCCGGTACTTTCTTGACAGAGTAGAGACTTCAATTACTGTCAAATTTAATTATATCGGTATGTGTATCGTATTTATAAAGTTAAATTGTACTTGGGTTTTGATTAGTACTTAAACGATAGTTATTTTATACTTTTCAGTGTTTTAATTTTTTTTAATAAAAAATTTTTATTTCTCCCTTTTGAGTGGTCTTGACCTAAATAAATATCTAGGGCAGGTCTGCAATTAACTTCATTCTAATTTCGGAGCGCAACGATATACAAGAGAATCGTCAATATAAATAAAGGTTATAACCAGGTCGTATTATCTAATTATCTAGTGTATCTTCGAAGTCCAAGCTTTTATATCGGTTTTATATCGCCATTTATATCGGTGAAATATAAATGGGACCACCTCTGACCTACCAAACGAAAAAAGAATTTTCGAAATCGGTTCATAAATGACGGAGTTATGAGGTAACAAACATACAAAAAAAAAACAACGAATTGAGAACCTCCTTCGCTTTTTTAAGTCGGTTAAAAAAGAAGAGGTAGTCAGCGAGGACGGAGCGCCAAGCGTCGTGGTCCTTACATACTTCTCTCGCCTACTCATATCTAATCATTCTCCTCGCGCATTTTCACCTAGGTGTGTGCTTTTGGCATTTCCGTCAGCTAAAACTCTGGCTATTTGGTCTTCGTAAGTCAGTCGCGGTCTTCCTTGGCTTCTTTCATCACTCATTATTTCCATGTGACCGAACCATCTAAGCATTCCTTTCTTTATTATTACAATAACACTGTCGTGCAACCCTATTATATTGCGTATCTCTTCAAATCATTGCTTATTTTGTCCGAAAAGGTAACATCGCCCATATTTCTAAGAGATTACATTTCTACTGCATGCATTTATCATACTTTCACTTGATATCCGGCATATCCAGGCCTCACTACGTACAATAAAGTTGGAACCAATACCGCATTGTGGATGGCCATTTTAGCTGAGTAGCTGAGTTAAACATATATTATATTCATACGCACTAACGCGGGCAGAGTACCGCCCATTATTCATGTGATTCTTAATCACATTAAAAAAATAGCTGCAATTCTGTAAAATCTCGTAATAATATTCGGTTATAATAATAATGGCATACATATCTCACGCTGTATCACTAACGGGGTAGTCAGGGATAATAACGTAATAACAAAAAATTGAATAATGTATATTATGGATATTATGAACTAAATGGCGCAGTGGTTTAGACGTTTACTCAAGCGCGGAAGGTTCCGGGTTCGATTCCCGGTCGGCCAATTTAGAAAAATGAACTTTTCTAGATTGTCTCGGGTCTGGGGTACTGGGAGACGCCCCCGGTAGTCGTCGTCTGGTTCTCATAGCACAGGAAATACCCTAGTTTGAGATTAGATTATTGGTATGTATTGTCTGGCGCATTATTATTATTATTATTATTATTATTAATATATATATTTTTTCAATTTAACCACTTTACACATGCCCTCAATTAATGTCTGTTCCGTATGTGGTTTTGCTCTTAGCTGCGTTTTTTGCTCTAACCCAGAAAAAAAATCTATGTTGGCAACACTGTATTCAATATTTTATTTTGCTTCCTCATACAGTACTCCCGGACAATTATGGTAGTGTGTTTTTTATTGGATACATTTATATATCACTGCGCAGCTCAGGGTGATTTTGTCATTCATTGAGAGAATACAAACATCCGCCCAGGCTTATAACAATTCACATAAAACTATTGTAATGGCGTCCTGTCGTGTTTATATTACATGGGCGTGACGTCAAACACTTTTATGAAATTCAAAAACGGAGTATATCCTTAAAATTCAGTTTTTTTCTCAATAAAAAATCTATCTATACCATTATAAAACAGCGACAGAGGTGTGTCTGTACATTGAAGATATTTATGAGAGTTATAAGATGGCATATGTTTTTTATTAGACGTAGGCCAGTGTGTCAAGCTAGTTCCCAAAGAAAAGAGCGATGCATAGTCTATATTTATAGACTGGCCCGTTGGCGCAGTGGCATATGCATCTGCTTTCCAAGCTAGGGTCCCGGGTTCGATCCCCGGTGAGGTCAATTTAGGAAACGAACTTTTCTAAATTAGCTTGGAGTCTGGGTGTTACTGGGACCTCCCCCAGAGTTCGTTGTGTGGTACCCATAGTACAAGCTTACTGCTTAGTTTGGGGTCACACAATCTGTGTAATTGTCTGGAGAATTATTATTATTTACGTTATACTAGCGACAGTCCCGCACGCTTATTACGTAACTTGCAGACAGCATGCGTCAGACAATATCGCGCGATATCTGCTGTCAAACCGAGAATGTATGTAATGTAATTTGTGTAGTGGCGCTAAATCTACCGCGAAAAGTGCATTTTACGGTCATAGAATAATACGCAATCGGCATACATGATACTAATTTTTTTATTACAATTAATCACCGGTTGCGGAGTGATCGCGTGGCTGTCGCTTATTGCAAATTTTAGTTAATAACCCCCCCGGCTTTGTCCGGGTGGGATATTGAATGCTTGCAACACCAAATTTTTTTTTCGAGATTTTTATATAAAAATACCTTCCAAATGTTCGTATTTTCCGCGGATTTTCCAAAAGCTTTCTTTCATACAAACCTTATCCTGACAATTACGAACACAACAACAAGATTCAGCCAAATCAGTCGTGCCGCAGGCGGCTATTATCTAAAAATGGCTATTACCTAAAAGTTTGCAGACAGCGACAGCCACGCGATCACTACGCGACCGGTGACTAATTGTAATAAAAAATTTGTATCATGTATGACGATTGCGTATCTATTATTGTATGACCGTAAAATGCACTTTTTGTGGTAGATTTAGCGCTACTATACAAATTACATTACACAAATTCTCGTTTTGACAGCAGATATCGCGCGATATTGGCTGTCGCATGCTGTCTGCAAGTTACGTAATAAGCGTGCCGTTCTGAAGTCATGGTTTTTCATACATGTGGCAATTGATTTTTATTTATATATAGATTTGATAAACACTGGCACGTTTCGGATGGCTATTTTGTTCTATTTAAAATTGTTCAAATAGTTCTTAATCTTCAATTAAGAGATCAATCAATTGAGTGGTAAACGAGTCTTTATACCATACAGACTACTGATACAGTATACTTATTTTTTATAAGTACCAATACAGATTTAAGAATGAACTAATAACACAAGATACATTTACATTAAAGTATCTACAGTCCATTTCAATCTATTTTACCAAAAAGATAAACAATATTTAATGTTTAGAATAATAAATCATTGTATTTGTTTGTATAGTTTGTTTAGGATAATAAAAATGACGATTTTTATGGAGTAGTGGTTCATATGCTGCATCCAAGCGTGGAAGGTTCCGGGTACGATCTCAGTAGGGTCTCGGTAGGCTCGGGTTTTAGGTACTAGTATTTACAAAAATAAAAATGACGTGTTCAGTTGTGTATCGTTGTACCCTAGTCACGCAGATTAGTAAAAATGTAGAAGAAGGACTTTTTGGCGGGAACGGGAGAAGTGAGGTTGTCATTTTATTTAGATTTTCAATTTTTTACATTTTTAGGAGTTTTAAAGTACAACAGTGATAGTGTATTGTATTTTAAAGTTTCGTGTAAGTGATAAGAATGGAGGAGATATAAATAAACATGTGTAGCTGAAGTTCTCGTGCTCTTCCAAGAAATCCTTTAAAACTTCAGTAAAGCCTATTATCACTTTACTGGAGAGGTTTTACGATAAGAAAAAACTAATTAGCTTGTGATTCTACTTATTAGTACGTGACATTGGCAAATGCGCTAATCTTTGCGCCATGCCATAAAGAAAGAAAAAAAAAATCTAGAAAGACGGTCAACAGAAAAGGATAATTTAAAAACAAGGTTTTGAAGCAAATGCTCCGGCCATTGTCATCTCTTACATATATTGAAACAGAAGAGCTATATCCCTATCAATCTCAAGCATAAATACTTATACATTACACAGTATATATGTATATGTACAGATGTACACCATACATTACACACATTCACAATTTTCATTCACGACACACATTAACATACACCCACATATACACACACTCTCATCGCGTGTTTCTTTTTGTTTTTCACGTTTTATTTAAGTTTAACCATAAGTTTTATTTTATTTTATATTTTTTTACTGCATGTTACTTTACTTATATTGACATATTGTAATAACATTGGAGAGGAAGCTATCTACTGAGATACAGGCCATAATACGCCTAGTTCAGTAGTTAGAGATTTCATTAATATTGTGAAATTTGTCAATAAAGAGTTATTTAATATTTATTATTATTATTGTGATCTTTATCCGAGGATTAGCCGTTCTCAAGTTTTGCGCTTAGCAACGTTTCATTTTTATTTAAAAAAAATTAATTAATAAAACGTCAAAAATCTAAACTCTAATCTAAGTATGAGAGGACCTGTGCAGCTCCACAGCGTTGTGTTGATAATATAATTCAAAAACAACGCTCTTATATGATGAGTAATTGTAACCTAACCTAAGTTGAATACAAAAATTGAAAGTCAAGTTGAATGTTCACGCCTAACTTCCCTCCAACTCAACCAATTTAAGTGGGCAAAAAACAAATGGAAGAGCTCGTTCCAGCGAGTGTTCTTAGACCAAAACGAACCGCGTACCTCAATTAGAACCGGAGATATAGATAAAGAAAGCTATGAAAACATAATAACTGTACAGGAGGAAATCGCGTCTGAGTATAATTTGAGAAGTGTGCAAGGTAGGTGATTTCCAATGCTTGATGACAAATCTGTGCATCAATACCTTTCATTTAAAAAAAAATTAAGCAAATCGGTTGGATAGAACGTCCGGACGGACTCGTAATAGATTTCAAACATTTTTTTAATATATAGATACCATAATTTTAGTTATTAAATTGGCATTAACCGCAAACTGGGTACAAATTACATATTCAAACTCGACTTCATCGTTTACTTTTTTCCGAAATTACTAGGATATAAGAAATTTAAAAACGTAATTGAATATTTGAAAAATTCAGACCTTAAGGAATCAATTTTATTTTCGTAGTTCTTTATGCACCTCTCAAAATACCTATATAATAATAATAACGCGCCAGACAATACACACCAATGATCTAGTCTCAAACTAGGGCATTCCCTGTGCTATGAGAACCAGATGATGACTGGGGCCATCTTTCACTACACCTAGACTCGAGATAAACTAGAAAAGCTCGTTTCATAAATCGACCCGACCACGAATAGAGCCCGGAACCTTCCGCGCTTAGATGCAATGTCTTAACCCTGCGCCATCGAGGTCGTTGCTTTCGTATACTGTAAATAAAAATGATATGTTGTTAATTGCTAAACGCAGAACTTGACATAGGCTGGATTGATTTGCCATTTTTTTTTATATATCATGTATTTTTCTTTTTTTGTCCTTAAGGCGACGCATTGATAAACATTAATTTAATCTAAAATAGACCTTCTGCTCTATGGAAATGTGTGCGCGCTAGCTTACGAAAAATACAAAAACAGTTATTTTCGTTTATTTTAAAAACTATAATTAATTTTAAAAAATACAACTGTAATTTTGAAGAGTATATTTTGATTAAACTGTACAGAAAATTAAGAAACATAAATCGGTCACGTTACTCTGAAAAATGTAAATCTCTGTTTCAAAAGAGGTTTCTTTGGTTCTTTTTTTTGTGCTACAAAAGGTAACCAATCGTATATCGCAACAGGAAAGTCAATGAAATGAAGAATCAGATTAGCATCACTTTCAAACGTTTTGTAGTCATTTAGAAAAATTGAGAAAATGTCCAATGCGTCGCCTTGCGAACGGTTATATATTTGTGATCGAAGCGAATATGACATTTATTATAACAGATGGGCTAGTTCGCAAATGATTTATTCAGTAATGTCATATTTATTAGTAAAACAAACATTTTCAGAATTTTTGTCCGTTTGTGTTTGTGCTTCAACAAAAACCACCAAGAAACGAATAAATGTCGTGAAAAGCGAAAAAACTTGTATTTTTAAAAAACACTTCAAAACGAAGAATAGGAGATTATTGTTTGTACATCGCAAACAATAATAATATTCTTCTGTTATTATTCTGTCTTACATTTCAAATGAATCGTGTCACTCACATATTAGAGTGAACTGATTTATGATACTAATTTGATCTAGGAACATAGGCAACCTTTAGGTAACACTACAAATAAAAACAAAACGCTTGACAAATAACCTCGATTTTTGCAATGCTTTACTATATTGGATAATATTAGTGTTATATGTGCATATTTTATAGTTTCCTGTACATCAGAAAAACAATGTTATTAGAGTGCTACGTGTAATACGTCGGACCAGCGAACGGTGAAAATTTAGCGAAATTTTGGTTAGTTTCTTATTTGTTTACATTATAGTAAAAAACGAGTAAGGTTTTTAATGGAAAAGTTACCCAGAGAATTCGTGAAAACCTTTTTTCTATGGGTTTTTTGTATGAACTCAAGACAAACTCACAAATAATAATATAAGACCTAGGTACTAAGTTACAGGAACGTGACTAAACACAGGTAATGGCGTTACAACATTAGAAGGGTTAGTTCCCGAGAAAAATACATACATTCAGATTAGGGTTAACAACCGTTCTATAATATATAGCATTTTAATATATTACGGATCTGCGTACTATATACTGTTGTAGAAATATAGTACCTACGCAAAAATACTATATTTCAGTTGGAATGCTCAATCTTTATTTTGCAACAGTGAAACTTATAATAAACAAACCCCAACGCGCTTTAGATTTTACCTTTCGAGTTCCGACTGATGCGATGTGACCGTAACTGAACGCGCCTCTTTCTTGAAATGAGCTTTCGATCGACAAATTAAAAATTGAATGCGATAAAACATATGACATTTTTATCGTACACGAAAAGTTGTTAAAAAATACAAGAAGTGCAAAACAATATAGGTTTTTTTTTAATAAATAAGTAACAAATACTTGTCTATTCTTTTGCAACCCTAATTCAGACACCTATGCTCTATAAGTACTTCCAACTATAAAGAAACTTCAAGTCATGTTTTTACATTATGATTCTGAGTAGTTATTATTACTTAAAAGACAATCTGTACACTTGTGTTAAAATTGATTTGCGCTAACTCGACTATACACCGTATTTGTAAGCTGCAAATACATTATTTACTATCAGTAAATACCGTATTGCGTCAGCCATAAAGCCTATTATCTTTACAATGGATGGCAAAATCATTTTTGTTACATATTGGCTGGCTTTATGTAAATTGTACAGTATAAAAGCGATGTATCCATCGCATCTTGCGCAGTTCCGGCGAGCGCGCGCTCGATCCCAAAAACTCCCCAAGCCGTCCACTCAAAATATTTCTTTTTAGAATAAAATATGAGTGCCGTAATCATTGCTTTGGCCGCCGTCGCGGTAATTTTGTTCGCGTGTAAAATATACTCACACAAAACAATCGCATGGAAAAGAACATCAAAATATGGCGGCGAGCAAACGGCTATAATGAAACAGGCTCCAGGGCCGATATCCCTGCCTGTGATTGGGAGTTTGCATCTGCTGGGAAAACGAGAATCCCCGTTTCAAGCGTTTACGGATCTCGCTAAACAATATGGGGACATCTTTAGCTTAAAATTGGGTACAGCGCAGTGCCTCGTAGTCAACAACTTGGAGCTAATTCGCGAGGTGCTCAACCAGAACGGCAAGTTCTTCGGCGGACGTCCGGATTTCTTGCGGTTCCACAAACTATTCGCTGGCGATAGGAATAACTGTAAGTATTCTAGACTTATGTAGCCTAAATGGCATTTTTTGCATTTTATGTCGCGGGTAAGATAAACAGGCAAGTTGTTGAGTTGTGGTAAGTAGACTGCAAACTATCAACATTGGAAATATCGAGGCTAAGAAAGGATTTCAACCTTCAGATGATTTGGTAACCCCAAGGACAAGATGTGCTTCTTGTACAAGAAATATCACCGGCTGTCTCACAATTAATTTACATTGTGGGTATACCTGTTACACGTATTACAATAATAATATAATATACTCAGACACTTCACACAGCGCCATCTAGTCCCAAAGTAAGCAGCACAGCACTTGTGCTATGGTTACTAGACAACGGATATACTACTTATATACTTTTCGTTTGTAAATAAATACATATACATAAACACCCAGACTCGAGCGGGAATCGAACCCACCACCCCCGTTTATTCTCCAACGCGCTTCATATGTAATATAGAAAAACATAACATAATTGACCTCACACCGTATCCCTAAAGGCTATCCCGTTGGACATATTAAGTCGCATAGTGGTCTTTTTATAATGGCGGTTACATACTTCAATCGCGTAGAGGTTGTGGTATATTGACTTACAAAAACACTTCTAACATACATACATTATATACATATCTTCACGCTGTATCTCTAACAGCGTAGTTAGAGAGGACGGAGCGCCAAGCGTCGCAGTTCTGATATATTTCTTTCGCACTCTCAAACCTCATCATTCCCCTCACACGCATTCGCCGAAGTATGCAAGTGCTTTTGACATTTCAGTCAGTTAACACTGGCTATTTGATCTTCATAAGTCAGCATACATATAGAATATATACCTACATTAATATAGCATAAAATTTATATTTTTTACACGTAGTTATATTTATCTACATATTAATACGTGAAGCGAAAACTTTGGTTCTCTTTTTAAGAAAATTGCACGGATGGAGAAGTGTGAAATTTGGTACACTTAAAGTTTATATGAAGAAGGACAGGAGAAAGCTATAATATTTTTATTTAATATGTATTACAAATACATTAAATTAAATAAATCACTCATAGTTTACGTTCATACTGCCAATGTCAAGAAGACTGTCAATTTCAAACTCATAATAGTTTGTGATTCATAATATACGTAACCTCCTTGAATCAAACAGTCGTACAGGTCGCACAGAGTAGAGATTGTCGCCAAAGAGTTTATTTTATAACTTTATGGTATATTTACGGTCCAATTTCTACCATAGGGCGATCTCTAGTTGTTATAGTTACATAATATTATAGTCACCACACACCACCCTTAATATAAAATATATATCTCCAAATAATTAAATATTTTACCTACAGACATATGTACCATTATATTTCATATAAGTACATGTTTTATTTAACATTTACCCACTTTTTGTATAGTTCATATCGCGCGCCACCATTATTGTATCTACTTATTATAATAGAAGTAACGTTTATATGTCCCAACCTTCTCGATGCAAAACGTTGAGTCTCAGATAATATATAATATAATATTAGTAGGATTAAGTAAATAAAGTAATAAAAAGAGAATACAACTAAAAATTATAAAGTATGTATGAAATTTAAATACAAGTAAACTTAGAGATCCCCTGACGTGACGACGCTAGGATATATACTACTATTTATATTGAAACTTATCACAAATTTAATGGGCAATGAGGTACATATTATTTTTTTACTGTTTGGAGGTTTTTTTTGAGTCGGGGGCTTTTAAATTTTTAATTTAAGTTTTATTTCATGCTTTTCAAACACTACGATCTACACTCTATCCCCACATTCACGCAAATATTTTCCGGGACGATACACGATATTGCGACACGAGATCGTGCCTCGCCGAAATCCGAGTATTCTGACAATAGTTGTCTAATCCGTCAGAAAGGACGGAGCGCCAGGAGTCGCGATCCTTACATACTTCTTTCGCTTCCTAAAATCTACACAGAGCTTTTCCCTCGTCTCAAAAAGTGTATTTAAACTCTTCTTCCCTTTTCGAGTTTATCCATTACATACAAACAAACAAGGTTTACAACTATAATATTAAAAAGTATGGAAGTATATAGACGAATGGTGACGTCATCAACGTCCCAACTAGCAAACAACTAGCAATGTCATATATATGTGGCAGTTACATAAACATACATGACCTGAAAACAGGTCTAATATTATAGCTCAGTCGACATAACACGACCACTACGCTACTGAAGTATGTAACTGCGATTATAACAATATCACTTAACGACCTCCGTGGCGCAACGGCTTAGCGCGTCGGAAAATAAACGGGCGTTGCGGGTTCGATTCCCGTCCCGAGTCTGTGTGTTTATGTATAATATGTATATATTTACAAAAGAAAAGTATATAAGTAGTACATCAGTTGTTTAGTACCCATAAACACAAGCGCTATGCAGTTTACTTTGGGACTAGATGGCGCTGTGTGAAGTGTCTGAGTATATTATATTATTATCACTATGCGACTGAAATATGTAACCGCGATCACGACACGACGCTTATGCAACTGAATGTGTAACCGCGATTAAACGAGACCATTGTGCTACTGAAATTCGTAACCGCGATTATACAAAGACCATTATGTGACTTAAATATGTAACAGCGACTACACGATACTTCTGCAACAGAATATGTTACTCGCTAATAATGTGTGAAAGAATTTTTGAAATCGTTTGAGTAGTTTTCGAGTTTATCCATTACATGCAAACAAACAGTTTACCTCTTCGTAATATTAATATAGATAAAAAAAAATACCTACTGCCAGTGGCGGCGTTAGTTGTCGGCGACTGCCTCGCGCCTGTGGAGGCTTCGCAAAAAAGTTTTTCAAGTTATTAAAAATGTAGTTATTTAGTTATCTGTATTTATTTCCGTACGAGCGTAGTAGTATATATAGTTATAAAATGACTATAATAATTATTATTATTTTTATTTTTAATTTAATATTTTCTTTCTAACAGAAAATAAAAGATTCCGCGTTTGGTCCAGCACCGCCACGGCGTACTGCTATTTATAATAAGAGTAGTAATGTGACCAACGAAATTATTTCATTACTTCCTATAAAAACTATTAATAGGTCTAAAATCTAGTACCTATTTTCATGTGTAGGACCCACTAATTACAAAAATAGTCCAATGTTTATCAATATGCTTGCTTAGGTCAAGTACCGCGCAAAAAATAAAAATAATGTTTCTACACATGACGGTAGCTAATATATTCCAACGAATAAGGCGACGCATTGATAAACAATAATTTAATCCAAAATAGACCTTCTCTGGTCTATACAAAAGTGCGCGCGCTAGCTTACGAAAAATACGAAAAAATAGTTATTTTCGTTTATTTTAAAAACTGTAATTAATTTAAAAAATCCAGCTGTCATTTTGAAGAATATGTTTAGATTAAAAGTATACAGAAAATTTAGAAACATAAATCGGTCCCGTTACTCCTAAAAATGTAAATCTCTGTTTTAAAAGAGTAATTTCTTTTGTGTGACAAAAGTTAACCAATCGTGTATCGCAACTGTCAAAACAAAGTCAATGAAATGAAGAATCAGGTTACCAAATATCACTTTCATACGTTTTGTAGTCACCCTAGCAGCCCGCGCCTACTCCGCACCGTTCGGGGCGTCGAGCAATCCCCGAAAAGCG
This sequence comes from Zeuzera pyrina, assembly GCA_907165235.1. Taxonomy (NCBI): domain Eukaryota; kingdom Metazoa; phylum Arthropoda; class Insecta; order Lepidoptera; family Cossidae; genus Zeuzera; species Zeuzera pyrina. The sequence goes on from OU015647.1 coordinate 3,579,855, forward strand.
GGACGGCCTGTCCCGCGAGAGAAATAAATTTCTAATGCGTCGCGTTATGCAGCCCATTGCGCCCTATGACAATACCTATAAAGACTGTATTTGCGGCTTAGCAGAATCTTACGCGATCGATGGCGATGTTGTTAAATCCAGCACATAATGTCACAAATCGCTATTGCCGTCTCTTTTGATTAATCAGTGAACTACTGCTAGCGACCACATTTATGCTTTTTTTATATCAGAGGGGGCAAACGAGCATGCGAGTCACCTGATGGAAAGTCCACCGCCGCCCACGGACACCCGCAACGTCCAGGGAATCACGGGTGCGTTGCCGATCTCTAAGGAAAGAATAGGCTCGTTTCTTGAAGGTCCCTAAGTTGTAATAGTCCGGGAATACCGCCGCTATAAGTTGGTTCCACGAAATTGCTGTACGTGGTAGAAAATGTCGTAAAAAAACGCTCAGTTGCAGACCGCCATCCATCAAGGTAATGGGGATAGGACACTCGATTGCGTGACAAATGGTAATGGATTTCAGCAGCAGGCAGTACTCCGAACAATTGCTCAGTACACTATTACGTAATATGCTACAAAAAGTATTTTACCGCATGGCATTGTAATTGCCGATTAAAAACAATCATCATCAAGGTTTAGACGTTAACCCAAGCGTGGAAGGTTCAGGGCTCGATTCCCGGTCGGGCCAATTTAGAAAATGAACTTTTCTAGATTGTCTCGGGTCTGGGTGTACTGGGAGACGCCCCAGTAGTCGTCGCCTGGTTCTTATAGCACAGGGAATACCCTAGTTTGAGATCGGATGATTGGTGTGTATTGTCTGGCGCATGATTAATATTATTGTTATCGCACGATTGTGGCGCGGTTATCATCCTTTACGTCAGCCATTCCCAAAGTGGGCGATAACGCCCCCTTGTGAGCGCTGCAGGCCTAAAGGGGGGCGGTAAGAGACCCAGAAAAAAATGGGGGCGTTGTGTAGAGGCCTGGGGGGTGATTTGTAATTTCATTTAGCTAGGAGGCATCTTAGACAACGACTGCATGAGCTCTCGACTCAGTAGACAAAATAAGTTTGGGAACCAGTGCTTTACGTGATAGGCCAGCGGGTCATTTTGTTTCATGCTTAACCTTTTATTTACAGTTTACTAGCTGACTCCGCAAACATTGTTTTGCCCGATGTATTTTTCAATGCCGAATCATAAAAAAATAAAAATAGAAAATTTTGTGCAAAAAATTAAAAAAAAAATTTTGGGGTGGACCACCCTTATCACTTAAGAGTATAAAAAATAGATAACAACCTATTCGCAGACCTACCGAATATACATATGAAATTTTATCAAAATCATAGTAAGAGTATGGTAACTGAAACTGTGACACGAGAATTTTATATATTAGATTTTGGATACTGTTATACCCAATTCTTATTATTGTTTAGATATTGTTTATGTTTATTTCAAACAGTTAAACCTAGTTTTTTTACCATAACTGCACTTTGAAATGTACGTTGCATATTTTGCATCACCTCTTAACAACCAATAAAGTTATCAAATTGCATAAAAACGCACACATATCGTTATATGATATTAAGAAATAACAAATCTGTGTCAATCAAATATCGATCTTTAGGAATCCGTAACCGAGAAACCCTTGTTTAAACAAATCATCACGCCATTTGTTATTCGAGCTGAACAGAGCATACTTTATTGCGCATAACATAATGTAATGATATATTTATAGGTATCCTATTTAGCAACTGGGATACTGATCTTTCAAACGGTGCATAGTTATTGACGTTTAAACAAACAACCATACGAATATGCGGTCAAGTGCGTGTCATACTTACGCACCAACGGTTCCCTACCACCATACAATGTCGGTTCGATAACAAACTTAATCGTTGAAAAAATTTTAATAAAAAAAATAAACCGACTACAAAAAAACACTAAAAATTACAAAATAGCTGTTCTTCACTCATCAAAAGTCAAGTACAATCATTACTTTAGGAATATAATAAAATTACCGATGTAATTAAATTAGTCAATTACCGAAGTCGGCGCCAAGTGTGCCAAACTAATAGACTTTCTGTTGTTGCCCATTTACTTGGCACCGACATGAATAACTGTCAAATTTAATTAATAAAAAAAAATACAACTCAATTGAGAACCTCCTCCTTTTTTTGAAGTCGGTTAAAAACGTGTAGATACTTCCCATACTCTCCGGCTACAAATGTAAGTTTGTATACATTCTTCTATTAATAACAAAAAAGTACATACATATCTATCATTGAAGTAAATTTTTGTATGTTTTTATAGAAAAAAAAAAGATGGTTTTTTTTCTGTAAACTTTTAATAAATAACTGTTTTGGATACAAATTAAAACGCGTTTGAATCACTAAAAACTAAACATTATCTTAAATAATAGACTTCCTCAACGTTGTCGCTTAGAAAGCTGTCATTGCTTAGAGTGCCCAGTAGACTGGTATAATAATATATTAGATTGCATTGATTTTGGTCTGACATTTTTGTTTCTATACATACATACATACATACATACATACATACATACATATCTTCACGCTGTATTCCCAACGGGGTAGTCAGAGAGGACGGAGCGCCAAGCGTCGCGATCCTTACATACTTGTTTCGCTTCCTCAAATCTCATCATTCTCCTCACACATTTTCGCCTAGGTATGCGACTGCTTTTGACTTTTCCGTCGGCTAACACTCTAGCTATTTGATCTTCATGAGTCAGCCTTGGTCTTCCTTGGCTTCTTTTACCACTCACTTTAGCTCTATAGATTTTCTTCGTCAGTCTTTCATCACTCATTCTTTCCATGTGCCCGAACCATCTTAGCATTCGTTTGTCTGGATTATTGTTATTTAGATAGATTACGTTAAAGTTGAAACGGATTATAGACAAACTCATAGATATTGTACACATATAAATACCCATTAGACGTTGAACGCGATATTGTTAATAACATGCTCTGTTTCACAATACATTTTTTTCTATTATTAATTAGTAATAATTATTCCATTGCAACGGTTAAATTACATTATGAAACACGTAATATGTTGTTACATACACATGGGATAAGCCAATGGAGCGTGTACAAATACGTCACGTCATTTCGCATGGTTTAGGTCTTGCATCTACACGCGGTAGGTTCCGAGTTCGATTTCCGGTCAGGTAAATTTCAAAGGAAACAAACTTTTCTAAATAGCCTCGAGTTTAGTGCCCGATTCCACCAAAGTCCCCTCGCAAACCCCTAAAAAAGGATGGACCCCTATCCTTTTCCTAACGAAGACTTTGCGTTTCACGAAACGTTAGGGGTTCCTATGTATTTAAAAGATCCCCTAAAATAAACTCGATTTTCGAACCCATAGTAACACTATGCGACAGTGTTGTGTGTTAGTTTTTGGCAATGTGGAGAATAATTTATTATATTATAAAGAAACTTAGAAGTAAAACAATAATATCTGTTTTATTGATGAACTTTTGTAAATGAATAGTCACCATGGAAACAATAAAACGTCACATAACTGTCTGACAATATTAGGGAACCAATAGATTGGTGAAAAGAAATATTATACTAGAGTCGGCTTAGGGGTCCTTTTAATCTAGGGTGTACATAGTTATATGACGACTTACAGCGTTTGTGATATTGGGCATAGGTGTACCGGGCGACGCCCCTAGAATTCGTCGTCTGGTTATCAGAGCACAGGAAATACCTTTTCAGACCAGACGATCGGTGTGTATTGTCGTACATACATACATATCTTCATGCTGTATTACTAACGGGGTAGTCAGAGAGGACGGAGCGCCAAGCGTCGCGATCCTTACCTCTTTCGCTTCCTCAAATCTCATCAATCTCCTTACACATTTTCGCCTAGATATGCGAATTTTGACACTTCCGTCTGCTAACACTCTGACTATTTGATCTTCATGAGTCAGCCTTGGTCTTCCTTGGCTTCTTTGACCACTCACTTTCGCTTTGTAAATTTTCTTCCTCAGTCTCATCACTCATTCTTTCTATGTGCCCGAACCATCTAAGCTAAGTATTTCTTCATTTTTACAATAACACTGTCGTGCAATCCTGTCATATTGCATATCTCTTCATTGCTTATCCTATACGCAAGTGTGACACCGCACATATTACTAAGAAATCTCATTTCTACTGCATTTGTCATACTTTCACTCGATTTCGGGCATATCCAGGCCTCACTACCGTACTTTAAAGTTGTTGTATTGTCTGTCGCATTTATTATTTATTTATTTGCTAGCATTTGCCTCCGACTTCGTTCGCATAGTAATTTATTTACAGAATTAAATAATTCAGATATATTCGCGGGCATACGCAGAACTACCCACCATAGTTTTTTACAATCGGTGAATGTCTTATAATCTTTAATTACGGGTCTATATGGCGTTAATACTTTAAGGCTAATTACCTATTTCATCCCGTTTCGACCGGATTGCACCGATCGTGATCACGGGCAGACTGATGAGGATGAATATCATCTTCGTGTGCGGTTTCAATCGGTGCAATCCGGTCGAAAAGTCGGGATAAAATACGTAATTAGCCTTAAAGTATTAACGCGACATAGACCCGTAATTAAATATTATAAGATGTATACAAGTCGTGAAAATCGGTGAATAGTTTAGGAACGCATAGATATTTATGCAGATTACTTACTAACTATAATATTATATATCTACTAATAGTGTTAGCGGATAGAAATGTCAAAAGCTCTCGCATACCTAGGCGAAAATGTGTGAGGAGAATGATGAGATTTTAGGAAGCGAAAAAAGCTCTGACTACCCCGTTATGGATACAGGGTGAGGATACGTATGTATATATGTATGTTGGAAAAGACAAGGGGCAATTCGTGCTTTTGCAACTCAGCCATGAGAAATAGGTACCTAATCTTACAAGAGGCGAACTACTCCATAAAATACAACGTTAAGACTAAGTTAATGTGCAAACGACAGAAAACTCTTCATAACAATTATTACGTAGGTAATTAGAAATTTAATAATCGCAAACGATCGGAGAAATGCTATCGCACCGGCCGCCGTAGTCTAACAGACTCAGCGCCGGCCCCGACGTTCCGTTAGCACGTCATCGGAAGTCGCGCTTTGCCATAGTGTAGTCAAATGAGCGTCTTTTATTATTTCCACTGACATGGGTTTTATAATTTTTTTTATATGTGGAGGGTAATCTTCGAAACCACTGTGCCTATTTGAATAATTCTTTTACTATTTGAAAGGCACATTATTTCAGATGGACATAATCTATATATTATGTATTCAATCCGATTAATAGTCCCTTGTCTGTTTGTATTATTCGGTAATCTTTATATCTACTTAGATGAAATTTGGTATAGACTTATAAGTTATACCTACCATAAAATGAAGAATCAGAAACACAAAATTAAATAATCGGTACATATTTTGGATTCATTTTGTTTTTTTTATTTACAGTACATAGCCTAATAGTTATTCGTTACTCAATGTATTTTATTATTGTCCACAGCATTGGCACTCTGTGACTGGTCAAACCTCCAACTCCGCAGACGCAATCTGGCCAGGCGTCATTGCGGTCCCAAGCAACACACCGACAACTTTGCACGCATCGGCAGCGTGGCCACCTTCGAAGCCATTGAGCTGATTCAGACTTTGAAACAGATCACTCGCTCCACAGAATCCAGCATTAACATCAAACCCATCCTTATGACGACGGCTATGAACATGTTTTCTCACTACATGTGCAACGTAAGATTTGATGCGGAAAATGATCCAGAATTCAAGAAGATCGTTGACCATTTCGATGAGATTTTCTGGGAGATCAACCAAGGTTACTTAGTAGATTTCATTCCTTGGCTTGCTCCATTCTATAAAAAGCATATGGAGAAACTATCCAATTGGTCCCAAGATATCCGCTCCTTCATCTTATCCAGGATTGTCGAGCAGAGAGAAATGAATTTAGATACAGAGGGGCCAGAGAAAGACTTCCTCGACGGTCTTCTGAGGGTTCTTCATGATGATCCCACTGTTGATAGGAACACAATCATATTCATGCTAGAAGACTTTCTGGGCGGACACTCTTCTGTCGGAAACTTGGTGATGCTGTGCTTAGCTGCTGTTGCAAGAGATCCAGAAGTAGGAAAGAAGATTAGAGCAGAAATTGATTCGATAACCAAAGGAAAGAGAGTGATCGGTCTTTGTGATAGGAGCAGCCTTCCATACACAGAAGCCACTGTTCTCGAATGCTTAAGATATGCGTCATCGCCTATAGTGCCTCATGTGGCAACAGAAAACGCTGCCGTCGCCGGATACGGTGTAGAAAAAGGGACGATAGTCTTCATAAATAATTACGAATTGAATACCTCAGAGAAATATTGGAGTGAACCAGAAAAATTTGATCCATCAAGATTTTTAGAACGCAGCAAAATCAGAGTACGAAGAAACTCCCAGTGTGACTCAGGAATGGAGTCTGATGGTGAAAGAACGGGACCCATAGACAAAGCGACAGAAACGGAAAAGGAGATAGTTTCAGTAAAGAAGAACATCCCACATTTCTTGCCTTTTAGTATTGGTAAACGGACGTGTATTGGCCAAACGTTGGTCACCACGATGAGTTTCGTCATGTTCGCCAATATAATGCAAGAATTTGACATTGGGGCAGAGAACTTGGAGGATTTGAGACAAAAGCCAGCGTGCGTCGCGTTACCAAAAGATACCTTCAATCTGTACCTCGTTCCTCGAAAGCACTGAAATTATTTTGCGTATGTATTTTTTTTTTGTAGGTAAAACGTCTTTGGGGAATGTAGCGTATCTTATACGGCCAAATATTTACTCACGACCAGGCATTACTACAGACATCCGTTCTAAATTGAAAACAAGCAAATTTAATTCTCTAAATTCCGCCTTTCATTAGGAAATTATATCAACTTTTAGTTTATTAACACTTTCATTGTGCCTATTGGCACAGTGGCATATGCATCTGCTTACCAAGCTAGGGTCCCCGGTTAGGTCAATTTAGGATACGAACTTTTCTAAATTGGCGTGGAGTCTGGGTGTTACTGGGAGCTCCCCCAGAGTTCGTTGTGTGGTACCCATAGTACAAGCTTACTGCTTAGTTTGGGGTCACACAATCTGTGTAATTGTCTGGAGTATTATTATTATTACTTTTAGTCTTTGCTCTTTGACCGGGACTTTTTGATGGGAACGGGATAAGTGAAGTTGACATTTATTTAAATGTTATATTTTTTGCGTTGTTGTGAGTTTTAAGTTACAAAAGTTATTGGAAAGTTTGAATAAATATGTGGAACTGAAGTTTACGCGTTTTCCCAAGAAGTCCTTTTTAACTCCAGTAAAGCCTGCTATCACTTTACTGTTAGTATTAGAGATAGTAAAAAGAAGACAGACATTTGACAAAGAGACGCACAACTTTTTCGCATGAAAATGGCAGAAATTTTTCTAATAAATATGAAACGAGTTGCCAGTGTTTAAAAGAGATGAAAAGTCTGACTTTCTTTCTTTCCGTTCTTTCATTCTTTCCGTTGGTCTAGGCACCATACGTTTACTATCTTTCTATGTAGGTGTAGGAAAAAGGGGGATAACCGCTCTGCTACCAAAGATGTATACGAAAGGGGAGAAAACAAAATTATTATGTACTAAATGCCAGTCTTAGTGATAGGTACCTTGAAATCACTTACTGTTCTAGGTCGGTTCGTTTTCAGCGCCTCCGTAGTGACTAATCACGAGCACACACAAAGCACAACACAATTTCAAGTCCACGTGTTAAGTTTACGGAAGGGCTCCACAGGGAATAACTAATTAATTTTAGATATTGTATAGACTCAGGTGTCACCTTGTGGAAATCCATTTCATGTGATAAATTCCCAAAATCTATAGCTATTTTCCGCTAAAACTCCAAAAACCACCAATCGACACGTGCTTCGCCCCTCAACGGAGCATCCCCAGGACACACCAGAGACAGGACTCGGTCAGCTAACCATTCGGTTGATTCGGTGCTGGTTGGCTGACCGAGTCCTGTCTCTGGTGTGTCCTGGGGATGCTCCGTTAAAGGGCGAAGCACGTGTCGATTGGTGGTTTTTGGAGTTTTAGCGGAAAACAGCTATAGATTTTGGGAATTTATCACATAATTAATGTTAATTACGTCGCACACGCAGAGAAGGGGATACAACTCTTGTCCGTCCGTCCAGCGTCACAGCTATAATACAACTTACTGGGGCGAGGTTACAACTAAGCGTAGTACGAATACAGATATAGATACACAAGCAAAGACAATAGACGTAGGTTATAGGTAGTTAAGTAAACGGTAGGTATAACAATAAAAAGTTGTTCGTGAATTTTAAGGAGTCCAGCAATGTAATAGGTAGAATCTGCTTAAAAAGATACATTGACAAAATTTAAAATATGTATGATTATAATAAGCATGCGCTTGGCTTATCTTGGAAAGCGGTGACAATGTTCAGTATTAATTATATTTGTTCAGGAAATAACTAGACATTGTTACCTTAAGAATCTAAATTGAGCAGACCGGATTTATTTTTAAATTAAAAAGTGAGACAATTAGCGGAATTCGGTCAATTAAATTTGTTTGTTTACAATGAAACGGTTGACAGTAAATTATTCTGTTATTATTTTTATTTTGCTTGGTTTTATTTGTAAACGTTTCATGATTTTATTTAACTGCATATTAAGAAGTATTTTGTTTTTTATGTTCAGAGATCGCTCATCTTCAGAGACAGGCTCAAAATATTAATTTATTTTTCGAAATAATTGACTAATTTATCAAAATGAAGTAGTTATATACTGATTATAAATATTATTAGAATGCAAAATAAAAATCAGCTTCTACCCGCACTGCAATTATCACGACTATTGAGATTTTTTTAACATGAACGTTTTTTGCTTATTTCTAATTTAATAAAACAGTTTTTTAAACTCTAACTACAACAACGAGAACTCCAGATTTTGTATCTCCGTAATATTATATTTATTAACCTTATATTAAATGGACAAAAGTTCAAAAAACGCGAAAAAAAATCATAATTCAATTATCTTCAATCTACAGTTTGTTTACGTACAAATAATCTCATAGTCTGAGGAATAAGCATACTTTTTATTCATGTGAATTATTGATAATTATATAACTAATAAGTTTAGTAAATGAAACTCCATAATATGTGTTTATAATTTTTGTTTGACATCTGATAGGGAAAATGATAATGTAAAACCAAAATTGATTTAAGTTAGCTTTTTTCATTCAACAATTAATGGATTATTTTTATTTCCAATGAATTTTTAATGCAACATATTTTTATAAGTTAACTGTTCTGAACTGAAGTTCCTGTTTTTTTAAATGTAGATACAACTTCAAAATTATATTTTTAATATTCTCCAAAGAAAAAATTAAAATACTAACTCACCATAAATATTATTCACGCAGTATTGTCGTTATTTTAATAATCAAAACGTTATAATCCTTTATAACGTAATGTTCTTAATAATTTCTTTATAATGAATCAATTTCTCTGAAAAACTTTTCTTAAATTCTCTTAGTTAGTAATTGTAGATATATGTAGAATAGATACTATATATTAGTTCTGTAAAAATCTATTTTACTGTAATAACTAACGCTACTCGTTATATACCGTTTTCGTTACTACAAATATCGTTTTGATATTACCAAAACAAAACTTTTAAATAAGTATTTCAAAATTGATACCCCTGTATTTTGTAAATTACATTGGATCATAGATGGACAACTTTCATTGATTGAAAAGGACATAAATTTTCGCGATGATTTTATTGTAAGAAATACATATTTAACCGTTGTTCATCAGTGAGCTTGAATGTCAAATTAGATTATTTTCAATGGAAATTATGTAGTTATATTTAGACCTTGTTATGATTGCAAATATTGTCAATATTATAATATATGAATAATCAAACTAGTAATAACGCCAGTAACGAAATAACGGTATGACAGTAACGTTTTTTTATTTGGACAGTAACGTTATGTGGTATAAAAGTGATAATGGACTTGTTTAAATGACTGCTTGTGAGTTATTGTTATATTTGAATATAATATGTATGTAGTTTAGTGTAATAATTGAAATATGTAATGCAATTGATTAGATATTATGATAGAATTCGAAATTATAGTATATTTGCAATTGAAAACCAGTTTTATTATTCATGTCTTCAAAAGTTTATTCCTACCTAAACAGATTTCAGTTTATAACTGAAATTACATACGAAAATAAAAAGTAAGAAGTACAAAACAATTTACAATCCGAGGTTGACTTTTGAATAGTGTTCCACAACCACGATAGCACAAAGGAAACCTTCTATAACAATTACATCGCGTCTAACTATTCTATCCTTATTACAGCCAATATAATATTCCAATATAATATAAACTCAAGAAGGCTCAGACCAAGAAGATAATGGAGGGAGTCATAATGAGTTGCGGCTCTTATCATTTTGTTCAAATGAATTTTCGTCTTTCTTTTCTATCTCAATGAGCATAAGCATGAGTATAATATTGTATAGACTCAGGTAATACTTTGCGGAAATCCATTTCATGTGATGAATTCCCAAAATCTTTAGCTATTTTCCGCTCAAACTCCAAAAACCATTTAATCGACATGTGTTTCGCCTCTCAACGAAGCATCCTCAGGATATACCAGAGATAGGATTCGGTCGGCTAACCAGCACCGAACCCAAGCAGACCGAAACCTATCTCTGGTATATCCTGAGAATGCTTCGTTGAGAAGCGAAACACGTGTCGATTGGATGGTTTTTGGAGTTTGAGCGGAAAATAGCTAAAGATTTTGGGAATTTATCAGATGAGCAAAACAATTGACGACCTCCGTGGCGCAATGGCTCAGCGCGTCGGAAAGTAAACGGGGGTTGCGGGTTCGATTCCGGCCTCGAGTCTGGGTGTTTATGTATAATATATATTTATATACAAAATAAAAGTATATAAGTAGTATATCAGTTGTCTAGTACCCATAACACAAGCGCTGTGCTGCTTACTATGGGGCTAGATGGCTCTGTGTGAAATGTATGAGTGTATTATATTATATATTATATTAATTATCTGTGGTAAGTTTGGCAATCTCGCACTGTCGGTATAATTCGTGTCAGTTGATGACCGACTCGATGTACGAAATATTGCATTACTGAAATAATTATTAGCAAAATACTCGTTAGTTTTAATTGTTTTGGCTATTAGTATTCACAGGAATAAAAATATGTCATGTCCAGTTATGTTTTGTGGTACTATGACCGTTTCCTATTGACACACTAGTACAAGTCTAGAAACTACGTCGACAAAAAATCGTACTTGGTCTGAGCTATGAGGTTGTAACCTCCTTGTAAGAAGTGCACTGTTTGAAACAGAGTTATCTGGTAACCAGAAACCAGTAATGAATAAAAATGTCGATAAATGATTTTTGTCGACTTTTTTAAATATTTTATTAGATAATTCATAAACTTTTATTTCATTCAAAATAATTAAGGAACCTTAAGTTCATAACATGTCCTACCTTCCATCACGCTATTAGTTTTCTAAATAACTTTTTTCCACAGACTAATGTGCCTATATGCTACTCCCTGATTGATTAATCACGAGATCTCAAAAACTGCAAAAGCTAGAATCATGAAATTTGGTCTGTCAATAGTTTGTATATTGTAGAGGCCCGCTAAGAACGATTTTTGGAAGTTTTCATTTTAAGGGCAAAAATAGAGAGGTGGTGAGGTTGAAATTTATATTAAACTAGCGACCCGCCCCGGCTTTGCACGGGGAGAAATTTCTTTGAAAATAAATTACAGTTCATGTTATTTGCTGATAATGTAGCTTTCTATAGGTGAAAGAATTTTTGAAATGGGTTGAGTAGTTCTTGAATTTATCCATTACATACAAACAAACATAGTTTACCGTTTTATAATATTAGTATAGAAGTATAGCTATGTTACACGGAAGTTTTAAACAATAGAATCACAATATTTGGAGTAATTTAGAACATTATCTATAGTCAAGTCGCGGGTAACTGCTATAGATATATCGTTTCGTCACTACAGAAAACCATTTCCAGAAGTCGAACCTTGACTTCTGAACCACCACTTAGTACAGGATCTGTCCCAAACGGCTATTTGCGATCCTATAAAGTTCCTTTTATCAAAGTCTTTTAGAGCATGGTGGATTTACAATGAATTATTTCATTTTAACTCGTATTAGTGACATAATGCAATTGTAAACACGCACGCTTATTATTCAACTTACAATCAGCTTGCGACGGCCAATTATCACGCGATATCTGATGTCAAAACTATTAAGATGAAAGATAAAGATTGGTCAAATCTTCGTGTGGCCTTCCTACAGAATCCGTCGAGTGTGCAGACGACAGGATTTTGTTGAAATAAATAGATCGCTCAATTCTTCCACATATATTGGTACAATATGCAACTGGAATTATTTTTGTTCTATGTCTACAGCACAATCTATTATTATAATAATTAATTCACACATCCCCTCGGATCAAGAATGTTAATGCACGGTACTTTTGCTTTATGCGCGTGTCCATTTTCTGTTGGTGCGAGGTTCTAAACTCGTACTAATGTGTGTCTCTAGGGACACAGCACAACAATACACAGTGGAACATGACATTTTTTTATTTTCATGAATACTAATAGCTACTAGTATAATTATTTGCAAAATATCCGCAAATCTGAAACGTTTTGCCTAAAACACTTGGTGCCCTGTTAATAAACGCGGTGTAAACTTAGAATAGCTGTGACAGTCTTGACAGGGAAGAGTCACAGTACAACAATAGACAGTGTGTTTACTTAACTACCTATAACCTACGTCTACTGTCTTTTCCTGTGTACCTATATCTGTATTCGTACCACTCTTAGTTGTGAACCCCGCCCCATTAAGTTGTATTATCGCTGTGACGCTATACAAACGGACTACGAAAACGGACTGGTGTAGTACTCTCTTCTCTGCGTATGCGACGTAATTAAAATTATTTAGTTACTCCCTGTGGAGCCCTTCCGTGAATCTAAAACGTGGACTTGAAATTGTGTTGTACTTTGTGTGTGCTCGTGATTAGTCACTACGGAGGCGCTGAAAACGAACCGAACTAGATCAGTGAGTGATTTCACGGTACCTACCACTAAGACTGACATTTAGTACATAATAATTTTTGTTTTTTCCCTTTTCGTATACATTTTTGGTAGCAGAGTGGTTAATTCCCCCTTTTTTCTACACAGTGGAACATGGTATTTTTTTATTTTCATCCATACTAATAGCCGCTAGTATAATTATATGCAAAGTACCCGTAAATCTTAAACATTTTGCCTCAAACACTTAGCGCCCTATTAATAAACGCGGCGTAAACTTAGAATAGTTGTGAGTCTTCTGTCATAGTTAAGCTTATGAACAAAAGATAATGATGGAAGGGGTCCAAATATTGTACCTAAGTTTAACCTTGTTATAATTTTTAATAATAACAGGGTTATTTTACGAGTATTTACCAAAAAATTATTTCAGTACCTACTGCTTTGTACGTCGAGTCGATCATGAGCTGATACGAATATATAATAATAGTAACATAATATAATCCCCAACCCCCCCCCCCCCTAACCCCGTCCCAAACTAAGCAGTAAGCTTGTACTATGGGTACCACACGACGTACTCTGGGGGAGTTCCCAGTGACACCCAGACTCCAAGCCAATTTAGAAAAGTTCTTTTCCTAAATTGACCTGACCGGGGATCGAATCCGGGGCCCTAGCCCGGGGTTCGTAATTGTCAGGATAAGGTTTGTATGAAAGAAAGCTTTTGGAAAATCCGCGGAAAATACGAACATTTGAAAGGTATTTTTATATAAAAATCTCGAAAAAAAAATTTGGTGTTGCAAGCATTCAATATCCCACCCGGACAAAGCCGGGGGGGTTATTAACTAAAATTTGCAATAAGTGACAGTCACGCGATCACTCCGCAACCGATGATTAATTGTAATAAAAAAATTAGTATCATGTATGACGATTGCGTATTATTCTATGACCGTAAAATGCACTTTTCGCGGTAGATTTAGCGCCACTACACAAATTACATTACATACATTCTCGGTTTGACAGCAGATATCGCGCGATATTGGCTGTCGCATGCTGTCTGCAAGTTACGTAATAAGCGTGCGGGACTGTCGCTAGTATAACGTAAGTAATAATAATACTCCAGACAATTACACAGATTGTGTGACCCCAAACTAAGCAGTAAGCTTGTACTATGGGTACCACAGAACGAACTCTGGGGGAGTTCCCAGTGACACCCAGACTCCAAGCCAATTTAGAAAAGTTCGTTTCCTAAATTGACCTGACCGGGGATCGAACCCGGGGCCCTAGCTTGGTAAGTAGATGCATATGCCATTGTGCCAATAGGCCAGTCCAAGACGAGATGATTTTTAGATCCTTAGGACAATGAAAGTAGCTTGGAAAGCTAGCATATGAATTACACCGACAGCGCGACATTGCCTTATTATAGCTAACCTTTTTACTCATGGTTATGCACAAGGAGACAGACAGAGATACACGAAAATTAGTTTAACACAAAGTGATAATAGAGCGGCGACTCATTATGACTCCGTCTGTTATAGTTCTTGGTTCGAGGTACAACTTTAACACGTTATTTCAAGTTTCATTTTTTTTTCACAAATGTGCCTAGAAAATGTTGCATTCATCTTATAGTCAAAATAACTCAAAAACTTTGAAAAAATCATATATATTCTCAAGCTGTATCCATAACGGAGTAGCCAGAGGGGACGGAGCGCCAAGCGCCGCGGTCCTTACATACTTCTCGCTTTCTCAGATCTCATCATTCTCCTCACACATTTTCGCTTAGGTATGCGAGTGCTTTTAACATTTCCGTCAGCTAACGCTCTGGCTATTTGATCTTCATAAGTCAGCTTTGGTATTCCTTGGCTTCTGCTATCGGTAAGGTGGAAGGCGAAACTGATAATTCAGTTGCAATATGAGGCCCAGGCAAATTATAATGTAACGTTATCATCTAATTCTCACCTTCAAGAATTCACTAGAGAACGCCTTCACCTCCGAGTAGCGAGGGGTTCTTGCTTAGAAAGTTGCTCTGTGGGCCTGCTCATCGAACTAGCTTCATGTCTGATACGTTCATTGTTCAGGCTAGTAGAGTCTGGAATGCCCTTCTCCTTGAGATCATGAACGCTCCGAGCAAGTCAACTTTTAAGACGAAAGTTTCTCCTCACACATTTTTGCCTAGGTATGCGAGTGCTTTTGACATTTCCGTCGGCTAACACTCTAACTATTTGATCTTCATAAATCAACCTTGGTCTTCCTTAGCTTATTTTACCACTCACTTTCGCTCTATTGATTTACTTTGTCAGTCTTTCATCACTCATTCTTTCCATGTGCCCGAACCATCTAAGCATTCCTTTCTTCATTTTTTCAATAACACTGTCGTGCAACCCTGTCATACTACGTATCTCTTCATTGCTTATTTTGTCCGCAAGAGTGACATCGCACATATACGTAAATTGAAGAATAAATAAATAAATAAAGTCAATTAAAATTAAATTCAGGTATATAAAGATAGTGTAATATCAACGTTCAAACTTAAAAAATAAATGAATTACGGTCGAATTTCGACCACGAGGCTACCACTAGTATGTATAGTTTTAGCACAGATTAATTAGTTAATAAGCTTTAGGTTGTTGGGATATGGTACTAGATGGCGTTGAGTGTATGATATCTAACCTTTTTTTGACCCCCGATGCAAAAGAAGGCGTGTTATAAGTTTGACTTGTCTGTGTGTCTGATGGCATCGTAGCTCCTAAACGAATGGACCGATTATGATGCGGTTTTTTTTGTTTGAAAGCAGGTATTCTAGTGGTGGTTCTTAGACATGTTTTATCAAAATCAATTCAGCCGTTTCAAGAACATCAGCTCTTTTTTACTACTATATTTTTATGATTGTGGGTAAAAATATTATGTATGTGGTATCTCAAGTGTTTTATTTCAGAAATGCGTAAGACATGTTTTTAAATTGCCATATCCAAAACATGGGTGGTAAAAAATATAACAATGATAAACCGTAGCGATAAATTGAGGTCATAAGTGATTATAACTAGGTACGAAACCAACGAATCTGTGAAAGTTATCAAGAAAAAAGTAACTAAAGCTTGTTTAATTATTCATTTTATGTACATAAATAAAAATGTTCGTTGCTAAGCGTAAAACTTGACAACAACTTTCAATTCGACTGTTTTCTGAGTATCTATGTATCTGTGTATCTGTGTATCTGAGTATCTATGTATCTGTGTATCTGTGTATCTGTGTATCTGAGTATCTGAGTATCTGAGTATCTATGTATCTGTGTATCTGTGTATCTGTGTATCTGAGTATCTATGTATCTGTGTATCTGTGTATCTGTGTATCTGAGTATCTATGTATCTATGTATCTGTGTATCTGAGTATCTATGTATCTGTGTATCTGAGTATCTATGTATCTGTGTATCTGTGTATCTGTGTATCTGAGTATCTATGTATCTGTGTATCTATGTATCTGAGTATCTATGTATCTGTGTATCTGGGTATCTGTGTATCTGTGTATGTGTGTATCTGTGTATCTGGGTATCTGTGTATCTGTGTATCTGTGTATCTGTGCATCTGTGCATCTGTGTATCTGTGTATCTGTGTATCTGGGTATCTGGGTATCGGTGTATTTGTGTATCTGTGTATCTGAGTATCTATGTATCTGTGTATCTGTGTATCTGAGTATCTATGTATCTATGTATCTGTGTATCTGTGTATCTGGGTATCTGAGTATCTATGTATCTGAGTATCTATGTATCTGTGTATCTGGGTATCTGTGTATCTGAGTATCTATGTATCTGTGTATCTGAGTATCTATGTATCTGTGTATCTGAGTATCTATGTATCTGTGTATCTGTGTATCTGTGTATCTGAGTATCTATGTATCTAAGTATCTGTGTATCTGTGTATCTGTGTATCTGGGTATCTGTGTATCTGTGTATCTGTGTATCTGTGTATCTGAGTATCTATGTATCTGTGTATCTGTGTATCTGGGTATCTGTGTATCTGTGTATCTGGGTATCTGTGTATCTGTGTATCTGTGTATCTGTGCATCTGTGTATCTGTGTATCTGTGTATATGTGTATCTGTGTATCTGTGTATCTGGGTGTCGGTGTATCTGTGTATCTGTGTATCTATGTATCTGTGTATCTGAGTATCTATGTATCTGTGTATCTGTGTATCAGGGTATCTGTGTATCTGTGTATCTATGTATCTGTGTATCTGAGTATCTATGTATCTGGGTATCTGTGTATCTGGGTATCTGTGTATCTGGGTATCTAGGTATCTGTGTATATGTGTAACTGTGTATCTGTGTATCTATGTATCTGTGTATCTGGGTATCTGTGTATCTGGGTATCTGTGTATCTGGGTATCTGTGTATCTGGGTACCTGGGTATCTGTGTATCTGTGTATCTGGGTATCTGTTTGTGGCATCGTAGCGCCTAAATGGATGAACCGATTTTGATTTAATTTTTCTTATCGAAAGGTGACTTGATCGAATGTTCTTAACTATAAATCAAGAACATCTATTCAGCCGTTTGAAGATCATGAACTCTTTTGTAGTTGTGGAATATGACCAAATTCTACTGGTCTGATCGATTCAAAATTTAATATCATTTAATATCATGTTTAATATCAAATTCAATGATATTCCAATAACATGGTGTTTATGGATTAACAAAAACAACTTGTAGTTTATGGCGGATCGGCCATTTTGTTATAACTTATGAGTAGCTGTCACTCTCTATGTTAGCGGAATACCTTGTGATTTGTAGCGCATTATGTGCATTGTGATTAAAACCAAAATAACAAACGCAGTTAAAATATTTAATATTGGTTTGATTATCAAACACATGGTCGCTTTGAACTGATGTTGCAGCACCATCTGGAATCAGCGGGATACCCAACTCTTCATCGACTTATAGTAGAGGTATTGTGTTTGGACTCATTGGAATGGTCTCAATTAATAGGTTATAGATGGATAGATAGATGTTGATTGGTGTTAGAATTTCGTGTATCGTCCCGGAAAGTATTTGTGTGAATGTGGGGATAGAGTGTCGATCGTAGTGTACCTATTTAATTAAAAAATAAAAAACCCCCGACTCAACAAAAGCCTATAAAAAGTAAGAAAATAATAAGTAGCTATTGGTCCTTTAAGTTGTAATATCGTAAATTTATCGCAAATTTAACTCTAGTAATAATATATCCAAGCATCGTCGCGTCGGGGAACCGCTAAGTAAATAAAGTAAAAACACAATGAAACTAAAAATGATAAAGTAGGAAAAATTAATTGACATATGACCAATCGTATCTCGTATTGAGTCACTGGTATACTCAACAGTTGATATTGTACTCAATGAGCTGAGATCTGCGCACGCGCAACTATACTGCTATCGGACTATTGGCAACAATCTAAGCGTTGTGGATTTGAAGTGAGTACATTTTCTCATTAAAAATTTTTTTGCAATAGAATTTTATGGTGTAAACGGCGAGATTTTCCTAGAGTATCTACTACTGGTAGAGGATGTTTTTAACCCTTAACAGTAATGCAATTCTGTAAAAACTCCAATCGCCCAATTGAGACTCGCTTGACAAGTCACACCACTTCGCATTCGATCTCACTTGGCCTTCAAATGAAATTCTCTAAACCAAACATACTAGGAGCGAAGTGAAGTGATCTTGGATGCGAGTTTGTTGCGGATTACTTTAAGAGTAAACATCTATTTGCCTTCTTAGTGTATTTGAACTTCTTCTGAGGTAGTTACGTTAAACAAAACTTTTTTTATTTAGATTAGATTGTTATATTTAGCGAAATGTCAAAAAATTTATTTAAGATGACACGATAAGAGGCTGTACTAGTATCTCTCCGTCGACTTTAGAGAATACGTATTCACAGTTAAAAATCTCACCGCAGATTCGGAAGTGAATTCGACTAATTTGCGTTGCACTCTGTTAGAGGATCGCACTGCTGGTTTCGCGAATTTGACATACGTAAATGGTACCGTGGGGCCGCGTGACCCCCAATAAAATTAACATTACCCAATTATTTTGGACAAATTCTCGTTAATAATAAATAATAAAGTCGTTTAATGTAATAGGCTAGTTTTTATTTGGGAAATAATTCTTAGATAGCTTTTTTTATACTACGGAGGTGGCAGACAACGGTAGCCCATGGACGCTGCGACACCAGGAGTTTCACTTGCGCATTGCCGACCCTGTAAAAACCTTTTTACGTATGTTGTAGTCTCTTGGGAAAACCTTTATGGCTCATCCCACAAAACAACTACTTCAATCAAAAATTTGTAATCTTTTTTGGTACATTATTCTAGTACAGAACAAAAAGTTTTTTTTTTTAATAAGACAAATATACAAAGCGTGGAACCCGCCCGGCCCCCACGATACCATTGAGGGTAAAGAATATAATTGTTTTTATTTTGTTTAAATAAAATAATTCTCATCTGAACTTAATTATCTAAGTCTAAACTAGCTTAACTAACATTATGAAGAGGTATGTAAGTCCGGATGTAGGACGTAGGTAATCTCTGAAACTATACGCATCGGATTTCAAAACTTCTTTCACAAATAATTAGAATGAACCTTCAGGGTGGATATAGGCTGCATATTATTCCGATTTCTACGCGGATGAAGTCATCGACAATAGGTAGTAAAAAATAAAAGGTTATTAACGCCTACGAAAATGTTGTTAGCAAGTTTAGTCGAAAATTATTGCTTTTTAATTTTATCAGGATTATATACTTTTTTATGAAAATACCTATAATATACATATATTTATATATTTTTTTTTTACATGTAAACTGCTCTTTTTCCTCCTAATAAACGTTTCTGACTTAATAATATTTTCTGCCACAAAATAGAAGTAAGAAGTAGGGATGGCGATTCTCTCGAAAAAAGATCGATCTTCGAATCGATTCGAATCGAAATATGAAAAATTGATTCACAGAAAAATCGAAATCTAAAAAATCCATCTCTCGAAAATCGATTTTTTCTCGACTTACTATATAAGTTTGTATTTCTGACATATATGAATGTAATTATAGAAAACTAAAAGGCTAAAATAATCAATCTAATCATTTTTAATGAATTAAACAATTACAACTGTATTTAAATGTTACATGTATAAGAACCTCTACTTAAGATAAAAAAAAATTTATAACATTTAAGTTAAAAAATTATAAAATTCACAGTTCCCACATTCAACTCATTCTAAGCAGTATATATTTCTTATCATAAAATAAAATAATCGAATCTCGTCTCGTCAAAAATTTTCAAGGGTAAAGTATTGATTCACGGAAACGGTTCACTACAAAATATCGATTAAAAAATCGATTTATTACGTCGAAATAATCGATTCATCGATTAATCGATCTCAGATCGCCATCCCTAGCAAGAAGTAATTTGAACTACAATAATGTAATATGCTTATCGATTGTATAATTTTCAGTTATTCATGTGGTGTAGTATATAATATGGTATATGTCAACATTTCGTCTACAGTTTCAAGTTGAACTCCGTTTCATAATTTCGTAAAATAAGTGTCACAAACGATTGATAAACATACATAGGCGAAAATGTGTGAGGAGAATGATGAGATTTGAGGAAGAGAAAGAAGTATGTAAGGACCGCGGCGCTTGGCGCTCCGTCGTCTCCGACTACCCGTTAGAAATACAGCGTGAAGGTTTGTATATACGTATTATTGATAAACCTATACCAACTAAAATATGTTTCGTCTCTTTTATTTCAAAACAAAAACCAACATAAAACTGAAGATAAAACATGTTTTAGATATCTTATGAATGAGGACTTTCATGACTATTAGTTATAGTTACAAATCTACACCCTGACAACAATTTAAACTTGAACCAGCCGTACGGCAAGTTTGGCACGCAGCTGTACAGCACCCTTGAGGCAAGTTTATGTTAGACGAAGATACAATATCGACCGACATAACAAACAGTGTTTTGAAACCCGTGCTGGAGTTGTTCAGGTACGACATTTCACCGTCGTACCTGAAAGCAATTGGGTGGTCATATACAAAAGGTACAAAAATATAAACAAAAAATTTATAACTACTAAATTACTAAATAAAACGCCGAGAACTTGAAGCGGCGTAAGTATGCGACTCTCTCTGAGAGTTTCATATTTACGCCCTTTGCAGTCGAAACTTTGGGTCCCTGGGGCCCCGAAGCCCATCGACTGGTTTCTAATATTTGTAAGAGACTGGTCGAGGCTTCGGGAGACCGCCGGGCTGGCAGCTTCTTCCGCCAACGAATCAGTTTGGCTATTCAAAGAGACAATGCTGCCAGTCTGCTGAGTACCTTGAGCAATGACAGCTTTCTAAGCGGCAACTTTGAGGACGTTTATTATTTAAGATAATGTGTAGTTTTAAGTTTGTAAATATTAACATATATATGTACTTTTTGTTAATGTAAATAAAGATAATAATAACTACTAAAAATAATAAGATTAAAGCAAAAATTTTATTAGAAATTTAAGTCAAAAATTTTATTGTTTTATTAAGCCTTTCGAGTTTACCAAACGTTTACCACTTGTCTGTTCTCTCTGATCTATATATTTATTTAGATCAAGGTCACTCAAAAGGGAGAAGTAAAAAAAAAAAAAATTAAACCAAACCAACCAACCAAAAATGTAAAATCATGTAAAAATATAGCAGATGTCACGCGTATAATCATGTAAAAACTGGCCTGTTTGTATTTTACTGAAAACAGCGCGACGCTCTATGGCTCTATGTACAAAGTAAATAATTATCAAAGGTTATAACCAGTGATCGGATAATCGGGCGCTTATATACCTAAACTTCTTTTCTTGAAAGAATAATATGGATATTCCTTCCTGAATTAATAAGTAATCCCGGATTCCCGGGGTAAACAATTTTGTAAAAACAACTATAAGTAACTTAATGAAATTATAGCAATGGTTATTTTGATCTTTATTTTATTCAAAATAAATGTAATTTCAATAAAAAATGATAATGTGCACAATGTAAACAATAAAATTACAATGAGAGTTTAACAAGGAACAGCCGTCTTGAAAGTACGAGAGGGTATGTAAGCATTATTCAAAGAAAATATATCGTTTTCACAACGAGTTCTGACTATTTTCTATGCAGGTAACATTTTTAGCAATCAGGAATTTCAAACGATTCTGGGATCCGGGATTCTAAAAGGCATGTCCATATTATTCTTTCGTAGGCATAAAAATGAAGTTTAAGTATATTAGCGCCCGATTATCCGATCACTGGTTATAACCTCCTTGAGTTCATGTAATGATGACAGATTATTACATCGATTGTAATAAGGGTTGCTTGTAATAAGGATGGAATAGTTAAACTACATAGTTATTACTTGTTAGAGTTTTCTTTGTGCTATTTTGACTGTGGAACCCTAATCAAAAATTAAATTCAAATTGTATTTTATTTTGCATTATTGCTTTTTATTTTCGTATGTAAATTCAATTAATAATCTTAAATCTATTTAGGTAGGAATACATTTTTGAAGACATGGAAAATAAAACTAGTTTTCAATTATAAATATACTATAATTTCAAATTCTATCATAACATCTAATCAATTACATTACATGTTTAAATTATTATACTAAACTACATAGATATTATATTCAAATATAACAATAACTCACAAGCAGTTATTTTAAAGTTACTGTCAAAATAATAAAACATTACTGTAATACCGTTATTTCGTTACTGGCGTTATAACTGTTTTGGCTTTTCATATATTATAATATTGACAATATTTGTAATCATTACAGGGCCTAAATATAAATATATAACGTCCAACGACAAAAAATGTGTTAAATTAAAATTTCAACTTACTGATGAACTTCGATTAAAAAAAAGATGTATTTTTACAATGTAATCATCGCAGCTAATGATGTCATTTTCAGTTAATGAAAACTGTACACGTCTCAAAATATTTAAACAATGGTATTATTTTGTGAAATATTTGAAAGTTTTATTTTGGTAATATCAAAACGATGTTTACATTAACGATAACGGTATTTAACGAGTAGCGTTAGTTATCGCAATAAAATAGATTTTTACAGAAGCAATACATAGTATCTATTCTAAATTTCTACAATTATTAATTAAGAGAATTTAAGAATGTTTTGTGAGCAAAATGATTAATTCAAAAGAAATTACATATTAAGAACACTACATCATAACGGGTTATAACTTTTTGATTATTTAAATAACGATAATAGTCTGTGAAAACCATTCAGTGTGAGTTATACTAATTTAATTTCGAAGTCGTATCTACACTACATTTAAAAAAAACAATAAGATATGAGGCAAAGGAACTTCGAACAGCTCACTTATAAAAATACGTAAATGCATTAAAATTTATCGGAGACAACTGTTCATCAATTTCGTATTACATTATCATTTTGACTCATCGATTGTCGAAAAAAAATATGAAATATGTATGAAATTCCATTTAATAAACTTATACTTTTATTAAATGACTACCCCGTTAGGGATGCAGCGTGAAGATATGTATGTATGTATGTGTAGTTTTATTATCAACAATTCACATCAATAAAAAACAGGCTCATTCCTCAGTTTTTGAGATTATTTGTACATAAAAATACTACCAGAGTAAAAGTGTGCATTAAAGATAATATATTCGAATTATGGATTTTTAACGTTTTTAGAACTTTTCTTCCGATGTAAGATTCTTAAATAGAATATTATAAATGGCGTTCTCGTTGTCGTAGATAGAGTACATGGAGCACTCAACCAATAAAGACGAAATATCGGACCATCTTATTCACCACTACTCGGTTTATTTACATTAACAAATATCAACTCGCGCACGCATTAATCTGTATATAACCAATACTGGACCCGTGTGTACATCTCTGTATATTCTGACAGATATATATTTATGTAATGACTTATTGTTCTATTCGGTAGTGTGGAAAAAACAGGAAGAAATCAAACTATAAAACAGAACGCAGTAACCGCAAGTGCGTTTAGATGTAAATTGTTTTCATACAAAATAAATGACATTGCCACTCTATAGGTCGAGTGCTCCCATGCTAGAGTATAATAAACTTTTTTGTTAAATAAACAAAAACCGTCAAATTAAAAAAATCTCAGGAGTTATGATAATAATTGCAGTGTGCATGCATGCTGATTATTATTTCGTATTATTTTCTGAATACGCATTATGTAATATTATTATTATTGAACATTTCCATAACTTTCCAAGATAAGTCAACCGCATGCCTATTGTAATTATTAGAGATCGAAGATTAGGGAGCATTAATACCTAAACTTCATTTGCGGAATGATATAGAGTTGCTGAAACGGGTCCCTAAAACTGATTTACGAGAGCTGCAGTTTGAGATTGATTGTAAAAATACAATAGTACATGAAATACTTATTTCTTGTAGTTCTTATCCAAATTTAATATGTTTAGTTGTTTTTGATGTCTTGCGAAACTTAAATTTAATCAAACTCTTGAACTCTTAACTTTGATTAACTCCATCATTTAAGAGAATACATTACTTACTTTTATTTTCAAAGAAATATGAAATTTAAAACAAAAGGCCTTTAGTCCTAAGTATTTTATGGATATCAAACTGTTAAAAGTACTTATAAAACATAAGCTTGAAATATTTGTGAATCAAATTATTTTTAGGTTTCTGTAATCAGTAAATTGAAATAGGTTATATTTTTCAATTTTTTAAATATCTGCAAAAGCAGAAATTCAATCGCATAAATTTAAAACAATAATTTTATTGCGTTTAAAAACCGCTTCAACAACTTTTAAATATCAAAACTAAGAAATATAATATTTAAATATAAAGGGCACCTTGGACCCTGGCTACTTATTGTACGAAATGTTAAAAAATATCATAAAGACCTGATATGTACATTTAGACACCAACATATTCGATAATTATTGCCAAAATATTTTGATTTTATAATTTGTTCTTCATTCTAAGCACTCGAAACGTTTTCTGTCAAAAGCAATCAAAATCTCGAATTGAATCCCAAATTGTATAAAGACAGTTTCTATTTGTATATTTAAGATAATTTATTGGCAACATCACATTTACAATATCTATAAATTAAATTGGGGCCCCGTAAATCCGTTTTAGGGACCCGTTTTAGCAACTCTATATCATTCCGCAAATGAAGTTTACGTATTTATGCTCTCTAATTTCCGATCTCTGGTATATTGTAATTGGTAATTATACATGTAAAATTATGTTAGAGTGCCTTTACAAATATTGATTTTAGAAGCCATTAAGTTAACGAACAATTTTTTAATTGCTGTACATACAACGACACTAAAAGTATGGCACCCAGACCATAAGAAAGAATGCTACTTGAAGTCAAAAACTAAAAGTAAGACGATACGATTTTAGGTTAAAGTTTTAAAAAACTAAAAGCAAATACAATTTCCTAATCAAAAGTATGTTAATTAATAGGTCTGGTTCCAGTGGAAAGCTTAACCTTTTCCCCATAACACTTCCTAAATTCGCTATTATTCTAGAGTTCTAAATGTATTCTACCAATTTCGGATTCGACTACTGTCATTATGTTTTCCAAAAAGCTCGAAACTTATATGGCAAAACAAATACTGAATACTATTGGCTAAGAATAACAAAATTCAGAACATTTTTGCACGTTTACAAAAGATTTAGAACAAATGTCCGTAGTGTTGCCTGAGTAAACGATTTCC
This sequence comes from Zeuzera pyrina, assembly GCA_907165235.1. Classification (NCBI taxonomy): domain Eukaryota; kingdom Metazoa; phylum Arthropoda; class Insecta; order Lepidoptera; family Cossidae; genus Zeuzera; species Zeuzera pyrina. The sequence goes on from OU015647.1 coordinate 3,605,767, forward strand.
CGTATAAGAGTACACTACATTTCCTACAGACGTTTTTATCTAAAGAAAAATATGTACGCAAAATCATTTCAATGCTTTCGAGGAATGAGATACAGATTAAAGGTATCTTTTGGTAACGCAACGCATGCTGGCTTCTGTCTCAAATCCTCCAAGTTCTCTGCGCCAATGTCAAACTCCTGCATTATATTCGCTAACATAACGAAACTCATCGTGGTAACCAACGTTTGGCCAATGCACGTCCGTTTACCAATACTAAAAGGCAAGAAATGTGGGATGTTTTTCTTTATTGAAACTATCTCCTTTTCTGTTTCTGTCGCTTTGTCTATCGGTCCCGTTCTTTCACATTCCGACTCCATTCCTGAGTCACACTGAGAATTTCTTCGTACTCTGATTTTGCTGCGTTCTAAAAATCTTGATGGATCAAATTTCTCTGGTTCACTCCAATATTTCTCCGAGGTATTCAATTCGTAATTATTTATGAAGACTATTGTCCCTTTTTCTACACCGTATCCGGCGACAGCAGCGTTTTCTGTTGCTGCATGAGGCACTATTGGCGATGACGCATATCTTAAGCATTCGAGAACAGTGGCTTCTGTGTAAGGAAGGCCGTTCCTATCACATAGACCGATTGCTCTCTTTCCTTTGATTACTGAATGAATTTCTGCTTTAATCTTCTTTCCTACTTCTGGATCTCTGGCAACAGCAGCTAAGCATAGCATCACCAAATTTCCGACTGCAGAATGTCCACCCAAAAAATCTTCTAACATAAAAATTATTGTGTTCCTATCCATAGTGGAACCATCATGAAGAACTCTCAGAAGACTGTCGAGGAAATCTTTCTCTGATCCTTCTGTTACTAAATTAATTTCCCTCTGTTCAATAATTCTGGATAAGATGAAGGAGCGGATATCTCGAGACCAATTGGATAGTTTCTCCATATGCTTTTTATAGAACGGAGCAAGCCAAGGAATGAAATCTACTAGGTAACCTTGGTTGACCTCCCAGAATATCTCATCGAAATGGTCAACGATCTTCCGGAATTCTGGATCATTTTCTGCGTCAAATCTTACGTTGCACATGTAGTGAGAAAACATGTTCATAGCCGTCGTCATGAGAATGGGCTTGATGTTAATGCTGGATTCTGTCGAGCGGGTGATGTGTTTCAAAATCTGAATCAGCTCGATGGTTTCGAAGGTGGCCACGCTGCCGATGCGTGCGAAGTTGTCGCTGTGTTGCTTGGGACCGCAATGACGCCTGGCTAGATTCCGTCTGCGGACTTGGAGATTGGACCAGTCACAGAACGCCAATGCTGTGGACAATAACAAAATATATTGAGTAACAAATAACTATTAGTGTAAAAAATAAAAATAAAATGGATCCAAAATGTCGATCATTTAATTTTTTTGTTTCTGATTCTTCATTTTATGGCAGACTTACGTCTCTATGCCTCTCATCTAAGTAGACGTAAAGATGACGCAGTAAGTAGACTGTGACATACAGACAGACAGACATAAGGGTTGAACAGAATTGAGTCAGGAATTTTGTTGTAATATATTTTTCTGTAACCTTTACGTTAATCTTTATATTTTTCTAAATTTATAAAATTGTATGTCCAGTACTTTTAGAGACAGAGGGGGGAAAAGTCTGCTTCGAGCAGTTTCTTTATTCTTTTATATTTTTTTAGTCTATAATTCAAAAAATTTTAACTAGTGATTCGCAGTGTGACAAGATTGCACAATAGTGTTATAAAAATGAAGAAAGGAATGCTTAGATGATTCGGATAAATAGAAAGAATGAGTGATGAAAAACCGACAAAGAAAATGTACACGGCAAAGGTGAGTGGTACAGAAACCAAGGTAGATCAAGGTTAAGCTGAGAAAGTGTTTGTTGACGGAAATGTCAAAAGTAATCGCAAACCTAGGGGAAAGTGTGTAAAGAGAATGATGAGATTTCAGGAGGTGAAAGAAGTACGCAAGAACCACCGTGCTTGGTACTCCGTTTACTCTAACTATCCCGTTAAGAATACAGCGTGTGGATATTTGTGTGTGTATGCTTCTTAATGCAACAATCGATTAAGGCGACGCATTGGAAATTTTGACGGCAGGGATCTCAATTTCTCAAAGTGACTACAAAACCTATGAAAGTAATATTTGGTAACCTGATTCTTCATTTCATTGACTTCATTTTAACACTTGTGTAACACGATTGCTTTTCTTTTGTAACACAAAAAAAAATATCATTGAAACCTCTTTCAGAACAGAGATTTACATTTTACAGAGTAACCAGACCGATTTATGTTTCTAAATTTTCTGTATAGTTGGGGAGAGGTGGTATGAAAGGGACACGTATTGAAAAGGACAATTCAAATCACCGGTAAAATAAAAAACATTTCAGATCAACAGTATTTTATTTTTATATTAACTTTACACTGCCGTCATTTTAAAGATAGCGGTGTTGCGCAAGTGTTTTTAATGATATCGAAAAGTAATTTTTTTGCTATTTTTTCGAAACGTTTTGTCAGTGCAGTGAATTGGTTATTTATTTGTTTACCATTCATTATGATCGGCTAGATATAGACAGATAAGAGAACAAAAGGTCAGTACACTTTTACTTAAAATTGTAGATTTTGTGGTTACGTTTATCCTATGTGTATGATATTTTTGAAAGGGACACAACAAACGGTTAAGAACGAGACGTCCCTTTCATAACCGTCTCTTTCATAACTGTTGTTTTATGTTGGTTCACTGTTTAATAAATTTATCATCTGAACAGATTAAAAATGCCGCTTAAAAAGAGAACGCGTGTCGATGCACATAGAATTGAAGAGGCAGTGAATGAAGTATTACAGAAAGGGATTTCTGTAAGATCGGCTGCCAAGATAATTAATATAAGCAAATCACATTTACACAGATTGATTGCAAAAGCTAAAGCGTCTGATTCTACGTTCTTCATTTATAAACCAAACATTGGAAATAAGAAATTTTCACTGCAGACCAAGAATGTTTCCTGGTAGATTATTTGAAAACCTTCGCAAAAATGTGCCATGGTTTGACAACTAAGCAAGTTAGAGAACTAGCATATCAGTATGCTATTCGTTTAGAACGTAGTATACCATCTTCATGGGAAGAAAATAACACAGCTAGTCTAGATTGGCTAAAGGGCTTTTTAAAAAGGCATGAGTCACTGAACGTAAGAAAATCCGAAAATACTTCAATAGCAAGATCTACAAGTTTCAATACATACAATGTTCAATACGTTTTCGATAACTTGGAGAAATGTTATCAAAAGCATAATTTCTCTCCTTTCTTTTCTATGAAATTTAGATGAAACTGGGTGCACTACTGTCACTAATGTACCCAAGATAGTTGTGGCAAGCAGGTGTTAAAAGAGTTGGCCAAATCAGCTCAACAGAACATGACTCGCTTGTAACTATGCTGGCTTTTGCAAATGCTTCTGGCAGAAGTATTCCTCCTGTTCGCATATTTCCGCGTGTTCATTTTAAAGAACATATGCTTGAAAATAGTCCTACTGTTGCTTTAGGGCTCGCAAATGTATCTGGTTGGATAACCAAATACCGTTTTTTAAAACCTTTAAAACACTTTGTTCAAATCGTCAAGCCCAATTCTAAATCACCGGATTTAATAATAAAGCACTACGTTAATAGTTATGTGAGTCTTATGATTGTCGAGCAAATAACATAATGATTCTAACCTTTCTACCTCATTGCAGTCACCGCCTACAACCCCTCGATGTGACCGTATTCGGACCATTCAAAGCTCGGTACAAAGTTAGCATGAATGACTGGATGATTTCAAACACAGGCAAAACTATCACGATCTATAATGTGGCTCAATTTGCTAGAGACTTTTTCTATGCTGCTTTTAACATAAATAATATAATGTCTGCTTTCGAGAACACTGGGATATGGCCTATCAATAAAAATATTTTCACTGATGAAGATTTTTTACCCGCTTTCGTGACAGACCAACTGCAGTATCTTCAAAACCCCATTAGTTCTGCTGGGAACTCTGACGAACCTCCTCAAATGAAGAACTGCAGAACAAATCTTACCCTGTTGAGTCTGAACTTGATTCAAATGAACGAATAGTTTCGCCTTCCATTTTAAATGAGTCACAACTTGAACTTTCTATAGTAAACGAACCGAGACCGGGACCCCCTACTTTGAATGAGTCACAAGCTGGATATTCCAATACTGAAGCGTCGCATTCTAGGAATTCAAACTCTTCTTACACTCCGATAACTCCGGAACTCATGAGACCATATCCTAAAGCTCCATCTCGAAAACCTACTAAAAAGCAACGTAAAGGCAAAACCACAATTATAACTGAAACCCCAGAAAAAGATAGATTACTTATAGAAAACATCATGGATATCTCAAATAAGAAAACGACCAAGGCTGAGAAACAAAACTTTAAACATGTAAAACAAATTTTTAAATCGATAGATGATATTTATGAAACTGAAGAAGTCGCTCCAAGATTAAGAAATCGCAGCCTGACAAAAAATAATATAGAAAGTGATCAGTTTAATGTTTGTGAGAAAAAATATTCAAAAAGCACTGTAGATTGGTATCAATGTAAAATTTGCACGAAATGAGCACACGAAACTTGTGGTATTAAAGGTATTTCTAATTTTTTTTGCTCATTATGCCACCACAGATTAATTAGTTTAGATGCCACTAAGAACACTTTAAGACAATTATTTTTAAGATGGTCAGTAACTAAATCAAACTTTAAGAAGACTGTTGATGGTTGAGTTTCATAATTATTTGTTACCTAATTTAATTGTTAATTATTTTTAAAATAGTAAACTAACTTTAATAAGACTGTTGATTGTTAAGATTCATAATTATTATCTAAATTGATCATTTTATTTTTAAAATAGTCAGTAAATCGTACTAAGAAGACTATTGATTGTTAAGGTTCATAATTATTTATTATCTAAGTTGATAATTGTTTCTTTTAAGACATTACACCACACTTTAAGAAGATTGTTGATTGTTAAGATTGATAATTACTAAGTTGATTATTTTTAAGATAGTCAGTAAACCAAATTAAAAACGGTAGGACAAATATGGAATAATTCCAGTTACTTTTAAAATTTGATTTTAAAATGTACCTAAGTAGTTATTGTATGATACTTTCCTTATTTAGTGTATGTGTAGCAAAGTATAAGGTAATTTTCCATAATATTGTGTACTGTCCCTTTCATAAATATTCGCGTCCCTTTCAATGCAGTCCATTTATGAAAGGGACAAAATATACATTTTATAAAGTTGCAAAAATAAACAACTAAATGAACAAATGATAATTATTGCATTTTATTTCAATAGTAAAATAATAGAGGTTTTCCATTTAGCTCCAACCTCTTCAAGGTATTATCTAATTCGTTTTAGAGCTTCTACAACAAAAATGTCCCTTTCAAACCACCTCTCCCCTTTAATCTAAACATATTCTACAAAATGTCTGTTCAATTTTTAAAAATTAATTATAGTTTTTAAAATAAACGAAAATAACTGCTTTTGCGTATTTTTCGTAAGCTAGCGCGCGCACGTTTGCATAGAGCAGAAGGTCTATTTTAGATTAAATTAATTGATTATCAATGCGTCGCCTTAACAATCACCGCATAACAAGTCTTTACGTGCAAAGTATCTCAGAAAATCAGCAGTGACAGACATGCAGACGCATGTACGTATAAGTGGTTTTAGAAAAGGGTATTTTTCTTGCAGAATTCTAAAAGTAGTATAAGAGGAATCGCGATGTTATTTTGTTTTATCACAGTACAAGTAAGCATACAGTATTCTATCTTCATACAAACGCTCCCAAACGACGCGCTCGAAATCTCGACATTTCTCGCCATACAACAGTCGCGAGTGAGCCGCGGTTCCGCGGTTGTCGTCGGACGGTATAAGACGCTCCCGCGCATTTACTGACGAAATATTATGTCAATCAAGTTTACGAGCATAATGTTCAGTGTATGGATGTTTGAATACATCTATATCGAAACGGGAAATATTTCTCTGTTGCTAATTTGTAGGAAATATATTATCATAATGATCTAGTTAATTTATTGCTGATTTTTAATTATACTGCACACAAAATGCATTTTTTTTTGTCTATTTCTACCATACTAACTCACAAACTTTTGAAACTAGAAATAAAATACTAGTAGAATTATATAAATAAAAATTTATTAAATTTGCAATAATATAAAATGAAAAGATATTATGACAATTTAATATAGTACCTATTATCAAATACGTAACCCAAGAAAAACATTCAGTCCAAGTCGGTAGCCCTATTGCGTGTTTACGTACCGAGCGACCGTAGGTAATTATCTCTAAGACACTGCCGAGATAGCATACTGTATGCTTACTTGTACTGTGGTTTTATCATTGTGCTGACAATGCCGAAATGAAGTGATGTTATATCCTACATGCTCCATTGACTTATTGTATATGTAACAACATACTCGTATTATGTGTTTCGTAATGTAATTTAACCGTTGTAATGGAAGAGTTACCATTAATTAATAATAGGGAAAAAGTATTGTGAAACAGAGCGTGTTATTAATAACATCGCGTTGAACGTCTAATGGATATTTATACAAGGTTATTGTAAAAGAGGTTATAACCCCGCCGGGGTCCCAACATGTCATGTTGACTGTTACATTGCAGATGTAATAATTACGGGATACATTTATTGTGTTCTCCATACAAAAAAATATAATAGAAAAAATGTACAGCCCTATCGTCATGCCCTACATTCCAAATGTTTGCTAGCGACGTAAAAACGATGATATTAGGGTTGCCTTACCTTTTTTTAGCTTTGAGGTGTTACACTAAAGTCACTAAACCAAGGTAACACCTCAACTTTCGGCGAAGTGTAGAATGCAAATTTTCCGTTGTCATGGGTACTTTAATACCCTTTCGCATTTACACATTATTTCGAAATAACCTTGTATACAGGGCCTTCATGTGTGGAACTAATGTTTTTTCTACAAATCTGCTACTAATGGATATTGTGTTGATGGGGTCTAGCTCCGTTATATTTGCCAAATCAGCCTTTGCAGCCTAAAATATTATATTCTACCATCACGCGTAAAAAAGTGAGACTCTTTTGGGCGCAGAGCGCAGTCACTTATCTCACTCATATAGGTTATTTACGAAAGTTTTTATATCAATTTGTCACTTGTGAAGTTCAACAAGGATTAAAAATCTTAATAGTACTAAGAAACAAAGATTTCTTTGGGTCTCGCGACGAATTGGAAATTCTGACGAAAGGGATCTCTATTTGTCCAAGTGATTACAAGACGTATGACAGTGATATTTGGTAACTCTGATTCTTCATTTCATTGACTTCATTTTGTCAGTTGCGATCTTCGATCACAAATAAAGACCTAGATTCACAATCTCCTATAAAATTTAAACAAATTATTGTCCGAATTGACGTATATATTTTTGATATCGTAAAGTATTATCGGCAATATTGTGTTAATCTAAAGTACACCTTACTGTCAAACCATAAGGTTATAAACGCTCGTAAACGATTCTTGCATAACATTGAAACGAAGTTTGTTAAATAAAATATTTAAAATGCAATCTTACGTCTCGTGCATAAAATATAATTCAAATAATCTATTTGCGATATTGTCAATCAATATTTAAAAATATGATTGCGAATTTAATAAAAAAGAGCTATGTAATGTTATTACTATAATGAAATAATGAACACGTAAATAATATTATTTATTTATTAACCGAAAATAAGAACTCGCTTCTTTTTTTAGCGTTCTAGATGTGTTGTTTTTGCAATTTTTGAAAGAGCACTTAGACATGTTCGCTGTTAGCGTTTTCGAATACTATTAAAACAGAAGTGCGCTCAAATACTCACTTGAGCGCACATTTGGTTCGGACATTTCTGGAGCGTTGATTGTGTATCTATTTTTTTATTTGTGATCGAAGGTTGCGATACACAATTGGCTAACTTTTTAAAAAAAAATCAAAGAGACCTCTTTTAAAAATGAAATTTACATTTTTCGGACTAACGGCATCGATTTATGACTCTAAATTTTCTGTGTAGATTAATGTAAACACACTCTTCAAAATGCCAGTTGGATTTTTTAAAATTAATTAAAATTTTTAATATAAATGGAAATAACTGTCTTTTCACAATTTAGCGCGCGCGCGCGTTTTTATAGAAAATATAAGCACAGAAGCTCCATTTTAGATTAACTATTGTTTATTACTGCGTCACCTCAACAGTCTTAAAACATTCCCATCCCTTTCTATTATAGGCTTACGCCACATTTTTGTCTCAGTCTAATAATTCGTGACGTGGGAAAAGATATTGATTAATGGTAAATCTGTAATTTTTTCGAACGGCTTTTCGATAGTGTTTTCAGAAAAATCCAATATTGCCTGTACGGTGTACGTGATACAGAACAAAAAGATAAAGGAAACAACGAAAAGTTTAAATAATTGCAGTTTATAATATACTTTCATGAATTATTAAATTTATTCGAATTCCAAAATTTATTTTTAGATTTTTTTTTATCCGAGGGGGTAAACGAGCAAGCGAGTCACCTGATGGAAAGTGATCACCGCCGCCCACGGACACCCGCAACGTCCAGGGAATCAGTTTTTTTTTTTTTGTTTATCGGAAGAGAAGAAACTCCGCATGAGCACCCAACCGCCTCCGACGCCTCACGAGAGAACGTCGGGCGCGACCGGGTAGTGCCGGGCTCGAACCGGCTAAAACTACCCTCCACCGCCACGACCCTACAGGCCGTCGTAGCGAGCCGGACGCGTTGCGGGGAAGCGCGGAGGGCGCACCCCCAATGCAGGGAATCACGGATGCGTTGCCGGCCTTTAAGGAAAGAGTAGCCTCGTTTCTTAAAGGTCCCTAAGTCGTAACGGTCCAGGAATACCGTCGCTATAAGTTGGTTCCACAAAATTGATTTCTTTGATTAATTCATATTTGGGTTACATTACGTTATGTTACGCCCGAATGAGATACACTCTGTTCAGCCCCGATAGGAAATGGTGTCGTCTGTTTAAACAATAGCGTTTATTGCCTACGGATTCCTAAAGATCGATATTTGATTGACACAAATTTGTTATTTCCTAATATTATATTACGATATGTATGCGTTTTTTTGCAATTTGATAACTTCGTTGGTTATTAAGAGGTGATGCAAATAACATGTATATTGAAATGCAGTTTTGGTAAAAAGCGAGTTTAACTAGGTGTTTGTTGTTTTTATTTGTGTGTTTTTGTTGTTTGGGGTAATATCTAAAACTCCTGAACTGATTTCAAGAATTCTTTCATAAAGGGACCGTTCAAGTATTACCTACGTATGCAAAAGCTCTTATCCATAACAAAGCTCTTACATTGGTATAATTTTTTATAAATTTATCTAAGTTTCTTTATTCTTATTCATGAGCAAGTATCGATCATAGTTACACGTAATCGCGATTCAGACACTCTTGTCCCCCATATAATCAAAAATAAGCAAAGCAAAGATCCTAAATATTGCTCCAATCTGAGCTTAATCTACATGTGAAAACCGCAAGGAAACGCGTTAAGCAGTTTTGGAGATTAGCGTGTACAAACAAACAATAGGCAGATGGATGAAAATTTTAAGAAATACTTTTTTGTGTTCTGTTACTCTTTGTTATTGCCCACATTAATTTTTTGATAAATTTGTTCAATGTACAGACACACGGTTTAGACTATTTTATTATCAAATTATTACAGATCAGTAATCCATCGCCTATTACTTAAGGCGACGCATTGGAAATTTTGAGGATCTCAATTTTTCTAATTTGATTTGATCTCAATTTTTCTAAGTGACTACAAAACGTATGACAGTGATATTTAGTGTCCTGATTTTTCATTCCATTGTTTCGATCAAAAAAAACTAGATACACAATCAACTCCAAAAATGTCCGAATAAATGTGCGCTCGAATGAGTATTTGAGTGCACATTGAGTGGGTCACAGATTATGTGAATTATACTTTACGCACGAGACGTAAGATTGATTTTTTAAGATTGATTGATTTTAAATATTTTTTACAAACATCGTTTCAATGTCATGCAAGAATCGTTTACAAGCTTTTATAACCTTATGGTTTGACAGTAAGGTCTACTTTAGATTAACACAATGTTATCGATAATACTATACCGTATTAAAAAGATATACGTCAATTCGAACAATAATTTGTTTAGATTTTACAGGAGATTATGCATCTAGTTCTTTATTTATGATGAAAATTCCATTGACTACATTTTAGTAGTTGCGATACACGGTTAGTTAAGTTATGTAACACAAAAAAAATATCAAAGAAAAGTCTTTTAAAACAGAGATTTACATTTTTCAGAGCAACGGAGCAGATTTATATTTCTAAATTTTCTGTATAGTTTACTTTAAACATATTCCTTAAAATTTCAATTGGATTTTTTGAAATTATTTAGTTTTTAAAATAAATTAAAATAACTGTTTTTTCGTATTTTTGGTAAGCTAGCGCGCGCAAGTTTGCATAGAACAGAAGGTCTATTTTAGATTAAATTATTGTTTATCAATGCGTCGCCTTAAAACACAATATTCAGGCTTCTGCAACTGCGCGGGAAACTAAGCAACTATCACATTCTGTATCATTCCAACCCTTCTAGACTAATGCGGAATTTAAAAAACTGTTCAAGATAAAAATTAAACCGACTTCAAATAAAAGCTCTGAAAGGAATAAAATAACTATTCTTTTCTAATAAAAATTCAAGTACAAAAGTAACTTTATACATACAAATAGATAATTAAATTCGACAGTTACTGAAGTTGTTGCCAAGCCCACCGAATTAGTTGACTTGGTACCGACTTCAATAACTGTCAAATGTAATTATGTAGTTACTGTATTAGAAGTCATTTCTGTAACAATTGTTTTGTACTTTTCAGTGATTTTTTTGAAGATGATTTAATTTTTTTTTATTATTTCTCCCTTTTGAGTGACCTTGGCCAAAATAAATATCTAAGGTAGGTCTACAATTAACTTTAATTCTAATTCTGGAGCGGAATGTTATACAAAATAATCGTCAATATAAATAAACACTTATAAACTGTTAGAAATATTTGCTATTTGGTGTATCTTCAAAGTCCAAACGCCAATATTAAAAATATCCAAATCGGTCATGCCGTTCTCGAGTGATCTTTCCTATATGCGACAATTGATTTTTATTTATGAAAATAGAAGATAGATAGATAGAAATATGGTAGGTGATGGTAGGTGACTAGAATGCGGGTGAATGTGTAATTATTTAATTACGACATACGATAGGCCAGTAAGTATTTCTCAACCAGTGTGGCGCACCTTCTTGGAGGAGCGTAGTGAGTTCGTAGGGGGGCCCTTTGCATTTGAATTTTTAACCGACTTTGGTCGGTTGGTCTGTATATATTTTTATTATGTATGTTTGGGCATAAATTCTTTGTTTATGAACTGATTTCAATTATTCTTTTTCCGTTGGGATCAGTATAGCTCCAAGGTGGTCCCATTTAAATTTCACTGATATTGGTGCTTGGACTTCGAAGATACACCAGATAATACTAACGGTTTACAAGCGTTTATTTGTATTGACGATTTTTTTGTGCATTATTCCGTTCCTGAATTGGAAAAGAAGTTAACTGTAGACCTGCCCTACATATCTATTGAGGCCAAAGTCACTCTAGAAAGAAATAAAAACATAAAAGAAAATGAAACCGACTTAAAAAACCCCTGAAAAATACAAAAAGTAACTATCCTTTACTAATTAAAACTCACGTACGAAGTAACTTTATAAATACGATACAAATTAATTATGGCTAGGTAATGCTAGAATGAATAACGTTTCAATACGTGCGATAGAGATGGCCGGTTTTTTGGATGAATGGTGTAAATATCACGATATGTTTGAATGACTTTATGAAGGAAAAACTCAAGTACAATTAAAATAACTTTATAAATGATATACACATACCTATATAATTAAATTTGACTGTTACTGAAGTCGGTGCCTATCAAACTAATAGAATTCCTGTTGTTGCATATTGATTTGGCACCGACTTCAATAACCGTCAAATTTAAATATATAGATAGGTATTTGTATGATATTTATAAAGTTATTCCTGAACTTCAGTTTTGATTAGTAAATAATAGTTATTTCGTACTTTTCAGTGTTTTTTTTGAAGTCGGTTCTTTTATATTTTTTGATTCTCCATTTTGAGTGACATTGGACTAAATAAATATCTAGGGTAGGTCTACAATTAGCTTCTTTTCTCATTCTGGAACAGAGTGACATACAAACGCTTATAAGCAGTTAGCGTTATTTGTTGTATCTTCGAAGCTCAAGCTCCGATATCGACGAAATTTAGATGGGACTAACTCTGAGCTAGATGAATCCATCTGAAAAAAATCATTAAAATCGATCCACAATTGACGAATTTATCTATGAACATACATAAAAAAAGACATACAAAGACGAACGTAGAACTTCCTCCTTTTTTTAAAGGCGGTTAAAAAGGGCGCCAAATGAATGACTCATTGATTTCGTTGAAGATAAAACAATAGTCTGGAAATGATCTTCTCTGCACATACATTTACTGGTTCTCTGAATATTGTATTTTAATAAACCTTTTGTAAAATGATGAAAAAATTATACCTGGCTGAGTTTCTTGTCAGTTCTTCTCAGTGTCCAGGTTTTCTTTTCTCTTCTCTTTGAACCAAACTAAAGTAGATTTGACCTTCAAAAGTACCTTGTGGTTTTACTTGAATAAATTGATTTTACTTTGACTCGCCCAAGGTACTTAGATGGTTATGGGCGGCCCTGATTGTAAATGTCCATGGCTCACAATCCACTTACCGTCAAGTTCCAGATCAAATAAAAAAAATGCCATTTAAGCTACGTAAGTCTAAAAATACTTACAGTTATTCCTATCGCCACCTAAGAGTTTGTATAATCGCAAGATATCCGGACGTCCACCGAAGAACTTGCCGTTCTGGTTGAGCACCTCGCGAATCAGCTCCAAGTTGTTGACTACGAGACACTGCGTTGTACCCAATTTTAAACTGAAGATGTCCCCATATTGTTTAGCGAGATCCGTAAACACTTGAAATGGGGATTCACGTTTTCCCAGAAGATGCAAACTCCCAATTATAGGCAGGGGTATAGGTCCCGGAGCCTGTTTCAATATAGCCGTTTGATCGCCGCCATATTTTGATGTTCTTTTCCATGCAATTGTTTTGTGTGAGTATATTTTACAAGCGAATAAAATCACCGCGACGGCGACTAAAGCAATTATTACAGCACTCATTTTGTTACTTTAAAAGAAAATATTTTGAGTGGACGGCTGGGGAATTTTATTGGATTGAACACGCGCTCGCCGGAACTGCACGAGATGCGTTGAATACATCGCTTTTATAACGGACGATTTACATAAAGCCAGCCAAATATGTAACAAAAATGTTTTTTCCATCTATCGTAAAGACAATAGGCTTTATGACTAATGCGATATGGTATTTACTAATAGCAAATAATGTATCTGCAGCTTATGAATACTGAATAGTCGAGTTAGCGCAAATCAATTTTCATACAAGTTTACAGAATTTCTTTTAAGTAATAAAAACTAGTCAGAATCATAAGTAACTTGAAGATTATTAAAGTTGAGTGTACTTATGTATAATCCATAATAATACTGTGATAAGTAAATGTATCGATTTCTTCTGGTATTAGTTCATTCTTAAATGTATATACCCTGTAGCCCGGGCCAGAGAACGACCCTACGGATTTCCTCTCCTTTCGCCTGAAGCAACTTAAGGCGACGCATTGATAAACAATTATTTAATCCAAAATAGAGCTGCTCTATGTAAACGTGCACGCGCTAGCTTACGATAAATAAATAGGAAAAAACAGTTATTTTCGTTTATTTTAAAAACTATAATTAATTTTAAAAAATTCATTTTTTAAAATTAATTATAGTTTTTTCACTGTCATTTAGAAGTATAAGTTTAGATTAATCTATGCAGAAAATTTGGAAACATAAATCGGTCCCGGTACTCCGAAAAATCTTTGTTTTAAAAGAAGTTTTTTTGATATTTTTTTGTGTTACAAAAGTTAAGCAATCGTGTATCGCAACTGGCAAAATGAAGTCCATGAAATGAAGAATCGTGTTACCAAATATCACTTTCATACGTTTTGTAGTCACTTTGAAAAATTGATATCCCTCTCGTCAAAATTTCCAATGCGTTGCAACCCTGTGGAAGACAGGCGCTGTCCGCTCTATCGTGACACTGCAAGGGTGCAGTGGGGCTCGCTTGTAGTTCCAACAACTACTATTACTATACATACTGTTATACTACATACTACTGTACTATATACTGTATATACTACTATACAGCCCGTATAATAGTAGGTGTAGGAACGGCTCGACTGATTTGAGCGATTCCTTTTTAGTTGTGTTTGTAATTGTCAGGACAAGGTTTGCATGAAAGAAAATTTTTGGGAAATCACGGAAAAGGTCGGAAATTTGGATGATGCTTTTGTATCAAAATCTTATCAAATAATTGCAAAAATCTAGTCATAATGTTACGTTCTGTATCTCACCGGGGCGAAGCCGGAACGGATTGCTAGTAACTCTCCCTTTAAATCTTCTAAAAAGTTCAATCTAAAAAATCTTCAATGTACAGATACGCCTCTGTCATTGTTTGATTTTTTAATTGAGAAAAATGAATTACAAGGATATACTTTATTATTGACTTTCAGAAGTGTTTGACGTCATGCTCATGTAATATAAACATGACAAGACACCATTATAACAACTTTATTAAGCGAATTGTTATAGGTATAGGCTGGGTATAGGTACCTGGGTATCGCTTTTCACGCGTCACGAATCGATAGACTGAAAGAAATATATGGCGTAAGCCTATAATAGAAAGGGATGGAAATACACATATTTCATCTCTATCGGTGTACTCAATGTTTTAAGACTGTTGTTGCATCTGACAGACCTATGAACAAAATAAATCTTTGTTCGTTAGTACTGATAAGTTTTTCAATTGTTTTTTAACTTTACAATTGAGAATAGTACATTTCGATACAAGTGTGGAAATTATGTCATTTCTTCCCGAGTCCCGGTTTGTTGAGCCAAGCCGAAGGCGCGGGTCAACAATAGGGACGAGTGGAAATGACAATTACGCACGTGCATCGAACGACGTTTTTTAATATATTTGCGAAAAAAATATAAATAAAAAAAAATGCAGAAATGTAATTTCGCGGGAGTAAGTTTCTTTTTTTTTTAGAGGACATGGCAGGACAACTGTGTCTGTGCATTCAGCCAATTCAAGGACAATAATTTATCCAAATTCAAAATAATTTTTATTGCGTTATTTATTTATTTATGTTATATGTATATATTAAAAAAATAAATTTATTTTAAATTTCATTCATGGCTTAATAGTATTTACGGTGTAAAATAGTAATTTCATTCAAAAATTTTGTACAGAAAATTTTTTGATTAAAAACGTCCTTCATGCATTTGAATGTTATATGCATTATGCAGGAGGAAAACAAAAAGCACTAGTGTGGAAAAGAATAACTTTCAGCACGATAAACACACATGGAAAAGTCTACTTTTTGACCAAATGTATTAAAAAATATTTTATGTGAGATAGAGATTATTTTGTGCACGATAGTAGAATGCAGTGTTTTAGGTTCAATTTAGGTTGCAAAGGAAGGTTTGACAAACATAGGTTGTCAAAGTACTCACTTAGAAAAATGCTACATTATCAATTAAAAAAGTGACTAGAGATTTGAGATATTATAATTATCTTTTCATTTTAGTAAAAATCATTTTGAAATTCTGTAGAATTTCGGAGATGCAACAGGATCTTTGTGAAAAACAGTTTTTTCTGGAATTTTTTTATCGAGATTCTTTTATCCAATCATGTTTCCACGTTTAAGGATTTCAAGATAAAGAGTTGAAGTTGTATGTAGCCAAATATCTAACTCCTCAGGTCTAAACACTACAAAGACTGCATAGGTGGACTCTTAAGATGACGCAATGATAATTAATAATTAGTCTAAAATAGAGCTTCTACGCCCATACATATAGCTCATATAAATGTGCGCACGCTAGCTAAAAATACGAAAAAACGACTATTTTCGTTTATATTAAACAACAACACTGCATACGCTATAGGTATACGAGCTCGGTAGTGGCGACGTGGCGACGCATCGACAGGTCGCCACGCCAACAGCCGGTCTGACCCGCCGCATAAGATGTTTCACATCAAAACTATAGTAAATTTAAAAAATCCAACTAGCAGTGTTTAGATTAATCTGCACAGAAAATTTTAAAGGCATAAATCGGTCCCGTTAGTCCGAAAAATGTAAATCTTTGTTTTAAAAGAGGTTTCTTTGATTTTTTTTTATGTTACAAAAGTTAACCAAACGTTTAACACAGTTGGCAAAATGAAGTCAACGAAATGAGGAATCAAGTTACCAAATATCGCTTTCACGCGTTTTGTAGAGATCCCTACCGTCAAAATCCGTCGATTAAATACTTTCAATGTTTTCGTTTCATTTAAAAAAATATTATCAATGACAGTGGCTCTCCTCGTGTTTTTCACGTTGTAAGTTTCTACGCGTTCTGTTTTGGGAACCGCTGAATTATTTATGACTGAATTCGGAGTGTTCCAATTACCTAAATTATGGCTAGGTAATGCTAGAATGAATAACGTTTCAATACGTGCGATAGAGATGGCCGGTTTTTTGTATGAATGGTGTAAATATCACGATATGTTTGAATGACTTTATGAAGGAAAAACTCAAGTACAATTAAAATAACTTTATAAATACGATACACATACCTATAAAATTTGACAGTTACTGAAGTCGGAAGCCCACCAAACTAATAGACTTTCTGTTGTTGCACATTGATTTGGCACCGACTTCAATAACTGTCAATTTAATTATATAGGTATGTGTAAATACGATTATTTATAAAGTTATTTTAATTGTTACTTGAGTTTTGATTAGTAAAGGATAGTTTTATTATTTGACGACCTCCGTGGCGCAACGGTTTAGCGCGTCGGAAAGTAACACGGGGGTTGCGGGTTCGATTCCCGTCCCGAGTCTGGGTGTTTATGTATAATATGTATATATTTACAAAAGAAAAGTATATAAGAAGTATATCAGTTGTCTAGTACCCATAACACAAGCGCTATGCAGCTTACTTTGGGACTAGATGGCGCTGTGTGAAATGTCTTAGTATTATTATTATTATAGTTATTTTATACTTTTCAGTGTTTTTTTTTGAAGGCGGTTTAATTTTTTTTAATAAAAAATTTTTATTTCTCCCTTTTGAGTGATCTTGACCTAAATAAATGTCTAGGGCAGGTCTGCAATTCACTTTATTCTACTTTCGGAGCGCAACGATATACAAGAGAATCATAAATATAAATAAAGGTTATAACCAGGTCGTGCTATCTAGTGTATCTTCGAAGTCCAAGCTCCAACATCGGTGAAATTTAAATGGGACCACCTCTGAAGTAACCTACCAAACGTATAAAGAATTTTCGAAATCGGTTCATAAATGACGGAGTTATGAGGTAACAAACATACAGAAAAAAACATACATACGAATTGAGAACCTCATCCTTTTTTGGAAGTCGGTTAAAAAGTACCGTTTAACTTCGAAACTAAAATAGTAAATAAGTATGTATATCATGGTAAGTAGTCAAAGTCAAAGTCAAATCAAGTTATTCAAGTAAACCGAATTACAAGGTATTTTTGAACCTCAAATCTAGTATAGTTCAGTTCAAAAAGAAAACCTGGACACTAAGAAGAACTGACAAGAAACTCAGTCAGGTATCATTTTTTCAACATCATTTTACAAAAGGTTTATTTAAATACAATATTCAGAGAGCCAGTAAATGCATGTGCAGAGAAAATCATTTCCAGACTATTGTTTTATCTTCAACGAAATCGTTCATTTTACAATATGATTGTCTAATCAATGTACGTTTTATAACTAATCTAAGTATATTCTCTGTTAATTAAGTAACTTCTCGAGGAACTTTTTATAAAAACGAATGCAGTCACCCAAAAACGAAACATTATTTAACTTATGTAATTTAAATTTTGGAATAACCAATTTATCACGACCTCGGGTTTCCATATCACCGATATCGCCTTTCTTTATAAACAGATCTATATTTTTCCTCGTATACATAATAATTGCCAGCCCTTTTCAGGGCTGCAATTCCTCTTCTGTGCATACCATGCGGGACAACGGCAATTATAATGTTAGGGCGTCCCCCGGAAGCGACGTACACCGGTCTGTCCCCGCTGGTGTGTGCAGAGTGCAGTTCGGCGTTGGGGACCGCCACCCAACACGCTGTGCACCTAGCGGCGGGAAGTGGAGGGAGGAGTGCAGAGTAGCTGCGTGGAATGTGAGAGGTGGGATTGAGGAGAAGATGAATGAAGTGATTGATATTATGGAAGAGAAAAGATTGGATGTGCTATGTTTGAGTGAAACCAAGCGAGGAGGCAGTGAACTTGCCGACTTGCCCGGAGGAGGCATCGCTTTGTGGTCAGGGGTACCACAAGGAGATAGGGGATGCCAAGGGGTAGGCGTTTTACTGTCCTCTCGTATGGTTAATTGTATGACTGAGTATGAATGTATAAATCCCAGACTGCTCTGGGTACGCCTCAAGATTGGGTTGACAAGAATTTTTGTTTTGGCAGTATATGCCCCAGTGTCCTCTGTCGGTTTGGCTGAACTAGAGCAGTTCTGGGAAAATGTTAGAGAAGTTCTAGCGACGGTTGAAGAGAACGAAAGAATTGTTGTGTGTGGAGACATGAATGGATGGGTCGGGACAGCTCGAACAGGATTTGAGTCTGTCCTAGGCAAATATGGAGATAAGAGAGTAAATGATGCTGGTAAGATTGTGCTAGGACTGTGTATGGAAAAGGATCTTTTTGTGGCTAATACCATGTTTGGGCACAAAAGGATCCATCAGTACACGTGGGAAAGAAAGGGTGCGAGAAGTATGATTGATTTATTCCTGGTGGATAGCAGACTTAAGAAGCAGGTAATGGACACAAGAGCGTATAGAGGAGCCGACCTCGGGACGGACCACTTTCTGGTGATAACCAGAATAAGGGGTCTGTTCGCAGCATGGCGACATCGCGTAGTGTCCAAACCTGCAGCGGTTAGCCGTATTAAAAGCTGGAAACTGCAGGATGCGACCACCAGGAATGAATATGAAAGGGTATTATCCAGTAAGCTTGATGATAGATTGAAAGTGATGAGCGAGGATGTTGAAGAATGCTGGCAGAACCTTTTTTTTTTTTTTTTTTTTTTTTATTACTGCATCCCCCTAGCGTGGGCAAAGCCAGGGCCCTTTTTCTTCGGTCATTCCAGTTCTCGCTATCATCCATACCATTCTGGGTTTAAATTCCCTCACATTCTACTACTCTACCTAACGGTTGATTATCTGCTGAAATTTTTATTTCATTAAAAAACATCCTTACTTTTAATACAGTTTGCTTATGTATATACTTAATTAGTCCTTATACTTATTAACATTTGTCCTTTTTAATTATCTTAATACTAATACACTGTTCAGTCTTAATATTATTCTACATGCATCTTATTTACTATACATTAGTTTTTAGCATGTATTTCTTTGGTTGTCTTATATTAAATTATCATAGTGATACTCTTAAAACTATATCACAGGTCATTATACACTATACAACATAACAATCTTAATACTACTATCACAGTGATATCCTTATACTAATATCACAGCTTGTCTTACTACTATAACAGTGTATAAAATTTTTTGTCACAATATACTTTGTACTGTTTTGCTATTTCAGCGTTTTGTTCCTATCTATGACTTTCATGGCTATTTTCCTACAATATTTTAGGAACTTTTGTCTTATTCTACCGTCCTTCATAAAATCTTTGATGTTTTGCTCCTTCATTTCCTGCTCAGTTTCAATCTCGAAATCAAGTCTGTACCTGCTGTAGGCGGGGCATTCACACAAAACATGCATCACGCTCTCACTCACATTCTCGTCACAAACGCACGCCGGGCTCTCCTTGCACCTAAAACGGTGCAGGTACTCGGAGAACCCCCCATGGCCTGTCAACACTTGCACTATCACGCTATCCATATTTATCTTCCTCACTACCGTATGAGCTTTGGTGGCGTCCGGGAAAAACACTTTGGTGACTGAGGCCGTTTTCTCACTTACGTACCTCCTATCCCATTCATCAATCGACTCTTCTCTGATCTGTCGCTTGATGAATGAGATGGGGCACTTATCGTAATCCGGCCTCGTCTTCCTTTTGAGTGCCGCGTCCTTCGCCAGCTCATCGGCCCTCTCGTTACCCTGCATCCCTACGTGCGCTCTAACCCAGAACAATCTTAGGGATCTGCCTGAGTTGTTCATCTTAGCGATGTCTTGCCTACACTTGACTACCAAGGGATGCAGGGAATTTCTACCAATAACGGCGTCCAGAGCAGACCTGGAGTCGCTAAATACGCAGCAGCTAGGCGTGTTGCAGTTGAGCGCGTACTCTACGGCCTTTGACAGAGCCAGGAGTTCCGCCTGGAAGACAGTGCAGAAGCGTTCCAGTCGCAGCTTTTTTCTATCATACTCGGCGACGCCATCCCATATGGACAGCGCCGCCCCCACCTTTCCATCTATCTTACTACCGTCGGTGTAAATGTTACACCGACTATCCTTATATTGTTCCAGCTCCGCACTGTCCTCCACGCGTATGAACCCCAACTCTATCTGGCTCGCAGGATGTGGCATTTCCGTGAACGGTAACGGCCTCTCGATCACCCACTACCCTCTGGGAGTACCCCTTCTTGACCTCATACAGAAGGGCGGTTTCCCGCACCCTCAGGTCAAGCGGCAACATCCCAGCGAGCATTAGGACCGAGTTGAGAGAGACCGTCCTGTATGCCTTGGCGATCTTCTGCCCGATACCCCTCTGCACCACGCCCAACCGCTTGCGTATCCCCAGTCTGTTGGACGCCGGTGCCCACACATTCGCTGCATACAACACAATCGGTTCGACCACTGCCATATATCCGGATGATCTCCGATTCCAACCCCCAGTTGACCCTGGCAGCTCTCGAGACCTGTTTGTATATGTTCAGCGCTTTGCGGCATACATTGTCCACATGAGCGCTGAACATAAGGTTCCGGTCGATCGTGAGCCCCAGGATCTTGATCTCCTCCGAGAGTCCGATGCACACCCCGTCCATGTCCAACACCAGAGGATCGTACTTCAGCTTTTTCGTGACTAGCATGGCCTTGGTCTTGCTAGGCGCGAATTTCAGCTTATTCCGAATCCCCCAGTCCCGGACACAGCGAAGCGTTGCATCGGCCTTCCGTCGGAGACTCTGAGTGTCTTCCTCGGAGAAAATCAGGACCACATCGTCTGCGAATGCTTGGCAGTAGTCTCCCCTTTCACTCAACTCCTTCAATAGGGGGTCCAACAATAAATTCCAAAATGTCGGTCCCCCTATCGAACCTTGCACACATCCTTTCGTCGTCTTCCTCACATACTCCTCACCTGCGTATCTAAGTCTGGCAGAACCTTAGAGATAGTATGGTCGAGGCTGCGAAAGAAGTGTGTGGAATGAATAAGATTGGGAACGGCAAAAAGCGTGATGTGTGGTGGGATGATGAGGTGAAAGTGGCTGTGTATAAGAAAAAGAAAGCATGGCGAGACTACCTTGCTACTAATGACTGTGGTATGAAAAATTTGATGAAAGACAGGTATAAGCTGCAGAAAGCAGAAACGAAGGCACTAGTGAAAGAGAAGCGTGAAAGGTGTAGGGTGTTAGATGAAAACAAGATGTCGGACAACTTCGAGGAAAATTCCAAATTATTTTGGAAAGAAGTACGTAAGATCCGAAGTGGTCCGGCACCTTGCAGAATGAATAAAGTGCGTTCGAAAGAAAACAACCTGCTTACAAATAAAAAGGATGTTCTGCAGCGATGGTGTGAATACTATGGAGAACTGTATGAGAGTGGCGACTCCGTCTCTGATACTGAGAGCGATTCTAATGAATTGCCACACTCAGGCCAGGGACTGGAGGATGCCATTAGTATGAAAGAGATTGTGAAAGTGATAAGAAGTTTGAAATGTGGAAAGGCTGCGGGAATTGATGAGGTGACTGCTGAGATGATCAAGTATGGTGGTCCTAGGGTCTGGGATGCCTTCTGTGCACTCTGCAACCTTTGTTGGCAGAAGGGGGAGGTTCCAGAGGACTGGCGCACGGCAGTCATAGTACCTCTATATAAAGGGAAAGGTTCCTACCTAGACTGTGCGTGCTATAGGGCCATCAGCTTGGTCAGCTTAGCGAGTAAAGTCTATACTAAAGTATTGACTGAACGTATGAAAGGTGTTTCAGAAAGATATTTGTGGGAGGCGCAAGGTGGATTCAGGAACGGTAGGGGTTGTATGGATCAGATTTTCTCGCTTCGCGTTATCGTGGGAAGGTTTCTGGCTTTAGGTCAGAAAGTTTTCTGCGCTTTCGTGGATCTAGAGAAAGCATTCGATAGAGTAGTGCGGAAGAAATTGTGGAGTCTTCTGCCTGAATATGGCGTGGAGGGCTCCTTACTGCAGGCTGTGAGGTCATTATATCGAGACCACAGAGCCTGTGTAAGGATAGACGGTGACATGTCGCCCTGGTTTGAAGTCTGTTCTGGTGTCAGACAGGGCTGCGTGATGTCTGCCTGGCTATTCGTGCTGTATTTGGACAGTTGCCTCCAGAGATTGAAAGGTAATATGAGTGGTATGGGATGTGGTGACACAGTAGTAAACTGCCTATTGTACGCTGACGATGCTGTGCTAATAGCACCATCAGAAGCAGAGTTGCAGACACTAGTCACGTGCATGAAAGAAGATTGTGAAGTAAAAGGATTGAAAATGAATGTGAACAAAACTAAGGTTCTGGTGTTTGAAAGAGAAGCGGAACAAACGAAATGTGTGATTAGTGTAAATGGAAAATGTCTAGAACAGGTGAATGAAATTGTGTACCTGGGGAGTGCGTTTTCGAGGGATGGAAGATGTGAGTTGGATGTGGAGAGACGGGTAGCAGCCGGCAATAAAGTGAACGGTGCTCTGTCCGCATTAGTGGGTAGTGTGAATATATCTAACACTGCTAAAATGGCCATCCACAATGCGGTGTTGGTGCCAACTTTGTTGTACGGCAGTGAGGCCTGGATATGCCCGAAATCGAGTGAAAGTATGATAAATGCTGTGGAGATGCGGTCTCTCAGAAATATGTGCGGTGTCACGCTTGCGAACAGGATAAGCAATGATGAGATACGCAGTATGACAGGGTTGCACAACAGTGTTATTGTAAAAATGAAGAAAGGAATGCTTAGATGGTTCGGGCACATGGAAAGAATGAGTGATGAAAGACTGACGAAGAAAATATACAGAGCAAAAGTGAGTGGTAAAAGAAGCCAAGGAAGACCAAGGCTGACTTATGAAGATCAAATAGCCAGAGTGTTAGCAGACGGAAATGTCAAAAGCACTCGCATACCTAGGCGAAAATGTGTGAGGAGAATGATTTGAGGAAGCGAAAGAGGTGTGTAAGGACCGCGACTCCTGGCGCTCCGTCCTCTCTGACTACCCCGTTGGGGATACAGCGTGAAGTTATGTTATGTTTATGTTATGTTTACATAATAATTTCAAAAATGTTTGGAAGGCAAGGTGTGTACATCAATGTCTTTAAAACTATCTCTTAGTGTATGTGTATTAATAGTATGTTTGTCTGTCCTATCTTCAAAAATCTGTATCTTTGGAACCGTAACAGGTAGGTGACTAAAAGTTTCGCAAAATATTGTTCTTTAATAGTGGAATCCTAACAAATAACAAAAAATCAAAAAGTACAATTATGAACTTTGGGTCCCTGGGCCCCGAAGCCCATCGACTGGTTTCTGATATTTGTAAGAAACTGGTCGAGGCTTCGGGAGACCGTCGAGCTGGCAGCTTCTTCCGCCAACGAATCGGTTTGGCTATTCAAAGATGTAATGCTGCCAGTCTGCTGGGCACCCTAAGCAATGACAGCTTTCTAAGCGGCAACTTTGAGGAAGTCTATTATTTAAGATAATATGTAGTTTTAAGTTTGTAAATATTAACGTATGTATGTAAATTATGATTTTTTTTTCAATGTTTTTACCTTCTTACGAAGTTATTTACTTTATTTATTAGTATTTTGTACCGCGTATATATTTATTGACATGCCTATGAAATCGTTTAAAATTAAACAGTAATAAAAAAGAATCAGTAATCGTATAGCAAACTTCACATATTTTTCTATTGATTTTGTGACATCTTTATTGTTAGTTTGATATGTTTCTACCATAACTTGTACATTTATGTTGACTAGATTGGTGTTCGAAGCAATCGCTATGTTTTAAGCCAGCCATTCTCAAAGTGGGCGATAACGCCCCCTTGTGGGCGCTGCAGGCCTAAAGGGGGGCGGTAAGAGACCCAGAAAAAAAATGGGGGCGTCGTGTAGAGGCCTGGGGGGTGATTTGTAATTTCATTTAGCTAGGAGGCATCTTAGACAACGACTGCATGAGCTCTCGACTCAGTAGACAAAATAAGTTTGGGAACCAGTGTTTTAAGCAGATGAGGCTCTGAGAGCACACCTAGCTCGCTTTCAATTCAACGCTTGTGCAGTGAACGATGTAGAGCATTTTACTCTGTGATTTTACTTCATTTCTTATGTCACTTATTTCACACTTTTATAATCAGTCATTCAAAAATTGATGCTCGGTTTAATATTAGACTGCAAAATATACATTTAAAATGGATTTTTAATGAATTAAACTTATTTTATTACACATAAAATTAAAACGCCGTGAGCAGCTCTTGCTCATTCAGTGCAACGACACGATATCACTGTCTCGCTCTTACTTACGATTTTAGATTTAGAAAATACTCGAAAAATGAAGAAGTCAGTCGTAAGTCAGTGAATTCACTTATTTGTCACGTCATTCAAACAATGGCGGTCACGTAATTCGCATGATTTTCGTGCAATTCGTGTATGTTACATTTACACCCAAGATGTCAGATTCTAGCTTAGAAACACATAAAATTTTTCTAACATATAAACTTATGTAAAAAATGAGCTTGTCGTGCAAAATATTTTATTTTAATTGGAACCCCTTCATGATTACTTGTCTACACTCGTTTTGTATGGGAGGGTCTATCTATGTATTTTTTTTTATCTAAGCTAACAACGAAGCGGCAGTTCCCACGCCCCTCGGGATTATTATCTAAAAATTTGCAGACAGCGACAGCCACGCGATTACTGCGCGACCGGTGACTAATTGTAATAAAAAATTGCAATCGTGTATGACGATTGCGTGTCTATTTCTCCATGAGCGTAAAGTGCACATTTCGCGGTAGATTTAACGCCTCTATACGAATTACATTAAACAAATTCTCGTTTTTCAGCAGATATCGCGCAATTTTAGCTGTCGCATACTGACTGCAAGCTAGATAATAAGCGTGCCGCTCCGACAGCGCGTAGCGTCACGATTATTGTTTTAATTCATGGGCGATGTATGCTAAGATGAATTAATATAATGTAACGTACTTGGAAGAATGACTGAAGTATCTTTTTAAGGTAACGTATAATTCAATTGTAGCCTCAGACATTATGTACGTGATTTGCTCACGTGGAACTTGTTCTAGTTCTGAAATGATCCACTTTTCATGCTTTTATGGAGGTCGTGTGAATCTATTACGTGAACAAAGACGACACTGAACGTTACCTATTTTTATAAACAATGGTTACATACTAAACAATATCTATATATGCAAATGTATGTACCAGGGCTTTCATCCCGGGACTTTTCGAAGTTAAAATTTCGGTAGTATTGAGATTTTTGTTCTATTTCCGAAACAGTGACGGAATATTTTTTTGAACTGTAACATCTTTCCTCTCGCTTTCCTGCAATCTGTGGGAGTGATTTCGTTAAAGGGACGGAAGTGTGTAACAGGAAGCCAGGTAAGCGCGCGCTATTTGATATGACCAATGAGCGCGCGCGGTGGTAGAGTTGACCGTCAGATGGTACCAACCCATTTTCCGAGAGGTTGGTACTGTCGGCCAACAGTGTGATTTTGAAATATACCTCGTTCTGTTATTATTAGTTACTGACTGGTTTTGAATGCAAATTACCGTATTGAAAGATGAAAAAAGAAAGTTTCCACTTATAAATAAGTTACATCGTGGTTATTGTAAGAGTGGATAGTTAAGTCAATACAGAAAGCTTGCTTTCCAAGTTCTTTTGAATGTTGAGTATCAGTAAGTCCTGTATAAATTGATTATAATAGAATTCACAGTACAAACTTTAAAGAATATTACCTACTTTTTCTAAAAGGGATACATTTCAAAATATTTTGAAAGCTAGTGACCTAGTTTCAATGCAGGTGAGTGTCTATGTCGGTCACAATAAGGGTTGGCACCAATCTGATATTGCTATAAATTGTTATTATTTCTTTTGTTTTTTTTAAGTCTTTTAGATTACTAAAAATATTGTATATGTATTTTTTCTTTTGTCCAGCAAACAAAAAATGACCAAGAAACAGCGCGTTGAAACTTCACGTGACATCACGCCACCCTACAAAACCCCCCACACCAGAACTTTGATGCGCTGCATCTTCGTCCTTTTTTGTTTGCGGGATAAAAGAAAAAATACGTGTGCAATATTTTTTAGTAATCGAACGGACTGAACAGAATTAAAAATTTTTTTTTGTCTACCCACAAATCCTTGAAACCAGTTTTTTATTTGGTAATATAGTTTTTATGCAAATTACAATTATGTGCAAAAACAAATGTTGAGATTTCTCCGCATTAAAATATGATCAAACCGCAACTGCGAAAATCAACTTTGTTTTTTTTTTCTCGTTCTCCTGACATGTAATGGTTCAAGGACTTTTTGTCCGGTTTTGGATACTTTCATTCTAGTTCTATCGTTTATCTGAGCCTTTTATACTCATACTTCACACCCTTCCATCTCTTGTATTCATTGCCAAATATTATGTGTGTACGGGATTTCAAATTTTTCATCTTTATTGTTCTTTATTTATATCAGTTTATCTTATGATATTACATTGTCATCTTAAAACAATCTCACAGTTATATATCTTATCTATACATTACAACTTGTTTTATCTTAATAAATTTAATTTACTTTATCAACTTTATTGTTATCGCCATAGGGCGCGGGGTATTGAACGAATTCGGGTACAATGGGCTGCACATGCGGACTCTTAATGTTAATCTCCAATGTTTTTAGGTTTTTATTAGGGTTTTATACCCAAAATCCCAATTTATGTCTGTTTGTCACAACCAATTTATTCCTCTTAAACTTATTATTTACATTACCAAACCAAAAGTTTCACATGTAAATTGGTAATACAAAAACAAATATGAGAAAGATGTGATGTATATTTGGAAACAATTTTCTTTTAAAACTACCTGTTCTGCTCTATGCTCTTTATAAAAAAACATACTAGCACAGATCGGAAGCCTGTATGTGGGTAAGTCAGTGATTTTTGCTTTTGTTTAATGACTAAATGATAAAAGAAATATAAATAACTAGCTTTTGCCTGTGACTACGTTTGCGTGAAGTTCAAAGACATAGATTAGTATACACGATATTAGTAGAATAGGATAATATCAGTTGTTTGGGGTCACATTTCAAATTAATTTAAGTATTTTATCATATTTTATTAAATCGAGAGAAACACACATTTGCCTTCTAAAATACTACTTAGTGCGAATATGGCCACCTTAAAATTTCACATCAATTTTCTAACACTTTTTAAAAAGGCTATTAGTTTCGTATAGCGTATGTATGTATGTATGTATGTTATATAATAATAATACCCCAAACAAATACACAAATCGTGTGACCTCAAACTGTTAGCAACAAGCTTGTACTGTGGGTACAATAAACTGGGGGAAACAATGACCCCAGACTCCAAACCAACTTAGAAAAGTTCGCTTCTTTAATTGACCAGATCGTGGATCAAATCCGGGACCACAGCTTGAACGGCAGATGCTACGCCACCGTGCCAGTCATACTATAGGTATAGAGAAAACAATACGTACATAAATAAATACATACATATCTTCACGCAGTATCCCCAACGGTAGTTAGAGAGGACGGAGCGCCAGGCCTCGCGGTCCTTACGTACTTCTTTCGCCTTCTCAAATCTCATCATTCTCCTCACACATTTTCGCCTAGGTATGCGAGGTATTTATACGTACATAAATAGATTCTCATAAACTACGCGATTAAAAAAAATGGACAAGTAGGCATATTTTCAACAGCGTAGTTAAATATGGCCACTAAATGGCCACATTAACTGTGTAAAATTATCTTGGATGTGAGTTTGTTGGGGATTGCTTTAAGAGTAAACATCTCAGTCGATATTTCGACCTATTCTATTTTAACATCTGAGATAATTACATTAAATAAAATATGTTTTAATAAGATTTATTTAAATTAGATTGTTATATTTAGCGAATCATCGAAAAAATCATTTACTATGGTACGACTCGCCGCCGCAATTGTCTCGACGTTCATTAAGTTTATGCAAGTTACAACGAGATAAAGTATAGATAAGTTTAGAGCTTTAATGAGGGTGTAGTAAATCGAAAGACAAGGGTACCTGCACCGTACACAGTTTATATTAAACGAGTTATGCTGTTAACCGTATTCCTTAACGGTTCATATTCCCATATGAATCATTCTCTATCACAGGAGCCACCAGTGATAGTATGGGAATTCTTACCCCCCCAAGGACCTCCTCCTCCCCTACAGTCCTGCCCTGACCACACAATTCCCCAATGTATCATTTGCATAGTCCGAGTATAGACTCCACGACATTTCGTTACTAATCTTTTACTCATGGCGATCTTACTCACGGTATTACACGCTGGATCTACCATATTCAGCGCAACTGTACCATTGTCTCTTGATATCCCAGATGTTATACAACTTATTATTGGATAATGGATAACGATTACACACTACCACTCATCCAGTTTATCATCATCACTTTGCTCATACTTTACCATTATCGTCACGTTTATATGGCTTGCACTCGCCCTGCCGTCCGCTTCACATCTACCGGGCAAGTGCTTTTTTTTAAAGTCAAGTATTACGTGATCTCGTTAGGACCACAGAGTAACATTTAAAATCACAGTCACACAAAAGCATATGCAAAGCAAGTTACCGTTAAAAGTAACAATATAATATGTTTCATACTTACCCAAATATCTATGTTATCTCGCGTAATTCGCGACAGCAATCATCGAGAAAGCACTATTTCTATTATCTTTATAGAATACCAGTTCGCAGTTGACATATTCACCGCAGATTCAGAAGTGACTGACTAATTTGTGTTAGAAAATCGCACTGCAGATACAGTCAGCTACCCAGCACCAAATAATCTATGATACGAATCAGTTGGCCATATTCGACCCCGGTACCTTATTATGTGTTTGTCATCAATCTTTTTCTCATAATGGTATAAATAAATTGACAAGTGACAACCCTAGCCATAATACGCATAACACCGGTAAAATAGAACAAGAAAAAGCCTATATTTAGAATTTAGTGCAACCATTCACGAGGTTTTGTTTCTATTTGTATTTATCATGGATATGGTCCACATGTTTGGATTTTTAAGTCAACTTGAAATCTATATAGTTTAGTGTGTTCATTCGTCTGTTTGTTTGTCGCGGATGTCATTTATATGTATAATATTTTTATTCAATAATCAGGAACACATTAGGTACTATATTAAAAAAACATTGCTCTTCTTTCAAATATAGTTTTCATTTTCTAAATATCTATAATACCAGAGAAAATACAACGAGATCCATACAGCTAATCAGATTTTCCTGATTTCACAGTTCCTGTATTTTGGTACAAGTTTGGTATCAAAATGAAAGACGTGACGTCAAAACACAATTATTATTTAATTTAATTTTCACAACTTATTCACAATTTTCCACAAAAACTTTGTTAAATATAAAAAAAGTAATCTCTATGTTTCCGCAAATTAATAAGGCAAACATTTTTATATCAATTTTTCACTTGTGAAGTTCACAAATAATTAAAAATCTTAATAGTACTAAGAAACAAAGATTTCTTTGGATCTCGCGACGAATTGGAAATTCTGACGAAAGGGATCTCTATTTGTCCAAGTGATTACAAAACGTATGACAGTGATATTTGGTAACCTGATTCTTCATTTCATTGACTTCATTTTGTCAGTTGCGATCATCGATCACAAATAAAGAACTAGATGCACAATCTCCTGTAAAATCTAAACAAATTATTGTCTGAATTGACGTATATCTTATTAACACCGTATAGTATTATCGGTAACATTGTGTTAATCTAAAGTAGACCTTACTGTCAAACCATAAGGTTATAAAAGCTTGTAAACGATTCTTGCATGACATTGAAACGATGTTTGTAAAAAAATATGTAAAATGCAATCTTACGTCTCGTGCGTAAAGTATAATTCACATAATCTGTGACTCACTCAATGTGCACTCAAATACTTATTTGAGCGCACATTTGGTTCGGACATTTTTGGAGCGTTGATTGTGTATCTAGTTTTTTATTTGTGATCGAAGTTAGTAAAGTATAAATAATTACATAAATATCGAAATATATGTTTTGGTACAGTCCAGTCCAGTCCAGTTTTGGTTATGTACTGCTTAATTTACATTCGGACATTCGGAAGTGTACCTCCAAATTTGTTTTCAAGAAAACGTTACAGAAATTTTATTTAAATGAATATACTTAAGTAGCATTAATGCCTCATTAGTATTCATATTTATTTAATTATTATGTATTATTTTGTATATCGTTTGTATTTGTGTATTATTGTATTATTTGTATATTATTATTGTGTGTATAGTATTTATTATATACCATATACCTATGTATCAATATGTAGTTATAATTTTAGTAGTTTTCCTGCCCGAATATATTCTCATTACACCCAATGGTTGACTGGTAGAGAATGCCACTTGGCATTAAGTCCGCCATGTGTACTAAATCTTTAGTGCAGAAAGAATAAATAATGCGATCGAGAGTTGATACTTGTTAGTGTAAATCACCCATTCCCAAAGTGGGCGATAACGCCCCCCTGTGGGCGCTGCAGGCCTAAAGGGGCGCCCCCCTTTAGGCCTGCAGCGCCCAGAGACCCAGAAAAAAAATGGGGGCGTTGTGTAGAGGCCTGGGGGTGATTTGTAATTTCATTTAGCTAGGAGGCATCTTAGACAACGACTGCATGAGCTCTCGACTCAGTAGACAAAATAAGTTTGGGAACCTAGAGTGTAAATAAACTGAGCAGTGGTGAATAAAATAGTCCGATATTTCATCTCTATAGGTTGAGAGCTCTATGGTCTTTCCTCAAGTTTCAAGATATCTCCATACTAAATTTCGTCGCAATCGGAAGAACGGTATAGCAGCGCATAAAATACGAACAAACGAAGGTTGATTTTTATACAGTGTTAATTTAAAAACACTAATAACCTCTTAATATTTTGTACTAAACATTATCCCCAATAATTTTTGTATTAGGACTTTTAAAAATTCATAGGTTTATTCTTTCATACAGAAATAAAAATACATTAAATGTTTTTGAAAATGGCACCTACTTTACCCGGTCGCTAAAGCGGCACACGCACAGCGCGGCGCTGAGGCCCGCGGGGTTATTACCTAAAAATTTGCAGATAGCGGCAGCCATGCGATTACTGCGCGACCGGTGATTAATTGTAATAAAAAGTTAGTATCACGTATGACGATTGCATATCTATTATTCTTTGACCGTATAATGCACTTTTCGCGGTAGATTTAGCGCCACTGTACAGATTACATTACACATATTCTGGTTCTGACAGCAGATATCGCGCGATATTGGCTGTCCCATGCTGTCTGCAAGTTACGTAATAAGCGTGTCGGTGCGTTTGCACTGTACCATTGAAATACGTAAACAGAGTAATTACGTTTCAGACAGTACAACAAAACTTAACAAATATTTTTGACGAACGAATTAAGTTTTGAAAAAGTCGTAGAACAAAAGTTGTTAGGTATGATGACAGGAATTTTGCACTAAGAGGTTATTAGTATTTTTCAATTTACCCTATATTACATTATTGTTATTGTTAAAACATAGTTATTTGATTTCGTCGCAGGAACCAGAGGCTTATTATATTTTATGCTCTTATTTTCTGTGTTTGTTACTTATTGACTATGGAACACTGAAATCGGACGCAGCTATCCATCAATGACCCACTTTATTTTTGTAATTTAGAGGGCATAGCGGATTTATCATGACTTCGAGTTTCCATACCATTAATATATCTTTCTAAATCTATCTATACCTATTTTTGATGTGAAACATCTTATGTGGCGGGTGAGACTGGCACGCTTATTACGTAACTTGCAGACAGAATGCGACAGCCAATATCGCGCGATATCTGCTGCCAAAACGAGAATTTGTGTAATGTCATTTGTATAGTGGCGCTAAATCTACCGCCGAAACGTGCATTTCACTGTCATAGAATAATAGATACGTAATCGTCATACATATTACAATTTTTTTATAACAACTAATCACCGGTCGCGCAGTGATCGCATGGCTGTCGCTGTATGCAAATTTTTAAATAATAACCCCGCGGCTGCTGGCGTGACGACGTGACATTTCGTAGCGACCCGCTCCGGCTTTTCACGGGTAGAAACTTTTTCATAATAAAATACACCCATGTTACTTGCTGCTGCTGATGATAATGCAGCTTTCATTTGGGTGAAAGAATTTTAAATTTTTGTAAATGCTCCAGACAATTACACCGATTGTGTGACCACGAACTAAGCAGTAAGCTTGTACTATGGGTACCCACCACGACGAATTCTGGGGGAGTTCCCAGTAACACCCAGACTTCAGTTTAGAAAAGTTGGTTTCCTAAATTGACCGACTGGGATCGAACCCGAACTCTTAGCTTGGAAAGCAGATACATATACCATTGCGCCAACGGGCCAATCACAAAATTTTTGAAATAGGTTAAGTAGTTTTTCAGTTTATCCATTACATAGAAACAATGCTTACCTCTTTATAATATTAGTATGGATATATACAGAAGTACGTACAAAAAAATCACATAAATAAATATTCGCCGAATTTTTTCGGAAGTTCATACAAGAATTTAGAAGGTCACTATGATTTTGCATTATTGTGTATTCACGCAGTTTCCATGTAGGACTAGGGTTGTCAATTTTTATAGGATAAACATAGCAACGCGATTTAATATATAATAAATAAATAAATCCGCCAGACGATACACACCAATCTTCTGGTCTCAAACTAAGGCAATAAGAACCAGACGACGACTGAGTTCGCTTCTTAATCGACACGACCGGGAGCCGAACCCGGAACCTTCTGCGCTTGGATCCAACGTCTAAGCCACTGCCACATCCAGGGGGCCAATCGCGCTAATTTGGAACGATAATACCAAAACTAAACCAAAAACGTTACGTTAAGCGCATCTCGCGCGCTAATAATTTTAACGGAAACAAATTAGCTATTTTTTGGAAAATACGTTAGTAGAGCGGTCGTTTGAATTTTTTGTTTTACACCTTAGAAAAATATAGTTATTTATTCTTATATTATATGTAATATTTAATAATTATAGATATATTCGCGTATAGTTTATTGACAGCGATTAAAACCAAAACCGTTTCGTCGAAAATGTCGTTTCCTCTGTCAAACGAACGTTTTTGATTCAGTTCGGGTTGAGCAACTTTGATAATGTTTTGCGAGTCGTTCGAAAAACAAAACTATTAAAATTATGGGGATTTATCTCAATTTGCTGGACAGTGCTCATGAGGTAGACGTGGCTGAAAAGAGAGCATCAATCCACAGGCAGAATATGAATATTAGACGATCATTGTTTTCCATATCGCCAGAAAACGATGTATTTTTAACAGAGCTTTATGCCTGGTTAGTGAGGGAATGAAGTCCCATAACTTGCTCCATCGTAATTCAATTGGATGAGATGTGGAGGCAAGTATTTATGGCGCATTCTAAATTATTAGGTAATCACCTCATTATTCATATAATATAAGTAAATACAAATTGGTTATTGTTTTAGCTTTTGATAACTTGACACGACTGGGTTCATAGCACAGGTCGACTGGAGATATAAAGTACAACCCAGTCTCTTAAACCAGTGTCAAGAAACCTGCAAAAGAAGTTACAATGGCGTACAATTATACCTACGGTCCTAAAAAACACGTGGCAATCCCATCTAAGACAACGATTGAGAGAATACAACAAAAAGACGATGGGAAAGAAGTTGCAAAAGTTGAAGTCTACAAAATCCGCTAGTTTGGATATTAAATATTTGCACGCTATGTCTTAGTAGGATGTGTAAAGGAAAACTTATTTATGTCTATCTATGTTTTATGTAACTACTCGCATTCTAGCAAATAAAACATTATTATTATTAACAGTATATCATGTCGTCTTCAGTAGTTCTGTGTTAGTTATCCCTTTCGTACAATATGATATTTTTTAATTTAATTTCTACAGAGCCACGAGGTTGCCAGGGGTTCTAAGTTGTGTAACGATAGCACCCATGCCATGTTGCCATTGTAACACAAACAAAACGTGAAATGGTATCAGTTTTTAATTTTATTTGAAGACTAGCTGTACCCGCGACTTTGTCCGAACGGACAAAGTCCGTTCGGATGAACTTTTCCGTAAGTTGTATTTATGTACAAAGTTGTTTTTGGAAAAAGCTTACGTCTAGCCTACGTCTCTCTCCGGGCGCATACTCTCACTGTATCAAATTTCGTAATAATTGGTTCAACGGTCTAGCATTTCCCATTCAAAGTGTCATCCCTCTTTTTACCCCCTTAGAGATGATAAAAAATTAGCTCTTTTTGATAAAAAATTTGCCTATGTCCGTTCCTAAGTGTCAAAGTATGTCCATTCCATATCATAATCTGTTCCTGGTTCAATATTTCGCATACAAAGTTTCATCCCCCTTTTTACCCCTTTAAGCATAGACTAGGCTTTCATTGAAAAAAGTAGTCTATTATTTGTGCAATCACATGTTCTTACTATATAGCAATTTTTATCTAGATCGGTCAAGCCGTTCTTGAGTTATGTAAAGACATACGGATAGACAGACATACGAAAACTGAAAACATTATAGAACTGAAGTCAGTGAATCATAAAACGAATATTTATCACAAACTGACAAAAAAATTATATTTACAGACAGACGCTACAGATGTATGTAGAGTAGTTAGCATGTCTTCTGATTGACCGAAGATTACAATGTACGACGACAACTGCAGCGAGAATCACTAGAATAATCCAATGATAACAAATTATGTATTATTAATTATTGAAGTAAAAAAAGAGGTGCTCAAACTATTTTTTTTTTAATTATTTATTAATTCTTGGTCTACGACATTTCTATTACCTTGGTCGACGATAGGCGATACACAAAATACGTAGTTGTAAACTTAAGAAAAATAATAATGACATAATTCAAAGCAGTCGTCTCATCATTTACGAAATCTATTATCGAAATCTATTGTTGACTTGTTGACTTTCAGTCATTCTTTTCTTCTTTCAAATGTGTTTCAAGAACGCCCTATAGCCTCTTGCGATCGGAGTCTTTCGTGGACCAAACGCCTATGCCCCTATTCGCTTCTACAAGCAGGCCGCTGAAGCTGCCGGACGGTAGGGTTCGGCGTATTCCGTCAAGTCTGTACAAAAGCACAAAGCATAACACATAATTAATTCGATTATCAACAATATTCTTTCTATATTATAAAAGACAATACTTACTCATCCGTTAGAGACAACATTTATTTCACTAAAAAAAACTCATGTGAATATTGAAATCTGACAATTACTGCGACACTGCTGCCATTTCATATATTTTTTTAAATTTATTGAGGCATTGGATGACATTTAATATATTGAAATATTGAAATCGTATTAAAATAATACTGTCCACGCATACGAGTAGCAGGGGGAAAAACTAGCGCGCTGAGATTTTTGACATTAGCTAATCCAAATCTAAACTAAAACCAAATCGTTCCGTTTGAACCATAGAGAAAATTATATTGGTTTGAACGTATATATAATTTTCTCTATGGTTTGAACGTTCGAACCGTTCGAACGGTAAAACCGTTGCGAATTAGCGCGATCGGCCCCCAGTCGTCATATAATATAATATCAATAGTAACGTTAATAGTTTCTGCTACTTTACTATTCCTGATGTAAATCATAATATAAAATTTTAAATTAATTATTTCCTCAACTATACTCTTTTAACATTAAATTATAATAGTAGTTCAATTTCATACTTCAGCTACAAGTTTTAGTATAAATACTTTTAACTACTTAATATGTAGTAGTAAACTTTAGCAATTTTCATTTTTTTTTTAACTTACATGTTAAAAACCCCGGACAGATGTCATTATAGGATAACAGCAGAAAACATATTGGAAAAAAATTTCGAACTAATTTTTTTACAGTGTAATCTATAGTACAAACTATTAATTTGTATTATTTCAGTAATTTGTAGACTGATTTTTATAGCGGCCGCATCGCGTATATTTCGTTTTGACAGCCCTTAAGAAAATGTTACGCATCAGATATTCACGAATATCTGATGGGCGGAATAAATTGGGTCACCATTAATACAATTTAAGTCCAAAAAATACCCACTGCTTTCAGATTTTTTTGGACTTTCAGGAAGAAATTGTAATTTTAACTTATAAGGTTCACAATACGCTTGCCGGGAGGTGATATGACCAATGGAATTAACGCTTTGTGTAGTTCTTTTTATGGTTCTGCAACGAAATTAGAAAAAAAGAAAAAATTTACAGAATCAGTTCCTGTTAAAATGTCTCTCACAATCCGAAATAGCGTAATTAATCCTTTTTATTTAGGCACGCCGCGGTGAATGTTCAAATGTATCCGCACCAAGATTTCTGTGAATCTTAGGGTGGCTTGCACCAATATTTCATAGTTGGTGCAAGCGAGATGTCAAATCGTTAAATCGAGTTTAAATCGTTGGTGTAAGTCACCCTTAGATGCAGAATATTTACCAAATAGGTCCAACCGTCCTCAAGTTTTGCTCTCAGTAACAACCGACCCTTAATATTATTTGACGACCTCTGTGGCGCAATGGCTAAGCGCATCGAAAAGTACGGGTTGCGGGTTCGATTCCCGCTCCGTTTCTGGGTGTTTATGTATAATATGTATTTATTTACAAAAGAAAAGTACACAAGTAGTATATCAGTTGTCTAGTACCCATAACACAAGCGCTGTGCTGTTTTCTTTGGGACTAGATGGCGCTTTGTGAAATGTCTGAGTATATTATATATTACTTGTATTCTTTTACTTTGTTCAAAATTAAATTTTTAAAGAACCTAAGTTAATCCATATCTAACATGGTCTTAGCTGATTTCTTTTTGTTAACTTGTCTATTTTTGCATATCTCTAAATAGTAATTACATGTCCGAGAATGTAAAGTATTAAAACAAACCAATCTTTTAGCTTCGCTATACATATTTTAAATCATTGAAAATGTAATCATGACTTAGTATTATAACTTTCTATACTTAGAACTAATAAATAATGGTCCTCCCAGACGTGTGTATCGGCGCGTATTTCTCCGAAGTTAAATTGCTTTTACTTTTTTACTTGTCATGTGTTAGTACTCCAGAGTTATGAAGGTCATAGATAGGCCAAATATTAATTTTAAAGATGAAATGCAACAAAAAATTATATTAACAGGTTTTTTATTTATGTTCATATGTGGACTTTAGTCATTTTAGCAAACAGATAAGTCATATTTTATTTTTTTATCGAATTCTATTTTTATTCATTAGGTATATTTTATATTTTACTCCTTGTCATTTCATTTCCAAAAGATGCTTGTACATAAGTCATATTTCTATTAAAAGAGATCTTACTTTTTATTTCCAGAAGAATTATGTTGTTTAGTTTTCAGTAGGAAGTCGAATGAAATAAATCACAGAAAAAACACATCTAACACCCATATTGATATTATAAATGTGAAAATTTGTCATGAAGATAGTTAGACACCAGAGAACGGAAATATACTTTTTGCCTTTATTCCTAAGGGGGTGAAGAGGTGAATTAAACTTTGTATAGGAAATGCTAAACCGCTGAACCGATTACGATAAAATTTGTTTGGTTACTTTTTTCAAAAAACTACCTCTAACCCGTGAAAGCCGTAGAAACATTTCTCGCGTAACCGAAGTCGCAGGTACAGCTAGTTATTTTATAAATTTTAAAATAGCAAAACCTTATAAAGCATAAACAAGAAAGAAGTATCACTCACATCACTGATGTTATGGATAACAAGTTATGGGTGACAAAATTGGGAACCGATTAACTACATTCTAACTTACAGAAAGTATGAAAAATATGCACATGAAAGTAATATCTATTAAAATAACTACATAGTTCATATTAATTACATTTCTTTTAATGTTAAGCGAAGAACCTTTATTTTCATTTCCTTTGAAATTTAATCAACGTATTACTTACTGCAACAACGATTAACGTAGGTAATCTTTTTTTCTTAAATAATTATCTAAACATGGGGAACTTTTTTTAACATAGTATCCCCGTATATTATTATTTTTGACCCTTACATGTATATACGAGTGTTAAATCTATATCGTACTTTAAATGATTTATCCATGAATATTACGGCGAAAAAATAGCATGTTATTCGTGTTGTTTTAGTGCGACGTAAAATGTCCATGATATGTTTGTGTTTTTCAAAACTTCCATTTTCCACATCACATAATAATGACCGTATCTAAACGTTACGTAACTCTGTATTCAATTCTTTTATAAATGTGCAAGCGTCACCGCGAGGTGCCATCTTTATAATCAAAGGTATGGAGAGAGAATACCAATCGTATAATATTGCCACAGTTTATTACAAATACTAGGAAATGTGTACGAGGCAGGCGGAATATTGACTTTTTATTTTAAAGAGCAAAGAAAGTGTTGCGACCATCTCTTGTAAATATTATTTATAACATCATTGGTTGCGGTGACGGTTAAAAAATTGAAACACCTACCTCACTACTACATATGTGTCCCCACGAACAGTGCAGACTACACATTAGGCACAAGCCTATATAAAAAAAAAACCGTCAAGACTATCGGATTAATTTAAGCAACCGTAACAATTTAATTTAAATTCGTGGCAAAATAAACCAATAATGTAAACAGATTAACTGTTAATTATTTTATTTTTTCATCAAATTTTTTTTTCTTTTTTTTTTAATTTTTAATCAAAATATTAGAGTTCTTATTTATTACATAATGAAGAGTGTATACTTCATTTTTTACTGTATGAAAGAGTAGAGCTAAAAAAAAACATTAAGTAAAATAAGATTTATTTTTCTTACTTTAATTTTGGCAATTATTATTCGCGCCTTGCGGGCCAGGCGGGCGGGTGGCGCTTTCGAGCAGTGTTGCCAAACCAAATAAAAATATTTTGGTAGAAAAAAAGTTCAAATATTGTATGTATTTACAAGTTGTAAAAAATGTAAAAATAAAATAAATATATGCATTATTTTTCAATTTCGATGCCGCCGATTGCCTCCCCTAATACGATCGTCCCAGGTCATCGGCTAGTTCGCCTACTTGAACGACCCGGCCCACGTTTAATAGAAGCTTTATATGTACTTATATTAATAACCCATCCTGGCTTCACATGGGGAATTGATTACGAAATTTGTTGTTGAAATGTTTCCTACTGTTATAGATTAGTAAACGAGGGTTGCGGGTTCGATTCCCGCCCCGAGTCTGGATGTTATGTACAATATGTATTTATTTACAAATGAAAAGTATGTAAGTAGTGTAACAGTTGTCTAGTACCCATAACACAAGCGCGTGCAGCTTACTTTGGGACTAGATGGCGCTGTGTGAAATGTCTGAGTATATTATTAGCATGAGTATATTATAGATTAAATGTGTATGTGTCGTTTTTTTCTGTTGATCTGTGACATACGTATTTAACTTTCTAGTTAGATGTTGAAAACCTTGAAAACCGGGTTGCTCTTTTTAATTATCTCTTCAAAGATACAGCGTGAAGATTACCGTACCGACCGTACGTATTCACGGTCAATTTATATCAGACGCGATGCGTTGA
Organism: Zeuzera pyrina; assembly: GCA_907165235.1. Lineage (NCBI taxonomy): Eukaryota > Metazoa > Arthropoda > Insecta > Lepidoptera > Cossidae > Zeuzera > Zeuzera pyrina. Next base: position 3,646,134 of record OU015647.1, read on the forward strand.
TGTGGACATCTCGCGAGATTATTCGTCCATATTCAATGTATTCAAATATAAATTATTCAAATGCAGACCGTGTGACGCGCATCGGTCATGTATATTGTATCCAGGCGACAAGGCAAGCATTTTCGGAAATACACACGCGGTCAAAAGTTTCGCTATTTCTCGGACTAGGCAGATCGGATTAAAACACACCTAGATCTATTTCTTCTTCGATTGTGGCGATACAAAAATGAGGGCTATGATTTTATCACCATATAACTAAAAATTAAATGGAGCCCCATCATAATGGATACAAAATTAGAGCTTTAGGGTTGCCTTTTTTAAAATACATTAAATATGTAATGCAGAGCAACATTTCCGAACAAAAAAAATAAATAAAAGTAGAATTTATGAAACTGAAATCCGAATAGGTAAGTAGTAGGTATTTAAAATGAATTTTCAAACGATATGAAATCTTGGCAATAAAAGCAGGAGAACGTATATAATCTTGACTCCGATAATAAATTAAAGGAATTACAGTCGTATTACATCCTGTTTGCAAGTTCTGTTAATAGTTTTCGTTGTGAAAAATTTTCTTTTCAGTTCAAAGAAATGCTGTCGAAAAAAATAATAATCAATTTTTATACCTAGATATATGTAATCAATTTGTATAAGAAATAACCAATCTCATGTTTTAGAAACTTAATTATTTCGTAAATTAATAACCCCATGAACATAAAACATTTTCGGAGACCCAAGCACAGCAATACGGCCACATTTACGACTACAACTTAACTATAATTTAATCCAATTAAAAAAAATTTTTCGGTAATAAAATTATTATTAATAATAATAATATAATAATAATTTATTCCAATCAAAATCAAAAGTACAGAAAATGGGAAATCTTCTGACTCCCGAACTAGTTGCAAAACCGTATCTCAGAAGCCAGCGATATACCCTAAACTATGCATATGACAAGGAATATTTAAAGCAAATACAAATAAAGCAAATACATACACTGATACTAAGATATTATTATTATATAACGGATATTAAAAACAGCTTAAACAGAATCAGTTATTGTTTCTGAACAAAATATCTTCCGCTTTCTGGTTAATTTTGTGTTTTTGTCAGATGTTGGATAAAATGTAAGCTCGCTAACCATAATTTCCGAAGAACTCCTCAAAATAGCATTTTCGATCTAACGATTACAACCGAAATAGTGTCAAATGTATTTACAATTTCACTTATACTTTATGTATGATGGACAAACGGACAATTCACAGTTAGATAATAATTAATTATAAGCATTTTGAACATTTCTGGAGAGAAGCTTTCCCAAACCCCAAAATTGCCTGCCATGGATCACCAACACGATTAAGACTATGATTAGTATGCGTAATAAGGCCTATAATAAGTATCGTCAGTCAAGGTCGGAGTGTTGTAAGAAATATTACAAGGATCTTAAAAAGCTAGTTGTTAATAGTATTTTTTATGAAAAACATGCTTATTATAATCATCACATTAATTCTGTTCAGAAAGATCCTAAATTGCTTTGGAAAAATTTAAAAAGCACATTAAAAGTGGCTCCTAGAGGGCCTGTCAACCTTCCGGATAATTTTAATGATGCTAATATTATTAATGATGGCTTTCTTGATGTACCTGGCAGCAACACGGTTACTTTGTCTGAGGTGACCTTTTTTGAATTTCATAGATTCGGTGATATGTCTTTTGCTCTGCAGCCGGTCTGCGAAAATCATATTGCAAAATATATTTTATCTATTGCTTCCAATGCTGTTGGCATTGATGGTTGTAGTAGGGATATGATACTACTCACACTTCCACGAACGTTATCTGTAATTACTGCTATTATTAACAGATCTCTTATAACGGGAAAGGTACCTGGAGTGTGGAAATCAGCCGTAGTCACACCATTACCTAAAGTAGACAATCCAATGGAAGCCAAGGATCTCAGACCAATAAGTGTCTTACCTTTTTTATCGAAGGTACTGGAGAAAGCGGTGTATATGCAATTAAGTAGTTTTGTTGAGGCAAACGATATATTACCGCCTTTTCAGTCTGGTTTTCGTAAAGACATGGGTACAGTGACTGCATTGATAGATGTTGTGGATAATATACTTTATGAGCAGGACTCTGGCAATGGTACTTGTCTGACTTTACTAGATTTTTCTCGCGCTTTTGATAGCATCAATATTACATTACTTATTTCCAAATTGTCATATTACGGTGTAAATCATAAATCATTAGCTTGGTTTAATAATTATCTCAAAGATCGCTCTCAGTTAGTGAAGATAGTGAAGGAAGACGGTACATTGCTATTGTCTCAATTACGACCTGTAAATCGTGGCGTCCCTCAGGGTTCTATACTTGGTCCGTTGCTGTTTATAATTTATAGTGCCGACATAACAAAAGTAATCAGTAATAACTGTAAATATCACTTGTATGCAGATGATGTTCAAATGTACATGTCAGCTCAACCTCGTAATTTTAAGGAAGTGATCTGTGAAATGAACAAAGACCTCAGTAATATTGCTGCCTGGGCAAGTAGAAACTGTCTTGTGCTCAATCCCAATAAATCAAAGTTCATGATTCTTGGTTCAAAGCACCAAGTGGCAAAAATTTCAGGTAGTGATCCAAAAATCAATATTTGTGGCCAAAATGTAGAACGTGTGGAAGAGGCCAAGAACCTTGGTATCGTCATGGACAGCCGTCTGCGTTTCGAGAATCACGTGGCGAATTTGGTTAAATCTTGTTTTTATCGCCTAAAATTATTATATCAAATACGTAATCTTCTCGCCGAAAGAATGCGTATTCTACTCTGTGAGTCTTTGGTTCTATCGAAGCTTAATTATGGTGACTTGGTTTATGGGCCGCGACTGCAGTCCGCGACTCGTCGTCTTGTTCAGCGTGTCCAGAATGCGTGTTGTCGGTTTTGTTTTGATATCCCACCTAGATATCACATCACACCTTATTTAAATAACGCTTCAATGCTAAACATGTCATCACGTAGGCATCTACACCTTGCAGGCTTATTATTTGATGTCATGAAGTATAAAAAACCTATATACCTTTATTCAAAGCTGAAAACATCCTCCTTCCATAATAGATATGGCTGCCAAACTTCTCGATGTGTTCTGGAAAGCCACCCTCACCGAACCGTGGCATTCACTGGTAGTTTCCGCTACCTTGCTACCAAATGTTGGAATAACATTCCTCCACCGTTGATATTTTTTAAGTCCAAATGCTCTTTTAAAAAACATTTTAAGATTTTTCTTTTAGTCAAGCAAACTGCTGGTATACCACATGGTTGCTCGTTGGCGGATTTTGCTGTGTAGGAAGGTACTTACCTTGCTGGATTTACTTTTTCCTTTTGTCATATCACGTATATACTTCTTACAATATCACGTAGGTACATAACTCTTGCAAGATACTTAATTTTTGACATAACCTAATTTCGCTCTAACAACTTAATTGTTTGCCTGTTCTTTGATCGCGCTCTTATAGTAACATGTGAATAACACGTGATCTTAAATGTGTGTAACATTATGTTAAACTGTGTAGTTCTCAGTTTGAATCGTATGTATATATATAATATTTTTTTTTTTATATAATTTATCTATTTATCTTATTTTATTTTATTGTTTTAAATTATATCTGTAGTATGTAATCTTTGCTTATAATTGCTTATCGTTTTCTAGGTTGTGGCAGAATATCAGAGTTTTGCTCCTATGGGCAAGGATATACTCTGAGCCATCACCTTTTCGTACAGCTGCAACACACACATGGTGTCTATTTCGCTGTAAATAGTTTTAAGTTTGTGTTTTATTTTATTTTGTCTTATTTCATACTATACTTAATTACGGTAGTACCTAATTAATCTGTATTATAGCTATATGTAAGATTGTAAAGTCATGTGTGTGACCAAGTGTGACTGTATGAATAAACGTTTTATCTATCTATCTATCTATCTATCTATCTATCTATCTCTCACCTGATGGAAAATGATCACCGCAGCGCATGGACACCCGCAACGTCCGGTAAATCACCCCATATCTCATTAACTACGCAATATATCTTTTTCAAACCGATTTTCATTAAAAGTGCCTTTAAGTTCTACTACATTAATTTTTTTAGAATTTTCCATCTCATTAAATATCTAAAAAACGGGAAATTAACGCGATTGACCTTTTATCTTGGCTCGACGTTTCGACCGAGTTGCATCGACTGTGGTCTCAAATAAACTTCAAGCAAACGTCAAGCCGACATAAAAGGTAATTGTGTTAATGTCCCGTATTATAGATATTTTATAATGCAACGCGAAAGTTTAAAATTTCTATCTCATAGTTGAGAAGCTGGGGGGACAGTTTTTACAACTTTAGAAGCGCATACCTCAGCGCGTCCTATCTAATCATTTCTATAGGTTGCGCTATATTTCCTTAACGAACTATCGCGCTTTTTTGCTGATAGATGGCGCGCGAACGGATCGATAATTAGCACAGAGTAATCTTATGGTCAGAGACAAAATGAATCATTTATGTTTATACCTTACTAGCTGACCCGGCGAACTTCGTACCGCTTTCTTTCCGTAAATATTTTCAAAATTTCTGAATTTCAGACTTTCTACTGTTTATACCCGCCTCAGCATCACATAGGTGGTGTACAGTCGTGGACTAAAGAAATGTAACACTTCCGGTAAATTCATATCGGTTATATTGCGTCAAACAATAAAGTATAGTATTTAAATATTTACAACATATCTATTGTAATGCTTTGTAATGTACAATATTTTTCGTTTTTCCTTCTGGAGAGAAAACAAATAGTGCCGATGGTTTCCCGACTCTTGAGCACGCAACGTACAACTGCCCATGCGAAAAACACGGCAATTCAAGATTTATTCCACACACTTCTAACGATTGGCCTTGGGATTTATTAATTGTCATTGCGAATGCAAGGCGCACTGGAAACTGGAGACGTTTAAATTGAAAAGGAAAGTCAGTTGGCATTAGTGGTATTCTTGGAATGAGCACAACTGTACGTATTGTGGAACACCCGCTATATTGGATGTACGATGACGTCACATATACACAAACCTTCCCCCGCGTAATACATTTCATTTAATACCCATATTGTTGGTGTTAAACAAAAAAGTAATTTCCTTTTGTGGAACATCCGCCATATTCGATTTATAATGACGGCACATATACACAAACCTTCCCCTTCTTATTCCACTAATCTGTCAATGTTTTGTTAATATATTCCCTCACAGTCTTCTGTCTCATTCACTCACTCACTTTTCATATTATGAGATTTAAATTTTTTTTTTTCAATATTTTTTAAATGTTCTGTCAATATATTGCAGATCCTCACAGTCTTCTGTCTCATTCACTCACTCACTTCTCATATTATAGATTTTAAAATTTTTCTTTTTTTTTTAAATTTTTTTTTATACAAACCTTGTCCTGACAATAACGAACATAAAAAAAAAGAATTATCTAATTTGGTGCAGTCGTTTAAAATTTTTCTCTTTTTTTTAATTTTTTTTTATACAAACCTTGTACTGACAATAATGAACATAAAAAAAAGAATTATCTAATTTGGTGCAGTCGTTTGGAAGTTATGCGCGTACGTACATTTCGACAATTCATTTTTATTTATATAGATTTAATTACTGTTCGGAATAAATGGACCTCCAAGATCAAGATAGAAATTGTGATAATAACCACACCGAGTTTGGTAGTTAATAAGTTTGATTTCGCGAAGAAAAACTTATATAAGATACAAGTCATAACTGTTACTTCAAAGTACTTTTGAGTGCTAGGCATCACAATTGAAATTATAATTGGACCACCAAAATCAACTTAAAGATACGTGCTATGAGATGTATTAGTCACAAAACCCCTATATGTTATTTAAAAAAATCTGCATAAAACACCTATTTTTCTCGTTTAACCTCTAAATTTTTTTCGAAGACCTATTCAAAAAATAATCCATACGTTGATGTACTCTGGAGTTTTTTTCTCATCCCACAGTTATGATACATATAGCTGTAGATCATGAAGGAAGGAAGAGACACTGTAATGAGACAGGCTCAGTCCGTAGAAAAAGAGCCTCTAACTTTGTTTAGTTTCGCTAAAATACCGGTTTGTCCTATAGACTCCCGAGTAAAATGGCTTCGATATACGGAGAGATAGACAGACAGACGGACATGACTAAATTGTAAGGGTTCGGTTTTTTGCCGTTTGATTAGAAACCCCTATAGAATATGTTGGTATTATGGAAGCATAAACAATATCTCAATCGTAAACATCTTCAATGTTACACGGCTCTGTTATTGTTTACAATTTGCAATAATATAACATAGATTTATTTATGTATTTAACAAAAAATAGCAGATATCGTTCAAAAAATATATCAAGTCATAATAACGGCGCCGTCGTTCAGCCGCGTCATTTTTTCATAAACCACGCCAATAAAGAATGAATATTTAATAATGTTTATTGGAATGCATAAACTTTGTTGCCAAGCATTTAACGTAATTCTAAAACCTTGCGTTTTTGCTTTGCACATATATATATAAGAAAAATATTTCGCACTGTAATGCTATTTAGATGTATTCGATCGCAGATTGGCACACTTTATTCAAGTTAGCGATAAAAAAAAAGCATTAAATTATTTTCTCCGAACCGGTGCGGAAGAGCGGGGTGGGAGAGTAGAGCAGAAGCGTGAACTCTCAATGTTGGTAGAACCGGGAGGGCTAATGCCGTTTGAACTAGAGAACCTCCACTGTTGTTGTTCGGCGTCCTCTTGCACCATTACGGCCTCGTCGACGGAAGGCTTTCTACAATTCTTCATCTTCTCGGGTCGCTGCTACTGTTAGCAGGGACAGATCTTGCCCTAGGCTACCTTTTTTTGTTACATGAAAGTCATTTTGAAATTTCACCCATTGTTCCACGGACTGAAACAGATTATATAGGACAATGGTTTTTTCATTTACTAAAATAGTTACAGAGGTCGTTCTTAGCACATCTGTGCTTGTGCACCGAGCTCTCTCAGTACCGTGCTATAGCACGTAACGACGATGGCTAGGCGAATCTCTTCAACATCCTCGCAGTGCTGTAGTGAGGACTGCGCTGATTGTAAATGATCTGTAATCCCAAAAGCTGATAAGCGTGAAACCCCGCAGTCTTAATTTTTTGTTCCAGGCTGCTAATATACAGATATTAACATATGTAGTGGGTTTCATGTATCCACTGCCCATGACGACAAGAACAAGAAAACGTTGCACCAATAGGACTCGAACATTATCATTATAGGTTAAGACTCGCAAGATACTAACTAGGCTAAACAGGGATTTTCCCAGATGAATCTTTTTTGCAAGAGAACCCCCCCAGCACCCTCGCAGTACTAAGACAGCGCGAACCGCACATTGTCGTCTTCCTCAGGGTAAATGATGCCCAATGGACGATCGGAGTCCACACCTCGATCAGCCGAAACCGCAAAAGCCCCTTTAACAGTGCCGTAACTAAAGCGGTATCAAATGTGCCAAGACACATGACGCATACTCTAATGCAGCCATTCCCAAAGTGGGCGATAACGCCCCCTAGTGGGCGCTGCAGGCCTAAAGGGCCAGACCCAGTAAGAGACCCAGAAAAAAAATGGGGGCGTTGTATAGAGGCCTGGGGGGTGATTTGTAATTTCATTTAGCTAGGAGGCATCTTAGACAACGACTGCATGAGCTCTCGACTTAGTAGACAAAATAAGTTTGGGAACCAGTGCTCTAAAGGGACGCAAAAATCACCAGGGCCAAGTTTTGGGTCATACATGGTAGTACGCTTAAATAAAACTCGGTACACAGCACGGTAGCTTTAACTTTATTCTCGATTCCGCGCTAAAGGTCTATCCCAGACAAACCTTATACAACCTAACCTAATTTTAAATGGCACAGTTTAAACAGGCACAGCCTCTGGACAGTGAGGACGTGTGAAGTGTCATAATATTATATCGTCGCCTAATTTGGCGATTCCGCGATCAAATTACAGGCTCGTGTATCTCCCGGCCTTACAAATCATGCAAAACGTTACGTATTTTGTTTCAAAATATTATGTAGGTTAAATTGGACGAAATATACATACTATCGACTTATTCCGGCTTTGCTCGGATGCGAAAGACAATGTGTGAATTTTATAATGTTAAATAATACTTTTCAAAGTTAATAATCTTTTCTTTTTATTAAAAAGTAACTTTCTTTCTTTTAATTTATTCTTTTTTTTTATAAAATGTTCGATGTTTTTATTAATTCTATGTAGGTTTATATAAATAATTACATAACTTTGAACTCTCCTGCTGTGACATTTTCAAGGAATGTAATTTTTTCTAAGTAAAATATTTGATACTTTTGATTAATATAATAATAAATTAATAAATCCTCGATTCAGCGAATTCGTACTCAGATGAGAAAGATCTAGGGCAGAAGCAATAAAAACTGATTTTCAGAACAATGTACCTAACGTAGTCACAGTCCATTGGGATGGAGAACTATTACCAGGACTGAATGTACGAGATTCAAAAGAAGAACACTTGCCAATTAAAGTTTCATTTGACGACAAAGAACAGCTTCTTGCAGTACCAAAACTATAGAGAGTTCTAGAGAGAGAGAAAAGTTCATGTAATAGTTTCTAAAGCTGCTATAAGCAAGTTTAGCCACCACCTATGGTATTTGTGTGAAGAGACAGTCATTTTATCACTTTTTGATAATGAGGTTGATAACCAAACCAAAATGAAAATGATTAGAAACTTAAACAGGGACAAAAGGTCAGATGTTGGCAAACGCTGTATCCCATCAAAGGAAGGAGTGTCCCAAACGTTGTTTGGTGCTAAACATATTTTTTTGTGTGTTTTTTTTATATTTTACATTGTTTTCTTTTTGTTAATTAACCCGTTTTTTGTTTCAGATAAAACGCTGGATGATTTTGTATCGGAGAAGAGCAAACAACTTCTAACTCGACTGCAGATTGACGACAGTTTTCTTCAGGAAGAAAACTGATAGTGCTGCTTTTCTGGAAGCTGAAAGAAGGATAAGTCGATTGAAGGTTGTAAATGACACTGCTGAGAGGGCTGTCAAATTAATGCAAGATTTTCAGGGACTTATCACGGCTGAAGAAGAACAAAAACATCACCTGTTGCGCTGTATCCGGACTTGTAAACGGACTGTAAAAAAACCACACTAAAGAAAAGTTACCCTGCCTGATTGTTATTATTTTATGTGTTTAAATAAAGACAAATATTAAAATAATTTCATTTTGCCTTATATTCACTTCATTTATTTCATTTTTATTAATTTTATAGAAGATTGAAACAATAGAACAAAACACAATTTTTGAAAAAATTTGAAGCTCCGTCGGCACGGGTTGCAATCATGCTAGAAAGATCAAATTTCATATTTGAGTATGGTTTTACATTTATAAAAGATACAGGTATGCATTTCAAAATTGGAAAAAAAAATGTTTTTGTCATGTAAGGGACACCCTAATGTTTATATGTATGTATGTATGTATAGTATAGTTCAATGGTTTGATTGTCGATTTGTTTATCAATAGATAGTCGTGTGTTTCGATTCTATAGCGTGTTCAATAAGCATTACTAAATTGTAATTAAGTACAATCAAGAAAACAAGAACTCTTGTAACTTCTACTCATAATTTCGCTAAAATATTGTCATCTAATTACTTTATAACTTCCTACGTATTTTGTTGCAATATTCAGTTTGTTCTGATACAGCCATCTTGTGACTACATAAACCAATCAGAGAGCGCAGAGAAAGCGCCACTAGCGGCGTTAGATGCAACTATTTCCGGTTATGCCAAGTCTAATTATACTATGAAGTATTAACTTTCTAATATCGACTAAGTTATTGCTCTCATCGATCCGTCTGACGTTTTATTGGACATATTATTATGATATTTGATCAATGGTAGGTAATTAGTCGTCTGCTAAAACTTACTCAACCGATTTCAAAAATTCTTTCGCCTATAGAAAGCTACATTATCAGCGAGTGATGGGTTGTACTTTATATTCAAAAGAACTTCTACTCGTGCGAAGCCGGGCTGTGTCTAGTTTTATCATATCGCGGCGTTTCATAAAAAGCCCGGGTACACCAAACTGTCCAATTCTACAATCATACGATTCATATTATATTTATAGTTGTATGTATTACATATACTATATACATATATGTAATTATACTACACACATACGTATCCTCACGCTATATCCCTGACGATCAGTCAGAGAGGACGGAGCGCCAATCATCGCAATCCTTACATACTTCTTCCGCTTCCACGAATCTCATCATTCTCCTCACACATTTTGGCCGAGTTGTACAAGTATTTTTGACATTACCGCCAGCCAACAATTTTACTATTTGGTCTTCATAATGACAGCTTTGGTCTTCCTTGGCTTCTTCTTTTTTCTCTTCTTCCTTTGAATATACAACATATACTAATAAATAAAATGGAAGGATCTGTTTGTGATGTCGAGATAAAAACTTTTTAAACCTTTTATTATTTGTTTTAAACTCATTTAATTATTTGTACGTTGCCAAAATCCAAACACGCATTTTTATATTTTTGTCTGTCTATCTGTTTATTTTTCGGGTTATTTTCGAAACAACTTAACCGATTTTGATGTAACTTTCATTGGCAGATAGAGGACTTTTCAGAGAGTAATCTGGACTACTTTTTATTCCGAAGAAAAATGCAAATTAACGTGATTAACGCACACCGAAATTTGTTCTTTTTTAGGAGTTAACAGAAGTAGGATTTAAACATATACCAAAAAGAAAAAACCGTTTACAACGTATCGCCCATGCGCAAGAGGCCAAGCAGTTAGGGAGTAAACTACCTCCTCCATACCCTAACGGCTGGTTCGCTGTAGTTGAGAGCAGAGATCTGAAACCAAGGGGCGTCGTCGCTGTGGACGTGTTGGGTAAGTGACATTGATAGTAACAAACATTACCCTTCTTGGTGGGCAATCGGATAAGAAGGAAGACATGATCTGTAGCATAAACTTACTATATACTGGCGTATAAACGTACAAAGAGTATAGAGTGAGAATGTAAACTTTTATGACAGTGTATACATAAACACCCAGACTCGGGACGGGAATCGAACCCGCAACCCCCGTTTACTTTCCGACGCATTAAACCGTTGCGCCACGGAGGTCGTCAGTAATTAATGTAGTTTTGAGACTACTCTGTGTTAAAATATGACGAATTTTGAAAATGAAAGTAAAAAATCAACCCTATTGCTGCTGCTTTAGAGCGGGGGATAGAAAACAAATTTGCTTGTGTTGGATTATATGGGCAGACTTAAAAGCAGACGATAAGTTCCAGGTCGAAATTTTACTCTTTAGGGTCAGATTTAAGCTTGTTAAGAACTTAAAAACAAATATATATGGTATCAAATAACAGCTCGTTCAACCGCGAACTCAAAAATATGTAACACGTTAGTTCGTGATATTTTTTTTTGACTTCTAAAGCGCCAAAATTGCTGATCCAAATATACAGACAGGGAATGAAATAGAGTGTTAACAATCAGTAAAATAGTTAAATTGGCCCTCCGTGCAAAACATTCACGCATCTTATACTGAACTCGTGTATATTCATATAATCAACTTACTGTTCTCTTTTGCAGTAAACTTCATCGCACGTCAGAGCTAACACACACCATTTTTTATCCCATTACAAGTAAAATTACTAAAAAACTTTCCTCAAAACTCGCAGCATATTATAAACTTCATTACCGAAAAAGCACCTGATGATAAGCTTTATTACAGGATATACATGAGAACGGAGCAGACATAGCCCATCTGAACGTAGTTCATTCGTCGTCTCTGCTGACGAACTTTGTCGGTAATATATCTTTCATGATGACAATCTGTTATATTATGTTCATACTCGATTTCATAATTGCTAGTAGTTTCGAAGAGGAAGGAAAACACAGTGGCGTGCATTCCATAGAGACAAATAGACACTGTCTATCCTGACAGTTTCCTAATTAAATAAAGTAAATAATGAAATAGCGATCGAAATCATATTTATAAAGTTCTGTGCTCACCTTATCTTCACCAAACGCAACAAGAAAGCGTCACGTGAGCGCTTACCCGAGAGACAAATTCGAAGGCTAGCTCGACACACACATTCAAAGCTTTTCTAAAACTGTTTTTCGTATAATTACATGCGTGCATGTATAGTGGTGGTGAATACTGACATAGCTTAAAACAAGAGACTGTCTCTAGCCAATAGGAGCGCCGGAAAAAGAAATTATCAACAGGTTGAATCTTATTGGTTATGTGTACTGTTAGTCGCGATGGTTAAAAGTTTACGCGAATAATTTAACATAAAAAAAATATCTAGCAACTTCATTAACACTTAGGGACCCGCGCTTCAAATTGAAACACAAACACTCGCTACCGGGTCCAGCAGACCCGGACAATATTATGTGTTTATTTTAAAACTGCTTAATGAAAGTGGTTGGTATTATTTAATATCGTTAATAATGTGCAAAAAGTAAACAAATATTTCATAAAATATGAATATTTATTGTTTTACTTAATCAAATACTCAGTACAAAAATAGAAGGAATTTTGGCATAGTTTTATGACTAAATTTAAACTTATAGTTATAAATTCTGTAACGATATATTTTAATGTTAAACAAAATCTAAAATTTGTTATAAATTATAATCTAAAATTTGTTGATTTTGCTTGTTAGTATTATGATTGATCTCTTATTCATATTTTGTCTTAGTAGATACATTATAGTTAATATACTACCATACGCACCTTTCACGTCCTTAGCATTCACACGCGGCGCGCTGACAGCTTAGATGGTAATCTATCGCCTTATACTATGGTCGAAACGTACTAAGAACGGCAACGTCGCAAACTTCGTAATTTTTAAGTATTTCAACAAAATACAAGGGACTGGGTCCACTGGACCCATTAGCGAGTCCTTAAGTGTTAATAAATATTCTAACTTCTTTGAATGAGTAACAACAACGAGCGACCTCTTTTTTTATTATCGCCCTCTAAATCATTTCTAGTGACTTTTCCTTCCTTACTTATATAATATTTAACAGATAGGTATACAAAATAACAGGTGATGCTTATCGGCATTCAGATTTAAACGAAATTATGTTTAATTGAATTATTGACTAAGATTGCAGATTGTTCTAGGTAATGATTTTTCGAATGTGTAATATTATTAAATACCAGCTGAAACCGGCCACGCTTCGCTGTGGCTCAGTCAGTTTTTGAGTTTTGTGGACACAAACATACGGAAGCAAAATTTTACATATAAACACTCTCCTGTTCATGGCCCGTTGGCGCAGTGGCATATGCATCTGCTTTGCAAGCTAGGATCCCGGGTTCGATTCCCGGTCAGGTCAATTTAGGAATCAAACTTTTCTAAATTGACTTGGAGTCTGGGTGTTACTAGGAACTCCCCCAGAGTTCGTTGTGTGGTACCCATAGTACAAGTTTACTGCTTAGTTTGGGGTCACACAATCTGTGTAATTGTCTGGAGTATTATTATTATTATTTTAATATATTTAACTGAAAAAAAAAACTGTTCAGAAGCTATGTTCTGAACAGGAGAGTGAATTAAAATTGAAGTGAATTGAAATTTCAAGTCAATCCATCGGCTAGTTTTTGAGTTTTGTGGACACAAAAATACGGAAGCTAAATCTTTGTATATATAGGTTAAAAAAATATTAAATTTACAAATATCACGAGTAACCATTTTTGCTACCGTTAAAAGATTTTGCATATTTGTTCCGACGAATAAATAACATAACATATAATCATATTAGGTAACATTTATACCTAAACTTTACACGGCGAATTCGGTGTTTTCTTTTTTGTCTACCCTATTGAAATGGTTTGCGCACGTCACTGGCTGAAGATGCTATCTACATACCTCCACGCGAAGGTCATGACAGTTAAAGGACAGGAAATATTTCATAAGGAAAGTTAACCAGAAAACTCATATACCTACCCTTACTAAATAATTGGTGTTCATATAAACGTATTCTAATATTCTTAGATGGGTAAATCACTTCGGATATGAATTCATAGCCATCGTTCTTCAGCGTATGTAAGGAAATTAAATATAAGTAACATGCAAAACTCATACGTATGCACTGTTTTTTTATTGTTGTGTATATACATTTAACGATTGTTTATTTACGTTTTGTTCTTATCACTTATTAATTAACCTTCTCAATAAAAGTCTTGTTAAGTACTTGGATTCGTGTATTATCTTTACCAAAAAGAAATATTTTACGTAAGAAATAAGGCCACAGTTACGTACGCGAGCGCAAGGGAACGACTGGCGCGGGCGGCGCTTGAAATTGCTGACTCGCGCCAGACGTCCTACACAATGTGTCCCTACATACATATAAATGTATATATATCTAAAAGAAATGCTCTCCGTATCTCAAATGGGCGATTTTATAATTTTCCGTTGAATGTTATAATCGTCACGTGTTTACCGTCCGAAATACAATAGGTAAGTAAAATGCTTCCCTATTATGTCGACGATAAAGACGCTTTCAACGTCCACGGCATGACGTTATCGTGCACGGATATATAAAAGCGTCTTCATACAATTGCATACATTTTGCGGCGCCTGTACCGTGGACGGTAAAAATATGGCGATAAAAACCTTCAACGGAAAATTATAAAAGCGCGGCCCATGCAACCCTACTACGTATGCGGCCGAGAGTAGGCAATTCGAGTCAGTCTGCTTAATTTATACTAATTCTCTGTCTACGGGCTCACTGGTTATATAGAAATAGGTAGTTGTAAAGAGTTCAATTACCAGTTCTAAACACAGTAGGTAGTTTTGCATTTTGGTTAATTATTATGTTACACGTTGTAAATGAAGAAGTTATAAACGAATGGTTTTGCAGGCTACCACTTCTGGTCCTCAAAGTGGAAAGAGGGAGAAGACCACACGGTGCAAATAAATCTGAGTCACGACTACAAGATCGGCAAAATGGAGTTCTTCCATATAAAAATTAATGCCACTCAAGTATGTATTATTGATTATGAGCACCAACTTTTTGGCACGACTAACTCCGTGGCGATAATAATTGGAAATTCTTAGAATAACGACAACACAGGATACGTATATGGCAGCGTAATTATGGTGACATAAGTAAGAATAATATTAATAATAATAATAACCTAGAAGTGTACAGGAAAATAATCAAGCTAAACTATACTGAGATAGAGTTATTATAACCGACATAACCACACCTAATAATAGACCGGACATTACTCTCACAATAAAATCAACAAAACAACGTATTTATAGATATATCCATACCTAACACACACAATTTGAAACAAAAGCATAATGAAAAAATACAAAAATATTTACCTTTAGCAAACGAGATACGACAAATGTGGCATCAAAATACAGTTAAAATAGTCCCTATAATAATATCTGCGACAGGTGTCATTCCTACGTCTTTCGCGTCATCGATTGCTATTCTGTAGCTACACGAATCCTCATACATTCCATTACAAAAATCAGTAATCCTAGATACTTGCTCAATAGTCCGTAGTTTTCCAAATCCCTCCTCTCAACCAGTTCATCTCCAATGGTAGAATAATGATGTTCACTTGGTTTAGGCCCGTGATCATTTTAATATACCGGCTGCAAGGCCGAGAAACCGAAATAATAATAATAATAATAGTATTTCTTTATTGACAAGTTTCACAATATTAATGAAATCTCTAACTACTGAACTAGGCGTATGGCCTGTATCTCAGTAGCTAGCTTCTTCTCCAAAGTTATTACCGCATATAAGACAGTTCGTTCTATTTCTACCCACTATGACGAAGCAAGAAGGCTAAAAATATTTTAGCCGTATATGTATGATATGTATGTTCACAGAGCCGAAACCACTTGCAACTTATGTCCGAGATAAAACAATTCAAACTTGAACTAGACGTGCGCCAAGTTTGTGATGAATCTGTTTAAACTTGAGGCAAATTTAAATTAGACTTCTTAGTTGCCACGTGACAGATAGAATGTTAACATAACAGTGTTTTGTTCTGAAGTTATGCAGATGCGGCACTCCATCGTCGTACCAGGAGGAAACATAAACAAGAACTTGATACCTATTAAAAAGAACAAGAAGCAATATTGTCAAAAACTCTTTGACATTTATGTGTGGGAGAGCCAAGCTGCATTGTAGCACGAATCGGGCTGCTTCGCTCGGTAAAATACTACCCTCTCGCAGAATACCGGCGTGAAATAACAGAATCTAATGCTGTTGTGTTTCGTTCGGTGAGTGAGTGCCGGTGGCCCACCTCCCCTCTCTCCTTCCTTTCCTTAAAAGCCGGTAATCGCATCCGTTATTCCTCGGACGTTGCGGGTGTCCACGGGCAGCGGTGATCACTTTCCGTCAGGTGAATCGATTACTCGTTTACCTTCTCTTTTATAAAAAAAACTGTCGTATTTGACACAGCAGTTTTTAATATTAAATGCCAAAAATCGGCTCATTATATTTGACTCGGCAATTTACAGTCAAAGTAAAATCAAGCATGCAGCAATCTTATGCTATCATTGGATTCGTCTCAATTACAGGCTAGGTTGCTTTCGACAAATTCAATATGGTTTCCGTAGTACGACATTAAATCATAACGACGGGTAAAAGCATCTGAGTCCCCCCATAAAAATTTTAGCGTCCTGGAACGCCGTACCCTCATTGGGTTCAAGCCCCTCCCAAACCAAAATCCTGGATCCGCCCCTGTTGCAGCATGCTTGATTTTTCTTTGCTTGTAAATTACGAAGTCGAATAATTAAAAATTGCTACGTCAATTATGACAACATTTTTGACAATATTGCTGCAATCTTGTCATTTTTAGCGGGTATCAAATTTTCGTTTGTGTTTGGGTATTTACTTTTGTGTATACAGTCGCTTTCTGGTATGAAGATGAAGTATCATACTTGAATAACTGCACCACAAAACACATTGTTATCAACATTGTATCCTTGTCATGTGGAATTTTAAAAGTCAAATACAAACTTGCTTCAAGTTTAAATTTCTAACTGAACGCGAAAGTTTTTGCACAAAATCTCAAACACCAGGTATCTATTATTTATGAATTATGATTATATAGATGTAATTTGGAACCTTCCATCACAAATAAAATACTAGATGCACAATCTCCTGTAAAATCTAAACAAATTATTGTCCGAATTGACGTATATCTTTTTAATACCGTATAGTATTACCGATAACATTGTGTTAATCTAAAGTAGACCTTACTGCCAAACTATAAGGTTATAAAGGCTTGTAAACGATTCTTGCATGACATTGAAATGATTTTTGTAAAAAAATATTTGAAATGCATCTTACGTCTCGTGTGTAAAGTATAATTCACATAATCTGTGACTCACTCAATGTGCACTCAAATACTTATTTGAGCGCAGATTTGGTTCGGACATTTTTGGAGCGCTGATTGTGTATCTGGTTTTTTATATGTGATCGAAGTTTGGAACTTATGTGGTTTTGTTATGTATGGTATGGAGATCATATGAGTTTATGCTACTACCCACGCCACTATTAAAAAATAGTTCCTATATCTAGTGATTCATCGGATTTTCTAACGGTTAATTTAATTTTATTACTAACTTTCTTTCTAAGTATGAGTATATTATATGTATCTAAGTAACGGAATCTTTTGAATTAATTTTCATCCACTTCCAGACGTTTGAATGATTTGAAATTTTGTACGCGTCGTAGAACTAATACTAATACAGTAATATCATAACTTTGACCTAATGTTGTGACCAAGATCATCAGGATAAGCGTTCTTTCAGTTTTTTTAACTATAATTTTTATTTTTATGCTTATTTTGTAAATATAACAGTTTGAATTTTCTTCATTGTTAAATTAAACGCGACGAGAACCATCCAGAAAGAGAGAGTAAACGCAAGTTATTTTATTTTTTTAATGTACTTTTATACATGTTCACAAAATGGCCGGTTTTTGTTTATAAATTTGCTTTTTGTTCTTGTTTCAAAAATATTAGGTAGGTTTTTGACTCTAGAATTTCTTTGAATCTTTATTATTTTGAACTAGCGATCCCCGGCTTAGCCCGGATTGTGTGTTTGCATACCAAATTTTTTATTGAGATTTTCATACAAGAATACCATCTAGATTTCCGACTTTTTCCTTGGATTTTCCAAAAATTTTCTTTCATACAAAACCTTGACCTGACAATTATGAACACATCAAAAAAGAAATCGGCCAACTCTCAAGTGATTCTCCGTCGTACATGTGACAATTGATTTTTATTTATATAGAAATGCTCGTTACCTCCAAGTAGGTCCAGGTCACGTTCGTCTCCTCATCAGAACCGTCCTGGGCCCCGTTCTCATCTCGCTGTCCGTCACTCCGCTGTCTGCCCTCCGCCAGAGGGTCATACACAGGGTGTTCTCGCCGGCATACAACGCACCTTTTGCTGCTATTTTTATTAGAGGAGAGAGCTTTATGGTAAGTGACAGGGACGTATCGAGGATTTGCTTTGGGGGGGACTAAAGATTAGTAAGCCCATAGATTGCGCTTTTTTGTATTTTTTCAATTAAAATAACCGCGTCAACTCTTGCGGAGTAGGGGACGTTGCGCTAGGATCCACGTTGGATTGATCGACGCATAGAGATCGGGTTTTGAATATTCTAAAGCGGCGAGGTAGAGCTGCGGGTGTCGTCAATATTTATGTAACTTATTACTAAACGATGAGCACTCACAGGTACTTCTCATACGTGTCATCAAAGGCTTATCATTCTGTACTAATCTCTAACGGGGTAGATAGAGCGGTTAGGGCGCCTGCCATCGAGGTCCTTACGTACTTCTTTCACCTTTCAAATCTCGTTTTTCTCACATTTTCGCCAAGGTATGCGAGTAGTTTTAACATTTGCGTCAGCAAACACTAAGTATTTGATCTTCAAAGACGGCCTTGATCTGCCTTGACTTCCACTATCACTCACATTCGCTTTGTAGATCTGCTATCTACCCCGTTAGGAAGTGTGAAGATATGTACGTGTAGTCATATCCATATAAAACAATATGAAACTGGAAATGAAGTTTAAAAGTAGGTAAAGTTTCTAGATAAAAAAAAATGATCTGTCATGGGACGCCTCGCAGATATGAAACATCCAAACTATTTTGTATAGAAAATACCGCATGAAAGGATGGTTTATTACAGGAAATAAATATGGCGTAATCAAACACAAAATTAGATTTAAATAAATATTGTACATTTAAAAAGCACAGGCAACATGTTCGGAAGTGAATAACAACACTGCATACGCTATAGGTATACGAGCTCAGTATAAACGCGTGGCGACGCGTCGCCCGTCGTCATGTCAACAACCGGTCTGACGCGCCGCGTAAGATTCACATCAAAAATTTGAAGTTTCGAGTTACACCTATATTGTTGTATTCAGTAAGCGACATAGATCCGCTTAGTTAGGATTGTTAAATGTGTACAAGTTGCGGAAGTTTAAAAATATTAATACAATTTCTTTCTCTCATTCGCAGTTCGAAAGAGACATAACTATATGGAACAGCAAGAGATTCGTTAGCAATCCAATTTACGTAAAAAGCGATAAAACAATCAGAGCTTTTAGGAGTTGGTTCTCGCAGTTTTATGGCGAAAACAGCATTAGTTTTCGCGACGCCACACAAAATCCATTGGACTGGTGAAGGACTGGTGGTGGTCTCACGTATTAATATATATATATATATATATATAGTATACCCAACTCCCTCTATGGAAGTACTCGCTGCATTGAAGGAGAAGCTGAATGAGAGGGATTAAACTGACCCCTATGCAAAAAGAGCCTACGAGCAAGAAGTGACTTAAAGAGCAACTCGATCATCTGCAGTGTCATGGCCCCATTGCATAGGGGGCCAACGAACAAGACGATAGGAGACAGTCCTTTAATCACTTGCTGCCTCGAGGTCTGAACATAAGGGACTCTTGTAAAAAAAAATAAAGGGAAACGATCGCGGATAGCAATTTCAACTTCAATCAGACCTGCGTCAAGTTTGTAATGCAACTGCAATGCAACACTTGAGGCAAAGTTAATTTACACTTAGTAGTTACCACGATACAATGTTGAATGTTGACATCAAAAATATAGTTTTTTTTTTGCTTTCTTTATGGCATGGCGCATAGATTAGCGCATTTGCCAATGTCACGTATTAATAAGTAGAATCCATGTGGAATCACAAATAAATTAGTTTTTTATTATCGTAAAACTCCTCCAGTAAAGTGATAGTAGGCTTTACTGAAGTTTTAAAGGACTTTTTGGAAGAGCGCGAGAATATTACATAATATAATAATATTTTTTATTGCAAGTGTGTGCACAGATTTTACAAAGTCCTATAGTAATACAATAAAATAAAATATATATTAAAAATTGAATAATCAGGATTTTTAACTAAATGTCACAAAATAACCAATCATCACATCAAATAATAGTATCAAAATAGAATAATACCAGGAATGTAAACAGTAAAAAATAATAATAATAAAATAGTGTCAATGAACAAATCAACTTAAGATTAAATAAGAAAAATCGACAATTTGCCTCGAACAATGATTTCCAAATTACTTCAATAAACGTCACATTACCGCTACTTTATCTTATTTCAATAATCATTTATTTTGTAATACGCTTTTTTCAGAGGGAAGTTTTAATAAAGGTTTTAAATTTTCAGAACTTCAGCTACACTTATTTATTTAGATCTCCTCCATTCTTGTCACTTACACAGAACTTTAAAACACAATATACTATCACTGTTGTACTTTAAAACTCCTAAAAATGTAAAAAATAGAAAATCTAAATAAAATAACCTCACTTTTCCCGTTCCCGGCTAAAAAAAATAGAGTACTTTGTGGTGGAGTTGTGTACGTGTGACACTCCGTTGTTGTACCTGAAGGTAATTGCGTGAAATACTAAAGTAGATACTTGATACCTACTTTATATTTTAATATTTTAAAAAACTTTAATGTTATATTTGACATAGCAGTTTTTAACCAAAAATCTAAAAAACTTGCCTTATCATATTTGATAGCAATTCACAATCAAAGAAAAATCAAGCATTTATGTGCTATCTGGGTAGGAACAAATAGATAAAGAGCGTCCTTAGTTACTTCCAATCTTATCAGAGCTATGGACTTAGAACCATCTATCATACTAATTCTAGCTAAAAAAAATTAGTAGTAACGCGTCTATTTTATATTCTGTCTGTCTCTCTGTTTATTTGTCTGAGTACCAGTGCCGGATTAACTACGTAGAAGGAGTAGCAATTGCTACGGGCTCCGCGCAAATGGGAGCCTCGCCGCGGGGCTTCGGTGTACTTTTAAATTTAAAGTACACCATTGATAAAATATAACATTAACTACTTCTAAAAATGTAATATACTTTGTAATTAATACAGACTTTGAATTATCTACTAAGATTTATAATTTTTTTGTGTATTTATTAGTTTTAAATTGTTAATTTCTTATCAAAATTATTCTAAATTGCCAGGGCAACCTCATCTCGGACTTTTTGTACTTGTCAGCGGCCAACAGGGCCTATAGTGATCTATTGTACTACTAAACACCAAAAAAATTGTAACCTATAGAAGGCAAATAAACGTACTGAGTATTGAATTTTTTTTTACCACTTTATATTTAAGAACCCATAGCAGATCACGGGCTCCTTAATAGAATTTGCTACGGGCCCCGCGCTTGCTTAATCCGGCACTGCTGAGTACGCTCATGACGCAATAATTGTACTTTTAGATGTGTTTATTTATAAAAAATAAATTGATTGTGAAATAAAACATTTTGTATTTTTTTCGTGATCATTTCAACAATAGACAACAGAGTGATTGATTTGTACATACGACACACATTTATTATCAGATAAGCTATCACTATCAACCACCATTTCATTAGAAAACAAATCTAGATTTTATTTCCCTCACTTCGCAGTTCGAGACAGCCTGTGTAGGGTTATAAAGTCTATTACAAAAACATTCCAGAAGAAATTTCTTTAAACGATGTTAAAAACCGCATTAAAATGTAAAGAACTATCGCACAAAAAGATAGAAAAAGCGAACTCGTTTTATAATTAATTTTATAGTTAACTAGCTGTCGCCTGCGATTTCGTTTGTGTAGTTTTTTATTTGCTAAATTAAATAATTCAGAAACCTACGCGGGCGTATGCAGAACAACTCACCAGTTACATTACAATCAGATGGTTGGTTGGGAACGCATAGAGGAGGAAGTTGGGTGCGTCTACGTCGGTCTAACACAACATGAATACCCTCTCACAGAATATCGGCATGAAATAACGGCATCTATTGTTGTTGTGTTTCGTTCGGTGAGTGAGAGCGCCGGTGGCCAATACCCCTCCCCTCCTTTCCCTATTTCCGTATAGGCCGGCAACGCGCGCGTGATTCTCCGGATGTTGTGGGTGTCCATGGACGGCGGTTGGTTACTCTCCATCAGGTGACCCGCTTGGTCATTAAAAAAAACCATGAAGTTAGCAACGAAGAGTTTTCTTTTTAAGTGGCCAGTTTTAATTTTTTTTTAAGTGGCCACTGTTTTTTAATATTTTATTTTGTATGTGGCCAGTTTTGCTTTTTATTTTTAACAACAACAACATGACATATCTTCACGCTGTAACCCCAACGGGGTAGTAAGAGAGGACGGAGCGCCAGGAGTCGCGGTCCTTACACACCACTTTCGCTTCCTCAAAACTCATCATTCTCTTCACACATTTTCGCCTAGGTATGCGAGTGCTTTTGACATTTCCGTCTGCTAACACTCTGGCTATTTGATCTTCATAAGTCAGCCTTGGTCTTCCTTGGCTTCTTTTACCACTCACTTTTGCTCTGTAGATTTTCTTCGTCAGTCTTTCATCACTCATTCTTTCCAAGTGTCCGAACCATCTAAGCATTCCTTTCTTCATTTTTACAATAACACTGTTATGTAACCCTATCATACTGCGTATCTCATCATTGCTTATCCTGTCCGCAAGCGTGACACCGCACATATTTCTGAAAGACCGCATCTCCACGGCATTTATCATCCTTTCACCCGATTTCGGGCATATCCAGGCCTCACTACCGTACAACAAAGTTGGCACCAACACCGCATTGTGGATGGCCATTTTAGCAGTGTTAGATATATTCATACTACCCACTAATGCGGACAGAGCACCGTTCACTTTTTATTCACGTTAAAGAAATATAACTTCTTTTATGCGTAGGTACATGAGTACACACATGCTTTTCTTTATGAAACCTAATACCTAAAACATCACAACAACATATTAAATAAAAACCTATGCCTAAAAACATTGTTATTATAACTCAAAATTCCGTAACCTCGAATCAAATTACTTACCTTCTGAGCCCTGAGGGTGCAAATCAAGAAAACAACTTAAATTTGTTTTATATTTCTCTGGTCTATTATACAACAAAAAATTATAAACATTTTTAATTTGTACTGGAAACACTTCAAAAATACAAACATAAAATAGTTTTAATGATTATTTTTTTATTTTCTGTGAGCCATCCGTAAATTACCTACACAAAATAACCACACTAGTTTTCTGTTTTCTTCCTCATTGTGCTCTCTTATTCGTCTGATCCATGGTCTGACCCCCTGTGAAGTCATTTCTTTTGCAACTTTTGATTTAAAGTTAATTTTGACAAAGTACCTACCCAAATAGCAATTTAAACATGAACCAGGCGTGCTCCAAGTTTGCCATGCAACTACATACACTTGAGGTGAGTTTAAATTAGACTTACTAGATACCGCATGACAAAGATACAATGTTCTACATAACAATCAGCGTTTTGTGCTGGATTTATTCAGATGTGACGCTCCATCTTCCTACCAGAAGGCAATTGTGTGGGGATACACAAAACTACCAAAATATCAACAAGAATTTGATACCTACTGAAAATTATAAGATTGCAGCAACACTGTCAAAATTGTCGTCATATTTGACGTAGCAGTTTTTAATAATTAAATATCAAAAAATATCTGCGTCATATTTGATTTGTCAATACACAATCAAAGAAAAATCAAGCATGCAGCCACCTTATTTGCTATATGGGTATGATAAAGTCGACCAATAACTACCATTACTTTTTCTGCAGTGCTTTTACAGCAGAAGTGCAGTTATGACAAGTCAGCGGTTCCTAGACAAGTGGCAAACATTTATACAATCGAGAAGCTTGCTGGCGTTAATGCTAGTCAAGTGCCACTTTAGATACGTTTGGCGGTTTTCATACAATTTTGCGTTTCATTTGATGTATAAGAAAGTTAATATTGTTTGACTACCAATTGAAAATTCTTTACACTAGATTATTTTCATTCTATTTTACTATCGCTTACGACAATAGGCTACGACTGCTATTGAATGTACCTACTGTATTTTAAACATTGTACAAAATAATTAAACGTTTTGATTACAATTGAATACAACGTAATTGATGTGATAAATTCCTAAAATCTTTAGCTTATTTTCCGCTGAAACTACAAAAACCTCCAAAAGGTTTTGCGAAAAATAGCTAAATATTTTGGGAATTTATCACATGAAATGGATTTCCGCAAAGTAACGCCTGAGTCTATACAATATCTTATAGTAATTGATATTATCTTAAAGTAATTGATGTTTCTGTCAATAAAGTATTTATTGACACAAACTGAGTTATTGGGTTTTAAACTTCAGTACTGGGAACAGTGCGGGGATAAGCTAGAGGGAGATATCGCTACAAAGCTGTGACGTCACAAAGACATTGTACACCCCTAGGAGTGACAGAGATAAAACATATCCCCACTCTGTTCCTACTAATAAATTTTACAAGCGAATAACTCATGTTTTTTATAGCATTTTGAATATTTTTTCACAGTTTTATTTGTGATTACTAAATCTATCTTTTAACTAGGTCGTGGAGAAATAATTATCTAGCCTATTAAGCTACTTGTCTAGGTCCCCAGAAATAGGTACCTACGTGATCAGCCATGTGTCTCTGATGTCACAATATGCAATTAATAGACCCCTAACCATGACATACTTTATGGACGGCCTCCAGTTATCCATAAAATATTACAAAACTTAATAACTAGATGTCACGTCAGAAATATATGACTGAACCGCCCACAAACACATATTGTCAGACTGTGTCAGACTTTACCATAAACTTAGTATATACTGGCGTATAGACGAACATACAGCTCGTTAACGCGTGACAATTTTTAATTTGTCAATGTCACCCATGAAATGAATGATTCCCTTGATTATTGCGATATGTAATATCACAGTCACATACAGAACATGTAACCATTATTGAAAAATACAGCACTTCTTTGAAATAAAACAGGAATAACACAAAATATTAAAATAAGCCAACGGCGTTTTCCACAGCGCGACGACTTGTGACGATCTGTCATTCAAAAAGGTTACAGTTACAATAGCGTCCCGTTCGCTCCTATTCGTGACACTATCATAAAAGATTACATTCTCACTGGCACTCGTACGTCATACACCAGTATATACTAAGTTTATGGACTTTACGGAGCCCTGGCTCTGACGTAGCCATGGAATATAATTTATGGACGGCCTCCAATATAACCTAAAAACTACATTGTTCTTTGGGGTTCTTTAATAAAAAACAGCTGGTTCTCAAACTATGATACGTGTAAGTACTTAAGCTAGGTGTGTGTTAACATCTTATTTCTTGTGAACATTTAATTTTCCATGAGTTTATATAATTATTATATACTGCAACAATGAGAATATTGGCTACTTCAGTTACAAATTGCTCTCAGCGTGAATTTAAACCTTTTCAGATATATCTTACTTTATCTACTGAAGATTAGTCGTTTTTACTCGGTTTTTATATTCCTGTAGATCAAAAACTCGGCCAGAGATCGGAAACTCGTTCAGGCTATAGACCGTTTTGTTTGTTTTTTCTATACAAATTTATTGTAATTATCTAGCACCAGATGTGATGTTCTCTTCACGTCAGTGGTTCTTAACCTTTTTTTGACCAGGGACCATTAGAAAGAACTGTTTTCTTTAGCGCAGCGACCTCAAGGATCAAAATAAAAGCTCCAACAATTCGAAAATAAATTTCAGTTGTATTAACTTTTAGTAGAATAACTAAAAATATGAAAATACAAAATTATTGGTAACAATAAGAATGTTTCAACAATTAATTAACGTTAAACTTAAAAGAATATTTGAACGTTAGTATTTTTTTAAGACGTGAGTCCCCGCCACATGGGCTGCATTAATATTAATTTATTATGAGAAACTTTGTTTCGTGGACCTTAATTTAATATTGCGGGCCCCTGGCGGTCTGCGGACTACCAGTAGGGAACCACTGCTCTAAGCAAAACAGAAATAACGTGAAGATATAGGTGTGCATATACAGCGGTAGTTTACTTTTAATTCATGTCGTGTTTTTGATTATTCAGTGAATGCAGATAAATAGGTACTTAATACTAAGTTAATGCAATTGTGTGGAAAAAAGTTTTGAGAACTCCTAAGTTAACTACAGGCAATTAATAATTTATCAAATTTCAATCGATTTTATTGGCCAGATATACTTTTAAATTCTGCGTAATCTATGAAGCCATCTTTGTTGCGATCTCCTTGATTCAGGGCACTCTCTACAATTAGTGACAATTGATCATCCGAGTAAATGACATCGGACTCTTTTTTTTCTTCTGGGCCTGAAAGAAGTACCAAAAATTAAATGTGTTTTGTACGTTCAATCTTTTGATAAACAAATCTTTTAATAAACGAATCGGTATTCAAAAGATTAAATATTTTCCGGTGAATTAATAAATTCGTTTGTCATTGAAATTTAAAATTGAAAAAAAGACATTGAAAAATTTGAAACTGTATTTGATTTACTATACAACCTAAATAGATGGCGCCACCGATTCCTGACAAGCTATTTTAAAATGAAAAATATGACATTTCTACCTCAAATATACAAGGTTATTTCGAAAGGATTAGTAAATACGGAAGGGTATAAAAGTACCCATGACGACGGAAAACTTGCGTTCTACAACTTTGACAAAAGTCAATAGTTTTGGTGTAAAATGTCAAAGTTCAAACAACAGTAAAGGTGAGGCAACCCTAATATCAGCGTTTTCGCGTCATTAGCAAACATTTGGAATATAGGGCATAATGGTAGGGTTGTACATTTTTTTGAATGTTTTTTTATTGTATAGAAAACAAAATGAACGTACCCTTAATTATTACATCTGCAATATAACAGTCAACAGTGACACGTTGGGGTCCCGGCGGGTTTATACCCCCTTTCACAATAACCTTGTATATACCCATTTGACTCGCAACGCCAATTTTAAATATTTTTAAAGTTCACTGGAAATAGAATGTGACTTTGACCTCTTATAAATGTTACATGTTGACTGCATGTTTGGTAATACGCGTGCCGGTTCCCATAGGATCTCTTATGTTTTAACTGTTACATTACTAGTATTATCTAGTGATAACCCATACTGCACGCTTATTTAACTTGCAGTTAATATGCAACAGACATATATTGCGTGTTATCTGCTGTCGAAACGAAAATTTGTGTAATGTAATTTGTATAATGGCGCTATATCTACAGGAAAAAGGCCATTTTACAGTCTTAGAATAATAGATACGTAATAGTCATACATGATACCAATTTTTTATTACAATTAGTCACCGGTCGCGTACTGATTGCGAGGCTGTCGCTGTCTGCAAATTTTAAGGTAATAAATAACCCCGCCGACTGCTACGTCTACATTCAGTCCACGAGAGATGAATAACTAGTTCTTGTGTATCTAGCTACCTACACTAAGGCTATACGTATTAGGTACACATTATCGTGTACAAGCTTTTACCCAACATAAACAGACATACAAAATATTTTTAATTTAGCCCCTAACGAATATTATAACATACAAAAAAAAAATCTTACCACAATAGCTTCTGCTTTCTGTAAAATTCAAAAAGTAAAAAAATCAAACAAAAAATACAAAACATGTTTATTTAGATACAACATTTATTTCTGAGCCATCAGTGCTCTATAATTACTGAGTCTGTATTCTAAATAGTCTATATAACCGTCTTTATTTATGTCTGTGTGCTTGAGCGCGTGTTCCATGACCTCTTCTAATTGCTCGTCGGTGTATGCTTGGTGATTTTTATCAACTTTACCTGGAAATCACCAAAATATTGTCTCAAGACTATGCCATGCCTATCATATGTTTTACAAGTATTATAAAATACATTTTTTTCTACTAGCAGTATAAGTATTATATACAATGTGTAAAAATATTAGTTAACGTCAGGCTTTGCGTCACTATTAATGTATCTAGGTATAGAATAAATTAAAAATAAACGCTACATTTTTAGCTAAAAATTGTATTTTACGAGAAAAAAAAATGACCCGTCACGGGACGTCGAAAAATCGAAACTATTTTGTATAGACAATATGCATGAAAGAATGGCTTATTAAAGGAAATAAATATGCCATAATCGAAAACAAAATATTCAGATTAAAAAAAAAAATTTTAATTAAAAAAACACAGGCAACATGTTCCGAAGTGAATAACAGCACTGCATACGCTGTAGGTATATGTACCAGCTCAGTACAAGGGCGTGGCGCCCAAGACGCCGCGTCGCCACGCCAACAGCTGTCTGATCCCCGCAGATGTTTCACACCAAAAGAAAAATTAAAATGAACAATCAGAGTCCATGCATGGTAAAGATTGTGATGCGCGCCTATAGCAATTATTCTCTGGTACTGTCGTTTAGCGTGCGTTTATTAGGTGTACTTGTATTAAACCAAGGTAATCAAAAGTATTTAAAGCTTACAATTATGCCAGTGTGATGTGTTGTTAGTTTGACGTGTTATATTGGCTATAAATAATCATTCTTGCTTCATGCTTGTGCTTGAATAGTGGGTACCTACAACAACAAAGTTTTGTGGTCGGGTGTATTGACATAGAATACTGTGGAGAAGTATGTGTGTGTTTATTTTTATTTTTTATTAGACAAAGTGTTGTAATCGCGTGTATTGACATAGAATACTGTGGAGAAGCATTCGTGTGTTTATTATTTTTTTATTTCACAAAGTGTTGTGGTCGCGTGTATTGACATAGAATACTGTGGAGAAGCATATGTGTGTTTATTTTGATTTTATTTCACAGTGTTGTGGTCGCATGTATTGACATAGAGTACTATGCAGAGGCATTTGTGTGTTTATTTTTATTTTATTTTCTTATATTTTATGTTTATTCATTTAACCTGTAAATCTGATATATATGAAATACATAAAGTGTAATTTAAACGCCGTTAACTAATATTATAACACATTTGTACATAAAAACTCATGCGACTTGAAAGACCTAAGCGGATAGTAGGTATATAACTGACATCATAAAAATATCTTGTTAAACTGTTAAAAACTGCTTTTAATTAGTTTTTAGAGCGAGAAATATGCATTAAACTCAACACTCATTGAAATTATATTTGCTTTTGCAATCTGTCCTAATCAAACAAAAGTCTTGTATATAAAAAAAAATTCTGCGAGTGCAACTTCAGTAAGTACGATATAATATAATTTCCCGAAGTTGCTGTCGTGGAACGCTCGTTCATTGCGCTTGTATTGCCAGTAATGCTGCGGGGTTATTCACAAACGTCGGAAACCCAACTTATCCCACAGAAAACTTTTCGATGATTTTGTCTATACGCGATCCACAAATCCGAAATCGTATTATATTTATATTATATATATAATATTACGTATAGTCGTATTCACAAATCCAAGCCGTCGGATTGATATTATGCTTTCCGACGATCGACCTTTCCGCCACGGAGTTTCCGACGTTAGTGGATAACCCCCTAGAGGAATGATTATTAATATCCAGAAATACTAATAAATATGTATTATTAAAATGCAATAATACAGTAATAATTATTATTTATCAATGACCCAGTAATACTGGAAAAATAACATTAAACTTAATACAAGACTCTTGTTTATTAAACTATGTGAATAGACAGATTAACAAGAAAATTTGTGATGTAACTGGTGTTACCAGTACCAATTAAGGGTGGCTTGCACCAACTATTTAAAACTCGATTTAAGAATTCGACATCTCGCTTGCACCAACTATTATCGTTGGTGCAAGCGAGATGTCAAATCCTTAAATCGAGTTGAAATAGTTGGTGCAAGCCACCCTTAGTAAATAAAATACGAACCTCTGGTCTGTAAGATGAGAAATATATTGTTATGTATTATTTTACAAAATAAAGTACAAGAACATCACTTACCCCAGACTTAGGTAGGGTTTAGATGACATAAAAGCACATTTTAAAGTATCGGTTATTGTGATCTTAGGCAACATAGCGCGATGATTTGCTCGGAATAATAATAATATGCATACCAAACTATATACGACTCTTCTGACTCTGAGAGCTAACATTATCCGATTTTAAGTAGTGCTAAGAGGCAACAGACACGGATTTTTTTGAGAAGGTTGAAAGAAGGTAGGAAAAATAATCAATCGAAATTATATTTGAAGATATTGAAGTAGGTAGCTTATTATATTTTAGTACATTATCGAATTTTCATTACGGGCTACAGAAATCAAATTACGCATCAAACTTTAATAAATGGGAATTGAGTCACTGTTTACCTATTGGTGTACATTGTGACTCGCGCAGTACACAGTGACTCTAATAGAGCACAGTAACTCAACAGGTACTTATTATCTCAATAGAAAAAATATTAATTTATTGTATAATCACAA
The DNA here is from genome assembly GCA_907165235.1 of Zeuzera pyrina. Classification (NCBI taxonomy): domain Eukaryota; kingdom Metazoa; phylum Arthropoda; class Insecta; order Lepidoptera; family Cossidae; genus Zeuzera; species Zeuzera pyrina. The sequence goes on from OU015647.1 coordinate 3,677,051, forward strand.
AGTTACAACAAAGTGTTCTGTAGACAATAATAATTATCATAAAAACCAACAAAATATTTACAATACAATATGATAAGTCTTTTTGTGTGCGCCTCTTCACGTGGATCAAAGTTAAATTAACCCAGCATTTTACCATTTTAACCCAGGTTAAAGATCGTGATGAGCATAAAGACAGCCTTTCGAAAATGTATCTATCCGATTGAGAGGAATCAATGATGGTTCCCGTTACTAAAATCCAACATAATATCCGGTTCTCTCCCAAGAATTTTTTTATGGCATGGATCACTCAACCTACACATATAGAGCCGAAATATCGGACCATACTACTCACCACTGTTCAGTTTATTGGCACTGATAAAGATTAACTCTCGCTCGCATTAAAACAGTACATTACCAATACAGGACCTCTGTGTACATCTCCATATATTCCAAAATATATTTATTAAGATACTTGCATAACGGCTTCCTGTTCTATTCGGTGGGGTGCCAATAACAGCAAAAAATCGAACTTTAAAAAAGACACAATCTCAAATCATCGGTATGTAACAGTATATTTACTGTAAATTTAATAAATGTAATAGAATGTAACAGTAAACATACATTTTTCAAATTGATATTAATTTTATCACGTGTCCAATTAAACTGGACATTCAATTGACATACTCGATGACGTGATGTCTACATCTCGCTTTCACCAGTGTAACCTCTGTTACTTATCTCAGGCTATTCATACGCTCGTTAAGTCTTGTAATAGTGTGTGTGAAGTCAACCAATCGGAGCGCAGTTAAGCAGTGTTTATGAATTATCTAAAATGGGAAATATAACGCGATATATTTATATATTCTGTATAATTTCCCGTTATAGATATTTTATAATACAATGCGAAAGTTTAAAAGCAGTGTTTAGACCTAAATTGATTTAAATAAAATAAATGACATTTCCTCTCTATAGTTTGAGTGCTCCATGGATTATGATTTGAAAGTATCTCCAAAGATATGGTTGACTGATATTCGACCTATTATTAAACGAGCACATATATACATTCCATTATAAACAATAGATATTATATGATTACAGGATCTCTTTTAGCATTTATTTTCATATACTTCGTAAACTCCGGATTGCACAATATTGTATGCGATATAAGGGGATTATTTTAAGACGTATCTCTACCGATAATGTTGTTTTGAACGCGATATGTCATTTCAGAAAAAAAATGGCTAATGATCTATGCCGCTGTCCTAAGAAAAATCTTTGAATATGAAAATTTTCAGTTGTATGTATATTAGAAGTATAAAATCAAGAACCCAACTAAAAATAAATTCAAGTTTGTTAGTATCTATGTATGTACCTACATTATACAAAAAATATAAAACTATTTAAGAAAGATATATATAAGTGTCACCTGAAATATTGATTCACAAGGACAAATGTATAGCTATGAGAACCAAATGTAACAAAAGTAAGAAAATGTAACGAAAGTAATAGTAAGAGATGAAATAAATAAAGAAATAAAGGAAGAAATAGAGAAAGTTGCGAGAAAAGAGGAATTAACCTAGAAGAGGAATATATGAGAAGCACAATGAAAGAAAAAGAGTAGAACCAAAAATATAACAACAATAAAGAGTGTTGAAATAAAAATAAAGATAATAAAGAAAGAGATGGGAAAGATATGAGAAGAGCGGAATGAAACCCAGAAAGAGGAACGAGAATTAGTGTATATAAGAAAAAGAAAGAAAGAATATAAAAATAAGCTAGATAAGGTCCCTGACATTGTTATAAGCCAGGGGAAGCAGTATAAAAAAAGCCTGAAATATTATAACACCACAGCCTTTTGTCCTGGGGTACAAGGCTATGGAATAAAACACCATAGGAACCCTAGCACTTGCGTCGAGAGCGTACGCGGGACATCAGTCAGATATATGTGCGCGTTTCTCTTCTCTACTTTTTATTTTATCTGATTACATTGTATTTTGACATCCACAAGAGTAGGTATTATTTTGATCTTGAATAAATTTATAACACAGTAATATTAAGATTGGTTTATTTAACTTTATAAATTTCATTTTAAACCCAGACTACTACACCATCAGACAAAATCATTGGTTGTGGAGGCTGTTCTCTAAAGATTTTAACAAATTCCGGGTACGTTATGTACCCATCTGAGTCCATATCCATTTTGTTCAACGCCTTGCCTATTATAAAGGATATCTCATCGTCACAAACGGTACGGTATTTCTCTTCTACACCATCTGCGAATCATAATAGTGATGGGATGCACTTGATATTTTATTTTTTGTCGATAAGTCTATAAAATAAAATTTAAAGGTATTTTTTTTTGTAACAGGCTCTATTGGTTATCGGTAATTTATAGGACTCCTAACAATTTTTGATTTTACAATTTTAAATTTTTTAAATTGTATAAATTGTTTTACAAATTAAAATCTGTCTGTTGGTTAAAATTGAAATAAGATAAAGTCGCATTTATGTTAAACTTATTTACTATTGCTCACTTTTTGATACTACTGTACTGTCACCAAAAAAATTGCTAATTAATAAATAAAAACTTATTTGTGACATTTTTTTTAACTTTTTAGTAGCGAAAATGTTAATCGAAAATACAGTTTTCGTAAGCTTTTAACGAGATACTGAACAATATTGTTAAATACATGAGGAAAAGGTACTCACCTTAAATTACGAATTATAATTTAAAAATTATAACAATAATGAACCCGCAATTAGAATCACAGATAATACAAATTATATTAAATTGCACTCGATAAAACACAACTCCAAATGTGGACCGAATCATTATAATGAAAACATTACAGAAAAATTATTCAAAAACACATTTCTTCACAAAATTTATTCACTTCAATCATTCACAACCCACATAACACAATTGAATTAACCAAAATATACAGATTATTGGCACAGATTTACATTTATAACATTTTAATTGAAAATAAACAAACATCAGTCTGTAATCTGACCGCTGAGGACTAAAGAAATCCAATTTAATATATTTTTTTATAAAAATGTAAATTTTTTTGTTTCTTTAATACAAATATTACTGAACCAGTCAACCCTAAAATTTATACAATGGTTGTATCTTTGCCTAAGGAAGAAGCACTATTGATTAAAACTTAGTTCAATGTAATATCCTGCTGTTTTCTGTTGTTCGCTATTAACACAGAACATAATCGTTAATAGGTTTCTTGGCTACGGTTTTAATGCATTATTTTTTTTACTTTTTTATCTCAACCTGTGGTAGAATTAACGGATAAAATTTACATTTCATTGGATTTTTTTTTGTAATCGTCTATACACGAAATATACGAGAAGTCGCTAACAACGTGTTTTTGCCGACCGATTTACTAATGCTGTGAATGTTTAGCTTTTATACGTGGTATAGGGCGTCTATACGCCCTATTATTATTTATTGTATACGTACAGTAAATATTAAAAAGTATTAAAAAGACGTATTAAAGCTTCCTCCAGAAACGTAGGTCACGAGAACCATTAAACAAATTTGTTTAATGGTTCTCGATTAGTGCAGTCATATAGATAAATGCGCGCTGGAATTAGTGATTACATGGTACGATAATGTCTATTGTAGATACAAATTTGCAGTTGGTTGAGTAAAGCAGAATACGGATAATGTATAATATACATAATCTAGAATTCCATAGTTACAGCGGATACAGTGGATTTTGTTTATTTCCAATTAAATATGGACTTTGTAAGTAACACCTCGTTCGTAACACATTAGTTACATAATAATATTGTGACCAAGATTATCTTAAACCTTTGTAAACTGTATAAAGTATATATAGCTTTATTTCCTATAATTACGAAAATATCGATACTACATTTAAAGGTACGCACGTCACTATTAACCGTATTATAACTTGTTTAATGTTGGAATACAAAAATATATTTTATTTTAATATTCGATAACAGAGACGACAATATTGTGAGAGCGAGACTACACCGGACGCCAATTCTCCTTTGGAGTAAATTATATATTTTTAGACATTAGATATTCTTGATTATACCTACATATAAAGATATAAATAAATAATAAAACTGTATATAATATTGTTTTATTAACAACTTATAAATAGGATTTATAGGTGGCATAGAGGAAGAAATTAACGTTCATAATTATAGAATTTAAATTCGTGTATAAGTTCAAATTTTATCACAAACTTGATGATATAAGTATACCTATGTATATTTATTATTATTACATGTATCATCCCGCCGCGGCTTCGTACAGGGACTTGATTACTAAAATGACAATAATTCTCTACTTATATGAACTAAGAGTGAATGCTTATAGCGGCGGTATTCCGGCACGCTTATTACGTAACTTGCAGACAGCATGCGACAGCCAATATCGCGCGATATCTGCTGTCAAAACGAGAATTTGTGTAATGTAATTTGTATAGTGGCGCTAAATCTACCGCGAAAAGTGCTTTTACGGTCATATAATAATAAATACGCAATCGTCATACATTATACTAATTTTTTATTACAATTAATCACCGGTCGCGCAGTAATCACGTGGCTGTCGCTGTCTGCAAATTCTTAGGTAATAACTCCACCGGACCGTTACGACTTAGGGACCTTCAAGAAACGAGCCTACTTTTTCCAAGGCTACGCATAGGAAATTTTAACGCCAGGAATCTCAATTTTTCTATGTGACTACAAAACGCATGACAGTGATATTTGGTATCCTCATTTTTCATTTCATTGACTTCATTTTGACAGTTGCAATACACGGTTGGTTAACTTTTGTAACACAAAAAATATATCAAAGAAATCTCTTTTAAAACAGAGATTTGCATTTTTCAGAGCAACGAGACCGATTTATATTTCTACATTTTCTGTATAGTTTACTTTAAACATATTCCTCAAAATGACAGTTGGATTTTTTAAAATTAATTATAGTTTTTAAAATAAACGAAAATAACTGTTTTTTCGTATTTTTCGTAAGCTAGCGCGCGCACGTTTGCATAGAACAGAAGGTCTATTTTATTTTAAATTATTGTTTATCAATGCGTCGCCACGCATCCGTGATTACACGGATTGCATGGGCGGCGATGATCACTTTCTATCAGGGGACATGCCTGCTCGTTTGCCCCCTCCGCCATAAAAAAAAATGTATTACATAAATATTCCTCGTTAAACGTCCTAAATGATGGCGGAAAACGTAGCCAATTTCATTAAAAAGTTTAGAAGTTATAAGTAAATACACAGACAATACGTATGACGGGTTTATTTTAATGTATTTGGAAATAAAATATGTATTTCAATGGTAACATATTGTAGTATAAACCATTAATTTCTAAAGTCGGTCAAGTCTATATACTGTATGGTATTTTATGCTTTATGTATATCAGTGTTTTTCAATCTTTTTGATAGCGCGACCCCTTTACATGTTAAAAAATTCTAGCGACCCCCTAGAGGGTCGCCAACAAACAAACCAAATGTTAGTGATTCGAAAAACAACATTTATAATTTTCTTACTTTTGGGACTTACATTGATTAAATTTTAATCAATATAGGTCCAAAAAGATAGAAAACTATTGATTAAAAAATCAAGTAGGTACCTACACTCTGTAAGAAAGCCGTGAGAGCTCTGAAGGTAAGTATTAGGTAAGTAAATAACATTGCCTTTTTTTCTTTTATCCGCGACCCCCCGAGTCCTCCCCTGGGGGTCACGACCCACAGTTTGAAAAACACTAATGCATTTAATATGTACATACATATGTGGATACATAACCTAACGGTATTTAACATAAAGAAAGGCAAAGCTAAGTTGCAAAAAAATAAATTTTTGATGTTATTTGTACCAAAAGATCTTATATCAAATTTATACAGCTTGTTATCGCCTATACAAGTTACCACTACGAAGTATTTATAAGGAGGTCGTAACTTGAGATTTTAAATTAAGACTCCGCCTATGCGACTTTGGTGTGTTTAGTGACCTGGATCTCGATATCAGTGGCGTGCATTCCATAGAGACAAATAGACGCTGTATACCCTGACAATGTACTAATTAAATAAAGTAAAAAAAAATATTGCAACCAAAAACATGTTTTCAAAATTCACGCGCTCGCCTTATATTTATCAAAATGCGACAAGCGTCACAGCAACCGTTCGCTCGAGAGACAATTATACATATATTAAATATATAATATAATATATTAATGTAATTATAAGAGAGAGTGGACTTTGTAAGTTAGTTTATATGTGGAGGGTAATCTCCGGAACTACTGCACGTATCTGAAAAATTGTTTCACCACTTGAAAGATTCATTATTCTAGATCACTGGTTCCCAAACTTATTTTGTCTACTGAGTCGAGAGCTCATGCAGTCGTTGTCTAAGATGCCTCCTAGCTAAATGAAATTACAAATCACCCCCCAGGCCTCTACACAACGCCCCCATTTTTTTTCTGGGTCTCTTACCGCCCCCCTTTAGGCCTGCAGCGCCCACAAGGGGGCGTTATCGCCCACTTTGGGAATGGCTGTTCTAGATGGACGTAGGCTAGAAGTAGTGACGGGGCCGCTAGTAATACTATGAAGAGGTAATTAGGTAGAGGTAAAATAGTATGCTTGCTTGTATGTTGGGGGTAATATCTTAAATAACCGAACCGATTTCGAATATTTTTCCGCGAATAGGAAGCTACATTATCCGTGTTTAATATAGGCTACTACAAAACTTAGTAAATTGCACACGTGCGAAGCTGAGGCGGGTCACTAGTTAAAATATAACACATTTTAAAAATAACTGAAATGGATTCAGTTCATAATTCTAAAAAAAGCTTTCTGGTTAATTTTATTCCACATTGTGTAAAGTCTCTATTGCTAAATGGATAGTCTATTCAATAATTGTTCATGTACACAAGTTTGTAGTAAAATTTAATCGTGCTCTTACCTACAAAGTATTTAAAAAACTCAGTAAAACTGAAAAGCAGCTTTTCCACATATTCATCGATTAATTTATCACCACAAGCATTTGAGCATAAATATATTTCAACAGATCACTAATTTAAATACCAAAATGGAGAAGACGAGTCTGCATAATTCTGAGTCTTTAATCGCATTTTTTTTAAATTGACAGATTTGGCTGTTTGGTCTTAAGCCTTTGCCGATATAAAAAGTGTAACAATATATCAGTCACGGAATGTAATTCGAAAACTGACCATAGACCATTTTTTTTTCTAACTACTATTGATTCCCTTCTTGCTTCTGACTTTTTTGCTGGGCTCTAACAAACTCTGGATAGTCTATATATCCGTCTCGATTATGATCATCCATATTTAATATGGGATCTATTAAATTGATCAATTCATCGTCTTTAAATATCTTTTCCCCTATAGGGGCTGTGCCAGGCTGAGGCTGCTGCTTATGCCCTTGTTCTGTTTAAAAATAAAACAAGATGGCGTCCCGTTCCCATGGCAATCGGCGGCGATGACACACATAGAAAAAAGACAAACACGGATGAAGTTTATACAATATGACTTGTACATGAACACGTCTTTGTCATCAGTCTTAAACTAACTGAAAGATGTGTAGGTTTATATTGATGTCAATTAAAAAATTCTCAAAGGGAATAAAAAGCAAAAACTCACAAATTTTCCCGATTTTGAGAATTTCCACGAAAATGACACGTCTATTAATTATGAACACAACTATGGAAATTGGAACTGCATTGAAAACTATAGAAGTTATTGACTTTTAAAATAAAATAGTGCCCTCCCCTGAGTAATTTAATTACACTTCAAGTTTTTTATTTCTTTCTTCGTTTAAATTTATTTGACTTTGTTAATGTAATAATTGAAAAAAGTTGAAAAATGCAAGCAATTTCAATGATCTCATTTTTTTTAAATAAACATTAGCAAATATTTTAATAGTAACGTTGTGGTCCACTTGAAATAGTGATTATAAATACATTACGCAAGAAAAATAAAGGTTGAGTATTGCTGGTCTAACATCATCCTTCTAACTTATCTCCGTTACTGTACTTTAAATAACTATACCATCTAATTACGCAATGACGTTCAAATTTTTAATTACAATTGTGTACATATTTTTTTATTATTTTCATTTAATATAAGACATACTAGTTTCAATATCTGTCAATTAGTTTGTTCAATATTAACATTGTTCTATTTAAATAGAGACAAAGACGTATCCATGTACCGATTTGCCAAACGGCACAACCAAAATAATCACTGTCATTACTTCATTGAAAAAGTCAAGTCCGAGTCAACTTGTGTTTAAATTCCGTATTATACATATATAGAAAATAATACATATATATTATTATCTTCAAGCTGTATCCCTAACGGGATAGTCAGAGGACGGAGCTGCAAGTTATAAAATATATAATTTACAAAAATATTTTTTAGTAGTTAGGGCTCTTTATTCTCAGAATATTCTCAGTAATTTATATTAGGAGAAAGGCGAATCTGAGTCATGTCGATTTCCTCGTCTTCAGTTCTCATATATCTTAGTGTTAACTTATGTTAAATATAATAGGTTTGATCTGTGGATAATGTTATAGGTTTCTCATTAACTAACTTTTTTGCTTCTATGTAATTAAGTTATTGCATTACTATTTGTTATCTCAATAAATTATTTAAAAAATTAATTGTCAAAATGTATTAAAAAATAAATTGTCAAAATGGATACAACAATTATTTGTATTGAGATACAGACATACGGAATCCCAAATATAAGGAAACAAATCACAATTAAATTAAATCTATTAAAGTTATTAAAAATATCATGAAATAATGACAGTGTTGACACTACAAAAAATGCTTTTTTAAGCAAAAACAAAAACATTCAAATAAAAACACGAAAAAAATGCCCAATTCGTGACAAACATTCAACAAAAAACGCTCACAAAAAACATTAAAACCCCCCTTAAACTAAAAAAATACGACATATTTACCTAAAATTATGGAAAAAAAGGCGAAGTTATGAAAAAATAAAAATGATAAAACACTTTTCGATATTTTTTAATATATTATCTTATACCTATTAAGATCAGACTGACACTCAAAATTCTATAACATTATAATAAAGATAATAATGTTATATGTAACTTTAAATCAAATATTTTATGTATAGCAATAAACGAAAATAAAATATAACTATGCAGACAGAATGTCTCATACTATGAAGTGAGGCAAATAAAAATCAAATAAAATATAAAAATATGAGTGCTGTTTTCTAACAAAATGGTGGACGATCAGCTTATCTCATAATAAATGTGTGTCGTAACAGGTGAATGGGATTATCTTATTTGCCTCACAGTTGCTGCTGAGACACAGAGCCTGGAGCTATTTATAAAAACTCTATGTTTAAATAACTGAGATCAGTCTTTCGTAATCTGCATTGAAATACATACAGCAGTTTTTCAGTGATAACCAAACAAACATACGAAAAATCCATAAATGAAGTCTAATTAGACATATCACAATAATTTTCTGGTCACTATCTTCATTAACAGACATGGGGCTGTGGTAGGACTTTATAATATACAAGTTCTTTTGCAGACAAAAGTGTAAATGAAAAAAAAAGTTAAATACTCACCATGCCAGTGTATAAGCGACTTTATAAGTTCACAACCGTCCAATTTGTTATTGTTGTCAGCGTCATGCATTTTGAAATAATGGAATTGCAACTCCTGTTCAGACATTTTGGAAGTGTCTATAGGTACGTCCATATGTTCCTGGATATGACTGCGATGGAAAAATAAAGAAAAATATATTGATGAACGACAGAAATAATAATTGTCATTACAACTTAAAGTAAAATGAATAGTTTACATTACAGATTTACTAAGCCTGGATATAAATCACGTAAAATTTAAAATTGATAGTTTTCAGTTTTTCGCAATAAAACTAATTTTTATCATTAAGTTCATCAAACGTATAGTATGGTATATGGTACATAGTTTTAGAATTCCTCATACTATCTCGATGTTACATCCTGTAAAGTATGCATGTACATGTATGTGTGTTAAGCAAAGACTTTATATGTACCGACCGAGGTAGATCCGCATGCTTATTACATAACTTGGAGACAGCCAATATCGCGCGATATCTGCTGTCAAAACAAGAATTTGTGTCATGTAATTTGTATAGTGGCGCTAAATCTACCGCGAAAAGTGCATTTTACGATCATACAATAATAGATACGCAATCTACATGATAAATGAAACGAATTTTTTATTATAATTAATCACCGGTCGCGCAGTATCACGTGGCTGTCGCTGTCTGCAAATTTTTAGGTAATAACCCCGCCACACACTTATTACGTAACTTGCAGACAGCATGCGACAGCCAATATTGCGCGATATCTGCTGTCAAAACGAGAATTTGTGTAATGTAATTTGTATAGTGGTGCTAAATCTACCGCGAAAAGTGCATTTTATGGTCATAGATAATAGATACGCAATCGTCATAAATGATACTAATTTTTTATTACAATTAATCACCGATCGCGTAGTGATCGCGTGGCTGTCGCTGCTGCAAATTTTTAAGTAATAACCCCGCCGCCCTACTCCAATAAACAAATATTTTTAGCAACCTCGAAATAAAATATTGACAACATACACACACGTAAACAATATTTAAAACATTACTGTAATTAGAAAGCAATATAAATAAGAAGAAAACAAAAGTAAACGAGAGAGAATAATGGCCGCCACATGATTAGGATACCACGTGATACGAAATTCCCATGTTTCATTGTTCGTCAAGTGTTATGCTGCTACAGAGCGAAGACAAATGGCGAAGTAGATACTTAGGCGTATATTATAAATTAATGATATAACGTTTGCGTGTGGTATAGCCATGCTGCATTTCAGCACGAATTGGGCCGGCTCGCTCAGTGAAATACCACCCTCTCATAGAATATCGGCGTGAAATAACAGCATCTATTGCTGTTGTGTTTCGTTCGGTGAGTGAAAATGCCGGTGCCCCATCTCCCCCCTCCCCCTCTTTCCCCTCCTTTCCCTAAAGGCCGGCAACGCACCCGTGATTCCCCGGAGATTGTGGGTGTCCATGGGCGGCGGTAATCACTTTCCATCAGGTGATTCGATTGCTCGATTGCCACCCTACAATGCCACCATAAAAAAAAAAAAAAAAACTGACATTAATATTTACAAAAATATTAAAAGAAAGAATTTACGTATAAGCTGTGCATACTTACGCAATTAATTAGTACATCATTGTAAATTACTGAAATTAAACCACGTGTATGATGATACGATTAACGGTAAAAATGTAAACAGATTATCTACTTTACTGTTTTGGGGTAAATCCTGTGAATGTGAGAGGAAATAAATTATTTATTAAAAAAAATTCAAGTTTTTCTAATTTAAAACAACATCTCTAAGACCACGTGACGTACAATAATCAGTTTTTGTGCGAAGCACATTGGTGCTAATTAGCTCCTATTTAACGCTTCAGAATTTGGCGATAAGATGTGTGTGTCGACTTCAATGTACATAGAAGCCCTTAGTGGTAAGGGATGTATAAATAGAACAATATTCATTTTATGTACTTACTCTCTTTCGTGTGCTATATTAGCAGGATTCAATAGCTGAGGGTCTGAAACAAAACACGTAAGCTAATCATGAACGAATTCAACTCAGACCTAAAGAGTTTCGTATGGTATTTAAAAGTGAGTTTGTAAATCAAGACACGATACATACATACATATCCTCACGCTGTATTCCTAACGGTGTAGTCAGAAAGGACGGAGCGCCAAGTATCAAAGTCCTTATATATTTCTTTCGCCTCGTCATATCTCATCATTCTTCTTACGCGCTTTCGCCTAGTTTTCGTTAGTAAAGAATAGTTATTTCGTACTTTTCAGTGTTTTTTTGAAGTCGATTTAATTTTTTACCATAACTGTGGTATTATGAATCAATATGGCAACACTGACCTACGTACCGCATAACTAAAAACTCGACAGCATTACGTTTTTCCTTTTTTATTTGGTCTGAGCATGTCTACCATTTAAATCACTGGTTCCCAAACTTATTTTGTCTACTGAGTCGAGAGCTCATGCAGTCGTTGTCTAAGATGCCTCCTAGCTAAATAAAATTACAAATCACCCCCCAGGCCTCTACACAACGCCCCCATTTTTTTTCTGGGTCTCTTACCGCCCCCTTTAGGCCTGCAGCGCCCACAAGGGGGCGTTATCGCCCACTTTGGGAATGGCTGATTTAAATGCATCCCTTGACCAACATTGATTATTTGGTGAGGGGTTTTAGACTTTGTGGTTAATTCTGTTACATGTGATCGAAAGTATGCTTGAAGTTACAAATAGACTAGATTTTTAATGTTACTTAAACAAAGCAATTTACCACCATTACGTCTACCTCAGACACGGAGGGAAGCTTGCTGCGACAGTTTTCTTAAGACTACGGCGGATGCAACTCGGTCGTAACGTCAAGCCAGATTAAAAAGGTAATCGCGTTTTTCCCGTTTTAGATATATTTCATAAGGCAACGCTAAAGTTTAAAAGTTTAAACTTACCACCAGCATGGCTGCCATGACCGTGACCTCCGTGACCTTGCGGCTGAACTTGCGGTTGCACATTAACCTGCTGGACAGGCGGCTGCTGGTACTGTTGCTGGGGCGGTTGCTGAGGAGGTGGCTGGTACTGCTGTTGCTGAGGAGGCGGCGGTTGGTACTGCTAGCGTAGGAAAGAAGGAGGCTAATAAAATCTACATCTCTATACTAATATTATCAAGAGATAAACTTTGTTTGTTTGTATGTAATGGATAAACTCAAAAACTTCTCAACTGATTTCAAAAATTCGTTCACCTACAGAAAGCTACAATATCACCGAGTAACATGGGCTGTATTTTATATTCGAAAAAATTTCGCGTCGAAATTATATATAATTCTTCTATGTGTATATCACTAAACTGTTCCTAAACGGCTGGACTGATTTTGATAATATTATATGTGTTTGAGTGGGTCCCGGGATAGATTAGATTCACAGTTGGACCCGGTAGGTGCCGCTGTAATCGGTTGCTAGGTTTTTTTAAGTGAGCCAATGTTCGAGCAGGACAACGTCTGTCGAGTACGCTAGGTAATAGCGAAAGGTAAAATACATACATTAGCGGGCTTCTGGTGCGAAACGTAGAAGTAGTACTCTAAGTAGTAGTCGTGGCAGATCTCAATAAAATAACACGCCAACTACTTGTAGGCTGCTTGCTACGTATTAATCAAGCTAAGGACCTCGCAGGTGACGCTACTCCCGAAAAGGACTACCTGGCAAAAGCCGACCCAGGGATGTAATCGTTTTTGCGGGCAACGAGGGCATCCACCAGGAAGGAGCCATTGTCCCGGATCGGTTTCCTCTTCCTCGTAAGGGGCGAAATGACAATCTGGTACATCAGAGATCATATTATGGACTGCAGTGGCGGTACCTTCATATAAGCCCAAAAGCCTGGCATGCCTTACTAAAATGCTCAGTCAAGCATAAAATAATAAAATAAAAACTAATTTGAAACCGTATCGATTTTAAAATTTCAGACTAAGAAATAGACTGCATGCAACCATGGCAACGAACACGTGACTAACACGTGACGGACGTTCGAGTTCGACACTCGTGACCTCTCAAGCGCAATCAGTGTACTGTCTAACTATGTAATCAGCCGTCTCGCTCTCACGCGTTGGCTTGCAATGTGGCTTGCAACCTTTCTTTCTCTCTAATGGGCAAAACTCGATAAAGCTATAGTTTGCTTACTAGGGTTTATATAGCAATTAATATGAAGCGAAAAGCCCGGCTTTCATACTGGACTTTGTACAGATTGAGAGATACAATACGAATACGAATACAATTCCACATGATTCAACGTCATAGTTTTAACTTAATATTTATTTGTTTGAACCGGTGGACGAGTAATAAATATTTTTTTAATTTCCATCATAAGTGAGTTAATTTGTAATAAAAAATCCAATAAGTTGTTGTCCAATTATGAGGACATAAAGTGTATACGAGTTTTAATCGACATTGAAAATGTAAATCTTGAACTTTGCATGGAAAAAACAACTAATTGAAAAACTTAACTAAAATACTTATAACCATCGCCTGATTTGTGAATTAATCGACTAGTAATTCGCATAAAAGACAATTTTATCAGTTTACAAAACTGATTGGATTTTTTTTTATTCTCCCATCAAATTATAGGTAGGTGGTACTACTTATTATTATCAGTGCTGTATATTTTATTCAAATAACGAAAATATTTAGGATTGTTCTGGTTATGACGGGTAAAAAACTATACTGGCGCCCTAAAAGATACATGAATTTACAAAAACACATGAAAACTGTGATTTATTTTAGTACTTTGGTTAAACAACGAATTGAGACATTAATATGTTAAGAACTGATAAACTATTTACGCCTGTACATTTTTAATAGCAAAATGTTATAAAAATTGTTTTGTTGAAAGATAACGCGGGGAGCGATCTCTTTCCTCTCTTCTTGTCCACCGGTTGTGCTAGTCATGATTAATTAGTAATCTATAATATTTTAGCCTTCCCTTTACTTCTACAAAACCAATAAAGAACATGTATATGGGGCTTGCTCTATCCTAAAGCCCCAGGCACGCCACTGATATACTGGCATATCATAGGACTCATTACCATTCTTATAGGCATCTAACATATTTAATTCTTTCATAGTTATAAAGTTATATTTATTATTTATTTTTATAATATAAATTTTATATTTATAATGTAAATTTTATACGGCAGTTTTCACACGACTTTACTTTTAGTTAGATTTAATAGAAACTTAATAACGTTAAACTATTTTTTTTTCTTATATCAGAGGGGGCAAACGAGCAAGCGAGTCACCTGATGGAAAGTGATCACCGCCGCCCATGGACATCCGCAACGTCCAGGGAATCACGGGTGCGTTGCCGGCCTTTAAGGACTACCCATTTCAAATTCGTTACGACAGATAACGTAGTATTTGTCATTCTATTCTACTAACGTTTACGACAATTGAGCCACTTGTCTATGCCCCCTGATCTTTATTGTAATGTTCTACATAGATATATACCGTATTCTAATCCCATGTTCGAAATGCCAAATTAAGAAGTTTTCATTAGGGGTAAAAGAAGTGGATTCTACTTCCACAAATATCTCGATAATAATATATAGCAAAAACTAACCTGTTGCTGTGGTGGCGGTGGCGGAGGTTGATAATTCTGTAAAAGGATGAAATCATTATATTTTTACAAATTTACAATATTTTTACATATCCCTGTATGGACAGGGATATGTAAAAATATAATATATATCGCATATCCTGTCGCCATTTACACTATATTTCAGACAAATTGTATCGGTATTTATTTTATTTTATTTTTTCGACAACGCACCTCCTTTCAGGCAACCAGCGCCAATATGTAACGCAGGGTTGGTTGAAAGTGTTGGACACGCAGGGTTGGATGAGTGTTATTGGAAAAATAAGGAGAGGAACGATTAGATAGTTCGGCATGCGTATTACGTAACGTATATACGCATGCGACAGCCAATATCGCGCGATATCTGCTGTCAAAACGAGAATTTGTGTAATGTAATTTGTATAGTGGCGCTAAATCTACCGCGAAAAGTGCATTTTGTGGTCATAGAATAAAAGATACGCAATCGTCAAATATAATACTAATTTTTTATTACGATTAATCACCAGTCGCACAGTGATCGCGTGGCTGTCGCTGTCTGCAAATTTTTAGGTAATAACCCCGCGGATGTGTAGAGAGAATGAGTGATGGACGACTAGCGAAGTTTACAGAGCGAAGGTCTGAAGGCGACTCATGAAGATTAAATTGCCAGAGGCTACATATAACGACTAATAAAACAAGATATTTTACTCTACATTATACGTCTACCATTTTAAAGCAGTACCAAAGAACTGTCTGTAGAGATATAAAATATATGAGAAAATAATTGGGACAGACTTGTTAGATCTCCATTTTTATGGAGGTTAGATCTCTCTCTAGATCTAACAATTCTCCATTATTAAAATCTCCATTTTTATGTAAAATACTTGATATGTTTTTACATAGGTATCAAGTATTTTTTGTCACATACATATCTTCACGCTGTATCGCGATCCTTACATACTTCTTTCACTTCCTCAAATCTCATCATTCTCGCCTAGTTATGCGCGTGCTTTTCAAATTTCCGTCAGCTAACACTGGCTATTTGATATTCGTAAATCAGCCTTGGTCTTCCTTGGCTTCTTTTACCACTCGCTTTTGCTCTGTACATTTTCTTTGTTAGTATATTTTTTGTCACTCTTGTCCACTGGAACCCAAACTTATTTTGTCTACTGAGTCGAGAGTTCATGCAGTCGTTGTCTAAGATGCCTCCTAGCTAAATGAAATTACAAATCACCCCCCAGGCCTCTACACAACGCTTCCATTTTTTTTCTGGGTCTCTTACCGCCTCCCTTTAGGCCTGCAGCGCCCACAAGGGGGCGTTATCGCCTACTTTGGGAATGCCTGCTCTTGTCTATTTGATTGAGTATTATGCCCGCCACACACTATCAAGTACGCAATGATCAAGCCCGTCCAAATTGCATGAAGCGGAGGTGGCATTAAGTAAATTTGATCGTGTGTGGCATTGTAGGGGCGTCACGTCAAACAACGCTTCATGCCAATTGGACGAACTTGATCAAGCGTACTTGACCTTGAAGAGATTAAAATGCAGAGTACAACATTCAAATTCAAAGAATTCATACAGAATTCAAAGATCTTTGACAGTATCAGTTAGTTTGATCGAGCTGTATATTGACGAGTTATTTTACAGACTTGTTTTATACCAAGAGTTATTATACAAACTTATTTTAAAACTATAGAATTTTGGCATAATACTACAAAAAATTAAACAAGTATGAATATGTCAAATATAAAAAGTCAGAACACATAATTTAGTACAGTAATTTACAGTAATCTAAAAAGTATTACACGAATAATTTAAAATAAAGGTACATTAATATACAGGATAACAATAAAGATTTTAGTCTGACAAACAGAATAAACAGATGTAAGCCTATAAGTAAAATAATAAGTGACAAAGTAAACTGAAGCTTAGACAAATACTAGACAAGGTAATGATTATTATACATTATAATATATATTAAATGATAAGAATTAGAGAAATACGTATTCACTACAATATGTACCTTGGAGATTTTAAAAAAAGTATTAGGCTTGAGAAAAAAACAGTTTAAGATAGGGTTCTCCAAATCAAAATCAAAAATTTTGACATTGACAGGCTCATTAGTGTGGTGGCAGAGCACATGTTTTCCAAGCCGAGGTCCCGGGTTTAATTCCCGGACAGTTCAATTTAGGAAATGGACGTTTCTAAATTGTTTTGTAGTTTGGGCAATACTGGAAGCTCCCCAAGTTTTTTATGCACCCATAGTACTTGTTGTGTACCCATAATATTTGTTGTGTACCCATAGTAAAGTCTAATGTTTAGTTTGGATAACACGCATTGTTCAATTCTCGACCTCGATGGTGCAGTGATTTAGACGTTGCATCCGAGTGTGGAAGGTTCTGGCTTCAATTCCCGGTCAGGTCAATTTAGGAAACTAACTTTTCTAGATTGTCTCGGGTCTGGGTGTACTAGGAGACGCCCCCAGTAGTCGTCGTCTGGTCCTCATAGCACAGGGAATACCCTAGTTTGAGACCAGATGACCTATGTATAGTATTTAAAAAAAAATTGTTTGGAGTATTATTAATATTTCTTACTTCTATGAATTATTATTACCTCATTAGGGATACAGCATGAAGTATGTATATATATTATTCCTTAGAAATCTCGTGTTTATTTTATTATCATTAAAAAGTAATGAATGGATTGAAAACCACACTGTAATGTTTCTTTTTCAATATTATAATTAACTTACATAACTTATAATAATTATTCAATATTATATTAAAATAATTAACAAATGATAACTGTATCACAATTAAAACTAATTGAATAAGCAATTATCAGAACAACAATTATTATTGTTATTTCTTGAACACTTTCATTATTGTTCAATATGCTTGTGATGCAAATCGCTATAAAAATCTATTTAAATAAACAAAATTATTAAAAAAAACCCACTTGCATTAACAATTTCATTATTATTATCAGTTATTATAACAGGTATAAGGGAAACACTCCCGAAAACAAAGACAGACGATAGTACTAATAACACCTTTGATGATGGGTCAGAAAAAAATCAATCCCAATGAAAAAAAAAATCATCTTTTTACGTTTTATTAGCATTATTCACGCTCCATCGTGTAAAAAGATGATTATCTTTTCATCCGGATCGAAAAAAAGTTATCCTTTTACGTCTTATTAGCATTATTCACGCTCATTCATGTCAAAAGATGATTTTTTTTTTCAATTGAATCGATTTACTTTCTGACCCATCATCAAAGGTGTCATTAGTACTATCGTCTGTCTTCGTTTTCGGGAGCGTGTCCCTAATACCCAATATATATTCGCAATTGACTATTTATTACTTCTCATTTGATACCCATATTGTTATACTTTTCCCCCTCTACTTTCTTTTTCTCGGCTATATTGTTATTTTATACCCTTATGTCACGCCCACATTTAAGACGAATCTAATGACACCTCATATGTTAAAATCTGTCAAGCCGTTTAGGCTACAGAACGTGCCAAAGAAATGGACATACATACATACATACTCGCATACTCGCATACATACATACATACACTCGAGAAATATAACTCTTCTTCAGTAGTCGGGTAAAAAGTTATTTGAACGAGGTTTTAAAACTGAATCACATCATTATTTGCTAAATCACATCATTATCTATATTCAGTATGTACATATGTTTTGGGGTGAAGGGGAAATGGCTCCCCCTTCTGCCACCAATGGCTATAAGTTAGTAATCGTAACTGATTTTAAGCTACAAAACTCTCTAATGTATATTTTACTCATGATTATAAGTAATGAATACTGACTAATAAAAATATTTTGTTACCTTGCTTTTGCCTTCTGCCTATTTAAGAATTAAAAAAGATATTGATAATGTTGCAAATTTTAAATGTATATGAACCTACATTGTATGTAGTACATTAAAAAATATTATACTGTATGCCAGGTGTTCCCGAACGGTACGCCGTGGCGCCCTGGGACGCCTGGAAAGTATGTTTATGCCCGCCACACATGATCAAGTATGCTTGATCAAGCCCATCCAATTGGCATGAAGCGTTGTTTGGCATGACGCCCCTACAATGCCACACACGATCAAATTTAATTGATGCGACCTCCGCTTCATGCAAATTGGATGGGTTTGATCATGCATACTTGATCGTGTATAGAGGGCATTACTCTTGTTGGGAAAAACGTTGATATTCCCGAGTATGAAATTAACAATTTAAATCCCGCGCGCTAAATGCAACGCTCACTCGCCGATAGGTGCTTATGCTCGAATACCTTTTTGATTTTTATGTCTAGCTGCCTATCCATCCAGCCAGCTATCTATGTTAACCAGTTAGGCGCTAGCTGCTAGGGCGCCGAGACGAAATACTAAACCTATAAGTGAGCTGCGAACTGAAGAAGTTTGGGAACCCCTGCTATATGCAGTATTTGTAATAAATGGTAAGAAACATAATATTTAGAATGTTGATTGCTGTTTGGACTTTAGCATTGCCAATAACATTCAAAAGGGCATGATTTTTCTAACTGAACACAAGGCTGTTCAAATTATTCTTCATTCCTTATTTAATATATGGAGAGAACATGTGAAGTAAAGATTTCTTTTCAATTTAAAATTTTTAGCATTTTAAAATGTAATACTCATTCTATGTTTTTTGTTGTAGTTCAATGCAAGTATAAAACAATTGGGAATTCTGAATAAACAATAAACTGAAGTTTGCATTTTCTTCCATGCAAGCAGGCCTTTCTAACCTCAATAAAACCTACTATCACTTTACTGGAGGATAGGGATACAAACCATAACATAATATATAGTATTGTAATTTATTTCTCACTTGTGTCCTATATACTGTTGAAGAAATGTATATGCAAAAATACAATATTTCAGTTGGATGGATCAATTTTTATTTTGCAATATTTTGAGTTTCGTCTAATACGATGTGCATGTAACCGAACATGTCTCTGTTTTAAAATGACCTTTTTATCTCCATTAAAAATTGAATGCCATAAAGCATAAATATGACACTTTCATTGTAGAGAAAAAATTGTTGAAAAATGCAAGAAATGTAAAAAATACAGTTTTTTGAAAATAAATAAGTAACACATATAATTTCATCTATTTTTTACTATTTCCATAAAATACGATATTTTCTTTAAGCACACTATATTTTTTTATAGCTTATTCTGAAAAATACTATAAGCAGCCAAAGAAAAAAACCCTACTGGAGGGGAACAGAGATAATCAAAGACAGTAATAAAGTGAAAGATATGTGCAAAATTACCTACTCACACACATATTATGGCAAAATAAATTTATTCCAATTTGAAGTACTGATATGGACAGTGTTTTTCTTAATATTGAATATGCATGATTTAAAATTGTTAAGATTATTAGGCGTATAATTAACGGCCAGTGCTTTAATGAAATTATAAAAAACTTGAAATAAAAATGTAAATCTGTACATAGGTCGTACCTGATAATTCTGTGGTGGCACACCCGGGGCAACTTTTTGCTGATATTGCTGAGATATCGAGCAGTGCAAAAATGCAGCGAAAAATACTAGACGCAGCATGTTTGGACCTGAAATAACAATTTGGAATTATTACCACGAATTTCTTTTTTCCTAGAGGAACACTTGTAATTCAGTTTTCCTAATTTAAAATATTTTGCACAAAAAACGAATAAATCAAAAGTTGTAGTAAAAGAAATTTAAAAACACTAGCTTTTTAGTGATAATGATTATATTTAATACTTTGGTCGCAAAACTTTCTCCTCGTACGTGTTATAACCATAACAATTCGTGTAAAGATTGTATGGAAAATTAATTTTACCTGCTAATGTGAAAACGTGGACGTGAGGAAGATAAAACACCTTATCGAATCGATGTTTTACTGATAAATTTAATGTTTAAAATAATATTTTTGCTAACGTTTTCAGAAATCGGAAACAGAAAACTACACGTCAGTACTGTCACTCTGTCAGTGCGATTTGACGTTTTGACGTTTCACTTGCGTTTTGTTGTTGCATGTAAATGTCACTGCATAGCGATTACAAAGAACATATTAATACACACATACATACGTATCTTCACGCTGTATCCCTAACGGGGTAGTCAGAGAGGACGGAGCACCAGGAGTCGCGAGTCGAGTCAACATATTAATAATTGTATAATATTATAGTTGTACGTTAACAATTGTATTATGAGCCCACGAATAACACAAACAAACAACATATTTTTTATTAGCTTCATTTAATATGTTCTAAAATAATGGTGCCAATGCTCCGCGCAAATTAAACTTTCTCAACCCACGACTACATACATCTAACGTAGATAAATAATTTTCATACGTAACCTATCGTACAAAAGCAAATAGATATTGATTGTACACATGTAAAAAGTTTTTACTTGTTTTCAGCCAGATCACAATGTTATTAACGAAAAAAAAGGATTTTTTTCGAAATTTCAATAATTTTGTCACAATGACAAATGACAGTGCACGATTTTCACTTTATCAAAGAACGCGTTGAATTTTTAAAACAAAAAAGTCGTTCATTTTGAAATTGGTCGCCCTAGATTCAAGATCGTCTCCTTTATTTTCTGAAAGTAACTGCTTACTTATTACTTATTTTAAGTAAAATTAAATTATGTCATAAGCGGACAAGTGTTGTCAGTCAAATTAATGTCATTTGAAGTGGAATCGGAACGCGGGAATTATAGACTGTCGTCAAAAGATTTTAGGCACGCTGTCGCTGCGAAAATCTGTTATAAACGTTATGAAGATAAAATTGCGTGAGATTGCTTTTAAACTTATTTGTTACCTATTCTATTTCATAGTTCCATGGCAGGATGATGTATGAATAATCAGTATCGAAACTTTTATAACAATTTTTGTCATAGGTACGTTCATATAAACAATGCTGCCTATAACATAATTTTTTTCAATTAGGATCTCGAGACACTGGAAAGAAATTACAAGCAATAGGCAAACATATACATACATATACTTACGTTGTATTCCTAACAATAGGGTAGTCAGAAAGGACAGTGCGCCAAGTGTCGCGGTCCTTACCTACATACTTCCTTCGACTCCTCAATTCTCATCATTGTACTAGAATCATTCTTTTTCTTTCAAGGTATATAGAAAACGATTAATGTGATGTTATTGGCAGTGAAATGCAGTAGAAATGCGATATCTTAGAAATATGTGCGGTGTCACCCTTGCAGACCAAATAAGCAATAAAAAGATACGCAGTATGACAAGGTTGCACGGGTGTTATTGAAAAAATGAAAAAAGGAATACTAAGAGGGTTCGGGCACATAGAAAGAATGAGTGATGAAAGACTGACGAAGAAAATCCATAGAGCGAAAGTGAGTGATAAAAGAAGCCAAGGAAGACCAAGGCTGATTTATAAAGATCAAATAGCTAGAGTGTTAGCTGACGGAAATGTCAAAAGCACTCGCATACCTAGTCAAAAATCTGTGAGGAGAATGATGAGGTTTGAGGAAGCGAAAGAAGTATGTAAGGATCGCGACGCTTGGCGCTCCGTCCTCTATCACTACCCCGTAGGGGATACAGCGTGAAGATATATATGTATGTATGTATTGCCAAAAACATCTATAGAGCGAAAGCGAATGGTAGAGACATCTTTATCACCACTCACTCGGTTTACAGATTTTTTCATTGCCACTATCCTCTGATTACTCCGTTAGTGATACAGGAATATGGCGCTAATATAGCACACACAATATAAAGGATTAGACATAGACATTTAAAAGACAGGCTATGTATCGCAACAGCACAGCAGCATAAGTTAATTGTATTATGTGTCAATGTTGAATCTACCTATATTGTATGTGCCTGTGTGGCTTTATACGCCTTACCTAGTCTTAGAATAATAACTGAATAAAATAGAAAACAATGGTTTTTGCAACGAAATGATGTCATAAAATTGGAAAATCATAAAATCGTTTCGTTTTGTCATTTGTTCTGTGTCGCTTGGTTAGTAAATAATACTTCCCTTTGTGTACTGTGAAAAAAACTCGTGTTGCTGTGCTCTGCCCTGCTGTGCTGTGCTCCCCGGTAGTTTCCATTATTCGCTTAGGGTAATGCCTACTTTATGTAATGAATTCCTAAAATCTTTCGCCATTTTCCGCTCGAACTCAAAAAACCACCAATCTACACGTCTTTCGCCTCTCAACGAAGCATCTCAGGATATATCAGAGATAGGACTCGGTCAGCTAATCAGCATCGAATCAATGATTCGGTTTGATTCGGTTATTCTGACCAGCACCGAATCAATGTCTCGGTTTAATTTATAATGATAGTCGGCAACACCATAGTCTACTCTCGGACCTGCGGGTTATTCACAAGCGTCGGAAACTCAACTTTCCATATCCGACAACGTTTTACGATTTTATCTATACGCGATTCATAAATCCGAAATCGTATTATAGTTATATTGTATATATCATATATATTATTTTACATATATTCGTATTCACAAAACCAAGACGTCGGATTGAATTTATGCTCTCCGACGATCGGCCTTTCCACCACGGAAAGTTTCCGACGTTTGTCAATAACCCCACTGGACTATAAGGCTAAGCGCGCAAAAATAGTTGAATAACTTCGGATGAATCAGAATAAATAAATAATATAATAAATTAACAACAATAAATGAGACATAAATATGAATAAATTGAGATTACCCATGTTTATTGCCTGTCCACCGCAATGTTTTCTCGGAAACTTTTCTAGAATCATTTTAATAGTTGAATTAATTTAGCTCGAGATCGCTTCCCGTCGACGTCGTCGACGGACGAGAACGAGGACGGAACAGACTGGGAAGCGGATCAAAGGGGGCAAATAGTCCAGCCGAGGCACCCACCACCAACTCAGGTAAGCTAACAGCATTTATCATCAACGTTCTTTAAAACTATATCAAACTGTATACTGAAACTGAATACTTTACTCAATACTTTCGTTGAATTCCGAGGGTGGATCTGGGTGTTATTCACAAACGTCGGAAACTTTCCGTGGCGGAAAGGCCGATCGTCGAAAAGCATAAATTCAATCCGCCGGCTTGGGTTTGTGAAAACGAGTACATATATATAATATAATATATATATATAATATAAATATAATACGATTTCGGATTTGTGAATCGCATATAGACAAAATTATCGAAAAGTTTCCTGTCGGATACGGAAAGTTGAGTTTCCGACGTTTGTGAATAACCGCAGCTGTTTCGTTAAACCAACTAAAGTTCACTGAAGTATTATTTTTACATTATCATAAAAGTTCACTTTACAAAATAAAAAAGATTGAAGTTACAAGCTCTAACTATAATACAATTTACAAAATTGCGTTTTAAATTTACTAAAGGGTTTACATACATACATACATACATAAGTTATTGTAACACTTTGATTTATGATTGTATTTTTAGTTTAAATTCTAGGTTTCCAAACTTATTTTGTCTACTGAGTCGAGAGCTCATGCAGTCGTTGTCTAAGATGCCTCCTAGCTAAATGAAATTACAAATCACCCCCCAGGCCTCTACACAACGCCCCCATTTTTTTTCTGGGTCTCTTACCCCTTTAGGCCTGCAGCGCCCACAGGGGGGCGTTATCGCCCACTTTAGGAATGGGTGGTTTAAATGATGATGTATTGGTGTATACAATTGTTGGTGAGCCAAATAAAATAAAATATCTTCACGCCGTATCCCTAACGAGGTAGTCAGAGAGGCCGTAGCGCCAAAACTCATAAACTAAAGGGTTTAGTTCATGAATATGTTGTTTGTGTGCATCGGACTTACCTTAGTTAATATTACTTAACAAAGTTAATAATGCAAAACAGTTTTGGAAATATTTCAACGCTTTAAGTTCAGTGAAATCAACTATTTCTGTGTGTTAGACCGAAATTAACCCGCGAGTTTAGTGAAACTTTTACAAAACCGACTACAGTATTTTTTCAAGACGTTCTGCTTTTAGCTTGACTACATCACCACCTAGCGGGTCTTAGTATAACTAGATTTGCAGATTGCAATTTAAACTTGAACCAGAGATGCTATATATACCTACTTGACGCAAGTTTAAATTACACGAATTAATTGCGACAAAGATACAATGTTGACATAGCAAATAGTGCTTTGTACATACATACATATCTTCACGCTGTATCCCTAACGAGGTAGTCAGAGAGTACGGCGCACCAAGAGTCGCGGTACTTACATTCCTCTTTCGCTTCCTCAAATCTCATCATTCTCCTTACACATTTTCGCTTAGGTATGCGAGTGCTTTTGGCATTTCCGTCAGCTAACACTCTAGCTATAACAGTGTTTTGTGCTGCAGTTATTCAGGTACGACACTCCATCCAGAAGGCAATTTTGTGTTAATATACAAAAATAGGTACCAAAATTTAAACAAAAAGTTAAAACCTACTAAAAATTATAAGATTCCAGCAATATCTGTCTGGCGCAATTATTATTATTATTATATAGTCAAAAGCTTTGTTATCATACTTCACACAGCACTCTTTAATCGCATAAACATTATATAACTTCCAAGGGGCGGGGCACTGGAGCTTGAAACACAGGTTTTTACCTAGTTTGGGTTCCGGACGCGTCAAACCTTAAACTTTAACATTGAATTAAGACTATGTATATGTGTTAAACAAAATGAACATGCAATGAGAACAAATAAATTATTATTATTATTAAAGACAAATTAGGCACGCAGTAACCCTCTCAGACAGCTTTTTAAACTTGAGCCAGGTATGCGTCACGTTTGCCGTTCAATCGCATACACTTGAGGCAAATTTAAATTCGACTTATTCGTTACCACGCGACAAAGATATAATGATAACATTACGAAGTGTTTTGTGCTGCAGTTATTCAGGTACGTCATAGATGAAGACAATTCATCGTCGTAGCTGAAGGCGATTGTGTGCAACACGTACGAAAATATAAACAAAATCTTGACACCTACCGAAACCAACTTGCAGCAACATTGTCGATAACTTTGTAATATTTGACATTTACAGCAAATTTTAATCATTAAATGTCAAAACTTGCCTCGTCATATTTGACTTTGAAATTTGTAAACAAAGAAAAATCAAGCATGTAGCACCTTACATGCTATCTGGGTTAGAGTTGTGCTATAATAACGGTAGAGTTATCAAATTAATAAATGCGTGGATTACCTTTACAATTCCTCATAATCCTTCCATAGCCGTCGAGGACCACTTAAATTTCTTATGTAGGTATATTGCACTAAAATTTATTATTGTTTTCATAGCGGTACTCGGTGGAGCCTAATATCCATACAAAATTTAAGATTCAGAGGTGAATATCCTGATAATGGCTGGACAGATTTCCAAATGATGTCAGACATACAGCGGCAACTAAAATAAAACTTCTAGTAATAATTACAATTCATTCTATAAAGTATTAGTAATAGGGAGATTTTCCGTAACCGTGACTATAACACGGCAACACAATTATTTGGACCCCTTTTGACGTGCATACCGTACGTAATAGGGGTCCCGACGAACAGGAGCTTATGCACTAACGCCATCTATTGGAGCATAAGTGAACGAAGTCGGTAAGTATGATAGGGTCATTTCACTCCATACAAAAAAACAAAAGTTAGTATATGCATAATAGATGCTACTTAAGAGTATCAATCACAAACATTTTTGTTTTCAATGAACTTATTTATTTTTTTCCTTACATTTCATACTTTTCGTATCATCGACCTGTGCTTAATAATCTCAGTTTGAAATATTATTTCGCATTGTTTCTTCTAATTGCCCGAATATCCTCTAATACAGTGGTTCCTAAACCTTTAAGACCATGGAACACTCAATAAATCCCTTTTAATTTATGGAACCCTATAGCAAACTATAAATAATCAAAAATACCTACCACAATTTCAAATAAGAGTAAAGATCATTTATTACAAATATTTGGAATAAAGGTTGATAAGATGAATGAAATTATTTCACTGCTTCCTATAAAGACTATTAATAGGTCTAAAAACGAGCATTTTTATTGTGCAGGACCTCCTATAGAATAAAAATTGTTAAATGTTTGTCGATATGTATGCTTAAACCAAGTTCCGCGCAAGAAATAATGTCGCCACAAATGACGGTAACCAAAAAATTCCAATTTAACGACTAATGTAACATTCGCGGAACCTTAGTGTCTTGTATACGGAACCGTTGGGTTCCGCGGAACCCACTTCAGGAATCTCTGCTCTAATACATAGACGTATCAACGTAAAACTTACGGCCAGCCTGCCAGCCAGCCTGTACCTCATGGGTTATATAAACATTTACATATTTACATATATGACAACTGCAAAATAACAACACTGGCAACGTAGTCATAATTTTCTCCACCCCGAATGGGTACTTGAACAAAATCTATTTTTTTTTTCAGTTATCTCACTTCCCGCCGCAAGGATGGCAGCCTCAGCCCCAGGGAGTGGTGCTAGGGTCGGTGCGCAAGCGCAGGGGAAACCTGCCCAAGCACTCGGTGAAGATACTAAAGAGATGGCTCTACGACCATAGGTACAATGCATATCCCAGCGATGCGGAAAAACTGGCGCTGAGCCAAGAAGCGAATTTGACTGTACTGCAGGTAGTTTGAGTTTTGTTTAGACCTTTATCTGATTTAAGAAGGAAAAATAGTTTTGCTTTCTCCCTCTCTTTAATGTCGACTATTGTTTTGCTTGGCCGTTGAACATGAAAGTACCCTCTCGGATATACATTTCTCAATATCTGTCAGCTCTAGAAAGTTGCTAATCCATATTTCGTTGGAGCTGTTATTAAGAATGCACTGAATCAGTTAACGTCGAATGCTCTGAGAATGTCTGCAACTTGGATTAAATATAGCCCAGATGGCAATGCAAAAACTTGAACCACCGTGCGCCTAGTTTGCCACGCAAAC
This sequence comes from Zeuzera pyrina, assembly GCA_907165235.1. Lineage (NCBI taxonomy): Eukaryota > Metazoa > Arthropoda > Insecta > Lepidoptera > Cossidae > Zeuzera > Zeuzera pyrina. Next base: position 3,705,261 of record OU015647.1, read on the forward strand.
ACGTATACACTTGAGACAAGTTTGAATTAGTCTTTCTTTTTACCGCATGACAAAGGTACAATGTTGACAATTGACATAACATTCAGAATGTTTTGTGCTGGGGTTATTTCGGTATTCACACTCGCATTTTCGTACCAGAAGACATTTGTGAGGTAATACGCAAAGTGTATCAAAATATAAACAAAAATTGGATACCTACTGAAAATTATAAGATTATAGCGATATTGTCACAAATTATGGTGACATATTTGACATAGCAGTTTTTAAACACCAAACGACAACAACTTACCACGTCATATTTGATTTGGCAATTTACAAACAAAGAAAAATCAAGTATGCATCAACCTTATGTGCTATCTGGGGGCAAGAAGTACTCAACCTATAGAGACCAAATATCGGACCATTTTATTCACCACCACTGCTCAGTTTATTTACATTAACAAATATCGACTCTCGCTCGCATTAAGCTGTATATGTCGACAGATATGTAATGGCTTATTGTTTTATTCGGTTATGTGGCAATATCAGCAAAAGATAATAAAACTATAAAACAGAACACAGTAACCGCAACAGTGGACGTAAATTGTTTTCATACAAAATAAATGATATTGCCACTATAGGTTGAGCGCTCCATGCTGTGAGGCAACCCTAGACTGTTGCCATTACCATTCTGTCAGTAGCACATGAGTAAGGCAACGAGTAAAAGCCGGTCTATGTAGTAGCTAGCTTACATAAACAATATCGCTTATATAAGTATCATGGATGAAATTTAAGACGTATGGATATTTAGAAACTCAAGCGAAATTCTTTTCTCAATCATCAGTAGTTAATAATAATAATATACTGGGACCTTTCACACAGCGCCATCTAGTCCCAAAGTAAGCAGCGCAGCGCTTGTGTTATGGGTACTAGACAACGGATATACTACTTATTTATATACTTGTCTTTTGTAAATAAATACATATTATACATAAACACCCAGACTCGGGGCGGGAATCGAACCCGCAACCCCCGTTTACTTTCCGACGCGCTTAGCCGTTGCGCCACGGAGGTCGTCAAAATAATAGTAGTTAATAATAATAAAATCGATTGACCCGTTTGGTGCAGTTCAGTAAGTCTACTTTTAAGTCGAGGGTCTTCCGGCCGGATTGATTTAAGAAACTTACCTTTTTAATATGTTTTGCAGACTAGACTGTGTAGAGAACATAAAAAAAGAAAGTTTGACCTTTCTAGCTTTACTCCTTCACACAGGTCTGTAATTGGTTTATTAACGCTCGCCGTCGTATACTTCCCGAGATGATCCGCCGCGAAGGTCACGACCCGCATCATTACACTATCTCCCGCCGTGGCAGGAAGCAGCTGGGGGCGCCTGGGCTGGGGGCGCCTGTACTGGGGGCGGTCGGAATGGGGGCCGTAGGAATGGGGAATGTTGGTATAGGGGGCGTTGGAATGGATGGCTTGGGAATGGCGATGCCGTCTACTTCGGCTGTTACTATAACTCCTGGGGTGGTCTCTGCTTGGACTAATATGGATGTTACGGTATGTTCCTTATGAGTATTCCTCAAATAGGCTAGTTGACTCCTTCATTATTGCTTTGATATATTCTATACATTACATTAAAATCATTAAAAATTTCAAATACGATTGCGAGGGATAAGCTAGAAGGAGATAGTGTTACAGAGCTGTGCCGTCACAAGTTTGTATCGTCATTACACTGCGCTAGGAGCGACAGAGACGGAACTTGTCCCCACTCTGTTCCCATTAGAGTTTTAAAACGAGTCTCTTAAATTTTCGATTGTATTTTGAGTATTACTAAACCTATCTTCTAAATAGGTTGTTAAAAATTAGTCTAGTAGCTTATTTTATTTGGTATCAGTATCATTAACATAATGCTTAGCTTAGAGCAGTTGGACCAAGAAACACAATGGACGGAGTCATAATCAGTTGCCGCTCTTATCACCGTATGACGAACGAATTTTCCTGTCTCTTTCTATCCCATTGACAGTAACCACGAGTAAAATAGCTATAGTAAATAACGCAACCACGCACTATCAGTGTATTTCGTTCCAGTTATGAGTCGGTCATTACATTATACATTTAAGTAATAATATTCGTTGTAACTGAGGACGAACTGAAAACCAGCGCTGTGTAGATGAGCAGCTGTGCTGCTGCAAAGCTGACTACTCACAGCATTGCTGAGTTCGCTCCTTTTGCCACACAAATGAGAATTTTAAATTTTAAAATTGTTATTATTTTAATTTAAAATGTATATATTTAAAGTGTTATTTATTTTCCTTTTTTAAAAATAATTATGTAATGTATATTTTATGTAACTTTGTGTATGCTATTGTGGCAATAAACCTGTTTTTTTCTTTCTTTCTTTCAAATAATTACTCGTAAATCTTAAATGTTTTAACTGCCAGTATTGACAAAAGTTAAAATAAGTCATGTTCAGCTGTGTATCATTGTACTGTGGCCTTCCTTAGTCAAGCATATTAGTAAAAATCTAGAGTCTGTCAACAAAAAAAGGTCACTTTTTAAAGCAAATGCTCCGTCCATTGTGATAATTGGTCCGAGTTAGTCTCACAATTGATGTGGTAGTCTATAAACTGCATCACAGATCGAAGACATCTACACATGTATGCTGTAAGAAATTTGTGTCGCATCGCATATTTGCCAGGTACATACATTTGTGTGAAGTGTGTGGTAAGATTATGTTGTCTATTAGTGTGGTATTTCAAAATATAGTCAATAATAATCGTTATAAATGCCAATGTACTAATAGTAATAAGCAACATACGAATGCACCGCGTGATGCAAGTGTAACAAAAATATTCACATAGCATACATACTAGCATACATTTTCAGTCTGTGACGCGCCTATGAGATTATTACTTAGATACAGATATAAATACATATCTTCACGCTGTATCCCTAAAGGGGAAGTCAGAGTGGACGGAGCGCCAAGCGTCGCGGTCCTCACATACTTCCTTCAATTCCTAAAATCTCGTCATTCTCCTCACACATTTTCGCTTATGTATGCGAGTGCTTTTGACATTTCCGTCAGCTGAAACTCTATTTGATCTTCGTAAGTAAGCCTTAGTCTTCCTTGGCTTCTGCCACTTACTTTCGCTCTGTAGATTTTCTTTGTCAGTCTTCCATTGTTCATTCTTTCTACGTGCCCAAACAATCTAAGCTGTCTTTGTTTTTAGAATAACACTGACTTGCAACTCTGTCATACTGCGTATCTCTTCTTTGGTATGACCCTATTGTTATATTTATTAATACCTGGATAAAACTCATTTGAAGACTACCACTGTGCTGGGACCCTTGAACCTCCCGCCTTCACGTTTTTATTTTAATTACAGCACAATTCACATAACGTTAACCACGAATACGGGAATGGTCTGCTGGTCTACCGCGAGGGAAATGAACTCGGCGACCCTGAAGAAGGTTACTCCAGCATTAGCGAAGAAGAAATCAAGTATGACCCGTCGGTATGGCAGTCGGTGATAAGATATGGTCCCGAAGACCAAGACTTGCATCCAGCCTCAAGAGGGTAAGACTGCATACCTATCAATAATAATTCGTTTCAAGTTTTCCAATAAGACGATCATCGCATAAGCTATAGTAACACTATTTCGATGTTAAAAATCAGTTATTACATCCAAAAGTTTTGAAAACGTATTTAAAATTAAGGCTAAGTGAAGAAGGTTACGGAAGTCCCCTAGCATCCTACCCTTCTCGCTCCGAGCCTGCATAGTGCATCCCGGCTCATCTCCTTCTTTCGTCGTTTCTGAGTACCTTCTTAGAAGCTTAGACTCAAATTCATTTAAAATATCCAGTAATATTTCTTAAGCGCTGTTCTCTACAAAAAAAGAATTATTCTTCTTGTTGTGATAACCTTTGTAGCCTAATGGTATAAAACACTGAAATAAAAGGTCGAGGCTTACGGATATTACATGGTGATGTAAAAAACTTCTATTTTCCTGTAGAGCCGGTTTATAAACTCCGTGGACTCCTGACAGGTCCATTTAACGAGTGCTGATGGTTCTCGTGGTTGGTTGGCGATGGTTCTCTGTCTAATGTCATTTATCAAGATAATAATAGAACGACTCGATATGTCATACCTACTTATCTGACATAAGCAGCAACAACCTTCTCATTAATTGTAACACGAGTTAATATTATCTACCAAAATCATGTCCGACCGAATAATAGTATATTGTGCAACATGTACAGTAAGTTGTCCATTGCCCACTCGAAAGAAGATGAGCGCATTTGCTTCGCTCGTGCGCTCATTCGCTCGAGTGGGCAATCGACAACACCGCACGAGTTGCAGATATTGTTTTTTATTACTAATGCGTTGATAATTTCGGTACAAAGAAAAACTATAGAAAGCTTTATACTTCATTATTATTATTTATTATTATATTAATCTAAAACTTCGAAATCAAGATTTTCTTTAACTTTCACACTGATGTCAATAGGTACTAAAATCGATTGTATTTTTTTTAGATATTCATTTTACATTCTTTTTTTAAATCGTGAATTTGCGTGTGCCGAGCAAAATTTGCGTGCGACAAGTAAACTTGTCTGCGACTAAAAAAAGTTAAGAAATCCTGATCTAGAATAGAGTGTAATTAGGAAAATCATTAATATAAATTATTTTTGCCTCACTACCTACCATTTGTGTACTTTGGCGAAAGTGTGAGTTGTGGCGAGAACCATTAAGTTTGAGAAGACGAAAGAAGTACAGATTATGTAAATACCGCAAAGCTTGATGCTCCGTCCTCTCTATGTATAAGTCTTTATCCGCAGTACTGCAGCGGTGGTCACCGTCACCACAACGGAAGATGTGGAAGCTGGGCCGTCAGTACACGAGATGAACTCTAGCTGGCAGACAGTACGTCAGGTGAGCCCCCCGCCGCCTGTCGCTGTCGAGTTAGAAGTCGCTACCACCGATATGTGGTGTCACACGCCACGTGAAAATAGATCCGACGGATACTAAAAAATGACGAGTTCATTGTCGTAGTTGGGGGGCCTTTCGCTTTGCGGGCGTTTTACGCCCCCAAAAAGCCACTCGAGTTTTTTTTATATAGCACACGAAAACAGATATAAAGAGTATTAAACCATAATAATGAGTTCGTTATCGTAACTGTAGGCTTCTTACTTTGAGGGATATTAATAAGCCCCAAACACATACCTACTTATTTTATATGATAGCTATAATACATTAATAAATCTGTATGTTTGTAACAGCCTAATAAAACCCTGAGCATCTACTTTTATTCAAATGGCCACATTTTCAGATATTTAAATCAAATTTCTAATCATTATATCATTAATATATAACTAGTGTAATATATACGCTTATATTAATTTCAATAATAACAGAGTATTTATGTTCAGTTTTTAAGAACAAACTGACAATTTGGTTTTTTAATATGGTAATACAGACGATTAGTTGAAAATTCTATTTTGAAGACTTTAGATTCAAAATAATTCTGAATAAGCTAGATTTACTATCCTTAAAAGATTTACCTTTAAAAGAGACTGCCTATGGACAGAAGCGCAACGAAGTCTTTCTTTACTCACCACCCTATGCAACACCATTATGGCTAATTTTGGCAGATGCGGTTTGATCATATTTTAGCCCGGAGAAGTCTTGACTCAAAATTTGTTTTTGCACATAATTGTGATTTGCAAGACTACATTCTCAATTAAAAACAGATTTAGATATAGGACATTATAATTACTACATATTTCAGTAAAGACCATTTTAAAATTCTGTAGAACTTCGTACACCCACTTGAATTTTTGTGAGAAACAAGTTTATTTCTATTGTATAGACTCAGGTGCTACTTTGCGGAAATCCATTTCATGTGATAGAGAGATAGGATTCGGTCAGCCAACCAGCACCGAATCCAATTAGCTGAGCCAATCCTATCTCTGGTCTATCCTGGGGATGCTTCGTTGAGAGGCGAAACGCGTGTCGATTGGTGGTTTTTGGAGTTTGAGCGGCAAATAGCTTCAGATTTTAGGAATTTATCACAAGTTTATTTCTGGATATTTGAGGATTTAAAAATAGAGTAGAAGTTGTAGGTATGTATCCAAGTACTTAACTTTTAGTCTTCTCAGATATCGGGATGCAAGTCACGAGACACTGCATATCCAAAGTCTCTGTCTGCATTTAACAGTCTTAATTTGGATCGTGGCTTTTCGTGGAAGTTTTTTCTGAAGTTTTTAAACAGCGATAAGGGTCTAACCTTAAAATTCCATTGTCTTTATTAAGGGTAGTACTTTTAAGGATTCAATTTAGGTCATCAAAATATAAGTATGCTCAAAAATTCATCTTGATCAGATTTTTTTAATTTTGTCCTTTTTACTGCTTACTAACAGTAGGTATGTATATATACATAAAACGAACATGTATATATCATACATAAAATTGCAAAAAATATAAGTGGAATTTGTCCGAAATTTCGTATTCTTGAACGAAAACTAATATGTCACTTTGATTTTAAAAAAAGCTGTTTCAAAACTATTTGTACTCCAGAAAATAAAAACAGGCGATTTTCGGTGTTAAAACACGTTTAGACTTTTTTTTCTATGAAAAATTGATTTGTTTTACCTGTTCCAGTAGTTAGTTGAATTATAATGTTAAGTTCGATCAAATAAATCTTAATTGAAAAATAAATCTTTCACTGTACTAGATTTAAGTTCTTTTTATATATCTATATTCTTATTTACTTTCGTGTTTTAATACCGGCGTCACCTGAATTTTTATTATTTTGGCTATATTTTTATATAAGAACAGTTTTTGAACACATAACTGTCATAAAATGGGAAAATGTTTGACATTTATTTTTTTCTGGGCAATGAAAAACTTCAGGTGGTGCCGGGTGCCCCGGAAGGCGACGATGAAAAATTCAAATGTCTCTATCTCTTAGTAGAGACTGCAGTTGCTGTGCGTCAGAAAGAGAAGGAAAGAGATTTAATTTGAAGAAAAGAATCAATTAAGACAATAATTTTATTTTATCAATATTCAACTGTTATCCACTAAGAAATCATAACGTTTAGAAATAAGGAAACATTATTTAGTTAGATATAAGTTGAAATAAAAACTAAGTTGTCAATTAGAGATACATTTTTACTCGATCTTAATTTATGACGCCTATTTAATTATGTCAGTGAAAAGTGAAAACCAAATATCCCAAACCAAACGACTATCAAGATCTGTCACTTTTGGTACGCGACACATTGAAGTGTCGCCAAGAAAGGACAAGATAGAGCAACTGCCCCTCTAAAATTGTAAAAACTTATCATTAAAAAGAATTAAGAACAATGTTTTAAAATTAAAATGATCTCAACTGGAAGTTACGCTACAAAAATTATAACCCCTATAACTTTATGGACCCCTTCTTTTCTCAACTATACCCCTATATACATGTGACGCTACAAATATTTTTTCTCCACTATCGAACTTTCTGGACCTCTTCTTGTTCTCAATTGTATATGTGACTCTACAAAAATATGTTTTCCCACTATCGAACTTTCTGGGCCTATTCTTGGTCGCAACTGTAAGTATATGTGATGCTACAAATGTTTTGACCCCAATATAAAACTCTGTGGACCCCTTGTTGTTCTCAACTATATATCCACTGAACCGCACGCGGCCTAATTCGTAATTTATTGCCTGCGCGAGAACGTGCTCGCGGCCTCATATGAGGCCGGGCGCATTAGGCATTTTAGTTTTAATTTTTGTATTTTTGGAGCTGTTGAATGTCATACAAATGATATATATTATTGTTCCGATTGAATTCCGATTCCACGTACTATCGATTTTAACATACTTTAGTCTCTGGAATAAAAAAAGTAAAATGTCAAACTTCATCGTTTTTATTGTGACAAAGTTCTACACGTGTGTTGTTCATTGAGCGCATTGAAATTAAGAAATAATGTCGTAAGTATATATTTTGTTACAATTTGCATATAACCAAATGATCTTGTTGAATTGTGCTTTCTATTACTATAAATATTTTAACAAAAGGTTAAGTTTTAATTCGAAAAGAAATCGTAAAATCTGCAATGAAAATATTTTCAATGAACGCGTTATTGCAAATGGCGAGTGATAAATAAAATTATTTTTGAGTTCCAAATCTAATTGCAACGAACTCTTTTTTTCATTTGTAATACTAATATGAAATGCCTGTTGTGTTAAATATTATCCGCTATTATTATATTGCACTGAGCAATGACGAAAAAATTTTAAAGTTCAATGTATTTTACGCGTCGTAAGTAAAAAAAAGTGTATGAACTTATTCTTTATCTCGTTTGTTCTATACTTTGAATACATGTTTTGTTCTGGATATATGCATCAAAATTATCGTTATGAATCGTGCTTTCCGCTTGTATATAAATTGCAGCACTTCAGGTAATTTTTAGAACGTAGCATATTGTTTACAACAAAGAATCAAGAACCGCCATTGCAAATGTCGTTCAATACGTAATATTTCTACTCAATTATTTCGAAATATTGTTATAACTAACTAGTATATTCATTTCTACATCTATTACAATGCATTTTTGTAACATTTATTTGCTTGGAATTGATAATCACATCGTTTTCGAAATTCTAACAAAAGTCGGCCATTTTGTGTTTAGGAATTTAGGCTCGCGATACATGACCGATTTTATGGTACGGGGAAAATTCCTAATATTAGAACAAACAAAATACAGTATTTTTTTTAAATTATTTTTAGCGATAACTTGGAAAATATTGGTGGCCGGGGCCGTGGACGTGGTATGCTTGTGGACGAGGACGAGGGCGCGGACGCGGACGGAGCTCAAGTGGCTCATTATCCCAGCAGCCGTAAGTACTTCGTTTTTATATGTAATTGTTCAAGCTTCAGAATGTATATATATTTCCCCTTTTTCGAATCGTATCATTCACCTTGCACACTTCACATAATATGATGTATGTACGCTGTATCCCTTATAGGGGTGTATAGTAAGTAGTAAAAAAGTGTTTATTTTGATTTTTTAGGTCTTCTACTTCGATGCTTGTGAGACCTGTCTTGCCTGGTGCCAGTGAGCGTAAGCGCAGGTGACGTGCTTTGAAATTATTTGTTATATATCTTTCTAAGAGTAACATGCCTAGTACTTAGTGATCTGTTCTATATTGGTTTGTGCTACTTCGTTTTCAGAGAACATTCTCCTGTGAGGTCGTTGATAGAAGTAATTTCATTAAATCAATCATTTTAGGGTGGCTTGCACCGACTATTTAAACTCGATTTAAGATCTCGATTTGAAATCTCGCTTCCACCAACGATATAATAGTTGATGCAAGCGAGATGTCAAATCCTTAAATCGAGCTTAAATAGTTGGCGTAAGTCACCCTTAGTGTTAGTGTGTAAGCAAATTTAACAAAAAGTGTTTTTTTCATGTAACAGATGCTACAGTTTCACATGCAGAGCCGGAACCCGAGTTCGACCAGTCTCAGGTTGGTTTGAGCCACAACATATTCCTTGCCTCGCCGCCCGTCGCGCCGCGCATCACGCATTGAGATGATCATATTATTATTACATTTTAGTTGATTATTCCTATTCAATAATTTTTACCACCGTGATCACTACCTCCATTTTTGTTGATTGTATTCAGTTATTTTTACCATTGTAGTACTACCTACATATTTCTTGACCGTATTCAGCTATTTTTGAGTCAGAATGTTAGCTGAAGGAATTTACCTACTTCGTGATCACTATGAACATTTTTGTTGATTGTATTCATTAATTTTTACCACTTCGTGTACACTACTACATTTTTTGTTGATTGTATTCAGCTATTTTTAAGCCAGTGTTAGCTAAAAGAAATTACCTAATATATTATCGCTACCTACATTTTTGGCGACTATATTCAGATATTTTTTAGCCAGTGTTAGCTGAGAGAAATTACCTAATATATTATCGCTACCTACATTTTTGGTGATTGTATTCAGATATTTTTAAGGCAGTGTGTTAGCTGAAGGAAATTACCTACTTCGTGATCACTACGTACATTTTTGTTGATTGTATTCAGTAATTTTTATCACTTGTGTGCACTACTTTTGCATTTTTGTTGATTGTATTCAGTAATTTTTATCACTTGTGTACACTACTTTTATTTTTGTTGAATGTATTCAGCTATTTTTAAGCCAGTGTTAGCGGAAGGAAATTACCTAATATATTATCGCTACCGACACTTTTGTTGACTGTATTCAGGTATTTTTAAGCCAGTGTTAGCTGAAGAAAATTACCTACTTCGTGATCACTTCGTACATTTTTGTTGGCTATGTTTAAGTATTTTTGACTATCCCGTAAGATAAATATATGTATGGTTTTAAGATATGTCAAAAAAAATAATAAATATTAGTGTATCTAAAGATAAATAATAAATGCGTATTATCATGAAAATAGTTTTATTTTAAATTTATTTTAAGATATGTCTAAAACAATAATGAATATTAGTGTATCTAATAATACTAAATGCGTATTATCATGAAAATGGTTTTATTTTAAATTTATTACAATAAAGTATTAGTATCGTACAAACCTCGTTAACAAAACCGATAGCGTAAAAAGGCCTTATTTGGTCGGCCATCTTGTGCACATTTTCTGACGCGCGAAACGCGCGAACGTTCAAACTTGCTTCAAGCGACACTTGTCGCTTGCAGGAAATTTGTCCGCTACAGTGTATTACGTTTTGCGTTCTACTCTTCATGTTACACAGGTTTCACATATACTTTTGGTATCACTAAAAAGCTAAGAGAGTCTACTTTATAATGAAGTGATTACATTTATATACTTCTATTGTTTTTTCTAAAGAAATCAGCGTAAAACTAAAAAAAAAACAAAAAAAAAATCCGTGTTTTAAGTTCAACCTGCTGGTAAAAATTAGTTTCTCAGTTCGAAGTATTTAAATTTACTTTAGTGAAATCCTTATACATTTAGCTTTACATCAGTAGTTCTCTTTTTGTGATAGGTATAGTAATTATAGAAATATAAGCGTTTCTTTGTCGCGGGGGCGAGCGTTTGGAATTTGCGAGCGGGCTTCGCGAGCGTCGCGAGCAGTTGCAGTAACAGTAGCACAGAAATAATGCAGTCCAGTGGATATGTGATGCTATAAATGTTTTGACTTCAATATCAAATTTTGTGGATTCTTCTAATTCTCAAATGTATATATGACAATATGTGTGTTGGTCAACTTTTCAATACACATCAAATGTCATTAACGCCGCAGATAACCACGCTGGTTACGCTTTTTCATGTGAACTACATAATCAGCACAATAATGCAATGAGAACCGAGTTGTCGTAGTTCAAACCAATTGAACTATCTTTCTGTTTCCAGTCACATTTTCCTGTATAATATGTTAACGTACTGGCTAAAGTATTAGCCAATATGTAGAGAAAGACAAGGTAGGTATCGGCCAATGTGTGAACACACAATTTCCTTGTATTTAGTGATTTTTAGGGTTCCATACCTCAAAGGAAAAATATAATAATAATATACTCAGACATTTCACATAGTGCCATCTAGTCCCAAAGTAAGTAGCACAGCGCTTGTGTTATGGGTACTAGACAACTGATATACTACTTGTATACTTTTGTAAATAAATACATATTATACATAACACCCAGACTCGGGGCGGGAATCGAACCCGCAACCCCCGTTTACTTTCCGACGCGCTCAGCCGTTGCGCCACAGAGGTCGTCTTAAAAAGGAACCCTTATTGGATCACTTTGTTGTCCGTTTGTCTGTCTGTCAAGACCATTTCTCTTTCGTTTCAAGGAACGCATGGAGGTAACACGTTAAAATTAATATCAAATACTCAGGTCTGCAATCTCTTTGAGCTGTGAAAAAATCAAACTTTTAAGTCGACGCAATCAAAAGATACGGCCGCTTATGCCACATATATTTCGCATATTTTTGGGAATCGCAACCTATAGGGTAATTCCCGTTGACACCCATGAAAGAATCATGTGGCAAAAAGTTTAGCACAAAGAGAAAAATCTTAAAACCGTTGATTTGTAGTTATATCACGTGAAAGGATATTTTTTGGCTATTACAAACTTAAATTTGCAATTGGAGAGTATGGGAGAATGTGTCTTAAAACTGTAGTGTTTTTGAATATCACTGAGGTGTGGCCCGCTTGGGCCCGATATATTTAAAACACGTCTATTCTGTACAACGATATGCTTATTACTCTCCACACTATAGGCACACTAAACCACATATTTTTTTATAAATACATGGTACAAATACATTAAGCATAGCTGGTTTTTTTATTGGGTACCGAGGATAAGAAAGAGTACCTATGTAATAAAACGAAATTTTGTACACGCTTCATATTAGGTTCACCTGTATGTATGTAACGGAATCTTTCAGCGTAATTTTTACCAATTTCCAGAAGTCTGATCAGCTTGAAAATTTGCACAGGGGTCAAGGACTGGTGACAATACAATTATTTCATAACTTTGTTCTAATGTCCTGACTAGAATCATCAGGATAAAAAGAAGTTTAAAAAATTAATGGTACGATTATGGTACCATAGATGTCGCTGCGGAACGTTTCTACATGCATTTTGAAATTATTACATTATTAAGTCAAACGTATTACCAAACCAATTTATCTGTGGTAATTACAATGGACCACACTAAGTTTTTTTGAAATAATTTGAATTTTTTTATTATAAACTTTTATTACAAAGTCATAGACAATAACTTCAGACAACCTATAATCCCATGTTACAAAATAAGGCTAACAAAATGTAGATGAGTGGGTGCCATATAGGTGCAGTTTTCTAACGAACTGGCTGCCAGTCAGAGCAGCTAGGCAAGTGGCAAAACGCTTCGTGAAATTGAAACGCTTGCTGGCGTTATTGCCAGACAAATGAGCCATATGGTTACTTCTTTTACGACGGTTTTCACACGACTTTACGTTTTGTCTGATATGTAAGAAAGTTAATTTCTTTATTCTTTATTGCACATGAATTTTACAAATTTAATTAATAAAGGAATAGATGTTCACAAAGGTGGACTTATGCCTAGAAGAGATCTCTTCCAGCCAACCCATGGTAGTGAGATAGTGGCATATTCACGGGCTGTAATAGCATGACAAGTACAACAAAAAAAATCAATCCAAAAAATAATATAACAGTATAAAATCATAATATATATAAAAAATATTATTAGACAAATTATCTCAAAATAATATAAATACATACAAAGGTAATGTATATATAAATATATATGCACATACTATATACTAACATATATAAAATAAAAAGCTATATATATATAATATAAAATTTCATGACACAGACTAATAACACATTTCATCTACGATAAAGTGAGCTGTGATAGAAAATGCTCTTTAAGCTTTTTTTTAAAGGAACCAATTGAGGGACTTTCCTGGATTGCCTTTGGAAGCTTATTCCAAAGTCGGGCAGCGTATACAGAAAAGGAGTCATATAAGAACTTGGTATTACTTCTAGACACAACAAGCATCGAAGTAATAGAGGGACGCCTGGATCGTGTGGGAGAGGGAATCAGATTAAAGCGGGAACGAAGGTAGGTTAATAACGTTGACTACCAATTTCATATTCGTTACGCTAGATTACGCGGTATTTCTCATTCTATTCTACTAGCGTTTTGAGCCACTCCTCTAGGCCCCCTGCTCTGATACATAATATGTATTGTATTATATTTCCTCACCGTTATTGTATGGGACATGCGTCTTGAATTATATTTATATAAAATCTTTGTAAGTATAAAATGGACTAAAATATTTACTATCAATTCTTTTTTTTTCTTTAGCGCATTTGCCAGTGTCACGTATTAATAAGTAGAATCACAAGTAAATTAGTTTTTTCTTATAGTAAAACTCCTCCAGTAAAGTGATAGTAGGGTTCACTGAAGTTATAAAAGACTTCTTGGAAGGGCGCAAGAACTTCAGCTACACATGTTTATTTAGACCTACTCCATTCATTTCACTTACACGGAAATTTAAAACACAAATACTACTACTTTTCTAATTTAAAACTACCAAAAATGTAAAAAATAGAAAACCTAAAGTGACAACCTCACTTCTCCCGTTCCCGCCAAGAAGTCCCTATCAATTCTAACAAGACCATAGATCGGAAATAAAAACGGTCACAGATCATAATAGCCAACCTTATAGACAATAGCAGTTATGATGCAGTGTTGGATACTCGGACCAAATCACAATGGACGAAGCGTTTGCTCTAAAAGCGTAGTCTTTTTGTTGAGCGACTTTCTAGATTTCTACCAATGTGCGTAACTAGGGAAGGTCACAGTACACCGATACACAACTGGAACATGATATATTTACCCAACGAGGTAGTCAGAGAGGACGGACCGCCAAGCGTCGCGATCCTTACATACTTCTCGCTTCCTCAAATCTCATCATTCTCCTCGCACATTTTCGCCTAGGTATGCGAGTGCTTTTGACATTTCCGTCAGTTAACACTCTAGCTATTTGATCTTCAATCTCATCATTCTCCTCGCACATTTTGGCCCAGGTATGCGAGTGCTTTTGACATTTCCGTCGGCTAACACTAGCTATTTGATCTTCAGTCTCATCATTCTCCTCGCACATTTTGGCCTAGGTATGCGAGTGCTTTTGACATTTCCGTCGGCTAACACTCTGGCTATTTGATCTTCATAAGTCAGCCTTGGTCTTCCTTGGCTTCTTTTACCACTCACTTTCGCTCTACAGATTTTCTTCGTCAGTCTTTCATCACTCATTCTTTCCATGTGGCCGAACCATCTTACGAGTACTACTTTGCAAATAATTATTTCATGACCGTCTCAAGCTGAGACTAAATGCACAGTGCGAGGTTGCCATACTTACTACAGCTGTTTCACTCGTGGTTACGCTCAATGATAGAAAGAGACAGGAAAATTCGTTTGACGTACCGTGGTAAGTGCGGCAACTTATGACTCCGTCCTAAGTGATTCGTCCGTTCTGTGTTTCTTGGTCCGAGGTTGAAAACGTTTGCTAAGGTTAGATAAAATTACGTATCACCTATTGGCTGGGTGATTTACTGACATCCATATGGACCGCAGTTACTTTAGCGTTTGATATGATCATGTGATTGTTAAAGTTAAATACGAGTATCTTGTAGCAAAACTATTGTGAAAAATTAATTGTGTTATGTCTCGTACAAACAATGTATCAAGACTGTGAATCATTGATAAAAACCAAAGTTATGGTAAATGGAGTTCAACGGCGTCTTCAAATTAGACGCTTGAAGAGCGCTGCTGTGGCGCCACTGTGGCGCGTGAGCCTCGTCTTTACAAATTTTCATATAATTTAAAGAAGCGCTGCCTCAGTGCCACTTTCGTGAAACGCGCGGGTCAGTTGCAGTCTGAGTAGTGAAGAGGTGCGCCATCTTTATAAATGAAAAACGATGAATGAAGATCAAATTAAAAATTTTATTAATATAGTGGAATAAGAGGAAAAGCACTGGAATGGACCACTAGCTATTTAACTGGCAGGAAGCATTGTGTTGAAATATTACAAAAGAACAATAATTATATTAAGAAATATCGATGTAAGTTTAACATACTAAACCCTTATGGCGTCCCACAAGGTAGCGTTCTAGGGCCATTGCTCTTTTTAATGTACATAAATGACCTTCCAGATAATATTTATTTATTTATTTATTTACTTTCCATACTTAAAAACTATCTTTACAGGTAATTCCCAATACGATAGTAAGCTCTTTACAAAAAATCCCTATTCGCTATACAAATATATGAATTTATTTTAATTACTTATCTACTATTTACTATTTATTTATTTACTATAACATAATATTCTTAAAGCCGTTACCGTGAATTCATTCATATATATAACACAGTGTGATAGCATTCTTTTTGCGGATGACGTGACCATTACAATTAGCCTTGCTAATAAGTTACTTTTGAAAATGACATAAATACGAGTGTCTGTGCAACGTTGTTGATTGGCTAGAGATAAATAACCTAAAAATAAACATGGAAAAAACTAAGTACATGCTATTCAAAACACGAAACTGTGCCCCGTTAAATGTCAAAATAAATTATAAAAATTTTATTGTTGAAAAAGTTCAACACACTACATTTCTAGGCATAGCAATTGATGAGCACTGGAACTGGAAAATACATATTAACTCTGTTTGCAAAAAATTAGACAGATTTATCTATGTACTGAACCGCTTAAAATTAGGAGTTAATAATAAAGCTACAAATACCGCATATCACGCGTACGTGTCTTCAATATTGAATTGGTTTAATTTTATGGGGAAACTCGGTTGCAGCAAATGACGTTTTTAAAGTACAAAAAAATTCATAAGAGCAATATGCGGAGCTCACAAACTCGACAGCTGCAAACCCCTTTTCAAGGATAACAATATTTTGTCACTGCCTTGTTTATACATATACTCGTACGATTAAAAGGTTAGACGTATTTGCCAGAAACTCGTATTGGATGGCAATCACTATATATAATAAATTGCCAAAATGTTATAAATCTGAGAGACGGCCACTGTTTAGAAAAAGAATCTTTTTATTGCTAAAAGAAAAATGTTATTACAATATTCATGAATTTATTGATGACAATATAAAGTAAGTTATGCTATTTAAACAAAGCCAATTTTTGTCATGCCAAATTTTTAACTCATTTTTTTGTTCTTAATTGTAACTTTGTAGCTTTTGTTTATGCATGAGTAAGTACATGACATTCGATGGTTAATTTTTTTATTTTTTTTTTTTATTTGACATGTTGTGTTTTTGACGTTTATTTGACATTTTATAACTTATCTGTAATTATAATTTTGATTATCCATAACATTTTACAAAATTGTTAATTAAATATTTGCATGCTATGTTGTTAGCAGAATGTGAAGAGCTTTATATATTATTATATTATTAAGTTTTAATTCTTATCCAATTAAATGCATTAGATGCGTTGTGCATTTAATGTAGATCAAAATTGCTCTTTGCAGCTTATCATTAAAATGAATATTTTAAGATATCACAGATTTAAAATTGTTAATCGCTCGCAGTGAAACGGAACCAGTTTGTGTTGTTTAATGAAAAAAAACAGCTCTAAACATTGAATATAAAGACATTGTATAGTTATACGATCTACGTCACACACTGTACAACCGTGCGAAGCTCGCTAGTAATAAGTAGTAGTAATAATTGCAGTAATCACAATATTCGGAACGCCTATAAACGCATGTGCGAAAAAATTATTTCTAGACTATATTTCTCTTTCAATAAAATGTCACAGATTACAGTTTACAGTATATCACAAAGTAGGTACTAATAATAGTATTACTTTACTCTATTAACTAATTAATCCATTAGGTACTACTTAGTATATATCACAAAGTCGAAATACCAACGATTTTTCCTTAAAATTTTTTTTCACGGTTACACAACGAATTCATGGTTTCGGAATTCAATTTTTATTTTGCACTATTGTACGTAAGTGCGTTGTATGTGTGTGTAATATGTATATTCGCACTGAACTCTATATTACAACTGAATAAAATTTAATATTATAACAATATAAATCGACAAATAAATCAACATTTCCTTAGTATTCTAAAATATTCTTACAAAATAGTACCACATTTTTTTAAATATAATTGCAATGAAATCTCTTCTACAGACCACTATTCACAATCAGTGTATCAACTTAATCAAATTTTAAATTATTAAATATTCTACAATATACTTTTCAACTGTCACTTAGACCATATTTTTAAAGTCATATCTTTTATCCTTATAATAAACAAGGTTATAAAAAAGACCTGAGAAATAAATACATTGCTGTCTCTATCACTAGTGCTGGACAAGTGACCACTCTATTCAATTCTGTTTATGACATTTAAATGTTACTTAAAACCTAACTCGGATCAAGAACCATATGGACGGAGCTTCTGCTTTTTAAAGCGTATCCGTTTTATGTTGGTGTGAGGTTCTAGACTTGTACTAATGTGCGTGACTTGGGAAAGCTCACCGTACAACACACAACTGTACATGACATATTTTTATTTTTGTGAATACTAGTAGTAGATTTAGGAGTATCTTGCAAATAATTATTTTAGTAACGCAATGTTTTTACCGTAGAGCCGGTCAAGAGCTGACACGAATTACATAGACAGTGCGAGGTTGCCAATCTTACTATTAGTGACGGACTTACACATTTGCCGCCAGTAGGCTATTCAAATTTTGCCGCCCCTACCTATCTACAATTCGATACCCTAGTTTATTAACCGAAAATAAGAACTCGCGTCTTTTTTTAGCGTTCTAGATGTGTTGTGAAGTGACATTCATACTAATTACAGTTTTTTTGTTAATGAAATTGTAATTAGTCTTGTGGACTATCGTCCTGTACGGGAAAAGGCTGGAGTAATCTCCAGGCTTTTCCCGTACTTAGCATGATTGTGAACCAGGGATCGCTGTATTAGTTCTTAGATTATTTTTACAACCCAGCGATTTAGTTAAGATTGCACAAGAAATAGTTTTAGCTAATAACATTTAGGTATATAAATATGGATCTTTTTAATTTCTGTAAGACATAAAAAAACCATTTTGGCGCCAAATTTGCCGCGCTAGACTCCAACCTACTAAGCCTGCTGCTAAATCTGCCACTGGTTACTATAGCTAACTGTTTTACTCGTGGTTATTACATTACATTACTATTTTCTCCTTTGGCTTGAACGTGGCTCAATGAGAGAGGGCGACACGAAAATTCATTTGACACAAGGTGATAAAATTGACAACTCATTATGACTCCGTCAATTATGATTTATGGTCCGAGACCTAACCTAACACTTTTCTCACTATGGAGACCTTTTTCCTCTTTCCCTCCCCCTGTTCTTGTACTATCAAACATTTAAAACTACCAACCAAATCCTTTATACAGTCCACTTCAGTCCTCGTCAAACCGTTTGGCAAATCGAATCTCGCGTATTCGTCCCTTCCCGCCAGTTCTTGACACATCTCCCTGACGCCATTTTGGAATTGCTCGTCGACGTCATAGACAATTTTTTTTTCTTCAGTTTTGGAATTAAAGGCGTTTTTCCACATTTCCTTTTCGTCTTTCTCCGATTTTTTTATGTAAGCATCTAAATTGGAAAGAGCTTTGCCAATTTCTTTATTTTTAGGTTCTAATTTTAACGCTTTCTTATAATATATCAATGCCTCCTCGCTTTTTCCCATAAGCTCGTACGCTCTACCATAGTAAAATAGAGCTTTGCAGTGTTTTTCTATATCTGTAAAACTGTCTAAGCATTCTAACATTTTTATTATATATTTCGGCTTATTAGCCTTATAGAAACACATAGCTAAATTAACGTAGGAATTTATTTTTAATTTCTTTAACTCATCCTCCTCTTGTATACTCTGTGGTTGGGACATCCGCAGTACTGTAATACTTTGTTGATAATTAGCAACGGCCTTTTTATATTTCTTCTTTAAAAAAAGGTCTTTAGCTAGGGTATGCAGAGATTTGACCGTTTTCAACGTCGTCTCATACTTCGATTGTTCTTCCATGGGCAGGTCATTGAACCTAAAAAGTATGGCGGGATCAATAAAACTAATAGAATGTGTTCGGATGATCAAACTAAACAAATGCGGTAATAATTTTAAAAGGCAGAAGCGGAAGGTTCTTTCATATTGGTCTGGGAAATAAAGAGAAATAACATTACATTACATATCTTCACGCGGTATCCCTAACGGGGTAGTCAGAGAGGACGGAGCGCCAAGCGTCCCGGTCCTTGCATACTTCTTTCGCTTCTTCAAATCTCATCATTCTCCTCACACATTTTCGCCTAGGTATGCGAGTGCTTTTGACAGTTCCGTCGGCTAACACTGGCTATTTGATCTTTATAAGTCAGCCTTGGTCTTCCTTGGCTTCTTTTACTACTCATTTTCGCTCTGTAGACTTTCTTCCTCAGTCTTTCATCACTCATTCTTTCTATGTGCCCGAACCATATAAGCATTCCTTTCTTCATTTTTGGCTTGAACATGGCTCTTAACACTAAATTACATAAGACATCGAAAAACTGCTGGAGATTTCTACTTAACCGCAAGGAGATGGATGGATGTGAGGTCTGGTCATGTTATATGCATACAGTTTTTCCTTTTTTTTGACACACACACACACACACAGCACTTAAAACGATGTACATACATGTCTACACTCACAACATAAACACATTTTTATAGCTATCTAGCTCTAGTATATCCCTTAATGACTAATTTGAGCTCGAGAGGAACCTAGTTATCCACAACATAGGATATCCTAGTGTGGAAACTAGAATTACTGTTCTAATATTTTGTGAAGTCTATTGTACATGAATAAATAAATATTTCATTTCATTTATGAATGAAATAAATACTATATTTATCGAGTAATTTTTGTCAGAGATTCAAGGACAGCGGTGAAACAATAAACAGCCGAACGACACATACAACAAATTCACAATTAATATATAGCAGTAGAGAAATACTAACCTATATACACGTACATATACAGGGTTAATTTAAAAATACTAATCTCTTAGGACTTTGTACTAAACATTATCCCAATAACTTTTTAAAAATTCATGTTTTTTCTTTCATATAAAAATAAAAATATATTGAATGTTTCTGAAAATGGCACCTACTCTACCCAGTTGCTAAAGCGGCGCACGCGCACGCACAGCGCGGCGCCGAGGCCCGGTGCGATTGCACTGCACCATTGGAAATACGTACAGAATAAATACGTTTCAGACAGTACAACAAAACTTAACAAATATTTTTTGAGGAACGTATTGTTTTGAAAAAAGTCGTAGAACAAAAATTGTTAGGTATGATGACAGGAATGTTACACTAAGAGGTTATCAGTATTTTTCAATTAACCCCGTATAAATACAAATTAATTTCCACGTATATAACGAGGTATCGCTTGAGAACGGCTCAACCAATTTGGCCGATTTCTTGTGTCCGTAGTTGTCAGGACAAGCATCGTATGAAAGGAAATTTTAAGATAAACCACGAAAAAAGTCGGAAATTTGGATAGTATTGTATCAAAATCTCAAAGAAAAATTTTTGCCATTTCGCAAACATTCAACATCCCACTGGGGAAAGCCTGGACATGTCGCTAGTATGGCGTAATAATGGAGCCCATTAAAGCTTATTCTGAAGTTCATACATACCTCGCTGCTGCTTGTACGTCCTTCACATCATAAAGGACTATAGCGAAAAGTGTAGGCTCGGGCTTGATTCTCGGCAGCGAACCGAGCTGGCCCCAAGTCGCTGCGGGCTGGAGCAGAAGGTGGAATCTCGCCGTGGGCCCCTTCACCGTAGTGAGTCCTATTTCCAGACCTGATATCAGCCGTCCTTTGCCTAGACGCAGTCGCTGTAAAAATATTACTTTAGGTAACAACCCTTTAGCCAGTTTTTGACTTTAGAATATACAGTATGTAAAAGAACCCTGTCCGATCCGAAAGGGATGCCTATATAGGCATTCCAATGGCGGAAAGTAAAAGGGGGTTGCGGGTTCGATTCCCGCCAGTCTGGGTGTTTATAATATGTATTTATTTACAAAAGAAAAGTATATAAGTAGTATATCAGTTGTCTAGTACCCATAACTAAGCGCTGTGATGCTTACTTTGGGACTAGATGGCGCTGTGTCAAATATCTGAGTAAAAAACATAAACATAACATATCTTCACGCCGTATCCCCAACGAGGTAGTCAGAGAGGACAGAGCGCCAAGCCTCGCGATCCTTACATGTCTGAGTATATTATTATTTCACTAAAAACAAGAAAATGACATATGTACCTACATAATTCATGAAAATCATAAAAAATAAATTATAAATCATAACGAAACGAATGCTTAGATGGTTCGGTCGCATAGAAAGAATGAGTTATAAAAGATTGCCGAAAAAAATCTACAGAGCGAAAGTGAAGCCAAGGTAGACCAAGGCCGACATATGAAGATCAAATAGCTAGTGTTAACTGGCCGAAATGTCAAAAGCACTCACATACCTAGACGAAAGTGAATAAAAAGAATGATGCGGATTGAGGAGGTGAAAGAAGTATGTAAGGACCGTGATATTGGGTGCTCCGTCTTCTCTAACTACCCGTTGGGGATACGGCGTGAGAATACGTATATATGTGAAAATAATGACAATAATAATGCTCCAGACGATACACACCAATCATCTGATCTCAAACTAGGGTTCCCTGTGCTATGAGAACCAGACGACGACTACTAGGGGCGTCTCCCAGTACACCCAGACCCGAGGTAATCTAGAAAAGTTAATTTCCTGAATTGACCCGACCGGGAATCGAACCCGGAACCTTCCGCGCTTGAGTAAACGTCTAAACCACTGCGCCATTTAGATCGTAATATCCATAACAAGTGACAAGATCGACGTCATTGATAGGCGACGCGTGCTGGCCCCGGGCCATCTGTATTATTTTCTCTATCGGACAAGGTTTTTTTTACATACTGTAAAATGAGGTTGGTATTTTCTTTAGGTTTTCTATTTTTTACATTTTCAGGAGTTTTAAAGTACAAAGTGATAGTAAATTGTGTTTTAAAGTTCCGTGTAAGTGAAAAGAATGGAGTAGGTCTAAATAAACATGTGTAGCTGAAGTTCGCGCTCTTCCAAGAAGTCCTTTAAAACTTCAGTAAAGCCTACTATCACTTTACTGGAGGAGTGTTACGATAAGAAAAACTAATTTACTTGTGATTTTACTTATTAATACGTGACATTGGGAAATGCGCTGATCTAAGCGCCATGCCATGAAGGAAGAAAGAGGCATATATTTTCGCTCAGTATAATTTGCAATTCGTCATTCTATAAAAACTAGACTAGATTTAGGAGTAGATTTTTAACCGACTTCAAAAAAAGGAGGAGGTTCTCAATTCCTCTGTATGTTGTTTTTTTTTGTATGTTTGTTACCTCATAACTACGTCATTTATGAACCGATTTCGAAAATTCTTTTTACGTTTGGTAGGGCGCCAAATCAATGTGCAACAACAGAAAGTCTATTAGTTTGGTGGGGTTGGCACCGACTTCAGTAACTGTAAAATTTAATTATATAGGTATGTGTATCGTATGTATAAAGTTATTTTAATTGTACTTGGGTTTTGATTAGTAAAGGATAGTTATTTTATACTTTTCAGTGTTTTTTGAAGGCGGTTTAATTTTTTTTTTCATTTACTGCAATGTTGACATAGTATGGAAACGCCCAAAAAGGCTTAGTTATTTCCGGAATCCGCGAAAATTAAATTATATATGTTTAGAAAAAACGTATTCGCCTACAAAACATCAGATCACGTAAATCATATCTCAAAGGTTTCGCGTGTAAAAGATTTTTCTTAATACATTTGCTCAAAATGTAGACTTTTCCATGTGTGTTTAGCGTGCGGAAAGTTATTCTTTTCCACACTAGTGCTTTTTGTTTTCTTCCTGCACATAACATCCAAATGCATGAAGGTTTTTAATTAAAAAGTTTTCTGTACAAAATTTTTGTATGAAATGACTATTTTACAGCGTAAATACTATTAATACACGAATTAAATTTAAAATAAATTTATTTTTTTAATATATACGTATAATGTAAATAAATAAATAACGCAATAAAAATTATTTTGAATTTAGATTGTTGTCATTGAATTGGCTGAATGCATAGAAACCGTTGCCCTGCCATGACCTCTAAAAAAAAGAAACTTACTCCCGCGAAATTACGTTTCTGCATTTTTTTTAATTTATTTATATTTTTTTCGCAAAGGTATTAAAAAACGTCGTTCGATGCACGTGCGGAATTGTCATTTGCACTCGGCCCTATTATTGACCCGTGCCTTCGGCTTGGGTCAACAAACCGAGACTAGTGAAGAAATGACATACTTACTTTCCACACTTGTATCGAAATGTACTATTTTAAATCAAGTTGTAAAACAAATGTTCACTAATTTCAGAAATAAAATACGTGCAAGACAAGGGCCTACATAACGAACTCAGCTACGAACTTGATATGGAATGTCTTTCACCAGAAGTTGTACCTCTGCTAATATTATGACGGAACATAACATGGGAACCGGTTTGTCCGATTTCTTTTTTCTTGTGTTCATAATTGTCAGGACAAGGGCTGTATGAAAGGAATTTTTTGGAAATGAATTTGGATAGTATTTTTGTATGAAAATCTCGATAAGAAAAATTTGGTGTTGGTGTTGGTGCAATTGCAATATTTTATGTTTCTTGTATAAAGTTGTTTTAAAACTTACCAGAGGCGCTCCATAGTTCATTGTAAGGGTAGAATCAAATGGTATATTCCCCTTTTCCCAATACGCCGCATAGTGTATGGTGACTTCAGCGTCATATGGTACTAGAGGTCCATTACCTGTAAAAGATAATTATATCTTAGACCAGCGTGGTAAAAATTGTTTAAAAACAAACAAACATAATTTGGATTGTCAGATAGTAGACATGGGTAACATTGCGCTACGCCGTGCAATTGCGCCAACTCCATTTACTGCGTCGGATGTACAAATGTGTTGGCGCATAACACACTTCAGCACATATTACGATAGATGCTCTAACAGCTAACTTGTACGACTTGTGAGTGGCGCGCGCTTTGCATCTCAGAGCCTACTTGGCGCGTAATATTTTGCTGTGCCATGGCGCAATCTTGAAATCATTCAAAGCGCCGACGCAGTAAAATGCGCCAGAATTACTAAGTTGACGCAAATAATTTTGCTGAATTAACCATGCTTACAAGATGGAGAAGCCAGACACGGGGGTTTATCACAGCATCTCTATGAGAACGATAGCTGCGCCGCAGTCGCGCGACGATTGTTTTAAATTGGTAATTACGGTGGCATGCTGTACATGACTTTTTATAGCTAGCAGTAGTTTTTAGTTCACTGATTAATCAACAGAGGCAGCAACGACGATTCGCGACATTATAATATCGCGAATCGTTATTATTACACGATTATCGATACACGATATATCGTGCTCCATTTAATAACAAATCGCAATCGATCGCGTCAGATTCGGCTATCGCTTACCGACTGTAGTTATGTAGTAAAGTAGCCGATTGGGAAAAGCTAGCTATTTTTTTTTACCACAGGAGTAAGTTGTCGAGGTTCTTGTTCCACGAACGTCACAGGCTGTCCTTCCCTCTCACCAGAACACAACAGTGCAAGCTCTATTGTTTGGCGGCAGTATTAGCAAGTAAGATGCCGGTAGCGCTCCGCGGGGCGCACCTAAGAATTTACAGAAGCGACAGCCACGCGATAACTACGCGACCGGTGACTATTGTAATAAAAAATTTGTATCATATAAGACGATTGCGTATCGATTATTCTAGGACTATATAATGCACTTTTCGCGGTAGATTTAGCGCCACCATACATATTACATTACACAAATTCTCGTTCTGAGTTTTCGAAAGTCCCTGAGGTTTTTGTAGATTTTTACTTTAAATATATATTTATCGTTTAAATACCTCAGAAGGTAATTCTAATTTTTCACCTTGAAATAAAAACCATCATAGTAATAGAGATTTTAGGAAATTATTATAGATTTTGAATATCCGGTCGGATTTTGAGTTACTATTCAGTATCCGGCCGGATAGTAAAGGGCCGGATTGGCCGAGTACGGGACAGTTACGGTAGATCCGTTACATCTCGTAATATATTTTCGTTACCTATTTAGAAAATCTGTTGGTATTTACTGCCATAATCATAATTAAGAATTTACTGTTACCCACATTGTTAACAACATTTAACTAATTTTGTTAATTGTTATAATAATAGGTTCTCTGATTCAAACTTGCCGCTATATTTCATAGTGTTCTTGTTTGTAGCCACAAGCGAGATGTTTACTGATTATTATTGCGCAATTGTCTGAGACTACACTTTTGTGGCTATAACCGCACGCTTATTAAGTAACTCGCAGACAGCATGCGACAGCCAATATCGCGCGATATCTGCTGTCAAAACGAGAATTTGTGTAATGTAATTTGTATAGTGGCGCTAAATCTACCGCGAACAGTGCATTCTACGGTCATAGAATAATAGATACGCAATCGTCATACATGATACCAATTGTTTATTACAATTAGTCACCGGTCGCGCAGTGATCGCGTGGCTGTCGCTGTGTGCAAATTTTTAGGTTATTAGCTAACCCCGCCGGTCATTCTGCCTGGCAAGCCAAACAACCATCCATATCATCTCTACCTTTAATACACTCAGGAAAGCAACTTGCTAGTACATTACCTTCCTCAATGATGAGTATCTTGACATCACCACTTGGGACGCAATCAGTCATTTTCTTGGCTAGCTCGTCGAAGCTGTGGTACTCCGGTGAGGACAGCATCAACTTGTCCGTAGATTCCTCGATGTTTTTGAGTATATCTTCCACATCGCTGAAGAAAATGTGATTCAAATATTGTTAAAAGTCAAAGTCAAATCAATCTATTCAAGTAAACCCAATTGCAAGATATTTTTTAACGTCAAATTTACTTTAGTTGGGTTCGAAAAGAAAACCTGGAGACAGAAGAACCGACAAGAAACTGAATCAGGTATCATTTTTTCAACATCATTATACGATAGTTGTTTAAATATAATATTCATAAAGCCAGTTAATATGCATGTGCAGAGAGAATTATTTCCAGACTATTGTTCTTTCTTCAATGAAATCGCTAATTTTGTAGTATGTTTTTTCCAATCAGTGTGCGTTTAATAACAAGTTTAAATCGCATTTCCATTAATTGAGTAATTTCTTGAGGAGTTTTATTATAGAAACGAACACAGTTGGCCAAAAATTGTCCACTTGACTTTTGTAATTTAAATTTAAGAATAACTAGCTGATGACGACTACGAGTTTCCATACCATTAATAACGCCCTTCTTTTAAAATACATCTACATTGTATTTTTAATTTTACGATCAGAGGAGGCTCAAGTAATATTGTGCAGTTCCTGGCTGCAATGGAACTTCATGGTGCTTTGTAATACAATGGTGATCACAATAAAAGTCAGTCGGAATGACACAGATCTGCCATGGCCTGGATACAATAATCTATGTTACTGTGAATATCTTAAGTGCAATGTATATGTAAGGGTTGTTAATTGAAACGATGGTTCGCAGCCATTGCATTTATTTTGTTTTCGTCTTTCTCGCTCACTCCCTAACTTTCTTGCATACATCTGTCCCTTTCACACACTAATTGTTAACTTCATTCGTTCTCTCGCTTTCGCATGCATAATCCATCCTTTCGTCTCTCTCGCACACATATTACGTCTGTTCCATGTTTACACCTTACATATATTAAGATACACACTTAGCTGTTGTGTAAGTCGATAACCGCCAAGCTAGCTGGTGAATATCTGTTATTTATTCCTATCATGGCGATTTGTCATATACCAGTAAGTATTATCATACGAATACATACGACTTACGTATCCTCAGAGAAGATGAAGCATCAAGTATCGCGGTCTTTACATACTTCTTTCGCGTCTTGAAATCTCGTCATTCTCCTCGCACTTTCGCATAGGTAAGCAGTGCTTTTGACATTTCCGTCAGCTAATATTCTAGCTATTCAGAAATCAGCCTTAGGGCCTGGTTACACAATACGAGTTGCTGACCTAAAAGTGGACAGGTACTATACTCGTGTACTCGTATGACAATAGCTCGACTTGCCTCGCACGGTCACACAAGTGCGATCTGCTGGCATGAAAGTAGACACCTGTGTACTCGCATCTTTTCATTAGCTAGTAATGTCTCGCGCAATGTTGTCGCAAAATACACGACTGATCACAGGTCTCGTGCTTATGAGCTACTGTCATTTCACAAAATCGTGCGAGTTGACGTCCGAGTCGCATGCGAGCTGCTGCTTGTGGCGTGGTGGGGGAAGACGAGAGGCGATTAAAAACAAAAATGCAAGGTACTGATCGACTCGCACATGACAGTAACTCGTATTATGCGGTCACACGGAGCGAGTAGCTGAACTGCAGTCACTGACTAGGCCAGCTCGGATGCTAGCTCGCACTGTGTAACCAGGCTATAAACCTCTCTCTACCCGTTTGGGAGTGAACATTTACAAAAATGTGAAAAATGCATGTGATTATTTTTAATAAACAATATTTGTACTCATTTTCACAGCCTTATTCCGATCCTTATTAGATTTCCATTCAAAGTTCAACCCCCCTTTTCCCTTCAAAATGCAAATTTACAAAACCCTTTCTTGGCGGGCTCCTACATTACATAAATTACATCAGACTAAATTCCGTGATCCTGGCTTTAGTAGTTTTTGAGATTTCGTGATTAATCAGCACTTCAGCAGTGGTCGGAATCCGAATCCCGGGACCACAGAAGTTTTGGGTCATCCATACTTTTGATAGAATCACACCGATGATTCCGACCACTGTTAATCAGCCATTGAATCAGTGAGTGAGTGGTATTTCGCTTTCATATACGTATTATACAGATGATATATGTCGGTGGAAATAATAAAAGGCACTCATTTGACTATACTAAGACAAAGCGCGACTTCCGGTTTGGAAGGGATGCGCGCTAACTGAACGTCGGAGCCGGCGCTGGCGATCTGTTAGACTACGGCGGCCGGTGCGATAGCATTTCTCCGACGGATCGTTTGCCATTATTAAATTTCAATTACCTACGTAATAATTGTTACAAAGATTTTTCTATCGTTTGCACATTAACTTTGTCCCAAAATGGTATTTTATGTAGTAGTTCACCTCTTGTAAGATTAGGTACCTATTTCTCACAGCTGAGTCGCAAGAGCACGAATTGGCCTGTGTCTTTTTCGACATATATATAGATTCGATACAATCTGGCTATGCTGAGGTATGTGTTGTATAGCAACCCTAAAATTTTTATGACAGTCAGTCACCGAGATGACATTACTGCTTTGTTTTTCCAATTCTGATGCGTCTGTGTAGACCAGCCATTCCCAAAGTGGGCGATAACGCCCCCTTGTGGGCGCTGCAGGCCTAAAGGGAGGCGGTAAGAGACCCAGAAAAAAAATGGGGGCGTTGTGTAGAGGCCTGGGGGGTGATTTGTAATTTCATTTAGCTAGGAGGCATCTTAGACAACGACTGCATGAGCTCTCGACTCAGTAGACAAAATAAGTTTGGGAACCAGTGGTGTAGACCTATACCTGTCGTCATCATCTTCCGGTTCTGGCAATTGTAGTTTTCCCGTGCTAAGCGACTCTAATTCAACTTTTTCTTTGAAGTCCAAGTCAATTTGAAATTCTGCCCCTGATGCCATGAGATCTCTGGAAAAGTAATTTGCTTTTGAGTTTGACTGGATGAGAATACGGATGAAACGCAAGTCACATTTGTAAATAATAAAGTGACAGGCCCATCAGTGCGGTGTCAGAGCTTCTACCCTCTAAACCGGGATCTCGGGTTCGATCCCCGGTCAGGTCAATTTAGGAAACAAATTTTCTAACTGAGGGATCTCTCAGCACCACCAATATTACAAAATCTTGGTGTTGCTGAGAGATCCCCCAGTTAGTTGCAGTGTTATCTATAGTACAAACTAATGTTTAGTATGGGGTCACACAATTTGTGTAATTATATAGAGCAAGAATCACCAATTAGTATAATTAAGATTCCGTTTTTAAAAATTATAAGACTGTCGCGGTCCATTTTTTAAACGTCAATAAATAAAAACGAAAAGAAATCTGAATATATTTTTATGCACATAAATAAAAAAGTTAAATCTAATATTAATGCGTAAAATGACGCTTCGTCGCCACGGCTTGCGTCTCGCGTCGTCCGTTGTCATGGCTATCTGATAAGCGGTAAAGATAAAAAGCAGGCTAATTTATTTTGTTATTTTTAGATCTTAAGATCCGCACAAAATACGTCTGTGGTCCGAATCCGGACCGCGGTCCACCATTTGGTAACCCCTGCTCTAAAGTATTATTATTATTATAAATACCAAAGAAAATACTGTCTGTTATATTATTGTGTAACCAATGTCCACTTTCTTAAAATAAGGGACTCACAGAGAAGTTACGTAAGCTCGAGGTAGTCAGAGAAAGAGTCAATGAAATTGAGGGGATCACCTGGAAAATCAGAGCAAAAATTATATTTCATAATGTTCACTCAACACACTTATGTGAACGTTTATCAGTTAATGTTTTACCAGTGCTTGGAAATAAGAGATATAATCCATGCTCTAGCGTGGCCATATAATCCAAACTGTTGAAACATTTCCATACATACTCGAAACTAATATACTCATATATCATATGTAATAAAAACTAAAAAAAATCCTAACTTCTAGACTATTTTGCCAAACCGTGATTGAACGCTCTGAAGCAAGTTTTTGTGAAATCTTTCCAAGAATAATATAATATACTTAACTAAATAACGGATCAATCCATATTTTGTTGGTTTACTTTCATCATGTTAGTTGGTGATGAGATTTGAGGAAGCGAAAGAGGTATGTAAGGACCGCGACTCCTGGCGCTCCGTCCTGACTACCCCGTTAGGGATACAGCGTGAAGATATGTATATTGTATGTATGTATGTATTTATGTTAGTTGGTGCATGACAATGCAACTGTGAATACAAAATGACAATTTTTAGAACATAATTCCCTATGTTGTCAGTTTCTATTGTTAGTTATTGCCAATATTCGTGATTAACTGCTATAATCATAATCATTAACAGAGAGCAATACTTTTGAAAATAATACTGTTGCCATGCATTTAAACTTTCATGATTTGTGCACATCTTATAATAACTAAACGTGTCTATGTCATTTTTATACTTAGCTAAAAACCTGCCTTTAACTCTACCTACCTACTAAAACCTTTACTCGTATACCAACATTTCGACAACTTTAGTTTAGACACGGAGTGAAATTTGCTGCGACAGTTTGCTTGAGACCATGGCCGATGCATTTCGGTCGAAATGTCAAGCCAGAATAAAAAGGTAATCGCGTTAAATATCCTGTTTTAGATACATTTTATAATGCAACGCGAAAGTTTAAAAGTTTATATAAAAAAAACAGATTAAACTTTAGTTATTGTAAGATGATTATGATTATAAAAATTAATCGCAAATATTGACAAGGCTTTTATTACTTTAAGGCTAAATACCTTTTTTATATCGACATTTCGACAACTTTATGATTATGATTATAAAAATTAATCACAAATATTGACAATACTAACACTACGAGCTATATGAAATGACATACTACCAAATGGATTACAATGAAATTGCAGATTACAATAAAATTGCATTAAATAAAATATTAATACCAGTTACTTAGGTATGTATTCCAGAACAATACTCAAGTGTAAGTCACTGCTTGAGAGTATATTCATAGCAAAAAATAACAAGGTTATGAAATCATTCATTATTTAGGAAAGTGCATTATATTATTCTTTTTTTAAATTTAATAAAAACTTCCTTAAGAACATGGGTGATCATGGTTTGGTGAAATAATCAAGGAGTCCGGAATGTTTTAGCATTTGCAGTGGACACTCTGTGTGTGACTTAGTTGAATTCAGTAAGTGGACAAAAACAATTTCAGATAGGTCAGAAATCTGCATTTCTGTGTCATGTTTTTTTTTAACTATTCAAGTCTTCAATCGATATACAAATTCTATCAATGACACCTCAATATTCAATAACACACCTCATCTATATAAATAAAAATCAATTGCCATATGTGTGACTCAGTATCACTTGAGCACGTATCGAAGCAGACTTGATGAATATTTAAAATCCAAAAAATTAAAAATTAAAATTGAACACTAGTGCAGTGACATGCACATAATATCAGCTCAATGAACTGCTAGTGCATGATTAAATAATAATAATATTTGGTGAAATGAATTTGGAGCTATATAGATGAGGTGTCTAATCTTTTTATTAATTTTTATTATTAATATTTTTTTTTAGTGGAAATAAGTGTTGTATGTACATTTTTACAAGGTCATTTATCAATAATATTAATATAAATCATATTATAAATTAAAATAAACTCTAATTTCAATGAAATGTCACAAAATCAATAATAATAAACCATCATCATGGACTATTTGGCGGGAACGGGAGAAGTGAGGTTATCATTTTATTTCGATTTTCTATCTTTTACATTTTTGGGAGTTTTAAACTACAAAAGTGATAGTATACTGTGTTTTAAAGTTCTGAATAAGTGAAAAGAATTGAGTAGGTCTAAATAAACATGTATAGCTGCAGTTCTCGCGCTCTTCCAACAAGTCCTACAAAACTTCAGTAAAGTCTACTATCACTTTACTGGAGGAGTTTTACGTTAACGATTCTACTTATTAATACAATATGTGACATTGTCAATTCCCCTAATCTGTGCGCCATGCCATGAAGAATGAAAAAAAAGCCAATCATCATACTATTGTCCGGCCGCTAAGAAAATGCGTTCCTGACAACTGTGAGTTGGTTACAGGGTTGGAATTTGACAGTCAGAATAGTATTTGGAATTTAAAAAGTTAGTATTTTACGAAAATAGTAGTAGTTTTATTACTACTTATATTGACTTTTTTATCTAAATGGCAAATAATTATTGAATCATAAACACAAAAATGTTTTATTCTGAATGTATAATCTTACTCTGTGATTGAAAGTCTTAACAGGATACACTGTTTATTGCGAGTATGAGTTCCTCTCTCATTCTTACCCAAGATACCTCCACAAAAAACAAACAGGGGGAATCCCTTACATTGAGATTATGGCATTCATCCCTCTCTTGTCCACATATACCTACTCTAAAATACCATATTATACCAACTTTATTCTGTGTCAGTAGTGAAATTTATCCATTTACAGGTTGAGTAGTGTGCCATACTAATATTCGCACAAAGCAAACAGTGACCAAACTATAAATTATTCATCTAAACGGCGAAAATTAACAAAACTCATATTGTTTAACGGTAAGTAAAAATTTTTAATTTTTTATTTCCTTACTTTGTAATGACATCTTTCTAAGCAGTAACTTTAAGAGTCCGTATGCAGACTTTGGTGTGTTTGGTGACCTAGATCTCTACATCTAAGAAGACTGAGAGATAGATATTTTATACATACAACTTTAACTCTTATCTTGAAATCATTAAACATGGAAACATGATTAAATAAAAAAATCTCGAAAAAAAAATTCAGAAAAGACCCTGTTTTGCACAAAGATCCAAAAGATCCAGTTGCATCTCTGAAATTCTACAAAATCCTAATATGAGTTTTACTAAAATGGATAGGTAATTATAATATCTCAAATCTCTAAAACCAGTTTTTTAATTGGTAATGCAGTTTTCTTGCAAATTACAATTATGTGCAAAAACAAATATTGAGATTTCTCTGCGCTAAAATGTGATCAAACCACAACTGCGAAAATCAAATTTATTCTTATGGCTATAGGGAGCGGGAGTAATGAACAAATTAGATTGCGCTGGGCTGCATAGGCAGACTCTTAAGGAAGTCTGTTCTTTAATAGTTTTTAATATTTAATATAATAATAATTATAATAATATTATTAATATAATAATAATAGTTAATATAATAATAATATTATAATAATAATAGTCTTTAATTAGTTTCAAGTTTGTAAATATTAATGTGAAGATATAGCATACTAAAATATTTATGTTTAATTTATTGAAAAACATTTTAACATATCAAACAGAAACATGTTGTCTTATTTTCACCAATCATAATGTATAGGTAGAAATGGTAGCGGTTGTAAAATGATGCATCTCTTTTACTATTCTTTAAAAGCTGCCCACCCGCCCACTCTTTTCTTTTCACTCCGGTGGAGCGCTACATTTCTTCGTGAAACCTGTTCTAGTACATTATCCTTCAGTGATATTGTCGGTTTGTATGAGTTTTACGTACCTAATGAAATATTACCAAATGGATTACAATAAAATTGCGATAAATAAAATTCTAGTACCAGTTACTTAAGTATATATTCCAGAACAATAGTCAACACTCAAGTATAAATCTCTGCTTGAGAGTAATTAGAAAGAAATGCCGCTATTCATAGAATGAGCAGTATCCTTTTCTGTGTTCAGATTCACTCTTGAGTATCGCTCAGGAATGGCGCCTTCCTTAGTATATTATATCATTACGCTATATTCATTAAAAGGTGGTAGAGTATTGAAAACTAGAATACATCACATCAACTACAGTTCACGTGTTTTGAAACTTATTGAGGCGATAATAACGGAATTTGTTTTTCGATGAAAACTATCAAATATTAAAAAAAAATTAAAAAAGAAGTAGGATATCGCGAAGCTTATCGGAACAAACGATAGTATTACATCGCGACACAGACAATTAAATTGCCGCCGAAAGATATTTTGTAAATATTAGATAAACTTACTTGAGTTTCTGTCCTTTAGAAAACGTAATAGGCTCGCCCAATGATCTATCCATTTTAAATTACTCAAATTAAACTAAAATACTCTTGGTATATAATGGTATTTAAACTTAGTTTAGGCACAAAAGACAAGGATAACTTTTATAAATGTTCTGAAACAAAAGTGACAAAACGATATTTATTTATTTATTTTCCTTAAGGCATTGGTAACTCCTAACAAAACTCATAAAATGTAAAAAATAGAAATTTAAAAAAAATGACAACCTCACTTCTACCGTTCCCGCCAAAAAGTCCACAAATTATGAGTCTCTAATTTTGACGAAACGATAAACGATTTTTTTATTTATTTATTTATATTTCTTAAGGCATTGGTAACAAGACCATCAGCCTAATGATGAAACTTCTGAAGAAACATTAGCTGTCCCTAACACTCCTCCAGTAAAGTAATAGTAGGCTTTACTGAAGTTAAAAAAGGACTTCTTGGAAGACCGCGAAAACTTCAGCTACACATGTTTATTTAGATCTATTCCATTCTTTTCACTTACATGGAACTTTAAAGCACAATATACAATCACTGTTGTACTTTAAAACTCCTAAAAATATTGAAAATCTAAATAAAATGCCAACTTCACTTCTCCTGTACTCGCCAAAAAGTCTAGAATGAAGTTAGGTAGTATATATTATGTAGGTGAGCAGATTTTTCTGTATGTAAGTGTAATTACGTAAATGACTACTTTCGTGCAAGTAATATAACTCCGCACTAGCGATTTCAAGCATGTTTTGAACCAAATATAGATTAAATTGAATGAGTTTAATGCACTACAGCATAACATTGTGTATGCTATTGTATATCATTATATATATAAATATATATACGCATTTAAATGGATGCATAGTCGAAATTAGCCTTTAATTAAGGCCAGGCCACACCGTATGTCGGTGCTGTGCGTACTGCAAACAAGTACTTTAAACCTTCTAAAAATGTAAAAATGGAAAATCTAAATAAAATGACAACCTCACTACTCCCGTTCCCGCCAAAAAGTCCTGACAAGGTAGTAGTAGAACCTGACAAGTAGTAGTAATACAATTATTCTGCCTTAGGAGGGAACGTATAGGGATCTTAGCCCATACAGCCGACGTCTTAAGTAATAAATAAATATTTTTTTCATATTATTTCATCAAAATGACTATGTAATGCATTTTAGATGTTTCTTGGAGTTTTTAACGGCAACACTTTATGCTGCTTCCGTTTTAAAAGAAGATTGAGGAGAAGTAGTGACATAAGAAAATAAGTAATTAACGCCATGACAAAGGAGACAAATTACAAAAATCAATACTTTGTTTAAAAACATTTTTGTAAAATACTAAAAATTGCTTATATTTTGGATTGACCACTAATGAATAATAAAATTACACAGTTACTAAAAAAGACATTTCCATTAATATCTCAAATATCAAATCTTCATTTGACAAAATTTTAAACTTTTTAAAACACTATGTATTTATAAAATAATATTTTAATTCACAAAAACATAAATAGACAACGGTTACTTTTAATTTGTTTAAATATTGACAACATGAACCCAGTTTAACCTAATCCTCGGACCACGAAAAATTCTTGATCCTAAATTTAATCATTTCCGAACAACTTCTTATCTAATTTTTAAGAGGCAAAGCTCCATTTTATAATAAAATAAATACCTTTGCACCGTCATGTCATTAGTACTTAACGGACACAAGTACTACACTTAACAATCTAACCAAAAAAGAATATTCTTATAAAGTGGATTCTATTCTGGCGCTTCGCCGGCCGCTGCCACGGCACGTTCGCCTAACTCGCGCGGCTCGTGCGTTGTTTACATACTTACCTAACCTAACTGTTAAAGGACTCAACTAAATGATGAACGAACTTTTATTTAATGATATTTTGTTGCGCAATATTTTTACCACGCCCATATCTCAGGGACGCCATTCCAGGGTATATATGATCCACAGACAATAGACATTGCAGTTAACCCATAATAACTTAATAACATAATAGAATAATATCCTTAACACTAACCTACCCAAAGAGAGTGTTCTTGTAGGGCGAATTCTGCTCTGGCGCTTCGCCAGCTGCTGCAGCCGCACGCTTGCTTCGCTCTCTCGGCTCGCGCGTTGTGGTTTACATGCTTACCTAACCTAACCTACTCAAAGAGAACATTTTTATAGGGTGGATTCTGTTCTGGCGCTTTGCCGGCCACTGCCGCGCACGCTCGCTCGGTTCGCGCGTTGTGCATAATATACTAACCCAATCTAACCTATCCAAAGAGAATGTTCTCAGACGGATTCGGTTCTGTATTAAGTTTACTAATAACGTAACGTACAAATATCGGTTATATACATATAGTTTTCTTTGCCTGCTAAACATGTACATAAAACTAATATCTATGATTAAAAAATTAATATTAAATCTGTGATTAAATTGTATTTTTTTCTTAAAATATTAGATCCGGTAATGTAAAACTTTAAAAACTTGAACACATATAGGGAGCGTCGTTCCCGTCTAAAAACATTCAAGTTATACCCTTTAAATCTTTTTGTTTCCGTCCTACATTACAGAAATACAATGAAGAATATGTGTATTAAGTGATAAAACACGTTGTAACTTGATATAGAAATTACAAAATTACTATCTTAAAAAATATAATTGTGTAAAGTGATGCTTTAAAAGTTTAAATCTTAGATATATGATTGTCTTGTACTATGAATATACATTCAGTCAAAAAGGTATCGGGAATGGATGATTTGTTTATTGTTCCAAATTCAATTTTTTGTTTTTTTTTGTTGTTGTTAGATTGGCACAACTGTTTTCCATTTTGGCGCAGAGTTTTAGTTGCATCTGTTATTTAGATTAAATACAGTGCTGTTTTTAATTAGATCATATCTGGTGTGTATTGCGAATTTCATAATGGACAAAAACATCGAACAAAGAGTTTGTCTTAAATTTTGCATCGCCAATGGAATTTCGTGTTCGGAGTCACTGAAAATGTTACAGAAGGCTTACGGTGAATCGACTTTATATATATTATATATTTACTCACAAAAACACGTGCTTATGAGTGGTACAAAGCATTCAAAAGCGGTTGAGATGTGATGGAAGATTTGCCTCGCTCTGGTAGGCCATCAACGTCTGCAACTGAAATTAACATCGCAAAAGTGAAGGAAATAGTGACTGGAAATCCTCATTCAAGTTTGAGAGAGATAGCCGCCGAACTTTCTGTGTCTCACGAGTCGATCCGTACCATTTTAAATAATCACTTGGGTATGAAAAATGTTGCCGCTCGGTTAGTCCCAAAAGACCTAAATTTTCTTCAAAAACTCAATCGTATAAGAGTCACTGAGGACATACTAGAACGAGTCAATTCCGACCCAACATTCATGAAACGCATTGTTACTGGTGACGAGACGTGGGTTTACGAGTTTGACATGCAAACTAGTCAACAAACTTCGGAGTGGCGCCTTCCAACTGAACTGAAACCAAAAAAACCACGCCAAAGTCGATCAAAAGTCAAAGTCATATTGACTGTTTTCTTTAACTATCGTGATGTTGTGCACTCGGAATTCTTACCGGAAGGTCAAACGGTAAATAAAGAATAATATTTGGGCGTTATGCGCCGTTTAAGAGAGCAAATTCGACGAAAAAGGCCAGATTTGTGAAAAGAAAATTCTTTGATTTTGCACCACGATAATGCGCCTTCACACAATGCCATCATTGTGAACGAATTTTTGACCAAAAACTCAACAAATACCATCGAGCAACCACCTTATTCACCAGATATGGCCGACTTCTTTCTTTTTCTTAAACTCAAATTACCACTTCGTGGCACCCGTTTTCATTCGGTAGAAGACAATCTTCGAAATCTTTTAAAAGTTAAGATAGTAAATTGCTAGGCACTACAAGGGTGACCAATGTTAGACTAGTCACATCTAGCGTACTATAGTAACATATTTTTACTGGGTTTTTAATAACATATTCACAAAATAAATAAATATAGCTAACTAGATAGCACAATTTTTATTAAATAATTTCTCGATGAAACTTGAATACTGAGATTTGAATTTAAGCAGTCATTGTACTCATCATGTCGCTGTAGTTTTTTGTACGTCAAGAAAAGAATAAAATAGTTTCTGACACCTTCGTCTCTTAATTCTGCTCTTTAAGTTTTTTAAAAGATTCTTTAAATTGTACCGCATCTAGGTTATTAGTAAAACCACTACAAGATCTTATTGGTCGCAAAAACAACTCGGCGTGGTCTTGATTCACATAATTCCGAAGCAGATATTTAGAACTATGTGCAGATTTTTCTCTCTCAGAAACATGAAAACAAAGTTCAGTCACATTCTATAAACAATTAATATTTTCCTGTTACTTTTTCTCAATAGAGGATTTACATAGTCAGGAAATTAAAAAGTAATTAATTACCACTGTAAATATTTTCTCTGATTCCCAATAATCTTTGCGAGGGTAATTCATCATACCGTAAAATTATTTTCTTAATGTTCTATTGAAAGAAGCTGCTTCGAAATACAAATAACATAAATATATATCATGAATATCCCGTTGGCGATACAGCGTGAAGATATGTATGTAGGTATATATCATATACATGTATGTAATTTTTACAGAGGTTTCAATTTTCTATTCCGATTACATCAAGCCATTATTTTCCTCTAATAATACATGATAGTAATCTGAAACGAGATAATTACGACATATAAACATGATACCTGTATTTATCGATATCTTTTTAATATAGGTACATGGACAGCTCTAACTGCAATAACAACAAAAATTGATATGAAGTAATTTACTGTATTATAGGAATAAAAACTGCTAATAACTAATAATATACATGACTATAATACAGTAAACTACGAAACATAGTAATTACGATGGAAATATATACGACATCAGACTAAATTAATGAATTTCTGTTACATACCAGTGCAATTACAGATTTCGTTGATTATTGATTTTTCTCGAGCCGCATCCTAACACACTACACTTAGAAATTATTGTGGCATTATGCTAGCTTCTCTTTTATCAAAACAGTTCTAATATCCAGCATAAAATCACAGAAACATTAAAAAATATTAAACTCATTGATATGTTTTGACACTTCGTGTACTTGTCAGCGTGTCGCAATAAATGGCGAACCGGCACGTTTTGAAATTACAATGATGTCACATAAAAAAATTACTCTTTGAGAAAAGTACTGTTGTTTTCTCTTACACACGCAAGAAGCCGTAAGTCAAAAAGAAACAACACTACGTGTGAATATCATGCGTTAGAATATATATAACTAAATGTTGCTATAGATCAACATGCCATATCCTTTAGTTTCCTTAGTCATTGGATCTACCACTGTTCTTAGACAGCCAGTTTATTCATTGATTGTTAATAGTATTGCCAATTTAGCATATTATGTGCTAGATTTGGCATATTTTCATGTTGTTTAGCATATTTTCTTGTTGTTTAGCAGTAGCATATTTTTTAGCACTAAAAATAAAAATTATTAAATAAGAGTATAACCATGAAATAAAAGACCCTGGGTCTGTTACAAATCAACGATAGAACCGATGACAGCGCTTAAAGTGCTAAAAACGGTTCTGTTCCGCTGCCGTCAGCGCGCTATAACCATTCCATTTCCGTGTTGCGGGGGTTCCCCAACAAATCACCTTCAACAAACTATACACAAACAGCTTCTTTTAATCCTTCCTTTTGGAATGAAAATAAAAAAAATATCATTGTCAGTGAATGAAAATCCTTATATTTCATACTTACGATTAATACACCATTTTCATTATTTATACGGTACAGTTTTACGTGCATAATTGCTTTAACCTAATATGCCGTCTAAATATCTGGTAACAAATAAAGAAAGTTTTGACATTTTATTTGATACTGAAAAATGTTAGTATAATTTTTTTAATAAATTGTAATTAGCATAATTTCGGCAAAATTTTAACTATATTTTAGCAGATTTTATATTAGTCTTGTAGGCAACACTGCTGGTGTCACTCATGGTGGCAGTAGGGATGAGCGATATTGTTGAAATAACGATATTGAAATCCAAATCAATATCTTTCAAAATACAAATTATCGATATTTCCTAATGTTGACGGTTCTTAACACTAATTTAAATGCATACTTATAGGAGACCATGATCATCTGCAACTAAGGTAAGTGCTAATTACACAAAAAAATAATAGACATTACTTTTTTTGTAATAAATCGTTAAAAAGTAGTAAATGCAAATTAAAAAAATAATAATCGACTTTCTCAAAAGTATTGACAACAAAGAATGAGACGTGTTACCTAATTACCTATGTCCTATCGATATTTGACTGTAGTAGGTACTAGATAGGCTATAGTAAATTAAAAATATCAACACTTCCTTTTTTTACACATTATTTATTCCAAGACATAATTATTGAATATTTTATTAACTCGGTTATTTGAAAAACACATTGTAAATGAAATAATAACGACATTACAATATCTTGGTAAAAACGTCAACATTGCGATATCTTGTTAAAAATTTCGATATTGTGATTTTTTGTTAAAAATATTGATGTTACGATATCTTCTTTAATATATCGATATTTCGATATTTAAAAGACGTAAATATTTTGAATATCGATATGGATATTTCACTAATATCGAAACATATCGCTCATCCCTATATTGTTACTTCACCAGTTCATCATTCGGTGGTAAATAGTGAAAGTGCAGTTTTTTTTAAAGCTTTCCCTATTTAAAACTTTGGTATACTATTGAAATTTTCTTAATCATTAATTTTCATTTTGTCTTTTTTTGGTTATTACTTAATTTTAATACCTTTGTTGTACCTGTAAGTATAACGGTGTCCTTCAATATTTTATTTTTTACTGCATTCATTTCTTATTTCATTCGTTCATACTGGTTTTTTTTGTTGGTTATGTGAGTAGGGATTTGATATTATTATTTAGTAATTGCATTTTATTAATGAATTTAATTGTTCTGTAATGGTCGTGTGGTCTTTCTGAACTAATCAAACCATTGGATATTGAAGTAATATTTTCTCAGATTACCTACATACTGATCGTTTTGTAAGTTATCTACCTGTGTACCTACATAGTATAAAATAAAGTTTAGTATAATAATGATTAATTATCATTAAATAAGTTTCAATATTTGTGCTGAATAAGGATTCATTGCGTAGTAACAGGTATTAACAACACCAAGGATTAGAATATAAGAGAACTAGGCAAGGGTAACTCTGCAAAATTCCTAGCTCCAACTCAGTAACTCAGGCGCACTTCACTGCGCCAGTGCTATGAGTTAAGGCGACACATTAGAAATTTTGTCTATGTATGGA
Organism: Zeuzera pyrina; assembly: GCA_907165235.1. NCBI lineage: Eukaryota > Metazoa > Arthropoda > Insecta > Lepidoptera > Cossidae > Zeuzera > Zeuzera pyrina. The sequence continues at coordinate 3,747,128 of OU015647.1, forward strand.
AATGATATTTGGTAACCTGATTCTTGATTTCATTGACTTTATTTTGCCCATTGCGATACATGATTGATTATCTTTAGTAACACAAAAAAAAATTAAAGAAATGTTTTTTAAAATAGAGATTTACATTTTTCGTAGTAACGGATTTATATTTCTAAATAGGCCTTTTTTTTCTTTTCATTCGATGTTTCTTTGCATTTTACACATTTAGGAAGGAAATGATTGTTTAGAAGTAGCTTTTTTGGTTGGTATTGTGAGATTTAGTTTTGTACTGCTGGCATCACTACTGATGTTAGTGTCAAGTTGATTCTTAATTTGCTCAACTGTTATTTGAGGGTAGTTGCTTATTTTTTTTCTTGGCACCATGCCAATAACTTCGCAAGTATTTATTAACTTTATATGATTGTTTTTAATAAATATAATACTATAACAATATGCTCTCACTATGTACCACAACTTAAAATGATTTTATAGGTTACAGAACGCTATTATATACAATTTATTTCACGAGCAGGGTTTCAATATGTCATTTAACCACAGACTATCAATACTTTGAATCGAATCAATAGAAATATAGGATATTATGAAAAAAAACATTTGAACTGAGAAAAAATAATTAGAGTCATTAGAATGTTGGAACCGATTTTAGAATACATACATAAAGACTGACAAAGAAAATCTACAGGGCGAAAGTGAGAGGTAAAAGAAGCCAAGGAAGACCAAGGCTGACATATGAAGATCAAATAGCCTAGAGTGTTAGCAGACGGAAATGTCAAAAGCACTTGTATACCTAGGCGAAAATGTGTGAGGAGAATGGTGAGATTTGAGGAAGCGAAAGAGGTGTGTAAGGGCCGCGACTCCTGGCGCTCTGTCCTCTCTGACTACCCCGTTAGGGATACAGCGTGAAGATATGTATGTATGTATGTTGAATGTTGGAAGCTTGTTCTTTGTCAATCTAAGGGTAATCTATCTAGATAGAGTAAAACTTATATAGATTATATAGATGACATAGACATGTCATCTATATAAGAGGGCTATCACTCTGGGCACTATACAGAGTAAAAAGTCTAGCTTCATTTTTTTTGCTGTATTTATTTTTAATTTTTTATAACATTTTAATGTCAGGTTTAACTATGGTCAATAATCCCTATATGAGCAAAATTCGCAAAAGACTATTAATGCAAAAGCAGAGGTACTTTATCACTGTAGACATAATGCCCGCTACACATGATGCTTGATCAAGCCCGTCCAATTGGCATGAAGCATTATTTGTTGATCGTGTGTGGTGGGCATAATAATACATTTTATCTGTGAGGAGAATGATGACATTTGAGGAAGCGACAGAGGTATGTAAACACCGCTAAGCTAGGCGCTTTGTCCTCTCTGACTACCCCGTTGGGGATATAGTGTAAAGATATGTATGTATGTATTTAATTAATTAGTAAAAAACACCTTGATCCCTAGGGGACATAAGTATCTAGATACTTGATGTGTTGTAGTTTAAAATAAAATTACTAACAAATTACTCTATATTTTTTTTTTTTTGGTTCCTTATTTTTGGGACAGGGAAAAACAAAAGTATGATAAGTTGAATCAATAATTTCTAATAAAATTTCTTTATTTTTGAAGTTGCTTATAAATCTTAAGTGAATGCATGTTCATGCAAATTCTTATTATATTGTGTATACACTCGAATAGGCCTCAACACAATCATGATGTGCGTTATTGTTACAGCGTCATGGCCGCCGCTCCGGACCCACTGGAACTTTGCCAATGCCCATACAATAAGTCCCACCAAATACAGCACTACAAAATGCATATACATTTAGCCAAGTGTAGGAGAAGCATGCCTGACTGTAAGAAGACAACATGCCCTTTCGACTGCACTCATATCGTCAATGAAGTTGAATTAGATGTAAGTATACCTGTGGTAAGATGTGACTACCTTCAGGGTAGCGGCCGATTGTAATGGGGCTGGAGGTTATAACATAAAGAACGATGACTTACTATGACTTCGCTGCAGTTGAGAAACAAGTGTTTTAAATTGGTAATTGCAATGCCATGCGGTAAAACCACTTCGCAGCGTCAATATGGTTCCCAGCCATAGTTTATAGTTCACTGATTAATCAACAGAGGCATCAATAGCGATTCGCGAATTTATGTATATCCACGCCACAGTACAAGTAAGCAAGCAGTATTCTATCTTCATACAAACGCTCCCAAACGACGGCATACAAAAGTCGTGGGTACGCCGTGGTTGTTGTCGGACGATGTGAGTCGCTCCCGCGCATTTAGTGACGAAATATTATATTGTTCGGTGTATGAATGTTTGAATACATATATATCGCAACCGGTAATATTTCTCCGTTGCTCATTTATAGGAAATATATTATCATAATGATCTCGTTACTTGTCTGTCTGTTTCTCCGCTAACTTCTAAACCACGCAATGGATTTTGATTTACCGTGGAATCATTGTCCAAAGTTTTAACGAAAAAATTTAGTTTCTCAAAACAACCTGTGTTTTATAATAAGTGACATACGAAGGCACATTCTTCCGACGTTTAACAAGAGCTGGGCTTTAGCATCTCGGAAAAAAGAGACATTTTTACAGAAGAATAGGACTTGGTTGGAATCAGGGTATTCGGTGAATTTATAAGACCGATAAATATTCTACATCATCAACTTCTAGCCAACGAGGAAGACCGTGCGTAGCTTATGGAGACTCCTCAGAATATATCATCCCAGAAAATGTTCCCGAGCAGCTACAAATGAAGATGTCTTTAAAACTATTTGTCACACGTCAAATCCGTTTATAACAAGTTTAAGAAATGTAAAAGATCTTGAGGAAGAAACACTAACTCTTCTAAAACTGGCACCACTTGCAACTGACCCTGAAATATGTGTAGAGCCTAAGTACATGGCAATTTGTTTTTCCAATGTATTCACTCTTAAATTTAATCATTACTTTCAACCTTTTACAATAAGATACCAGAAAATATAAGGTAATTAGGATAGAAGCGATAATTTTTTTTAGAAAAAGAATTTTTTGTCATGGCTTCTTGTAATTAACCTTAGTTTTAACTTTTTTTAGTAATTATAACCTTGTTTTTAACTTTGAATAAATTATTTAATTTTTTGTTGTGCTTTACCGTTTCCCGCCCGCTTCGCTGGGCGTAAGTGAAAATTTTGTACGTAATAGTACATTTTTGTTTGAAAAATGGTGAAGGGTCCATGGAGTTAAAAAAATAAGTAGCCTATAACCATCTACAACTAATTCCGCGTCGAATGGTCATGGTCCCATGCCGATCGGTCCAGTAGTTTTCAAGTTTGTCGCGGTCAAAGAAAAAAAACTCATTATACAGGGAGTACATACAAACGGGACATATTTTTGAATATGCTATAGTATATCGAGAATTCATCTTGATTACGATTTAATAAAGTATTATTATGCAATAATAACAAAGATATAGGTTAAAACACAATTTATTTCACTTGTGCTTCCCCTTAACACAAGTAAAAGACACCGAAATTTAATTTTTACCTAATTTCACAAATCCACAGAACCTCTTTTATTTATGTAACAATAAGGTTGATATTCCTGTGTATGTGGAAAAAACGTATTTTGAAATTAGATTAGAATGATAGGTAGGTAGTGTGCCTTTGTCGCCACGTTCTCGTCGCAATGATTCTGACCTCTCACTGCGGACGTACTAATGGTTATGAAAGAAATCGATAAAAAAACAAAAGATAGACTCTGACCTTGTATTCCGGCTGCAAATTACCAATGTGGGTAAATCATAAAATGTCGCACGATAACACTGCTACAATTTGATACTTTTTCACATCACTTTTTTTCCATATGTATTGAGGTCCGTAGTAATTACACATTCACAAGTTCACAAACGTAAATGTTCAAAATTGCGGCCTTGCGCTTCTATACATGCACCTGCACGCCGCGCTATCTCACTATGCACACGATGAAATACGTTTGACGTTTCTCGTTGTAATTTATTAAAGGCATCGATGATTTTGTGCTTCATGACCTCTTCTGTATCAGATTAGGTTAAAAGGATGGCGCAGATCTTCCTTCAGCACTTTATGGACCGTACTGTGGGGCACCTGTAGTAACCTTCCGGCCGACCTTGTACTATCATCGGGATGTTCATCAAAATGATTAAGAATGAGATCGCGGATGCCTTGGTTATTAGCATTGCCGCCGGAATCTGTATTGCGCGGTGTAAAGCTGCCATAATCCCTTAACCGTTGCAGCACTCGCGTCAGTATTCTACCACTCGAAGGCACATGCTCATCATTACGATGTCCAAAATGGTCCAAATACAAACACAAAGCTTCACTAGAATTACCACTAGCCATACCATAAGCCAAAACCATATCGGTGTATTGCAGATTACTATACAGATAAAACGGCATGATTTAAACAAGAAAATAATTCGTAAGTAGTTAAAAACGAATTGATGGTGTACACAATGAATACGTCTCACAGAGATCGTAACCGGAATGCAACTGAAAAAATTTAATTTGAACAGCTGTTCAATATGGCGGATTGGCGGTGTTACATCAAAGAAAGCCACCGTAAATCACACGTCGGCAAAGTCAAAGGCAGAAAGTATTTTAGTGACGTCACAAAGATGCCGACAAAATGTAAAGGTGTGTACATACGAAGTACGAATTGATTTTTTAATGAATGAATATTTTTGAAAGTTTCTATGAAAGTGGACAAAGAGAATGAATTGATGAGGTAAGAGCATTGTTTCAAGGAAGCTCGGCTTCTCAAGATGAATTTCAGTAAGATAAAATGTTATCAAAATGTACCAAAGTAGTTCGACGGATGTAAGACACAACGACATTATCATAACAGGCCAGTAAATAACGGTTAGTAATAATGGTTATTGTTTTACATTGATGAAACATCTACTAGAAAGTTGTTTTTTTAAGAAGAGCTTCGTATATCGGTACTTACCTACAATAATTACCTATTTTCTTATTAATAAAAAGCTAATTTAATATTAATAAGTTAATAAGTAATTTTAAGCAGATAAAATAATGAAATCACTAAAAACAGTACCTAAATCGATCGAATGTTACAAAGAAATAAAAATGGTTCATGATTGTTTATCCCTAGCTATTGTGATCCGAGCTTTATCTACCTATGAATAATAAGGATTTTTTTCAAAAATTATTAAATTTTTTCAGTTGCATTTAACCTTCCGGCCGACCTTGTACTATCATCGGGATGTTCATCAAAATGATTAGCGAGCTTGAAACAATGCTCTTACCTCATCAATTCATACTCTTTGTCCACTTTCATAGAAACTCAAAAATATTCATTCATTAAAAAATCAATTCGTACTTTGTATGTAGACACCTTTACATTTTGTCGGCATCTTTGCCGACGTGTGATTTACGGTGGCTTTCTTTGATGTAACACCGCCAATCTGCCATATTCAACAGCTGACAGTTCATGACCTTAGCGATTTGTAAACATTGTTAAGGGGTATACGAGGGGTATACGCATTATTTTCGAAAATGGTTTTCAGGCTGTATTTCAGTAACGGATGAAATTATTACAAAATAAAAAAATACGTAAGATTTAAAATCTGTAACTGTACACGATCAATCCAATTTTACGAGAAATGGTGGGGATTACACTTGAAAATTAAAACGGTCATAACTCTTAAACGGATACGTTTTTTTCGATAATTCTTTTTGTAACTACATACTAAAGTTATGCCCTTTCATCCATTAAAGTAACTGTCCCGTTTTCATATACACCCTGTATATATATAGATGTGGAGACTGAGCTGAGCTAAGCAAAAATGCAACGCGTCGTCCGCTTGCCCCGCAGTCGCTGCAATTTAAATACAGTATCAATCTATTCTATACAACACCGGCGGGGTTATTACCTAAAAACTTGCAGACAGCGACAGCCACGCGATCACTGCGCAACCGGTGATTAATTGTAATAAAAAATTACTATTATGTATGACGATTGCGTATCTATTATTGTATGTCCGTAAAATGCACTTTTCGCGGTAGATTTAGCGCCACTATACAAATTACATTACACAAATTCTCGTTTTGACAGCAGATATCGCGCGATATTGGTTGTCGCAACCTGTCTGCAAGTTACGTAATAAGCGTGCCGGCCGGCGACTGCGGGGCGAGCGAACGACGCGTTGTATTTTTGCTTAGCTCAGTTCAGTCCCCACAATTGCAACGATGCAAGTGTCGATAGATAGACTCAAACCAGCCTTTGTATTAAATAATGTAGAAAACTTTGATGATAATTGGTGTTTAGAGGGTAATTTAGAAGTAAGAAATAACTATAGTCTATAGCACCCATTCCCAAAGTGGGCGATAACGCCCCCCTGTAGGCGCTGCAGGCCTAAAGGGGGGCGGTAGGAGACCCAGAAAAAAATGGGGGCGTTGTGTAGAGGCCTGGGAGGTGATTTGTAATTTCCATTTAGCTAGGAGGCATCTTAGACAACGACTGCATGAGCTCTCGACTCAGTAGACAAAATAAGTTTGGGAACCTAGAGTCTATAGCAATAGCACGGTTCCGAAATCGCTTCCGCCTGTAACTAAATCAACACGCTCTGGCCCCAAAGTAAAGACACCGGTGCGATTTTGTAATCTACTTACGCAATACTAAGAATGTACAATTAAGCAATTATTATAATATTAATACTTTGTTTTACGTTAATAATTGCAAAGTGTAATCTTGGAGTGTAAAAACATACATAGTTTACGCGACATTTTGTTCGGACATCTTAAAATAAGTAAAATTATTAATAAATGCTCATGGGCTACAATCAGTCAAAAGAAGAAGAGAAAGTTACAATCACACAGCAAAGAGAAAACGAAAATAAAATTCAGTGACATAGAGAAGCAGTTGGCACACCATGAGATTTATGTAATATTGGTAGGTAGAGACGATAATATTATTAGGTGTTACACATATTAGGATGAATCGTTTTACAAGAGCGCTTAGATAATAATTTAACTTTGCACGGAACGAGATGCGATCGGCCAGCGAAGTGCGAGTATGTATGTAAACATTGACAAATAGGGAATCAGTCCCATATTTTAACATCATCTTAAGGTGGTCTGTGCATCTTTTAGACTCTAGGTTCCCAAACTTATTTTGTCTACTGAGTCGAGAGCTCATGCAGTCGTTGTCTAAGAGGCCTCCTAGCTAAATGAAATTACAAATCACCCCCCAGGCCTCTACACAACGCCCCCATTTTTTTTCTGGGTCTCTTACCGCACCCCTTTAGGCCTGCATCGCCCACAGGGGGGCGTTATCTCCCACTTTGGGAATGGGTGTTTTAGACTATATTATTGTAAAATTAGATGACATTGCATTAAACTTTTTAAACATAATACAGTCGTTTTATTAATTAATTTGTGTATTTGCGGAAAAAATTGCTACAAGCATCTTAAAAAGCACGCCAAAAACGAAATTACATCATGGTGGGTGGCGGGACAGACGGCCCAAGCTATCCCGCAATGATCCACGCAGTCAGCAGCACAAACAGGTTACCAAAACCCGTGTTAAGTAGACAGTAGGAACAGGCCTGTAAGGGGGCCTAGTAGAAATAATGTATGAGTATATAACGATTTATGTTTATTTTATAGCAAATTAAGGATCGTATGATAAAACATGTACACTAACATATTCTTTTGGACATAAATACATTCCAAATGTTTATTAAACTCGTAATATTATAATAATTTATGTAATGTACCTAGTTGTTTAATTGGATATAAATGTAAACCTTCGGACGTCGCGTCGGTGTCAGATATTTATTCGCGGAAGGCAAAACCTCATAATGGAATCGACTTACAACTAAGCAAATTCCTGTCTGCCTATTACATTCTAAATGATTATTGTAGCTTGGAAATATTAATAATAATAATATAATAATAAATAAATATTTTTCGGGAAGTTTAAACTATTTCTTTTAAGTTGTTTTTTCAGTTTTTGTGTGATAGTTGTTTCATTTAACTTATAGAAATTGGTAGTAGTTATTAAATAACAATGGGTGTTACAAATATAATTTTAATTTCTGAACACACTATACAATAGCAGCATTTATTGGGAAATGTTCTAACTGAATGTACCGACTAAATTTCCTACAAAAAAAATGTACTAAGTGAATAGGCCCTGGTCTGAGCGCGATTGCCAGCGCGAATGCCCGCGCGGTACAGTCGTACGCTTCGCGAGATTATTTTCTGAAGGCGTACCGATTATCGAGGGAAATGGAGCAATGAAAGAAGACGTATTATAACTGCTCAGTTAGTGGATCTTTGAACCCCACTTTAAACAGTGAATGCACATTTTTAAACTACCAGTTGTTTCAGAAATATAAGTACCAGGGAATTTTGTAAGACGTCATGATAGGTACCGCGTATTTCTTCTTATGTAGTGGACCCAATCATACCCCATAAATCTATTTTTAATGAAGTTAGTACTAGTTTTATACCAATTATTAATAAATATGAACGTAGCAAGTTAAACAAAAGCATGTATACTATATTCTATTTCTATTTCAAAAATTACATCATTTTTATAATATTATATATAGAGTTAATAAAAATTTCTGCATTACACTTTTGACAACCCTTCCACTACGCCCGAGAGTAGGTATAAAAAATGAAGTACATACATGCGATTTACTTCTGTACTCTCTCTGTTTTGTGCTTGTAGAATGTGTAAAGGAAACCTTATTTATGTCAGTTGTCCGTCTGTTTTATGTAACTATTCGCGTTCTAGCAAATAAAAATATTATTTTTATTAACGATCGAGTGAAAACGTGTAAGCTTGACTTGCTTTGAACACTGACAAGGAATTTTACGTACCTTTAAAATATTTTTAAAAGGTGCCTCATTGTTTATTTTGGCATTTTTTGTTTTAATTTTCAGTATCATGTATCGGTTTGCTCCAAAAGATTCAATTTGGACAAACAACTGTATGTGCTCGATGATGATTTTAAGCCCCCTGTGGAGATTGTAGCGTCAGAGCCAGCCCCCTGTGATGAAGATTGGGAGAACGTAAGTAGCTTAGTTATTGGGTGTGTTCAGTTCAGGGGAAAACGGACCAGCTTCTTATTTGCTGATTCTTGTGTTGTGAATACAATTGATAGGTATACGATGATTATGAAGAAAACTATTACTTACTAGTTGATCCCCGCGACTTCGTCCGCGTTTTTTATTTTTAAAATAGCCTATGTCTTTCATCAGGATTCAAGCTATCTCCATACCAAACATCGCAATCAAATGAACGGTATGGCAGCGCATAAAATACAAAAAAATAAACATTGATTTTTATATATTAGATTGAAAACGATACCTCTATGTAGGGCTGCCACCTTTCAAAAAGAGCAGACCGGGATATTTCGGAAAAATTGCCATTTTACATACATACAAATGTTCACGCTGTATCCGTAACGAGGTAGGGATTTATTTATTTTCATTCAATAAAACTATGTTTTTTAGGTAGGTGTTATAATTTAATTTTTTTTTTCTGTGTTTTATTGATTATGTATTTGTTTCGATGTTTGAAAATTAAAGGCTTTTACTATAATTATCATTATTTATTGAAATTAAACAAGTAGGTAAAAATGCTGGGAGTCCCAACACCAGCAACTCTATTTGAGTTGAGTCCTAGTCTGGGACCAGCTAGATTTTTAAAACTATAATTTTTATTTGAAAGAAATTAGTTTAACATTTTTTCGTCGTCCGCCGCCCGGAGATATCAATGTTGCGTAGCCCGGATATGAACCATTCAAGTCTGGAGACTCCAGCTCAAACCCGAAGGGGTGGCAGCCCTACCTCTATTAGTACTAGATTGATTGATAACATCAATTGTTCCACTCAACTGCGGTTCAGTAACCACACATACATAGCTCACATGCATTTCGTAATTTGAATGATTAATCAATAAACAATGTAATTATTTTATTTTATTGTAAATATTAAAGAAATATAATACTCAATTTTTACTAAACACTTGTTTATTATATGTATTTGTAATGATTTATTTTTTAGACAAATACATCATATGTGGCTGATACGTCTAAAAAGAATCATATAATAAAAAAACCCAGGGGGTTAACGCCGTCAGAGCGTAGGAAGATCCGTATGGAGGGTATCAAGACTTATAGGTCTCCAGAATCGACTGACTAGATGATAGTGTTGCCATACATACTTCTCTAAGTATAAATATACTACGTATATCAATTTGACATTAAAGGCTGGGACACACCGAATATGATGCGGTGCAAGTGCAAGCAGCAAGTACATTTTTTTTATTCAACATATTTCATTGATTGAATGAGACAGAATAATTAAATAGTAACAAATACAGTATATGTCAAGAACTGATGATGTTCCACTGCTTTTCGACCAACAACCTGTCAGAAATGTGTCATTACCTGGAAAATTCCCTAAGTTGAGTATATTAGTATATAAATTTCTGGATATATATCTGATTTTTCCAAAAAGTTCCCAGTATTGAATTTTATTATCGCTGGAATTTTCTAATTGACACATACATTACAATCTTGTTTGCAGTACGCACAGCACCGACATACGTTGTGGCCTGGCATTAATTAAAGGCTAATTTCGACTATGCATCCGTTTAAATGCGTATATATATTTATATATATAATGATATACAATAGCATACACAATGTTATGCTGTAGTGCATTAAACTCATTCAATTTAATCTATATTTGGTTCAAAACATGCTTGAAATCGCTAGTGCGGAGTTATATTACTTGCACGAAAGTAGTCATTTATATAATTACACTTACATACAGAAAAATCTGCTCACCTACATAATATATACTACATAACTTCATTCTAGACTTTTTGGCGAGAACAGAGAAGTGAAGTTGGCATTTTATTTAGATTTTCAATATTTTTAGGAGTTTTAAAGTACAACGGTGATTGTATATTGTGTTTTAAAGTTCCGTGTAAGTGAAAAGAATGGAATAGATCTAAATAAACATGTGTAGCTGAAGTTCTCGCGCTCTTCTAAGAAGTCATTTAAAACTTCAATAAAGCCTACTATCACTTTACTGGAGGAGTTTTATGATAAGAAAAAACTAATTTACTTGTGATTCTACTTATTAATACGTGACATTGGCAAATGCGCTAATCTACGCGCCATGCCATAAAGGGAGAAAGAAGAAGAACTTCATTCTATTTCGCGTTTGGAGTGAAATATAATATTGTCTCATAAACTTACTCATATTAACAAAAGTAAATGTTTGAATGTTAGTTCCTTGGTTTAAACTTAGATGAAATAATTAATTAATAGTTTGTCTAAAGTGAAATAGGTACCTATGCATAAGCATTACTCACAGATCAGTGTCACATCCAAGAACCTGAATCTAGCTGGATACCATACTCTGAAGAGGTAGTTGAAGACAATTTATGTGCCATCAAGTAACCTTTGATCACTAATTTTTCATTTCTGTCTCTTTCTAACTCCTAGAAATAACTCTGGAATACGCCCTACTGCTATAATGTATAAGATTGCTATGTATAGATATACCTACAGCAAAAGATGAAAAGAGATATGTTTCAAGGTTAAATATTTCGACTTCAACTACCTCCTCAGAGTGCAGTCTCTAGTTTAAATACTGCTCCGTACACCAGGTTGAGTATATACACCAGCAGCAAAATAGAGAAGTGCAATAGACTGTATCAAGAGAGATAAATTAATGTTAATCTATTTGCAAGTGATCCCATTGTGACATTTCCTCTCAACTTAAGAGATCTATTTGCCAGTTCATATCGTATTTATTGTTAATATTTCAAATTGTATAACTTAAAAAACAATATATTTGACTAAAATATAGACAGCTTGAGAAGTTTCAATTGAATTCAATTGTAATAATAATCTATACCGAAAACTGTAGTGAGCTGGTTTTTTTGTACGCAAGTACAAATTGCACAAATAATTGCAAATTAGACTTGATCTTGAACTTGCGTTTAAATGCATGGTGATAATTGAAATCTGCCTTTTGATCAAATTGAAATTATTAACTTTATTTTTGCACTAATTGTAAGTATGGTATAATTAGTGGAATATTTTTATAATCCGATTATTAAATATTTTTTCAGTATTTCTTAATATTGAATCAAAATGTGTTCTGTTAATTTAGGGTTGCCATCAATAATATTATTAAATAAAGAGAAAATATCTAATTAACCCAGTTTAGGGGCAAAAAGCCTTCCTTTTGTGTGAAAATAAATTCTACTTATTAAAATAGAAATACGTTTAATCAAGTCTTGAGTTATAAAATAAACAGATGCTTAAGTTATTATACATTTAAGATTGTGTAATCACTTAACTTTCAGACTATTCAATGAATGTCAATTAGATACATTTTTAAAATGAGAACATTGAAATAATAGGCTATTATATCCATATACAGTCAATATTTGTAAAATTGAGGTCTCGAGCTATCCAGAGAACTCTCCATAGTAGAGATATGCTATTCCCGCGAAAATTACAAAAATTATTAATTTTCAGAAGTATTTCCAAAATATTGTAAATTTTACCTGATAATTCCCTACTTTTGCTTTTTATTTCCGTAGCAACGTTTCTATTGACATATCACTTTTCCAAAGGCATTTAATCTCAGACAAATTTGGTGAAAATGCAGATGGATGGCAACCCTAATAAAATTTATCGTTCCGTTTTTCGTAGTTTCTTTAAGGTGTAACACACATACCATAGACATAGAACCGAACAGCGCCTGAACATCTTTAACTAATACGCGGCTATCAAAAATAGATTTATGTCCTTTTGGGCTTTTATTCATTTTATTTTTGTGTGCATTACTAATGATATTGTCTAGAGAGATACATTATTGGTACGCCCTTAAAATTAGTAAGGGAACAGACACCAAACACAGCATTCTTTGATTTTGACCCTACCAAGGGATTAAAATCTTTTTTCTTTCTATCATCCAGTCTCTGATTGGTTAGCAGTGCTTGGTTATAATTTGAATTTCTCACAGCTTTTCCTCCTCCAATCAAAAGTGTACATCTACCACTCCTTCGGCTTATGTACGGTTTGCTGACCAGTTCTATGTTTGTGGTTCATATCAGATATCACTTTTTTTTTTATACAAGTGGACTTACTACTTACAGCAGAATTTACTGTTGCCCGAAATAATTGTTCTCTATTTGATTGTTATTGTAAATGTCGATCATAGACTAAGCTGAGCCAATAACAACTGATTTTCAAAATGGTGTCGTTACCTCTTGCTCACACTGTGCTGTTGTCTCTGCTACTATGTATCTCTAATGTAATGAAAATATGTTTTAATGTTTTTCAGTGTAGCCAATTTGTGATTTTTCTCCGTAAAAAGGGTAGTAGAAATTGTAAAAGTATTTTAATGAGCTTAAAAATTTCTTATTAAAAGATATCTGAAAATAGAAACCTATTTGATTTCGACACCATAAATAATTGTCACCATATCCTACACTGAGATATTATATTTTATATTGGCAACACTAATTTTTTAATGTCAAATGCTAACTTGTCAAGTCAAACGCCATCTTTCATTTCATTTGTTATTGGCTAATAACATATTCATCTTTGTAATTATTTCATTATTATTGTCGCCTAACTTACATACTCATTGTAAGAAACAATAGTGATAGTTACAAATGTGTACAAAAAAAGCTAAACTAAGTCTGTGATTAATATCCATTATTATAAAATCATTTTTTTATTTCTTTGAATAGCAATGTCGTGTATCTTTACTGAATTTTCAGATAATCTAGCCACTGAGATTTCCATGTTCATTAATTCTCGATAAATAATCAAAATAATATTTAATATTACTGTTTGGCAAATATTAAATATTATTTGTATGACTCCTTAAGATGTTACAAAATAAAACCAACCGTGAATTCTGTAGAACGACTCTTTTTAGAGATGAAAATACGAAGGTAGCTTCAAATATCTTCTACATAACTTTATTTAGTTAAAAAATAGAAGAAATTTATGAAGCATAGATATTGCTAGTCAACTGGAATTAACATGTAATATAATGTTACCAGATTAGTGTGATAGCTATTATCTGTGGTTGTTATTAGTGATGTGATGAATGATTCATTTTGCACATTAAAAATTGTGAATTTAAAAATCATAGATTTACTACTACTAGATATTATGTACTATACTATAGTCTTTCTCGTTTTGACCATCTGATGTTCGTTAAACCGGCCTTTAGAGCCTTAAATACTGCATTCTACCATCACATCCAAAAGTGTGTCATATATGTTTACAAAAATTTTGATGTTACATTTTCATTTATAAAGCTCAAAAATAATTTAAAACTTAAGAATGGCTTGCACCAATTTTTAAAACTCAATTTAAGCATTTGACATCTCGCTTGCACCAATTATTTAATAGTAAGTGCAAGCGAGATGTCAAATCCTTAAATCGAGTTTAAATTGTTGGTGCAAGCCACCCCAAAAGTAGTAACAAACAAAGATTTATGTCATACATCTGACAAATGCAACAACACAAGTTTTAGAACATTGAGGAAACCAATAGAGACGAAATATATATATTTCCATCCCTTTCTATTATGAGCTTGCGCCATATATTTCTTTCAGTGTAACAATTCGTGACATGTGAAAGATCATATCTATTAGCGGTAATCTGTGATAAAACTACATGCAAGTATTACAGAATTAGTTGTCATGTTATTTCTATCTATGACATCACATCACTAGTTGTGGTTCTATGTAAGAAAAAATTATAATTTTAAATGCTTTTAAAGGTTTCTCATTAATTTTGTTAATATTAAATCTTTCTTTGATTATTCAATCAAAATAAAAATAGAAAGTCGATAGTTTGTATTTTTATTTTATGCGTAAGGAATTTTAACTCTTGTTTATCAAGTTGCTGTATTCACCCAATGTAATAAGGGCAGTGTTAGAACTTGCCATTTTTAATTTATACAATCACTAACTACCTTTAAATGGAACTATTGTCCGATTTCATCAAAGTCCTTTAGTACTTAGCGAACGCCTAAAAAAGGATAGGGGACCGCTAACGATGATTTATGGAAACGTTTGGAGCCCCTATGTAGTTAAAAAGATACCTTAATTTAGTAATTCCTTTTCGAACCCATAACACCATGTGATAGTTTTTGATATGTGTAGGCTTATTTATTATATTGTATAGAAACTTAGAAATAAAACAATAATATGTATCTGTTCTATCGATAAACTTTTGGAAATGAAGTCACTATGGAAACAGTAAATCCTCACAACTATGTCTGACGTTACTAGGGAACTGGTAGATTGACACACATACATATCCTCACGCTGTATCCCTAACGGGGTAGTCAGAGAGGACGGAGCGCTAAGCATCACGGTTCTTACATAGTTCTTCTTTCTGGTAGATTAATAAAAATGAATATTAATCTTAGAATAGCTTGCATCAGCTATATAAACTCAATTTAAGGATTTGACATCTTGCTAAATAAGCTATCAGCAGCTATATAAACTCAATTTAAGGATTTGACATCTTGCTTGCACCAATTATTTAATAGGTGGTGCAAGCGAGATGTCAATACCTTAAATTGAGTTTATATAGCTGGTGAAAGCCACCCTTAAAACCATAAAGATCTATTTAACCTAGGGGATACAATAGTTATGTGACAATTTAGAGTTAATGAAATCAGGCATCAGATAATCGCAGTGGAAAAAATTGTAGTTTCCCAGAAAATTTCTTAAAATCCAGTAATTTGCCCAATATTAATTTTTGCTTTTCATTTCTGCTATATTTTCCTACTACGCATTAGTATTGTGCCTACAACTTTGTATGTGCAAATCACAGGAATTTGCAACAATGCCTCTTCGTCGTTTTAAGAGTATCGGGTCTTTGACTCAAGAAATGCAAATGCACATACCTTTTTATAGTTATCGTCTAATAGAGGGCCTTGAAGTAATCCAAGGTAATTTTTAATTATTATTATGGACAAGCAACTATTGGATGATGAGTCCATATCTCAGTGATAGGTTTTAGTTGACTTGAGCTACTGAGTCTCAAGGCAATACTTAAAACTATTTAAAAGTATGCTGTTACCACACTTTCCGAGAGCTCGTTCCAAATATCCACTATGCGACTGTTTAACAGGTGATATGCAACCGAAGAATGTATAGTAGAGCGGTTGAGTGTGAGGCCGTCCCCGGGATAAACATATGTCTACTAGACATTGTATAGACTCAGGTGTTACTTTGCGGAAATCCATTTCATGTAATAAATTCCCAAAATCTTTAGCTATTTTCCGTTCAAACTCCAAAAACTAACTAGCTAACCAGCACCGAATCTGCTGATTAGCTGACCGAATCCTATCTTTGGTATATCCTGAAGATGCTTCCTTGAGAAGCGAAACACGTGTCGATTGGTGGTTTTTGGAGTTTGAGCGGAAAATACCTAAAGATTTTGGGAATTTATCACATATCTTTACTATTCAGTAAATTGTATTTATATGTCAATATTTTGTAAGTACATAAAGTAAGGCTTATATTTGTTGAAAAACAATCCAAATTGATGATAAATTGTTTTACCCAATAGCAAGGACGGCTTTATTAGATATAACGTAACTATACAACACTATTTATATATTCTTCATCCATTTTCTTGAATTTTTCCTGCATATCGTCTGGAACTTGTACGGTTGAGAAATCTTCAGTACCAACTTCATCTTCTTTCTGTATTAATATATCTACAACGTTTTCACATGCGAGTAATGTTGCAGGATCTTTCTCCCACTTGTGATACTCTCTTAATACATAATACACACCATTTTCTCTTAAAATCTCCCTACATCTTCGTTTCGTGCACAATTTATTTAACGTTTCCAGAACCATTTTGCGTATATCTATATCCGGTTCCCTCACCTTCTCCTTTGGTAAGTATTGTAATGCTATCGGCAAACTGTCCATTTCGTCATCAGGATAATCTTCGTTCCCCATTAACGGATGTAAAATATACATTAACAAGTTTATTTCGGGGCTTAGCAAGAACTCGTGGTATTCTGTATCAAAGGATAAATTTCGAACTGCACCAACAGCTCCACCTCTTCGGATGATTGAGTTTTCGTAGTTGCAAAATGGTAGTACTTTTATTAATGGGATATGTGGGTTCTCTTCTACCAGCCATTTTCGTATTCTGTGGCTTCTACTTAAGTTACTAAGCATTGGTGCAAGATAATGTAATTTGGAACCTACTTTATTGTAATCGGTATTAACAAATACATTCAAAATATTGTTTAAATGTGGTACAAATGAGTCTAAGCACACCTCTAATTCGTCTTCGAGCCTTGTTATATTTGATAGTATCATGCAAACAGCGTCCGCATGTTCTTTTTGTGGATTTAAAACGTAATTTATGAATAAATCTATAACGTTTCTATAGCAAGTAGGCCTGTATTTGAGTATTTCCGTAGCACCTTTAGGATTCGCTGTTACATTAACCAGCAGTAACAAAGCGTTTTTAGCAATTTCAGACACTTTGTTGTCAGTTAATTCGATAATACTTTGGATTATCTGCTCGTTTTTTAATAATCTCTGGATACCTTCATCACTGCCTGACAGTCCAACTAAATGGTCCAGTGAAATATGTTTTAAATCTAACCTGGAATCAGGTTTTAGGAATTCCAGCATTTCATCTAATGGATCTTTTGACATTGTGGAGTTTCGGTGAATATTTCTTAATTAAAAGACTAAATAATGCTGTTTTCGATACACGTGAAATGTAATTTTATTATTGACTTGTTTTTCAGTTTCAGAAATGTCTGTCATTGAAAGTGACATTGACAATACTTACTTGCTCTATGGTGTGCTTTATGGACTATTTATTTTAAAACTCTCCCAAACTAAATTTTCCCTTTAAGATGTTCTTCCTGCTGATATGCCTCGTCCTACCTACATATTTTAATGTAATGTCCTTAGTTCATTCTCCTTTTGTTAGAATACTCTTTAATTTTATCTCAGTTAATAACATTAAATTGTAGTTAATATGTAATATTTATTATAATGTTCATGCATGTGCCTATACTAGTGATATAACTCAGTAGGAACTAATGTGTTATATGCGGGATGTAGTACATCGTATTTGTGTTTGTCTATAAAATGTGTTGTCCTATGATTTGTCTGTATTTTGTGCTGTGATGTTTTCCTTTTTAGGTATGAATATTTGCTCAACTCTGCAAATTATAATCGAAAGGAATATTTTATTGATCTCCATTGTGTATTCTCCTACTTCAATTGTTGGAATCTTTTTTATAGTTATGATAATTATTATGTTTCCGTGATCTTTATTTTTACGGGGCGTTGGCAATATTCGCAATCGCGAAGGTGCCTTTCAACTAAAGAAGAAGAAGACATACAAGGTACGTCATTAGCGTGTTTTTGGCGGGTTTTTATGATAAGCGGTTAGGTGTTTATTTTAATTATTTGCAAATGATTTCTAGTGGACATTGTAATGTAAAATTGGCGTAATTTTGCGTCCCAAGTATCTACGTTGCTGTGCTATTTTGCGAGATTGTTCAAATAAGTTCTAATTTAGTAAGCGTGATGTCGAGACTTTTATAGTGGCCTAGTCCCCCTCGGTGGAACCTACTAGAAAGACTGCCGTAATACATTTGTCGCTAGAAACTACATTTTACATTAAAACGTATTATGTCTACATTTTAATGAAATAGCATGAAGAATTTATCTATTTAGTGCTGAAGACATGGTTGTATGTGCTAAAATGCTCTTTACTTTCCCCATAAGGGAGAATCATACTACCACGTACTACTAGAACTTTTTGGCGGGAACGGAAGAAGTGAAGTTGACATTTTGTTTAGATTTTCTGTTTTTAAAATTTTTGGAAGTTTTAAAGTACAAAAGTGATAGTATATTGTGTTTTAAAGTTCTGTATAAGTGAAAACAATGGAGTAGGTCTAAATAAACATGTGTAGCTGCAGTTCTCGCGCTCTTCCAAGAAGTCCTTTATAACTTCAATACAGCTTACTATCACTTTACTGGAGGAGTTTTACGATAAGAAAAAACTAACTTCGCTTGTGATTCTACTTATTAATACGTGACATTGGCAAATGCGCTAAACTGTGCGCCACCGCCACGCCATAACGAATGGAAAAAAAAATCGTGCTACTATTAATATGGTACGTCTTTAGTTACTTTATTTTTGTGGTTCGTATCATCAGCATTATTAAAAACAAATGTCAACATGCTGTTATAAAATTTTAATAAAATGAATCATTAAGAAAATGAATATAATAATACGATTTGTTTTTTCCATCAGCGTATAAATAATAATGCAATTTATTTTAATGCCATACTGCCATCTACTGTTTAATGCCAAATATAAAAAACTTGCGTACTTCCTATGCCTTGCATGAAGCAAGACTCAAGAGAAAAACAAACACTCTCCATACAACCACTATTTAAATCTCAATTTAAGCAACTACATCTCGATTTTAAGTCTTAGCAGTCTTTTTTGTTAGAATATGCATCGTTTCTGAACAGTTTGTTAGATCTCTCTCTTCCGTTTCCTGTTACTACTGTGTGTGTGCTCTGCTAATTGTGTAACGTAACGATATGGGTCTTTAATAAAACGTTAGAATATGAACGATAACTGTTTTATTATTGTTTCAACATTTCTTTTTGTAAGTTCCACTTTTGTAAGACATGTTCCACCGCAATATAAGTAGTATAATATGCCTAATTCCAATTTCAATACTACGAATCAAAGTCTATACGCATGAAACGAGGAGGAACAGAGACGTTTGAATTCTTTTAAAATAATTAAAGAAAACAATCATGTGTAACTATAATACTGTAATCAATCTTATTCAGTAGAATATTTTTGAATCCCGCCTTGTGTGTGAAAGTGAGGTTGTAGATTTTTTATTTTTGGAACGAAGTTCTATAAGCGGTTTGCGGTAGGTATGAGTTGGTATACGGGGGGCGGGACCCGCGTCTAGCGCGGCGCTAGGTTTGTTAGCTCTATAGTCTATACCTACATAGATTTGCAGTGATAATTCTGGCTCTTTCTATTATACGCGAGTATATGATGTGTGCGTACGACTCGAGTGTCGAAATTTTTGTTTTTTGTTTTTATTTTGAATCATACGTGAGTTTTATTGGTCTCACATTATTGCTTCGATCACGTTCTTTATTTGTGGTCGAAGCATTATAGCAATAAAATTTTGAGAAATGGAAACTGCGCCTAAGGAACTTCGTTCCCGGGGTCTCCCGACCCCCCACGTTTTTTTTTTACATTTTTGGGAGTTTTAAAGTACAAAATGGATAATATATTGTGTTTTAAAGTTCTGTATAAGTGGAAAGAATGGAGTAGGTCTAAATTAACATGTTTAGATGAAGTTCTCGCGTTCTTCCAAGAAGTCCTTCATAACTTCAGTAAAGCCACTTTAATGGAAGAGTTTTACGATAAGAAAAAACAAATTTGCTTGAAACGTGCTTCATGTGTTTGTCATGAATTATAACAATACTGTGACGTATGCATTGTATTGCCTAAGTTTTACTCATCAGCGATTCTACGTATTATTACGTTAAATTGGCAAATGCGCTAATCAGTGCGCCATGCCATAAAAAAAGAGAAAAAAAAAGAACTGAAAAAGAATAAATTCAAAAAATAAATAATCTGTTCCCGCCAAAAGGATCCTGAAATAAAAGACTAATTATATTATAACTTTATTTAAAACTTGAAATAAAACAATAATATGACCTATTTTAATCACTGCTATTATCTAATCTCTAATTATTACAATACAAATAAATCCAACACCATTCTATTTCTATTATATTCTATTTTCTTAGTCAAGTATTTTATAATTAACATTTTTATTTCTAAATGTTTCCATAATATTTGAAATGACATTGTACTCATTAATTTTTAATAGATCATTTTTCGAAAACAGTTCTCGTGCATTTATTTTTAAATAAAATATTTACAACATATTTTTCTAATAGAACTTACAAAAGTGACATTTAGACTATTATTTCTGAGAGAAATACAAATTGATTGACTGAACAATAGGCATTTTATCTAGCGATGCGAACGCGTTTTACGATAATATTAAAATCTAATTAATTCTAAAACAGATTCGTTTTACTAGATATATCTAGATTTGTAACACTAAAATATAGACCTTATAATAATAAGCATGCAGATTCTGAAAATTATAAATATATGGTTAATAGCGACATCGTTTTTGTGTCTATCTGTACTCATCTGTCGTCTGTCATCAAATCATTCAAATGATTATCATCAATTGAAACCTCATCCTGTGTATGCAATGCAATACAAATTCTGATGGTGATGAAAACGGAGTGCAGGCAGAATTCCTGAGCCACGAAATACGAACACGTACGGACAATCGTATTAAAAAAATTACCGAGCGAGAACGAAGACTGTACAGCGCGGCGTAGCTGCAGAATAACGGGATAGTTTTTCAAATGCAAGTGATCTTGAATTGCCTTTACGCGGCTACACGGTGAGTTCAAGGTTTCAGAATAAAAAAATATTTGATTTTTATTATTTGATTTACATAATTTTATCTGGAATGTTATCTGTAATGTATGCTAAAGATATCAGGTCCAGTACCACTGAAAACCATAAGCGTATACTCTTTAAAAATGTTTTTCTTTATATTTTTTTTTTGAGGATAGAAAATGATACTAATTAAAATATATATTACAATGTAAATGATTCGAGAGGTGCTATTTAAATTACAAGACATTGCTACTTGTACTTATCGTTAAATATTAATAAAAGTAATAAAAAATATATTTTGGACGGAATTGTTATTAAGATTATTGCAACAAAGTTACATTTTTAAAATGGACTCGAATTAAAGTTATCAATGTGTATAATTATATTTGTTTGCTAATGTTTTGGAGTTTTCGGTGCCAGGTAGCTGACCGAATCTGAAGCAACCTTTATCGTGTTTATTGCGACTCCCAGATCTATTTGTGCAGCTTTTTCGGAAATACTCGCCTTTACGATTTCATTCGATGCTATTTGGCTGATCGAGTCTAATCTCTGGAATATCCTGAGGATGCTTCGTTGAGAGGCGAAACATGTTTTAATCAACAAGATTGAAACTTTGAGCGGAAGATATACGTACAACGTACATATATACATATCTTCATGCTGTATCCCTAACGGGGTAGTCAGAGAGGACGGAGTGCCAAGCGTCGCGGTCCTTACATACTTCTTACGCTTCCTCAAATCCCATCATTCTCCTCAAAACATTATCGCCTAGGTATGCGAGAGCTTTTGACATTTCCATCCGCTAACACTCTGGCTATTTGATCTTCATAAGTCGGCCTTGGTCTTCTTTGGCTTCTTTTACCACTCTCTTTCGATCTGTATATTTTCTTCGTCAGTCTTTCATCACTCATTCTTTCTCTGTGTCCGAACCATCTAAGCATTCCTTTCTTCGTTTTTACAATAACACTGTCGTGCAACCCTGTCATACTGCGTATGTCTTCATTGCTTATCCTGTCCGCAAGGGCGACACCGCACATCTTTCTAAGAGATCGTATTTCTACTGCATTTACCATAATTTCACTCGATTTCAGGCATATCCAGGCCTCACTACCCTACAATAAAGTTGGCACTAACACCGCATTGTGGATGGCCATTTTGGCAGTGTTAGATATATTCACACTATCTACTAATGCGGACAGAGCACCGTTCACTTTATTGCCAGCTGCTACTTGGTTTTGATGTTTGAAGATTGAAAACTGTTATGTCAAATATGATGACAAAGTTCGTAACAATATTGCTGCAATCTTATTATTTTGGTAGATATCAAATTTTTTTTATATATTTTGGTACCTACTTCTGTGCTACACAATTGCCTTCTGGTACGATGATGACAAAAAATTCTATTATTCGTTATGTCTACATTGTATCTTTGTCGCGCGGTAACTGAGAAGTCTAATTTAGACTTACCGCAAGTGTAAACAGTTGCACGGACACTTGGCTAACTTGGCGCACGTCTGGTTCAAGTTTAAATTTCTATTTGGGAACGAAGCATCCTCAGGGAATTCTAGACATCAGACTCGGTTAGTTACAAAACATAAGTGGATTAACAAGGTTGAAATTGTTGCTAAAAGTGTTGCATACGTTGAAGATAGTTAAAAAAATGCTTATCTGCTTATATACAGATTAGTCCTTTAAGATGAAATTTATCAATGACAGTTATTGCTATGACTTTTGGATAAAACCGCTTTTGTTTTTTTAAATCTTAATCCTGAAATAAATACGTGATTAACCAAAGAGTGATTAATATTTGTATTTAATCTAATTGGAAAATTATGCTATAAGTAGGTACTTGTATTAAATTAAACGATTTCAACAAAGATAAAACAATAGTCTGGAAATAATCTTTTCTGCACATGCATTGACTGAGTTTCTTATGAGTTCGTCTTAGTGCAAATTTTTCTTAATCCATGATAGATTTGACGTTGAAGAACCTGACAGGTATATTTGAATAAATTAATTTGATTTCTACTTTGAATTAACAGTTTTCCGTTAGACTTACACCAGTTTTATGTTTGTTAAAAATGTAACTCCGTTAATCTGAATTATAACTAATAAAAAAAACATATTTTTAGGTCATCGATTATAAAATTAGTACACGACAATTTTTCTTATGCATAAAACGATCAATACAGCGAACATCGAAGTCTTCAATATATCTCCATCTGAAATTTCATTTAATATTGTTAGTATCATTATCTTAGTTTGGTTTAATTTTATACTAGTAAATAGTTGAGTTTGGTGTATCATTCGGTGCCATCAATACTTTCAAAGTGAAGGTGACAAACTATCTACTGTACCAGGAACGAAGACCGCTTTAGTCGCGGTGGTCCAATTACTCCAGCATAAGGTTTTCCAGTAAACGCGTCCATTAGTAAATCGAGTTATCGAGTTGTTTATTTATATGTTTTGTTCTGTGATATTTATAAGTGTATATTTTATTCTACATTTATATATTAGATTTTAAATGTTTATCTGTGTATTTATATTTATTAAAAGTCGTCCTGTGGTCGAAATTCGACCGTAAATATAAATATAAACTTATAAACTCTTTGGCAACAATCTACTCTGTGCAACTGTTTGATCTAAGGAGGTTATATTATATAATATGAAATAAACTATTCTGAGTTTAACATTGACATTTTTTTGACAAGTGTCATATTTTTCTGTGTGAATGTTGTTTTTTGTTTTTGTAATAATTATTATAATGCGCGAGTGCTGCTAAATAAATGTCTATGTCTATGTGATTTCGGTAAACACCTCGCAAAATCCGTAGCCAAGGGATATCGCTTGCTGCAAGTAAATGTTGACATGTTCATGAGAAAATTCGCAACGATTATAAAAAATAAAAGGAATTTTTTCCGGAAAATTCCCGATACGTGGAAATATTCCCAGGAACGTACTTTTTTTAAATTAGGAAATATTCTCAGAAATGACAAACCGTACTCGAATAAATGTGGGCGTCCAAGCAAAAAGGGTCCAGCGGTCGGCATTTAGTTTCCGATATATACGCAGATTTTAATTGATTATTAATTAATGCTCAATTATCTACAAGTTCATATAGTAAATCACATTATATGATGTTTCTAAGTAGAAACAAATTAATAGAAGTGTGTTTTTTCAATTAAACTTTAAAAATGCTTTTTCAAGCTTTTTCAACAAACAAGCTTTTTCAGTTTCAACTTTAAATCTCTAATAACAAAAAAATACATGCCAGTTTTTGAATATTTTTTTAATCCTTATTATCAATTGACCATTATAAATTCCGAATATAGTCTTAACTCAATACCCCACTACTGGACCCTTTCTGCTTGGACGCCCACAAATGATGGACAAGCAACCTGCTCTATACCCCGCTGGCTATTTACGAATACTTACTGTTCTATTGTGCCCTGAACTGTGTTCATTGTCATTGATCTTATTAATTGGTGTCACACAGAAATATACACACATAAGAACCACGTAGGTAGATTTATCTATCTTCGTCATTACATGCGTCTTCGTAAAGTATTTTTCTAAAGTTTTTTAGTTTTCTGTGATCACAAATGCAATGGCCAGTTTATGCGCAGTTTGTTGCGCACTTTAACTTCCTTTTGTGTTGTATTAACCACTTATTGCGAACCATATAGCACTTTTTGTAGTGTATTGACTTACTGCAATGTGTGGGCAATTTATTTTCAAATATTGACCGATGCGATGTAATTGTTATGTGGTGTTACAACCACTTTAATAAGACGCATTGTCACATTTGCAGTCTATCGAACACTTTTGCAGAACATTTGCCACTTTTTGAGGCACATCGACCACTTTTTGCTAAACATTAACTTTTTGTGACATATTTTCATAATTTTTGCGGTATACTCACCACTGCAGCTGTGTTCTTTCTCCCTGTACCCGTTTTCAGTGTCGCACAGGCATATCTTGTCTTGTGGCGAGAGCACACGCAGATGCGGTGGCGGCAAGCCAGTGATGTTCGGCGTAGCGCAAATAAGGCCGTCGTTACACTCGTCACTGTTACTGCACACGTGGTACAGAGCTGAAGACATACATAGAGAATAGAGATACATAAACATAATTCTAATGATTTCATAGATATTTAACAATGATCATAGATATTTAACAAATAATTCTTGGGAACCAAATTTATGTTCAATATTTTTGGTTATTATTCAGATTCCAAAACCAGTTTCACTCTGCGAAATGCTTTCTACTCAAAAAAAAACAAATAAACTGACGTCAAAAAATAAGTACAAAATGATTATAGTCTTCAACAGAAAATTTACTAGTTTGGTAGGCTAGACATCGACTTCAGTAACTGTCAAATTTAATTACATACATTCTATCGTACCCATTCATAAAGTGTTTTTTTAAAGTAATTATTTCTTTATTAATTACAAAAAAGTACATGCATATCCTAACGTTAATATTTACAAACTTAAAACCACATTATCTTAAATAACTTCCTCATAGTTGCTGCTTAGAAAGATCTCTTCGTGTGCCCCAACCAATAAAGCATTCCTTTCTTCATTTTTACAATAACACTGTTGTCTAACTTTGTCATAAATGTCAGAATTATGAGTTATAATAATAAATTTAACCTACCTACTATCTAGATATAGTATGAGTTTACCTATTTGTCCGCACCATTAGCTACATATCGTGAGAATACTTATGTCCGATTTCACCAACGCGATCTAAGTCGTCCCCTAATTCTGTACCTCTAGAATCTAGATTAAAATGACCCCTAAACCGGTTCATATCAATCTAACGGTTCCCTAGTAATATCAGACATAGTTATGCGACGTTTTATTGTTTGCATAGTGACTTTTTTTAATACTAAAAGTTTATCGATAACCTGTGTTAAAAAAAACAATAATGTCTGTACATTATTGTTTTACTTCTAAGTTCCTGTATAATACATAATATAATAAATTATTCTCCTTATTGTCACATGTTGTTAAACTGTTACATAGCGTTACGGGTTCGAAAATCCAGTTTATAAATTTAAGGGATCTATTAACTACATAAGGGCTCCTAATGTTTCGTGAAATGCAATGATTCGATGCTGGTTAGCTGACCGAGTCCGATTTCTGGTGTATTCTGAGGATGC
The DNA here is from genome assembly GCA_907165235.1 of Zeuzera pyrina. Classification (NCBI taxonomy): domain Eukaryota; kingdom Metazoa; phylum Arthropoda; class Insecta; order Lepidoptera; family Cossidae; genus Zeuzera; species Zeuzera pyrina. The sequence goes on from OU015647.1 coordinate 3,773,887, forward strand.
TTCGTTGAGAGGCGAAACACGTGTCGATTGGTAGTTTTTAGAGTTTGAGCGGAAAATAGTCAAAGATTTTAGGAATTCATCACATGAAATGTACAATCACCATTAGTGGACCCCTATCCCTTTTTAGGAATTAGCTTTAATGGATTTTGGTGAAATCAGGCATTTATACATGTAGTTGTGAAAAATCAATTTCATTATTTTAGTTGAATTAATTGTCGCAACTTGCCAAAACAAAATCTCATTTTGAATTAGGTCAGTTTCGTTCTAAAAGTGCGATATGTGCCTAGGCCTATGGGGGGCGTAACTCCCAAGCTCCCCTGTAGATCGGTAGATGTTCGTGTTATTTCAAGCGGTAATTAACTTGTGGTTTGCATGTTCTAACACCGCTACCATGCGATGCTATAAATCACCGCTTTCTTTGTTCCAAAGGTCACCGTAATTACTATTTTATCGAATGTGTAATATAATATTAAAATCTAATCATGTATTTTAAATGGCACGATCTTATACTGGCCGTATTGTTTATTACACAATACGGTGCTACGTCTAATCATGGTGTAATGATGTTTTTTAAAGGCGGCTGGTTATTTTATTAACTTTAATTAACATCTGTTAACTACCTGGGAAATGCTCAAGAAATAAGATGTCTTAAACTTTTGGAAATATGTGTATAAGAAATGTACGTACATATACTCTCTAAGAGTTTCATATTTACGCCCTTTGCAGTCGAAACTTTCAGTCCCTGGGGCCCCGAAGCCCATCGACTGGTTTCTGATATTATTTGTAAGAGACTGGTCGAGCAGCTTTTTCCGCCAACGAATCAGTTTGACTATTGAAAGAGGTAATATTGCCGGTCTGCTAGACATCCTAAGCAATGACGGCTTTTTAAGCGCCAACTTTGAGTAAGTCTATTATTTAAGATAAGGTGTAGTGTTAAATTTGTAAATATTAACGTATGTATGTACCTTTTTGTTTTCAATAAAGTATTTCTCATATAAATATAAATAGTCCATATTTAATGGCCCGTAGCGTGGTGGTAGAGCATCTGTTATCCAAGTCGGGACCTCAAGTTTGATCCCGATCAAACCAATTTATAGAACGAACTTTCTAAAATAGCTTGCAGTCTGGTGTTACTGGAAGCTCCTCCAGTTTGACTTATAAACCTAATGCTGTTTGGAGATCAGGCAATCTGTGTAACTGCATGGAATAATATTATTTTAACACTATCGACCAGCTTCAGCTTCGCCCGGGTGTCCAATATTTACAACACACCAAATTTTTTATGTCTTTCATAGAAAAATACCAACCAAATTTCTGAGTTTTTCGGTGGAATTTCACAAAATTTTCTTACATATATATCTTCAAAGTCGAATTTAAATCATTAATTTAAGTAAACCAAATCACAAGGTGTTTTTGAACGTCAAATCTACTTTAGTTCGTTTCGAAAAGAAAATCTGGACGCTGAGAAGAACTGACGGGTATCAATTTTTCAACATCATTTTACAATAAGTTGATTAAAATAGAATGTTCATGAAGCCAGTAAATGCACATGCAGAGAAGATTATTTTCAGACTATTGTTTTGTCTTCAATGTAATCGTTAATTTTATAGTATGATTGGCTAATCAATATGGGTTTTATAGCAAACCTAAATCTGCATTCATACTATAGATGGCACGTATTGCTTTACAGCAGAAGACCATAGGACATTAGGCTATGCAAATATGCGAAGTACCATAGCCTAGCCGTATCTATATCCGTCAATTGCCGAATACGTCTAATGGTTTATATCGCGAAACTGAATTTACTAGTCAAAGCCCCGATATGATCCGCCCACTGTAGCTTGTTAACTACTGTTAAACCAAGAAAACTGGCTGACTTAACTAAGTCTAATTGTTTCTCATCCAGTTCTATTTTATCATCAATTCTGGGTACATTAGAAAGGGAAAATTTAATACATTTCGTGTTTTTGCTTTCAGTAGTAAATTATTGGCAGCAAACCATCTCGAGACGTCTGTTACCATTCTGTTTATCCGAGTAATATTTAAGTCCTTCCTGTCTAGTTTAAATGACAATGAAGCGTCATCAGCAAACAATACTTTTTCGCATAAGTCCCTGAACATAAATAGGAGTTACCGGAAAGGTCCCAAAATTGATCCTTGGGGAACGCCCATTTTTAATTTTGAACTGTCAGACTAAACCTTATTCACACTCACTTTGTGCTCCCGGTCAGACATACACGAGATCACTAGGACCAGAGCGTTACTACGTATTCCATAGTATTTAAGCTTCCAAATTAAAGTTTCTTGATTAGCACAATCAAAAACTTTGGAAAGATCACAAAAAACACCAATGGCATCTTGGGATCCCTCCCGAGTCTGAAGTACAGTCTTGATCAAGCTTGCTCTGTTGATTGTGTTGATTGTGAAATATCCCGTAAATGTTAAAACGTACCAGCATTTGGTTGAATATTATTTTTTCGAATATTTTATTCAACGCTGGCAACATTGACACCGGGCGATAATTTGTTGGATCTATCACACAGCCTAATTTAAATAATGGAACAATTTTAGTGTTTCATTAAATTGGGAAATACCCTTTGATCTTGTCCTGCCAATTACAAACCCAACAAAAAGAAATTAGCTGAAGCGGTCCAGCCGTGCTCAAGTGATGACCAACGAACAGCATTACATTTTTATTTATGTAGATTGTTTCTATACCAAAGTCGCAAGCCCGCCGCTAGCTATTTGTCCGCCTGCGTGCAACACCGCTTATGTATAACTAACGTGACGGACTTTTTGGCGGGAACGGGAGAAGTAAGGTTGTCATTTTATTTAGATTTTCTATTTTTTACATTTTTGGAAGTTTTAAAGTACAACAGTGATAGTATATTTTGTTTTAAAGTTCTGTGCAAATAAAAAGAAAGGAGTAGGTCTAAATAAACATATGTAGCTGAAGTATTCGCGCTCTTCCAAGAAGTTCTGTAAAACTTCAGTAAAGTCTACTATCACTTTACTGGAGAAGTTTTAACGTTTTAAATAACGATTCTACTTAAAACTATTACAATTCGTGACATTGGCAAATGCGCTAATCGCCATGCCATGAAGAAAGAAAAAAAAAAAACTAACGTGACCATTCATTTTTTTGACAGAGCGGGACGCTTACGATATTTAGTATAAAAGGCTTATTTTACAATTTATTAAAGAACAATGTATTAGTAATAGTAATTTGAATTAATCAACATTAAATTCAGTTGTAGACGCATTTATTTTATATTTATCGGCGGAGCAAACCAGTTTCAAAACGCCATGTCTAGTTTTCATGTAGAAATAGAGCTTATCACATGATTGTTGATGTCGGTTTTGGTAATTAAAATTGCTTTCTTTCAGAATTGCGACACTTAATTGTGTTTTGGATACCCGTACGTTAAGTATTAATTATCGTTTGGTTTGTTTGGAAAAGCGGAACATTTTTGTTCTGGCTGGAGACAACTGGACAGACAGCCTGAAAGCGGGACTATCCCGCCCAAAGCGGGACGTATGGTCACGTTATGTATACTCCACGACGGGTTCGATAACGTCCGATCTGTTCGACTCTGAATCCTAGTATCAAATCGAATTCAAGTTGTCTTATTATTAAAAGTATAAAAAAGAAAAAACGTTTTAGCTGGGTCTTATAACTTAATATTTTTTTATCAATCAATTAAATATATTTTTATCATATTGTTACGGTTGGACCTTATGTTTAAGGAGTAAGGTCGATTTTTAATGGAACTAGAAACGTAACTTTTAGTGCTTATATCTCGAGGCCTAGGCTTTGCAGAGTTATGACCTAAAAACGCATTGCTAGGTTTAAGGTCTACTATCGAATGGTATGAGTCAAATTAAGAAAGAAGAACAAAGTTGCACCTCGAATATTCCCGAGCGATGACGTGTCATATACCTATGACGCATGCAAACAGGCGGCGTGGAGAACAATGTCGAATTATTGTTAGCGAGCTTAATTAACTAGAAGTTTCCACCCTCATTTTATGGGACTATAAATAGAGCTCCGTGTCCGCTGCCGAGTCAGTGTTTCTGAACTATCGTTCGAAGCGACCATATCGAGGCGACATCCAGGCGAATTACGAAGACCACTACGACGACTACTGCGACGACCTTGGATAGAAGCGTGTACCTTCGGTGACTACTACGCGAGTACCTACTTCGAAGGCGACTACGAAGACTAGGAACCGCCGTAACTAAGTTCGCGTGTTCTTGACACCTGCTTGTACGAAGGAAAATAAACTCTTTGCACCCCTAACCGGTATCTTATTACCCTCAGCTCGTAACAATATATTTCAATTGCTCGATTTGCCGTCCCCTAGAAGTGCCGCCCGCGTGTGATGCACGCCTCGCACGCCCTCTTACAGAGCACACCTGGTTGAAGTTTATATTGCCATCTGGCAATAATGATTTTATTTGCATAGGCATTATCATTTTATTTGCATACTATCACACAATATGAATTATAAATTTTTCAAAAAAATGTGTTTCCTTTCTTCAGTTTGAGACTATGAAATACTGTTCCCATCTCTGGGCTGTGGCGCCCCAGTATCAATATCATTCTTTTGACCTTATACAATGTAGAGCGGTTCGGATTATCGGCGATCTGGCTCGACTCTTTGTGCCTGCGGTCCACTGGGCTGCGGGATGCCTTCAGAATATTTTACTGCATTTATCATGGGGAATGTTCGGATGAATTGTTCGGAGTACCGTTCGCTGCTGAATTCCATTACCGTACGTCACGCAATCGACTGTCCTTCCATCCTCACCACCTCGATAGATGGCGGTCTACAACTGTGCGTTTTTGACGACTTTTCCTACCACTTATGGCAATTTTATGGAACTAGCTTGTGGTGGTATTCCCGGACCGTTACAAACCTACTCTTTTCTTAAAGGCCAGCAACGCACCCATGATTTCCCAGACATTGCGGGTGTTTATGGGCATCGGTGATCATTAGGTGTCTCGCTTGCTCGTTTGCACCCTCCACCATAAAAAAACATAACACGATCACGACTTACGCTTGGTCAGTTTTTATTACTTGTTACAATCGCACAAGGTTTGACGACTGACGCTTAGATTACATTTTAAAATTCATACTGTTATATCTAAACAAACGCCACCGGGTCCTAGCAGTTTATTGCTAATTAGTTATTGTTAAATAATAAAAAAATGTAAAATAGACAAATAGACAAACTTTATTCGACACACACAGACAATATACATTTATTAATTACAATACGATCAACATACAATATTAGGGAAAAAAACAAGTTTATTCATTCAAAAATTAAAGATGTGATGCCGAACAGGACTTCCAACTCAGCATAGTGCTACGGTTCCACCTAAACGTCACCGAAGCGCTGATTTTCAGTTATCTCTAAAATCTCGCGCTTTTGCCCATTTACAGTAATGAGCGGCGCGTCGATTATTTTATGAGCCCTTAATAATTGCCTACAGAAGTCCATTAGTAAGTATCCTCCTATATACATACACTCTATTAATTAATGTAACTCTGACTTACCTTTAGTGGGCGCCTCGCATTGCCCATTCACTGGTGGTAAATTGTCACCGCAGAGGCACCTTGTCGCTGAATCATAATGCGTTCTAACACATGAGCTGCTACTGATTCCGGCGCATTCTGCTTGTCTAGAACACGGACGAGCTAGAATAATAAAAGTAAAAATATTTTGTTAGAATATACTCATTCATTTTTAAAGTTAAGTCTCTGCTACAGATTTAGAAAAAAAAATTCATTGTTATAATAATAACTTGTAGCACTAGATGGGGTTAAAATAAATTGATAGGCTATACAAAATTTAATGACTAATTTAAACAACAGATGGAGTCATTAAAGCTCTTAAGTAATAAAAAATGTAGACTCTGTGTTTCCAGACACGGCCTGCATCTTTAATACAATATATGGATACGTTTTCACTATTCCACGTTATACAACAGAACTACAGAACGATATTAATATGTTTAAATCGTCAGTGTTTTTCAAGAACTATTCGCAACTTGTTTCAATTTCCATTATTCGTGGAGTTACAGGCATTTGAAAAGTTGTTTACTTAGCTCCATTATCTGATAAACAAAACGTGTCCATATAGAAATAACTTTAAAGAAAACTTTAGTATTAAAATGAAGAGGGCATTCTCATGAAAACTTAACATGTGTATCAAAAAAACACACTCGTGCTTTTCATAACAGAACGTTAAGTGCAAATTATTTTACTTGATGTTTATACCTACATACATGCGCTTTCACAACATTCCTAGAATCTAGAGAGAGACAGCTGATCACTACTTGTTTCTGTGACACATCTTTCTATATCGTCCATAATTCTTTCCTAAGTCTAATGTTTGCCTGCGTTTTTTCCTTTCGTCTAATTATGCCTTCACAAATACGATTCACAAAGGTACTGAAATAATCTACGATGACAATATGATGGAGAAAATACCTTCGTTACAAATGCTGCAATACATGAAGGGTTGGATTCAAAAACTTTAGTAACTTTATACTAACATTATTCGACAAATAAAAAAATATAAGACGTTTTATTATTCTCTAAGTCGTGATTTCGCAAAGGTTAGATAATCGATTACCGCGTAAGTCTTTGGAATGTAACTTACAAGACAATCATTGAATAATATGTTCTCGAACTGAGTCGTACTAGAATCTAGACTTATAATTAGTAATATCAGGCAAAAACACATTGAATCTTAACCTGAGTCCATGCGGCAGGTGTAGCTTATCCCTGCTGTTCCCGGGTTTAAATCCAGATAGCATTTAAGGTTGCTGCATGCTTGCTTTTTCTTTAACCGTAAATTGCTACGTTAAGTATGATCAAGCAAGTTTTTGACAATTATTATTAACATGTATCAAGTTTATGTTTATATTTTGGTTCCTGCTTTTGAGTATTACCGCACAATTGTCTTGAATTACGACTATGGAGTGTCATATCTGAATAACTCCAACATAAGACTCTCTGTTTGTTATGTCGACATTGTATCTTTATCGGTAATTGGGAAGTCTAATTTTAACTTGCTTCAAGTTTATACAGTTGCACAGCATACTTGGCGCATGCCTGGTTTAAGTTTAAATTAATGTCTAAGAACGAACATAGTACAAAAGCAATAGAAGCTACCAGTTCTAATTACGCCTACGGTTCTGCGTTGCCAATTAATAAAACTAATGTACCGTTTTTAATTAAACGTCATTTTTTAATCTAGAGTAGGTTAAATAGTATAAGAAAATGTCCATAAAATTTAGCTATAATAGAACATTTTGATAAAAAGACCATTGACAGTGGTAACTGTCTCGCCACATTTCCAATATTATTACAATATACGTAACAATACAAAAGCTGTATGTCTAATAACCTTTACCTTATCAAGGACAATGAGAATTAAAACTATTGTCGTGGAAGCAGAATAGTTTACAACATTATATTTTCAACCTCAAGCCAGCGCCTTTGAGTCTATTTTCAAGTGTATCTCCATTGCGTAGACCTCGAGAAAATGGAACATGGGACGTAGTAGCTCCGACACGCCACCAAGAAAGTACCTGACCAATATAACTTAAACTGTAACATTAACGTGGTGATTATATGCTTCTTGGTAACATTACGGATTCTAAGACTATCTACAGTGTTGACCAATTTACACCAGTGCTGATTATTAGAAATGATTAGAAATCATCGCTACATATTAGCATATTTTAGGTTTAACTTTGCAAGTATTGTTAAAAAGCACTACAAAGCAGATCATGTTTATAACAGGCTGCTCGTTAATCGCATATTCAAGTTTTTTTTATTATCTTATAGGTAGCTAGCATATTCTATTTTTCTTGCACACTAGCATAGAAGCATATATAATACAATATTAAAAACTGTAATTCTAATTAGATGGGATAAAAAGTCTGCTTGGAATTGTCGATTGTCTGGCATAAGTGCTCGAGGCCAGCTAGGTCAAGTTACAATAGCGATAACTGTAGGATGTAAATCTAAATACGCTTCCGAACATTATCTAACAGCGCCATCTGTTGGTTGGAAGTGGGTTAAGGAATATAAAGCAGTGCGTGCAAGCATGCCGAGATTGTGCGGTCACGAAATGCCAAGACGTAATGCAATATATTATGACTTTTACAACCACAGATATACTACTAATAGATATGACGTTGATGTGATCACTATAGACTTTCTCGCTTTAACGAGCTATGTTTTTCAAATCTGCATTCCAACTGCATTCCACCATCATGCTCAAAATAGTCTCTATCTCACACATATTTACAATTTTATATTAAGGCGACGCATTGGAAATTTTGACGCCAAGAACCTCAATTTTTCTAAGTGACTAAAAAACGTATGACTGTGATATTTGGTATCCTGATTCTTCAGTTCATTGACTTTATTTTGACAGTTGCGATACACGGTTGGTTAACTTTTGTAACACAAGAAAAAATATCAAATAAACCTCTTTTAAAATATAGATATACATTTTTCGAGGCAACGCAACCGTTTTGTATTCCTAAATTTTCTGTATAGCTTACTTTAAACATATTTTTCAAAATTACAGTTGGATTTTTTAAAATTAAATATAGTTTTTAAAATAAACGAAAATAACCGTTTTTTCGTATTTTTCGTTAGCTACCGCGCGCACGTTTGGATAGAACAGGCGGGTTATTCACAAACGTTGAAAACTCAACTTTCCGTATCCGACAGGAAACTTTTCGATGATTTTGTCTATACGCGATTCACAAATCTGAAATCATATTATATTTATATTATACAGGCTGTATATGAAAACGGGACAGTTACTTTAATGGATGAAAGAGCATAGCTTTAGTATGTAGTTACAAAGAGAATTATCGAAAAAAACGTATCCGTTTAAGAGTTGTGACCGTTTTAATTTTCAAGTGTTATCCCCACCATTTCTCGTAAAATTGGGTTGATCGTGTACAGTTACAGATTTTAAATCTTACGTATTTTTTTATTTTGTAATAATTTCATCCGTTACTGAAATACAGCCTGAAAACCCCCATTGGGGTATACGCATTATTTTCGAAAATGGTTTTCAGGCTACACGATCAACCCAATTTTACGAGAAATGGTGGGGACAACACTTGAAAATTAAAACGGTCATAACTCTTAAACGGATACGTTTTTTTCGATAATTCTTTTTGTAACTACATACTAAAGTTATGCCCTTTCATCCATTAAAGTAACTGTCCCGTTTTCATATACACCCTGTATATATATCATATTATGTATAATAGTATTCACAATACCAAGCCATCGGATTGAATTTATGCTTTCCGACGATCGGCCTTTTCGTCACGGAATGTTTCCGACGTTTGTAAATAACCCCCCAGGTCTATTTTAGATTAAATTATTGTTTATCAATGCGTCGCCTTAATTTTTCACTTGCAAAGTGCAAAAATAAATTAATACCTTAAAAATACTAACGCACAAAGATTTGGTTTGTGTCATAGAACTGTTACATGCAACAGCATAATTCGTAACGTTTGAAAGGCGAAATCTATTAGTGGTGTATCTGCAATACGTTTGCTTATTTATATTATTTATATTAAAAGATACACCAACGACCTTATCACTAAGTAACACATATTAAAAAAAACTTATGGTATTAGCCTGATGATATATGCCTTTACAAGTGTATACAACATTTATATGAAAATTTTGGTTAAACTAACTAGCGTACTAATTAAGAATTTTTTTTTCCTTATAACATATGGTTTATTATTCTAAGAATTATTCGAAGAATTACTCTAGTAAGTGTTTTTTAAGAAAAAATAAGAAAAGAGAATCAAGTTAAATTAAATTAAAAAAATAAGAAAAGAGACTCAAGTTAAATCGAGTTAAATTAATTTACATTAAGTGAAGTTACATTAAATTATTGTTGTACTGATGTTGTTAGTGTGTAACAGTTTTCTTTGAATTTGTTCTTGCTATTGTCAAATATGTCAATATCGCCTCTGGAGCAAAGCTCATTATATTTACGTATAAATCTATTCAAAGGATCATGTTTGCCTAAGTTAGTTCTTCTAAGTTAGTTAGTTCTAGTTCTACTTCTATCTGTAGTGAATGTGTTATGGATTGGATATCTAGGAATGCGACGGAAAACTGTAATATTAATAGAGTTAAGAAGATCCGGAGCCGTTATCTCGCCATGGATAATCTTATACAGGGTTATAATATTGCATATGTTGCGGCGGTCATGAAGGGAGGTCATTTTCAAGTGTGACAGTCTGGAGATGTAATTTGAACGGCAGGGACATTTTCGATCCTTGAATACCAGAAATCGAGTCATGTTTCGTTGAATACGTTCTATTCTCTCTACATGAACCTTATAACAGGGGTTCCATATTGGTGATGCGTATTCAAGAATACTACGTATAAGCGCATTATATAACAATTGTATGGAAGCAGGATTTTTAAAATCCCTACACGTACGTTTCACAAAACCCAACATCTTCCATGCCCTTGCTGTAGCTTTATCAATATGTTAGATGAAGGTAAGTTTAAAATCAAATTGGACTCCAAGATCTCTAACGTCTTTTGACTCTTCTAAAAATTTGTCATTTATAATATAGGTCGATGGGATTACTGTTTTTTTCGTACAAAATCTTATATAGTGGCACTTCTTTGCATTTAGTGACATTTTATTCGATCTGCACCAGCTTTCTATAGAGTGAAGGTCTTCTTGTAGAAGACGAATGTCGTCGTTTGATTTTATACACCTGTATAATTTCAAGTCATCTGCGAAGATAGAGCATTTGGTATTTTTAACGTTCTCCGATATGTCGTTTATAACTACTAAAAACATTATTGGACCAAGATGTGACCCTTGGGGAACACCTGAAGTAGGAAAGAATGGCAAGGATTTACTTATTGAAGTAAGAGGATAATATGGCCCTTATTTGCTGTCATCGTTCAGTGCTCTCTTCGCAATTGGAATATGAACACTTAAAAGGGATTTTAACCGTCTGTCTCTGTGTCGCAGCAGTTTTTTCGGAGAGTATTTGAAATAAATAATTAACAGAAACGTAATACATACATACACATCTGCACGCTGTATTCCTAACGGGGTAGTCAGAGAGGACGGAGCGCCAAGCGTCGCGGTCCTTACATACTTCTTTCGCTTCCTCATATCTCATCATTCTCCTTACACATTTTCGTCTAGGTATGTGCTTTTGACATTTCCGTCGGCTAACACTCTGGCTTTTTGATCTTCATAAGTCAGCCTTGGTCTTCCTTGGTTTCTTTTACCACTCGCCGTCGTACTTTCTTCGTCAGTCTTTCATCACTCATTCTTTCTAATAACGTAATGAATTCTAATATACTTATCTAATATAACAATTGTCTTCCGGTAAAAAATCTAAAACTTATTAACCGATACTTATTTCACTTTATACAGAAGCATCTTCAGAAAATTACAAAGATGTGGCTCTGTATGCATATTACTCAGTTGCTAAATATATCCGCAATATTATGGTATAAATGGTAATGCAAAGTTTCCAAATTACACAAATACTTGAATGCCAGACAGCACATAAGATTGCAACATGCTTGATTTTTCATTGAATGTTAATTGCCAAGTCAAATATGACGATATTGACAATATTGCTGCTAACTTATAATTTTTTATTAATATAATTTAACTAGAGGTCACCCTGTGGACGAAATTCGACCGTAAATATAAATTTATAATATAAACTCTTTGGCAACAATCTCTACTCTGTGACTGTTTGATCCAAGGAGGTTACGTATATCTGATCTTAAACTATTATGAGTTTGAAATTGACAGTCTTTTTGACATTGGCAGTATGAACGTAAATAATGAGTTATTTATTAAATTTAATGTATTTCTAATGCATATTATATAAAAATATTAGCTTTCTCCTGTCCTTCTCCATATAAACTTTAAGTGTATCAAATTTCACACTTTTCCGTCCGCGGTTCCCTTTTTATCTTAAAAAGGGAACTAAACTGCGACGCGCGTCAAGGACCTATTACGAAATTACCCAAAACGAGAAAAAATGGAAACATTGTTTACGGTGTGAACCTAAACAATGAGTGATTTATTTAATTTAATGTATTTCTATTATGTAAAAATACTGGCTTTCTCCTGTCCTTCTTCATATAAATTTTAAGTGTACCAAATTTCACAGTAGTCCGTCCGCGTAATTTTCTTAAAAAGGGCACTAAACTGCGAAGCGCGTCAAGGACCTATGACGAAATTACCCAAAACGAGTAGAGATAGACGAATTAATATTTTTGATGCATCGTTTCATGTTTCATCTATTGTTTATTATCTAGATATATTAGTAGCTACGTTGGTTATAAAAATGCACATTATTGGATATCTTCATCATCATTATAAATAAATAAATAATAAATAAATATACTCAGACATTTCACACAGAGCCATCTAGTCCCAAAGTAAGCAGCACAGCGCTTGTGTTATGCACACTAGACAACTGATATACTACTTATATACTTTTCTTTTGTAAATAAATATATATTATACATAAACACCCAGACTCGGGGCGGGAATCGAACCCGCATCCCCCGTTTACTTTGCGACGCGCTTAGCTGTTGCGCCACGGAGGTCGTCATATAGAATAGTACATATTTCCACTCCAGCAGTAAGAAACTACCACAAGATTTGAATTATCAAAAAAAAATGAGCCGTCGCGGGACGCCTGGCAGATGTGAAACACCCCAACTTTTTTGTATAGAAAATATGTATGAAAGGATGGTTTATTACAGGAAATAAATTTGGCAAAATCAAAAACAAAATATTCAGAAGTTTTTTAAAGAAACAATTATTCTATATTTAAAAAACAAAGGCAACGTTTCCGAAGTGAATAACAACACTGCATACGCTATAATACTAGCTTAGTACAAGTGCGTGGCGACGCATCGCAACGTCGCCAGTCCAACAGCCGGTCTGGTACCGGCTGTACCAAAATCAAAATCAAACAAATCAAATGGTACAGTAACATAAAAAAATAATAATGCTATTTATTTTTTAAACCTAAGCATTGTAGTCACCGAAGTTACATCAAGGAATATTATACTACTCACATGCACCATTTTAATAGTTTCAAATATTACAAAGGAAAGGTACAAAGAATCACTTTTTAAGTATTAATATTTTAAACCATTTAAAGAAAAAAGTTTGAAAAAGAAAAAAATTATATGTAATTTTACAAGTATGGATTTATTTTTTAATTCCAGCCGGTATTTAAATAAAGGCTTTTATATGCCAACATCCTACAATAAAATAAATTCTAAATGCCAAAACAAAGGGCGCTACAGCGTTGCGTGCTTTTTAATTAGGTAGCTTATTCGGCACCGTGGCTGTTGAGGTCAAAATGTTCAATAAAACTATACTCGTATCTACAGCCATTTATAAACAGGAAGTGGCGTGTTGTACGAATGTATGATAAAATCAAGGCTTTTTATTTGCAAACGCCCTTACTTTGCACGCCCAATGAAAAGTTAGAGGCGTTATAGAAATTGTGTTTTAATTTTAAAATAGCGATGACATTGACATTATAATGTACTTATATTTTAGTTGATTATGTAAAAATATTAATCTCTTCTGAGTGGTATGCTATTATCTTCACTAATATTATGCCAAAGTATTATGAAAACGAAGTTTGTTTGTTATTTTTCACACGAAAATGGTTGAAACAGCCAATCGCAAATTTGCCAATATGTCAAAATGAAATGGGGAAATTTTAGAAGCAGGGATCTTAATTTTAATTTTTCACATTTTGGCGAAATGTACGCTTAAATGTAGGCAATATCTGCCAGTATCACGTGAGAGCTTTTGCAATAACAGCTTGTTAGCAAATTATAAAGTTATAGTATAAAAGATATAGATAGTACCTACTATCTAGAAAATAACAAGCAATATAAAAAAAAATTGCATGGTTGTACTGGCCGCTTACACTTGACATTTAAAAGACATCGCACGTTTAAAAACTAAAGCCGGACAAAGATGGCTGCGGACGGAAGTCACATGACGTACACGACTGTGGCACGAAAGGTTATTTAACACAATTAAATCTTTTGCGAATTCCCTTGGAATTATTTTCATGTATTGCAGAAATTCTATTTTTACTAATATTACATTGCATTTACATGAGATACGCAGTATGACAGGGTTGCACAACAGTGTTATTGTAAAAATGAAGAAAGGAATGCTTAGATGGTTCGGGCACATGGAAAGAATGAGTGATGAAAGACTGATGAAGAAAATATACAGAGCGAAAGTGAGTGGTAAAAGAAGCCAAGGAAGACCAAGGCTGACTTATGAAGATCAAATAGCCAGAGTGTTAGCAGACGGAAATGTCAAAAGCACTCGCATACCTAGGCAAAAATGTGTGAGGAGAATGATGAGATTTGAGGAAGCGAAAGAGGTGTTAGGACTGCGACTCCTGGCGCTCCGTCCTCTCTGACTACCCCGATGGGGATACAGCGTGAAGTTATGTTTACATTGCATTTCTTTACTTTTCCTTTGATGGTTACGGAATTTTTGATAAAACTTATTTTGTAAACGGAATTAAGACGCGAAAACAGTTATTGTAACATTACAACAGAACTTAGCCGAAAGAAAATTGTCCCCGTGCACTGGCAAAAATGCTTGAACGATTGAATGACAAGAATGAACCATGATTCGACCAAGATTTGATTTCCATCTGTGTGAAATTTATTTTCTCCACACTAACTCTAAACACCCTTATGTAAAAACTTTCTCTTACGTGTGGCCTCGACTCCAGCAATGAGTTCGAGAAATAACAATTATTCCATCTTGTACGCGAGTTTTCATTAAATAGGTCGGATTTTTATTTTATAACCTTTATTTTCGTGAACAAAAGATTTCTACACGCAATATACATATGAGATATGTATATTTATGAATTTCAAAGTTAACGTGTTATAACTGAGAATATTAAAAAATATTGAATAAAACTGTATACCGCGAACTAATCGTAATGTGACTGAATGCTTGAGCACAAACAAAAGTAATTTCGAAGAAATTTAAAAACGATATTTTTTAAATAGCGCTTAGTCACATTTCATGAGCAATTGCAAATTATATTCGGATATTAAGATTATGATAGCAAATTATCATAAAGGGTAACTTTATTCTAAATAAGTCGTATTTCAGTCGTCTTGTCAAATGATAGCCTACGTAAGGTGACGCATTTGAAATTTTAGAAGCAGGGATCTTAATTTTTCTAAGTGAATACGAAACGTATGAAAATGATATTTAGTAATCCGATTCTTCATTTCACTGACTTAATTTTGTCAGTTGCGTTACACGATTGGTTAACTTTTGTACCAGAAAAAATAATAAAGGAAACCTCTTTTAAAACAGATTTATATATTTCGAAGTAACGTGACCTTAATTTTCATTTATGATTTATGTTTGAAATTTTCTGTATAGTTTAATCTAAACACATTTTTCAAAATGCCAGTTGAACTTTTTGAAATTAATTATAGTTTTTACAATAAACGGAATTTTGTTTTGTATTTTTCGTAAGCTAGCGCGCGCATGTTTTTGTGGTGCAGAAGGTCTATTTTTAACCCCCGACGCAAAAGAAGGGGTGTTATAAGTTTGACGTGTCTGTGTGTCTGTCTGTGGCATCGTATCTCCTAAACGAATGGACCGATTATGATGCGGTTTTTTTTGTTTAAAAGCAGGTTTTCTATCGGTGGTTCTTAGACATGTTTTATCAAAATCGGTTCAGCCGTTTGAATAATATCAGCTCTTTTTTAGTTTTGAAAGGGACGGAAGCATCTTCTATTAGTCTAATCGATGCGAAATTTAGTACACTGTGACTTCAATATTGTCACAATAACTTAGTCACCTTGACCAGATGCTGCAGCATCGTCTGAAGTCAGCAGGATATCCAACTCTTCGCCACTTACAGTAGAGGTATCATGTTTATTGAAATGGTCTTTATGAATAGGTTATAGATAGATAGATAGATGGTGATCAGGGTCTGATGATGGATCCGACAACTATTGTCAAAATACTCAGATTTTGGCGAGGCACGATCTCGTGTCGCAATTTCGTGTATCGTTCCGGAACGTATTTGCGTGGGATAGAGTGTAGATCGTAGAGTGTTTAAAAAGCATGAAACTTAAATTAAAAATTTAAAACACCCCCGAACCAAAAAAGCCTCCAAAAAGTAAAAAAAATAATATGTACCTCATAGCCCCTTAAATTTGTGATAAGTTTGAATATAAATAGTAGTAGTAGAAATATACTCAACCGTCGTCACGTCAGGGGACCGCTAAGTAAATAATAAAGTATGCCTGAAATTTAAATACAAGTAAACTTACGGCTCTGAACACATGATTTTGCTTTTAAAATCTGGGAACCCTGGGCGCAACACTCATTTAGCGCTAGCGAATTGTTTTACGTTAGATTTGTTCCGTTGGTAACATTGATCGACCGAATGCGTACGTTCATCAACCGATTTTATGTGTTATGAATACATTATGCGAATGTTGTATCGATTACTCGTTTCGAAGTCAAGGGCCCAGACTTTATTGTTCTAGAAAGTATTATATTCAGTCAGTAAAAAGTAGTGCTATTCAACATGATTTGCGTTATCGTTGAGCGGTTTCCATAAATAACTAGTTTACTATAAATCTATAACTTTGCGCCCACATAATATCGCGAGAAATCGAAACAAATCAAAATACACATTCAAAACGTAGAAGGAATATTTTCGTAAACTATCATTTGTATGGATACTGGTGTTACTTTGAGGAAATATATTTCATGTGATAAATTATTAAATTTTTAGTTATCCTCTGGCCAAAATCTCAAACTTATTAACTGACACATAGCATTCATACATATATTCACGCTGTATCCCTAACGGGGTAGTCACAGAGGACGGAGCGCCAATCTTCACGGTCCTTACATACTTCTTTCGCCTCCTCAAATCTCATCATTCTCTTTACACTTCTTCACACTTCGCCTAAGTATGTGAGTGCTTTTGGCATTTCTGTCAGCTAGTGTCTAACTATTTGATCTTCCTATTGCAGCACGAGATAAGATTCGTTCAGCTAATTATTCGGTGCTGGTTAGCTGACCGAGTCTGATCTTTGGTATATCCTGAGGATGCTTCGTTGAGAGGCGAAACACGTGTCGATTGGTGGTTTTTGGAGTTTGAGCGGAAAATAGATAGAGATTTCAGGAATTTATCACATGATGTAGATCGTAACGGAAGCAAGGTGAGATATTGTTATTCAATGACATCAATCAAGAACTAGAGATGTGACATTTCCAAGAATTTTCACAAAATTGGGAAAATCAGTAATTACCTGAAAATATTTATTTATTTTATTTTATTTTTTATTTTATTTGGGAAACACACAGTATACATCATACATTATATGTGTAAAAGACTAAAGTTATAATACGTAAACCAATTAAGTTTCCACTTATAAATAATATACATAAATTGCGATGTAGACAAAAATAAAAAGCAATAGACAAATAATAAAAAAAGCAATAGACAAAAAAAACAAAAGGAATAAGAAAAACTACTTGCTCGTCAACAAGCTTTTAAATTTTTTGAGGGAGTTACAAAACAGGTCACCGTTGCCATACACTTCATTATGATTATAACAAGATCTAAAAATAAAGGTATTACGAGCATAATTGGTAAACTAAAAAGAGATTTATTACGTCTACTGACTCGAGAACATCTCAAATTTATGTTGCTAAGTAAATAACGTGAATCTATTTCATTATTTATTAATTTGTACAAATATAATTGTTCTCTTAATTTCCTTCGATTTCCACTACTTTTTCTATTTCCAAAGTTTGGGATTTAAACCTATATTTGAATTATGAAGATCGAATTTCAATAAGGGCCATTTTGTGCGTGCACCGTGCATGTAACGTTGACATTTAAAATGTGGAAATTTCATGTTTTTTAAAAGTAAATATAAAGAGGATAAGAAGGCCCAATAGTTTCATATGATTTTTACAACAAACGCGATGAACTTCAGTTTTCGATATTTTTTTGTTTAACATTGTTTTATCGATATTTTTAGAGAATATCGATAACATCGATGTCTTCACGCTCAACATCGATGTTTCGATAATATCAATGAATATCGATCACTGTAGTAGTCCAATCAATCTACGGATTATTATTATTATTAGATTATTATATTATTATTAATTATTTGGAGGATTTCCGTAGATTGATTGGACTATAGTCCTTTCTAGAATTTTCCTGAATAATCCCACTTTTGCTTTTTTTTCCTTTGAGAATATTTCCATTTTCACATCAAGGACGTAGGTATCACATTTTATATTTGATAGTTGATTTATTAAATCCATGCGAAAAACAATGGTATAAGTTCCATTTTTTCCTTTTTCTGTCTGTGATTGATAGTGCAAGCGTAATAAAATCATTGACCTCTGTAACACAAGTAACAGACGGTCTAGTAGACTACATCGATGACGCGGCATTATTCTTAACACTTTGATGCTGATACTAGAAGTACCTAATAGTAAAAATCGGAACTAATATTAGAGACGGTATTAGCAAAACCTTCGATAATACTTTTTTAATTCTAGGGAATTTCTTCTCAGCGCTTCAAATCAGCACACAAGATACATTTTTATATGACACCAGTCTATCCAGTATTATAGAGGTCATTGAATAAAATGACGATAAAATACACAAATTTTCTCACTTACCTGGAGCCGAAGTAGGTGTTATTTCTCGCGGCGCATACGTATTACTCTTCCCAAAGGTTGTAAGAGCTTCCGAAGACATCCCTGTCAGCCAACCCGCGAGCAACAGTGGCAGTATCGCCGCAGCGGCCTGCCTCCTACACCACATCTCGACACGCCAAAACATATTCATTTTGATCACTCGTTACGTGAATTACCGACTTTTGCCAATTATCGGTTTCTTGATCGGCTCAGTTGCCTTCTATGGTTGTTCTTTTTTAATTCGGTATTCGCTGGTACTTTTTAAAATCGAATTTTGAATTGCGCTATTGTAAGACAATAACAGATTCAGTACATTTACTAGGAAATGACAGATAGTGTTATTACATAGACTTGTGTGAACATTGAAATCAATTTTCAAATTTTTGTCTGTTTGTTCGAGCTTCACTGAAAAACTGCTCAATGGATTTCAATGCAATGTGGGTCCCAGTTACTGAAGCTATATATCATTATCTTTATAATGAAGGTAGGTTGATTTGAAATTTCAAAGTAATATGTACATGTTATGTATTAGAGAATGATACATAAAAGACATAAATAATGAATAACATTAAATTCTTTTAAAATTGATCCGAATAAAGTCACCAGCGACAAGTAGTAAGGAATGAAACATTTATTTTCTCAAATAATCCAAGAACTCTTCAAGGTTGACAATATTTTTTTCTACTTAATTCTTTTTTTACGAGTGTAGATCGTTATGTATTTCATTTGATAAATAACAAAAATTGTTTATTTGTTGAAATAGGCTGCATTCTGTCGTAAATTATTAAAAAAAAAACAAATTATGTAAATAAATTAAAATATCAGTTTAAATATCAAGATGTGGTGCAGGCGTATTCTTTTTGTTTTTCTTATACAAGGTTTCCGTGCCTCAATAATAGAAGCGTTATAAGATCACGTCAGGGTTCCATACTCAGAAATAATAAACAGAGTCCCTTTTAGAATATTCATGGGTATGTCTGTCTGTCTGTCATATTTAATTTGAGTTTATTTCACAGTTAGCACTAAAAATTTTCATGTAAGAATAAAAAGGATCAAAAATAAAACTGGCCACATATAAAAAAATAAAACTTGCCCCTTGAAATGAATGAAATAAAAATAATGTGTTTTGTGGCCAACTTCATACTGTCGGATTGCCCGTAACGGTGTGCGCGCGCAGATCTTAATGTTACTCTCAACTAAACGCGCCAAAAGAAGTATAACCAAAAAATTTTAAAAAATTCATCATCAAAAGTTTATAGAAAATTATAGCGCAAGGTCTATATTTTCAGAAATTGAAATTACGCAGTATATTACTTTACAGGTATGACGACTGTACAGAACCCTCCACATATGAATGTAATTAACATGGAATGATTTTTTAACGATTTAAATTTTTTTACTCGCGAAATGATATATTTTTTTAGACCGACACTTCTTACCCTACATAATACTCTCTGAACAGTAGTTACGTTGGCTGAAAGAAATCTTTATCAATAAACTCATCGTCATACATCGCCTTATAAATTGTAATCATCGATGTCTAATGACACAAATTTTTAACGACTAAATGATAGCATATTGTCGTAATACCGTTATCTACTATTATTGTGGCATCTAGTTCTCGAACAGGTAAACTGATTTACATGAGTTTTTTTTTTGCTTGTAACCCATAGTCTTCGTGAATGTTTTGTCTTAGCTATGGTCGATTGAAGTCGGTTCAACCATTCTCAGGCTATTCAGCTGTGAATAACTTGATACTAACTTGAAATTGTTAAATTTCGCAGAAGTATAAAAAATGTTTATTAATATTATGATTTGCCGTAACGATTATTATATATATAGCGGTTATTTTATATATAGGTAGAATTTTGAAAATAAAGTACAGCCCATATTACTTGCTGATAATGTAGCTTTCTACAGGTGAAAGATATTTTGAAATCAGTTGAATAGTTTATGTATTTATCCCTTACATACAAACAAACAAATTAGTATACCTGGATGTAAGTTATAGTGTTTTTGAAGAAAAAATACTATTTAGTAGTATATACAGCAAATCAATATTAATGAAAAAATACCTTAATAAGCATTATACATCTGTTACGCTTAGAACTCAGTTTTTCAAGTTATATCTCTATTTTA
This sequence comes from Zeuzera pyrina, assembly GCA_907165235.1. NCBI lineage: Eukaryota > Metazoa > Arthropoda > Insecta > Lepidoptera > Cossidae > Zeuzera > Zeuzera pyrina. Next base: position 3,794,857 of record OU015647.1, read on the forward strand.
TTGGAAGCTCGATATGTGAAAGGATCGAATACAGTATCGCTGCTAAAAACTTGAAGTGTGTTTATTGACCGTCAAAGATCTGACGATGACCATGGTTAATGGAAGAGTGGATTCGTTTCCGATTTTTTTTGTGAAAGCAACACTTTCGAGAATATTCTTAGCTGTGTAGGCTCTTTGAATTCTAATTATTATAAGAGTCTTGGTTTCTATTGTAGCTAAACACTCATTTCTAAGATTATTTGTTTCTTTTCGGCGTCGAAATTTAAAAATTAATAAAGTGGCTAATATTTGTTTATTTTCAGCCTGCAACAAAAGAAGAGTTATAAATTTTACGCTTTTATCTGCGCCTTTATCTGTGTATTTGTTGCAGCGTAGCTTTCAAATGGATGAACCGACTTATACACTGTTTTTTTGTATATAAGCTGCCATTTTCGAGAATGTTCTTTCGTCGGGTATAAATTCAGATTACTTTTTGTTAAGTACATGTCAAAGTAGTTCTAACACAAACGACGACATTGAAAAATTTGAAGTGTCTTTGTAATGAGGAAGTATTTTTCTTAAAGATATTTCTTAAAGAATTTAAAAGTAAAATGTAGACTACGAAAATTACCTACTAGGGTTATGTTTGAAACATGTTTTATAAAAAAAAGCTGCATGACGGGGTTTATTTTGTATTTGGTAAAGACTAACTTCACTGAACATTAATTGCAGAAGTAGTTACATTGGCCAGTTTTAAAAAAAATGTACTCAGAAAATTGTTTGTATTTTTATGTATAGTCTGTTCTGTATTGCAGCATTTGTCTCTGAATCTCTAATGTGTAAAACTCTACTAATAAATCTTACTCTCATTTTAACTGTTATAGTTAAAAAATAACTGAGATTTTCATAACCTCGATTTGCACCTCAGTTTTAGATCTTTATCGTACACGCATGTAATTTATTGCACGTGCGTGTTACCGTAATAATTAACGATTTAAATAGTTTTTTTCATAATTAGTGAAGTTACCCTCTTTATCTTACCAGGAGTTGGAGTGGTCGATGCTGGCTTTGGAGGATCAGTATTCGCTCTCCCAAAGGATGATATTCCACCAAATGCATCGGCAAATTGTACCAAATATCCAATATATATCATTAGCGCAATAGCAATAATGTTTTTGCACCACATTTTTTTTAAATTCTTAATCACTGGCTGAAAATATTTTGTACAGCCAAATTGATAATTTTTGTGAGTTGCGTTCTATGTTGTCTATGTCAATAAAAATTGTTGTGTCTGAATTTCTCTAATAGCAAGCAGCGTGTTATATAAGTGTGTATTGTATATACAGCTTTACAAAATAATATATGAATGTCACTAACTAAACCAGTATTAGCAAAACACCGAGTAAGATTTTTATATATTGAGACAAGATGAAGGCAATTTTGTTATTCAGTCCACTGCTTCGAGATATTTTTTATTATTATTATGAACATATTAATTTGATATAGGTAATTTTTTGTAAAACTAGCATAATTCATCAATAATAATTATATTATCATGAAATAAAACAATTTTACAACAGTAAATGCAATTTTTATGTGCTTTATCTAAGATTAAAGACATTGCACACCAATTTAAAATTGTTTTTCATACAAAAGATTATCTCGTACAAAAAAGAATAATAGTTCATGCCAATTTTTCTACTTGTATGTGAAAGCTATGTTGATATATACATTATATACAACTTTATAACAGTATTTTACATATTCTAATATATAAATGCATATATACAAGCCAGTAGACAAGAATAGAACAATGTCAGAGAGAAAAAAACTACGTCTGACATGCTTCTAGGATAGTTTTATAGACTTTGATACAGACAGCTTTCAGTGATACAGAAGAAACTAAGTGTTAGCCTGATTTCAGGCTCAGAGACTTGTCTCAGTATATAAAAATACTTACCCGGCGGCGGAGTAGGCGACGGCGACGGTGAAGGTGGATGAGGCGCTTTGTTTAACCCAAAAGTAGGGTTAAAACCAGCCAGACACTGTCCAATCAGCCAAACGGAGAGTAGGAGAGGCATTACAACTGACGGTCTGTGCCACATTGACATCTTGGCTATTTAGATATTTTCTTTTGTCTAATGATTAAATGGTGTTCTGAAATTGAATGTAATTTGCACTACTTTTTTGTTAGTATTTTCGACAGCCGTTATTAGTTATGTAACGAAAAAACCATCGTGTGTAATGTTTACGATGTAGTGATATTTCCTTTACTTTATGCATGAGAATATTTATGTACAATTATAACACATGTTAATAGTGCCCTTTCATTTTTTAACTGGCTACAATAGGCTGATTTTAAGAACACAGTCTTAAAACTTTCATTAAAACATTTTTAAACTATGTTCTTTTTGCATTTAATTTAATGTAAAGGGATTGCATAAACCTTTTTTTTACATAATGGGACACTGTTTCATTTTGTTAAGTTTATATTTGGCTATCAGTTTACTGCTATTCTTTTCTAACATTTAAGCAATTGGTAATCTTTTGATTGGATAGTCTTTGAAAATGCTGTTTTGACTTACCTTTCGAAACAAAATTTAAAAAAATATAGGTTCAGTATAGTTAGTACATCGAAAGGGGTTCGAACATTTTGAAATGGAGTCCTTGTAGCCATTTTGTATTTTTTTTTTCGATAACATAAACGTTGGATAATTAATGGATTCATTCGCTGTTTAAAAAAATGTCCGCAAGGGCTCCATATTAATCGCTAAAAAAAATCTTCGAACCTTTTTCAATCGCGTATGACCAATAAATACAGTAGTGGTTGTTGCAGATTTCGAGTGTAAAAGTCTCCTATTGTTGCAAGTTGGTGAGTTATGTGTTGTGCGATCTATTACATACAGTGTGGAAGTCCCATTATATAAAAAAAAGTTTACCGGGCGGTGGAGTAGGTGAAGGCGTTGGCGGCGGACGTGTATTTGAAACTCCGAAAGTGCTGAGGGCTTCAGACGAGTCCCCAGTCAGCCACGCCAATAGTAGAGGAAGTATCACAGCGGCGGCTTGCTTCCGACACCACATCTCGAAAATTCTATTCAACATTTATTTTATCATACAAAACACTCAAATGCGCGAATTTACTTTCTACGTCTTTGTCTATGATTTTTTTTGATGGCGGGAACGGTTTTCGCTTGTCGCCTATTTCAACTGCCAGTAGCAATTTAAAATATAGCCGGTAGTACAATTTTATAATTCTTTTTTTTTTTCAATCAGCATTTCCGGCAATATTTTTTATATAACAAAACTAAAATTACATCTACACTAAACATAACTCTTACAATATTATGTAGTTGAAAGTTTATATTGAATATTACACATATGAAACATTAAATAACAAATAATGTGTAACACTTAGCGGCGAGTGTGTACTTGCAAAATAAATTTAAAAAGCAGTTCTTCACTTTATTACTTTGTAAGTAAGAATTATGTTAAAACCAAGGACAATTTTCCATTCTGCACAAACAATGGCAAGGTATAATTTTATTTCAAGGACAGTTGACTACGAATGTGTAATTTTGGAATGTAATTAAGGTACTGTTATTAAAAGTAAACTGTAATTAGCAAAAATGCTATTTTTTCTTAATTTACCTCCTTAATAGCGATTTTGTTTAATTTATTTCTCGCCTGTGAAGTTGACAAAGAATATTGTCTAAGGTCTTTCATAAAATTATTTATTTATTATTACATAAGTATTTTCATGTAATAGATATTGAAAATTTATAAAAAAAGCATTTCCGAGTATGGAAATATATCTGTAACAAATTATATATTTGAATTATTAATAAATGTTGCAACTAACATAATTTAGCATTAAAAAAAGTGCACAAAACAGCCAGTGCGTATACAGCGTTAATGTCGTTTTATAATTTTATATTTAGAACGTATTTTAAACAACGTCAATTTTTTTTTAAGTTTTTTTTAAAGGTATTTTTATATACTGATTTTTAGTCCACAGTGACTTGTAATTTGTTAAAGTTAGTTACAATTTTTGAAGGTTTCTGTCTTGTCGTTGGGTTAGTGCGGGCACCGACGCGATACTAAGTACAGAATCAAGGTTTTTGTCGGGGTAGCAAGGTTGCACGCTTTCTTCATACACAGGCTGTTCATTTTTTATCATACTGTGATTACTAATACTGTATTATGTGTACGGAATTGTCTCATACTTTCAACATTGAATAGATCTACTGTTCTTGTAATTATACATATAGTGCCGAATAGGTAAATACATACCTTTTTTTCTCTCTTATTCTATTCCATTGTACACTTATTCTTTTGTCTTGATTACATCTAATTTTCATCGTATTCCTCTATTACAATCTTATTAATCCACTTCACAAGAAGAAGAAGAAGATCAAGAAGAAGAACAACAAGAAGTGTGTGAAGGTTATGAGTCAGACGAATAAATTTCTCTTCTTTTTTTAATTTCCATCGCTTTCATCATTTCTAACCCTTGCTAATATCTTTCAATTATGCAACAGTTTTAAATTAAACAGAATCACGACAGACCTGTGGAATAGGCCTACTGGGGAAACCACGTTAAAAAAAAGCGCTAAGTACACTACCTCAGAGGTGGCGTGGAAACGTTTGCATATTATGACGATTACAACTTTTTGAATCGTTATATCTCAGGAACGGTGGCTCTTAGGAAAAAAAGTATTGATATCTTTTTATGGATAATTTTATGATCTACAATTTTTGTTTAAGGTAATTTTATGAAAAACCTTACCGTTTTGGTGAAAATCGCGAAAAACCCACTTTTTTGACCTTTGACCTCGAGTAAATTTTTTTCCAACTACCGGAACGATGGGGAACTTTGAAATGTGAATTTTAATTATGTTTTAAACAATTTTACTCACTTTCAGCTTGATGTTAATTTATGTACCCTCACTCTTATTTTTTGGTCTAATTTGACCGGACTATACCTATCTTATTACTACTTTTGTGGGATACTTAGACAATATGATAATCATATAGTTAGTATACCCTTCTATTCTTTTATTGCTTACCACTTATTCTTATCTTACATTTTTCTATTTCCGTACTTTATACTACTCTACTTAATTCTTTATTTGAATCAACTAATTTCATATTACTATCTATACTTTTATATATCTTATTTATCTCTATTTTATTTCTATCATTTACTTTTTTGGTTATCTTTCCAAAAAACTTTATAAACGCAATATCTTAAATTTGTCGGCTGTTATTAAGTTATCTGTCTTAAATGCCTTACACACGTTCCAATTTGTTAATACAACTTTCCTAGGGATGGCGATACGAGATCGATTAATGGAAAAACTTATCGATCGATCTCGAGTAGAGAATCGATTTAGTGAATTGATTGCGGACACCCAAAAACGGAGTTTCCATTGTATTTGTATTGGTAAGAACGCAACTATAAAATAATGAGCTAGCGTGAAATTTTTCAATAAATTATACATACACATATCGAACGCTGCCGTTACTTTAGCGCTCATGGAGCCAGAGTTAGCGCTTTTTTGAGTCGTGTAACTTTAATCTATCCCATAAAAAATTTGCAAAATCCATGCAAAATTTAAAAAAACCCGTAGAATGATTTTTGAGTGTTTGTCGTCTATTCACTGGATCGATTCACTGCTCGAGATCGAATGATCGAATCTTCCATTAATCGATCTCAGATCGCCATCCCTAGGAAAGTTGTTTCAACAAAATGCCTTTCAACAAAATCCCCCCCACACCTTCGTGTGTAGGGCATTTTAATCTCTATATCCAGCTTCATTTCTAAGTTAAATCTTACATAGTCGAAAATAGGACCGTCTACTACTGAGTGCAGCATTCCCTCATCCTCGTTTTATTGTTATTGTAGCTTATGACATACAATCCTTGCTTTTCACTTTTACCTAACTTGCGACTACGACGCCCCGGGCTAGATTTTGCAACCCCTTCTGGGGATTGGAACACAAATAAAACTATAAAAACACGGTTTTAATCGTTTTATGTAAAAAACGCGTAGTATAAATTTACCTGATCATTGTTGTACGCTACACTAATTCAATAACTAACTCTTTGCCGACTTTTTTAACCTGTGGGATAAGAAATACGGATACATACGTATATATTTACATGCAGCTGTTAAATTTTATAATTTTCTTGCTCTTCTAGATCAGCTTGACAGAATTTAAATTACGGCGATTTATAAAATGACACGTTACTATTAGGTACAGAAACACTGCACTAAACACGTTACTATGACACAAATTTGGATATATAAATAAAAATTAACTTAAAAGACACCACTTGTTCCAGTAGCATGTAAATTGTATCTGTGTGCCTGCTTTACAATATTTTTGGAGACCATAAAGTTATTTCATTTTAAGTCGGGCATCTTCGGAAGGTTTCGGAAATCTTCGGGTACCAGGCATATCGTGATCATGAAATCCGTGTGGATCACAGCCAATTTAATATTTATGTCGTAATTATTTACGTCGTTTTAATACATGGCTCTATAAAAACTGATTAAGAGCGAGTCGGACTCGTGCACCGCAGGTTACATACCACCATACCATGTATTCGTGTCATCTTATTACCAAAAAAAAGGAGTTGGAGTCAAAAACAAACTTTTTACAGTCGAAGGACACGTTCTTATAGGAAAACTTACATTATAGACCAGGGTCGATAATTTTTGAAACCAAATAATAGTAGAATGAAACCCATTGGAAAAGGAAGAGAATATAACAAAAATGATAGGAAAAATAATTTACGGGCGATTTGAGGTCGGGAAGTGGAAGGGGGTGAGTCTTTAAGGGTAAAAAACGATTTATCTCGATTTCCGGCAAAATTACAAGTCCTATGGAAAAAAGTTTAAGCGCGAAGTTGTAGGTAATAAAAAGATCTACAACGTTTGTATTCAAACTTTTTTCCTATGACCTCAAACTTTATGTGAAAAATTCAAATAACCAAGTTTTTGGTTTTTTATTTTTATCTTTTACAAACAAATTTTTTTTTTCACGAAATTTAGTGAAAACTTACCTTTTTATGTCCTAAACACACTGTAATTTTTTTGATTTAAAATATTTATTTTTTCACCTTATTTTCACTTAATATCGAAAAAGCACCCTAATTTTCAATCGAAAATTCTCGAGTCAAAATATCTGCTTTTTTTAAAAAGTCGGTGGGCTTTTTGTTCGTTGAAATCTCTACTTTTTGATAGTTTAAAAAAAAATACATTACTATGGTAAACGTTCTCAGAAAATGCAGAGAAAGGAAAAAAACTCGAATCCGAAAATTTCTTTTTTCGTTCCTTTTGAATCAATTAAATTCAAATAATCATGACATTTATTTTCTCAAGCCAGGTTCTGGAAATGTAAAAGATCTATTTTTCACATCTAATAGTTTCAAATATGAATCCTTCAAAAATATCGTTGCATTTCTGCATTGTTTTTCTGGTTGCGATACAACACCTGGATTTGCCGGAAAAGGAAAAAAAGTATCGTAAATTCATTATTAGACGATAAAAATTTGTCAAATTTGGCCAATATTTTTTATAAAAAAGATGCAAACAAAGAAGATATCGAAAAAATAGATTACACTTAATCAAATCTATTTATAAATGTAAAAATGATAATGTAACACTGAAGCAATTAATTTTTAATTCAATTATATATTTCGAATATATAATTGAATTCAAAATTCAATTATATATTCGAAACATATTTACTAAATAAAGAATTAAATAATTCAATTAAGATTTCGAAAATATCAATGGCAAAAATCTTTCATATTGGCAAATCTCCCACCCACAGAAGGTGCAGCAGAACAACATTGTTACAGGGCATATTATCAGCTTCAAACTTGGCTGGGTAACGAACTGACAGCAACAGATTGGGGCTGGAAGCAACATCAACGTGGCATTACGCCCAAATTTACAGACAAGGAATTAGTTCCTGAAATATTGCTCAAACCTATTTGCTGCAGCTGTGAAACTGGATGTAACAGTTTAAAATGTGTGTGCCGAAAACATGGTTTAAATTGCACAAGTTTATGCTCAAATTGTCATGGTTCTGAAAAATGCTCCAATGTGGAAGACAAAACCTACGAGGAAGTTAATGATTCAGATGAAATTGTAGATGAAGAACCAATGCCGACAGGAAATAATATTGGAGTCGAAGACGGTGATGGTCTTGAAGATTTCGAAGATCTACTAGAATCGGGAAGGCTTGTCGAATCTAACGATGAAGAAATGCCATCAAAGAGACAAAAACTAATGGATAAGTGATTAGAATTCAAGATAAGGTATTTATTAATAACAAGATTAATGTTTTTAAAAATATTATAATGAATAACGTAACCAGTATAAAGTATCTAAATTCAATAGTACGATTTACAAGTATATTTATATATTATGAGATTTTGTATGACAGAAATGTAATTAGAATTTAATAAATCAACTTTTTTACTGACTAAAATAGCAGCAGTCACATTTTTTAGATGAAAGCCCCTTTAAATCGTATCTTTAATATTTAGAACAACTATTTTCGCATGTTCTTTGCAATCTTTATGTTTTATAGATTTGTAATTTTTTTGTTTATCAATGTAATATGGAATCTTACGTTTTTGGAGTAATTAAAGTGTAACTTTTAATAAATAGCTCACAATTGTAAATAATGATTAAAAAAAAAATTTTCGGATTCGAATTTTTTTCGTTTCTGCATTTTCTGAGAACTTTTACCACAGTAATGTATATTCTTTTTACACCATCACAAAGTAGAGATTTCAACAAACAAAAAGCCCACCGACTATTTAAAAAAGCAGATATTTTGACGCGAGAATTTTCGATTGAAAATTAGGGTGCTTTTTCGATATTAAGTGAAAATAAGGTGAAAAAATAAATATTTTAAATCGAAAAAATTACAGTGTGCTTGGGACATAAAAAGGTAAGTTTTCACTAAATTTCGTGAAAAAAAAATTGTTTGTAAAAGATAAAAATTAAAAACCAAAAACTTGGTTATTTGAATTTTTCACATAAATTTTGAGGTTATGTGAAAAAAGTGTAAATACAAACGTTGTAGATCTTTTTATTACCTACAACTTCGCGCTTTAACTTTTTTCCATAGGACTTGTAGTTTTGCCGGAAATCGAGATAAATCGTTTTATACCCTTAAAGACTCACCCTCTACCACTTCCCGACCTCAAATCGCCCGTAAATTATTTTTCCTATCATTTTTGTTATATTCTCTTCCTTTTCCAATGGGTTTCATTCTACTATTATTTTTTTCACTTTTTACCATTTTCAAAGGCTTCAGCCCTGGTCTATTAGTAATTTGTAATGGCATAAAATGTGATATAATTAAGAATTCTCAATTTTTGGATTTTTCACTTTCATTGTGCTGCGAGACCTAGCTTCTTGCCACGTGACTCTAGGACTTCTAGGTCAACGAGAAGTATCTGACCTGTAAGTTTTTTCGTGTGAATAAACAACCGGATGTTCTTATTGCGTTAACTTAGAAGCTTGAATTTTTTACATTTCTAAGAGACCATAGACTTCATTGTTTAATATAAATTTCAACTTGATACCACTACCCTTTTTTGAGGTAAAGAGTCTTAATTGGTCGGAAAAACGTACACACAAATGAACAATGAAAGAATCCTGTAAGGGTTCCATTATTTTTGTTAGTGTATGGAACTCTAAAAACCGGCTAAGTATACTTGGCCGATTTTTTTGTAGTGCGACAATGACTCCATAGTTGCCAAACCAGTATTTTATATTCGTACTCGTACTGTAAGTGACTTCATACCACGAAGCAAAAACGAAGAGGAACGAATTTTCCTCATACAAACCAGTGTAACAACATGCGGGTTGAGGGGAACGCGGAATAAATGGAGGGGGATGTTGCGAATCTGCCGCCATCTAGCGAGTTGTAGCAGTGTCTTTGTGTTATCATTTTTCAAGTAGTTTTATTATTGACCACCAGATGAGTAAAATACATACTCGGTACAGAGACGTACTTAGTGATTAATCGATAACACGAAATTGCACGATTCAAAAATTTTCACATTAAGTTATGAAATACCACTTATATTTGTGTTTAAGAGTAAATTGATATAAATCCATAATGCATATTATGATGGAGCAGTAAAGCGGATGAGATGTAGTTTTAGATTTGTAAATTTTTTTATCGTAATACAACGTATCGTTTGATACAGCGTGAAGATATGTACGTATGTACCGTACGTGTTGGGGACCGAATAACGGTCTAGAATAGCAATTTTTAAATTAACGTTCGTGCATTTGTTTGTATGCGCATCATGCAACTGTTACTGTTATAGAATAGACAATAGAATGATAATACAGATCGCGCCATGAAAGATGAGTCGATTGTAGTGGGGAATCCGCCTAGATACGCTCTTACGAAAATGTAATGTGTTTTTAAGGATTTTCTTAGTGTCCATTCTCTTCATTTATTATAAATCCAAATTAATTAATTACATATTGGTGTCGAACTTTTATTTTCTTCTTACACAATTCAACTAGCACGAAGTGGCATGGCAGGGCGATGGTATGAAAGCGACTGGCGGAGCCACTCGTTCGAATTGGTTTATACATACATACATACATACCTATCTTCACGCTGTATCCCTAAAGGGGTGGTCAGAGGTCTTACATACTTCTTTCATTTCCTGAAATTGCTTTATATTCTACTAAAATGCAATTCAGCACTTTTAGCATCGCCAGGTCGCTACATATTTATTATTAGTAAGACAATATATCGCATCTTTAGAATGAAAATTTCGAAATTAAATTTCGAATTAGAGCAATTTCATTTTATGGTCTATGTAAGCAGTTCCCATTACTATAAAACTGATACACCAATATATGCGTAATTTAGTTTCGGTCAGTTATTTATTACGTTACAACTTCGTTATAAAGTTAAAAATATTAGTGCAGTATCAAATAATAGTTATTATTAAATGAATTAGTTTATGAAATACATATAAAAATTATCCTTTATACAACAATAACAACAGCAACATATTATCTTCACGCCGTACCTAACAGTGTAGTCAGAGTTACATACTTTTTTCGTTTCTTCAAATCTCATCAGCTCATCACTCATTATCACTCCTCGCACGATTTCGCCTAGGTATGCGAGTGCTTTACACATTTCCGTCAGCTAACAGCTCTGGCTATTTAATATTCGTAAGGCAGCCTTGGTCTTCTTTGGCTTTAATTATTCTTTGTAAAAGAGTATATTAGTATTAACACGTCTGAGTGCGATAATGTTGGTTTTGCAAAGTAACTTCTATTCCCCAACAGAAATTTTCCGTAACAAAAAAATGTGTTAGTATTATTGGAATACGTCTACCTCTGCGTGCGGTCCTGGTGATAATGTCAGTTTTACCAAGTATTTTTTATTTACCAACAGAGGTCACTTCACTCGGTGTAAATGAATCGATGTAGCTTTTTTACAAATAATTTCATGAATTAAATTAACAATTAAGCAATGTTAGGAGTAAACAGGTAGGTTTTTAAATATGCTTAGCGATATCTGAGTGCAAAATGTGATTTTAAGGTGCGATTAAGTTGACATCTGTCGACGAATAGTAAAACCTACAAGAACAAGAAAACTTTCGGGAACTTTTGATGTAATATTGTATAAATTGATACTTATACATGAAATGTGATATTTTTAGAGTATTACAGCATCCATCTGAATGCGACTTGCAACCAACCACACTATCTTTTTTTTTTCGTAAAATAATACGCGCGACTGTCAGGATCGAACTGGCATACGTGTAGTCGATACACCCCTACGCTTTAAAGCTGAGCCTCTATTTTTACACACAGGCTCAGTCTCATTACAGGGTCTGCTTCTTCCTTCATGCTTCAAACCATTGGCGACCCTCATACATAAATCGTAACTTTCTGTTCAAGCAAAAAAAGAATATTTGACATAATCTTGATAATTTTCCTGCTATGTACCTATACTTAATTCTCATGTTCATGGTTTTCTCAGCTTTTTGGGGCGATACTTTTGAAAATTAGGTCTTTTCGAGAAAAACGTATAAAATAATTTGAAAAAAAATTCTTTTCATTTTTGTAATACGGCTGATCATATAAAAGCTAATCTTCTAAATCTAAAGGAATATAAATTACAAATATCTCAACAATTAATCCAAACAACAATTTTATTGAAGGACTTTATTCACCTAATCAAATCCTAAAAGTTCAAACCGGGAATGGAGCTAAAATTCTAAATTTAAAAAACAACTACTACGAATAAAAAGTAATTGCTGTGTCGTTTCATTTATTAACTACAGTTTAAAAGTTTCAAAAACACTAGAAATACTGAATACATATGACTTTGTCTCGGTCACATTAGAAACTGCTGGGTCCGGTGTTCTGAGGCCAGAAATTTTGTCTCGACCTTAGGCCAAAGGCTAAGAGAAAAAGGAGTAGGAGGCGACCCCCGCTCCAGGGCTTTCTTGATCCAGTTATCAATTATTGCGGTCCAACGCGGCAATGCTGCCAGCATAATGGGCACACTTGGTTCAGGACGGACCTTGAAGTTGTCTTCTTCCAGCTGAATACCATTTACAAATCATAATTTAATCCATACAACACACTAATAAGATAGTTTTAATTTTTAGTATTTATTTATTTGTTAAGTAGTGTTAAATATGAAATGTAACGGAATCACTATGAACAGGCTATTAATTCTTCATTACAACTATTATGTACTTGACTATTCGACGGCTTCTAAACAACTGACCTCTTACAAGACCAAAATCAGGCTTTTATGCAGCCCCACTACACGCAGGAAATCCATTCTACCCTCGTTCTTCTTACTAAAATGTTACAAAATATCACACGTGGGTAATTTATGCGATTAAAATTAATGTGAAACTAACAGTAGGTTATATTTTATAATAATTAATACTAATTTTATTTATTTGTTAAGTAGGTTATATTTCATACGCTAATTTTAAATTAATGTAAGAATTTAAATGCACATTTTAAATGTTAGATAACTACTGTTAGTTCCACAAATTTTAATCACATAAAGTATCCACGTGTGATATTTTGTAACATTTTAGTAACAAGAACGAGGGTAGAATGATCCATTCAGCCTCACTACACGAAGGAAATCCTTCCTCCGTGTAGTGGGGCTGCATAAAAGCCTGATTTTGGTCTTGTAAGAAGTCAGTTGTTAAGAAACCGTCGAATAGTCAAGTACATAATAGTTGTGATGAAGAATTGATAGTGTGTTCATAGTGATTAGTGCTTCTGTTACATTTCATATTTAACACTACTAATAAATAGAAAATATATTAATACTATTCGTTGCTACCCTGTATATACTATTAAGGTATGTAGTTACCTCCCTATTCACACTACATTTATTTGTATATGACGCGTATATATACTTGTATGTAAACCAAAATAAATAGAACTCTATGATTAATATAATTTCTTTTTATTCCATTTCAAAATGGGATATAACCGGCCAAGTAAAAGCCGCTCGATCAGTGTTCCGTAGATACTATGGATTGTCACCAAATGCCAATTGTAACACTGTTTGTCGCGAATAGTCGTACCGAAAGTATATGTACCTACCTATGATTGTTTACAGTTTCATGATTTGTATCCATTATACAATAATACAAATAAGCGGTTTCTAACTGCGATAATAAGTTTTGACGAGGTTGAAATCGCTTGTCATAAAAACTTTAATCGGGAGAACGGGTTTAATTACTTCAATATAATATAGAATCCGATAACAGATTAAGATTAAGGCTTAGTCTGCCTCAGCGGATCCTATTAGTAATACTGCCTCAATATATTTGTTGCCAGAAACTCCAAAAAACAATTAAAGTGTATTACGTCGACATTTTGATGAAATAATATGAAGCATTTATCTATTTATTACTGAAGAAGTCAGTTGTATGGACTAAGATCCCTTTACCTTCCCTCCTGGGGGAGAATCGTACTACTACCCTATACCATGAACGAAATAAAAAGCAATAAATTATGTGTTACTTCGGCGTGTTTTTCCAAACGTGCCAAAAGAACAATAACTTCGATAAGTTCAAAAAGTGACGATTTTGTGTGTATTGTCGAGGTCACTATCGAGTGAGTTCTGAAAATAAGGATGACTAGAAAGAGAGTAGAGTGAAATGTTCGACAGTTAATGCGTAATTATGGTGCTAGCAACAACATCAAAATATTGGGAAAGTCGTCAAAACTTATTATTTAAATTGTATATGTATGTATCAAAGATATTGACAAATGTCCCATAAAGTACCGACACCGCGATTTTTTAAATTTTTTTTTAAACAGAGATGAGGTTATATACGACAATTTTGAAACGTACCTATTTCAGTGTTAAAAAAGTATGTAATGGAAAGTAATCATGACCCCAAAAACATTATTATTTTTATTATATACTAACTGATGCCCGCGACTTCGTCCTCGTTTCGTTTTTTATATTTAAAATAGCCTATGTCCTTCCTCAGGATTCAAACTACGTCCATACCAAATTTAATCGCAATCGGATGAAAGATGGCAGCGCATAAAATAAGAATAAACAAACATTGATTTTTACATATTAGACTGGCTAATGCCCGCGAATTTGTCCGCGTTTATTATTTTTAAAATAGCTTATGTCCTTCCCTGGGGTTTAATCTATCTCCATACTAAATGTCATTGCAATCGGATTAACGGTAGGACAGCCCATAAAATAAGAACAAATGTCGATTTTTTTGTATTACAAGATAAGCTCGCAAAACTAACAAATGTAAAATCTTGAACTCCAAGTGTTGAATTTTCACTTTTCCATAGAAATTAAAAAAATATTTTAAAGATTTATGGTATCAATTGAAAATTATTAAAACCACGACTTAAAGAATACTTAAAAATATCATGAATTAAAGCAAATATAAACCATCAATTAAAGAGTACAACACGTTTGTTTCGAATTGATTTTATCTGCACTTTTTTTTAAATACAGTCATTTGCTTTGCCCTTACCTACTTGTCTTTAAAATTATTACTCGGAAAGATTAGAATAAACCATGAATATTGGGTATAAACTGCACATTGAAAGAAATCATAATGGCATTATATTAGTACTTAATGGAATTACACGTTCGCCAGAATAGTAAATCAAAACCATGGTCGTGGATAATAATAATAATAATAATGCGCCAGACAGTACACACTAATCATCTGATCTTAAACTAGGGTATTCCCTGTGCTATGAGAACCAGACGACGACTACTGGGGCATCTCCCAGTACACCCAGACCCGAGACAATCTAGAAAGTTAGTTTCCAAAATTGACTGGATCGGGATCGAACCTGGAACCTTCCGCGCTTGGATGCAACATCTAAACCACTGCGCCATCGAGGTCGTCATGCACGGGCAGAGCGTGACGCGGGAAGTAGCTCTATCTTCTCTAATGTATGGCGTTTCGCTGTAAGTAAAAGCAAGACAGTGCTATTATTTCGTCGATTCTAATGGGCAAGTCCAATTCAATGTGCGACAATGGATTTGTCCATGACATTAAACTTTACTTTGGATGATTAATTGTTGTAAACACATAATCTATATGTCGCGGAAGTCATGAGTACGGACGCATCGCAGCGCCATCTACGATAATGTTTCTATGACGGAAACGGAAATGAAGCGCAAGCGCCGTTTTGGTGGCGTTACGCAGAGTCTAGGCAGAATACGACACATTCTAGAGCACTGGTTCCCAAACTTATTTTGGCTACTGAGTCGAGAGCTCATGCAGTCGTTGTCTAAGATGCCTCCTAGCTAAATGAAATTACAAATCACCTCCCAGGCCTCTACACAACACCCCCATTTTTTTTCTGGGTCTCTTACTGCCCCCCTTTACGCCCACAAGGGGGCGTTATCGCCCACTTTGGGAATGGGTGTTCTAGAGAGTGACTCGGAGTGTGTCCGTCGTGATGGTTGATTGTATAACCTAGAAACTGTGTCGCGTTTCCCGTTAATTCATTTGAAATTAGTTACAAGTTAATTTGTACAGTTTGAACATTAATAACCAAACCCACTGTGAATAGTGTCGAGAGTTTTCTTTTGCTTCATTTGAATACCTATATCCTGAACGCCTACAAATAATGTCTGATCCTGCATCTGTGCCCCAAGATGCGACATATATATTAATACGTGAAGCAAAAACTTTAGTTCCCTTTTTAAGAAAATTGCGCGGACGGATGAGGAGTGTTAAATTTGGTACACTTAAAGTTTATATGGAGAAGGACAGGAGAAAGCTAATATTTTTATATAATGTGCATTAGAAATACGTTGAATTAAATTAAATAAATCACTCATTGTTCACATTCATACTGCCAATATCAAACAGACTGTCAATTTCAAACCCATTATAGTTTTTGATCACCTGATCACATATGGTATATAACCTCCTTGGATCAAACAGTCGCACAGAGTAGATTGTCGCCAAAGAATTTATATTATAAGTTTATATTTGCGGTCGAATTTCGACCACAGGGCGACCTCTAGTTAAGAGAAACACGCTACGTTGTTCACTGCATTAGCGTCACATGGCATGTGGCAACTACGTGTGGTTCCTGAACCGCAGTTGAGTTTTAAAACAATCAATCTAATTATACATACATATTGTTGTATTAGATACATTTATTTTACATGAAAGTTTTACAAAAATCTGTTTTGATTGGCAGCTGATAACAAATGCCACATGCCAGCATTGACACTGATTGTTCAAGTAAGTACGAAAAGACATACACTTATACATATACTCTGTTGATATCGTTATAGTGTAAATGTGAATATTTCACGATTTTCGAACGCAAGTTTCAAGTTATATTGGCCGCTTCGTGTCGTTTAAAGCAAGTAAATTTTCGTGTAGTAACGATTAGTTAATGATCTTCAAATTATAACTAGTGATGGGCGTATAGTAAGCATTCGGTCGATTTTGCTAAATAATTTTTTTACCTTTTCAAATATATATCTAATGGATTCGGTAAAAGTGGAATGATTTTAATGCCCGCGGCTACTTATAAATATTTTACAGTAAGTACATAGAATATAATAAATTAGATTTTACTGTATTTGAAAGTTTTCCTCAAAAATCTATCGGAGCGGAGATATTTGAATAAAAAAATCAATAAAATCTTTAATTGTCATATAGTTACCTATTTTTGGTATTTATTTTCGTTATAATTACAATTTCAAATTTGTATTTAATACACAAAATTAAATTATTTGATTTTACGTTTTGTTACTCTACTCCCAGATAGCCAGAGTGTTAGCAGATGGAAATGTCAAAATCTCTCGCATACCTAGGCGAAAATGTGTGAGGAGAATGATGAGATTTGAGGAAGCGAAAGAAGTGTGTAAGAACCGCGACGCTTGACGCTCCGTCCTCTCTGACTACCCCGTTAGGGATACAGCGTAAAGATATGTATATATGTATGTTACTCTACTCCCCATGCCCCGTCGGTTAAAATGGAAAAGGCGATGCATGCAAAAGGCTGTCTCCAGCCGCTAGAGAAATTGGTGGTCGATCTCGGTATGCGTGTGATGAATTTACAAAGGTTACAAGAAAAATATGACAAAAATAGTACGTGTTATTGAACTCCAAGAGATTAGGTTTGAAAATTTACCATTTGATACGCATCGTAACGAAAACAATACTTAAGTTAAATACGCGCGCAACAAATTTTTTTTTGATATTCAAATCGAAATTTGAATATCAAAAATCGAAGAGATATTTCAAATCGAAATTACGATTAGGATGGTACATCACTAGTAGTTCAATCCGCAACAATAAGTCATTATTACGTGTAAACATGAACTACTCTTTGGTTCAGTAGGGGTAAATTGGGGTGTTCCTTTTCGATTAGATGTAGAGAAATTAGAAAAATTTTATGAGCATACCAAATCAATATCTATTCAATTATCAATCTGGACTTGAAAATATCATTGCCATACTCTGTATTTTAGTACACAATATAATAGTAAGCAAAGGTAGATGATAGGGAAGTCATAGTCACGTTATTGATACTGATTAATTATGATATTACTACAAATAATGACATATTTCATTTAATACGTAAAATAAAACAAATAATCATACGTTTTTCGAGAATGTCCTGGCCACATTATAACACAATGTCATGCTTTCATGTATCATTTCTGTCAGCTGTCACTCGTGTTTTGTTGTTGTGTACTGTTATTGCAAATTGCAATCAATTGGAATGAGAGTTTTTGGCGGGATTTTATGGGGAGTGGTTAGGTGTTATATTGTGATGTAAAATTGGCGTAGCTTTCCGTCTCAAAGTTGTTGTGCATTATGTGGAATTGTTGGAATAAGTGCTTATTTAGTAGAGTGTTTCTGAGTTTTTTTTTTAATGGCGATAATAAGCTTTGACAAGGTTGAAATCGCTTGTCATAACAACTTTAATCGGGAGGACAGGTTTAATTAGTTTAATATTATATGGAATCCGGTAACAGATTAAGAATAATGAGGCTCACACGTACTAAAAAAAAGTATATGTTCTCATGTACACACGTAAGAAGTTATACTTCTTTGACGCTCATAAGCAAAACTGGCCACATATAAAAATAAAATTGGTCGCTTCAAATGAATGAAATAAGGAGTTTTTGGCGGGATTTCATGGCGAACGCTTGGGCGTTTATTTAAATTATTTGCAAATGGTTTCTAGTGGATATTGTGATGTAAAATTGGCATAGTTTTTCGTCCCAAGTATCTACGCTGTTATGCTGTTATATGAAAGTGTTGAAGTAAGTGCTTATTTAGTAGTGATATTGAGATTTTTTTAGAGGCTTAATCTGCCTCAGCGGATCCTACTAGAAAGACTGCCTCAATATATTTGTCGCCAGAAACTCCAAGAAACAATTAAATTGTATTACGCCGACATTTTAATGAAATAGTATGAAGAATTTATCTATTTATTATTGAAGACACCGGTTGTATGGGCTAGTCCCTTTACCTTCTCTCCAAAGGTAGAACCTTACTAAAAAAAAGTCGATTGGAATGACTGGGAATGAGATACTTGTCTGTGGAAGGAATTAAGGAATCAAAATAGGAGAGAATCTCAATGTATCATTGTGATTCAATTGTTATTTCATTCAAGTCTACTTCAAAGACATATTGCACTGACTAAAAAATCATAATACGAGTATAATGGAATAATTCATGGTAATAATATGTCAGTCTATGTACAGTAGTATTTCATTAACATTGCTGCGATATGGCTGCGAAATGATTGTACGCTGCAGTGGCTAAGTGTGTACGCTGCAGAATCTTAAGTAGATATTGGATTGATACCTATTTTATTTATTACAATTTACAGTACTTATTACTGAATTCAATTATTCATTGCTGAATAATGTTAAACCATTTTGTTACTCATTGTCGTATTCTTTTTTAAATCACTTTAGTTCTTCACATGCGCACGCACAGTTTAGCTAAGATTTTTAGTGAAATCCCATTTCGGAAAAATATGTTGCAATTACATTTAATTTTATAATTATTCAGCTTTTTAAATTTCAAACGCTTTTAAATTCTGTAGACAATATTCTAAAAAATACATTATCTAAAATATTAAATTGCTCCTTTGTTGATGACAGGGTCTGGAATCAAGCCTCGCTTCCTATCTGTTATGGAGGCCTGGGCATACGCAAAATCTCGAGTGTGTCACTGCCTGCTTTTCTTTCGTCAGCCTACAACATGGAAAACCTTTTCCTATCTGTTATTCGCCCTTCCTTAGGATCGGTTGAGGTATCCTGCTTGACTGATGCTCGAAATGCTTGGTTAAGTGTTTGTCCGAGTACTAACCTGCCTACCTCGACCTTTTCTCAGAAACACTGGGATGAGCCTCTATGCAAAAAGGTTCATTTACAACTTTTAGATTCTTGTAGTACCGAAAAAGATCGGTCTCGCCTCCTGGCTGTTTCTGAGAAGGAGTCAGGACACTAGTTGAAGGTAATACCTTCAAAAAAACTTAGGAATCTTAATTGACAATACCACGCTTTCTCTCATAGTATCCCTTCGTCTGGGGGCCAGGACTAACCTTCCTCACCGTTGCCGCTGTGGTGATCTCGTCTATGTACTAGGTCACCACGGTTTATCCTGTTTACGTAGTGCGGGCCGCATGTCACGACATGCTGCCTTGAATGACGTCATTCGGCGGGCTCTTGTCGCCGCTGGCGTTCCTGCAGTCTTAGAGCCTGTAGGTATTGCGCGCAGCGAAGGCAGAAGACCGGATGGTTTGACGCTCATTCCTTGGAATCTTGGAAGATCGCTAGTGTGGGATGCCACTTGTGTCGATACACTTGCTGTTTCCCATGTGCCAGCGACTTCCAAGTCAGCAGGTGCCGCGGCCAGCACTGCCTAGAACTTGAAGCGGCGTAAGTATGCGACTCTCTCTGAGAGTTTCATATTTACGCCCTTTGCAGTCGAAACTTTGGGTCCCTGGGGCCCCGAAGCCCATCGACTGATTTCTGATATTTGTAAGAGACTGGTCGAGACTTCGGGAGACCGCCGGGCGTGCAGCTTCTACCGCCAACGAATCAGTTTAGCTATTCAAAGAGGCAATGCTGCCGGTCTGCTGGGTACCTTAAGCAATGACAGCTTTCTTAGCGACAACTTTGAGGAAGTTTATTATTTAAGATAATGTGTAGGTTTAAGTTTGTAAATATTAACATATGTATGTACTTTTTGTTATTAATAAATTACTTTACTGTATATTTTTAAGATATTTTTAATAATAAACGCGAACTCTATATACGACATTAAAACTGCATGGATTTCTGCCAATCTTCTTTGAAAATATTAGGAAATTTAGACTTGATTGTTTTTTTGCAGGAGGGGTATAATGGAAGTCCTCTCAGTATTACAGATTTTCAGAATTTAAGATTAAAAATTTCATTTGAACTCTTATTTCACGCATTTATATAGGTACTTATATAAAAATGAAATGTTCGTTGCTAAGCGCAAAATTTGAGAACAGTTGGACCGTTTTGGCGAATTTTTTAATATGTTGGTTGTAACGGGCTGTATGAAGAATAATGGAAGAAAAAAATTTTAGGAAAAATAATTAAACCACCTTAAAAAAAACACTGAAAAATACAAAATAACTATCTTTTGCTAATCGAAACTCAAGTACAATAAAAATAACTTTATAAGTACGTTTTTATAAGTATGTTTTTATATTATTCATGAAAAAAAACATACATACAGACGAACATAGAACCTCCTCCTTTTTATAAGTCAAGAAACGACAAGAGAACCAGACACGACCGATTTATTCCGTAGCTACCAAAATAATGAAAAACAAAAGGCGTAACAAAAAATTACAAATATTTTAAATTATAGGTATTCTAAATAAAAAATGATATAAAAAAGAAAAATAATTTAAAAAAGAGGTGTATCTTGCACATTCGTAATAGTCCGAGTGAGGTTTTTATGGAAAACAAGATTGGAAAAGTTGCCGGAGAATTGGAAAATTGGAGAAAACTGTAAGTATTCTATGGAAGTTTTGTATAACCTCAAACCCTTAACTCACGATTAATAATATAATTACCTACCCACTGAGCCACAGTAACCTATGGCGGGACACGGATCGTTTTTATATTTCTCGCAATATTATGTTATGTCCTTAAGTAAACAGATGAGAACAAGAACAAAATATTGCTTTTCAGCTTCGACGCACAAGATAACAGTGAGTACATTGCACAGACTCGGTACTCGCGTTCAGTATAAGATGCGCATGCGCACGAATATGTTGCGCGGAGAAAAGAAACAACATAACGGCATCATTTTTCTTAAGGTGATGCAATGAAAAACAATCTACATATGCCATATATATTTATATAATGAAAATGATTTTTCTTGGCTTTCAATCACGTGAAAAATACTGAACATATCGGTATGGGACTATGATCATTCGACGCGGAATCGTTTGTAGACACTTTTGTAGATGGTTTTAGTGTGTTTATTTTTTGAATTCCATAGAATTCCATAGATCCTTCACTATTTTCATTAGGTACAAAGGGCCCGCAGCGAAGAGGGCGGATAACGGCTTATTCTGCACCAA